>OU015525.1:50482411-51789286 GCA_907165065.1 Caprimulgus europaeus
CAGCTGTGAACCAGAAGAGCACTTTAGCTCTCTAAAATAAGATAATGCAAAAACGAAACTTCTAAATATTCTTCAAAATTTCTGAGGAGCAGGCTACTTCAAAATGTAACAAGTTCTGTATCATTCGCCATGCTGCACTAAAAAACCTGAAGAAACCAAGTAACAGGAAGGGTACTTTCACCATGCCTAATTACTTTTAAATAGCTACCATTTCCTAATGTTCCTCAAACCTTAAATCCATAAAATCCAGTATTCCTGATCTCTGCTTGTTATTAATGTTTTTAGTATTTGCATTTCATATTAGTTTTTTACCTTTATGCCCCTGCCATCATTATTTTCACTGTCATTTATTCCCAAATCTTCCCTGGATTACGTTAGCCCATCATTCCTCTGTCATCACTTATTTATACATCAGTTTTACAGCCTTTGCCTGCAAGTTTTTAATACCCATGCTTGCTCTTAAAGCTGTGAAATGAAATAAAAGCAATGTTACTCAAATTGCTATTTGAATTTGTTACAAATATCTCTTTTGTATTAAAGATAATTTTCAAAGGTGGCAATATATAACTGCCCAACAAAGGAACATTTTAGCAGTAAAATAAGATGCACATATCACTCACTGTTAAGCAGAGTAGAAGTCAGTGGTGATTTCAATTGCTTCTCAAAACCAACAAAATCTGGTTCCCAACTGACTCATTATTGTCTACAAAACCCTAATAACCCAAAATCCTTTCATACCATAATGACAATACTACCATCAGGCAAGGGATATCATAAACAACTTAGAAAAGAGATTCATTTAGACCCCAATTAAAAAAGAAATAACAATGTTTTATTCTTTGACTCCATATAATTTTTACAGTATGGCCAAACTCCAAGCTAACTAAAAACAAAGACTTCTTAGAGATTCATCAGATTCCAACAAATTGTGTGAAAATTCAAATCAGTGTCCCCACAAACATAAGTTATCTATTAATGACCCTGTTCAGCAGCAGCCAGCTGACCGAACATTATATACAGGAGATGCCAGACTTGCCAAAGCATGTGGCCTATCCGGTAAGATACATGAGGAGGGAGAAGATTATTGTGTAGGAGACATGAGGGGAGGGCAGGAAGAACAAAGGATATGTCTACTAAAATACCCAAAAAAAACCCCCAAAAAACCCCAGGCTTCCCAAGTGCCACTGCTGAAGAAGCTGTGAGATTTTTTTACTTGTGAGGGGTTCTGTAGCAATTTACAAACAGCCACTAAAAAAATCTCGACTAAAATAATTTGCCTTAAATTACACTTGATGTGCTAAAAGCAAGAATAAATAAACAAATATGTAGGATAAATAATCCAAGGTGGTCTACCTTTTAAAATGTTGTGAGAAGTATGGCTTCATGATGATTTATGCAACTCTTCAGGTTACAGGAAACTACTAATACAAGCACAAAAAGCCACTCACATCTTCAACAGAAAACACCTGAATTTTCAATATTAGCAGAATACAGCACATAGAGCTTTCCATGCCGCATAGATGTTCACTGTAGCTGCAGGATAATTCCACATGAAGACTCCATTTTCTGACCCCAGCCCCTTTGCCACCTCCTCTTATTTAAACACAGTTGGGTAAATATTTTAAGCAGGAAAATAACATTGTTACTTTGAACCAACTATATAAGAGAGTAAATGGATGACAAACAAATTTTTGCCCGAGCTTTGTAGAAAGCAAATCTTCAGAAAGAGAATAAACACAGAAAGTTTCTGCAGTGATCAGGAGGATTATGTGAACGTAGCCAGGAGTGTTCTCTACAAACATGCCACCATAGGGCCTTTATCTTTGGCAAAAGGCTGCCTTCCCTTCTAAATAGAAAGCTTGGGTTTATATTCTTTTAGCTTCTGTCCAGCAACTCAGAAAACTACTCCTTTCTGTTTGTTTTCCACAACGCTACCAGAAAAAAGGGACTCTCAAGACTTCTAGGTCCTGGCAAAAGGGTCTTTACAGAAAGACCAGAATTTATTTGCAAGGAATCAGGCAACCACACTGCAATGCTCACGTATCGCATCCCACCACTTACTCCATTTAGGAGCCCACTACACAGGACCTAGCAAGTTTCCTTTCTTCTAACTGAAATTTCCTTTCAGATTCTTAGTTTACTAATTCCTCTCAACTGCTCTGCCTTGCTTAAAGAAACGCTAGTCAATGTAAATATGATCACCAATGGGCAGTTAATACAGCTGCCTTTGTAGACATAACAGAAAAAAACCCAACCTCATTATCACAAGTAATTCATTACAAAGATGACCCCATCTGGAGCAAACAGTTTACAAGGGATACCTCATGTAAATCACTGATGACTTTTTATTTTAAATATGACCATCCTAAAAATATTAGTAGTAAGGCTATTTAAGTTTTATAAAAGCTTAACATAGTCTTGCAATGCTGATAATAGCCTACAACCATTAAAATACAAGAGTAGTACATCGTTAAGCCTATGAAACATTGTTTTGGCATCAAAAGAAAGGCATATACCTATAGATGCACATACACATATCAAACTCGGGTCTCTTTTTCCTTTTTTTTTCTTTTTTTTTTGATAGAATGAGCATTACTGCGATAACACAATGGGTTCCTGATGTATCACTACTGTTTCTGACTGCACAGGCCTCAAACTCATCAAAGCAGCAACTCTGGCTGCAAGCACTGCTTTTAAGAACTTCTAATCAAGTTTGGTTTTGAATACCTAATAAGAACTCCCAACAATAAATAATTTCATTTTGCTTTCTACTGCTGGATTTTCATATTTATTCTCACTATAAACTTACAATCATATTGTGACTATAAATTTATGAACCAGATAAATTTGTTTTCATTTTAAACTATAAGAGCCATGATTTAACACTGTGCTAAGTATCAAGTCAAAAGCCAGCCCATATTTTATAACATGTCCTCGCTCAATAGCATCATTATTAATACTAGTTAAAAATTCCCGTCACCTAATGCCACTTTTCCTGTAACTATTTATATCAAAATTATCTAAATGCCTCTAAAGATAGTATCAAACTATCATTCAGAGTCCCTTCTAAACAATAGATAGTCATTATCCCTAAAAAATAAAAGTAATCACAAAAGGGGGAAAACTGAAGAAGGGAAGTGATTTGCCCAAGAATATTAGGGCAAGAAACTTTGCCCAATCCAAAGTGAATCAGTAGTAAAGTCAGGATTTCAGTCCAAATTGACAGTATCCTAATTCCATGAACCTTGCCCTTTTGCTGTGACTACTTTAATGATTTTTACTCTTCCTATCTCCAGGGAACCATGACTCAAAAGTAGCTCCCTCTAGCAAAAAGCAACTCTGGGTAGCTCCATGCAGCAATTTCGTGAAGATGATGCACACGTTGGCCAAAAACCTCAGGAAGAGAAATACCACTTTGCAAAGCCTGAAAACAGCAATGTTGACAAGTTTTTCCTCAAAGCAATATACATAGTCCTACCTGAAGTAGAAATTAAAATTCTAATACAAACCTGTAAACATAACTGAAAATTAGAAGGAATAAAACCGGGAGAGGGAACCACAAAACAAAAAGCTGGGCCTTGAAACTGAGCATTAAGTGTAGGCTTACAGATGCAGTTAACAGGACACTGTCAGCTTGAAAATACGTCAAGCAGAGCTAGAATAATGAGCATTCAAGGCTCATATTCAACATTTACGCATACACTTCAGTTTCAAGCAGAAGCAGTCCCACTGGTTCCTACAGGACATCAAATGCAGGTAAAGTTTCAAAGCATAAACATCGGCAAGACAAGGATCAACAACTTGAAAGACTACTCTTAACTTTTTGTTCCAAGGTCCATTTCAAAAATGATTTTCAGCTCATTTTAATAGCATCTACCCTTCAAAACAACAAAAAAACAATTATGAAGTCAGAAGACAGGAAGGTACCCAGACAAAGAAAAATTAAATCAATCTCACCATGCAATGTGTGGTGGTCCTTTTTTTAATTAGCAACATTTTTGTGATTAACTGGAATTAATTCCATGACAGTGTCTCTTCCACCTACTGCTATAATTTTCCTTTCTGTAACACTCCACATAGCTAGCTCAAAGATGGTCTCTCCTATCCATCAGATTGTAAATGAAAGACACAAAAACCAGTACATCTAAGTACCCCAACAGATCAGTCCAATCACCTCATTATTGAGGCAATCCTGCCCAGACCAAAATTCACCTCACTATATTTCTTATTAAAATGAACAATATATTTTTCTTTGTGAGTAAAAACAAGTGCTAAAAAGAGCCTTTCCCTCCAGTCTGCAACACTAACACTGCCGCATAATGTCAATGCAGATCTTAATCCATTGTCCAAACTGACTGAATTTAAAGCTTAAACATCGAGCAGCCAAGTAATTAAAGAATGAACGGATGCATAATTTTTCCAGCACTTCAGCTGTTTTACATGTGGCAATACAAACAAAAGGCAACATGCAGATTACAAGAAAATACTAGTTCAACCACTTGATGTAATCTTTAGCAAAAAGATGCTACACCTCTTTTTCTGCAGTCCTCCCTGTACTTGACTCAGAATGACTGTCACCATTTTACAAAACAACTCTGAAATATAAATTCACGGGGGGGTTAAAAACAGAACCAAACCTTGTGGTTCCATCCTCTCGGTTCCCTCCCTCCACTGCCCCGCATCCCCAGCATATCGGGAACCTGCTCTCTTCAGCAGATCACTTTGCTTTGTGTACCCCGATTTAAAAGTCCCAGGACAACTTCTCCTCTCCCCACGGCCACACACTGTGTACATTTACCGTCCGTTAGCGTGTATGTACACACGCAGACACCCACGCGAGGCCGGGGTGGGCGGGGGGGGCACCCGACTTTGCTCCCACAAAACCGAGAGGAAAAGGCGCACCTCGAAAATCACCCTGAGCGCTCGGGTGCTGCCCCTTGCACCCCCACAGCCGCGAGGGGGTCGTGCCGGTTCTGCCCTTCCCTGGCCCCCACCCCGGCCGCCGCTCACCGGTGGGCGCGCTGTCGAGGATGCGGAGGTCGTAGGCCCCGGAGCAGCGGTAGTTGGCGGCGGTGCCGTTGTCCCACACCACGACCACTTCTTCGGGGCTCTCGAAGCTGCGGACGGTGCCCACATGGCCCTCGCCGCCATCCTGCTTCCCCCACTTCCAGTCCGGGCCCCGGACCACCCGGGCCCCGACTCCCTCCACCATCACCCGGTTGTTCCGCGAGCTGCTCATCCCGGCGACGCCCCGCGGGCCCAGGCCCCGGGGCGGCTGGAGGGGACGCGCAGCCCGCAGGCGACGAAGGGGGACCCCGATGGGGACGGCTGTCTCGGGCGCGGGGAGGGAGGACGCGGGCCGCGGTTGCCGGCGCGGCGCGGGAGGGAAGGGAGCTGGGGGGAGGGGGGCAATCCTGACGCGACGGTGAGCAGGGGAAGGACCCCTCCGACGGGCCGGGAGACGCGACCGGAGTGGCGGCAGTCTCTGGCCGACTCTTCTCCTCCTTGCTTGCTTGCTTCCTTGCTCGCTTGCTTTCTTCCTACCTACGCACCCATCCCCAGCGCCGCCGCAGCGGCCCCCCCGGCCCGCGGCGCCCGCCCGCACCCCAGTAAGGCACCGCCGGCCTCGCGCGCCCGCCGCTACATCCGGGAACTGTGGCCGCGACGGCGGCAGCACCAGGGAGACCGGCGGCGACCGACAGCGCCCGCCTCCCCCCTCTGCGCGTGCGCCTGGCCCCGGCACCTCCGCGCAGCCGCAGCGCGGCGGGGCCCGGACGAAGCGGTGCGGCACTCGAGCGCCACCTGCTGAGCCGGGGTGGGTACTGACCGGCGCGACCGGTGCTGCGGCGCCGCCGCCGCCGCCGCCGCCTCCCTCCCACTCCCCTCCTTCCCCCAGTCGGCCGCGGGCCTGTGCCGGTGAAAACGGGAGGAAGGGGAGGAGGAAACAGGGATTCATTTACCTCTGCCGGCAGAGCTGCCTGGGGCTCCCTCAGGTCGCCAGCCTGGCGGTTGCCTCTGAGGGCGCGGGCGCTGTTGAGTCCCCCGAGGGCAGCGGCCCCGCCCGGCGCTGAGGTGGTTTTGGCCGCTGCGGCCGGGATGCCCACGTCGCCCTCTTCCCTCTCCATGCAGGACAATTCTCCGTTAGTGACAGCGAGATTGGCAGTTAAATTGCATCAGCTAAGTCTTGCGCGATGTCGCTGAGGTAAATGTGTTGAATTTGCCTCGTTTTTCAGTTACTTCTGTGCCGTGAAATCCTGTTTTCTTTTCAAACTGTGGACGTGAATCCTGCGTGCTCTTGAGGTGGGTGTAGTGAGGCTGTACTCTTGTGGCCCAGGAGCCTTTTTAGCTGCTATTCACGTCCTCCAGTCAGCAAAAAGAGGGAATCTGTACCTCCACCTGCCCTTCCCACCTCAGGGCATCCCTCCCTGGCATGTACCTGCTCAAACTTTGCACACATACCTATCATGTAGTTCCTCATAAACTACCCTTTGTGCACATACCTGCAATGGAATTCTTCATAAACTGCCCTCTTCCTTAGCGCTCTCCTGACACTCATGGATTTCCTTTAACTCCACACATCCTGTCTAATCTTATATGATTCTTCATCTTAAAAATGGTCTTCCAACTGTTTTTGTCTCTCTCTAGTCGTGTTCTGTGTCATCTTAAAGGACAGACAGGACTGAACCAGACAAAAGAATACCATTTCCTAGTCAACAGGGAAATGGCTGATAAAAGGTAGCCCAGCTACACTTGTGTCCTGGGTGTTTTTACTGTTGCTGTGCTTTTTTTCACCTTTGTGGTTATTAATATGGCTAGAACAGTCTATGAGATCATTTCCTGACTTCTTTTATGCAGTTTTCTCACAATATGTATAGCAGAGCAGAATAATATGAACGTGTAATCACCAAACTACCACCACATTCCTCACATAATTCATTCCTTCCTAACCTATGCTAAGGCTAAATAATGCCTTAACCATGAAATTGTTTCCTGCCTGACAACAGGCACTCCCAAGCAGTGTCTGATTTTTACTTGTGCAGCAGAAACCTCAAAACACTAACAGATACCACCCCAGGAAAGCATGCAATTGCCAGTCAGTTTGGGTTTTCTTGCAGATGCTTCTCCCCATACAAAAGCTACCCACAGCTTGTACTAGCTTATTACATTTGGTACATTGAATTGAAATTAAACATATAACACATGGCAGAATTTCCCAGAAATTCTGGAGAGTTCTTAATCTATTGAAGGACCTAGCTAGGGTCTATCTATGGTCATAATGTTCCCATCTGCCTCATTCTACTTTTTGTGCTTTGATAGTTATGGGCATGTATAAGGTTCATGCATATCTAAGGATAACTCAAAGCACATTTTTCTATTACTCTTTGATAGGGTTGGATAAAAAAGGCTTTTTGCAACCAGCAAATGTGTGCCAGGTAAACCAACAAAGTCAAAGATCAGAATAAGTTCTCCTGGAGAAAATCAGGAGAGTTCATCCCTTAGATTTATTTTTCAAAGAGATTCTAAATTGTAGACCTTCAGAGAGTCTGCTGCTGCAATTCAGCTGCAGTGCATGTGGACAGATATTATCCTGGAGCTGCTTCTCTCCTGGTAATCCTTCTCCTGACCACTCCTGCTCTGTCTATTCCAATAGCCCATGCCTCTCCCACTCACAAGCTTTTTCTATTAGACTGTTTACTTGCAAAAACCAGAATCTCTGAAGATGCCTGGATTATTTTAGAGGTGGCTTAGACACACAAGAATAGAGATAGTAACTGGAACCCAGCATTTATTTGGCTGAATGTGCATGCTCCCCAAACAGCTAAGAGGGAGTTCTCTGTAGCTCAAAATACAGAGGCTTGTACCCTTTTATTGGTGTAGTGGAAAATAAAGAAAGGATAAATTGATCTGATTTATTCACTTACCAGTGACCACATGACTGACTTTTGAACTCTAATCTCCTGTCATTTCTAGTCCTACATGTCCACAAAGTTGTGGAATTCACAAAATTGTCATTGGCCACATGACCGAGTTTTGCAGAATTGCAATTATTTATGGTGTTATCTTTTTGAATCATACGTTATATTATTTATTCTGTGCATCCACTTGGTGTTTAACCAATCAGTAAGGAAAAGAGGTCTTTAGCTCCTGAACCTTTTATCTGAATTAGCCTTCAAAATAACCAGTAAATACTGGTTTCAGATGCAAATCTGAAAAAAAAAGGACACAACAGAGGATAAGGAAAAATACAGCTTTGGGGAAAGATTTATTTTTCAAGTTATATTGGACATTAACGGTCCTGTCTCATATTTTTCTGCTATCAGTCACAGGAGTATATATCAGCATGAAAATTAGTACTAGAATAGTAAGGAAAAGAATCTAATTCTGAGTAAGCACCTGAAGACTCACGGAAGAATGGAGCTAGAAGAATCGGAATGTGAGTAGCAAAAGGAAAGAGAGAGCTTTGAGTTTTGAAAATAAGCTGAAGTTAAAAATAAATCAAACATACAAATGTATGGAGATTCCATAGGATGTTTAATCCAATTAACATATTGTGATAAGAAAAGTGACAGATACAGCATTTTCAGATATGTGTCAGCATTTTACTTGCAGTGGGGAACTGGACACAGTAATACCTTAAGGAAAGAACTCTTACTCGCTTTCCAACTGCGAAAACTTGTTGGCTTAGGGCCTTCTGCAGGCAGAGCAGGTTAGTGCATTGGCTGGTTGGTTTTACACAGAATAAATGCATGAAACATTTTCAGTTGTCTCTAACAAGTCCCTGTTCCTTGATGGGACTGTTCTCTTCTGATGAATGCTGGGAGTTTATCAGATCTCCTAAGCTTGCATTTGCCCCTCTGACCTCACTGCACAGAACGTGCTCACACTCCAGGTAATTTAATATATCGGGCCACAAATTGTGGAGAAAAATGCCATTTAAAACCCCACTACTGGAGTTAGAAGGAAGTTCATTTCTTTGGTTTTTGGGTCTACAATCTATAAATCACACTAATTTGTAAGCCTCCTCAAACCTAGCGCCAGCAGAGAGGGATGAGACCTGTGTTCTTTCCTGCCATCTCTGTTCTCTTGCGGGAGGAGACCACCGGGACAGAGGGCACTAACGCCTTGAACTGCTGCAGCAGAAGCAACCAAAGCTTATCTGCCAAAGGCCTTATTTACCTGAACAGTGCTGCTGTAATTAAGCACTGCTGCCTGCCTCGTGAGGCAGTGCTGGCTTTGAGTCCCTCAGGTAGTCATGACAGAGCAGTTAAATCATCGGCTGGAGGAAGGGAATCCACAGTGCTTTAGGCAGACTTGCCTGTAATTGCAAAGACTCATTAATACACATTCAGTGCAGGAATCTGGATGCACAAAAAGAACTACAGAATGAGTTCCCTTCTGGCTACCCAAAATTATGTATGTTGCTGGGTCACGCCATCCTCCAGCTGGTGATTATGGTCTTCCTCACTACTTCCTGCCATGTTGGAGCAATCCATGAGGGGCCGTGACAGGAGGCCTCTGGTTTATGCGGAATTCAGTGCTCTGCATAACCCAGTGACATCCCTTTAAACTCCTTGTTATTGTTGGAGAGCGTATCAGCTTTTGGTAAGAGTAGCTGCTGCCCTCCTAGAGGGTAAGACAGCCCTCGAGACAACCCTCATAGAGTCAGGAAATAGGACTTTGGAGGTCATCCAGCCGATGCTCCTGTTCCATCTAAGCCATTCCAGAGAGCTGCTTGCCTAAACCCTGCCTGGTTGCCTTCCAGTTCTGCAAAATGTCTCGCTGCAGCAGGGAGTCCTAATGTAAGGATTTGCATGGATCGACTAGAGACTTTGATAAAAGTTTTTCTGGACTGTCTTGTTTGATTAAAGCTGAACTTGCAGGGTAGGATCTGGAACATGCAATGCAGAAAGGGGACTGTGCCTATTGCAGGAGAGAATCCCATGTGGAAAGCCTGCTCTTATATGGTTTGGAAGAAACAAATCCCAACTTATTTGAAAGACAATTAACTTGTGGAGTTTCGAGGTTTTGTTTACTATCTTGCACAAATCCTGAGTTCTCTGAATTTGTCATATGAAGGAAATCTACAAATATGAGCAGATTGTAGTTTTCTTTTTAAAATACAAAGGTAGAGTTTATTAATTTATGCCAATCTGTGTCCAAAAATTCTGCCTCCTCAGTTCAAGACTCTGTATTAGAACAAGCAATTTTCTCAGTCCTTCTCTTAAAAATTGAAGGCATTCTAGATTTTAATTTTCTGGTTTCCTCCAAAAGGGGTTTTTGTAATGCACTTTTTTTTCCTGCGGACAAAAGCATTAGGAAAATGAATTGGGAAAATGTAAGCAACTGCTTTGGTTTTATCAAAATATGCCTACTTTCCTGTGTGGAACTAACTCAGCTAACTGAGGAAGAAAGATAGAAATATTGGCAAATGAGATTCAAACTACTGTTTTGCTGAAAAAATTTGAAAAGTACGTGATCACTCTTCACAGAAATTTCTGGTCTCATGAACATGCCACATATTTTTAACTGAAAATATATATAATGTATATTTTCTAGAACCTGGAAAATTTCTAGAACCAGTTGCAAAATTTAGGCCATATCTTGTTTATCCATAGTTTAATGTAGGGGGGAAAGAGAGAGAGAGAGAGAGAGAGAGAGAGAGAGAAACCCCTAACAACAAAACCTAATTGCTCAGACTCTGCTGCCATCAGGTGGCCATCTACCATCTTTCATTAATGCCAAAACATACCTATCCTGTTAACTTGTTGCAGTGTATTTCCACTGCTTTACCAGATTCATTAGCCATAACACAATCTAATTTCTTCCTCAAATTTCAGAAATGCCATGAATAATTTGCATTGATTTTTTTTTCCCCAGTTTGTGCAGATTAAAATATTTTTAATGCCAGATAGTGAGCAAGCTGTCATGCAACACAGCAAATTGTTTTGGCGGGTTTGGTTTTACTGTGCTACTGGCATCCTCTATGAAACTGTTAATTAGCATATGTATATCAATCCATGGTGTCCATATCACTGTTTCTTTCCCTAAGGAGATCTATCTACTACCTCTTTTCTAGGAAGGAAAAACTGATGAGCAGAGAACAGATTATAAATATCTCACTTCATTTTCCTGGTGTGAAATAAAACTAATCCCAGGGAGATCTGCTAAAAGGAAGGAACTTTTCTGTATTTAGCTAAAAACTTCAACATGTTGAAAAAAGCATTTTAGGATAAAGAAGATTAATTTTCCCTAGCAGGAGAATCTTCTCCTTTAGTTAAAGTTTTAAGTTTTACTAGGCTGAACTATTTTGAGTAGACAGAAAACAACACACCTGTGAATTTAAGCTTGAGGTTTTAAATGTTGAAAGACAAAATAAAGTAAAAATTCTGTATCGCACTACAATACCATGTACTCATGTTTGCACATCGATATAAATTCTCCTACTTCAGCGTACCTCAGAGGATTAAAAAATGTATACTTACCTGATATTTTCAAATGTTTAGCCACACATTGGTGTTTTATTCATAGATTATTTTTAAAATAGATGATGCATTGGAAGTAGGGATTAATTTCTTCCTGGTATTAAATTTCTTTACAATTTCCTGATTGTAAAGAAATGAAAGTACTTACTTGAAATTCTCAGATGTACTCAGAACCAGCTAGGTCATATTTTGTGTTGGGTTTAGAGGAGGCATGTTTTTGGTAGTGGGGACCATCGTGGTGGCCCCTGTGAGAAGCTTCAAGAAGCTCCCCTGGCTCCAAGGCAGACTCACCTCCAGCCTAGGCTGAGCCAATTAGCTATAGGGAAACACCTCTTCAAATCCATATTTATGAGGGGTAGTTCCAGTTTAGCAAGGGAGGAGAGAATCATCAGGAGACTATTGAACAAAAAAAAAAAAAGGTCCATCTACAACATGAGGAAAGAGGAAGAGGTTGGGAGGAGACAGAGAACTTCAGGCACCCAAATCAGCAAGGAGAAGGGAGTAGGAAGTAAGTAAATGGAGTCCCCTGCAGCCCATGGAGGTTCCATGGGGGAGCAGATACTTACATGTAGGCCATGGAGGACTCCATGCCAGAGCAGGAGGCTCTGCTTGAGGGCAGTTGTGACTATGTTGAGAGCTTGTGACAAGCAAGAAGACCCCAGAGACACTCATGTCAGAGCCAGGGTGGGGTGGGAGGAGGTGTGCTGGACTGGAGACCCCTCTGCAGCCCATGGAGGTCCCCATGCTGGAGCCAGGTGTCATGCCTGAAGAGGTCTGTGACTCAGTGGGAAGCCTGTGTTGGAACACCTTGTTCCTGAACTCCTTTAGCCCATAGGAGGGATCTCATGCCACAAAGAGTGGCACAGATGAACTGACTGCAACTGCCATTCCCTGCCCCCTGTGCTGCTGTGAGGGAGAAGGTAGAGAAATCAGGAGCAAAGTGACGTGAGCCCAGGAAGAAAGGAAGGGTGGGGTGGGGAGTGGTGTGTTGTAAAATGTGGTTGCTACGTCTCACTATCCTACTCTGATTGATTGGTAACAAATTAAGTTTATTCTTTTCTTCCCCAAGTTGAGTCTGTTTTGCCCACGACCATAACTGGTGAGTGAGCCGTCTCTGTCCTTATTTCAACCCATGAGCCCTTTGTTGTGTTTCTCTCCTCATCTCACCGGGTGCGGGGGAGTGAGTGAAGGACCTCATGGTCTTAGCTGAGGCTGAAACCACCACATATTTTTAGGCTGATAAGAAAATAAACTGTCTGCATGGGTCATTAAGATATTTTAAGAATGTTCCTAATTTATGTGCTTGATAATTGTTGTTGCAATCAATGGGACTAATTGTGTGCTTACAGTCAAGCACAGGTATTCCTTGTATTAGAAATTATGTATAACAGAAAAATTGAATTTTCTACCAAGTGGGATCCTGTTTCACAGTATAACCAGCCCATTACCTTTAGCTTGTGCAAATCCAGTTACTCTGTATAAACTGTGCACACCTTACCAACGACTGTGCCCTTGAAGAGGAGCTAAAAGGCTGTTAAAAGGAGCACATCCTGCCCCAGAAGGCAGCAAAAGCTGGATGATTGTCCAAGAAGGATGAAGTCAGCAAGAATCTGCAGTAACTGGGGGAAAGGTAAATGCGTCAGGGGAAATCGGGACCACCGACTCAATTAGAGACTGAATGGACTTACCCCGCTCCTGTACTAGAGCACACACTGTGAATTCTTTGTGTGCTGCACTCTTACAAGGTAAGGGAACCAAGTATGAGCCGATCATAAAGTAGAACAGTCATGCACAGGTATAGTGGGTGGAACAAGCTCATCAGTTATGTATAAATGTGTGAAGTTTTGCAAACTCGCTGTGCTGGCTTTGTGGAATAGCACCTGGCGCCCATATCTGTGCAAATATTAAATAAATAAAATACCTCGACTCCGTGTGTATATTGGTGTCTGCACAATCGATAAATGACCCCGGTTTGGGAGAACACAAAGGCACTCAATATGCACTAAGTAATGCCTGAAAGATTACCTAAGCACTGGATAATATGTATGTTTAATTTTAATAATCTGCTAAAATAACAAACATTGAGTAACTCAAGCAGAATCTAAACATTGTATGTATTGTCATAAGACAATAGTCGCAGTCACAACAGTATGTAATCCTAAATTCTAAGAAGTTAAGATTTCCAGTACACTGACAGGCTTGTTTAAATCTGTATTTATTAAAAACACAGCTATAAATTTTCAAAAATAATTTAAAAAATCTGTTCCTAAACAAGGCTATATGCTTTGTATAAAGTAAACATTTTTAATATACATCTCATCTAAGATTATGTCTAATGTTTATAAATATTTTTCACTATTAACATGCTAAAGAATCTAAGAAATTCCCTAAATGAAAAAGGACACTGGACATATTTCTGACTCCACTGAATTCAGCTGGAGCCCTACTGTTGATGTAGGTAGAACAAGAATTTACTGAATATATATGGAACTTGCAGGGTTGGTTGGCTTGTTGGGTGGGGTTTTTTGTTTTGTTTTGGGGGTTTTTTACATTATTATAAGGCATTCTCAAATGCTTTGGTTTTGTTAAATTTGCATATTTATTCAATTTGCATTAAAAATGCAAATTTTTATCCACTTTGAAGTGTTTAAAAAGGAATGAATATAGGTAAAAAAAAAAAGCTTTACTTTAAGATACAATAAAGATTCCTTGGAGCCAGGAGGAATTTTAACCTAGATTCAACATCCAGCTCTACTGTACTCTTATGAAAATTCTTCAAGTTCTCTAGAAGCTTCTGATAACATGTTTTTTTTAATTAAAAAAAAAAAGAGAAATGTCCTCAATATATTTGCTTGCTTTCATTTTATTTTATACTGTACTGTCTCATATTCTCAATTTACAAAGTGCCATGCATTTTCATATTTGGTTTCTGAACAATCTATTTTAAGTTAATTCACATTTCTGAGAATTATACTTAGCTATATATCACAGAATTTTAACCTTTATTTTAACTCTTCCGTGAACATTTTAAATGACACAAAACAAAGTTCCATCACCATTATTTAACATGATGATGAGTCAAATTGGTCTGATCCTCTATTAACCACGATTTTGTATTTAGCAGTTTGCCAGCTGTACTCAAATGCAGGGAACTGGTTTCATGTTGACTAGATCTTGCAAGAGTCATTCCAAGGGAGACAAATATTGGGCAGTCTTCATGCTGCAGCAGCTGTTGAAGGCATCTTCAACCATCTAAACAGAGAGTGAAACAATACCAGATTATGTGGTTGCAGTTGTAATCAGAATACCTGCTGAACTGAAATACTCATATTTTAATTGAAGGAAACATAGTTAAAGAAACTTAAATTAAATTATAAAAAACATTCCTTGTGAATTATATATCCCTTCCAACTTTACTACTGGAATGGCCTGAGAAATACTTCATGAAGGAGCAAAGAGAAGAAGCATGGAAGAAAAATATATGGATGCATAGGAATATGGAGATAAGAGTAGCCAAGCCTGGGAAGGGGACAAACAGAAGCATCTATTCCTAATGCTGTAATCATTGATTTTTTCATGAGCACCAAGAGTACAAACATAAACACAGCCTGGCTTTTTCCTCTGAAATTTGAAGAGCCTCCAAGAAAGAACATTTACGTTGACTTCATTAATTCCCTACTTCATTCACACTTTAGGGAAAGAAAAATCTATAATATGCATAGGAAGGCTTGAGAAATGCTGACTTGAATTTTTCAAATACACTTTGTTTCTCCCATTCCCCTGCTGATAATAAACATCAGGAACAGTGAGTGACCTCTTCCCTGCATTGATGAAAAACTTTTCAGATATTTTATACATGGACTTGGAGCCTTTTAAGTATTCCCAAGATTGGTCAGGCTGACACAAAGATTTTTTTTTTCCATTTTATTAGATTAATTCTAAAGTTAAGCAAATGTTAAAAGAATATAAACAAACAGAACCTCAAGTTTAAAATTCAGATGTTAAAAGTCACTTTGTCTGCTCTGCCTATTGAAATCAATTCCCAGAGTGGGGCTACAGAGAGCTGCACTGGGACCAGCTTGCAGTTGTTCACTGGAACGTCAGTAAGAACGTAACAACTCTGCCCCAAGCCCAAAATAATCACAGAAACACCTTCCCTAACAAAAAATAAAATTAAGACAACATAGCACTAGCGTAGCCTCCCAGGTAAAAATGTAAATCAAGCTGTGACTAACCAATTGCTTCTGTAAATTATTATCTATTGCTTAAGCAAAGTAAATTGGCAGATAATATGAAAGAACAATCGTGTGCCTTTTCCTTTCTGCCTAATCTATAACCCATTACAGCTGGGCTGATGCAATCATTTTATGAAGCACTTAAGAGAGCAGAGAGCATAGTGCAAATAGTGAGTGCCTCTGGGCATGTAGGACTGTCTTCCTCTGAAAAAAATGCGGTAAGAGTTCAAAACACCAGAGCGACTGCCTTGTTTTCTTCCCATACACACAATTTGCAATCACTAAACTGCTTGTAAGTGGTTGTAATATGAGCAGAATACAGCTCTGCAAAATGTGTTGTAGGCCAATGGAGAACCTTTTACAGACTTAAAAAAACCCAGCACTGGAACTGGAGGCTCTGATGGATAGTGCTTAAAATGGAAGGAAGCGATTAACATTATTTCTATCGACAGTGTAGCAACATGCTTACACAGGAACAAAACACCCCCGGCCCTCTCAGCACATGTAATGGGTTTCATTTTGCCTATGGCATGTCATATACGCCTGACATTGTTAATACTCCCATGAGTAATCATACAGGGTACTAGTGGTCAAAGACCAGATAAACCTCATCAACCTTTGTGTCTGGATCTTATTTTATGTGTTCAGTCTCTCTAGATTATTGCTCAAGTCATTAAACTGCTGGTTTTGTGTGCCTCAGGAGGGTTTCGCTAAACATCAACAGCCATGCCTCCTGCTTTTCAGTTAAATGTGTGTATATGCATTTCAAACGTGCTGTCTCCTCTTCTTTCTCAGCCATTTGGGATTTTTATTTTCTTTAGTTTTTGGGTGGCTTGAGGATTCTTCAGTTTAACTGGGATATGACTTGAATGCAGGAGAACAGTTTGCTGCAAGCAACAACCAGATTCCTTCTTCAGAAGTAGCATGTTCCTCAGCATCCTAAAGCCTAGTCCTCAGTTCAGCCAAATTAGTGTCTCCAAAGGTTCCTAAGTTCATGTTGTTGATGAAGCCTACATGTTCTCATGACCTTTACAGGCTTGAGAGGTGGGCCTATGCAAAGCTCATGAAGTTCAACAAGGCCAAATGCAAGGTCCTCCACCTGGGTTGGGGCAATCCTAAGCACAAATACAGGCTGGGCAATGAGGAGCTTGAGACCAGCTCTGAAGAGTAGGACTTGGGAGTGGTGGTGAATGAGAAGCTCAACATGAGCCAGCAATGTGCACTTGCAGCCCAGAAGGCCAACCATATCCTGGGCTGCATCAAGAGAAGTGTGGCCAGCAGGTCGAGGGAGGTGATTCTCCCCCTGTACTCTGCTCTTGTAAGCCCCACCTGGAGTACTGCATCCAGTTCTGGAGCCCCCAACACAGGAGAGACATGGACCTGTTAGAATGAGTCCAGAAGAGGCCACAAGGATGATCCAAGGGCTGGAGCATCTCTCCTGTGAGGACAGGCTGAGAGAGTTGGGGCTGTTCAGCCTGGAAAAGAGAAGGCTCCGGAGAGATCTTATAGCGGCCTTCCAGTACCTAAAGGGGCCTACAGGAAAGCTGGGGAGGGACTTTCTATAAGGGCAAGTAGTGATAGAACAAGGGGAAATGGATCTAAACTGTAAGAGGGTAGGTTTAGATTAGATATGAGGAAGAAATTCTTCACTGTGAGTGTGGTCAGACACTGGAACAGGTTGCCCAAGGAAGTTGTGGCTGCCCCCTCCCTGGAAGTGTTCAAGGCCAGGCTGGATGAGGCTTTGAGCAACCTGATCTAGTGGAAGGTGTCCCTGCTTATGGCAGGGGGGTTGAAACTAGATGATCTTTAAGGTCCCTTCCAGCCCAAACCATTCTATGATTCTATGATTCTCAGAACTAAGCTATCTACTTCTGCTGCTCACACTGGAGCGTGCCTTCATGACAAATCCTTTTATCTGGGGTGTACAACATACATTCCCATCAAGTCAGGACCAAGACCTGGGTATGGGTGTTCTCCATAAGCAGAAGCGGAGGAAGCGCAGTGCTGATGACAATAAGTTTTCCACCCATCCCCTCCACCCACTACAGAAGGAAGTTTCTTCCTTCTGTAACAGCTGTGGAGAAAACCAACAAACCCCAGATCTTACCTAGCTTGTGCTTACCCATACTCTTTTCAGCAGCTGTGGTAGCTCTGCCTCTGTGTCTCTGGAAACTTTGGACAGCTGACTGGATAGGTAGAATAGCTATTTTTAAATTTCTTCAGAACTTTGCAATACACTTTTATGAGTTTACCTTTCTTAATATAATATCAATTAATCACTCTGCATATTTTATCATCCCTATCCTTTACTGAAAAATTCTTAAAACTCTACAAACTGCTTTTACTCAAGAAAAAGCGGGTGACAAGTAGAAGATTTCTGCTTCTCAGACTGAATGGTAAAACCTGCTTGGCATTTCCAAATCCCATATCCAAATTAGCAATGCAATCAGAAAACATCATTTGATTGCAAAACCTTTAGCTGTTACAATGGGTTTTCATGATAGTTGTCAAAGCAGGACTGGAATCCACTGTTGCTATACCAAAGCAGAGTGTCTGATCACGTAGTATGAACATGGTAGACTTTTCTCTACAGTGGGGAAAGCTGAAGTCCCTTTCAGTATTTCTCTAAGTTGAGCTGCGGCCCAGTATCCAAGAGCTTGCCACCACTATTTCCTGGTGAACAAGAAAAATGCTTTATGTCAGAATAGAATCTCTCTGGTAAGAACTGTCTGAGTAAAGAGAAGCAGTTGAAATAGGCCACGTCTCATTTTCTGATCTTACATTCCTTTTTTTGGTTATAGTCCCAAATTCAATTAGATTTTAAAATTTGAATATGGCAAGAAAACACAGATAAGGTGAGAAATTAAGAGTCTCACTGAGCAAAACCTGTTTTCTTGCAACAGTTCTTGGAGCTGAGGCATAAAATAAGGAGAAGGAAAGTATTTCTGTGTCCTGTGGTGCATGCACACATCTCAAGTAGCAGATGCTCAGCTCCAGCATCTTTGTGTTACGAGCTGCGCTCCTAGGGCTTTGCCAAGGAAAATACGCAGATACTGTGTGTCTTTTTCTGAAGCTGAAAGGGGAAGCACCTGAGGTGGCAAACACGTGAGAGCCTCCATGCAACAACCCATACAGCTGAAAAGGGAGCAGGCAGAATTTCTCTTGGGAGCTAGAGAATAAATCTGCTCCTCTGTGATCCTCACCAACGCCTTGTAACAGCAATGAGAAGTGGAAAAGCAGTTGTACACCTCAGTCTCACTTAAAGTATTTAGACAGATACTGCTGATTTATCAGTGCTGCATCTGGAAGCACCTGTGCCGTGTCCCCTCTGCCTCCTGTACGACACGGGACAAATAACAGTGTTTGGGAAGGGGACACGCTGCCGGCTGTCCAGCAGGGACCGAGTTCCAACCCGCTCGCATCAGCTGCTCCTCCCGCTTCTCGACGGGTCCCTTTCCTGCCTGACCCCGCACACCCTGACGGGAGGACGGCGCAGGGGTGAGGTGACACTGGGCGCCCAGGGCCGCCCCTCGCCGCTGCGCTCAGCATTTCCTCCCCTGCGGGCGAGGCTGTGGCCGCCCGGGCCCGCCTCTCCGCACCGCCCTCACAGCCAGCCCCAGCCTCGGGCCCCCGCCCGCGCTCCGCAGGCCTCGGCGGCCGGGGCGGGGGCGGTCCGGGGGCGGCGCGGGGATGCCGCCGGCGGCGCTGTAGCGCGGAGCCGGGCGGCAGTCTTTCCTCCTCCCGCCGCCGCGCTACGGTGGGCTCGGCCGCGGCAGCCGGGGTGCGCTGCGCTGCCCTGCCGCCGCGCGTGTGCCATGGACTGGCAGGTGCTGACCAGGGAGCTCTCCCTCTACCTGGAGAGCCAGGTCCGCGTGGGGCTCTTCGGCTCCGGCGTGGGCTTGTCCCTGGTGCTGGGCTTCGGCGTCGCCTACGCCTACTACTACCTCAGCAGCATCGCCAAGGTGAGCGGGAGGGCGGCGGGTCGGGCGGGCTCCGCAGGTGTCCCGCCAAGGGGAGACCGTCCTCGCGAGGACCGTCCCGCGAAGGTCACCTCCACCCGGCCCTGCTTAGGGGAGGCAGCTGGCGCCTTCTGCCGAGGGGAGCGGCTGCACCTGAAATGGCCGGGCGAGGGGCAGAGCGCCGCGCCCGCCTCGTCCTCACGGCGTCCGTCCTCTGGAGGTGCCGCGCCGGGGTCCCGGCTGGCCGAAACGCCGCTCGGCCCCCGCACAGGCCCTTTTCTGCAGCAGGGTCGGGCCGCCCCCGCGCTCGGCGGGGCCGTTGTGCCCACGGGGGAACCGCTGAGGCGCTTCCTCCGCTGGGCTCCGCCGGGGGCCGACCCGAGGGACCGCCCGTCTCGTCATGCCCGGTCTGGGAGGGGAAGGGGCTCTGGGCCGGTGGGGTCCCCGAAATGTGGTTGTACCGGGAGAGGGCTTGGCAGGGTTTGGAAAGGGAGGTGAGGAGCCCTTCTCCCACAACAAAAACCGGCCTCTTCGCAGGTTTACTGACGAGGCAGGTGGTAAAAGTAACTTGCTGCCCTTGTGTCTGCCTTTGGTACAATCATAAGTCGCTTTGGAGCTGCTGTTGCAGTGTTTTGGTGGGGCTAAGATGCTCTTGTACATCTCCTGTCAGTAGTGGCTTCACAGATAGAGTAGGTATTCATAAATTGCTTGGATACAGCGAGCCTGGTCTCATCTGAAGTGGCCCTGTGGTGAGAGCGCCTCATTGAATGCTTAATCAACTGAAAATAGGCATATTAAAAGATTTATAACTGTTGAAGATGTGTGTGTGTTGCCACAGCCCTTCACAGAACCGCTGAGAACATCCCCTCTTCTCGGTGATGAGGAAGGCTACTTGATTTTGGTCAGAGGAGAAAAATGTAGGGTCAGGAGGATGTACCACTGCTGCTGCATGTGTGTAACAGTTTTCTTCAATGCATCTGTTGTTGTCCTATTAATGCCTGCGTGTTGGAGAGTCAGTGCCAAAGAGAAGTTTAAGAAACATCACTGCTAGACCATAAGATGTTGTAATGCAGGGATTTCCACATTAATTGTTGTACAAATTGAAGCTGTAAGACAAATCTCTGTATGCTGGGTATTGTGAGAGATGAGTAACCAATGCAGTTGTGTACCCTAGTATGAGATGGGAGGAGGTGTGTCCTACCAGGTTAAAATAGGTACTGCAGGTGCCCAGTCAAAGTACACAGCTTAAGCATCATTACTGTGCCATGTAAGCAAATTGATTCAGTAAAGTCTTTCACACCTACTTGTGAGTGTGATTTTGATTTGTTAGTGAAAGATACAATGCTGGTAAAAGTAGAGCTAGAATAGCATGTTATTAGAAATAAGTAAGGAATCCATTGTATTTAGCGGGTTTCACTTTTCAGTTGGGCATTTGGGCATTTTGTTTGGTTTTAATTTTCTTATCTCTGTACTGTGAAAGGAAAAGCATTGCAAATGATTACATGAAAAAAAAAAATCAGTTTACTGGGAGAGGATTTAAGCAAGCTTTAATTTCTTTATTTGTTTGTTAGTTTGTTTTGTATGAATGCCCATACCTGACTGTATTCTCTCTTCCTAGAAACCCCAGCTGGTGGCCGGCAATGACAGTTTCTGCCGCTTTCTCGAGGAATATTGCCCTGTTGTGACAGAAACTTACTATCCCACGATTTGGTGCTGGGAAGGTCGGGTGCAGACACTCCTGCGTCCCTTTATCACCTCTAGACCCCACGTACAGTACAGGAAGTAAGTGCCTTTCTTCTGGAAAGTGATTGATTTGGTAGCCAGCAGTTACCTTACTCTGACTGTGTCACAGCTACTGTCATTGCTCAAGCTTGTGCCCATTTTTTTGCTTTATGCCTGCCTTTACAACTCCATCCTAGGCTTGGAACCATCTCTATCCTGGATTCAATATACAGTAGGTTTAAAAGGTCAGGGTTCACAAATGGCCTTATTTTGCTCAGAGTTTTGGACCACTGGAATATTGGTGATAATGTAGGAACTGGTGTGGTTATGTGTTCACAGGATCACACAATGGTTGAGGTCAGAAAGGACCTCTGGAGGTCACCTTGTTCAACCTCATGCTCAAGCAGGGCCACCTAGAGCTGCTTGCCCAGGACCATGTCCAAACAGGTTTTGAATATCCCTAATAATGGCAACTTCACAACCTCCCTGAGCAACCTGTGCCAGTGCTTGGTTACCCTCCCAGTGAAAAGTTTTTCCTGATGTTCAGAGGGAACCTCCTGTGTTTCAGTTTGTGCCCCTCGCCTCTTGTCCTGTCACTGGGCACCACTGACAAAAGCCTGGCACCACCTTCTTTACACTCTCCCTTCAGGTATTTACAGACATTGATAAGTTCCCCCCTGAGCCTTTTCTTCTCCAGGCTGAACAGTTCCAGCTCTCTCAACCTTTCATCACAGGAGATGCTCCCGTCCCTTCATTATCTTTGTGGCACTTTGCTGGACCCTCTCCATTATGTACATGTCTCCCTTGTACTGGGGAGCTCAGAACTGGACCTGGCACTCCGGGTGCAGCCCCACCAGTGCTAAATTGAGGGGAAGGATCACCTCCCTCAACCTGGCAGCACTCATAATGCAGCCCAGGAGGCTGTTGGCCTTCTTTCCTGCAAGGGTGAGTTGCTGGCTCATGTTCCATGTGGTGTACACCAAGACCTCCACTTGCTTTTCTGCCAAGCTGCTTTCCAGACTGTCAGCCCCTAGCCTGCATTGGTGCATGGTGCTGTTCCTTTCCAGGTGCAGGACTTTGCACTTCCCCTCATTGAACTTTATGAAGTTGCTGTCAACCCATTTCTCCAGTCTGTTGAGGTCCCTCTGGATGGCAGCACACCCATCTGGTGTATCAAATATTCTGGTGTTTGAATGCCATAATGTTGCAAACGTCATGCAATTACTGTATCTGTCCACTGAACCTACATGTAGCATGGCCACACTCAGCCTTGTTTTGAATATGTAAGACTTCTGGGATTTTCAGAGTAACTTTTACCTGTGGGGTTTATGCGTTCTTTGATGCCTAAATTCTAAGAGGAGAAAAAACCTTATATTTGTTGTTTGTCCTCAGCTGATCTCTCTCACACAGAAATGAGACTTAGTCTGGCAAATGAGGCATTTGGCACAAGACCTAAGGAGAAGTACTTTTATGTGCCGGAACCTGGATGCAGCACAAGTTGTTTCAGCTCTGTTTGCATGGTAGAATAGATTTAGCATTTAGCAGCTTCCCTTAGTTTTAGTAACTAGGAGACATTTCAGTGGTATGGCCATGTCCACTTTTTCTAGCCCTTCTTGTGTACTCTTATTTCAAGGTTTGTGAGGGAAGAAACATAGTTCCATGGGGCAATGCTTATTTTGCACCATTTGAGATTGTGTTGGCAGTACACACCAGCATTGCATCTACTTCCCATTACTGAAAAAGGGCAAAGCTGAGCTAATGAGTCCAACAAGGCTGATGAACTTTAAAATCTGGAGTAGGTGCAACCAAGACTTTCAAATGAAAAATCGAATGCAAGGTAGGCTTACTTTTTGGTAGTTCCTATACCAACTCTCTTGTTCAGTGTCTTCATTGTCAGAGAATAGAGAAGATGTTGTCTTTATAAAAAAAGACTGAAACCTTCTTTTCATTGCTTAATGCATGCTTAGCTTCTTGGGATATTTTAATATTTATTGCATTCTTAAGATATATGATTTAAGAGTGCATTCTTGCAACATTTTTGGAGATACAGAGTGAAAGATATAGCAGTGTGTGTCCGTGTTCTGCATGTTTAAAATGTAACAAAATGCCTTCCATTATTCATGCTGCTTCTTTGGATGAAGAGAAAAAAACTGTGATAAATGTTAACACATTGCCCAGTGTGCTATCAAATATTCTCGGATGATCCAAAGGAAAACTACAGTACACGAGCCTATGTAAAATAGAAGGCAATGCCAAAAATCGCGTTAGTTACAAGCTTCCAGTCCATCAGCAGCAATTTGTGTAAAGCCAGCTCTTCGTTTACCATAAACAAGAATTGCTCTGCAAACTGTGCTAACTCATGTCAGCTGGAGGCGTGGCCCTTTCTGAATGATAAGTGTGCAAACACACCTAGTTAGGTGTCACTTTTGGTATTAAAAAAATAAAAATGCAGAATTCGTACCTGGTAACTCACAAACTGTCAGCACTCTTAGTAGTATGCATGTATTTTTAAATCTAATCAGTGTTCTCTTGAAATGTGCCTTTCAGTGAGCTCATTAAAACAGCAGATGGAGGACAGATTTCGTTGGATTGGTTTGATAATAACGACAGCTTATATTATCCGGATGCCAGCACAAGACCCACTGTCCTGTTATTGCCTGGCCTGACAGGAACGAGCAAGGAATCCTACATTCTTCATATGATCCACCAAAGCAAAACGCTGGGATACAGGTGCTGTTGTATTTCACTGCCAGTATTTTGCTGCTTCTAGTAAGATCATATATATATGTATGTGTATGTAAAAGATGCCTTCCTAGAGCAAGTGAGATCTAAAGACATTAGTTTATATAAGCAAGTATTATTAGTATAATAGCAGAATTATCTAACAGGCAGTACATTCAGAAGGGCAGTTCTGGTATCCACAGATGTGCCCCAGAGACTGCAGTGAACGCAAGCTAAGTCTGCATAGGCCTTTGCTGCTGCTTCTTATATTACAATATCAGCATTTGTGTTACCTTTACACTTTTCTAGAGAAGGGGTTTGTATTCAGCTCCAAGAAGGCTCACGTGGATGCGTTGCTGGCAGCAGGCCTCGGAGGAGGTCAGCTTCCAAATGCCAAAATTGCTTGATTCAGCAGCCTCAAATTTGTGGGTGCAGAAAGAGGAGCTAGCCTACTCTTACCAGTGCTGGTTAAGGAAGAGGTTTGTCACCTCTTAATTGTCACTGCTTAATTTAGTTTTTTTATTAAGGATTCTGGTCAGAGTTGGGTAAAGTAAGTGGATTAAATGATGAGTAGATTCCTTTATGTAATCATACGGCTGCTGCTGGCCTTTAAAATAAGTTGTCATTGTTCCAGGATCTGTATTTGGAATATTACACTTTGTCTTTGCAGATTGGCTTCTGGTACTGACTATAATAAGCTCTTCAAATATGTATATATGAGCTTTTATCTACAAGCTTAGCTGTCTCTTCTCTGTTCAGAGGTTTGGATAACTGCTTTACTAAATCATGAAAGTAAAGTAGCATTTTAACTCTTCAAAGTACTTTTTTAAATCACTTTAAAACTTACCAGTAAAAAATACCAGAGGAAGAAAGCCCTCAAATCAACAACTTCTTAATATTATCATTTTTAAGTATTCCTGAAAGAAATTTCTGCATTTGAGCACCTACGAAAAGACAGTATAGCATTTAAAAGGAGAGCTTTAGGTCAGATTTCAACAGAATACTATAATTTTGTTTTTGAACAGCTATGTTTGAGAAAAATACTGAAATAAGTAATTTTTAATGCCTTTAACCCATCTAAAATACATATGTATTATTTAACAAAATTACTACAGTGAGCTGGTAAAAGAGTAATAGAAAAGTCAGATTTATTAAGAAAGCATAGATCCTGAAATCACGGTAATACTGCTAGAAAATTCAGATACTCCAATCAGCATAGAGAGAACAGAAACTTCTGCTATACCAGACAAAAAAAATCTGATCCCCAAGAACCTGCAACTTAGAGGCAGCTGTCATTATAATTTTGATTTGGCTCATTTCTTGCTGCTTAACACAATTATGTAGCTTTGGAGGATGTCTGCACATGGATCTCTGATGTTCTCTTTCAGAGCACTGCCTTAGGCTCAGCCCTGCAGAGGCAGAGCTTATGGCTCATATTTGAGCAGCTCAGGGTGCAGGCAGAACAAGATGCATGTAGCATCTCCTGGTAAACCCTGACACTCTTGTCCTGCAATCTGACCTTCACCAGCAAATCACAGAGCTCATACAGAGTCCCACTGACTTCAGTGAACTACATTTTGGTATAAAGGTTGTTCCACACAGGTCAGACTTTTGGATCTGTAGGACTGTCAATATTTAAGTGCTGAACTTACTCATAGAACCTGGCTCATTTTTCTTTACGCATTTTCAACATTGTTTGTTTTAGTTATCTTTTTTTAGTGAAATAATGTATATAATTGAATTTACTTTCTCAATTTTCAGATGTGTGGTTTTTAACAATCGGGGAACTGCTGGTGAGGATCTTTTGGTAAGGATGATTTTTAAGATTAGCATCTTGTGTATAATCAGTATATATGGAATCATTTGTGTCTATTTGTACAGCTGGATTTAAATGAGAGAAATTCACAGCATATGTTGAAAATGAAGAGAAGAGAATCTAGTCATCTGGTAGATCAATCACGTGCCGATAGTCATCTTTTATTTTAAAACTCAGAGGCCAACTGGTCAACATGTAATTTAAATTATTAATATCTGTAACATTGAAATTAACAGTCCTCACACTTTTCTTTCAAAAAATGCTACGGTATCTAAAATGCACACATCTGAGAAATTCTGTTCAGTCAATGCAATTTTCTCCAATTATTTTAACATACAGATCCAAATATAAGCAATCATAACTAAAATTACTGTCCCAATTGCCAATATGAGTTTAAAATAGATTTTAATACAGTTAAAAAGTTGTGCCATTAAAATGGATCCATATTATGTGTTATTGAATTAATGAACCAGATTTATATGGATAGCATTATCCTAAAAGCTAAATGTGTTCTTATATTTTTCTCGGCGATTGTGACACAAACTCAGCTACAGAAGACATTTTTGTGCTTGGGACAGACATATCATGTTTGCTTAGAAATAACTGGTGATTCCACAAATGACAAAGTCTTGAAGCTGGACGTTTTCTGCAGCTAGGGACAAGGCATGATGAAATATTGCTGAATAAGCTCTGTTTCTTCATATGCGTTTTGTTGACAGTTCTGCAGCTGGAATGAATGTGCATAATACTCAGTATTGTTTTGCATTTTTTAATCCTCTGGTTTCAAACTTTAAAAAGCTCAGAATATTTTCCCATAATCAGATAAAGCATTTCAATGCAAATATTGCCATGCTAAGAATAGTTTTCCACATACTTTTGGAGATAGATCTACAAAGCAGTTTTGTGAGACACAAAGTCCTTATTGATGAATTTCTGAATCATTAAGAGAAAAGATCTCTTGTTTGGATGCATTGTGTGTATTTTACTGTAATCGGATTTACATCTTTAAGATTTATAAGATCTGTGAAGCAAACCAGCTGAAATTATCACATTTTCTGCAGAGGGGTTCCTACATTTTAATATAAAATCCCTAGTTAATGAGTTTGAAACATGGTTGAGCACCACAGTAGAAATTAGTCATGCAAGTAGTTCTTTTCCTAGTCTCTCTAAAGATAGACTCAAATTTACACCAAATAATAGCTATATAAAGAATCAGTTTTAAAATGCTGTTCTCATTTGTTATTGAAAATTACTGTGAATTATTGTTATGAAATAATCAAATATTAGTTTGACCACAGCCAATATGAGCTAAGGTGGTGTTTTAAAGTATCTTCATACAATGAGTAGATAGACAGACATTAAAGTGTCAGGAACTAAATTAAATGCAACACATCACTCTAATTTTATAAACTTTTAATCAAATACACTTTCACTGAGAATACATTAGACCCTAGTTACCAAAAATAATTTATTTTTCCTTGGAAACCTGACAATTTAATTAAAATAAAACACATTCAAACTGTTTATAATTAACAGGTGTAAAACAGGGAAGAGTCATTCATTTGGATGAGAACTGGAAATGCAATATAAATGGAAATTAAAAACTTCAGTTTTAATTATCTAGATTTAGCTTTTCTTTCCTTTTTTTCATCTTTGACTTCAACATTTCAATATTCTTCTTAAATGTATTTCAAGTAATTAGTTTCATCTAATTAAACTTGTTAAAATTGCCCACAAATATCCAGGCTGTTTAACTGAAAGCAGTTTTAAAAAAAAAACCCTCTGAAAAGATATTGTTGCTTCAGGCAACAAATAAGTTAAATTAACTCATAATTAAGTATTTTTATATTTAGTATTAATGTTTATACTGAATTTTGGCAGGCCAGCCACTACCTTTAGTTAAGTCAAGGTCACTAATACGTCAGTAGAAACTTCATAGTTAAAAGCTCTCTTTTGCTGTAGATGAAATCTAGAGAACACTATTAGAAAAAAAAAACCTTATTTTTTACTGTGGTTCTTATTGTACCAAAAGGAACTTAGCTCCCTTATACTGCTCCAGATAGTCCCCTAGATTGTGGCTTGCAGCAGTTGTCTGCAGGTGAGGCTCAAAAGCTGTGCTTATTCTTCAAAAGCAAGGAAGGGGTTACTGAAATCTCAGTGATGCCAGTGGAAGTCATTCCAAGCCCCAGTTAAAGACTTAAAGAGACACTAATGGTAGATAGGGAAGGGATAATATGTGTGTTTCATTGCTTCAGTTAATAGAAAAAAAATTGTCATTATAACTTTATTTTCTGTAAATTGCAGCCTTTATGATATGTTTCCATTTCCCCAGGGTATTTTAAAAATACCAGAGCCTATCTAGTTCTGATCTAGTTCTGTCTAGTTTAGCTCGTTGCTCTGTGTTCAGATTTCATCTGATGACCTGGGGGTTGCAAATACTGAAGATATTTGTCACCTCTTTTATTTTGTAATGATAACAAGTATAACTCTTTCCTCCACCTCCTCATGAAATTTTCTGGGTTTATATTTGCCATTTAGTGCAGTTTCACGATAAATGCTAAATTTATCTTGTTATATAAATGATCCACTGTTCAGTTTGCTTTGTCCTTAAAGAATAATACAAAAGCTTATGGTGGCATTTTTCCCTCTGACTCCTTACAGACACCAAGGACTTACTGTGCAGCTAACACAGAGGATTTGGAGGCTGTTATTCATCATGTACACAGCCTGCACCCCTCAGCTCCGTTCATAGCAGCTGGTGTTTCTATGGGAGGGTAAGGTATTATGTAAGACAAGTCTCAGCTTAACTACGATTGTAAAATGAGACTGTTGAAGCCTGATGGTAAATTATTACTCTGCAATTCTTGCATTACTTACTGAACTGCAGCTAACTTGAGTCTGTCTCCAACAGTCCATATTCAGAAGACTTTTAGAAAAAGTTCTGTGTCAGGGAAGGTAAAAATTGGCCAACATTCAAAAGTTGAAGGGGGTGGAGAAAGACAGGAAACACTAACAGACAGATTAACAGCCAAACAGGTGGGCAGTACAATCTTTGGAAACTATGGAGGCTGTCTTTGGAACAGAGGGATAAAAAAACAGGGACTAGAGCTAACATACCATATTTCTTGGCAACCTCTGGAAATTTCAAGGTTTATCTTCACTCTATTTGGGTTCTGCAGTGTGTGGGTAGGTTAAGCTGGAAGAGATGAGGGTATTTGCTCTGTCTGGCTCAGAAGCAAGAAGTAGCATTGTTGTTGAAACCAGTATGGGTTGATATAGCATGTGGTATTAAGACTTGCTGTGTCCTGGCTTCTCTCCAGAAAGTACAGCTAGAACAGACAATGACAGCACAGTTGCTTAGAAAAATCACTGCTAGAAGCTAGGAGAAATGTTTAGACAGCCTCTTTAAAGAAAATTGTAGGAGGATAACTTAAACCACGAGAAATACTGCAGGCACAGTAGCAACTTCCTGAGACTTCCCTTCTTTCTGATAAATTTTATGGAGGCTAGGCAGATATAGCCCTGTATATTGACATGAATCTACTAATGACTTGTAAGAGCTTTGGGATAAATACAGATTTGCTGAAGCAATATAGTTATTGATAATCAAATAAATAATTAACTTGTAAGCCTTTTAAATCAGGCCAGTCTTTTTCCATTCATGCTGCTGGGATTTTCCTAGTGTCTTCAGTATGAAGACATGAACCTCTCCCTCCTGTATATCAGTGTCTGTCTTGCTGGGAAGCCCAAAATTGGGCACAGCACTCCAGACATGATTTTGTAAGTGCCAAATACAGGGAAATAATAATTTTCGTAGACCTACTTGTTTTGCTCTTACTAACAAAGCACATCATGTTGTTACCCATCTCCATTGCTGAACGGGTGCGTTGCTGAGTCATGTTCTGTTTGCCCAGGTCTTTTTCAGCTGCTCTCTATCCAGTCATTGAGCTGTCCTAGGTGCAGGACTTTGTGTTTGCCTTTGTTGAACTTCATGAGGTTTCTGCGAGCCCATTTCTCCTGTTGAGGTCCCTCAGAATGGCAGCCCTGTCTTCCATTTCACCAGTCACCTCCCACAATTTGACCTGCAAGCTTACTAAGGGTGTGTTCCATCTCATCATCCAGTTACTGAAGAAATTACACAGTATTGGCCCCAGTTCTGGCCCCTGAGGAACCCTGCTATTATCTGATCAGCCACTCCAGTTGGACTTCAAGTTCCTGATCACAGCTCTCTGAGCCTAGTGGTCTAGGCTGATTCATGTTGCAGGTCACCTATTCAAGCCATGTAATTCCAATGTGGCTACATGGAGACCATGGAAGACTGTCAAAAGCCTTACTAAAGTCAAAATAAGCAACATTCATTTCTTTCCCCTAATCAACAAGGGCAGTCAGCTCACCGTAGAAGGCCATCAGGTTGCTCAGGAGTGCTTTGTTCTTGGTAAATCCATGCTAGCTGTTATCCATGCTAGTTTTTATCAGTCACCTTCTTTACCTTTACGTGCTTGGAAATGGCTTCTAGAGGGTATTCCCAAAACACTGAGGTTAGCCTGACCAGCCTGTATTTCTTCCTCCTTGCCATTATTGTCGATAGGTGGTTTTTTTTTTTTTCCAGGCATCAGGAATATTCCACAGTTGCTGCAAGCTTTGCAAAGTCGTGGAGAGCAGGCTCACAATGACAAGGGCTTCCTCCCTCTGGAGCTTTGGTGCACCTCACCTGGTCCCATTGACATGTCTATGTCCAGTTTGCATAACTGGGCCCTAACTCCATCTTCCTCTGCCATGAGTAATAATTCACTCTTCCATACTCTACCACTAGGCACAGGGACCTGGGAGTCCTGAGAACAGACCTCAGCAGTAAAGACAGAGAAGACAGGTAGCCTTGGCCTTTTACAAATCTTTTGTCAGTAGGTCCTCTGCTCTGTTGAATAGTGATCCCACGAGGGAATAAAGGCTGGTCAGTCTAACCTCAGTTCTTTGGGAAGATCCTCTGGAAGCCATTCCCTAGCATATGAAGGATAAGAAGGTGACTGGATTCACCAAGAACTAAGCATGCCTGAGTGAACTGATTGCCTTCTATGATGAGATGACTGGTTTCACTGATGAGGAGAAAGGAGTGGATGTTGTTTGTCCTGAGCCTTTCTTACTTACTTTCTGTAAGTACCAATGTACTTACAGAAGCCTTCCTTGTTGCAAAAGCCTTTTTCTTGTTGCCCTGCAAATCCCTTGCTAGTTCCAACTCCAGCTGAACTTTAGTTTTCTTAACTGCATCCCTGCATCCTTGGGCGATGGCTGTTTCTCCCAGGCACCCCCATCCACCTTCAGGAAACTGGCAAGTTTCCCTTTGCACTGATGTCCTGTGATCTGTAGGTAGTGCACAGGGATAAGGTTTCAGTGATGGAAGGCTGGTTCAATATGTCTTTGCTAAAGGTTGCTGTCTTCTGAAGTAGGGTAGATGAAGCCAAGGTACAGAGAGTTGGTGGTCCAGGGAGCTATATTAAGCTGTAGAACTTGTAATGTTTTGAGTTAAAGGCTTGATATTAAAATGATCAGGCAGTAAAGTGAGACTTACAGCTTTTCTGTTAGTATTTTTCTTTTACTGTCTTCCTGCTATTTTGATTTTTCTATATTTGAAGGGTCAGGTACTAGTGAACTCTCCCCTTTTTTCAACTTAACTATATATCAGCAGTAGAGACTGTAAGCTGCAATTGGTCAGAAAGGCCAGACTTAAGCCATTTATTTGGCTTATAATTCTGTTTTTCTAGTTTTATCCAACACTTCATTCTTTACGTACTTTGTGTTAAAGAATAGCTCTGTTCTCTCATATGTGTGAGGTGGGGTAAAGCTATGGCCTTCAACTCAGATGACAGCTTCATCATGAGGCAGGCACACAGATCAGAAAGACCAAGAGCTTGTAAAACAGTAAAACTTACTAACAACTTGACAATACCTGTTCCATGAGTAAGATATGTTTATTTGACCTTTTTCTCCTTTTTAGTGACATAAATAAGACTACTACATCTCTGTTTATTTCTAAAGGCACTCCTACCCACATCCTACATAGTGCACTAAGTTCCTCTCTGACTGTAGAGAGAGAGAAAGGAAATTTCATGAGTCATAGGTTGATTACCTTTTAGAATTACTAGGCACAACTGTAGGGCTGATACAAGAAACTATTGAAAAGCAGACAAAAAGGTGGCTGATTGTTATATTTGCTTTAAATTGAAGCAAACAATTTGATAGTATATATGTTTCTGTTTTTCATTTCTGTTTGTAGCATGCTGCTTTTAAATTACCTGGGCAAAACTGGCAGAGACACTCCTTTAATGGCAGCTGCAATTTTCTCTGCGGGTTGGAATGTTTTTGAATCTGTAGAATCTCTGGAGAAGCCACTAAACTGGCTTCTTTTCAACTATTACTTGACTACTTGTCTACAATCCTCTGTCAACAGGTGAGTTGCCTTCTAAACTATTTAGCAAGGTAGAAGGATGTTAGCGTGAGATCTACAGCAGGTATAATATTGGCAAAATTAATGCTGTAACAACACTTCACATAGCTGTTCTGTGTGCATTCTTCTGTAAATTTTGAAATCAAAAAGATCTTTGCAAGAAAGATTGTCATCAATGTGACTAAATTTATTTGCTCCTCAAGGGGCTCAGCACAAAACCAATATACTTCTATATTTATGGATGAAGTTAGTGGATTTTTTAAGTTTTACACTTGTGCATGCTGACTTTGAGTATATATGTATATACACTAATTCTTTTAAGTCTGCCTTGACTGCAAAAGCATGGAAGGGACTAGTTCATCCTTTGCTTTGCAGAATTAGGGCGTATTTTGTATTCCCAAATATTTAATTTGCTTAAATTCTCTTATCTTTTGCATCTTTCTTATGGCTCATGCAGATTTTTTTCTATGTTACTGGATGTGCCTGCATATGAATGAACAATTCTTCTGTTCTTGGATTACAGACAGATTTTTAATGACAGAAAATTAATCCCAAGCATGTTCTTTTTAGGGAGTTATTCCTATAAATGTATTTATAAAGCAGAAGACTTCTACATCTGTTTATATAATGAAAAACAAGCCCTCCAATTTTTCACTCTCTTTTTAGGCATCGACAAATGTTGGAGAAATTATTTGATATGGATCTTGTGATGAAGGTATGTGAAAATGTTACTTCTGCTTTAGCTGGATGCTGTTTTCCAAATGCTGACATAGTTCCCTATTTGAATTCTGTACTTCAGGCTAAAACTGTTAGAGAATTTGATAAGCAGTTCACTTCAGTCATGTTTGGCTACCCTACGATTGATGATTACTATGAAGATGCTAGCCCATGTCGCAAGCTGAAGTCAGTAGGAATTCCAGTGTTGTGTCTAAACTCCATGGATGATGTTTTCTCACCAGGTCATGGTAAGTTTAGGCTTTTTAAAATATACTTGTCTGCATATGCCATCATTAAGACAAACTATATAGGTCTGAGTTCTCAGACCTTTGTTTGGAGGTGTATTTAAATGTTAATTGTGTATAGGATCAAAACCTCCAGGGATGGATCAGTCTTTCAATTTACTTATAGTGTAAGACACGTATAAACTAGCTGATCATGGAGAGACCTGATTAGCACAGAATGCAGAAGCACATGGGGTGGCAATCATTAGCGATTAGTAGACTCTATACAGTCAAAAGAAAGAAATATCCACATTGAGGGTGTGAGTTGTCACTGTAAGGAAAGCACTGCCCTTTCAGAAGCATCCATTTCTGTTCACTAGGTATGAAGAGAGCCTATAATGAGGAACTCTGATACAGATGTAGACATTCAGAAAGTGCAAATAAGTATTTTTTATTGCTATTTTTTCAATCCAGTCTCTACAAAGAATGTCTGGGAGTTTATTATGTTTCAGATGACTTGAAATCCTCAGCTGTTGCTCAGTGCCATCTCCAGTGTCTGAAAATCAAAAGGAAGAAAACATTAAGTGAACATGTAGGCCAAATTCTAGGGTAAGGGAAGAGATATAGACAATGTGAGCTCCTAAAATGAGGCACGTTGAAACTAATAAGAATCTAACTAGAAGATGAAGCAGATAAGGGAAAACAGAGTTTTCAGCCTTTCTTCCTATTTTCTGCCAAACACGTGATCATTATGAACATTTTGGTTTTGATCTGAAGATCAATGCTCTGTTGTTAACTGTCTTAAAAAGGTATGCTGGTTCCTGTAGTCTGTGTATTGGTTAGAGTGCCTGAGACGAGAGGGAGAACAAAAGTTAATGTAGAGGAAAACCACCCTAATGAACAGCTGGTTGAGGGGACAGTCCTCAGCAGTGAACAACTGACACCTTAAAATATGAAGTTCATACACTTGATTTATTTCAGGGAAGTTTTCTTCTGCCACCACAAGTCAAGTGAGACTCTTGTAGAATGAGTCACAAAACCAAAGTGAGTAGGCAAACAGAGTAGAACAACAGACAGAAGAATGAAAGAATTGGAAGAGACTGTGTATGCCTGTACTGTTTATCTGTGCACACGTGTACAACATGTACAGAAACACGCACACACACGCTTACATTACTATTGATAGTTCAAAGACCTGTTAGAGACAAATGTGACATGAAAAGAGCCACTCAAGTGGAGTGCACTAGAAAAAGTCTGATTTTTTCCCCTCTTGAACAAAAAGTATCCATGCTATGCATGAACAATATAAAGAGGTGACAGCCACCTAATATGAGGGAAAACTTGTGATGCTGCATTAGCCAAACTACCTATCCCTTATATTGGCCAAAACAGAGGCTTAAAAAAAGTAAGATCTGGGCAAACATAGCAGTACTACTCCAGAATGCTGTATCCACCTTCAACAGTTTGCAGTTCAGGAACTTTCTGAGGCAGAGTTAGTCCCTTTTGTATTTACTAGCCCCTATGAGATTATTTTTCCACCCACCCTTGAAATTGGGCAGTTGCTCTTTCCGTTATGAGCATAAAATGCCTTGGAAATAAGAATGGATGGGGCTGTGACCCTAAAATCTGTGTCCAAATATAAATTCTGGCTAGTGATTCTAAAGATAATTTTTTATGGGTCTTATGACCCTGGGAATTATTTCCCCTGTGGTACCACAAGATGGGTAATCTGCTGTGCCATGAGAGAGGGAACAATGCCTTCACTTCTATGTTTAGCTCTAGCTCAGTTTGTGGTTTCTGTTCTAAAGTGAAGTAGTAACTGTGGCAGGAATAAGCTAGCTAGTTAGCAAAAGCAACAACAGCAGTGAACCATAGTGTGTGCCTCTGTCTCTAGAGGATCCATTAACCTTTTCCAGCCTATTACCACTGGGTCTATTAGGACCTTTGTTAGCTAGATTAAAGCTACTGCACATACTCCATCCCCTTGTCTCTTCTTTTTAGACTATAACCTCCAGCTCTCAAGAGCCAACAATTGATACTGACACCATGAAATTCAATCTGAACATAAGAAAACACTTTTTTACTGTGAGGATGGTCAAACACTGGTATAGAGAGATTGTGGGGTCTCCATCTATACTCAAAAAGTGTTTGGCTGGGGTCCTGGGTAACCTGCTCTAAGTTACCCTACTAGAGCAGCGGGGTTGGACTAGATAATCTCAAGAGGTCTTTTACAGCCTCAACAGTTCTTGATTGTGTAGTTTGACAAGTCGAAAGATTGAGTCCCCTAGAGTAGAGCTGGAGCAGATCTCTCCTCCCTTGGAGCTGTTTTTTAAAAGAAACACAACTCTTGGTGAACAGTGGGTTATATGAATGGTCTCTTATGTAAGATTAAGTATCAACTCTGTTGTTAGAATGCCTTAAAAATCTTGCAGTGTAGAGAGGGGTGAGGTAGAGTACCAGGAGAAGCCTGAAACAAGAAGTGTTAGAGTCTGTTGTAATGACTGTCCCTCCTCTCATAAACTCTGACCCTAACCAGCCTTTCTCCATGAAAATGTTTGGATGGTTAGGCATCCATTTATTCCTTGTTCACAGAGTTAGTGCTGTTGGTTGTAAACCATTGTACTTGTGGTCACAAGTTTACCTTAGAAAGGGCCACCAGGACAATGTTGATTTACAGTTAATAGCATGACTGTGTGATGTCTCTCCTTGGCTCCTTTTTCATTTGTTCTATGTGCCCTCTATGTGAAAAGTTTCACTGGCAGGAGACACAAGGCACCTTGATTAGCAGCCTAGAAATTATGGCTGCTGCCACCAGTTACTGGAGTTTGTTCATCTTGACACTTTTTCAGGCTGTTCTGTATTAGCAGACATGCAGGGCTGGTGTTATCCTGGGAGGTGACTTTACTCTGGCAACTGGCTTGTTTTTCTGACTTAAGTGTGTGGTCACATGTAAGGCTGTGGCAACCAGAGGCAGTTCCCACTCACAACTGTATAATGGATTCAAAGCCACAATGTTTCTTTTCAACTAGACCCCCAGTCTTTTATTGACTTTGGGGCCTGGTTATTTTATGCCTCATCTCTCCTAGTAATATTTCCACCTCTGTTGTAGATAGCTGTAGTTTCCAACAGCTGGGAAACAGCCCTAGAAAACTCATGAGGGAGAAAGCTCTGCCAGAATCCCTTTGTGTTTAAAAACCCTTTATAAAGCCAGCCACATCTATCTTCCTACAACAGAGCTTAGAGAATGCAAACCCAAGTCTGCTTTGTCACTACACAATATGGACCTAAAGAGAGACTTTCCTTTAAAAAGTGCAGATGCTGTTTCTGTTGCCTCTTACTGCTTGATCACTTCTTCTCATGTAGCTTTTTAATACCCTTTGTACTTCCCAGGAATTATTTTTCAATATATTGTGAAAATGTGCCCTTTGATCTCAATCCAGTTTTAGGAAGAAACAATTCATTTAGAGTCCTTCCTTAACGTTGCTGTTTAAAGTTCATAGAGCTTGGCAGCCAACACATCTGTAGTTTAATTCTGGAATGCAGTTCTCATATTGCATAATACTAACTAATGAAAACAAATGCTTTCTTCATTGCATGATACTTCTCTCACCATAACTAATTTAAACAAGCCATTGCTTCAGGAAATATGTAATATAACCAAGTCAAGACCTTTTATTTTGTAAATATGAAAAATAAATTAAGAAGATAAATTGTAGCATTCATTATCAGTGTCACATTTAACTTTTCATCTGAAGTGGCATTTTTCTCCTGAGAGACTTTAAGCAGCATATTAGGCATCCAACTTAAATTTCACAATACTCATGCTTAGCTAATTGCCACTGGTAAGCGTTGTGCCCAAGCTGAAAGCCTGCCCTTGAAGATAGGTACCATGCCAGCTTGCTCCTGATCCACCGTGCCAAACAAGTGCATGTCTGAAGCTCAGTTATACTTTTTATTGAACTCTCTGAACCTTTTCTGTCCCTCTGAATCCAAACTTGGGGTAATTGCCTTTAAGTGTTATTTTGCATCCTATTATGTAAACAGCACAGTTGAATGAAGTTGTCTGGAGAGACCAAATGGCCAGGGAATGGCCAGATGGATAAAAATTAGGGTAAGAGTTTAAAGAACAGAGAGAAATCCACCAAACAATGGAACAGAAAGTCTGACAGCAGTGACTTATTTAAGCCAATGCTGCTTCATTTGTATGTTAATCTGTTGTTCTTTTTTTTAAAAAAAAAAACTTTTTGGAAAGAATGAACAACAAATTGATTTTGAACAAAGTAATTCTGCACATACGTATTTACATTGTGATTCTATGATCACAAATAACAGATCTGTGTGTGCTGGATCAAACAGCAGTACAGGTTTTGGGCAGTAGAAACGTAAGTACAAAGTTACACATGGACAAAAAAGAACAGTAGTATCTTGTGGTATGCCATCCTATATCCTAGAGTGCATCACATCCAGTGCTCCTTCATCTGCCCTTTACACTGTAGAATTTGCTCTGTTTCATGGTGGGTTTAGTAGTGGATGGCTTACAGTCCCGAGAAACAGCCTTGAGAAAAGGACCACACCATTGCCAAGCATCATTTGCATTTTGGCACTGGAGAGCAACATAACATATCACTTCTCTCCTGGGAAGCTGCAGAGCAAGAAACTCTGCTGAGGAGGAGTCACACAAGTGGTCACCCAACTGTATCAAGAATGACTATGCCAGCGTCAGGCTCTCCTGTTGAGCACAGGGAGGTAAGAGCAGGGAGGTAGCAGCAGGTCAAACTTGGCACCTACTAAAAATCCTCACTGCAGATGGAAGCAAATGACTGCATATTCACCACAGTACTGCGGCTTGTGATAAGAGCGAAGATCTGTGGCAGAATTCTGCTGTAAATGCACGTTAGTTAGAATAGGGAGACCTTCAGGATGAGGAAGATGACATTCATAAAGACCTGTGTGGCTTGCATCTTACCTGGCACAGAAGATAAGCAGCATCCTAGTGCTAGTAGGCTTCTAGGAGAGGGCTGCTGCAGCTGTTTGGAGGCAGGCAGTACATGGCACCCACTACAGTACTGCCAGTCAGTTTGGGAATGAATAATAAACCACCAGTAAACTGATTTGGGAGGTACCATTATGCTAGCAACCTCTGAATGACAGGTGTGCAGAGGTCACAGTGAGTTTTGCCGGTAAGGACTTCCCCAGCTGGGTTGGCCCAGCAGAGATGTTTACTGTCATCTCCCTTCCACACGCCCAGCAAAGTGCTTTCTTGGTAAGAAAAGCTATTTCTCACTACACTCTCTCTCCGGCAGAATGGGCATGGAAAGTGTGATTCATTGCCTGAAGCAGGAACAGGCTTGAATCTGATCCCCGCTTCACTATCAGGATTCTATGTCCCGTGGCCCACGTGCTACTAGAGGCGAGAGGAGCAGATAACTGAGCAAAGTCCCATGCAGTCGGCAGAAGCTGACATTGGCCGTAGCTACTGTCTGTGTACACAGCAGCGCGTTCATCCACAGGATCCAAGGGAGCCAGGTCAGAGATTGCTGGGCAGATTAACTGAGGCGAAACTCCAGACCAGTGCTTGCTGAGTCTGGAGTCTAAAAAGGACATGCATGTTGGATTGCAAGAAATAACACATTGTTTTCTGCATCTCTTCTTTTCAGCCTGTGCAGTTCCCCAGTCCAGGCTGGCAGGCTGTAGGCTTTTATTTCATTGACTCTTCTTTTCAGTCTTGCCTCAGCATTGTGTTAAAAGGCCCAGACACTGCATACAGTATTTTCAATTTTCCAGCTGAACAAAGGAAAAGTCAAGGACTTCTTGTAAAGACAGCGAGAAGCACAGTTTCTTCTACCTTGTAAAGAATCAGAATCACTTCCTAAACACTAGAATCTATGAACTACTTAGATGCATGAAACTTTGAAAGGAGGGAAAAAGTGGAATAAATTAATAGCACTGAATAACAAAGAATCTCACACACTCTGCAAGAGAAGCCCCATTGCTCTCTGGAGCTCAGCCTATGCTCTGTTCAGGGCACAATCGAGCACCTTATGTAATGGGCAGGAACCTTTCACACAGCATTTAGAGAAGGCACTAACCCTGCTATAGATACAGTAGGTTTAGCATCTATGCTGAGGCTCTGGAGTGGAACAGAGCATGTTGTTCCGGGCACTGCCAAAAAGGACCTCTGAGGCACAGACTGCTCCCCTGACTCTTCAGGTCCAGTGCTTCTGCTCTCATCTGTTTTACTCTGTGCATCTGTTCACCACAGTCATTGTTTTTGAGATCTCCTGTGACTTACTCTGGCTGGGGGTCCTTTGGCCTGGGAACTGTTCTGTGCTGTTTCTCTAATTGCTGAAAGCAAAGGCAAATTGGCATCTGAAGCACACAGCAATGAGTCTGCCAGCACCCAAATGAAAGTCAGGAACTCGGCTATAAAGAAGGTAGTGATATGCAAGGACAAGGACAATTCAAGGATAATAAACTTTGATATGTGTATAAAGGGGAAAAGGAAAGCGAGCTCCTAGAAACAGGGGTGGAAGGAGGATGTCTCTGAAGGAAGTTCAGTCAGAAAGGGAAGTGGACAACTGAATTCCCCAAAAAGTGAACCTGATAAAAAATCTGTCTTCAAAAATACTTTAAAATAAATGAGACAGCAATAGAAATCCTACAAATGACTCTCCACTTTGTGAGTTTATGGCTAAATTCAGATTTATTTTCTTATGGAATCAAAACCTTTTTTAGACAATACAGTGAAATTCCTACTACTCCCTTCTGTTTGGACAAAACATGTCTTCTTTTCCTGTTGTTTTTTTCTGTCAATCCTGAATAATCAAAACATTTGTTTGATTTTTTTTTTTTTTCCCCTTCCATGAAGTTTATTATTTGAAAACTGAACTTTAAAAGGCATTCTTTACTGAAATATATTGAGATTCCTGCTTGTTTGGGTGTATATTCAGCATACTTAAAACTCCAGAGGAAGTTGCTTAACCAACTTAATTTTTATATCAAAAGTGCAGCTCCATGAAGCTCTACTGTTTCGTCAACCAGTTCATATACCAGAAGGGTCATCCCATCACACTGAAATACCGTTTGTAAAGCCATGTGCTTTCTCTGTTGTCAGTCTGCACTAACTGACCTTTATTTTCTTTCACAAAGGGAACTGCCCAGGTGATAGCGCTGATTAAGCCACACATCTATGCTGATTCAAAGTACCATGCACTGAAGCCTCCCTTTCTGTGCATTTCAAGATCAGCACATGTCTCAGGTGTAGTTCACTGACAACTTTAAGCTAACTGTAGGCTGACAGTGAAAGGGCCACCTCACCGCAGTCCTCATCTGACTGTGCCTGCTGCCATCTGTATAGTGGCACTAACGTGGGGAACCAGAGCAGGGAGCCGATCCAGCTGAAAACTAACCCAGCAAAAGAAAAATCCTTGTAGTATCTGGTCTAATAATCTAAATTCCAAATTAAATTATTTTCTAGCAGACACTATTCAGTAGAGAACCACTAATCTACTGGGTGAGATGGGGCAGCTTTATGTGTCCTTGTGCAGCTGTTTACCCTTCCTCTTCTTCTGTTTACGGTGTGTATGTAGATTATGAGCTCCTCAGGGCAAGAACCATCTCTCAGTGTGTTTGCATGGTGTGGTCTAAACATGCAGGTGTAAATGTATGGTGAATCAGATGTAATAATGACAATAACCCAGGATCTTATTTAATATTAGCTGATAGGGTATCTTACAGGCAAAATCTTGTCAAAACGTTAAAGGTTTTGTGTTTGGAGTCTGCTACAGAAAGAATGTGATTCATAATTAAGGTCACAGTTCCTCAGTTTTCTCCAGAGATGAGTATTGCAACACAGGTTAAAAGCTACAGGCCTGATTGTCCTTTCACTTAAACTATTTATACCCAATTGTAAATATGCATTAACATGGGTGCTGTCCATCCGTGGGACTGGAAGAAAGAGGAAGCCTCGTGATTTCTGAAACTTTTACAGCAGCCAGAAAAATCACACAGGTAAGGCGAGTTAATGATGAAGAGAGAAACGGCTTTTAATGCAACTATGGTTCTACATCCTGCAGTGTGTTTAAGCATCTGTTAATATTGTGCACACTTATAAATATATTATATGAGAGACATTTAAGAGAAAATATTCGGTGGCTGGCATTTCATAGAAGGATAAGGACTTAAACTTTCTTTTTCCTCCTTTTAGCTATACCAGTAGAAACTGCCAAACAAAATGCAAACGTTGCTTTGGTTCTGACTTCGTGTGGAGGCCATATTGGTTTTCTGGAAGGAATATGGCCAAGGAAGTGCACTTACATGGACAGAGTCTTCAAGCAGTTTGTGCAAGCTATGTTTGAGCATGGAAACAAAATCTTTAGCATGTAGCTTTGGACCAGTATTAGAGCACAGTGGCACATTCTGACAAGGGCAGTTAAGCTTAATGCAGAAATTTTAACTCCTGTAAGCCAGCAAATGGATAAAGTCCATTACTACATGCAAAAATATTTTTTGCCTAAGATTTTGTAGGAAGAAACTAAGTATTATGTTGTCACTTTTATATTTATTTTTAATATGCCTTACTAAGAATGACCTTAAATGAAAAAGCATTCTGCATACATCAAATTGCACTTAACCAAAACCATCAAGTAAATAGATTATAATTCCTCAGGATTTTAATTTAAACTAGTACATATTTAGGAGACTTAATTTAGATGGCTTTTAATATTAGAATGGCAACACTCAAAATAGCATATATTATCCTCGTACACATAGTAAGTACAAGTTAGCCCATTCTTTAGGGCACTGATGGTGAAAATCTTAAAATATCAAAACAAAGAAGGAGGGAACACAAAGAAGCACTGGTTCTTCAAGAAAGTAAAAATTTCAGCATGTTGTTCCATAGCATTAGATTGATACCGGCTTTTGCTGTTCTACCCTGAGAATAGTAAGATTTAGGGCTAGTTATTGTTTTTTAAACTATGTCAATGCCATACTTGTCTTACATAATTATTTTTTAAACAGCTAATTTATAGTGTTTACGTATAACCAAAATATTCCCTTAAAACAGTACTGTAATAACTTATGTAATTAAAAGATGTCTTGCATTTTAAAGTTCATGTAAAGCTGGGTCTTGTCATATATGTAATACATGCTTCATCTGACTGGTAAACTTGACAATTCTGTCTGTTATGTTTATATTGCCATGCAAGAACATTTCAGTTTTAAAGAATAAACATTAGAACATCAGGAAATTATTATGCAATCTGCTTTAAATTAAAAAGAAAAACCACCTGAACCTTTTGTCTCTGCTATTGTTTCAGATAATATCCAAAAAGAACATAAACTTTAAACAAAGCTGGGGACTGGGGTGGGGAGTCGGAGCCCTCCTGCCTCTGGTTTGCTTATTTGATCATTTGTCAGCACTTTGGCAATAGGTTGTCAAATCATTGAAGCCTTTGCAAAGTGATTTCTGCCCTAGTGGCTCACAAGTTTGTGAGGCTGACTGAGGCATCGCTGTTCTCCTCAGCCCCGAAACTGTGAGAGCCAACATGAGACACGTGAGGAAAGAGGACAGTTGGACAGAATATATTTTGAAACTGTTGGGAATTCCTAATTTAGAGCATACTGAAATTAGAAAAAGGTTTTTTACCAGCTTCTGTGGAGCTTCCACCTTGTGCTGATCACTGATTTGGTCCCAGCCACACAAGTAAAGATGCCTTTGCATTTTTATTTTTATCTTTTGAGCAGGGTAAGTACAAGAAGAAAATGCAAATAAAAAAGCAAGTCAGGTCTTTTCTCTCAAGCAGTACGTGAACAGTCCTCTTGCAAAGCATGTTTCCTAGTAACAGCAAAGGAAGAACAAAAATACTTTTTGTCTTTAGAAAAAGAAATTAGGACATGCTATATGAAAGCTCATTTTGTAAGGTGGGTGGTTAAATTAAAAAATTAGAAAGTGCTTTCAAGTTTTGACTTTTCAGAAAAGCATTGGCCCTTCCCCAATTAATAAAATCTAACATTTTTTCTCTAATGAGGAAAATAAAAGTGCATTGTAAAAGCAAAATGAAATTTTGTGCATGTTACTACATGAAATCAGCATATTAGTGGAGTGCCTTATTTATTCTTACATTTATTTCCAGTTTTTATTTATACAAAACCAGTGAGCAATAAACAGTGTATTGAGCATTATATTTGTAAAATTTTTTAGATACAGTACTTTTCAAAACTCAGCAGCATCAAGTATTAATAAAAATAAACCCACTTACATTAAAAGCACACCTAACTTTAAATAAAAGTAACATGATTAACTGTGGAATTTGTCTCTTTGCACAGTCGTATTTAATTTAGGTCCAATCCTATGTACATATCCATGTAAGACATTTCTCTTTAAAGCTGTATCTAGCAAATACCTATAAAGTTGGGTTTTTTCCCCCAAATGTAGGGTGTTTTTCCTTACACACCATTAGGGAAAGTGCATTGTTCAAAGCACAGAGTGCAAACTGGCAACAATCGAATTTTACTGTGGCTATCTTCAAGCTTTCCCATTCAGATTTTCTGAAACATACAATGTAGACACCTCAGTTCTTTCAAGGGACACACAAGATAGCAAAAAGATTATGGCACTTCTTGCTATGTGTTATCTTTGTACCTTGTACACAGAGTTTCACCAGTCAGCCAAAATATAGACTCCAGAATTAAATTCAACTCTTCTATTCAATGTGAATTCAAAGGGTCTTTATTTGGCTTTTCATGTGCTATGAGTACCCAGAAAGCAACAGGGATATGAAGTGCTGGAGGTGAGAGAAAACCATCAGTTTTCTGTTTTGAAGTACAAAACATCAATGTACTTATTACTGGAAAGAGAGAGTATAATGAAAATGAAATTACAAGTCACAAAGGCTGCAGAGACCTTAAAGAAAACTTTCTTCCTAGTTCAGCATCACGTAGTAGTTTGAAGTTGGAGCGGACCTCTAGAGATTGCCTAGTCCAATCCCACTGCTCAAAGCAGAACTTATTACATATGTGCTCCAGAACATCCACCTGCTCTCAATTTGCTCTTGGAGTCAATACAAGGTACTGGGTTTTTTTATCTGTGAGTCCTTCAGTCACCCAGGAACCATCTGTGATTTTAGCTGTCTTACTACCTGATCATAAAAACCAAAATTTTAAAGTGTAATTTATTATGTCCAGTCTTGGCAAGTGGACTTAGCAAACCTGAAAATTTCAAATAGAAAAGTATGGTTCCATGAATGCAGAGAAACTAACCCATGGGATATATTTCACACTCAGCAGAAGAAGGATTAATTCTTTTTTTAGAAACCAGGACATGTAACAGCACAGTTCACAAGACTTAGCATAATAGGCTATGGGGAACAGTCTACAACTCTACAGGAGCTGGTGTCCAGAAAATGTCAATAAAGCGCCAGTGACTCTGGGCAGGTCATTGTGATTGTGTCAGCATGGCACCGAGTGTCAGGGGTTCAGACATCAACACACTGATTGCTGCAGGGTGCAACCACTCAGAGGCCTAGACCAACCGTTGCAGAGACTGGAAAAATTCTCAATAATTACTCCCTAGGCGTGGTTTAGGAGGCTTCTCCTTACCTCCCTGCTGCAAACTGGCATTTCCAACTGAGATCTAGTAGTCAACTGTTCCAGCCCTTCAAGCCAACAGAATGGAGCAGCTTGCTTATCTCAGCAGTTCCCAAATGTTTCAGACAACAGCCCTCTTCTCTTTCCCTGTAATTCTCTGGACCCCTATGCACCACTCACAGCCACTGTCTGGCCTGGCCCCACATCTCTGCAAACCAGCTGCCAGCCTTCCCTCCAGATGTAGCTATCTACAGTCCTTTCTATCCCTGCTCCCCTCACCCCCCAAAAAACCTCACATTCAGCATGCAAGAAAAATGGACAAGTCCAAGCCCAGTTTTTTCCTGCTTCCCTGCAAAAAGAAAAACATGAAAACAAAACAAAAACCCCAACTCTGACTCCCCTCCTCCTTCCATTTTCAACATGGGTCCCCTGTTTTCTTAGCTAGATCCCCTGTAAAGCTCTTTAACTCCACCAGGCAGTCAGGATACCCTTTAATCCATGTTGTCCCACATGCCACCTACACAGGAATTTCATAGGGAACCACCTCTTTCACCTACAGCTACCTGGCTCATGACAATGACTAAGACCTGCCAGGAAGAGGACTTTTAGCCCCGCACATGGTGCTCATGAGCAAGTACGCCATGCTCTCCCCAGATCACTTCAGCTCAACACACCATCACCCTGCAAAAAAACCCAAACATTAGGTTCCCCAAGCTGCCGACCTGCTGTCATGCACAGGCACCCTTCAGCCATATGCTGTGGTCCTCATCCCAGGGTCCCACCTGGTCAAAAAGAGCCTTATAATGCTCCAGGGAGTGAAGAAGAAAGAGGAAGGTATTAAAAAGCCCAAGAGAATCTTCCTGGGGATTTCCAAACACCTCCAGCACACATGCTGGGTCCCCTCCCCACAATATAGGCTTGTGGTGCTTCTTGCCAGCCAGGAAAAAAACTCCCTGCAGCCAATCTGCTAGAGAATATCCCAGCCATGGGGTTTTTTTGTTTGGGGGGTTTTGCTCGGTTTTAATTTTCATTCCAACAGAAGAAAAAGAAAAATCTGCCAAATGCACCAGCAGCCACAAAAGCTAGTAGCTCTTCATTGGCAAATGCCTCTTCCTCCGAGGGATCCAGTTTTCCTGTCTCTTTTTTTTTTTCCTACTGGAGACACAAAAATCCAGCCTCTCCCTTCTTCCTGGACAAGGGTAGAGGGACTTTTTGAATCTGCTGAATGGATGGAAATCAGGGCCCTATGCTGTCTCAGCTGTTCCTGCAGTTCCTTAAAGCATCTATACATTTAGAATCATAGAATGGTTTTGGTTGGAAGAGACCTTTCAAGGTCATCTAGCCCAACCACCCTGCAGTGAGCAGGGGCATCTTCAACTAGATCAGGTTGCTCAGAGCCCCATCCAACCTGGCCTTGAATGTTTCCAGGGTGGGGCTTCTACCACCTCTCTGGGCGACCTGGTTCTGTGTTTCACCACCCTCATTGTAAAAAAATTTCTTCCTTATATCTAGTCTAAATCTCCCCTCTTTCAGTTTAAAACCATTGCCCCTTGTCCTATCGCTACAGGCCCCACAAAAAATTCTGTCCCCATTTTTCTTTTAAGCCCCCCATCAAGTGTTGAAAGGGTGCAAAAAGGTCTCCCTGGAGGCTTCTCTCCTCCAGGCTGAACAACCCCAACTGCATCAGCCTCTCTTCATAGCAGAGGTGTTCTAGCCCTCTGATCAGTTTTGTGGCCTCCTCTGAACCTGCTCCAACAGGTCTATTTCTTTCTTGTGCTGGGGGCCCCAGAACTGGACACAGTACTCCAGGTGGGGTCTCACCAGAGCAGAGTAGGGTAGGGTAGGGTAGGGTAGGGTAGGGTAGGGCAGGGTAGGGTAGGGTAGGGTAGGGTAGGGCAGGGTAGGGTAGGGCAGGGTAGGGTAGCAGAATCACTTCTCTCAACCTGCTGGCCATGCTCCTTGTGATGCAGCCCAGAACGCAGTTAACTTTCTGGGCTTCTAATTTACTGATTAGAAAACCATCAATTTAAATCAGCTTCATATGTGGCCTCAGCTAACCTGTCTGAAGCATTCTCCTGAGGTACTAGGAGTATTTGCTGAGTTACTTACAACTGAGAGGTGCTGCCTTTTGGTTGTCAGTCACCACTTCCTTGCTCAGATGAGATGGCTGATAAGCGGTAGGGCAGGTTGGGAGTGTGTTACCTTGTCAAAAGGGGTCGCAGGATCTGCGTGCTAGCAGCACTGCTACGATTGGGTGTGGGATCAAGAGCTCAATCCCAACTGTGCAGCCCACCCTAAGGCTGCAGTTTCAGAAGCAGGTGCCAATGTTAACAGGTCCCTCATGCCGAAAGGGTAAGGCTTGCTCTTCCTCCTCCCCCGCTTTTTCTTATCCTCTGATGCCAGTTATATGGTCCTCAGCCTTTCTTGACCTGGCAGAATACGATCCAGTTTTTCCCCTGAGTTAATTTTTTGCTAGCTCAGTCAAATTTGCTTGCCTACAGGGGTCCCTCAGGTACTAGAGGAAGGGTGGCATGAGGTAAGGAGTTGGAGCACACTGTAGGGAGTGGGGAAAGTGGAGAAAATAGTGGGAGAGGCTTCCCCTTTTTGATGGCAGACAGCTCTTACACAGCGTCACTGCATCTCCCAAAGCTGTAGCCCAACTCTCTGATGATCCATGCATGAGATCTGCTATTGCTCTTGTCAAAAAAGGTTTTACTTAGAAGGAAGATGTTTTTCAGTGAGCTGCAGACAAGAGGCACTCCAGCAGTATTACAGTAGTAGTAAACAAGGTTATACTAACATAAACTCCTTTTGGGGCTAAATCTGTCCTATCCATATACTCCACCTATGCAAATTCAGTTCCTCCTCCCCAGGTCCCCTAGTTCTACAACAAATCCATGCACAAGCACTCCTGTTCATATTCACCACAACTTCTGAGGAGCATAAATTTCTGTAAAGTTTGTGTTCTTTCAGCAAAGTGACATTTGCTAGCAAGTGTACGCTGACATCAGTGCTTCAAAATGCTGCCACCTTCTGTGGAAAACTTAAAATTTACTCATATTCTTTTATCGTATTAATTGAGTTTTCCCAAGTTTTGGAATGTAATGCTTTATAAGAATGCCTGTTTCTTTACTACTTCCCTGATGTAGAGCAAATTACACACATTACAAATCTCACATTCCACAGAAGGTTAAGAGAAAATCTTTACTTGCTTCATGTTCTTAAGAAAGAGGGACGGGAAAACATCATGTTGCGTTTGCAAAGTTGGTGATAACCCAAAGAAATGCTTTTATCATCCTCCAGGAAATTTACAGGCAACCCAGCAATTAAAGTATCCTTCATCTGGAAAGTATTCTGCAGGTTACTGTAGGAGAGCGGGAGACCACATATTGCTGCGTTCATTGTAAAGTCACAGCAGATTATCATGCATTAAAGAGGAGCTGTTAAAGGGAGTTATAAATAACATTTCCTCCCATCAGCTCTTTCAAAACCCGCAGCTCCTGAAAATTTCCATTTGTCTAGGACAAACTGTGCTTCAATTCAGTGTGTCCAGGAAGAGGACTTATCATGGAAGACAGTTAATAAGAAGACAAAAAAAATTTACAGGCAGAACAAAATATCTTCCAGGTAATTTGATCTTTGTATAAAAATTTTTACACTCAGTTACACTCAGCAACTTGACTGCAATTTTCACCAATTAATCCCATAAATGTAATAGCTATAGAAATCAATACAATGTTCAGAAAATTATAAAAAAGGCCTAAAGAGTTTATTATAAAAATCAAAATAACCACTTCTTGAATACTTCAAACATAACAAAAGAATACTTGCAGAATGTCTATGCTGTGTAGCTTCCAAGTACTAAAATACTTGCGTGGTCTCTGTCTGATAGATCAGCAAACTGTACCCAGAAATCAGTACAGGAAATTTCTAATATTTAGAAATATGTAAAGGGCGAATGTCAGGAGGATGGAGCCAGGCTCTTCTCAGTGATGTCCAATGGTAGGACAAGGGGCAATGGGTGCAAGCTGGAGCATCAGAGGTTCCATGTAAACATGAGGAAAAGCTTTTTCACTGTGAGGGTGACAGAGCACTGGAACAGGCTGCCCAGGGAGGTTGTGGAGCCTCCTTCTCTGGAGACATTCAAAACCCACCTGGATGTGTTCCTGTGTGAACTACTGTAGGTGTTCCTGCTCCAGCAGGGGGTTGGACTAGATGATCTTTTGAGGTCCCTTCCCATCCCTAACATTCTGTGATTCTGTGTGGTTCAGGCTAGCCCTAGCCTGGTAATATGAACAGAGAGCACTAGGTTCACGAGGTATCTTTACATTAGTATTCTAGTTAGGATCAGCAGCGCACTTTTGGAGGAAACCTGAATGCCCTGCCTTGTCATGTAGGGTCTTGGGAGTGTGCATAATGGGTTCGTCCTGAAGGAAATCAAACCCACAGACACATCCCAGAACACACTCGGCACATTCCAACCCTCACTGGCACTGCATCCACTTAAACTTGACAAGAAACTTCTTTACAGTGAGGGTGACAGAGCACTGGAACAGGCTGCCCAGGGAGGTTGTGGAGTCTCCTTCTCTGGAGACATTCAAAACCCGCCTGGACATCTTCCTGTGTGATCTCATCGAGGTGTTCCTGCTCCAGCAGAAGGGTTGGACTGGATGATCTTTTGAGGTCCCTTCCAATCCCGAGCATTCTGTGATTCTGTGACTAGACTAACGCTGGTCTGGACTAACACATCAGTGGTGTGGATGTCACATCCTCAGCTCCCTGTCTTTCACTCAGAACTTCTTACTTGCCAATGCAGACATAGGCTCAGACCTGAAAGTATTCTGAGGCAATGAAGCCACAACATAAGGTCAGATGAAGTACAAATCCAGTACCCAGTGTGTAAGGACTAAGATATCTCAAACAATGGAAGAAAAATCACAAATATGTGGTTATGCTATAGAATGAGTTTCAAAATGCAGTGCAGAATACAGCTTTTGAAACAGCTAGTTGGCATCTGCAGGGTTACTACCAAACTTGGGAAAAACCTCCCTGTGCTTGAACAGGTGGTTCATGGAGTGAACTTGCAGCTATGGAGAAACAGATGCTGCATGGGACCAGGACACATCCAGCAAGGCTCTTTGTTTAGTCTCCGAGACATAGAGATGCATCCATCCAGCTTTTACACTCAAGCAACATACACTAGCACAATGCTGCATCTGCATTAAGGTGACTGACTGACTGCTGTCTGCGCACCTCAAGCAAAGGTCATCAGCAGGAAATCCCCAGTAACCCCAAAATGTATCTATATACTTAGAGGTTTCCAAAGGTGTTGTGAGAGCAGAGATCACTTCCGGAATGGCACCAAACCTATCTTTAGAGGGCTTTCCAAACACATTTCTCGGAAGTCGCCCACACTCAGGAAATACTGCTGCACCACACGCCGCTGTAACACTGCCACTGACAGGAAGCGTGTGACCTGGGGAGACTCCACACTTTGCATGTGGCACAGTGCCAGTCATGAGGTGTCACTGACACACTGCGGGCCGCTACTTCATCAGCACAGGCCGGTCAGCACGCGGTGCTGCTCTCCCCTCATTTCTGGCAGGCGAGGAGCCGATGGCAGAGGACACGGCTTAACAACCAACCCCGGCCCGAGCCGCTGCGAGCGGGCTGAGCCTCCGGGATAACGTCGCCGGGCGGGACGGGGAGCCGCTGACGTCCTGGCGACAGGCCTCCCGCCCCACAGACAGCGAGCACCGCGGAGGGTCCCTGAGGGTGCCTCACACCCGGCGCACTCTAAGCGCTCCCCTCACACGCCGCTGCGCATGCGCAAGCAACAAGAAGTTTCCCCCCCCCCCTCCGCCGGAAGTCTCCCCTCTCCGCCAGGGGGACCGGCTCGAGCGGCGGCGGCGACCGGGGAGGCGGGGCTCTCGAGTGCCCGGATGTGAGCAGGTCTGGAGCTCGGGCCCGACGGTTCGCAAGGGGATAGGAAGGGGGCGCGAGTCGCGCGGACCTCGACGCCGTAGCTTGCGCGCGCCTCCGCTCGGTCGCTCACCCGCCCCGGCGCCGCGCACCTGCGCGCGCCCCCTTCTCACGACTCCGCCCCGCTCTCCCCTCTCTGCCCCCTCCCATCCCTCCCCTCCGCCCCCCCCTCCCCCGCAGCTGGCGAGCCGGGCGAGGAGGGCGGCTCGCGCTGCCGGCACGTCGCTGACACTCGCGCGAGGTAAGCGGCCGCCTCGCGTCGGAGGACGCGGGCGGGGGGGGGAAGTTTGCCCCCCACGGAGCCCCGCGTGCCAGCGGCTCCCGTCAGCCTTTCGGCCCCGCTCCGCCACCGGTGGCCCTTCCTGGCGCGGAGCGGTGCCGTCTGCCCCCGCCTCGGGGCCGAGAGGCCGGCCTCTCCTCCTCGGGCCTGCCTCGCCGGCCGTGGCCCGGGCCCGGGCCTGCCTGCGGCCGCCGCTACCTCCGCGGTGGCCGTGTGAGTGAGCGGGCGATACCCTCTCGCCGACTCCCTACGAGTGGGAGCTGGGGGGGCGCCCCGCCGTGTGCGGCTGCTTCTCGGCAGCCCCCGCCTTGCCCCTCGGTGGCGCTCGCCTCGGCCTGAGGAAGGCTTGGCTGGGTTTAGGGGGCTCCCTGCCAGGCCCTGCTTCAGAAGGGTTGTCACGGCGGGGCGTGAGGCGGATGACACCGGGCCAGGCTCGGAGGCCTTCCCTGTTCTTCCTTCCTCTTCAGCTACATCGCGGGGTCTCGGCCGGGAGTGGTGTCTCAGCCTCGGCTGAAGGCTGCGAGGCTGGGGAGTGGCATTCAGCGAGGGGTCTCATGTGTGGGACCCCAGCGCCCTGTCAAGCAGCTGGGCCCCCACTCTCAGCAGAGAGCAAGGGCTTGCCCCTGCCTTAAGGACTTGAGAGTGTGGGAGTTGCGTGCTTCTGGTTTTCTTCTACTTTTTGCACCAAAACCTTTGATTCTTGTGTAGTTTGTTCTCGTATTTCTCTGTCTTCCCTTCTTTCCATAATATGGCTTTCACTAGAGGGCACGTCTTCAGGGCAGAAACTGCCAGTTCTCAAACGTCTGGAAAAGTGCAAAGTACTAGTAGGAAAGAAATTACTATTAAAGAGCTATTATTTGTGGGAGGAGAGTGTATTTGTCAGTGTCCTGAGAAGCCATAGCAGTGAGGGAAGGATATTTTCTGATTTGTACTTGAAAGTCTTTCTTGAGTATGCCGTGTCATGTGGCTGGGAGTGACAGTGATGTCTGTGTATGTTTGGAAAAAAATCAAGAAAGTCTAGGTGTATACAATATGTGTCATGCTGTTCCCAAATTCTGAGGCATACTCTAAATAAAGAAAATATAAGACTGAAGACTTGCTCAGCAATTAGAGCTGTTATTTTCAGTGTCAGTGGCTATACTGTGGCTCTGACGGGTAATCTTTGACTAGTGGAAACCCATAGGCTTTCTAAGTGTCATGGAGCATATGAGCCATTAGAAGTAAGGCATACAAGTTCTGTTACCTGCTCCTTAGGGAGAGATATGGAAATAGCACTACGAAAAGTGCTATTAGAGATTTCTTCCTTGGTGTGTTTTTTAATTTTATCTCAAGTATGAGTTGCCGGTCAAACAGCATCTTTAAAAGAGAAAGTCAGAAGACAGCACTGGTGTCTGAAATTCGAACATTATCAGTCTTGTGTGGTTAGAATTGTCTTTCTAAAAGTGTGCATAAATGGAAATGAGGTTAAGGACAATTCAATGTCTGAAAGAAAACAAAAAGTACAGCTCTTTACTTTTTCTTTTTGGGTAATGATTAATTATTAGAAGGAGCTTAGTGTAAATATCTTTCAAATTGTTAGAAACATGCATTTGTCAGTACTGGAAGGCTTACTGTAGTTGTAATGAAATTGAAGTATCTGGTCTGTGTTATTCAACTAGTAACTTAAAAGTTCCTGATTGACCTTAGAATCTGTCAAATTTAACATCAGATTAGTTACAGTTTGAAAAGCAATATAATTTTGTTAGATATATTTTTGTCAGTCTGTCATTGGCAAAAAATAATAGATAATTCTTGACCTGAAAGGGTGATATGGAAGTTCTGAGCACTGAGTCTTCCAATAAACTTAATTTTAAAAAGATATTACTGAAACTTTGCTGAACAGTTATTACTTCTGCCACAATACAAAAACAGTGTCTTTGAATAAGAGAATCTAAAAGTTTCAGAAGCCCCAAATATATGTGAAAAGTATAACCAAGTGAATCAGTGAAGAACTTTTACTGAGGATCTCTGTTAGTTTTCAGACTCTAGTGCAAATTAACTTCTGCATCAGTAACATCATTTCAGTTCTTGTGAAGACATCATCTTTAACTGCTCCAGGCAGATGTCTCAAATAATGCTACTTTCTAGGCTTTCTGTCTCTGATTTGTAGCTTAAGTCATATTAGAAGGAGCAGATATAGGCAGTTGCTGATGTTCATGGATTTCTGTAGGAGCAGCCATAAAACTTAGTAGAGTCTAATGGGTTTATTCAGTGTTGCTGTGAGGCACAGGATTGACAGCAGGCCTTGCTGCAGACTTTTTGCAGGCTACGAAAGAGAGCATACTATTTTCTGGAAAAATGCAAACACCTGAGAAACTTCCTGTCAAATGGTACTATATCTGCCACCTTTCAAAAGGTAAAAGGGTAATGCTTAAGACAGAAAAATGCCCAAAATTGGTGGATATGGAAATAAAATTTGTAGGGTTTGGGTTTTTTTTTTTAATTGATTATCAAAGAAACTTTAAAGCTAAGCATTGTTGGAAGGGATGGAAGATGATGAGAATGGCAAATGCGGAGCCTGAAAAGGAAGTTGATAAAGTGCTTTCTGCATAAATATTTTATATTTTTCATAGGTGGCATGAAACCTCCTGTTTGTAAGCATATGCATAAGGAATGCTCTTGGCACACCTTGATGAGTTACTTTGGCCTAAACATCGATTGCCTCTTGTAAAAACCTGTAAGTAAAATAAATGTAATTTGATTTCAGATTTCTTTGATGATTTGCTTTCTGATCACAGCATGATCTGCCTCTAAAAGGAAAAGTGAAGAGCAATTACCTTATTTTGTAAAACGGGCAAATCCTTGGCTGTATTAACTGCCACTGTAACAACACTTGACAGAGACACTAAAAGCTGAATCAATTATTGTGTTTTACAGAAATGGCAGCTCAGAAAAGGAAATCTGTGTTAGTAGAGCCTTCTGCTAAACGTCCAAAGCTGGACAAGAACAGCAAACCGTCATTGGCGAAGAAGGAAAAAGAGGTGTCAGATACAAAACATATCTCAAATAAGTCAAAGCCTAATCAATGTGCAGTGCAGGAGAAAACTGTGCTCAAAACCTCTGCCAAATCAAACAGGTCAGTGTCAAAAAATTAAGTAATTGTTCTAGGTTATCTTCCTAGATTAAATTAGTGCAAAAAAGGTCTAAGCAGAATGAATTTGTGTTAAAGATACAGCTAAATATTTAAATAGTACAAGTGGAAGATCAGCCTTAAATCGTTAAGTATAGTATCTGCTACATGATCTTTCTCTGGAACTGTGTTAGCGTCTTGAAATCCAGAAAGACTTCCTCCAAAAAGTTTCTGAAGTGAAAATAAATCTACTACTGTATAAGCTAATGCTTCAATTGAAAGACACAAGTGTAAATAATTAAAAACTACTAGAGATGTTAAAAAGCACTCAACAAGGATTCAGTTCAGTCTTGCCATGCATAAAAACCACTAAGTACTGCACTTGAAGAGTAACCAGGTAGAAGTGAAGTCTTTTTAAAATTATTCTAGAGAAAAGTCTACTAAAACTCTTGAGGGTGTGAGGTCTAGTGTTTTAAGAAAGGAAAGGGAGGGGAAAAAGAGGTAGGGGTTAATAGGAATGAGAAGAGTCTTATAACAAGTTTTACTTTCTGGATGCTGAAAAAAAATAATTACGTGACTATTTCAGTGACAACACCAATGAACCTGAACTGGGAACACGCATGACTACAAGATCATCAGGATTCAACTTAAATAATAAAACAATACCTGAGAAAAAGGTCCAACAGCAGCCTAAGTCTACAAAAAATAAGGAAGTATGCCAGAAAAAATCTGTGCAAGAAATTCCGAAGTCAAAATGCGTAATTGCACCAAACGAGCCAGTAACGAGGAGATCCCAAAGACTGCAGCAGTTAACACATGCAGCTGCACATGTACCAGCAAGATCTCTGCGCAGCAGAGAAGTGAAAGAAGAAAAAGCTTTGGACGTTAAACAGAGTAACCAGACAAAAAGACATGCTCACAGTGTTGCAGCAAAAGTACTTAAATCTGCTGGAGAGAAAACGGAACAGAAAAACACAAAAATAAAGCCCAGCAATACAAAGGAGGATAAAGAAATACATGTAGAAGTGACCAGCTCTCTGAAAGAGAAAAAATGTAAAGCAGACAGTAAAAATGATAATTCCAACAGCTTTCAACATCACCTTCAAGGGTCATCTTTATGTCCTGATGACAGTCTTGAGGAAGTTAAGAAAGGCCCTGTATCTCCTATTCCTAGCAAGACAAAGAAAGTGGAAACGGATTCTCTTAAGCCAAATTCTAAGACGGTAACTAAGGAAAAGCAGCAAATGCATCAGAACATAAAAAACAGTACAAAAACAAAAAGGATTGCACAGCCATCTCTAAGTGAAACACACGTGCCTGATCAACCAGAGAATGATGCGAAATCCAAAAGGGTCAGCATCCTTGAGCTTTGTGAAGAAATTGCAGGTGAGATTGAGTCAGATACAGTAGAGGTGAAAAAAGATTCCCCTAATGCCGAGTGTAGAAAAACGGAGGAGAAGCATGCCAGCGTACAGCTTCAACAAAGTGAAATGCTTACTCAGAAAGAACCTAGTCAGAGTACTCAATGCAAACGCTTTTTCCCTAGCAAAAAAGGAATGCCTGTCAAATGCACTCTGAATGGTAGAAATAACTCCTCAAACAAAAATTCTAAATGGACCAAAATTAAATTACTGAAAGCTAGTAACATGAAGCAAAGTAACTTAAATTCCGCAAATGCCCCCAAGCTTTCTTTGTTGAAAGATTACCCTGAAGTTTCAGAGACGAGTCAAATAGCTACAGAAGCAGAGCTTTCAAAGGCACAAGGCAAGCGGTCAATAACAAGACTCTCTGAGAATGAAAGTGCAACTTGCGTGCAGGAGAAATCAGATCATTCATCTGAAAGAGCTGGAGCTAAAGAAGTGACTTCAGAAATAAAACAACCCACAAAGAGAGGTGCAGAAAATGGTTTGTTGCATAATTCCGCAAAACATTTGTGTGAGCCACGACCAGATGAGGTAAGTCATTTAGGATTTAGGATTGCTTAGTGGGAGGGTGTTCTGAATCTGTTCTGTTTTCTGGGAATGCCATGCTCAGATATTTTGTTTTAACATGACTTTATTTTATGGTAACTTAAAATTTTTAAATGTAGTAAAGATCCTTTACTGGTGCGTGTCATAGATGGGATGATAGTAAGTGGGAAAATGAATCTGCTGCACCCTCCTAAGTTTTGTACTTGTATTCAAGATGTTAATGCTTATTTATCTGAGTGATTTTAATAGGTTAGAGGCATTAAATAGTTCATTTTTTTAATTTAATGCTTTATGTTTTGTGTAGACCTTTCAATTACGTTTGGAATCAAGTCCAGAAAGCTCTCCAGTAAAGTATGTTCCAGCTCCTAAACCACCAAAACAATTAAAGAAAGAAGCCGGAGAAAGTGAATCTCAAGGTAACTAACTGTCCACTACTATTTTTTCCTCTTCTTCTGACCAGTTATATGGGCAGCATGAGTCTTCCTTTCAGAGGAATTTTTCACAGAATAAGGTACAGTTGGCACACAAGTCAACTTCTGTCACTGGAGTTCTTCACCGGGGCTTTCTTTCTGTCTCACACGCACGACCACTTTAGTAGCAGTCACTGTCCTTTTATCTCTGGGCTATGTAGTGGGAGAGAGAGGTGTCTGTTCTTCTACCTAGCTGTGCTTTTAGTGTGTCTTTGTGCTTTATGCATGAGTATTTTAATGCTTAAATATGCTTCATTTGAGTAAAAGTGAAGTAAGAACTTTAAAAAAAAAACCCAACAACCGAACAGAAAAAAAACCCGATCAGTTCCTTTCCTTTTCCATGTAGTAAAGTAGTTAAACTTCAGTGTTTCAGTTGGGTTTGTCTCTTGAATTGGTTTCTGTTAAGGGTTCTCTGTTGGTTACCACTTCCTCTGAATAAGTATCTGCATTTCTTTCTCCTAAATTGTTCTACCTGATCTTGATCAAATTATTAATTGAGTAATCACTCTCGCATTTTTACTACATAGTCTTCATTTGTCAGCCTGTAAATGCAGTTTGTCAAATCTTACGAGTGTGATGTGAATATTTGACTCAAGTACATTTGCCTAAGAAGTATTACTGATGGATCACTCACATATCTCTTCGTTAACATCTCTTTTGATATTTCATTCTTTTTGTTTTTGAGTTTTTGGTTTGGTGTTTTTGATTTTGAGTTTGTTTTGGTGGGTTTTTTTGTTCTGTTTTGTTTTTAATCGGAACCTGATTTTGAGTGCACTGTTTAACTACTTAGCTTTACTAAATAGTCCTTTTTTTCCTGCCCCTGTAGATTATTTTTGAAGGGTAAAATATTCTACTTGTACTGTTAGAGAACCCAAAAAATATTTTTTCTTTCTTTTGCTATTCTTGGTTGTTTCTTTTCCTTAACTATTCTAGAACACACCTCAGATGAGGACATACTATACACTTACTGTAATCCTACATAGAGCTATTTACATGGGTGTCGGTAGGAACATATTTAAACTCCTGTGTAGTTTCAATACTGGCTTTGTAAGCTGCTGGCAGAATGCTCTGCAGAACTGCTGTGGTAATGTCGTAGAAGATTGCATATTTTTTTAAGTACTTGTGGAGAAACATCTGAATCCTGACTCAAGGTTGCATCTTTTTTTATTGGCCATGACCAGATTGCAACATTGTCTTGAATATGTTTTTGCAAATCACTATTTGTGTAGCTCAAATTTCCTTTGCAACTAAAAACTTTATAATGAAGTTATAATCTTTGATTAATTGTAGGTTTGGCACCCAAGCAGTTGATGCAAACTTCATTTACAAATCAAACTTCTGAAACTGAGAACAGGTATAGTATTTTATACATTATGAAATTACAGTAATCTTCTGTAGAGTTATCAGAGGTTTTGTTATAAGACTAACTATTCTGTTGTCTCCCAGCCTCAACTTTCAGTTTCAGATAAGTGGCTTGTCTTTTATACAAATAGACTTTCATCTTACCCAGTTATTAAGGGATGTTTTTATTTTGTTAAGAAAATTATTAAGCCAGGTACATTTATTTTTAAAAGCAGAATTTAACAGAATTGGGAAAAGATTTCTAATGGTCTCTTCTTCAAATCAGATGATAACCAGGGAGTATGGGAAGGGTTTACAACATGATTTTTACTTAATGAATTATTTCACTTATTTTGGAAAGAGTTTTCTCATCATTAGATTATGAGAGTCTTGTATGTATGAAATCTTTTTAGATGAAGAAGAGAGGATTTAATGTGGGATTGTTTTGTGATTGCTGTGAAATGAAGGTGTCAGCTGCTATATAAAAAAAATATTCTCGTTATTACTACTAACTAAATTGTTCTTACTACTAATGGTTCAAATGTTGTAGTTTTTGAACAATTCTGACATTGTCTCTGATTTTAGCCAATTACAAGCTAAAAGCAGTAATTTCTTCATACCTGATACCTTGAACAGCAACATAGTTGGCACGTAATGGAGACAAGAAACGATGCAGTTAATTTTCAGTACGTCTATTTGAGACCAGATTAACAATTCTGACTAACCAACCCTTTGGTACATGTTGAAAAACTCTACTACTATGGAATTTCACAGAAAATGGGTGATAAGGTAGATGTAAAACTAGTTAAATAAATAGTTTTAGGTTTTTCTCAATAAATATTACAAGAACTTTGATTTTAAAATATTTTTATTCTCAGCTGCCAAACAGCTTTATGGTATCTACTCAAATTAATTAACTTTCTTAGCTCAACAAGGCCTTTACTATTATTTACTATTATTTTCCTTGTGAGAACTTTCTTATACTGCTTTCCATATGCTATCCAAGATTTAAACCATCATTCTTTCTGTGCTACTCATGCCATAACATAGAGTAATGTGCATATCTACAGTGTAGCTCTCTTTAGGGCTTTGTAAGAAAAGTTTGCAGAGGCAAAAGGCAAACCTTGAAGTAGCTGCTTCATGCAAATTTTGGGACACATGACAGGAATGAAAAAATAAGCTCTGCTTTAACACAAAAAATGGTATTTTGAAATGTCTGGCAAGAGTTTTTATTTTTGAAGAAGCTCACTGAATTAACCTGCTATGTGTACTAGAGCAGCGGCTACAATTATGTATTTGAGCCTATATCCTTAGTTTGCTCAGAAGCAGAAAATACGTAAATACCTAGCTGAAGTACGGTTATTTCTGTGTGAGTTTTGCTTTGGTGATCTCTACAAGTTTTATCCAAAACTGGAATTAATGTTATTTTTTTCCACTGAATATAGTAGCAAGTTTATGGAATAACTTTGTGTTGATGTACTCTAGTACTTTCCAGTGTTTCTTTCAGTCATGACAAGGGGAAGCTTAAACAGAGTGGGAGAGATTCTGGTGATATTCATCCATTTATTCCTCAGGTCCACTTCTCTCTCCCTTCACTGCCAGCCATCAGAAGAGAATAAGTTTCATTTGGAGAGATACATGACATCTCTTTTATGTTGCCTACTTACATGTGTGGGAATATTTACATGGTCTGCTTTAACAGCCTGATGTATGATACCTAAAACTAGAAACCTAAACCTTATGTAGGAAATATATAGCATTAGGCACCATCAGTCATGCTCTGAAAATGCCTCAGTTAAGTGTGTTAATGGTTGTGACTAACCTACCCCACCTTATTATAAATTTTGATTTTATTTTTTTTGTTAAAAAGAAAATTATTGTACTTAGTCTAGTCACAAACTGTATTTTTGGTTAATCCTTTTCTTTCCTTATTTTTCCATTTGAATTACAAATTAAAATATATTGGCCTGTGTTTTGAGTAATTAACTGGGATTTGCTTATCATTAAAGTTTAGTTATACTAATCACAATGGCTTTGAGTATCTAGGATGACATGTACAAGCAGTCCCTTTTTAACATGAAATATATTTATATTTCAAGGGTTCCATTGTCAAATCCTTCATTAACATCAAAATGCAGTAACTCCCTACCATCTGAGGAACATGTTCAGAAGCTAAAGGAAGCAGGAAAAGATGATGATAAGCAGCTGATCATAGTAAGTAATACCTTTTTAGTAAGACTTACAGTTTCTCGAAGAAATTACTTTTGAATTTGCAGTCCTGTGTTTTTGTGAACTTGTCTAAAAATTATTACTTTTAGATACTATTATTGCCATTATTAATCATTTGTGGAAGTAGAACCTGTACTAGATTGTAATTCAGAATTAGTGAAAAAAATGGTGGCAGACTTAAAATGTTTAAAGCTGATTCTTGTTAAAATAAATTTCTGTGTTTTTTAATAGAATGGCCGTTCAGTAAAAATACAGTCGTTTTAGAGAGAACGAATTTGCCTTTACTTACGTGCAAAATCTCAGGTTGTTAAAATTTCAGAATTATAGGGGAAGGTGCATCTGGCAGATTGTGTGCAGAATTAATATCAATAGATTTATTCCTGCATCATTCAAATGGCCATTGTTCTGAGACAAACTTAAAGATTTTCCTGTGGATGTACTCATTTTCACCATAATATTTAAGCAGAAATACTAATTTGGTTATTTGTTCTTACCCTTATTTGCTATTAGCTACCAAATGCAGGTATCTCTTTAAAACAAGAAAATGCAAAATGAGAAGAGAGTGAGGCACAGCTGTTTTTCTATCTTGTAGAATCACACAATTTGATAGTGAAACAATTGGAGTTTTTTTGTTGTGTTTCGTTTTGTATTTTTAATAACCCGTATATCAGACAATCCTTAAGAAATGAAAGGCTGGAGCTGGGAAGCTACAGAAGGAGAAGAATCCAGGTCATTAGGAAGGACAACTCTGTAGTAAACTTCTTAGGAAATTATCCCTCTCACATATCACTGCTGGTCTTGTTAAATTGCAATCTTTCCATGTAATACATGGATTTATACACACAAAAATACTGACTAAAATAGAACCAGGTGAATTCTGAACACACTCTCATATCCATAGTGAAATATTTTAAAATCAGAGCTTGAGAACTAAATTGGTAAACATATCCTTGATTTGCCTAAAGTGATAGAAATCTGGGTACTTGACTGTGTAGTCACAAGACGATAAATGAACCGAATCTAACATTTACGAAGTATTTCAGCTGTTGCCTCTTTGAAATTCATTTTACTAACAGAATTAAAATACACAATTGAGTATCTTAACTACATTAAAAGGACTATAGGAATATTCCTTTTCATTTCAGTAAAGCTAACTTAATTTTTGCTCATAACAGTAACAGAACTTGACTGAAGAGTTGCTGGGGTCTTTGACAAGAAGAAATAAGTAACTTCCTGGTTAGCATTACTGAAGAGAGGTTCTCTCTCAGTATAGCTCTCCTCTACAGTATTAATACAAAGAGATTTTTTGCACCTTATTTGCTATGCTGGTAGTATTCTTATTTTCAGCCCAAATCAGGACAGTAACATTTTTTTTCCCTAGGTATTAACCAGTAAAAGTTTAAAGTTATTTACCTAGCAAAATTTTAGAATATAAAGAATTGGTCATCAATGGCCCTTTCACACTAGGGAAGCTGGGAGAGACCTAGCTTCTTGTCTTCTGTGTGTATTTCTGGAAAATACAAGTGAGCACTGTATTTAATTTTTAAATGTGACAGTAACAGCTTCATAATATCTAATATGTTTCAGCACTTCATGCAAATCTAATTGGTTTTGATTCCATTGAGTTCAGAGTAAGCTTTTTATTGACTGAACCAGGCATTTTGGTAGTGCCTGTAGTTCACTTTACCAAGAAAGTGTTAGGTAAGGTATTGCTCTGTTATTCTTATAACTGGGGGAAAAACTGCTTTTAGCATTGGCAAAACATATAGAAGAACACAAATATTTGTTAAACCATTTTGTAAAATACTATCCTTGACATTAGTTACTGTGGAGACATGATGTAGTTATGTCTAGAATAGTTTACACTAGCATCTGGAAGGGAAAAATTGAATTAAAGTACCAGACTTTGCTTGTACAAATACATGAAAGATTGAGGTTTAAATGCATGTAATAAAATAAGGTACATTTTGTAATTAATAGTATTGTTTGCAAAACCATGATGAATTTCCTAAATGTTGATTCTGAATGGCTGGACTTTTTTTTTTTTTTTTTAAAGTATTTTCAAGGGTGTTTATGTGCTTCTGTGACAATCCTCTGAGAACAGAGAAAAGATTAATTTGGTTTAAAAGTTGTTCAGGTTGAAGTTTCTCCTATACAGACAGCAGTCTTACTACACACAGCCAAATCGCTTAGATTAGTGTTTATAGTGTCTGTAAAAACCTTTATAGTTAATAGCTATAAATAATTTTTATTTCAAATTTCTGGTGTGTTGTTTTAAGAGAAGCCGTTTTATTGTTCTTTACCTTGACCAAAGTTGGGAAGCCATGCTTTTATTCTTAGCAAGGAACTTGCAGTTTGTTACACTTTTTAAAAATATTAAATGCCTGAAAGGTACAATTTTGGACTCTCTACTGTCAGATCTGATTCTTGTGAAGAGTCCATCTTAATGTATGGACAGAACCCTTTTTTTTTTTTTCCTTTTGTAACCAAAGGAGTTAAAAAAACCAAGTAGCTGGCCTTAGTTTGACTCACCACATCATACAGTGTATTTGTTTTGCTGGTTTTTTGCTATTGAATTCTCCTAGTCTTTTTTTTATTTAAGTTTGACATCTGTCCTTTTAATTGTCTTTACAGTATCTGAGGCTCAGAGTCTGGGGTGTTGCAATATTGTCTGTGTTTTCTAACCTTTTCATTTCCTGAGCTATATTTAGAGAGGTGTTATGGTAAAGCTAGTCTTTATTTTCCACAATACACTTTTTAAAAAAATATTTAATCCTTAAAGATGTATTTTACCTGCTGCCTTCTTTCGTATGATTGCTGTAATTAATAGATTAATTTTCTATTTTTCTTAAGGAATATGGTCTTTAACAAGCCTTAAGGCTACTGGACTGTAAGAGAAGTAAAAAAATAGAACTTTGTTTGTAGAAATATTCAGTAGCTGTACTTGCACCATTCTTTTCCTTGATGCACATCATCTAGTTATCTGAGCAGCTTTCAAACATAAAATTATCTTCATTTTGTAGAGATACAGCTGAGATCGGATTTGCTTTCTGGTTACATGTGTTAAAAAGCAAATCTCTTCAAAGCTGAAAACAGCAAGGGATCTAATGCTGCAACAAACCTCATAAAGCAAGCAGTGACAGGAGACAGCTGTGTTCAAAGTATTGTGCAAAGATTTAGGTTCAGACCTTGGAAAGTATGATCTATTTTTTTGGAGGAAAGAAATTAAGATTGAGGCTAAAAATACGTTATGTTCCAAAGCTATGACTTGGTGTTTAGAGAATTAGTCTGTTCTGAATGTTTGTGAACTGTACCCTCTTATACTTCATTTAAATATTCAGTTGGTAGGTTGACAGCTTACACGAAGCTTCATATTGGAAGTTTTATAGGGTAATGCACTAAAATTTTTGGGGTTTTTTTTACTTTCCAAGTACTTGAATCTAATGTGCAAATATGAGAACTTGAATATGAAATCATCTGTTCCTTTAACTTCTGAAATGGAAAGAAACACAAATGTGCAAAGCATATGTTTTCAATTTTTATAAAATGAGATATGCTTTACATCCAAGATGAGGAAAGTCAGTTGTTTGCTTCTTGTAAAAATTCTGCTTGCCTGCCAAATCTAGGACAAAATTTTGACCATAAGAATAGGAACTGACAAAAGCATTAATGCTACAAAGAAATGTTTTAAATAATGACCTATGAGGTACAGGGATACTTCTTCCAAATTATGCTACTAAGGAGACATGTTCCTTTGAAAATTAAGCTAGTCTTTTGAAAATTATATTCATCAATTTTAGGAAAGAATGTGTAAAAAGAATGAACAGCAAAAACAAGTCAGTGAAGTGATAAAACGATAGTATAGAGTTACAGAGACTTTTCTGCCTTTCTAGAGATCTGAGTTAATGCCTGGATGCACGGAAACATGATTAAATGTAGATGATGTTTGTAAGTATCAGCAAATGCATGGGTCAGGATTGCTTGATGGAAGTTGCTTTTGATTCTGAGGTTTGACTTGGTGCTATACATGGAAGTGATGTGCAGTTTACATATTTGTGTGTCATACTTGAATTCTTCCTTACACGTATTTTGGTTAAACTTGAACATAGTTTCCTGTTTGACTGAAATAGGCAATATATGAAAGAAATATATTGATGTAAGCTGAAAACACGATCCTCAGTGAAAATAGTAAGTGTAAAAGTGATCTCTTATGAGCCTGAAAAAAGTTGCATAACAATCATTTAAAGTTGCTGTTTTGTTCCTTAAACTAGCATAGTCCAGTTGGCAATTTCTCTTGCAGAACTAGAGAATGGCTTTTGGGCAATGTTTTGTTGTTCACATTAGTTAGTACTGCCTCTTTTCTTTCCTGTAATCCCCCTCAAAAGGAGGCAGCAGTTACTGCGTAAGTGACAGGGGAGGGAGTTTGGTAGCCGAGAGCAGTAGCTCTTCCTTTCTTCCCACACAGATTGTCCCCTTAGGGACAGCTCTGCTCTTAGAGAGGCAGTAATGGCCATCCTTTCTTATTACCACTCCTTCCCGTTTCTCCTTCCCTGCAGGAACCCAGCTTTCTCTAGCAAATTTGGATGGGTTGTGTTAGGTGTCCTTTGTCTGGAGAGTGAGAATGGTTAGCTGGGCACAGGAATTCAAGCACTAGGAGTGCTGTTGTGGGTTAACTCTGGCAGGCGGCTAAGCACTGTGCAGCTGCTTGTTCGCTGGCCCCAAGTAGGACGGGGGAGAAGACTCGTGGATTGAGATAAGGACAGTTTAATAGGCAAAGCAAACCAGGGAATTCATTCACTACTTCCTGTTGGCAGGCAGGTGTTCAGCCACCTGCAGAGAAGCAGGGCTCCATCATGTGTAACAACTGAGAAGACAAATCCCATAACTCCAAATGTCCCCCACTTCCTCCCTCTTTCCCTCATTTTTTATCGTTCAGCATGATGCCATATGGTGCGAGATACCCCTCTGGTCAGCTGGGGTCAGCTGTCCCAGCTGTGTCCCCTCCCAGCTTCTTGTGCACCCCCAGCAGACTCGCTGGCACAGCAGTGTGAGAAACAGAGAAGGCCTTGACACTGTGTAAGCACTGCTCAGCAATAGCTAAAACATCTCTAGGTTATCAACACTGTTTTGGTCACAAATCTAGAACATAGCCCCACATCAGCTGCTCTGAAGGAAATTAACCTTATCCCAGCCAAAACCAGTACACACTGGAACACTCTAATATACTTGAATTATGTTTTCCTGTGGGTTGAGAATGAATTAATTGTCCATTGTAAATATTGCATAGATTTGTTTTTTAACTTTGTATTTTTTTCATGCTGATTTAGCTAATGACCAGTGAGGATGTCATTTCATGATGGATAATGACACTCTGTTTTCATTTTTCAAAAATGTTAAATAAAATTAGATACTTCACAGTTCTGAAAGTTTTAAGTTGATTTATATCTTTTGGCTAAAATAGCTTTTCAGAAAGGTGGGTGCTGGTTGATGGGGTTTTTTGGTTGGTTGGTTTTTTTGTGATTATTTGTTGTTGTTGTTAAATTCCACAGTCTTCATTTTGAAGGGAAACTTGTTTCTGAGTTGGGCCATGTCTTCTGATCCTCCTGGTCAGCAAGGGGATCTACCCATCAGCTCCAGTCTTGAATGCATCTGTCGTTGAAATAGCATTCTTTGACCTTTTCATTTGCTGTGAAGAGCCCAGAAATCTATGCTGTTCCTTCCTGCTCTTGTATTTCCCTTCCAGCCTGCCTGTTTCTATGGCTGGGGTTTACTCTTTCCTCTGTGAAAAGGACAGAGGAAAAAATAATCTTCCTCTGACTAACATTAGGTAATCAAGAAAGAGGTGACCTAATCTGTGCCCAAAGAGAGAGGGAGAAAAAAAAGAAAAAAAGAAAAAAAAAAAAAGGCCCCTTTTCATCTCCTACAGAGGCACCAAATGCCTTTTTTGCTTGCAGGGCTCCTTATTCTACATATGGAGGATCAACAGACATGCACCTTCTCAAAGAAGATGTTGGTAAGACTTTTCTTTCTGTCTTAACACAGAATTAAGAAACCCTTCTGGAGATTAAGACAACATTGTCGCTGTGTTCAGTTACAGTTAGCCTTGAAACAGTGGATCTCGTATATCCTGTGTTTATATTAATGAAGATTACATGAGATGTTTGGAATGGTTTATCGCCATCTTCACATGCAGAATTTGCTTAGGAAATAAAAGTATCCTTGCTCTTTATTGTTACTGTTTAGAAAATGGAGTTTTAAAGAGAGTAATAGATTTTTCTGCCTGCAACCCCACATTTTCTTAAATATTGCTGTGAAAAACACTTCTCTTAAATTCAGGGAGTCAGACTGCTTACATTTTTTTTTTTTCCATTTTATTCTCCAGTATCTGATGTTTGCTGAGAAGCCCTACACTCCCCAGAATCCCAGTTTTCAGTTTTTATTTACTCTCATACGTGGTGCATAAGGTGTTTTTGGTTTTGTTTTGTTTTGTTGTTCTTCCCTCCCCACTAGGAAAGAATGTCAACCTTTAGTGCAGTCCTATTGTTTGGGGGCACTTTTTCCCTCTTGATGCATGCTCTTTCCACTTTTGCTTATGTAATGACATCAGGTTAAAAATAGTCAGATTTTGGAGATGTTTTGTTAAACTACAAAAGCGCATTTTTCGTAATTCTTGACTTTATTTTGCATGTCCTGTGTTGGTTTTTTTTGTTGTTGTTGTCTGCATTGGATTTACAAAGCTGCCTTTTTTTTTTTCCTTTTTTTTTGTCTGAAGTATTACGTCCTGTGGTGTGGCTTTGAAATAGTGCTTCGGTTACACAAAAAAGCTGTCGTCTTTACTACCCTCAGGATACTGTAAAGAATTTGCTAAAAAGTATATTCAGCATTTGTTAGGGCTACAAAGTTCAGAAGGTTGCTTTAGATCTACAGTGTGTTTTTTCTGAGTTTCATATAACAGAATTTTAACATTAATCTCTGTGTGTATCCCATTGATACAACTGAATGCCTGTAAAAATAGTAATATAGGTGATATCCTTAAAAAAAAACCCAAAACCCAAAAACCAAACAAAAAATGCCACCAAAAACCCAAACCCACTGATACCAGCAACATCCAAGAAAGTCAGCCTGTAAAATACAATGTCACTCTACTATTCCACGGAAATAATCTGTTCATGGACACTTGCAAAACAGCATATATATATTTACAGGGCAAGATGGGATGAGCTAAGGAGCCTGGCCACTTTGAGGATATTCTTGCCCCAGATTTTTTATGATTTCCTATGTAGCTAGGCTGCTTTTTTTTGGCTTGAGATTTTTGGTAGTAAACTAACAGATATTTTATCTTATATACCTTTAGCTTCTTCATCATTTGAACAGAAATTGTTTAATGAGATTTACTGCAGTACTGCTATGTGCTAAGTATTTTAAGAGTTGCCTTGCCTTATGTAGCTGATTTTCTAATTTATATGGCTTATTTTTTTAAAGTATATTCCAAGCATAAAGTAGACTTCCTCTTTACCTATCCTACCCTAGATATAGGGGATATGTTCTCCATCTTCAACATAGGAATTACTAAGTTAGGTTCAATTGGTTCATCTTAAGATAATGAGCATACATTATCCTTCCTGCTGAATGACCTTTTTTCATCTTCCATGTATAAACCCGCGAAATGCAGTATGTTTTGGTGGCCAGATGGTTACCTTGTTTTGAACTCTATTGCTGCTTTAAATGGAGTCTGCAGGTAAAACAGAACGTGTTGGATTCAGTTTTTACACTTTTTAGAAACCTCATCTTATTCTGACTTTGCAAATCTAACTTCAGGATTCATCTTTCCTTTTTTCTTCAGAAAATTAGTGTACTGTTTCTCCTTCTGCATACAGTATGAATGTATAAATTGACATACCATTATAGCAATGACTTCTCGGATTTGGCTTCTTTCTTTTGGCTGAGTTCTGTAAATGTGCTCTTAAAGAGTTCACCTCTGAGTTTGCCCGGCTGCTGGTTGTGCCTTTAGTCTCTTCTTGGAAAGAAACTGATACTGACATTTTAGATTTCACTAACGACTACTTGGAATAAGTTGCTGTTGTGTGGAGATCTGAGCTGTCATCTCGCTCTTAGATGTACTTAAGACATATCTTGAAGATGGAGTAAGAAATGATTTGTAAACACTTTTGCTGTGTTGCAAAATGCTTTCTTCTGTAAAGTAGGCTTTTTTACTATGGCTATTTTCAGCTCACAGAAAACAAAATTAAGTTCAGGTAGTCTGTTTTCTTGCAAATTGTGCACATGGGTCAATTTCCTTTAAATAACACCCTCAAGTTGTCTTCTGTATAAAGTATACTAGATTTTATACTTTAAAGTATAAAATAACTTTTTCTTTCTCTATTACTTGTGATATATGTTAAAGTAGATTAAAAGTGACATTTATTGCTGCTTAAATACATTAAATTTCCAAATGTAGTTAAAGAAAAAAAAATTATTTGAGCATTAAGCCATTACTTAAAACATGTCATTTTGGCTAGAGACTTCAATCTAACTGATATTCCTTTGCTCTTTGCAAAAGACATATCCTACCTCTGACACTTCACTCTCTATTAGGTACTGAATCCTTAATCTGAGTATACTTCCAAATTAATAACCCTTTTAATGAATAAATAGCAAAGAAATAGGTGCTGAGTAGTACCCTTAATTTGGTAATGGCTGGTTGTGCTTTAGGAGGATAACCAAAAGGGTCATGACTAAAATGGTATAATCTTCTATTTGTGTTGTAGCTGCCATCCAACGTCTAAAAAATAAAAGTTATGAACCCTGTGCAATTAAGATAGCATGTCAAGCATCATAGTTAGCTATTTCCAGTTAAGAGTTAAGACTTAAGTTCTGAGAGTATATTAAATGAGACTTTTAATCAATGAAGAGAGGGATAAAAACCAAAAATGTTCTTTGATTGCCTTGAAATATTTGGTTTTGATAAAAACCTAAAAAGTAGTATCAGTTATTGCAGAGGTATTACTGAACTTAGCGGTTATTTCTGTAACTTTGGGGGTTTTTTTATAATATTCTTCCAGATATTCAGGAAAATGTCTCACCTTTGGCCCATCTCAAAGGAAGTCGCAACCAAAAGACAGGCAGCAGCAGAACTGTAGGGAAAACTAAATAGTGTGGGGCTGGATGTGGGAATTTTCTTTGTGGAAGATGATTATATTTACTGCAAATAGGGTAACAAAGGAAGAATTCTCTGTTCCTTGTATTTCATAAAATAAAAGTAATTTGTTCAAAAGTAATGGGAAGGGAGCTAGTTTTAATGTTGGGTAGAGTTTGCTGTGTGATTGAAGCCTGTGACGTTTGGGGCTGCTTGGGTTTTTGAAAGATGGTATTCTGAATTCTGTACTTGTTTTCTCCTGGCTTACTCCATTTTAGCCTCTGTGTTGAGCTTCCAGAAGATAAGTTAGAAAAGGCATGTCTGATCAGCTGAAAATTCTGTTGAGCTGTATTTACTGTGCTTGCAATTGACAAATGCTTTTTTTTTTTAATAGGATGCAGGACAGAAGAGGTTTGGTGCCATTTCCTGTAATATTTGTGGAATGCTTTACACTGCGTCAAATCCAGAGGATGAGACCCAACATCTGCTCTTTCATAACCAGTTCATAAGTGCTGTAAAATATGTGGTAAGAGACCTTATCTTCTTAAAGACATAAGCATTGTCTTTTATTTGCTGTGTACTAGTTACAATTCGTGTTACATTAAGTTGTGTTTTAATAGATTAGTATCACGATAGGCCATAAGTAATCCACTTTGGGAAATAAATGTTTTTAAGAGCTATGGTAGACAGGTTATATGTAATGTGTAAATATATTTAGTGGTATAGTGGTGTTTCATTGCCATTTTATTCTTTCTGTTGCAATTCCTTAATCTTGGGGCTGGTAGGGGTGGTGATGGGAAGACAAAGTAATGTCACTGTTCTAAAAATGCTAAATACAGGTTTTAGTACAACTGATGTTAGCAGTGGTTGGCTTAATAGTCAGATAAAGAGCTGCTTGTAGTGCTTTTGTAATTGTGTAATCTTAGATGACTTCAAATTACACATAATTAAGAAAAAGTAATTTAGAAGTGAGATTGCCTAGGAATTCAGCTGATACAACTTCATAGTATTGAAACTTCACTGAATTTATAGTGTGATTGTAGTCGTTAAATATAAAGTCCAAAGTATTATTCCATAACTTCATTGTATGTGTGGTATCTGAGTCTCTCTCTCATATTAAAGCTCAGATTTGAAAAAGTTTGTACAATTTAAAGTATATTGTAAAATCAGCTACTTCACACTAGCTGATGTTACAAGACTTGCAGGAAATATCTGTTCACATGTCTGAAATCCAGAATAGAATCCACAAAGTCTGTTTTATCACACATGTTACCTTCAGTACTCTACACTCGAGTAGATAAGACCTCCAGGATAACTGAACTGAGGCCACCAATTCATTTCATGTAGGTACCAAATAACTGTTGGGCTACTCTTAAATCTCAAGCTCAATTTTATCCCACTGTTTACAAATGCAAAGATATATTTTCATAGCTAAAGTATTTGAAACCATCTGGTAAATAGTTGTGGCATTTGTTCTGTTCTGAGTTAGTTTTTGCTGAATAATGCAGACATCTTGACAGTTCTCTTCCTATACACAGTAGATGTGTTGTAGGGCAGGACTGGGCAGGAAGTGCGATGGGAGGCAGTACGTTATAGTGGCAGTGTATTATACTTTTCCTCATTTTATTCCTGTTTGTATCCGTCCCCTACCCTTCCCATTCGAGTACTTTCAGATCTTGAATGTTACCAAAGATGTAAACATAGTTTTCAGAGGATGGTGTTAGGTTTTTTTTGGACAGAAGCTGGCAGATGAGTTCAATAGTTAATAGAAGGTGCTGTGTTCTCATAGGTAGGAGGCTGCACTGAAGTTTGAATATTCTGAAGGTTGAAAGAGCTGAAATGTCTCACTTGTATGTTTATCTAGAGTAGCAAGATAATTAACAGTGAAAGAGCAGACTGCCTTAAACCAATGGTAAATAACTATGTATGAAGTTAGGTATGCTTTTAATTTGATAAAAACTTTCCCTATTGTTTTCTCCATTGCTAGCAATCTTTTTAAAATTTCCCACAATGTGTACTCAAGCAAATTATTTGTATTGTCAGTTCAGTGAGTAAACAGCTCTCTCCCTGAAATCTTTTAAGACTTTAGCTGTGTTTTGTGACGTTGTAGACAGCTATAGAGCGATGATTTAGATGGTTGTTCTGCAACAGAAACTGTAGAGTAAGAGGTGAAAGAATGAGTCTTAGGAGTCTTTAAATTCCTAGCTGATTTTTTTTAACAATTTGATTGACACTCTTATTTTTTGCATGGATAAGTAGCTTTTGCCAAGCTAAATAGAGAAGCCTGTAAGACTACTCATTTGACCCATAGTCCATGGTTCTTGGTTGATTGTGTTGTGGCAATGTCCATGACAGAATCACCCTCACCGCCTTTTAGAAAATAATTTGAATTTTAGATAAGCCTTCTTGACAGTGAATTGATATACCAAGTCTTTACTTGTTAATTCTTACTTAGTCCTCCGGAAGTACCAGGATAATGATTGCGAATTATCCTCGTTTTCCTAGGAGGTTTCTAGTGGGGGTTGTTGGGAGGATGATTTGGAGGTGTTTCTAGGTATTTGTGTGTAGTTACTGTGCTGAAACTCTTAACTACCTTTGTTTCCCTGACAGAAAGTATTAACTGGACAGTAGCATCACGGGATTAAAAAAATTGTACTAGAAAAAGTCTTGGTAACTTCTTGGTTAGGCTTTCTGGTCTGGGAACATCGGGTCTGGTTGAGCTTGGTATGTTACTTATTAGCTCTCCAGATATTTTTTTATATGTAGTTAATGTACTTGGCTTTGTTGTTGATTAGGAGGCCGTTCTAAGGTATCTTAGAAGCATTTTTCATTCTCTTGTCATTCACATTCTTCCTGCCATATGTTGCAGTCCCAGTCTGACTTGAAAAGACTTTTCTCAGTTTTCCTCCCTTTTGAGTGTCTCGTGTTATGTGCCTAGTAGTTCTATTGATGATTTATTTCAGAGAGTCAACAAAAAGAAAGCCTATATACATTATCATGCTGGAGCTTCTTCCTGGGAACTGTGAAAATGGACTTCATTGTTCTTGCCCACCTGCATGCAGCTGCTTTGGGGTTTTTTTTAGAAGTACTGAGTAGCCAGAAGTTAAGTTTGCATGTAAATAATAAATCATTTACGTTCTTCAAAAAATATAATTCTGTTTGGTTTTTTTAAGACCATTCTTGTTTCTTCTAATAAAAATTTATTTTTAGGTCTCTAGAAATTCCATCATGCCCCCAGAAGTAGGACAGGCTAACAGGGAGATGGTATTGGCATACTTGTTGTGCCGTGGATGGCTGATAGAGACAGAAATTGCAGGCCTTGTGTAATGAGAGAAAATTTGGCAAGTTTAATGACATTTTCTGGATTTGGGAACAGAAGATTGGCAAGGACTGATGGGGGTTTTCTGAAGGGTGCCACTTGCTGTTAATAGGAGCATGCAAGTTGAATAAGCAAGAAGGTGGTCAAGGATGGTATTGGAGCAGGTATAGGTAAGCGTGAGAGATGTCCCATACTGCAGACAAGTGTATCTCGTTATCCTTCTGGTTTCAGACATCTGAAAGTCTCCAGAGAAAATACACCATTCTGGCATGTGCGTGCATTGAGTGTCCACACATACATCCAGTGGGAGCTCCAGTGGGGTGGGTCACTTTGTGGGATGGATATGTGGTTCACTTTTATAAAACCCTCTAGCTGTGCTACCACCCAGTATCAGTTGTGTGTTCTCTCTGTGATACTACATAGTACCAATTTAGTATTTCTGCAGAATTTTTCTAAGAGGAAGACATTATTGTAGATGATGGTTTTTAAGTTGCAAAGCTTAATACTTAAGAAATGTCTGCAGATTCAGGTGCCTGATTTGAATGCAGTTAATATGTTTGTATTTCAAGCTTATCCTCTTAGCTAAGGATATCTTGAGCTGAAGAAAGTGGAAGAAGCTGTTATTTGGGTTTATGTCTAATCTGATAAGTTTTAAATAGCTATTCCGCTGTAATTGCATCCCAGCCCAGGTGTGAGGTTCTTATGATTTTCAGATTAAAACAAACAAAAAGACATTTGATTTCTTGGCACCTGAGGTTAATAGAATATCAAGAGTGAAGATGATGATGAACTTCATGTCATCTGAGAAAGATTTCATGGTTGTCTTGATTTGCATAATTCCAAAAGTGATAAGTCTACACAATATAAAAATTAATAATATTTTGAATAAAGTTATTAACATCAGCTGTCTTCTGAAAGAATCTTAGTTTTAACAGAGGGTAGTATTTAATAGCTACATCCAAGGATCTTAATGTGTTCTATGGTCAAAACCCCATTCTTCATATTACACTTGTGGGAAAGAAAGGCAGAGTATCTGTAACTTGATGAAGGAGTCAGGAAGAAGAATGCAGTAGACCATTGCTACAAATTATCAAGAGCAAAAGGGCACAAAATTTCATACTAAACTTTATTATTAGGGGAAAATTTCACAAATGTGAATGATCAAGAATTATACAGCATTAACCACATTTTCCTCACTACCTCAATATTTTTGAGGAAAAAATGGTATAAGAAAAAACCACCACCAATTTTCATGTATTTGTATTAATTTGGGAAATAAGGAGGACAGACTGATACAGAAAAATACCAGGTTTGCTGTCCCATTTCTTATGCTTACATAAGAACTTTTATAACATTAGGAAATGCCTGGGGAGCAGTCTATTGTGTCTTTTAACTTATGCTTTTAAAGGCAAATCTACATCAGATATTATTTTAAACTATAAGCAGAACATAGGTCATGTGAAATAGTGCTGAACATTTTGGCTACGGTGCAGTTAATTTTGGAGCTATCTTTCCAACTGTATTGTACATAATTCACTATATATGCATACAATAATACCCAGTGAAAGCAGTGTACCACACAGTGTGGTTGTAATCACAGTCCGAATTGTTTCATGATGTGGTAGCAACTGCTTGGCTGTGTTGCACTTTTTAAAAGTATTTCTTTCTCCCGTAATTCCATTGCCATTGCACCGTAGTAAGCAAGCAGAAGCAGTCTTTAATCTCATTTGAATTGAGAGGAAAAGTTAGAGGTAGATTAAAAATCAGTTAACTGCTCATCACAGAATTGCTGTATGTTCTCAAACCATTGGAAACCCCTGTAGGATAACTAGCTGTACCGGGGAGGGGAGCAGGGTGTTGCGGCAGTTACCACACCTCAGTGGGGCTCTGTATGGCATCAGCGTGCCCGTGGCGGTGGTGAGGCTGCGTGAGCCTTGCTGCTGTGGCTGTGGGTCATCTCTTGTGGGGCAGGTTCCAGTGTCAGGGAGGAGTGGTGCAACCATCGTCTCACCCCATGCCTTGCAGAAGGTGTATCCTGGTGGGAACAGTGGCTTTCCTTTTAACTCCTTTGGCTGTCACAAGCAATGTATGTCAGTGCTTCAGTGTCTCACTCCATCGTAAATAAGTCTCAATGCCCCGAAGTAATGTCAGTTAAAAGGAAGGGAAAAGCAAATTGTCTAACATTGCAGTTGGATATTATGAAGTATATTGCAGACATAATACTTTTGTTTCTTACTACAGCAAGATGTTCTTGCCATCTGCCTGAGTGAAGGAGTCCTGCATTAGTTCTTAGTGGTTGAAACAAAACACAACAGTCTGCAAGGTGTTTTAATAGTGTTAAAATAATGTGGTTTTGTTTAAAAACAAACAAACCAAACAAAAACCCACAAAACAAAACACTCTGTAGGTGTGTTAAGGAAAATAATCTTCAGACTGCACACGAGATTGGGGTACTAAAGCATATTTTGTGTATTGCGGATATCTGATAGGATCAGTCCCAGTTGAAGGTAAAGCACATTTTCCTCAACAGCTTTCATCTTAGAATGTAAGAACTGTGACCCATCTTGTGCTCACCTCCATCTGGTTTAAAGGCAGCACCGTTCGTTCCTTACTAGGACTAACAATAAGGATCCTGAAGATGCAGATACTTATGTGAAATGTTAGTTTTTCTTTTTTTTAAAACTCTTAGAACTGCTTCAGTAACAGAGGAATATGACTTTAAAACATCTTCTGTGATGTAAACCAAATAAACTAAAAATCTTGGATGAGCTTAGGGTTTGCAGAAACTTTTTGGAAAGCTTCATCTAAAAGATGTATTTCTGAATAAATTTTGGAATACTTCAGTTTAGAAACTATCTCTCCTATGAATGTGGTCAGTTCTCATACTGATCACTTCATAAAATTAATGGGTGGACAATAATGAAAATATGAGTTCTAAGTATTAGAGAGTCAATTATTACATTTCTTACAGAATTATTTTTAGGCTTCTGCTAATACACTGTTGCTTGAAAGCATAACAGCAGTTATACTGCAGTAAGCTGTTCAGAAATGTTTTCTTCCCTCAGTTTTCATTTTGTTGGAAATACCTGGCTATTTCGTTAATAGAATACCTTAACCTAAAATTTAGGGTGGAATTTTCTGTATTAGGCCTGCAACCTAAAATTTAGAGGTGGGTTTTCAGCATTAGGCCTGCAACATTCTGGAGGCTGTAATGGTAGGATTAGGTCATGGTAGGGTTAAAATAGGCTATAGGAAGCTTTTGTGGGGCAAACAAGTAGCCAAAAGGCAGCAAAAGACAAAAAATTGAGAGAGGATGGTGTTTGTGGTTGGAGAGTAGTAATCCTTGCCTGAATTTTTTGATAATTTTTCTAACAGTCTCAAAAGGCATGTCACAATCCTATAAACTGCACTTTTCTGCTTACCTGAATATTGTGACACTGCTATTTACTGCCCTTGGTGTTCAAACCATGCTATATATAAATTCAAATAGAACCTTAATTTGTGTTGGTATTTAGTGCAACTACTGCTGAGAGGAAAAGCAGGCAGGATTGAAATGGTGTCTGTGTTGCAGCTGTTGCCATGATGGGTGCTAAACTCATACTTAAATAGTGCCAGGGCTACCAGCAAGTAGATATATTTCTAAAATTATTCTCCTCATGTCTTGTTTGGGATAAGGAAGTAAAATCAGCCTGATTAAAATGAGATACAGATCAAGTATTGCAACACTTGAGTTTGTCATTTTTTGTGGCAGTGTATATGGCATTCATTCAGTGCCAAGTTCCATGGCTTGGTCTTTAGTTGTACGTTATTTTATGGGAAGGTACAGATTTTAATGAGAATTATTCCATCAATATTGTTTCTTCAAAGGCTTTTTTATTTAAAGTTGCTTTGAGTAAGACTTGTAGATCAGCCTTTTTAGTGGCTGCAGTTACTTCTGCATTCAGTATTTTTAGGTCCCATCAAAGCAACTTGAGTTCTATTATCTACCAGTCCCATCTTACTAGATTTAAGTGGCTTTTTTGTTTTGTTTTTTTCCATGCAGGTACTGCTCATTATTCACCACGAGTGTGGATCTGAAGAAGAGTTAATTACCTCTATTTTTTTGAGTATGTTTATACTTCAGATACACACAACGTAGCCTCCTTCCCCATTAGATTCTTAGAAGGTAGTTATAAATTTTTTTCCAGTATCCTTCTTGTGGCTTTAACAGTTATGATCAGTAACAAAATAAACTATTCCTTACATTTTGGGCAACTGCATGCCAATCAGTTCACTTAGAACCTCCTGGAGGTCTTTCGCATGCCAGACTTTAAAACTGAGTGTGTATTTGTGGAGGTAACTATGTTAAAAAGAAATCTTTTAATAAAACATAGGGTTTTTCTCATTTACTGGACTTTGGAAAATAAGTATTACATCGGTTTGGAAATCAGTTATGTGAGCCATATTTGCTACTTCTGTTTTAAAATTCAGTTTTTGCTGTAGTCCTGGGGGGGGAAAAAGCCAACAACCTATCTGGGAAATTATAAGGCACTTTCTCAAATTGTTTCTAGATTTAGTTAGGCTATTGTATAAATAAGATCATGTTGTCTCTGTTGTGCTCATTTTAAAAAGCTAGCTGAAGTTTCCTTCTCTAGCAAAGCAACTGCTAAATATTGTCAAGTCTCTGCATTAGTTCGGTGTCTAGAACAATACTGTGCAAATTCTGTTTGTAAAAGTAAATCTTGTGTATGGTTTAGATAAGTGTTTGTTTTATTTAGGGTTGGAAAAAGGAGAGGATTTTGGCTGAATATCCTGATGGAAAGATAATAATGGTTCTTCCTGATGACCCAAAGTATGCACTTAAAAAGGTATGGTGAAAACAACTGGACTTGTGTATCTTACCTTGTTTGATATTTTGATATAAGTAATGAGAATGTTCATGGAAAGTTTGTGTAATTTCTGTGTGAGCAGCTGAAGTTGGACTCAGCTGCAGCGGTTCTGTAGCTTTTTCCAGAAACAGGTTGGACATCTCACTCTTAGCACTGCTGCTCTCTTCATAGAGAGACTGGGTCTGAGCAGGAGAGAAAGGCAGGAGTGGGAAGAGCACCAACCAACTGTTTTTTGTTTGGTTTGGGTTTTTTTTACACTTTTTAAATAAACTTGCTGAATGACTGCCACATAGTCTGTGTGATACAAACTTCCTACTATATTTAAACAAACTGAAATGTATTGACGTTATTACACAGCATGAATGTGGCACCATTCTTTAAATGCTTTTTGGATAAAAACAGATTTATGTGGAAAGTGGCCTCAAAATAATCTAGTCCTTTCCTATGTCCAAAACGGGATCAGCTCTGGTTATGATGCATCTGATAACTTCTTGATAAAACTGCTACCACTGCAGGTTTTTCTGACCTCCTTGGACTCTGTTACAGTATTTCACTATCCATAACATGAGGAAATTTTCCCTAAACATCCAGCAGAATTCCTGTACTGCAATTTAAGTGTATTAGTGCAAATCATACTGCCATAGCTGTGGAAAACAACCGTCTTTTCTGCTCTGCAACAGCTTTTTTGTGCCTGAACAAACTCTGATCGTTTCACCTTAAGGAGATTGATGGGATGTGCTGGTTTTTAGCTTTATGCTCCTAAATAATGTTTTCTAGAGCTCTGATCATTGTCACACTCTCCTCTAGGTTGCTTCCGTTTGTGCCATGTCTCACATCTCTTCCAAAACCTTTTATCTAAAACTGGGCGCAGTACACTAGTGGAGCCTTAGAGCAGCAGGGTACTTTGGTGTCTTGCCAGCCTGTGTTCATACATCTTAATACATCACTACATTTGTGTTTTCAGCAGCATGACATTGTTTAGTGGCTGGTTTGCTGTGACCAATGGGTACTTTTTTACAGTACCACTGTCACAGGATCACGGAATGGTTGAGGCTGGAAGGGATCTCTGGAGGCTGAATTGATGCCCAAGACAGCTCTTTCTGATGGCGTGACTGTAGTGGGTTTTCTTTAGCCTAACATGGAATTTTTTAAGTTAAAGAACTGAAAAGAAACTACAAGTTTTCTTTTTTTTCCCCAGTATTTAATACAGATAAGTTTATTTATTAAGTTTTGTTTCTCTGGTGATATTATCTTAATTTTAGTACATTTATTGCACATGCCTTTTGCACTAAAATGACTGAAGAAAAAATTACTTAAAATAATTAAGTGGAGCGTACCTGCCGTCCTAAGGAAAGGAAGACAGTAGCAAATGAAGTAATTTAGGACAGAGTTCTCTGTAGTTCTGTGTGGTTAAAGTTGAGAGAACCTACGACTGACATCACTGTGGATGACTGACTTCAAGAATGATTACTTAGTGTTTCAAATTGGCTAATTAGACTTGTCATTAAAAGACTGGTACCTGAAGGTTAGATGAGAAAGTAGAGAGTAGGTGATATCATGCCTTTTAGAAGTTATTTAAAAGCATTTTTTTAAACACATTTTTCACTTGATCAGTACTAACTTCATATATTCATAGCATCAGTAATTCTGGTTTTGCTTTACTAATGTAACTACGACGTGTTAAGGAAGCTTATGCTGTTTGATGCACAGCATAGGAAAGGCGCCTTATTTCTGTCTCGCAGGAGATGACAGAGGGATCATAGAGGCTCTGTCAGTGTCTGGTTGTAGGTACAAGAATCCCCCAGTAAAATCGCAGCTCATGCATAAACTTTTGTTTACATTCATGCTGGAGTTTAAATATTTCTTCTAAACTTGCTAATATTACACAAATTATTATTTTTAGTTTTAGTTACTCTTTGCTAACGGAAGAGCAGAAAGCTGGAGCAAGGAAACGATGGTTATTCATTCCTTCCCAAGGATGCATCCGCTTCCTAGCTGCCTTGGCGCTGTGCTTGTTACTGTCTCCTCAAAGCCCTTAATGGATTAGTTCTTTCAAGACCTTAAAAATAACAGACAGGAAACCTTCAACCAAGCTAGTTTAACTTTTGGCATAGATCTCGTTTACTTCTGGAATACCAGAGTCCACACAGTGATTATCTGCGTTCTCTCTATTAGCCTTTGAATAATTGAAACTTGGACTTAATGGAAGCTGACGTAGAGGTCTCTACTTTTCCTGTTTCCAGCTGAGTATTATTTAAGGAATGTTTATGTGGAACGATGTGTTGCAGGTTACTTGGGGTAATCCTTAACTCCTGGAACAGCTTCCAGTGTTCTAGATACCTTAGAGCCTTTTTGCAAATATAATATCTATTTATACAAATGTGTATTTTACATGGGTTTCTTAAACAGCATTTAAACTTATTTTAACAGGTTGAAGAAATTAGAGAAATGGTAGACAATGACTTGGGATTTCAGCAAGCTCCACTCATGTGTTACTCTAGAACGAAAACTCTTCTCTTTATTTCTAACGACAAAAAAGTTATCGGCTGTTTAATTGCAGAACATATCCAGTGGGTAAGTGACTGAACTGCAGAAAGGCAATCTGTGTCAGTGCTTAGTGACTGTGTTCTTCAGACATTCTGAAACTATAGAATTACCTGAGAGTTTGTCTGGCTATTTAGCAGGTAAGTATTCCAAGTGTGCCTTTTCCACAGAGGAGGAGACATTTGGTGGTAGACCATTCTGAAATGCAGCTACTCATTTTGTATAGTTGACACCGAGCTGAGACGCATGTGTGGTGTTTACTTGGCTCAGACCTGCTTATCTAAGAACTTGCTACAGCTGAAGGATGGACTTTTTCTTCCTCTTGCTTACGCTGGTTCTGGCTCTCCTCTTGCTTGTTGACAAACAGATTCAATTCCCTGCCTGGCAGAAACCCAACATGGATGAAGAGTGGGTACTCTGTAGGACTGAGCTGAATCACTGAGGGGTCAAACAGCTCCACAGCGAGGTGAAGCAGAGGGCAGATCTGTGCAGCAGAGAGCAGGGCAAGAAGTTGTGCTGCCTCTTGCAGTACTAACAACTGATGTCAGGACTTTGTCAAGTAGTCTGTTCTTTTGTAAACTGTGGTGTCTTCTGCTGTCCCTTGGGAGGAGCAGACACGAAGCAAAACAATCTAAGTCAGAGAAATTGATGCAAACACTTCAATGCAGGTGGTAATAAGAATTGGATTACTTGTTGCTGTTATTTTAAATTGGATAAGCTTTAGAGGGTTTTTTGGTTTAATCTTTTATCATCTGTTCCAATTTTGAAACTTAAGAGAAATTAAATGAGACACAAATATGCAATCTTTTTGGTAAGACATTTTAGGAAGTAAGTATGTTTAACCAAAATAAATTACACAAGAATTATTTTATTCAGTTGTTAGTTATGCTTTTATAAAGTGACAAATATTTTTTTACATCACTTGCAGGGCTACAGAGTTATAGAAGAGAAAGTTCCAGAAGTCAGTTCAGAAAATGAGAAAGTCATATTTGAAAGACAGAAGGCGTGGTGCTGCTCAACTTCTCCAGAACCTGCTATCTGTGGGATTAGTCGAATATGGGTATTCAGCATGATGCGTCGCAAGAAGGTTGCTTCTCGGATGATCGAGTGTCTTAGGTAATACACAAAGAGTTCCTTGGTTACCTGTGTTTCAGCTGGAGCTCAGTCCAAGGCGTTTATTGTTTTGTGTGTCTCAAGCTTGTATTGTTAAGCTGCTGGTGATATTTGGGATCTAGATATGAGCATGGTTGACAGTTCTGGTGTTATGTGGAGCTCAGTAACTAGCGCCAGCATTCCGCAGTGGGTTGTCTTCAGCAGAAACCTTTCTGCTAAATGCAGTTGTAACGAGTCAGCCTAACAGACTGCAGTGAGCTTGGGTAGTTTCCTCTGAGGTAATTATGGGTGAAGGAAATGAGACTGTCTTTGGTCAAAGTGTGAGATTACCCAGGTGTTAAGGACTGACCTAATCATTGGCCAAATATCCATTCCTTAGAGGTAGAAAAGGGGAAAGAAGAGACGAGTGCACTGAACTATTTGATAAGAGTCTGATGGCGTCCAACTGTACTTTTGGGGGTGTTTTCTCTTTACTCGGGTTCAGTGAGCCTTATGAGGTATTTTCATGGAGCTTTAGTAGCTAGTGGTGAATGTTCAGCTGAGCACAAAGTGCTACATCCATAAAAGGACCCAAACATCTGTGCTACTTTTTAGATAAATGTTAAAAATGTTGAATCTCCAAACCTTGGGTTTCTTCCAGTGACATTTCCTAGAAGTTTCAGTGCCTGTTCTGAGTAATGCCAAGAACTACCCAGATCTTATTACTGCTGGGCTGTCAGGTTTGTGATGGGTGCCTGGCTAGCACCGTCCTGTTGGAGTTTGTGGCGCAGGTACAGCTGTGCCTGCCAGTCCTTGCCCTCTTGGGTGTTTGGAGAGCCTGGCAAAGCTCTGCAGAATACACCTGGCCTGGCTGGTGAAGCAGCTAGAAAGTTCTTGCCGGATCACATTCCATCTGAACTATTGACTGTAAAGCTGTATTCAGATAAGCAGATTAACTTGATGGTTCGGTTATATTTTTGTCTGATTTTTAATTGTGTATTCAGCAGCTTCCTACAAACTGCTTCTAAAGGAAAGGTTTCTTCTCTGGAGCGATGCTGGAGTTGCTCCTTCAGTTACAGCTCCAAAGGATCTTTGGAATCTATTGGAATGGTTTGTTGCAGCTTGCAAGAAGAGGTCAGAGTTAAGCTCTTGGCTGTGCCCTGCATCTTTCCTTATGCTGTCCTCCTGTGCTTGTTTGGCCTTCCGTTAGCTCATTGCTTCGTCAGTAGAAAGCAGCTCACCAAAAGAACTTGGTGTTATTGTGGTGCTCAGTTGGTTTGTAGGAAGGTCTGATGAGCTCTAGAGTTGGTGTAAACACGGGAGCCCAGAAAGCTGCAGAAGGCAAGGGAAAGGAGTGAGCCCTGCTTTTTGAGGGCAGTAAGCAGTTACATCTGCTCAGCTGCCAGTGAAACTCCAACATAAAGGTCTTCTGTAGCAAAAGGCAGTTTGAACAGGATGATTCTGGTAGCCAGCTAAATCATGGCTTCAAAACATTGAAGGCATCCTGGCAGACTTTTAAGTCCATTTTGAGAACGTCTGCCCTGTTTCACTCGAGCTTTCACAGCTGACCTGCAGTCATGAAAACCTGGTCAGACAGCCTTAAGGATCTTGCAAAATCATCTTCCTAAATACACTAAAGGGAAGGGAATAAAGCTGGCAATAATTAAAAAGGATTTTGTTCCCATTATCTTTTCCTCAGGACTTAATGGAGATGTCCATATATGATCGAAGTTAATACTTGCTCTCCAAGTACATCTGAGATTATTTTATAGCAATTAAAAAACTTAACTTTAATGGGAGTTTCTTCTGTTTCCAAGGGTGAACGTTACCTCCTCCTTCCCGATTGAGGTCTTAAAGCCTGAGAGCAGTTTTCTAAATTTGCTCACATAGCCACCCAGAGAAGTGCAGTGGTATTCCTCGCTCCTCTCCTCTTTCTGCAAAGAATAAAATATACATAAAATATTTTCATGGAGAAGTTAAGCAAATTTAATCTTCCTTTTCACACAGTTGTTACTGAAAGTGTATTATTTATGAATTATGCCTTACGGTTGTGTTCTTAGATGTTCTACATTAATCCAAGATGTGCTGTCATCCAAGTGTCAAATGCTTGGGGTTTGTTTGTTGGGTTTTTTTGGGTTTTTTTCAAACTAGGAACTTGAAATTTCATCAGGTCCCCTCTATAAGCGTGATAACTTACTTGTAGCTTGTGTTTTCATTCCTAGTGATTGTAGTCATAGTCCCAGCAGTCTCTTTTCTATGAAGAAATAGTTGGAGTGAATTTAAGGGGTTTTTTTTTTAAACTCTGAAATTGAAGTCTTGATGCAGCTCACAAATAATTGTTCTGTATTAACACTTCTTCTAAAATACCAAAACCTTGTAAAATCCTCGCAGAACAACTGATTCTCCCTGCCATTTGGAAGGAGGAGATAGCTTGTCTGAACAGAGCAATCTCCTCCTAACAGAGCTTCTTCCTTTTGAATGTCCCTGCCGCTTCAGTGATGGTTTGTGGCCTGATGGCATAAATATTCTTGTGTTATTCCTGAGGGTAATTATCTTCTTTTTTTTTTTACTTTCAAACAGGAGCAACTTCATATATGGCTCATACTTAAGTAAAGATGAAATCGCTTTCTCTGACCCCACTCCTGACGGAAAGCTCTTTGCCACGCAGTACTGTGGCACCGGCCAGTTCCTGGTATACAACTTCCTCAATGGACAGCACCAGACTTAGCTGCTCCCGAAGGAATTCCGTGTTCGTTGGGATACTTCTGCCGGAGCGCACGGAGCGGGCGTGGACCTTCAGCAGAAGCCAGGGCCATTTTTATTACAGTGAACTCAGGACTGGTAACAACCGCAAGGTTGTACTATTTTATTAAAATTGTAAACAATGCAGTAATAGGCTAACTTTGTTTTTTTTAAAAGAAAGATATTTTATTAACTTTTACAAAAGTTTGATTGTATTTTATCTAGTTAGTCATGTTTACATGCAGCAGAAAATTGTTCCTAGTGGACTGTAAACTAATGCAAAGACTCTAGTCTCACTGACGAGTACCTGCTGAAGTTCACAACGCGGTGATGTACCGGTGCTTCTGGGTGCTGCAGTGCGGCTGCCCCAGCCCCAGCCCCAGCCCGGTGGCTGGGGGAGGCCGTTAGCGGGGGCTGGCCGGGCAGCGCTCAGGGCTGCGCCCGGCTGCATCCCGGCAAGGAGCGTTAGGGCGCAGTCGCCGCGGGTGGCAGCCCCACAGGCTCTGCGCTGCTCGGTGTGAGGGGCCTACCAGGGGCCAGCGGTGTCAGAAACTGGTCTGCCCCCTCCCCTGCCCTGCCCTCCCCTCCTCCCCCGGAGTAGCTGAGAAGAGGTGGAAGGCAGACCCCGAGGGCTGGTGCACTCGTCATTTTTCTGCAAGTACTGTACTGAGTATATACCTTTGTTAGTGGACTTCACTTTGATACTTGTCACTTCTTCATAAATCTCTCCTCTTTTAAAGGGTTTGTACGTTGAAAAACTGCTGTGGCCTTTCTTGATCTGTACATAATGTAGATAGATTAAAAATAAATTACTTGATAGCTTTTTTTAAGGTTACTCTGCATTGATACCAAGTGTGAATCCATCTTTAGTGTATTTCATACTCTCACATGTGAAGTACTACCGCAGGGGCTAACGGCAGCCTGTGTTTGGAAGTGGTCTCTGGAGAACGTGGTGGCTGCATTTGTACCTGCTCAGGCTCAGAATTCCCCCTGTGGCAACGCCTTTGCATCATGCCCCGGGGATTGGTTCCCCTGGAGCTCTGGATCAACCCCATCTGATACAGGGTTTACAGCAAGGTGAGAGGTGATGCCTTCACCCTTCAATAACAGCTTAAAACCCTGATATAAGCTGGGAAAGATTTAATGAAATTTCGACTTATGGTTTGCTTTAACTTTGGAACCTGTGTGCTGTTAGGATGTGCTTGTTTACATTGTGCTGCCCTTAACCTTGGTCTAGAGCTCAAGCAAGGAACTCGCACCACCTCTGAGATGTTCTTCAGCGTACTTAATCCTGAAGTGGTGGAACGGGGGTGAGTTCTGGTCTGTCGAGGCTGCTGTTTCCAAGCTGCAACTCGTCCTTTCCAAGGGGATCGTGAGCAGACGGTAAGGGGCTTTGTCACCACGTGCTGGGGGTTACAGCACATCTCGAGGTGATCCTCTCTGGTGGCCTCGGAAAGGGGGAAGTGCTGAGGTGCTGCTGCTGCTCTGAAGTTCTTGCCTGAGCAATACTGGAGCGTGGCCAGATCAAGCCCGTTTTCTACTGCTTATACTTGAGGGGACTAAAAGTGGGTGCGTAGAGCTGGGGTACTGCCTCCCTCTGCTCTGTCCGACACAGAGCTGCTCCCCCAGCTCCCAAGCCCCCCGTCTGAAAGAGCTGTAGCCCCGGCAGCACACCACGCCAACTCCACAAAACCAACAGTGGGGCTCACGTGAGCAGTCTGAGGTGGGTTTCTCAGGGGCAAGCGCTGCTGTGTGTGGAGGGAGAGAGAGAGAACGGGTGTCCTGTGCAAAGTATCAGTTAAGAGAGAGGCGGCCTCAATGGTAACTTAATATATTCAAATTTAATGAAAGCACGTTATAAACATACCACAGCCACAACTTCAGACAGTTTCAGTTCATAAACAATAACATGAGGTAGACTGACTAGTGAAGCTAAATTCACCAGGTTTTTGGTTAAGAAAACTTTACACTAGGAGAGCAACATTTTTAACCCTCTTCCAAAAGTCACGAAAAGCAATTACATAACTTAAGCAAAAAGCATCTGCATATGATTCTTTAAATCTTAGTTTACATTCAAATTTAACCTGTGAATAGACAAGAACATCTACAGGTAAAACACAGCGCTGGCCAGCTGAATACATTCATAAGAATGGCCTTGATGGTGAAGCTTAAACCCAAAGTGGAGCCGGGATAACCTAGATGTCAAGTAAGGGTCTCCTCCCCAGGAACTCCCAGGCAGCCAGTGCCAGTGTCCAGGGGCTGGCGCTGCCTGAGCTGCTTCAGGGCGCTCTGGCAGAGCGCTGCCCAAACTCCTCGCTTCCGCGGGGAAGGGAGGTGAGGAAAGGGCTTTACTCCTAGTGGGTGAAGGCAGGGAAACACGCTGACTTTCTGACTGCATTCTCCACCTTCAGGACAGTTTTGCCCTGCTTCACCAGAGGGCTAACTCCTCAGAGTAGTCTCAGCACCTGGAATTTTAAGAACTTAGTGCAAACATCAAATACACAAACAAGAAGGAAACCACTTCTGAACACGTAATACCTGAAACTGCTACACCACGCTAAGACTCAGGGTTGGCCTTAAGCCCTTCTGGCAAAACCAGGACAACTGGAATACATTCACGAGTGTGTCAAAAGCTTCCAGAAGCATCTTTTCTATCCCTATTTCTTTCAGGTGTTAAAATAGGTAAGGCAGGTTGTGTCTGAAGGAAAATAATAAACAAACTCACAGAAATCGGTTGTTCATTTGAAATTTGCTAAATTTAGAGCATCAGAGTTAAGCTACCTTAAGACAGACATATGCAAACCATTTTCCTTTAGCCTCTGTCAAATATATTATGTTTTTTCATCTGTAAACATCTCTTTTCACAAGGTAAAAGAAGTTGCTTAATTAACACTATGCATAAAAAAAAAAAATGCAGCTTTGGCAGGTCCTTCTTCAGTGAGTTGCAGGTCAAGTATAAAGGTGTGTTAATTTCATTGGTTTTTTGGGAGTAAACTGATATACCTGAATTGCTTTTAAAAACACACTGCATTTTTCATTTTAATAAAGGGGTGACAATGTGCAGGAAGATTATTGGGGTTTTTTAGTGTGGAAACCTCCGTGGGGTAACCCACGCTAACTGCACCAGCAGAAGAGAGCACTGCTACGATCTAACCCTGCCAACCAAACCTACTGCACCCCGTGCATTCCGGAACAACTTGCAGGATCAGGAATATGCTTGTAAGTAGACTGATGTGTGATTACTGCCACCACCAATAGTTACAGAGGTTAATCACAAAATAAAGGGCTGTCGGTGTTGCTGGGGGACACATTCAAAGGTCTTTGCTGCTGGACAGTTTCTCCTGAGCAGTCCCAGCTCCCTGGGACTTCTCCCCTGCTCCCCCCAGAGCGACTGTAAAACTCAGTCTGTTTCTCTTGGGTCCAGCTCAGGCTGTGTGCCCTCCTGCACAGGTGCTGGTGTGTTGCTTCACGTACAGGTGTGATGTGACAGCCCTCACCCCAGCTCTGTGCCAGCTGGAGCCGAGTGAAAGGACAGGGAGAGGGAAGTTGCACATGGCCCACAAGAAAGGCATCGAGGGTACAGCAGGGCTCGTTTCCATGCACAAAGGAGGACGGACCCCAGGTTTTCAAAACTCTGACGAGAAACTGCAGATGAGTTGTTGAGAAGTTATTCTGGCCTCTAACTGAGGAGAGAGCATCTGTGAGAAGCTGTTTGCTTTGTCCCTGGGGTCGAGAGGAGATGCCTAACGGGGTGCGATAACAGTGTGGGGAGAACCTGTGTGCACAGTGCCTGCCATGCATTTGCTGATTTGTTCAGGTTTAAGTAGTAAACTTTGAACACCTGTGGAAATTTTGCCAAAAGACAGTTTCAATACATACACAATTACAAATTTTAAACTAACACTGCACAGAGAACAAGACTATTCCTTTTAATACAAATATCTATGTTATATTGTAGCTTCAAACCCCTGAGTATTCCTGTACCACAGTACAGAGCTGAAGAGACAACAGTGGGCTCTCCTCCACGTATCTTCAATAAACGCCACACACCGAGTGGCGTTTCATCTAACACATTCAAGCTAGGAGCTGTGGAGAGCAGCTCCTTCCCCTAGCTCAGCTGAATATAAAAAGAATTCTTTTTCAACTAAATTACATCCTCTTCCTCGATCCTGCAGCTTGTCTGGCTGCGTGATTAGTGGTTGTGACTGATGTGAAAATAACTTGAATCCAGGATCCTTTAAATCGTAACTGGTGGTATTTATCCGTAGGAATAAAGCCTACTTCGGAATTGTGGGGAATCCTTTAGAGCAGTCTGGATAAATATCGGTTGCACTTTGCTCCACAGTGATTGTACTTTTTAAAAACAAGTTCTTTTTTCTCTTTGTTAGCGGTGTCTTTGCAAAGCTTATATATGGCGTCCAGTAAGGAAGTAGAGTGGTTTGTCGTCACTGCTGTTGGCAGTTTGAAACTCATCCCGAAGCCGGAACTGCCACTCATCCTCCAACTCCAACCGGACTATTGTCTGCCGTAACGAGCTTCTGTCTTGACATATGACACACAGGGTGGCACCTTCAATTGAAAAGCACATCAGATTCTCAGGGTACAATAACATCTCTATTTCCTTCATTCTTTTTGCTAAGGTATTTTCAAGAAATCTCTGCTGCTAGGTAGGAAAAAAAGCAGTATGAGAAGGGTCTGGCAACAGCTGCCCACCGAGGCTCAGACCTGTCCCGTGTCTCTGCCCACATCCAGCTCTGGGAGCTTGGCAGTGGCAGCACCATCCCCACTGCAGCTGCCGCATGGCTGCACCCGCTTGCACTGCCCCTGTGCTGGGGGCCCAAGTGGGTGCAGGAGCCAAGTCCGAAACACGGTTCGTGGGACTGGCTCAGGGTCACCCCCACAGCCCCCTGCGCGTGCAGCCCCCGCACTTGGCACCAGAGGGAAATGGCTCGGCCACGACACCACAAACGCACTGGAGCTCAGTAACACAGTGACTGCCAGAGGCAATTTGATGTTTGTTAGTATGAAGATAAAATGTTGAAGAAAGATTTCAGTGAGGTTTGTATCATCATCCTCCAGCTAAGAGCTGCTCCAGTCTACTGTACTGAACATTCATTGCCATTATAGGCAGATTACTAGAGCAGAATTTCTTGTCTTCATCAGTAATGCTCTGTGCTCTAAACTCTCAAGTTGCTGACTGCACGATTCACTGATTGATTTCCATGTATCCTTGTTTTTCTGCACCTATTTCCATTTGATGTCACTTTACAATAATTCAGTGAATGTCATTTATCAAAGCTTAGCAAAGGTTCAATTACTTGCACTTATTACCAACAGGAAGAGAAGTTTTATACACTCCCCAAAGAAACACTCCAGCTATTTCTTTTGAAAACAATGGCAGCACTAACTGTGAAAATAACAGAGCTGTTTGATGAAGCTGGTTATTCCTCTACCTTTCCCTTCTCCTCCATGCTGTTACTTGGCAGGAAAGCACCCAGGATGCCCTGCAGAGTGGCAGATTACCTTTTAGAAACCTGAACCGCTTAAGGAGGTCTGCGCCAACAAAGGAGTCGCAGAGATAGAGCAGAAGTCCGCTGAAGAACACCCCTTCGCAGCTGACGTTGACCGAGTGCGGGCGGGAGCTAATATAGCATACAGCTGCCTGAAACAGAAGGGGAAAGGAAAGGAAGCACTGCTGGGTTAGAAAATGCCTAGGTGTGGCTTTAAGTGGAATGGAATATAACTTGGTGATAACAGGTGAGTCAGCTGGCGCTGGCAAGAACACAATCCAACAAGAATGCAGTACTGAGCAGACTTCCCTAGGAAACAGCACATGGGACAAACTTCCAGGTTCAGATTTGGTCACCGAGTCTGCCATAGATTATTTCAGAGCGCTCGGTAATTCAGTTTGATTTTCTGTTTCTCTATGAATGACCTGCTTGAAACAACTGTTAAGATTATTTAGGTTGTTCTAATAAGGATACATTTGTCAAACACAGTAAGCAATTCCAGGAGTACTGAAACCGCTGAAGCTTGAGCTTCTCTGTGCTGGCACGTGTCTTCTCTTGCTGACCACAGGCATCAACTAAGTGGTTTCCACAGGAGAGCACTGGGGCTCTCCTGTGTTTCAGTGCCGTGATGGCTGCTCTGTACCAAAGGGTTTCTTCTCTATCTTGCCCCAACCTCCATAAAAGTTGTCAGAACAAAACCTTTGTTAGACTTCCACCCTGCTTCAGACCCAGTTCAAACTGACCAGTGGGTTAAAAAATTCTGATCTCCCTGCCTACAGGCATCTAAAAGACATACTTGCAAAGACCAAGTCTCCCTGGAAACCCAGGTCCATAAAAAGAAAAGCATCTAAAAGGAGAGCTGCATTACAAAGGATGCGCTTCATCCATCAGCAAAGCGAGCCACCAGACAAGGGTCCTATCGGAAGTTCTCTCAGCCAAAACAACTTTGCTGCAAGGACAAATCAAACACAGATAGCAAAAAGCTGAACGGTAGGACAGTGATCTAAAAATATTTGTGGACAGTTTTTGTACAGACTAGGCAGCATAGCAAGTTCTGCCAAGAATGGCATCACTTTTGGGTTTTTGCTTCATATGAAATACTGTTTTAGACAGACGTGTCCAATTCTTTTGCAGATCACATCAATCCATCACAGACCTCTGGTCTCTACCCACACCAGCCAGCTAGGAGGCTTTACCACCAACTCTTCCAGTGGAGTTAGTCCATTAGCTCCAACAGCAGTCTCACTGTTTGAGACCAAAGTCTTCAAATGCTACCCTTGATGCTGAGGGTTCACAAAAGAAGGGGTTTATAACACAAGATCTTGGAAGATGTTGAAGTAAAAGTTTGCTTTTACTCGTCCCCATTATCCCTGCAAATATTTTGTACCTCGAGGCCGATGTTCAGGTAGCAGTCAATGGCCAGTACTGGATTCTTGAAGTTATGAATGGCCTTTGGGAAGAGCTTGTACGTCGCGTGCTGAAGGAATTTCTCCAGGAGGAACTGAGATGGGGCTGCCAACAATGTATGCTCACTGTCAGGGGCACAGACGTACTGAAGAGGCATTATTGGTGCCAGGCTGTCCGAAACCTGCAATGAAACCAAGGGGAGCTCCTTTTAACCCACCTACTCGGTGTATCTTCCCTGCAGGAGTTCCTCTAGCTGGGGAAGGAATCACCATGACAGGAAGAGAGAGAATGCTGGGGGAAAGAATCAAAAATTCCCCACTCGATTTTGACAACATCACAGCACAGAAATAAGGGACTTACTTGTTCTGTGGTTGCTAAGTACTTCTGTGGATATCTGCTTGCCTAAAGAAGTGACATGAATAGGGTGTTCAGATTGTCACAATGCCCTTTGAAATGTACCTCCCTTTAAAGCCACAGAGGTGTAACACACTCAGTTATGTATCACAGTATTTGGTACCTCCACACCATTTTTGTAAATACTTGGAATTCCTGAGTGGATTTCAGAAGGTTGCAATTTTCAGTGTCTTTCCTCAGGTCTCTCTCTGTCAGCAAGTGCAAGAACTGAAAGTGATCACAAACCAGCAAACACGGGAAACTGGTGGCTGTGTTAAAATTATTAAAACTGGGTCCCGTACAACTTGCTTGCTTTTGATCAGAGTGTAAGTCTGAAAATTCTCCTTCCATCAGAGATACCTCTGAAAAGCCAGACCAAACTCTTTCCAATTCCAGTTCTTCTTCTAATAGATTAGGAGGATTATTGGTAGTAACTTATAAGTAGCAAAATATTTATTATTTTCTATTTCTGATGTGGCAGCCCTACCACAGAACAGGCCATGAATGTCAGATGTCAAATAAGCACTAAATAAATCTGAAAGGGCAGAGAATTCATGGTTTCAAGTGGAAACAGGTTCTGATTTTACCCTTTACGTATGCCGGAGCACATATCCACACTCACCATGATTTTTGGCTTAACGACAAAGTCCTTTTGCCCTCCAACCTGGATATGTTTTTTCATGACACTGAAGTTGTTGAAACGGCAGATGAGCAGGCCGCTGCTGTTCGTCCGCAGATTAAAATCTACATCTTCACAGAAATACCTGGGCATTAAACACAAGATCACTAAACCAGCTGTGTGGCTGCTGGGTGTGATCAAGCATTCACACACCCGCTGCTGAAATGCACTGGAACAGGCTCGGCAGAGATTTTTGGAGGCCACCTGATACGGTGCCGTTACAAATTCTCCACACAGCTCTGAAGACTCATCCCTGCAGTGTGCTGCTGGTGCAGGAAAGCGACTTCTGGTCATCTTAAGACCAAACAAGTCTTCACTTTTGAATGCATCTGTCTGCTTCTTCCCCACACGATGTCTGGCTAACCCGCTCACCCTCGCCATGTCCTGGCAGCAAAAATTTCCTCCTCAACCTTTTGATTTTTTTTCTTCTTTTTAATTCTTTTTTTATATATATTTCAGAGCTGAGAGGATCTCTGCAGTGACCAACCTCCATTTCTGAACAAGCCAGTTCTATATGACAGGGTTTTTTAATGAACTGGAATCAGGGGATAAATGTGGCTTTGACAAACATCTGGCTAGGGGAGACAAAGCAGCTGAGAAGTAACATTTATCCTGCGCTATTTCCAATGTAATTGCTCACTTCTCTGGGCTGATTCCCATCTCATGATTCAACCAGCCAGGGAATGTGAAATCAAGAGCTCTGGAAGCCCCACCAGACCCCAGCTTGCACTGACAGGCTACAAGTCCTCATTCAAATACATGGGATCCCTGAAAATAGCAGCAGGAGACTAAGGTGCCCCGGGGCCAGTCTATGCCTAGCAGAAACAGGGTTTGTCCTGGCCAGGAATGGGGGGAATTGGATATTGCTTCAGCCTGTGATGAAAACTAGAGGTAAAGCCCCATGATAACAGCAATTTATTGCAAATGCTTTGGGATAGAGTTAGGTGAGAGGGGGAAAAAAAGGAAGGAAACTATGGAAAGTTATTTATTCACCTGTTTTTACTGCAAACCCAAGTGCCAATAGGGAGCACAGCTGACTGAGGGAAATAAAAGGAATCCCTCCTCATAGCATTTGACATAGCAATGGCTCTGCCACTACCTATACTCTTGTTCTTAGTCATGCAACAGGCTCCTGCCTCTCACAAAAGCACGCTGGAAGCTCCACACACTTTCTGTGACAGATGCAATTTTGGCTTCTTTCTTCTATCTTTCATCTCCTGATTACTTTTTTCTCTTGAAGTTTCTTCTTGCCCTCCCTGCCTTTTCAGCCGTCTGTAGCCCTCCCTTGCCCTTGCCTCACGGTCTGTCTCTCACGGGTTTTTTTGGCTGATGGTAAGTTTATTTTGATGCCTTAGTCATTCAGATGCAACGCATATTAGTGTTTTATTTATGTGATTGTGCACTCATTATCTTAGACAGAATCTTTCTGTTTATCTTGACAGCATTAAGAAATGTGGTAACAAGATTCTTATGACAGCATATTATTTTACCACAGACACACACACACACATATACATATATATATATATATACATATATTGCCTACCTGTTTAGATCATATTGCACATTCTGGGTCAGGTCTATGTTGAGCAGTATAAAATCATGCACATGGCACCTGGAGAACGGAGCCTTTGCTTTCCTGGCATTCAGCTTGCTGTTCCATTTCTGAATACCCAGTATTGCATAATGAACAATTTTGGGGGTGGCTTCAATGTGTTGGAGGACGCTCTTCAGAGACACATTCTTGCTGGAGCCCCCAGGCTCCAGGGACTGGCTGCAAAACGTGATCATACACAACATACAAACATGGCTTATTATTTTTATATAACATACCCTGCATATATATATATATACACATATATGTGTATACAAAGGACCAAGAAATGCCATTAACAATTGAGAGTGTTCACATGCTGTAAAAATATCTACATAAATGCAGACTTTTTAAACAGCAGCCAACTAATCTTATCCCATCAGTTTAGTCACTGTAAGCAAATGGGCCTTTCAGCAGAGTAAGGTCTTACACAGCAATTTAGAAAGGGAAAAAGAATCTCCCCACGCACCATTTCTGGAAGGCTGTTTTCTCCGAAATGGACAGCACAAGCACTGAGAAGAGCAGGAGCTCAAAACGCCTTCTAAAAAGCTAAGTTCCCAAAATAAACTGTTTTCATTGAGAAACATAAATTGAATCAAAGCAAATCAGGGAAGTAAAGTATTGAGAAATCACTCATACAGTCACTAACAGCAGGAGTGGCTTTAGGCAAAGAACAGGCACAAGCAGAGGTTTGTGGACTGACTGTGGGACATGACATAAGGGTAGAGCCAGGTGGAAGTGTTCACCAGAAGGAGGTTGGATGTTGGTGGTCAACAAGACAAATCTACAGTCTTCTTACTGCTCTGAGTGAAAGACATGATTTTTCACATTTTAGACAATGTATCTAATGCCCAAGTGTACAGCTCCTGAGTTAGCTGAATAATAACTGAGTGAATAATGACCTCTGCGCGGCCCTTTGGACAGGCACCCTGCTGCTCTTACACCAAAGCCATTGCCGAAAGCTGCTTCTGCTTAGCAGTGTTTCGAGTATGTCACCAGCAGCTCCGGCTGCCCGACTTTTCCAGTTGCCTGGTCTTTCACACCCTGCCAGATGCTAGAGATGAGCCCGAGCTGCAGGTGTGCTGCTGTCTGTGCTGGGTCAGTGCAGGGACCTCCACGCTGGGCGGTGACTCACCTCGACTGTTCGTGGGCGCTGTGCATGTTCCACAGAACGCAGGAGTCGTCCATGACCACAATGAACGGCCACACGCACTGGCGCTTGACTCCCAGTTCCTCCAAGCGGTTTCGTTCCAGTTCCAGATTGTGGTAGGAAAGTTCCTTAATAAGGAACCTGGCAGCACCTGAGAAAATACCATAAAGGAAACATGCTGAGATCTTTATTAGACTTTAGCACTCTCTCTTCCCAGAGAAAGGCTACATGAACATCTGCAGTCATTATCCCTTATTAACTTAGAGCTTATGACATCTTAGTTTAAAAAGAAATCAATATGTCCCTTTTTCGGTGTAAGAAAATCTAAAAGGCAGATACCAAGAAGACTGGACCTTTTGAGAGACTGTGCAGAACATGCTTTTGTGGGCACTAATAAAGTAACTTGAACCAAGACGGTGCTGAGGTTCTAAAACTGAAGCTACTCAAAACTTCTTGCAGGAAAAACTCAGCATCCATGAAAATGAAGTCCAAAGTTCAAGCCCCTGGTGCTCAGCTGCAGTTAATATTTAGCTTCAGCTAACTAAAAAAGTTGCAATTTGAAAAATCATGTGTAAAATGTCTAGCACGAACACTCACACAGCAGGGATGAGTAAAATGGGTGAATATGGCGTATAAAACATAGATTTTAAATTGAGAAGGCAGTGATCAATATATTCCACATCCCTAACAGCAGTTCTTCTATAGCATTGTATTTTGCACAGATATTGCTGCTATTACCGCAGCACAAATGTGAGAAGCTGCTGCAACGTTTCCTTCACCAACAGGATCCACATAATCGAACTTGGATTTTGATTTCTTCACAGCAATGCATCAATGGTGTTTCTTACCAACGCCAGCGTTGTTGAACATGCCTGGTAGGACAAGCATGATATGGTTGGGCCAGTATTTACGGTAAAGGGGCATTTCATACTCCTTGACTACAAGGAGGTGAAGGTGGCTGATGCCTTCCATGGCATGGTAGAGGTTCAAGAGGCCGTGTTCATGACGTCCACTCGATGGAGTGAAGATAGGACTTTTGACTGCATTCAAATTCTGCTGGAACAAGAGATATTTTGGCAACATTAGGTAAAAAGCAGGTTATTCCTGATATGGATTTTTATTTATTATTGCTTACATTGGATTTTAAGATTACTGATCATTGCAACACACATGAATTGGAAACTAGGAATGTAAAAAGGGATGACTGTCCTCAAAAACTCCAGTTCCAAGGACAGTCAGGCATAAAGTATGGGAAGAACTTTAAAAACAAAAAGAAAACAGGAAAAAAACCCCAGCCAACTACAATTAATTTGCAAATGTATGTCAAGTTGACTGCATTCAGCAGACGTAGCCAGCAGATGGGCAAGAGCAGCACACGCACCTTGTCAGAAACGAGCGGGAGACGCATGCTTTCTAGATGTTTTCCCTGCTTGCTGAAGACAAAATGGTTCTCTTTGGACTTGGGGATTATAAAATGCAGTTGAACCTCTTCTCCTAGCATCGAGGACGAAAACGTGAATGCATGCAGAGTGGAGTCAGATATCTGTATACACCAAAAAAAGTGGAAGAAAGATTTGCAAGCAGGTAACACAAAAGGAGTATATGGCAACGTGCTCTTACAGTCACAATACTGGAAGCCATCAGAGGAGAACATCCAAAACATTCTCTTTCAGTAACTAAAGTTAACTCTATTATATTCTAATTTTCCTCTACAATAAGCCACATTACTTAGGCATGTAACTGGCCTTACTTTTAAAAGAATCAGCTGTCTGTACCAGTAATGAATGATCTTTGACCAAACTGGACTCTTCTGAAGTCCATTTGAGCCGGAAATTATTTATCAGTATTTACAACGAGAAGTGAAAAACATATATACCAGGAAACAAACTGTCCAAATAATTTTCCCCAAAAGATTCAAAAAGCAGTGTAGCACGTGGGTGTGCCTCCCCAGCAGAACACACTGTCATTCAGATACCTCAGAAGCAGCATGGCTGCATTAGGGTGGTGTTTTTCCTGTGGCAATACTCTTCCAAGCAGCTAACTAACCAAGGCAAACCACGCCATTAACAGGGCTATGAAGAGTTTGGGTCAGCTTAAGTTTGCACAGCGCTTATCTGATAAGATTTCATCCACAGAAGCATCTGTCTTGCTACAAGGTCAAATAATTTACTCTTAACAGTCATCTTTCTATAATCTTTATTAAGAATTGAAATAATTAGTCTAAGTAAAGATGAAAAATTAAAGGGGCTTTATTTAGGTTCTTTTAAAGCATTGAAGATTTTTTTTTCCCTTCATAATACCTGCTATCCAATGACTCCTCTTTGGATGTGTAATTTCTCTGAGGTGAATTATCACAATTCTATATACACAACTCACACTTGCACATACAAGTACGTATTTATATTTATTACTAGTCGTTATGTTTGACCACAAGCACAAAGATGAGCGGAGGGACAACAGATGTCCTTTGGGAGGATTTGCTTGTGTCAACGTACTTAATGAAGCGTGAGGTTTAAATCAGACCTGCTGGTGCTGCTCCGAGGTAACTGACATTGCACACCGCCAGGTCAATGTGTCTGTGCTGTGTTAGGTTAATGCCAGGCTGTTGGAAAAGATTAGCAAGCAAGGAACAAATATTTGAGATAAGGAACCTCCAAGTAAACTATAGGTGGTGAAATAATGTCTGAGCTATTAACCAGAAATAATCTTACCTGACAGCCTCCCGTGAGCGTAACAGTTTTAGAGATAAAAAGTTTTTTAACTAAACAGCTAAAAATGATCATTTTTGTCTAGTGACTCGTAAGCTACTGCTGAAAAGCATGCAGTTACATACAAAGGGAGGAAGAAGTAGGCCTTCCAGTCTCCCACCACAGGTGTGAATGGCTAGCATTTAGGTAAGACAAACACCTCTCTTAATTTTACAGTCCTCTCCTGTGAGATAATGCAAACCCTCTGTGCAGGCTGAATAATGCTTTGGCTTGAGACAACTAGTCACAATATTCACCCTTTGTCAGAGGCAGCTGGAGAGGAGAACTGCTCATGCAGAACGCAGCAGACACAGTTGATGCTCCTGGGTCTGTAGCTCAGTATCTCCCCTGAGAATGGAAGAATTAAACAATTCCATCTCAGGGAAGGTGAAAGCACGAATCCTGAGACCAGAGCGGTACGCCTGGAGAGACCACAATAAAATCAAGGATGCAGTTTACCCTTGGACCCTGACACCAACCTGTGTGGCAGGATTAATGTCCATGTACTGATGGCACTGCTCACAGTGATGGAATGTATTGTAAGCTGCATATTTAGTCAACATCATGGACACAGTCTCCCTTTTCTTAGGTTCCTCTGATTTTGTTTCTTTGCTTGTTTCTGTGCACAAAGAAAAGAGAAATTTGACGAATGTTAAAAACAAAGACTACAATCCCAGTAACAACTGTAAAGAACACACAAATACTTTGTTTCATTTCATTTTGGAGAGTACAGGCTCTTGTGAACTCATGTGTTCAATCAAACCGATAAAGCCTGATTCTTTATAGGAAAGTAGTCCTAAAAAACTCCACTTACCTTGTTTCACTCTTGACAGTTGTTCTGTGTATACAGGACTTATAGTTCTGTACTTGGGGTCATGTACATTCAGGTCAAAAGATATTTTGCTGAAGATCTCAATATCTGGCCAGTGGTCATTGCTGGACTGAGTAATTTCACTGTTTTCTGTATGATCTGCAACAACACACTTCAGGTAAGCAGTACCAGATACCCGCTGAATGGTGTTTACGTGGTTTGCTGATTTACAATTACACAGGAGCTCACACAGGTGCACACACAGAGACATCTTTGAACATCATAAATATGACCAAAATTGAAATTATAATACACAAAGCCATTTCAAAGAAATGGCAATTCCTTGGAAACTGTGTGCAGGCTAAGGAGCTTCATAAGTGTCTGCTCTGCTCCTCATCAATCTGCTGAGGTATAATTCACTCTGCTTTAGGCATAAAATGCTCAAATGAATGGTCCTTTCTGTGCAGAAGATACAAGTGCAGTCTTGAGCCTCTCTGCAGTGGAATGAGGAGCACTGGGTAAACGAGAAGCAACGGTATCCAAAGGCAGAAGGATGAAAGCATGGAGAAAGAGGCTGTATAAATGTATGAACTAGTAGCTGGTGGTACATGACAAAGGCAGCAAAAGATAGATTCCTGTTAGAGAATGGGATGTGGCCAGCAAGGATCATCTGGAATTTCTTTGCTGTGATTCAACAGGGATAAGTCTAAAGTAGAAAATCAAGTGTAAATAATGGGAACATTAGAAAGCACCGGCCAAAGAAAACAACCTTGGACTGCAGCTTGAGCATGAGTCAACTCAGTTTAAAATGAGATGGAAGAACATACAAAAGCAGGTGTGTAACTGAGGCTACTGATTTTAGAAAAGTCAGTTCAAATGAAAGGAAGGTTGGGTCTACAGACAAGCACATGCTCACCATACCCTGACTGACCCAATAGGATGTGAGGCAGCAGCAGCTCAGAGGCCATTAACCTCACTGGCACCGTGTCGTGCTCAGATTAACATCGGCCACTGGTCAGGTGAGGCCCATTACTTTGTTCCTACAGACAAATCCTGAGAAAGCTCCCTCTGTAACTCAGTTGGCCTGAGGACACCAGGGATTTGCCTAGGAATGGGACTTGGACTTCTTGGAATCGCAGTTGCCAAACAACCAGTAACCAGCATACCAAGCAAAATAAAAACACCAGGAGGAAGGGTCCTCAGAGGGACTACATCAAAAAGGACACTAAGAAGGTCCATGAGGAATGGAAAAAACTCACCACTGAATGAAGTTTTGTCTTAAGTGTCAACAAGTGTGAGATAAAACAAGCTTTACCAAATGTCAAGCTGAGGTAGACCTCATGCATGAAAACAAGGAACAATTTCCTTTGCTGTATCACCTCAACTATATAATTTTTTTTTTTTAAATTTACTTTTTACTTTGGCTATTATGTTTTCAAGGAAATAAAAGGTTTACTATACGTCAAGATGGAAACAAAACTCTAAAAGCTTGATACACACTCAAAACAGAGAGAAAAAATAATCTCCATGCCAGTTTTCTGAAAGAAAAGGTATGTGAAATCAGGCAGGAGCCTGACTGTAATGCAAGCCTAGCACATATATTATCACCATTTAAGAGGAGATACAGTAATCTATAGAGCTCTGGGTCCATTACTTTTACCCTGGTAATATTCAAAACTTAAGGAGGGTGAAGGAAATAATTAAAGATGTTGAAGTAAATTAAATATGTAATAAAATGCACCATGGATTGACTAAAGAAATCTATTTCTCTGAACAAAGTAAATGCAAAACATCTTATCCTTCTGGACTTAAGTAAAATATTTTATATGATACTATATGACAAATTACTAATACAGCTGAAGAAAATGGAGACAGTGAATGGTCTGTAAATTGAACAAGTTGATTAAACAGAAGATGGCAGCATGTAACATCATAAGCATTAAGGCACATGGAGATTGCCAGTGCAGTTAAAAGACCAGTAGAGGGGCATACCATTTAATACTTTCACTAATGTAACCAACTCAAAAAAAACCCCCAAAACAACCCAACAAAAAAAGGCTTAAGTTTCCTGGTGGCAAGTCACTCAAGAGTCATTGTCAATATGGAGAAGGAATCAAAGATCACCCAGAAAGAATTCAATGGCCTTGAAAACTGTAACAACAGAAACTGAACTATATTTAACAGAAAAAATATGAGTCATAGGTACAATCAAGGACTAATAACAAGCATTTCCGCAGCAGGTTGGGAGCACCTCGGCTGGCGATGACTGAGTTGCAGAGGAACCCACGAGCTACCTACCAGTGCCAGTGAAATGGGAGAATGGAAAAGACCAGTACAGGACAATCATAGATTTCAACAATCGTGGGGCTTTCGGTGGGGGCAGAGGAACACACGATATATTGCACAGTGGGTTGGTTAAAAGTCCTGCTGAACACCACACTCAGTTCCGGTCACCCATGTATCAGAAGGATAAATTGAAAATAGATGTGCAGGCAAGAGCTACTAAACTGATAGGGAGAACAAAGAGACTGTAATTTGTGAGGATTCTGTAAGAAGATCCAGGCTACCTAGATGAACACTGACAGAGGGTAAAACTGTTGCCTGACTACAGCATAGAAGCAAACAACAAAGAAGAGAAAAAGTATTTTGATTTAAATTAATATTTTCTTTCGTCCCAGAGAGAATGTTTGTTTATAATTGGGACGGGAACTTCTTTGAGTTGAAGAATAAAATAATATTTTAAATCATCAGAACATTAGGGCTCTGGAAAAGCATTCCAATAGAAGTAGTGGGAGCAAAAAAGCTACAATCAAAAACTGCAAACCAACCCAAACTGCTCTTCTGATAGAGTTCCATGCACTCCTGGTGCAGGTGTGACACGTTTCTGTGATCACAACAGGCCAGATGCCATGACACAGAACTTCTCTTACACTTTGATATTTCATCCTAAGTTTCTGGGGTACTTAGTTCAAATAATGAAAGAATAACAGTCCTCAAAGCTCCAAATCAAAGGTAAACTTTTTTTTTTTCATTTAATAGCACTTTCTGAGCAGAAATACAAATCAGCCTTTTCAAAGGTTTGACAACAACTACATTTTCAGGATGCCAGTCTAATGGTCATGAGATTTATGGACCATGGAGTTACTTTCACTACAAAACCACAGAGTTATGTAAAGAACACACTGAAGAGGACTCATTTTTAACAGAGTTTGTGTGTCTCAAGGCAAAGCGCTACCACAGCAGTTAATGGATCTGAGATCTGACAAATGAGCACAGATCCAAAGAGGCTTCCCCTCCCCTTTTTCCTCAGCATAAGATCTGTAAGCTGCAGATAATCTTAGTGAAAATTTGTATCTGATTTATAATTAAACATAAATAATAATGATGTTTCATCAAAAAAACAAAATGTTGTTAAATGTCTTGTCTGCTTAAAAGCAGCCAGTGTTTAAAAACTGGCGAGGAGAGATAACATGGGCAGATGTTGCCCATTTGCAGTTTTGTGTTCACTTTCATTTTAGTGCTATCCAAGCATATAAATCCAAAATACATTCAATAGTTTTCAGCTGAGCCCAATATAAAATTCACATTTTTATTCATCTATATTTAAATATATGCAGACATCTAGAGTAAGTCTAGCTACACACTAATGGACAGGACAAGTGGAAGGTGTAATTTATAGTCTTTCCATGAGCCTAAAAATTTGTCACTGCTGAATAACAGGCAACAGGCTCTTTATAACACATATTAAGAATGACTACTAAATACTCACTGGCATTAATCTCTTCTTCATCGTACACATCTACTTCCAGCAACCGGATCAGCATGCGGAAGAGAATCCTTAGGAACTGCAAGTACGAGCCAGTCTTTCCCACCTGAGCCAGAGATGGAAAAAAGTCCAACTCAGACTAATAGAAAGGAAAGGTACATTTCAGACAAAGGCCTTCGGGCTTACCCCACTCTAGCTCTGCAGGAAAACATAACAAGGTGTAATATTCCCCATCATGCTGAACAGTATTACAAAACTGAGACACTCACGGCAATTTTATGCCTATTGCCATCCTCATGCAATGCATTTAGGCTAAAACATGACATACGGCATCACCTTCCTCTCCTTACCACTTCCAGCTTGGACTTCACCTTAACATCTGACTGATATTTGACCTCGGAACACATCACTGCCTGGAACCTTGCAAGGGGCCTTTACACTACGACCTCCAGTCCTCATCATCAGTCCTCTCATCCTGCTAATAAGGCAAGAGGAAGGAACTGTTCTCTTACTTGTGGTGGTCCTGTCAAAAGCAGCCGCCTGGGGTGAAAACTCCTTGAGCCAGACGCCTCACCCTGATTGCTGAAGTCCGCGTGGTGCTGTCGGGCTGTTGTCCACTGCCTGTAGTAAAGAGACTGCTCTTCACTGTTCATGTCCTTGTGAAGCAGAGGTCTCAGAGAGCTCAGCCAAGACACGTCAGCATGAGGCAGGAGGGAAGAGGAGGAAGGCAAATTCCCACTTTTCTGCGAGCTCAGGAGACAGTAGGCAGCCTTTGACAGGATGACGATGCGTGGCAGCGCAGCACGGAGGGCCTTGCTGTCTCTGGCCGAATGGGCAGGCCACCGAAAGGTCTGGGAGACTGAAGACAGTGATGATAGTTTTGAAGTGGTGCTGCTCGCCATCTGGTTACCCAGGGAGTCACATTCTTGTTTCAGGGACTCTCCAGCTGTGAAACTGGGGTAAGTTCCCTCATCTACTGAGCTGTGCGCCACAGTCTGAAAGTTAAGCGGCAGTGCTTGCTTCTGAGACTTGTCTGCTGCACTCGAGGAGCTCACACCATTGTCAGCCAGGGAACCTGGGGAAAAAAAGAGCAGGCAGTGAACAGATACTGGCCAACATAAGAAAATCATGAACTCACCTGATCGATGGGACAATCCTAATGTACCAATATTTCTGCTCAGGGACGGGTTAGGAAGTTAGAATCATTGACATCCATGTGTCCCTCTTGCTGGAGAGGCAATGGCCCTTCTGCTAGGGTTCAGAGTCCAAACACAAGTGTCCCAATCCCAATCTCTATATGTTAACTATCATTTCCCATCTGGGATTTAGAATTTGATGGTAAAACCTTCTGAAATTCAAGTATAACACACCACTGTATACACAGATCAATTTGACCTTCCTCTCTACGGAGAACAGACTATTCATTTCACTGCAACCTTGATGTGAACTGGGCCACGCTCCCTCCTCCACACCAGTCAGGTTTAGTTGGTGTATGGGAAGATCTGCTATATGGCAAAGGTCCGGTTCAGCTGTCTTAACATCTCAAACTCATTGTGAAACAAAGGGAAGGACCCAGAAGTGCCTGAGGAATGCAAGGAAGCGAAGTCCTGGTGGGAGATGATGCTCCATTGATGCCCGAAGAGACAGTGTAAGACCCAGCTATTCTGTTGCTCTTGGCAAGGAAGCAAATATCCATCCTCATCCACAGCTACCCCTGCAGCCACAGAACATTTTTCTATTCCTAAAATTTTATACTACCTGTTTCCATTCTGATTTTTATGAACTTTTCAGGATCCACCAGGTGAAATTAGCAACAAATATGAAATACAAGTTTAAAAACAAAAATCACAAGGGACACTTAGCTATGGCATACCATCCTCCCACTGCAACACTATCCCCCTTTAGCTGTACACAGGAAAATTGCTCACCATGGAAAGAATCTGCTACTAACATTTCATGGCCTAGCTGGCTGCATGATACAGCTAGGCAACTCACATCTGACTAAACACCTCAGTGTTTGCATTCAAATTCCAGTGATGCAGAAACCAAGACTTGTTTTTCACAGCAACAGCAGAGTAACTGACCTGAGGTTCCAGTGACAGCACTGCTATTACTCTGGGGTCGATCCAAATCTATCAACAGCTCATCAGAGTCATTCTCGCTACCATTAGCCTTCTCATGCTCCTTCTCACTAAGGTCAAGAGCTACAATAGGCCCTCGAATTGCCTCCTTGGAGACGTAGCAGCATGCCAGGCCAACTTCTTGCTCTAATGCAGTCCGAGTTAAGTAGCTTGAGTCAATTAGTCGAAGGTCACAGTATTTCAACGACCTAGAAAACCGACCCCAAGAAAAAAGAAAGTTTTGTTTTCTCTGACTTTGAAGAATACTCCCTATCTTTAATTGCTTATTCAATTTTAATGAACAATGTTATTAGACACTATATATAAAATTATTTTAAAATATTCAGCACATAAGTTATGCTCCTTGGTACTTTGCACAGACATTCGTTGACTCACATAGCACAGTAGCTTTACTTTTCACAAACTTCACTTTCCAAAATTTTAAACTGTTCCCAAATAAAGTCTAAAATACACTTTGTTTTGTCAAAAAAATAGCCAGGTATCAAATCACATATCCAACTCCCAACTTATCTAAACATGTTAGAGAACAACCATATTCCACGAGTAATAACAGCACCTGGGGAAAGTTTCTCCTAGAGGGTCCTTGCCAGTTAAAATAACAATGCAAGGTAGACCTTCCAAATCCTGATAGGTACGAGGGATCCAGTCATCCTGCTCATTTCCCCTCCAAGCCTGTGAACAGAGAAACTTCCAGTCATGTTTAAATGATACCTTCTAAACCATCACATTTTTTTTTTTCTTCCCCCCTGCTTTTTCTTTGTATACAGAGTTTGCTTACTCAGCAGCCAATGGGACGGAGACCTTAGGTACAGGCATGCATTTTTTCTGGTAGCAAAGTGTTAGTCAAGCACAAAATGCACAGAAAAAGGATGTATAGCATATGTTGTTCAGTGCTGGGATACACCTGGTGTGGTATTAGTGTGGTCTGTCAGAGAAAAATGCAGTTGATATCTTCGATTTCAAGCTGGCCCAGTTAAAAGCTCTTTGAAATTAATCTCAAGCTAAAGTAAGACCTTCAAGTGGAGTATGAAAATGATTTCATGATCCTCAAATATTTGGTTATTTTTTGTATATAATGAAAGATTATATGAAAGAAAAAAAAATTCCCTTTCACTGGTGGTAATCCCACAAGAAAGGACTCCTTACCTACAGTCTACCAAGGCCCAAGCCCACAAAACTGTACCAATTTCCCTTAACACTGGAAAAGCTGGTTGCATCAGTCCCATATCCTCACATCCTTCAGTCCTCTTGGCTCAGCAGAGCTTACTGAACCTGGCCAAGAACATTTGTGTTCTCTGTGTTGGATACAGCCTCCTAAAAACATTGCTTTATCTTGAGCAACAGTGTCTGTCTTGCTGTGTTGCACAGTGCCCAGACTTCCAGATGATACAGGCAGTATTTGATCTAGACAGGCATGAGCACCCTACAGCAACTGTTAAAAGGAAGCAAAGCTAGAAGATTCAAGAGACTCTCACTTAGAAAGGAAACAAGCCATTCTATCTCTACAAACACTGAAATTGCATTATAAAGCTGAAATGCAAAAATGCTGCTTCATATCCAGTCATTCCTGTCAACACATTATGGGTACTACCAGGAAAACTGACACCACAGCCTTTTAGATCACTGGCCAATCAGGACAGATCAGCTCTTACCATATAACCCAGAGATGTCACACTTCTACGGTGATCAGACATTAAAGACTCTCCAGACAAGGAAATTAAACCCTAATTGCTACAGAATAATCAAATACTTGAGCTACAGCATATCACACTGCTGGAAAAAGTTTTTCTTTCCTTCTTATTAATAATGGATAAAAATAGTTCTGGGGAAGACTCTTATCTAGCTGAGGCACAGAATCTACTTTGCTGATCCAGGAGAGCAAGCCCAAACACTCAAATGGTCCATTACAAATAATATATATACATTACTCTTCTCAGCACACATGTACAAGACACAGGTCTCTTGACAGAGCAAGAATTATGAAAGCTGAGTGGAAAACATACCTTGCAAGAAGAATCCTATCTTGGTTCTTCTAGTCTCAACCTGTAGCATTGATCTGTTCTTTCCTTACCCTTCCTCTTCCCCAGAAAGGCCATGTTTGGTAATGATCATCACAGGCAGATGAAGGAGATTGAAAAGGAGGATAGTGTGCCATTTGACCTTTTGAATATTTCCACTAAAAAACCCCTATGATTATTTTTTTCTTACTTTAGAAAGAGCACAATTTGGAGTAATATTCCCCTTTTCTGCTATGGCTTTATTCTCTTTCCCCAGTCCTGATTTCTTTTCCTTGCTGATTTTTGCATCCTCTGTGTAACACGTTCACAGAAAAAAAATGTTTCTCCAACTTCTTAACAACATCTGTTGGCTCAGTAGAGCAGCCTTGGCAGCAGGGAGATAATTTCTGCCTCAGGAGGGTTAGTCTGGTTGTGTGTTACCCTGCCTCTCCAATGACAGAAGTTTCTGTGAAAGTGCACAGCTAGAAAATGAAATAAGGGACAACAGATACAAATTTGACTTTCTTTCTGCTAGCCTAAAGACTTAAAAATAAGCCTGAGTGCCTGAAGCTTTGAGCTGTAAATCTGCATACAGAAGATGTATTTCTTGACCACCTTACTCAGGAGGGGCAGAGAGCTGCAGCCCTCTGTTCTGGAGTAAGCAGTGTGATTACACTTAAGGGGTATTCCATGACAGCATGCCTGGTCCACAAAGTAGTTATTTACATTATTTCCCAGCTCTTCCTTCATTCTGTACCTCTGGGTGTGCCATGTCCCTTAAAACCTGGCTCCCTGATGGAGAGAAATGACCTGTCTGGCTGGCCAGAGGGCTTATCTGACAGAGAGGGAACGGCCCAGCTACCAGCACTGCCCACGCTCTCCGCCCTGCTGTGACACCACACGCAGTGCTAATGCCCTCCGAGGGGGAGATTAAGTCAAACTTTTCATCTGGGGTCACTAACAGCTATAAAATTTCCCTCTCTGCCCCTGAAAAAGGTCAGGATGAAGTCTCATCCTCCCTGCAACCAGCAGCTGTTATTGGTGGGACCAGCATTTTGAGACTTGACCTCACCAGAAAGCACTCAGTAGCCTCATACTGTTCTCCCTCTCTCCAAAAAAAAGGGCCTAGGTGCTCACAGTGGAAGCAGGCAGCGATCAGTTCCCCAATCGCTCTAGTCGGCCAGCTTCAGTACTCTACCTAACATCAGAAGAAAAGCCAAGCAGCACAGAGACTAAATCAATATTGTCTGCAATAAACTAGACTCAGTGGCAGAATGGCTGATGAATTTTATAATGGGAATTATTGCCCAAACATATACTCACACCATTTCACATACCCCATGTTGTCCCAGGCACCAGACCAGCTGGCACAGCAGCCCAGCACAAGACTCACAGGCAAACTTCATAATTCTGGAGTGCCACTGGGGTAACTCACTTAAAAAGACACTACAGGCTTATCTTTGGGCAACTGAATTCCTTTCCTCACTCCCTTCTTATGCATGTTTCAGAACTGAGTGGGTTTTTTCTAGTCAGCTGCAAGGAAAGAAACATGTCCAGAATCCTACAGCTTTGTTTACTCCAAAAAAGCATCTTATGTTTTGGGGGAGAGGAATAAGAATTATTTAAAAGTTTTTTCATTCTCTGCCTGATCAATTTCCTCTATTCCAGATCAATGACAACGTAGATACTCACCTACAACAGCTTCTGAACTAAGGGTCTCACAGGCTGCTCCAGCAATGTGGAAGGGCTACAGCCACAAAGAAGCCCCCACAGGACTCACAGTCCAGAATGATTTAAGGTTGGAATTAATGCGTAGCCAAAAAAACCAGCAGCACAGAGCTGATATGTCATGTGTCATTTTCTCCTTCATGACTGCTACTTTCCTCTCTTCCCTCTCCTGCTGCAGATAAGATTTCAGAAGCAGAGGTGGTAGCTTCTTTAGAGGACATTTGATCTGCTTTTGGTTGTAAGCAAGGTCTTTAAAAAAGAGTTTGGCTTTTCTGTGTGGTTTCGAGTAACTCATATACACTGTATAATTAGTAGCAACAGAAAGTTAATCCTTCCGTGAGACTTAAAGCAGAGATCAGGACAGAAGACCAGAATTACTTTCAGGCTGGTACCTAAGGCAGGCAACTAGTTTCCCTTTGTTTAATGTAGTGAGGTTAATTCAGGAAGTGGATTTGGCTAGTTGACTCATGCTTTTATAAATCCATGCAAAAGTTTGGCTTGGTACATATATGCTGTGTAGAAGAGGCTTTCAGCATGCAGTGGTTTGAGAAAAGAAGTCTATGACAAACAGCATACTTTACCAGTTATCAGAAGGGCAGAAGATGGATGGACAGAGCAGACAACAGATACACTAGACAGATAAGTTGGTGGAAAAAATTAGTTTGTCTAAGGAGATCTGAGCTCTGCTTTCAGAGATTCAAAGACGAACCCTATCTGACTCATGCTGTTATTCAACTTCAAGAACTGAGGTAACATCCAGTGTTTGACTTCACGGACCAGTAACAACTGAGGTTTTTTCTGAGTTTCTAAACCATTTATGCTTATTAAAAATGCAGTATACTTCCATGGAGGCAGATACAGAACACGTACCCTTTTCCTATAGAATAGGTAACCTCTAAACATATGGGAATAAACACAAAACATGCACGACAGTCAGATGACTACAATGGGCATACAAACAGGTATGTAGTTTCTGCTAACCTTTAACCGTGTCACAAAGTGTTTTGCGACAGTAAGCTCTGAGGCAGGATTTCCAAGGAGGATCTCAAAACGATACTGCAGACCTAATTTGTCTCTTACTTCTTGTAACCTCTCCTTGGCCAGCATAGCTAGCTGCACAGACGGCACCCTAATGACGAGCATGTGGCCGCAGCCATTCTTATCCTTTCCTGGAGAAGTGATAAGGTCATCCATTATGCTGAGCGTTTCAGGCGTGCTGTGATCTCGTAGTGAGGCCATGGTGGTGAGAGCCATCAGAGCTTGGGAATACTGCTGAATGAGAAGGTAGCAGCGGATCACCATGCTGTGCAGCCGGGGGTACCTGGGAGGAGATACAGTTCTGCATTAGCACGTGCAAAAATCACAGCAATGCCTGAAAGTGAGCCAACACCCAGAACCGTGTTGTAAAGAAGCGCTCATTTTTTTTCCTGTAGCCTTTGATTTTCATGGATGATAATCTTGCAGAAAACCTAACTGTATTATAAGTAAATAAAAATAACATGGTCCAAACACAGAAGATAAAGAGCCAAGTCTTGCACTCAAGTAACAGGAATTATAAACTTCTGTTACCGTAATTTGAGGCCAAATTTCACCTAAAGATCTTTAACCTGATGGACATACAGATAATCTCAGATCCATAGCACAGGCTAGTAATTGCTTTGCTGTCCAAAAGCTTTTTTCTTCTATGAACTCAGACAACCATCACTGCTTCAGATGTCTTGTGGGAGGAGTACTTCATCATTTCACATCTCTCACCCTATCACCTGAAAATCAGACTTACAATAGGGATAGCTGGCTCCAAATCTGAACTTCCATTTTGCCTTTTAACTCACATAGCACTCATTCTTTCTCTCTCATTACAGCTATATGCCGTGACAACAGATATGAACTCACAAAGTAAAATGCTAAGGAAAAAAAAAAAGATTAAAATCTACTGAAGCAAAAAAAGCACTCAATTTCTAGACACTCATGAGTTCACTCACCACTGTAATACAGGAAAAAAACTAAGATACTGTGCCTTGAGTGCTAGTCTTGCACTATGTAAGTCCAAATGACTATAACAACTAGAAGTTCCAAATTTCTGTGCTCTTTTGCTTGAGTAATTTAAGAGATTATAAGAGATCCATTTGAATAAAATTTTGGGTCTGTCTTTAACTAGTGGGTACAGTAGCTTGCTCCATATACTATAAGCCAGCCATTAAATCAATACATTTTTAAAACACTTTTTACTCCTTTTCCCATAAAAATACCCACTGCATTTTTGCTGCTAAAACAAATGGAATCTTTCTTATAATACCAAAATGTCTGCTATGTTTTCAGATGCACAAGCTTCTATGGCTCACCCACCCAGATGGAATAATCTAGCTTCTTGAAAACAGAGGCTAAATCAATGAACTGTGATGCAAAAACATATCCTGGCTCCAATGTACAGGTTCACCTCCCATCAATTTCTAGTCTTATCTTAACCTCCTATCAGGGTAGTTTTTGTACATGCACTAATCCTCCCTCATCCTTTTCCCCATTCACATATTAGGAACAGAAAGAGAGCAATAGTGGCCACTATCTCTTCTGTTGGACTTAGCCAGAAAGACTATGAGAAGCCTAAAGAACTGACCTATTAAGATTAACTGACCTTATTATTTTTTATCACATTCATTACTTATATATTTGTAGATAATAATAAATATTAAAGATGTTTTTAATTAGTCATTTATGTTGCTAATTTAACACATTTCATATTGTATTTTACTTAATAAATGTTAAAACACTTAAAATTATTACATTGACCTAAAGAAAATAGGAAAAACAGTACTGAAGATAGAACAATCCTGTTCTAGTAAATATGAAAACACAATGAGAACTATAGCTCGAACTGTTATAAGTGATTTGTCCTGCTAATACACAGCACAGATTAACTCCACATTGCTGGAAATGACAGTATCACCTTCATTCCTGCAATATACATATTTAATTATACCTTCGATATTTGTTATGAAAATAGCTTGTTCAGGCAGCTGCAGGGTACTAATAAGCTATTTTCAGGCTCTGATGTGCAGGAACCAAAACCATAGCCAGCTAGTAAATAACAAATATGATGTTTTTTAAATGATGTCACTCACCACTAAAAAATTGTTAGCAGTCTCAGCAGAGAGACATCAGAAATGGTGAGGTATGAAACCTCTAGTACCTTTGTGAGCCAAAAGAAGAGAGCAGCACAGCTGAGCCTGGAATGCTGCTGATTGGGCCTAATTTCTTCTGTAAACAAATGAAGGGTATCCTCTCCTGCTTCAACACCACTATGTTTGTTACAAAAATTAAAATTGCACATACTTCAGATTCCAAGATCAACATCAAATGCCATCATGTCTTCATTCACCTGTCATGGGGCTCATAAACAATTCAGCGGAACCCCAAGCTCCCACGTTTCTATTTACCTTTCTAAAAGTGTGTTGACCATTTTTTCAAAGGTTTCATCACATCTCAAAAGGGGACTTGTGACTCCCCATTGGAGGGATTTGCTGTATTCATTCAAACCAAAGTACAACTTGTCTTCACTTGCTGCATCATCCTGTTCATATGGAGATAGCAAAAACACATGGAAAAATGCAACCAATTTTATGTTCTTTTCTCATTCAAAAAATAAGTGGAAAGAATTTTCCAAAGCAAAGTACCCTTTCTTTTCACTCAGTCTCCCTCAGTGATGCTATTTCTTTGTTTTAAAGAATACAATAAAATCTAAACTGATTTTTACTTAACTATTTGTCTACAGCTAGTAAAGACAGGTGTCAGTCCTTGCCAACTTTTCTTGCAAATCTCCTACCTGTGATTGCAGGGGATTTCTAGAATCTTGCTAATTATTTTCTGACTTCCTGTATCTAGCCTTGTATCAACTGACAACTGTTATCTCATTTCTATTTAAAGTATAACCTGAAAACCAAAGGATTATTAATTTCCAAAACTATTCTTCATTGTCAGATTCTACACATCTCTAATGACAATCAGAAACTGATAATTTATTTGCTGGAATGTAAATCTGCAAACATCAGTCATAAAAGCAGAATATTTTCTGCCTCAAACTTCATGAGGCCTTTGCTGGAAGTACAGCATGGTCTCCAATGCATTTACATCACCAGTAATTACCAGGAATTACTGTTTTTGTGGGTTATTTTTTTAATTGGAAGACTGAAAGTTGTTGATTTTTTCCTTCTGGGAAACAAAAAATTGTCTAGATAATTTTATAGAAAGTCACCACAGTGGCTTATATTAACAATAAACCAAAAAGGAAACTTTGAATATTCATTCACCCCCTCATATCCACCATTCTGTTTGTTTGACTTTAACTGTTTTTTACAGCTACCTCTTTAAGACACTTTATAGAAACCAATGGTACACTCAACACAGTAAAGTCAAACGATACAAATAGACCAAACAAGGAACAGGTGAAAAGGCTATTTTTAAAGTAGATTTTAGCAAAACCATCCTCAGAATCAGCTCACTGAAATCATGAAAAAAAGCTAACGGTACAGAATGTCCAACAGACCTTCTTCTCTGCACAATGACAGCACTTACCACACCATAACTTGTTAACCTAGCACAGAACTTTTATTAGTACCAGAAAAGTAATGAAAAGACTTGACAGGCTATGTGACATATAACTTACAGTCAAGAGTTGCTTGAAAATGGAAAGTCAGCTCCAGAGCCTTATGGCATGTCTACATAGCTTTATCTGACCAGAGCACAGAAAGTAACTTCTCATATTACATGACTGGACAAAGAAAAACGTGCAGTTTCTGGGCCTAAATATCAATGCTACCTCTACCACCAGCATCCCAGGGCTGTGTATCTGGAGCCTGAGAGAACAAACTCCAGCAAAGAAAGAGCTCCCTCCTAACATATGCATCTGCTAGATTCTGTTAGGTGTGAAGTCCACATTAAAATTCAGAGTTAAAATTAACAATTAAACACTTACCACAGTGTCAAATTGTATCCAGTGTACCTCATTGCTAGAGCTGATCCTGGACTGCTGGGTTTGCAAGGCATAAGGAAAAGAGCTGACCTGAAGAACAAGGAGGTTGAATGCTTCAAGGACCTCCCTGCAATTAATAACTCTATCAGCCAGACCATGACTAGGCTCACCATGTGACAGGGAACTTGAAATGGCACTGCAGAAATAAGAATGCAAAGAATTGCCTTACATCCTGAGATTCAATGGATTACTCTCATCCTGAAGAAAAATCTCCAAATGATTATGGCACCGAGAATCACAACTCAAAAATCTCTTTGGAAGCGTGAAAGATGTTGAAAACATTTGAGTGTTCTCTGTGGGTAGACCCACACCATAGGGGAAAAAAAAATAAAGGACCAAAATCTGCTGACAGTGAGAATGTGAATTAGTGTGCCAATGCAAAAGAATATTGCATGGAAGAAACAAAAAAAAAAAAGCCAAAGCTGGTGAAATCCCTCTCACTGAGAAACACTTGCATGGCCTGTGGAGTTAGGACATAGCAACAATTTTACAAGATCCAGTGGATTTTCCAGCCTGAAACAACATATTTCTAAAAGACTGGGGAACCTGATAGTCTCCTGGTGTTCTGATTTTCAGCTCCTAGAATTATCTTTGCCTCCAGGATATTCAGGAATTCCACAGTCAGTCTACAGCAAAGACAGTAACAAAAATGTGATGGTGGGGATAGGCAGGAAGAATGTTGCTTTTATCTATTTTCAGCTGTCCTGCAAGGAAAGTATTTTGTTTATAACTCTGGTATTCAAATGAATCTCACAGCCTTACACACCATGTCTAAAACATTAAGATTTTTCTCCTCATGGAACAAGAGCAGAATCATTAGCTTTAGTTATTTCTTTCTTATTCTATAGTAAAGTTGTAATGCAGTGTGAAGAAATGTTTCTGCACATATGTGTGTGTGGCGTTGTATTCAGATCTAATGTTGGCTAAATCCAACACAGCTGTTTTTAAAATTTTTTTCTTACAGCAGCTAGGGCACTTTTTCAGATGATGCAAAGAGTTAAATGTCTGTAAGTTCTTAAATGAAAAATAACACTATCATCAAGGATGAAAACATTAATTATAATATGAGTGGCTTATGAAGATGGGAGAGATTTGGGTTTAAGTAGAGAAAAAGGGGAGGAATATGAAAAAGACAAGAAGAACGAAGAGAGTTGCAAAATTCATCCCTTTTTCCTGGACTTCAGTATCATAGCACTTACCTCTAGAAACAGTCTTGTTAGGGATCCAAAAATCTGAAACTAGTCTCACCTATATTCAACCGAATCAGAATTAGTTAACAAATACCATGGCCAACCAAAAAAGACAATTTCTGATTTTGAGACACAATATGCCTTAGGCCTAGAGAAAGCATTGGGTGTCTAAGATGGTCAAGTCTTTTGAAAAACCTAACTGAAAGATACTGGAAAAGGATGTTTTTTCTTTGGTAGATTGAAGCAGCTACCTTGTTAAATCCATGTGAGCATTGTCATGAACCAGCACAAACAGTGTGTAGGGATTCTGCTTCACTCGTCTCATGAAAACTTCAAATTTTGTTTGAATCTCGTTGTCAAGCCGAACCACGTATTTCTCCGCCCTCTGGTATGCCGTCCCATTGTCTTCCAGGCCCAAGTCCACAAGGACACCTGTCAGAAATAATACAACAACTTTTTTTTTTCCTTTGAGTGCATTCAAAAGTGAAGTGTCAACAGCAGGTTGCCCCTTGTTTGCCAGTATCAGGACTGAGCCAAATCACTGATATGCCCTAGTAAGGCGATGGTTATCCGGATGCATTTTCTCTCACAATGGGGACTGAAATGTGCTTCTTGGCTTCTGGATTCTCTCCAAAAAGTGCCGTGTCCTGGTTTTTGCTAGACCTCCACTAAAATTTCCAGAGCAGTGCTCAGGTGGCTATGCTCCACGTCCCTAGGCCAAACTAGCTTACATTTACCTAATATATTAATCCTGCCTGAGTCAGAAAAAGTTATCCTGGCCTTCCCTTTGTAAAAGATCATAAGTTTATATAAAATTGACTCTAACTAATATCATATCATTTTTTTCATGCCCTGCATCAATGTTTGTGTCGATACAACTACTCTCTAGCAGTCTTTGTAATGACAGATTGCCATCATATTAATAAAGTAGGCATGATGGCTATCATAGTACGTGTTTTTGAACGCCGTGTGAATTAAAGAAGTAGCAACAAGCTACTATGAAATGTGTATCAACTATGTATTTGCCAGGGTCTTTATGTTTTAAAAAGTAAAGTAAAAAACATTCATTTAAAAAAAAGAAAATAAAAATATTGTGAAACCCTGTTAAAAGATACCAGAAAAACTCTGCTTTAGTGTATAGCAAAAAATTAAGTAAATACAACATCCAAAGAGACAAGGAATGGAAAAAAACCCCTGTAAAGTTATGTTAGAAAGGAAAAGAAACATGTACTTCAAGTAATCTATTTCATTCTTTTCATTCAACTAGCAGAACAGTAGAAAGCAGAGGAAAAAAACCCAGAGATGGACCACAATACAGAGTAGTATCAGGACACATCTGCACAATCAAAAGTGTAGGACTATTTGGTTCAGAGTAGAAAATAGGAGAAAAAAGGCAACAGCTACCCAAAACTACTCATAGATGCATTAGACCAGAAGCTCATACTCAAGTTTTTCAAATGCAAATACAAGGTATTATTATATAAAGGTGAAGGCAGAAAAAAGACGTTCAGCTGACAAAAATAAAATACACAGCTTAAATACACAGCTATCCTAAAGACTTCATTACTTCCAGATATCACAGATCAAGAGCTAAAAAGAACCAAACATTTACACAGATAGTCCTTAGTTCTATTACACAGTGATTTTCTCCACGGATAAACTTTTAGGCTTTTCTGGACATGTCAGTCACTAACAGAGTCACTCCTGAGGGGAACATATTCCATAACCTGCCCACTAAGGCTTTCTTGTTCCTCTTGAAGCATTTGGAATCCATGGTCAGATAGAGAACCTCAGAGAAGAAAACTCACCATCTGAACCAGTAGAGCAATTATTGTGTGCCAATGTACATATATTACTCAGGCATTTATCTACCTAATAAGAGCTTCCTGTACATACATCTGTGCTAATATGAGAGCATATGCACAAGCGTGTACTGAAAACAAATGGCACTAACAGCTGTGGGAGATACAAGATCTCAACCGTTGCATTTGCTCATCCCATCCCTTTTTTGACAGGTGAATGCTTCTCCAGGTCACACATTCCTTAGATCTGCATGAATATGACAACTGCTTTTGACACTTATATGGTACAGCTAGGGCCCAGTTTCTGAAAGGAATATATTTAGAATTCATCAATGATGTCAACTAATGGAGCTAATATTGGACATGCAAAATACATGTTGGACCAACTTACTTCTCCATTTTCCCTCGCACACTTTGGTTTAACAGCCTCTTTTCCCTCCCCTCCCTTTTACCTGACTGTCGAATCCGTTGGAGGGTCTGCTGCACCAGAACTTCTGAACGGGGAACTATCACGATGAAGTCTACTTTGCTGAAGTGGCCCAGATCCAGGCTCTGATTGCCACTGTCTGCTATAGCACAAACCTGGGACAAAAGCTTTCTGGCAACTGTCAGCTGTGGCTGGTAAATTTGGAAGGTGTCAACATCCAAATCTAGAGTGCATTTGTTTGAAAAAGAAAACAAAACACAACAAGAAACACATTTACTTTCCCATCTCCCCAGTAAACATGACCCTCCAAACAGCCTACCCCCAATTATCAGAAAAGAAAGCACTCACCAGAATAAATCTCAGCACTCTGGAGAGCTAGGTCCAGATCACAAATGTCATCTTTCTTTTTTAATCAAAATGTGATAACATTCAGACAACCTCAAGTACAGCACTGCCCGTTTTATAAATGCCCTAAATGTTTTGAGGATTTTTAACAGTGCAACCCAAGGAAACCTCAAAGCCAACACAATGAAATGCATTTGGTTAAATGAACCAACACATACATAATATGCATGTGTATATATATATATATATATATATATATAAAAGACACACACACACAGAGCTCTGATAGTCTCCTGAAACTTGCAGTTCTCCTTTCAGGAGCTTCCCTCCATCACTCCTATTGGCAGAACCAGCCACAGGTACTGAGGTTGCTGTGCCCAGGGCACAATGGGATGAGAGCCCGCACACTTATTAATCTGAGGAAGTAGAGCCTGCCTTGATAATCCTCCAAAAAATACTCTTAACAGGAGAGCAGGTCGATTGGGAGTTCATTTGTACACCATGTCTGCTCTGAAGTGCTGAGCCCCACCCTAAGTTATGAATGAGATAGCTGTATGTATACATGCTGACTGATAGTAATATATGCTGTGAAGGGAAGATGAGCAACATACCTAGGCAATAAATCTCAATTATTGGGGCAACAGCATTTATTTCTTTGGAGGTTTCTTGATTTTTATCAAAATTTTAGTCTCAGATTTATTTGAGCTTAACAAATGTTAATATAACACTAGCTGCAGAGAACTGGAGGACTGGAGCTTTGCTCTCTATAGACACGTACCAGAGCATTCCTGTTTCCTCGAAGAACAAGCATGTTCCTATATTTCAGCATTTCCAGTACTTAAAGTCTGTGCCCAAAAATCCGCATTTTGCTAGCCTGTGAATATTTTCAACTTGCAGATTACCAAATTAAATCCTATAATGCCACTACAGTTTTTGTTTATGTCAGTTTTTCTGCCACAAATTAAATTCTGATTAATGGAATTCTTATCATAAAAAATACCTAGGGCAAATGTCTTAAAGAGAAAAAAACCCTGAATAAAAAATCCAAAATACTGCAAATTTAATACACAAGACCTGTTGTTGCTTTTTAAAGTAATAAGCCACTTTATAAAACCTTGCAATTTACAAGAAAATTGGAAGGTGTTTGGGGCAAAAACCTGGATGTTAGTTTGATATAGGCACATGTGTGTTTGTGTGTGTGTGCTCATCTCCTGCTCAAACCTGCCTCGGTGTCCATTTCAGTAGATCTACTATGGGAGAAACATCCCTCTCACTGCCTAGGAGATTTACCTCTCCTTTTTTTCATTCAAGCAGATTCCCAGTAGCTTCAACCCCTGTACAGCCATATTTTAAAGACAAAACTAGCTCAGAATAATTGCTTGAGAAAACATGAAGATTTTAAAAATTATCATTACATAGAACAGAAAAGTAACAGAATCAAAAGATCATTCTCCCTTCAAATTAATACTATAAGGAAGCTCAAGACTTGTCCTTCTGAGGGTGCCAGAACAAAGTACGTGGCAGCATTCCTAATTGGATCTTCTGATCCATGTGGAGACTATAAACCACCTTGCTTTCATTCAGATCTAACACTAGGCTGATTAATTTAAGGTAACTAATATGAATCAAGAGCGTATCTTTCACAGGGAAAAAGCTTTACTAAAGGTTGAATTTGCTTTGATACTAGACCTAAAACAACCTTGTTCACAGCAGCTCAGTGTATCTTTTACCATTACTGTCATATGAAAAGGAAAGTACGGTTAAAACTCTGAATAATGAAAGAATTAAAAAATGGGAAAATTATAATTACAATTTTTAGACAGGTAATCCTAGCTCATCTTTTGCACCTAAGTATGTCATCACGTTATGCTGAATAAGACACATCTCAAATAAGCAAATTATAGATTACACTTGCCTAGTACTTTCAATCTAAGATCTTTAAACACTTATTCCATAAAAGTTTAAGCCTTGGGGCACAAGTGTGTAGTACATATTATTACCATTTTGCATGTGGAAAGTGAGAAAAATCAAAAGCTAAGATACAAGAGGACGTCTGGGAAGATCAGAATGAGAACACAGTTCCACTCTGCTTTAAGCCCAAGGTTACATTCCTTTTCCAGGTGCAAAAAGGTGAGATGAGTCCACAGTGCCAAAGCTACAAAGGAGTATCTTCTCTACTCTGCTTAGTGCAGAAGAGAAGATCACATATTTTACCTTAGGAATTATAAAACACGGAGGAAAAAACATTGCTGAAGGTTACTACAGAGATTTTCTGTCTGAGAGACTGTTGTATTGCTACATTCAGCTGGCAGTATTAGTATTACTGCAGCTGTGCCCTCAGACTCTTCTGAGGCACAAACACTTTGACATTTAGCAAACTACTCATTTCACATCTTGCATGTGAAAAAAATTACCTGGTTCTTGCGTAGAAACCATGGCAATTGCCTCCTGCGATGACACACACTCACTAACATCTCCATTAAAAGGAATAATGACATTTTCCCCTCTCTGCTGCAGCATTTTCTCCAGCAGCTTGTCCAAATCGTCACCTAGATAAGAATTAGCACCACCAAGTTATCTGGAAGCCGTTTCAGACAAATGATGCAGAACATTACATACACACATGTTCTCACATAGCTGAGAGGAGAAACAGGAGAGACACCAAACATAAAGAAATTATTGTCTTGGCTGGAACTTCTGTTTCTTAGGATGACTCACCTAAAGACGTATTTTTGAAATGCGATGCCAGGAAACTAACTTTCCCTGTGATGAGCTCATAACTGATCTCTTTTAAAAATTCACTTGTGGTAAGCATGCTCTCTGCAAGCGCCCTAGATTGATATTGACCTGGAGAAGAGTGAGGGAAAAGCGAGAGCGATCTTTAACACAGCGCACTATCAACACGACCTTTTCATAAGAGAGGAGTGGGGCATGCTGATCTTCAGCCATGGATCTCCACTGCCTTTACTCATTAGACTGGGAGACAAGCCTCAAGTCTATTTTGCTAGTGATGGGAGAATTAGTTACATTGGTTTAGCACATCCTTTGCAAGCTGTTGCCCATAAGTTTTACACACTTGCGTGACAAATGATACGCAAAATAAGATTTTGTATTTTAGATGGAATGGATGATTATGGGTAAAAATGAAAAAGTAATTATCCTTATTGTGAAAAAAAGTAAAAAATTGACGTTACTGATTTATCTGCCTACAAAGGAAGGATGACTAGTCAAAATTCAATTCCATCCAGACACACTCATGCACACTCAAACATCACAGCCAGTCAGCAATGCGGAATTTTAAAACTAATATGGTAAAAAAGATAAAAAGCATGTTCTGTTTTATAGTGGTCTGCAGGAGACTGTGGTCAAACCAATACTGCCATGCGAAAGAGCACAGCTGTTATACAAAATGGAGAAAGACAAACCGACTATTTTGTCACTGGGTCACTGTAGCCACACAAACAATGAGTTTCAGGCCTCTCAAGAAGTAGGAATGACTAGCACACAGCTATTTTTCTAGATCCTCATGGACATCAGTTACTCCAAGTCTGGATGGAGGAATAGTAAACTGTGACATTGCAGTGTAACAATACAAAGGAGAATAGACAGAACAAAAGGAATTTAAAAGCTGGAAAAATTACTCAAGAAAATAGTTCAGCAAAACTGCACTGGTATTTGAAGTGTACTGCAAATATACTCACCTAGGACTACTACACAGAATTCATTTCCTCTTATCTTTGATGCACAAATGGCAACAACATAATCTGGTAGCTTTTGCTGATGTTTCATTTCATTGAGAGACCGCAAGGTCTCCGAGATGCCCTCTGCCAGTGAGTTCTGGGTAACAACCACGTGCACGAGGTCCCGGGACACACTAGCGATTAACCTAGCAAGCCAAGGGAGTTGACCTGGTGACACAGAGATACACTGTGCACTCATTTGCAAGGATCGCTCTCTCAGAGTGAACTCCTGCATAGCTTTCAACATGATCTGCTCAAATTCTTCCCTCAAGGGTATCTGGTCAGGACCTACATTGAAAAACAAGCAAACAGAAGAACAGTATCTTGTATCAACATGTTATTGAACTAGGGATAATCACATGTCTCTTGATCTGACAAGCTCCTTCACTGTAATTTTTACATTTACAAAACCCACTCATAACTCAGGGGATATCTACCCACATGGCATATTCTTGCTTTTTCAAGTCTCTCTCTCCCACTATTTCTTTTTTTTTTTAAACAATGCGGTATTCCATCTTACTCCTAGCTTTTCTATCTTCAGAAATGGGTGGGACAGACAAGGGAGTGGGAACACACTGCCTTTTGCCTGGAACAGAAGGATTAATCATGTAGCCTCCATATGTTTTTATAGCAGAAAACCCAAATGCTTCTTCTCGCAGTCTAATCACAGTTAAGTGGTCTCCATTTTGCTTTTTCTCACCATGCACACTACTAAACTAAGCATGGATATACGTAAACATGTTTAACCTCTTCTCTTTCTTTAGTTAAATTTGTTTAACTTAGCAAATCTTCAAACTTCTAATGTTAAGATGTATATGCAACTTTAGACCTACATTCCCCAGACTTTGTAAACTGTATTGCAAACTTGAATGGGAAAACAGAACTATAAGCTATCCCATCAGTCCCACAACTCTGCTTCAATTAACAGTTTGCTCAGTAAGATTTGTCTTGTTGTCAAAGATACTAAGGAACAGCTGAAAAATAGCTATTGAATGCAGAGTAAAAAGTAACCATAGTTTATATTTGCAAGTCCCCATGTCAGTGCCAGAGGACAGCTTCACGCAGCAGCAGCTTGCTTTTCTATGACAAAAAGGGGAGACTTAAATACCAGAGATATGTGAAATGCTGGGTTGTGTTTTTATGTTTTCTTTCAGAGCCAAAGAAAACAAGCAAAATGGGCAATGAAAAAAAAAGGAAACAGAAAGGTTGTGTGAGAAGCAGGGCAGGGAGTAGGTAAATAACCTATAGAACATAATCTGTAAAAACTGCCGCCTGCTGTCTTTTTGCCTTTTTGGGAAGTAACATATGGTGAGTGTCACCATCCAATTACCATAGGATGGTAGGACAACTACAGACTTGTAAATGCAAGGCTGTTTTCATTTTTGATGGAAATAAAAAAGTTCTGATAATCCTAATTTAACACAGTATGGGCATAATTTTCTCTTTATATTTCTCTTTTTTGTAAATATATTTTATTTTCCCTTCTAAGACACCATCATGTATTCTATATCTTTGATGATCTCAAAACAGAAAAAAATAGATATTTATTAATAAAGAGATAAAACATCTTCTGCAGAAATAAACTCTATCTACAACATATCAACTACAATAACAAAAAAAAAGATGTTACACAGTAAAAGAAATAAAAGCAAGGTTTTGATGACTGAGGGAAGTTACTTAAGAGACAGGCTCTAAACACAAGTATCACCATGAATCCAAGAAAATAAAAATTACTATACAAATGGAAAAACTTCTGCATGACAACACACAGAATTTCATTCAGGTTATTTCTAAGACAAAAACTTAAAAATAAAAATTAGCTATCAGAAAGGCACTGATAAGGAAATATTTTTAAATTAGTGAAGTGTTTAATACCACAGTTTGCTCATGGCAGTCTTTCTCCACAACAACTATCCAGAAAAACAACGGAACTAAGATCAGATGAGACTGAGAACAAAATTATAGATATTGACTTTGAATGTGAACAGTTTCATAAATAGATATACAGGAATCTGTCAAGGTTAAAAGACAGTATTTGGAAGCTTCTCTTCAGAAGTTACTAGGCAAAGGATCATCTTGACTAGAGAAAATGAAACTGCAAGAAGAATAATACTGTGTAAAATTCATAGCTGAGAAATACCTTATTAACATAGTTATGCTTCCAAAAGCACCTACAGTTTCAGACAACGTATTCAAACGCCATCCATTTCTGTGCAGAATCATAGAACCATTTTGGTTGGAAAAGACCTTTAAGATCATCGAGTCCAACTGAAAACCTAACACTACTCAGTCCACCACTACACCATGTCCCTAAACACCACAAGTCTTTTAAATACCTCCAGGGATGGTGACTCCATCACTTCCCCGGTCAGCCTGTTCCAATACTTGACAACCCTATCAGTGAATAAATTTTTCCTAATATCCAATCTAAATCTCCTCTTGGTGCAACTTGAGGCCATTTCCTCTTGTCTTATCACTTGTTACTTGGGAGAAGAGACCGAGACCCACCTCACCACAACCTCCTTTCAGGTAGCTGTGGAGAGTGAGGAGGTCTCCCCTCAGCCTCCTTTTCTCCACACTAAACAATCCCCTCAGCTGCTCCTCACAAGACCTATGCTCTAGACCCTTCACCAGCTTTGTCACCCTTCTATGGACACGCTCCAGCACCTCAATGTTTTTCTTGTAGTGATGGGCCCAAAACTGAACATAGTATTCAAGATGCAGCCTCACCAGTGCCTGTGTGTACAGGGGGACAACAGTAGGTTTAAAATTAAAACATCAGAAATGCACTTATTTTGTTTGCTTTAATTTGCAATAACATTGTGAGATTGCTCAGCTGATTTCTGGAAACACAACAGCATTATCCCACAATTAATAATGTTGTCATAATCTTAAAGAAAAAGTGAAAGGAATTTGCAGATGCATCTTTTTTTTCAAAACAGGAGCACTTTCATAAATAATATTCTTGTGAATTGTGATCATAGTCATCTGCAAACATACTTTGTACAAGTAGTGAGATCTGAAAAAATGAGGCAAGACAGTATCTTATTTCATTCTTCTGTCTGCTTTTTATGTTTGCTTTTATCTTACTCTTTCACAATATACTCTGGAAGAAAGAATAATTTTTTAGTCCTACTTTCTCAAGAAAAAAAAGAAGCTCACATGAATAAAGTGTTAATTTATGTGTGTATTTGCCTCTTCTCATCAAATACTTTTGAAGCTGTCTGCCCTCCAATCATCTTTAACCTGCTTTGATTTTACAAAATGGGATAAATGCTACAGTTCAGCACAACTGTCACAAATCCAACAGTTTTAAGCTTGTAGCAATATTCAAATCAGCAACATGTTTTGAATCCCATGCTCTGCAGAAGGTTTTTATTTTTCTTCTCATTAGCTTCTTAGCTGGCGCCCATCTCCACATAAGACCAAATGGAATTCCTAAAACTAAAACTAAAACTAAAGCTAAAAACAAAAGCCAAACTAAACACTTGCTAATTAGGGAACTTCTTTATGCTGAAGGCACGGTGCTTGCTAGACAGAGCTCAGCTCAGCTCCAGAAGCTTTGCATGAAGCCTCCTCTAGTTTGGAGCATGTATAGACTTGCTGCATCCATCTGAGGTTGGATTTACTCACGGAGTGTGGTTCACTGACTCGATAGGTTTCAATAAATAATTCATTTTTAATTGGAAATGCCGTGTTAGCTGGCCTAATGTTTCTCTGAAGGAAATTCACAAGCTGGCTCTATCAATCCAGAACTGTGTGAGGCAGCTGGTTTTAACATGCAGACTCTACAAACTTTCCAATGAAGATAAAAACCTCAAATAATGAATTTAAGCCCTCTGAGAGAAGGGCAACAGAAAACATTCAGCCTGTAAAAAATAAAGAAACTCCGTGTCAGTTCTGACCTGGTAACCAATGGACTACTAAGGCAGAGAATGATAAAAAAGCCAAACAGGTCACTCAGAGCTTATTCCAACACAGAAGATGGCCGTCCTGTCTATTACAGTACTGCATCAATGGAGAACAACAACTCATAGAACACATGGGTTAAACCTGCAAAGAGTACATTTAATCCCAAATTATAGGGTTATCATCAGTTGTGCTTCTTTTGAAATGTTTGCACCTTTCACACCATTGTGCATTACAGATGGCCTAGTGGAAAGCCAGTACAGGAGAAGCAGTGCGCTCTCCACAAGTCATTTCACAGTCCTCTGTGATAAACAGCATCTTTTCAAATACAGAAGTTAAGACTGAGACTGCTGTGAGAAGTTTCCCCATACTACCCTGCATTGTTCTTTAACTTCTAAAACCTTAATGTTAAGACTGCTGCTTTTTACTCTATGGCAGGGAAAAAACTCTGGACCTGCAATAAGAGAAAGAAAATGAGGCTTGCTGGTTTGCTCTCAAACTTGCAAAGGGTCCATTTCAAAAACATTTACAAGAATGAGATATTCACTGAATAACTTGCCTTAGTCTGAATAACAAATGTGGTTTTTCATGTAAACAGTGCTGTCACCAAAACAATGATGACCATCACACATCTGCCAGCATTTGTCACAAAACTGAATAAAACAGATCAAGTGTCCTTAGAAGGAGCTGTGATAACTGATGGTTTGATGCCCTAAGCAAATGAGTTATCTGCATTGCAAATCCATTTTCACAAAGGTGACCTGGTCAATCCCCATATGGAGAGCAGCAGTATCAGCCTTTAAATTCACTTCACTTCAGTCTGATGAACAAAGTAGCAAAGTCACACGCACTAGATGGAGCCACTTACCTCTTCCAGGCACAAAAATAGCCAGAAAATTGGCTTTGAAACGGGATATAATGAGGGTGGGGAGAAAAAAGGACAGTGACAAAAAAAAACCACAAGTGCTTATGACAAATTGCTCACCTAGTTGGACAAGATACTGAATAGTTAAAAGTATCATATTCTCCACACTTAGCAGCTGACTGCTGGTCAAACCCAAGAGATCCAAATCCTTGTTTTCCAGCTGTGGAATCTTATAGCAATTCACCAGCAAGGGACTTACAACAATATCACCGACATTTCCATAGAAATAAGGTAAAGTGCCATAACCTTTGACAAAAGAAACAAAAAAACCCCCAGAAATTAATAAAATATGCTACTACATGAAGTCGTGCACAATGTATACATTTCCAAACTTGCCTTAATGTTATTTTTCAAAATATACTGCATCAGTGACTGTTCTTGGCATTATAATTGTTTCCAAAATAAACGAGATAGGCCAGTGATCCTTTGCTGCATTTTATGACAAGTGATCACACAGATTTGCAAAAACTAACAATAACTGCATACCAGCAGGATAATAATTATTGTTATCCAAATACAAAGGAGAATATTATCCATTTGGGTCTTATTCTGACCTTTAAATACAGATTCTCCACAATATAGTGCACAAAAAAGAAAAATCAATGGAAGCAAAAGTACACTGATCTTAACATTATAAAAGCAACAGAAGTCACATTAGCATTGATTCAGCTACTGTGGTATTGCTGTGATCGATTTCACTTTTTTGCCACATTTCCATTCTGTTTTCATAAACACCTTAAATAAACACCAGCAACTAAACATGCTGTTCTGTAAGGTAAAGCACATGAGCACAGGCTAACTCCTCTTTTCCTGGAGAATGTTTTCCTTTTTATAAGAAATCCTCACAGATTTTGCCAAACCCATCCATTTGGGTACATCTGGTTCTGTACTATTAATAGGACGCTGTTTCTCAGGGCCACTAACATTTAGCCTAACTGAGGACTTTGCTGGCAACTCTCCAGGAGCCTAAGGGCTGCATTCAATTTGCACTTAAGCTGATGACTGTAGGCACCCTCATCTTTAATAAGGAAGTGTTTCTCTGAAAACCATTAAAGCACCATGCTAGAGCTTTAGAACAGGCTTTCAGGAAACAACACTCAGCAAGACAAACCAGAAGTGTAACGCTACACTTGATGGTTTTGCTAGTACACGGCCCTGTTAATTCGCTGGGAATTGTGTGTATTAGGATCATCTGTGCAAGTGAGGACTTGGAGAACTTCTCCATTTCTTCAGGAATGATAAATTATTCCATGGATTGTATTCATAAGCATGTTCCGTTAACACTAAGGCTACTTTATACAACCATCTCTATCATGCTGGACTGAAAAGAGATTTAAATAGTAAAAAAATAACTTATCAAAATTTTGGCAGTACTAGCCGACCCATCTTTGCTATACAGTATACCCAAACAGCTCAGCTTGAAAGAGATATTCACATTATGAGTCATACTTTTAAAGTAAAAGCAATGCCTTTCTAAGGGTTAACAATGTTCTTTATATAGCTAACAGATTTGAAAAGCCTGATCTGTTATCTCAGTTGCTTACAAGAAGTATGGACTACAAAAGACAGAAAGTTAGTAAGATTCACTTCTGATTAGTCAGTTCAAATCAATTTTACGGTGCTCATGCAGAATCCCTGGGCTTCAAGATCTGGACTATAAATGTTGCGGGAAATATTTCCTTGTTTTGTAAGCTGTTTACACTGAAAAGCTATTTTCATTACATGGAAATACTTCTATTCTTGGATTTTAAAAAAATCTTATTTGTACAAAACTTCAATTTGGCCAGACCTTTTATATAAATTTGACCTAATCGTGACCCACCCGTTTGCAAATCCGGTTCTCCAGAAATCACTCAACTTCCAATTTTAAACGTTGAGCAACTAAAGCAATCTATGACAAACTGACTTCATATGGTACTGAATGCCAGAACCAACAAAAAGAAACCAAAAAACTCTTTCTCCTAGGACTACATGTGTTTGTTCAAAACACAGCATTTGATTCCCCACTGTAAGACTTACCTATCAGAATCACTGGTCTCACTCCCGAGTTATTCAGCAGGTTTTCAGGAACTATTACAGTCTCCCCTGCTGGGATGGGTTGAGGCTGTAAAATTCCAGTTAACATGGATTGAGGAACTGGGACTGACAAAAGAGGCTCTATAAAATAAAGACAAGAGAAGCTTCCATTACTAACAGGGTCATACTGTGATTTGGCCGTATGAACAAATAAAAAAAAAAATTACTGCAGATCACTAACTGTAATAAAATTCAAAAGGTCTCTGCATTTCCTGCTGTAGTTTTAAGTAATTTAAATTAAGGGCCTATATCCTCCTGTAGCCCCACCCCTAAAATAAAACTTTTTCTGGCCACTGTATTGTTGGTGGGAATGAGAGAGGGAAACACAGGTTTGAATATGCATCTTTAAACAAAGCCAAGTACTCAGCCAAAAGGCCTCCTCTATGACAGAGGCTACCTCGCAATACAAGGGAAGAGACTGCTCTGACTTCTGACCTAGAATATATGTAGATAAGAAAAACAAATGCAGGCCAAAATCTCAAAGCTGTCCTTAGACTGTTGCTACAAGGATAAAAAGTAGACTTTACTCATGAAAGAGCAAAAGCAGCTTTCATGGGTAAAAGGAAACAAACTGCAAGAATTTTGTAGTCTATAATCAGGTTTCAGCGTGAGGTCTGCTTCAGAAGTTTCTCAGGCTTCATTTAGTGGTTTGTAACAGATTTTTCAAACAATGCCATCAACAGAAAAGCATCAAAGGCAGCATGAGTAAACACATATGTTTTAGCAGTGGAAATTGTTTATCCAACAGAAAAAAAAGACTCATGGAAAATGGAGTACACAGCAGAGGTAGTAGATTGGTAAAGACAAACTCAACAAAAAGGGGTAGATTGCCTTAGATCATGTATCTTCAGCAGATCTCTGAAGCTAGAAACCTACAAGAGCTGCAATTGATTTGAGGTGATCAAGTAGGCAGGCCTGCACTACCATATAACCCTTCTTCCTACGATGAATATCTCTGAAAATTAATTCCAAAATATCTCAAAATCAAGCCCTCCAAAGTAGAGTTAATACATTGTGCATGTTGATAAATGGCTTTTTTCTTCCTTGTATGTTTATTCTCACACTCTATAGAGAAAGAAATAAGTAACTGTTTATTCTCCTTCACAAAGTATGCTGAATCCCACAACTAAGAAGTGCTTAAATAGTGAACAGTTTTAGTAATAGTTATGTATAAAGAGGTACCTACCTGGATATTGATGAGTATTCACACATACTCGTGTGAGTAACTGCCGTATCATGATGTTACATATCCCTCCTACAGCTTTTCCACACAAAAAAGACATTTGGTCTCACAAACTTTATCCTTATAACTAAACATGACCTAGTGAACATCAGTGCCATTTGCTAGGACAGTATTATATACAGCTATTTTTCCTGTGCAGGAATGAAGCGTACGGGTTCTGTAGCATGCCACACCAGACTGAGACACAATACAAGTATGTTCACATACCCATTCACCTGCACAATTTTAGCAGAACTGAGTTACATATGGAGGACTTATGATAACTTTGGATTTCTACTAATATCATTTGCATCCTCCTTTCCTCTCTCTCCCCCAGTAGTTTCACTTCCTCTGTGTCCCATGTTAGATTATGGCAACAAGGACCAGCCATCGTGTGCTTTTCTGGGACATCTGAAAAACTCTGCATGGTGTCCTTAACTACTCTTACAAGCTCAGTTATGTTTTCTGTGCAACACTTAAAGAGAAGCAGAACAGGACTACTGGACTGGCTGAGAACAGCTTTTTACAAATGACATCTCTGTTTCGCTCAAGTTTTACCTGTTCTTGCCGAAGGTCGAACTGTAGGAACAGGTACCGCTAAGCCAGGAGGAGGGACTGGGGACCCAGGAGACCATCCCCGGTGACGTTTCTTTGGTGGTCCAGAACTGGACATTGATGCTGAGAAGGAAAGTAAAAACTAATTCTAAACCACATCCTCCCAAATGACCATATTACAGCCCACATTTCCATTTCACATTGGTGTTGAACTGGTATCAGGCCACTCAGCACCAGAGGCTTACACTTAGATTTACACGAAGCCAGACTATGACGTGAAAAATGTCGTCACCTGTGTTAAGAAGTACAGCATTATCATTAATGGTCATGCTAAAAACCAAATGCCTCTGTAAAGACTGAATTGCAGAAACAGCTATGATGGCAAGAATAACAAATTCATTAATTTTAGGCTCAACAGCCAATGCAGCTTAAAATAAAAGAACAGAGAGGTTTTCTTTACCTTGGTCTCCAGCTGCACAGCCAGGGCTTGGAGATGTCGAGTGAGGCACTGGCCGAGAGACTGTAGAACTCAATACATTATTTCTTCCTCCATTAGTGTTTCCATTAGCAACATCAGTGGCACGCAGTGAAAGAGGAGCTGAGTATAATAAAATACAGAGTGTGTGGCTTGAGACTATCTTCAAAAACAAACAAACAAAACAATACAGCTGCTTGCAGACACAAAAGAACAGGGCAAGACGCATGACTGAAAGAAATGTACTCCAGGGAAAGCATGAAGTGTACTTGGCAGAGAATAATTTGGGCACAGGCTGCAAAATCTTAACCTTGAAGGAGTCTCCAGATTTCAGAGTGGGGAAGATAGGTAGAAGAAAAAATACAAAACAAATCCCACCAAAACAGAAAAATACACACACACAAAATTATTGGGAAGTTTGTGAGACACTTTTTTAGACACTGAAAATTTAAAAAAACTCCACATCATTAATTCATTTTGTAAAGACTTCTAAGCCACTTTGGTGCATCTATGTATTTTTTCCCTGAGCCATGTATGTGCCACACACAGTAATTCACTATAGGGTTCTCATCTAAAGCCTTAGCAAAGGATACCAGGCAGGGAGATGGAGCAGTTTGCTATAAAGTATACACGCTCTGAGCATAACTGAGGCAAACCACACTTAATTTTGCTATCTCTGCCTAAGACAATCCTCCAGTCCCAGCAAGCTTGACACCCTGGCAGGACCCACTATACCCAGATCTCAAAATAAAACTACAACAATGGAGAATCACAAGCAGTTATCCTCACATTTCTGAGCTCCTTCTTATTCTTTTTCAGAGCCTCATTTTTCCAGAAGAAAAAAAAAAATGACAGAAACTGCACAGAGCAGACACGGAACCCAGCGGGGACTATAGCTCCTTGCTGAATCTGCAAGCTCCACAAGTATTTTGCTCCCAGGAACAAATTCCAGGAGCACCAGCAGGAGACGATGCAGCAGCTTGCTGATGTCAACTACAGCAGAAAGAGTGAAATGTGGCTATTTGGCTTAAAACAATGTAACATGGAACTCTCCAGCTGCAGTCATACAAATAAATTCAGGCACAAGATTCTCAGGTTGCCAATCAGTAATATTTGAATAACATCACTTGCCCATTGTAAGCTCCCCAATTGTACTCTGAGTCAACAATTTGGTAAGGACAGATGTGGTGGATGTGAATCAGTTACAGAAGTGGTTGAAATGGCAGGAAGTAATTTCAATGCATGATAAATTCTCTTCCTTCTTGTGAAGAATGGAGAAAATGGTCTTTTACATTAAAAACTGTTAATGATTCATTAGATACAACATAATTATTTTTTCTATATGTAACAATACATATTGTACAAAATAGCAGATCTAATACATTTTGTATAAAATGTAATGATCATGTGTATATTTAAACCAAATAAATTTATATGTTTTTCTTATTCAAGAATACTTCCCTGCAATAAATGTGATTTTTTTTTCATTGCTTAAAGGACTAAACAGCTAAATTAATAAACAATCAGAACATCACAACAGAGTACCAGTGAGGGATTTAGATGACACAGTTGAGGGTTCTAATTTATTAAGCAAACAATACAGAAAGAAATAATTAAAACAACACAGATATTAAAACTGCTTTAAAGGAAACAAAATTCCTCTAAATGTATCTGGAGGAACTAGACTTGTTACAAATGCAGAACAACACACAGCTCTCAGTTACGCAGGCAAGAATCAATGTCATATCACGAGGTGACTTTTATGCTCGTTTAGGCATCTTAGAAAGTGCACAGAGGGATATGACATGCACTTTTGCCAGAATGTCAAATCTGAAAGCCAAGGTGTGGCTCAGTCTGGGGACAGTAATGGCCAAGGAAATTTTCTGTGCAGAGGACTACAAGAACATGAGAGTTTTTGAGAATGCTAGTGAATGTTTTCCTTCCCTTTTTCCACCAAAAAGATGACTCTTCTATTTCTTGGCTTTTAGGCTGATAATTCCTTTGGCTTTCAGCTGTCCTCGAAACCAAAGCCATACCTGCAGCAAACGCCTTTCCTACGAGCTGTACTGACAGGGCCAGAGGTTTCACAATGTTCTTGTTCCTGGGTGGGTCTTGAGTTCCACTTAAGTTGACAGTAGAAGATGATTTTGCTGGACTGAATATTGAAGAATCTGAAAAAATAAGTTGTTTTGTTAAGTAATTATTAAAAAATATGTATGTGTATATATAATTTGTATTATATACACATGAACAGTCATACATATTTATCTAAATTCATCTCTGCATATAATACAAACAACTTTTTTACACTCCTAAGAAATCATCATGTATTAGTACCTTTTAGGAGTTGTAACAAATATTTAACTGTGCATTTCTATAGAATCTCATAATCTACTGATCAATCTCACAATATTTTGTATTCACATACACACAAAACATACTTAAACTGTAGAACAGGATATTTCATTGCTCCTTAAAATATCCCTGTGGGATAGGCAAGTAAACACAGCTATCCCATGTTACAGAGGAGAAAGCTAAGGCAAAGAGCTTACATTACTTGCTCCCAGCAAGCACAGGGAATAAGCCCTGGAATAAGTTGCCTAAAAAGGTTATGGAATCTCCATCACCTGAGATTTTCAAGAACAAGTTATTGAACCTCTGTCAAACACAGCTGAGCTTGACTTAGGGCAGAAAAAAATATCAAATATATAACCTCCTTACAGCACTACTGTCCATATGGCTATGAAAAGTGTATGTCTATTTATAAACGTGGGTGAGAAATGAAGAGTATCTGAGCCCAAACTCTCTCCATGAATTAACAAACAGCAGCTCCTTAAAGCACTTTACGAAGGCTGAAAAATATTAGCCCTGTATTATAGATGGATATACTGAAGAACAAATTCTAATACTTCTCCAGTACAAAACTGTAAATTAGAAGTGATTTCAAACCTCTCAGCATGTAGGCCCCTACTTTAACATCAGACACTTAATATCTGCAGTTTACTTCAAGAAAAATTTGACATTCGGATGCTGATACACTGACAAATCCAAATTCTTATAACCAGGGTGAAAGAATATTAACTCAGCATCTGTCCAGAAAGCAGTTTGCAACAAGTAGGCAAAGTAGGCTAAGTTCACCTACAGATGTCCTAGTAAAACAGCTAAGGAAAGAAAACAGAAGGCAAAGACGAACTTGATCTGCCAAATGCATTCACCCTCAGGCCACACACCATTTGGTGAAAGAGGGTGGGAAGAAGAGTCTGTTTTGCCAGACAGAATAAGTGAGATGGGGAATGAACACAGAAGCCTCTGCTGCTGCTGCTCCACCAGAAAACCTTGTCCACATTCACAGGAAATATGCTGAATGGCTAACAGAATTTGAAGGAAAATGCTGGTCTCTCATTAAATATTATGTAGCAAATATGTAGTGTTGAAGCTTTCCTAAAAGTAAACTGTTCAGAAGCTTTGGGGTTTTTTCCTCTTCTCTCTAGTTCTATTGTATTTTCTTGAAATTTTATCTGTGAGCGCAGATGTGGCTGGTATACATTCAAACATCATACTGGTACCTAAGCAGAACTTGTGGTACTACTAGTTACTAAAATTGTTCATCTTTCCATGGTAAAATCCTGCTTCTAGTTGCTTAATGACCTTTTAGCACCTGAATTGACGTTTTACCTCTTGTGCATCTGCCTAACATTGCATTTTTGATTCAAGGTTTCAGTCATTTTTGCATTGCCAGTTGCATCTCCTCTGCAGCAGAACTGCATCTTCCCACACCGTTTGGAAAAGGGGACCTGACACCTGACTGCACTGTCATGGCCACACCATACTGTCAGCTTTAACTACAGTATCTCAGAATTCTCTTGTGCTCTAATTTCTATCACAAAATTACCATTTCAACACCGTACTCTGGGTGTACATAACTGTCTATCTACAGGTGTCTTCTAGAACTTGGAGACTGAACTGCTCACAACAGAAATATTTACACGTCTTCAAAAGGAAAAAATGGGTAAGAGTTAAAAATAAACTGAAAACAATTTCAGAAAGGATTCTGCCAATAGGTACTCCCATTCTAAAACAACCAAGAACTCTACTCAAAAGCACAGCTATACAGAGCCTAGGACAGAAAAAGTCAGACCTCCATCATAGGCAACACACGTCAGAATTCACACCACCAAAAAAAGGTGCCCTCCCCCCTTCTCCCAGTCACAGGGGATTCATATGTATGCATGTGTCATTATCTTCACTAGAAGATAATAGAAAGAGATGAAAAGGTTTTGACAGTCATGACCTAAGAGTACAAACAGTGACACACAGAAACACCAAGCAGACTGAAAATTGCTGTGAGTGATAAGGAGAAAGCAGTATGTAAAAGGTGTATCTATTAACTTGGCAGGTACAATAGAAGACAGAGCTGTGTAAATATTGGATCACTTGTTGTTTCAAATAAATAGGTTCTCATGCATCTGCACAGTCCTCATGCCAGGATCTGGAACTCAAGGCATGATGCAATGAAATGCAGATGTTTAAACAACACTCTGATTTCATTTTCACCAAAGCCTAAAGCATACAGCTTCCTAAACAGAGATAGGGGTGATCACCTGGGCAAAGTGTCTCTGAACACACTGATCAGCAATTACAATTTCATCAGAATGTGTATGTTCAGCTTTTGTTTGTTATCCCTCTTTTAAATATACTCCAAAAATGGAAGAAGTATTTTAACAACCCTGTTTTTTCATCTGCATTTCATACTCTTCTGGAGAAATATATGTTCTGGTACATATATATCAACCAATTACAACAACCAACAGAAAGTTTTCTCCTGTTTTTAATTTCTCAAGAAATAGCACAAACAGAAACAAAAAAAATATATAACAACATAGATGAAGCTGCAACAAAGCAATGAGGAAAAAAGCTCAAAGAAAAGAACCTTGGTTATTTGCAATAAATAAATAAATTAAATTAAATTAAGATGCTGCTTCTTGTCAGACAATTGTCCTGATTTTTATAGTTTCTCCCTGTTTAAGTATGTCATTAACAGCTTTCTAGAACAGTTATGAGATGCATATTAGCTAACGTAACACAAAGCCACTGTATGTGTATGGGGAAATTGCTATTCCAGGTACACTCTTGTGTGAAATAAAATTTAAATAAATAAATAAATAACCAAGCAAATAAACAAAAGCTGCCCCCCCCCAGCCCCAAAAGGAAATTATTTTCCTTTTCAAAACAAATAACCTAGTCTACATACTAAGTAAACATCTCCCTATTTATTCAAGTTTGTTATTCAAGTTTTATTCAATATTTATTCAAGTATGTTACTCAAGTTTTTTGAGATCCACAAAAAAATTAAATTAAACACAGGGAGATGCAGAATCAAATAAATGAATCAAAAGATGTTTTAATACTTTTTAATTAACTATTCTTACGTGGACTAAGCTAACCTTCAGCCTCACCTGGGTCTTCATCTTTCACAAAGCAAATTTTGCAAGGCATCCCCCCCGCTGTAACCTACACAAAGCTTGAGGTAAATACCCAGTTGTTTACAGCAACCCTGAACCAACAATTTCTGAGGTAACTTACCCCCCAATGGTTATCTTTACAGCACTTGCAGCTCCTACCTGTCTGAGTGAACCCTGATTTGTATCCATTAGCTGATCCACCCTCTGGGGTCGCGGACGGTGACACCGAAGAATTTGTTTTAGCAGAGAGGTTAGCAGCAGATGATTGCCTGCTTCTACATTCTGCAAACGAAGCAGCTACAGTACATATCAACAAGGCCTGCCTTCCAGCAGCGAAAGTTCAGCAACGCGGTGGTGCAAGGTGACAAAACGTTAAAGCACACAGACAGCACGTACAACAAACAGCGGCAAACGGCAGCATTCAACGAAAACACGGCTCTCACAGTTTAGCCAACTTTGTCTTCTAATTAAGAAAACCTCCCTGGGGGCCACTCGGAGGGCCAGGCAAATACAGACCAGATGCTGCAAAATGGCAAAAGCCCTCAGTTCGCATCTTCCAAGAGGTTGGAAGGCATTGGACGCATCCCAGGAAACACTCAGCGGCTTTGGTGGCACAACCTTTATACAAACCGTCATGTGCTGCCCTTTAAAGGGAGATATTGTGCTGAAACCCAGATTCTTTGTATGCCTCCACAAAACCTTTGGGGAGATCTCAGGGCTGTGAGTGCCTGTTCGGATGAATACTGAGCTGAGGGAGGAGAAAGTGACCTTAAAAATCATACATTAATTATTTTTTTTAAACTGAGATCTAATCAGGTTTTGTTGGACGAGAAGGGAGTGTTTCAGGGCATTTCTCTTCTTCTAATTAGACCTTTAATCTCAGTGAAGGATGAAGGGTCACCAGATAGATGGCAACAATATAGGGATAGAGCCTATCAAAATAACATCCATGAGATTGATTCTTGGTCAATTTTCTAAATTTTATGGGTGCTCTAAACACTTGCCTTCAACATATAACCAAAAGTGACCCCAGTATCTGCCTCTTCCAGACCTTAGCATTTGTGATCAGAAGGTTTTAAGTAGTTTTTCATGTGCGTTACCCCTGACAGCATTTACCAGGATACACACCAAGCCCAACTGCCTAAGCATCAGGGAGGGGTTTCAGAAAAAAGATTCCAAAATTAAAATAAGGTTTCCTTTTTCTGTATTTGGAACTTCAAATAGAGACTACCAAATTAAATCTTTATGTATTTTTGTGAAAAACATATCTGAAAAACACATCCACTCTAAAGCAGTAGTTAATTACACTCATAACAGAGAAAAGCAGCTGAAACCAGGATCCCTTTGAACCCCAAACTGATATAGTACTATAATCATTCATACAGCTTGGTGATAACCATCTCTCTGGTGTCACGCTCCCATTCACATGAGGATGTGACTCTTCAGTGCACACCAGTCCTCCTGTGGAGCTTCTCTTCACATTATCCTCTTTGGAACAACAGGCACCAGATAGAACTCTACTGAGTGAGACCACAGCTGAGGAAGACAGGCAGTCTGTGTACACACTAACTTAGAGAGTGAGTAGGCAAACCATTCTTAAGGATCCTTGAGTCTTTGCACAGCTCTAGCTCCAAAAAACCCGCATCCTCCAACAACAGACCCCATGGCTACCTTGCCTTGGGGTCACAAATGTTATCTCTTCTGTGCATAAACAATATTGCACAGGCTGCTCCAGTAGAGAGTAAACCCAAGTGTAAAACACACCATACATGGCAAGACTATGCACGATTTCTCCTCTTTCTCTGAGATCAGTGACCTGAGCTTAATCTTACGGCATGCTAGCTATCCTCAGGCACTAGACATATTGAATTGCACCTGCTAAGATGAGTATCAGTGGAAAGCCAAGTGCTGGAGCCCTGGCAGTGAGTCATCTTGCTACAGGCACAGAAAAGTATCATCAGACTGAACAACCTTATTTCTTCTACCAAGATGGCTGCACATCCTAAAAAGGGCATATTGAGGGCTCCCACTGAAAGTATGGGGAGATGGAGGAAGACCACTTACAACTGCATGGTTACTATGAAGACATAAATAAACCTCCCTGTTAAAATCCACTCTAGTGAAATCAGTGGGATTTTTTCCTGCAAACAGTAATCTTCTACAGTTACTTTTGAATGCATACATTTGCAACAGCAACTTTCAATTTTCAATCAACATCATGCTAATACAATAAAAAACCCCTAAGTGAATGGGCACCTTTATTACCTTTCCAACAAATGAGGGGTCCCTTTGACAGTACACCTTGGGAGCTTCTCACTAGGTAGTATTTTAAGTGCTTCTGCTTCTTTGGCTGAGTGGTTAATTTCAGGTTGATATGATTGGAAAACTCTGTAAAGTACCGAAATCCTCTTTCTCCACAGCCTATACAATTCCCAGAAAATCCTGTGAGAATGAAGCAGATGTACATACAGATTAAATGACTTGTGCTATGTCCTAGGAATAAGGCCATTTTAACCTACCTGCACATCCAGTTCAGAGTGACTGGAGGCCTCCAGACAGAAAGCTCCACATGTGTGTCAGGAAGCAGCCAAACACAGGCAGATTTTAGTCTTAGCTTTTCTGAAACTATTCCATCTTTCTAGATCATACTAAGTTTATATCAAAATCCTACCATCAATTTTCCACTCTACACAGTGTAGAGAGGAGTAAGTACTTGGCTGGGGGAGAGCTATGATGCCAGCTAGGAGACTTCCATAAGGAAAAAAAAAATATTTTTTTCCTAATTTAAAAAAGGTTGCAAGCTACATGCATTTTTTTCTCAAAACAGTGGCCAATCCATAGTAGCTGCTGCAACTTCATGTGACTAAAATTAACCTTAATAGCTAATAAATTTTCTTTGAGACTCCTTATACAAAGCACTTGCCAAGTAAGCTGGACCCTACAGCTTATTAAGTCTTAAAAGTAATCATTTGATGTCAAGATTTTAATAGCAAAAGTTAGGAGTGCTTCAGAATGTTTTTAAAAACCTACAACCTCTCATGGAAAGTAACAGATTTAGGAACAAAGGCAGAAGATTCCTTTTCTGCAATATTTTCAACTTTGTTTCAAAGAACGGGGTGAAATTCTGAGTTGAGGTCTGGAGGACAGGGTCCAGACTGAAGATTGTAAGCACCCTTGATTTCCAGTGCTACTCACAACTATGTTAATAGGAATGTTGCATATAGATGGCACTGGTCTAACATCTCCCAGAACAAAGTACAGGGCATGTTCTGAAATGGGCCTGCCTTAAAATCCTTGTTTGAATAAGCCCTCTATTATCTAATGCTGAAACAATTAAAACTCCCCTGGCTTGCCACTCCACTAATCTCTGAATTGCTTTCAACCCTCAAAGAGTAATTATTTTATATTCTTTCTGGAACATCAGTAATGATTTATGATAGTACTAGGCACATTAATACCTACTAGAAATGGGGGTTTTTATTATTTTCATTTACTAATCAGTTAAAGATCTGTAACAGAAACAATTTTTCATCCCCACTACTATCATTATTTTCCACAATGACAAGCACCTTGGAGAACACTGGTTCCTACACTCACCTGTAAGCCAAATTCTTAGTTTTATGAAAAAGATATTCAGTCTTTTTGACAAAGTGCATTTTCCACAAAACTCTTATTAAGTAGGCCATTGTTTTTAGCCTTCCTGTGCCTCATTATAATCTTCTACCATCACATTGCTGAGGATGCCAAGAAGTAGATTTCTTCATCCTCCTGGGGTTGAATCAGTCCTTCTCCTCTCCCTTTCAACTCAGGAACTATTGATGCATCTCCACAGTTGTCAAAAACAGTCAGTAGGGTCTCACAGAGCTACCAAGTCAATTCTTTGTGCATAGGTACCAGTTACACAGGCCTAGAGGCATTCCAATACGTAACATCAGCAATGCCAGAGCAGACTTGGGTCACTTGGGTCATTATCAAATGATATCAGAGATGATAGATGGATACAAAGCTAGGAGGAAGGCTTACCCTACCCAAAAATAAGTAGCACAGCATTTAATCAGACTAAACAACCACCTGTCTGCCTATCAGATAGTTTTTATTGATCAGCTCTTGACACTTCCACTGCTCAGTGTGGGAGCAGCTCCTCTGGGGATGGCAGTATACACCAAATCACCCCACGATCCCACATCTCCAACCTTACCCAGCAAGGGCACATCACACCACAGCTCCCATCTAACTCAGGCCAGTGAGATTTCTGCCTTACATCCAAAGGTTTGCAGTGTGTAGGAGCATATTAAGTGGGTTTAAGGCAGAAATAATATTAGAGCACATAAGTACAAAAATTAGGTGTTTTCAATAGTTATACAAAATATTGCTGGTCTGTACCAGAATTTGAGCAGTGTGGTTAAATCAAGGTATTTATGCTCTATTGTAATTTATTCCTTGTTGAAAGGTCTTTCTGAATATATTCTAGGATACACAATGACTGGAAGGAGAAATGAGAGAGTAAATTCAAAACAGACTTAAAGGAGCTAAAATACATTAAATCACTTTTACTAGCCTCTTAAAGTGTGTACCAGTCGTGAGCCAGGCAGGAAATCTAGGTGCACACACGTCTGTCTTCAATCACCATGAAGCATTCTCATATTAAAATTTTAAAGACCATAAATGTAACCAATTATGATGTAAATGTTTTGTTTTGTTTTGTTTTTTCTTGCTATGTATCAGATTTTGAGAAGCAAACTGCCCTCAGAGCTTCTATTGAGAACAATGTTCCTGGTGGAGCCAGGGGCAGAATTTGTCCCTTAATCCACAGAAAAATAGACAGCTCATCTTCTACAGTTTCATGAGCATATTTCTTCTTAAATGAAAATGCTGTCAGCATCAGTAGAGATGAAGAGTATATGGATAGTTCACATTTAGAATGCCAAGGCTGCAATTGACTTCTACCCACACAGAAATCACTGAGCTTCAATTGTGGTTAATTGTGGAATCAGGGATTTGTTTTAAAATGGGCTTTTAAGGCAGGTTCAGCTAGGGATTTAATTTAATTAAAACAAGCCTCTCCTCAGCATATTTCTAATAGAAGGTCATTAACTGAAATGACTCAGATAATTTTGAACTGGTCTTTTTCTCTGAATTAGTATGGCATGAAGGAAAAAGAAACAACTCTTACCTAAAAGTGCATTTTTTCCATGATCATCTGGCAAAAACCGCTTGTCAACAGCGCAGACTAGAATGTGCTCAGGAAGGTTGGGAGATTTGGCTCCTACTAACAGGAAGCCTGCTGGGATATCAATTTGCTCCATGCACAGAGATACTAACCGTAAATCCTTGCCTGCTTGACAAAAACCTAAAACACAAACCAAAACAAATGATAAATCTTCAAAAGATTTAATTTAATTTTCTTCTTTTTATCAGTTACAAGAGCAAATGGGGCTTCATAACTGGATGTTGTAACTGGGGGTTTTAATATATCCTTTTTAACGGAAATAGAAGGAATTGAGATAGCATCTCATCAGATCCACTAGCTCAGGGTTTCGGAGACAATAGATAAACATTATTTTAAAGAGATCCTGAACACATTCAGGCAGAGAAGAGGCACAAGTCTCTAAAGACTAGACATCAAATGGCTCAGAAATTCAATTTTTCAAAAACATTCAAAATAAGAAGGCAAGTTTTTGATTTTATAACAGAAAACAGTTCTTAAAACATGCCAAAGAACTTTTAATTTTTTTTTTTTTGCCAAATCTTTCAGTCTATTCAAGAGAACTGGTTTTGTCTTTGTTGCTTCTAACAGGCTGGCATTGGTATATAAACATCACTAAGTGATACAAAAAATGATAAAAACAGATGATTGAAGTTTAGTACTGACTACTAAAGAGAAAATATTTTAAAACCTAATTTTTAACTTGTCTATACATTTTAGGAATTTCAGCAAATAAAATTTTAATTCATTGGTTTTAGAAATGTACACCATGTTTTCTGTAAGTCTCCAGCTGGTCCCATCTTTTGCTCAAACCAAAGCCAACTTCAAAGTTAGATTCTTTTGTCTAGGTAAATTAACACAACATTCAATGACTCTTCCATGAGCTTTAGCACTGGACTTACAGGGGTCAAAATCACCCATCACTTTTTTTGTACAGCTCCATCATATTATTTTTATAGAGTAATTTCTACTTCGAAGCAACAAAATGACAGGTGTGAGAGAAAGCAAGAGTCACGTGGCTTTCTCCACAGGAAAGGATAGGATCACACTGGGCTTTCTGATTTTCCTTAGATAGAAGTCAATGAAAGCACTACCAGGTTTTATGAAGAGTAAGTCTTAGGCTGTGTTACTCCACAATTCTCACTTCTCCAGCTGCAAGATCAGTGCTACAGCCTGGCCTCCCACCTCTCCCAGCAGCAGCTGGCAGAAAACTCACCTATTTCAGGATGTCCAAAGACACCACATATTTGTAAACTGACAATCTCTCTTTAAGTACAACCACAGAAATACCACAGCGTAGATGAGACATGCATGCATCTGCATGAATCAGTATTTCAAAGTAAAGAAAGTGAAAACAATAATGTGTCCTGTGTTAATATTATTGTTGAAAACAAACATATGAAACTAAATTTGAAATTGTAATATGTAGTAAGACTCCAGCTATTAATGGATATTACCTATGCTTAATTTAAAATATTAGTCAAGTAGTCCATGGTTGTTAGAGAAATTGTAAAGAAAAATCAAATCACTGGAGAAAGACACTGACTAAGCATCTGGAAACATGATGTGATCACAGCTTAACCAAGTGTCACCTCAGCCATTATGAGTATCTGTGGCTGCACCCTTAAACTACTGTGCTAGAACCCACAGTTTAAAACTTCAAGAAAGTTGGTGAAGGCTAATATTGTTTTTATCTCAAAACTGTACCAGGCAAAGAGTATATGCAAAGTGGAATGCAGAGAGTCAGCAAGCATGAACTTCCTGGCAAGCAGCAGCTTGCTGAAAACAGGGCCTGATACAAGTTCAGTCTTGTGCCTACACCCACAATCTGCTCAACCAGTTTGTGCCTGAATAGCTTCTTCAGTTACCCAGTGAGCTCAGTTCCAGCAGCAGCTCATTGGCGCTGAAAGCTACCTTGGACTTGTCGCTCACAAAAACCTTCTTCCAGGCAACGAATTAAAATGAAGTGCCTAAAGTTTTTATTTACAAACCAATGCTTTATAACAATAACAAGTTATGTATGTTTTAGAGGAAAAGCATTAGAACTGCATATTTAAAGCAAAATTTATTCTTTTCTGACTAGATGCAATTTGATTTTAGTATGTTAAACTCTTTTTAAGGTGTATTCCTTAGAAACATATTAACCCTAATCAAATGGAATGCTAGGTACTAGGCTAAGTATCTCGATTTTTCAAGGTAATTTAGGAAGAAACAGTTGCAGATAAATCTAGAAACAAAACTCTCTTATGTTCAAAATAGAATTTGCTTATTCAAATGTTTCTGCTATTTGGGTACTATGTCCAGAATTTTCAAAACTAGCCTTAAATATTTAGGCATTCAGTGAAATCTGAGTAGCTGACATGCTTAGAAAATACCACTCAGCATCTAGATTTAAAATAGAAAAATTAGCCACTGCTGACAATGTGGGCAAACAGGAAATCTGTAGATAAGGATTATGAAACAGCAAGTGCTGTAAGATTTCAAGACAGATTTCAGCCTGTTTTTACAATTACTCTCTAGACTTGTCTCTACCTAAAAATTTTCAGAAAATGCCCAGAAGCACAAACAGTGACTAAACAGAGGCTTTTGAATGAATTGTTAGCAATAGCAATACTAGAACACTAAAGAAAGCAGGATTTTGGTTGTTAACAGTTATGTTTCAATATAGACTTGCTTTCAGAAAAAGCACACGGCATTGAGGACTGAATATCGTGAGAAACTCAGAGCCTCTTTGGATGCTTGAGGGTTTTGATGTTCCACTGAGGTGAAGCACTGCTCCAACACTCGACAACATCTGAGGCAGAAGCAAAGACTCTGCTATCATCCAGGCTAGGAGCAAAACAATTTCAGCTACACTTTGAGCAGCTGCACATCACCCTTCTGCATGACTCCCCAGGGCAGAAGGTGCAGGGAAACCCTAGGAAACCCATCGCAACATCTTAACAAATTTATAAGCATTACTCAGTAATATCTTAGCAGTACCCATTGAAACAAACTGATGTACCTCAGTCTGCTACCACAGCCAACAGCAGCTTCTTACCTGAGTGACTGTTGATCTGAATATACTTCATATTTCCCACCATTTAGGATATGTAGGACTATACTGTAGAAGTGCTGCATCCTGCCTTATCTGCAAACAATACCCTGTATCATCTCTTACTCCACCCACAGTTCTCTCAGATCACTTCCATGTTACCCTTCTTCCTCCTTGCACAATCTCCTCCAGCATCTTCCCCTGCTTTGGCTGGCGACATCTCTGGATCTGAGGTATGTACGTGTAGACTGGCTGGCTAGCACATGCCTCTGTAATGTTCAAGCTTTGTAAGAGGAAAGCTAGAATTACTTTTCTGCCACAGGGGACACCAGTTTTGGGACATGGATGTCATCCAACCAGTTCCTGAACTTCACAAATCTTACTTAAATTCAGTATTTTTAGGATCTCTGCGTCTCTGCCAGAAGTGGCAGAAAGCAGCTACCGGCTCCCCGACAGGCAGGCAGCAAGGCTCACAGGCAACTGCCAAAACCTCGTTTTCTGAAGAAGCCAGACAAGTAACAGGCCTGCTACTAGAAGCAGCCCCCTCTGGCCCCTCTTCTGCAGAAAGAAAGGTGATCCCGACAGGCAAGCCCCCTCTCCAGGGGGGCTTCTTTCCTTTAGTCCACAGCTGCACCAGTAGAGCCAGGGAGGGCTGCAGGGCTTGGCCAGGTACATCTGAGGCTCATTTCCACCAGCAGATATGGAGAGAACACAAACCTGCTTCTGTGCAGTAAAAGTCTTGATTTTTCCTTCAAAGACAAGCGGATGGTATGCTCAAGAGCCTTCCATTATTATTCTTTCCCTTGGCTTTTGGGGCTGCAAATCACTCTTCAAGTTTTAAGTTCCTGCTGCTTTTTCAAACTGAATTGAGAAAACTATATGTAAGAAACCTTAATTTGGAAGCAGGTAGCTGACTGTGAGGAGAGGAAGGAGGGATTAATCCCTTTCTCTACTATATTTATACACATAATTGTATTTATCTAATTAGCAAGCAACACAGAGACCCCAAACTTTTTTTTTTCCTGTTTTGTATGATTTTGCATTTATATTTAATTATCTGTGAGAGAGAACCATTTCCACATTAGGAAAGACAAGACATGATGTTGCTGTGCAAGCAGAACTTATGGTGCCCATGCCTAAGATTTAGAACATGCAAAATTTATAATATATTAATTTATAATTGAGTTTGCACCTAAATTGCTATATCAAGCAGCACTAACACATACAACTCTTAAGAAAAAAGACTGGCACTTCAGTGTCACATTTACCTGTGTACCTTTTACAGACATCTAAGTATGAAGAGGAGAAAACCCATGAGTCACTAAAACAAACTTTCTCCTTATTAAATGGTTTATCAATATGTAATTATAAAAAGCAAAAGCATACAGTTGAGCTGTTCCATTAAAAAAATCATCTTCCCACAGGATCTCAGCTTTGCTTTAAATAAAGAACAGGCATTTATATTCTGATTAGTGATTTGCAAATACCAAGAGCAGTCACAAAAAAGAATAATCAATAGCTTTTATAGACATTATCTGCATTTCTTTGAAAGAAAATTCATTAGTTTTTGCTTTCTCCAACATAATTTCTTTTAAACTAATTCAGTCCCATCTTCCTGAAAATGAAAAGGTATCCCCACAATCGTCAACACCTAGAAGTGCTGGAATCTTCTTAAAAATGAAATTTGTATATATTTTATCTTTCCCCACCAGTAACAAGAAGTAGTTTCAATGTGGGGTACCAGGTCCTCGTTGCACTGCAATAAATGGGGTATTTGCATAAGGAATTAGCTTCCCAGAATTACATATGAATTAGCGGTCACTGTCACTTGCTATTGTAACTTCGCAGTAACTGATCAGGTGTTAAGTACCTGCTTACCTAATTGCTTCTGAAACTACTTTGGCCCTTCTTTAAGCATCAGGTAAATTGAGGATTTACTAACAAAAGAAAGGTGTTACTATTGTGTTTCCCACAGCTTAAATAAAATGCTATTCCACAAATTAGAAATAGCCTCTTTTAAGGCTACAGCAAACAAGTGGTTCAGAAGAGCTTCTTGTATTAGTTTGTTGCATATTTGAGGTACCTGTATGAAAACGAAGACCACATTTTCATGGAACGAGTAAGTTAGTTAAAAAATTTTGCACTCAGCAGAAAAAAAGCCTCTGAAAAGGAGTTAATTCCCCCAATACCATTATTCTTCTTGAAAACAAAGTCTTTAATTTTATGACTAATAGTAAGGATCAATGACAAATGCATTTCCTCTTTCTAGTGGGCTAACAGGAGAGTTAAGGGATCTAATTTTATGGCCAGCTTAGAAGGAAAATCCAAAAAAAGTCACTTGTGAGGCACTTACTTTTTTAACTGATAAAAAAAGGCATTAAGATCTACTTTCTGTACCCATGTGACTGACAACTCAGCCATATGAATAAAAGAACAAGTCACCACATAAAATAATATGATGGTTATGGCATAAAACCTGAATTCAGGAAAAGCAAACAGCACAAATACCTTAAAAGGGAAAAAGGTTTCACCCTATCTGTGCTAAAAGGTGGGAGATGGTTTTACTGCAAGTAGAACTATGAACTGCTGGTTCTAGTACCAACAGTTTGCACTTGGATAAGCAACTGAATACATGCCTACTTTAAAGCATCCAAACAATTACAGTGACTTCAATTAGTCTATCAGCATTATTTAACATTTTCCTAATGTTATTTATCTTTGTAATTAAATAACTAAGATAAGGGATGTAAACAATGGCAGCGATCCTGTCTTACATCTCTGGAAGAGCATATTCATGAGATGAAAGATGAGCTATCAGATTAGTATTGTGCAGTATGAATGTTTGGGAACCTGGGTGTTTTAAACACTTATGTAAAACTGTCCTAACAGATCATTAGCAGTATTTTCAAAACGTGCTTTCCTTTTCCAGATACAAAACCACTGCTTTCCTAAATTAGCTCCTTGAGAACAACACTGAAGAGCAAGACAGATTTTGTAAATTCAGAATGCTAAACTCGACAAAGACTAATGAACAATCCTAAAATTCTGCAGATACGAAACTCTCTTCTAGGGTGCTCTGATCATAAAAGACTTCTAGATAAAAATCAGAACACAGCACTATCCCTGGAAGGTCATCTTTTTCCAGGACATACTAAAAAGCATAATATTACATTCATACATGAGCATATAATTACATATAGTATGTAGCTGTGGAACAACTTGGCATAACTTTGTGACATGCAATATTCAGCCACAGCACAGCAGAGGTCTGCATTGCAGTGAGCGCTCAACAGCCGAGCACCTCCTTGCAGTGCCATGTCTGGCAGGGCAGCCTTGTAAAGCAATTCTGAGCAGAGGTGGCACGGGCACTGTCAAACATGGAACAGTTTGCACGTGGATGAAAGGTCACCTCTTAAGTAAAGACATAAGACATTTAACTAGAAACTCACAACTAACATTTCTGTATGGGCGTGCAAGCGCAACCAGGAATCACCAGAATGTGTGAGTGAGACTGAGAAAGATCCCTTAATGTCATAGAAAAAGCCCTTTCACAATCGAAGGAATGGTGGTGGCCTTGGAGCCAGATAAGGTTTTGAGCCCTACTCCCACTACTGGCAGGCTAGTCCAGAACCATGTCACCCACAGTTAAAGAATCCTAAACCTTTAACCTGAATGAATTCACAACCATTTTATGCATCCCTTACACTTCTGCAGGGCCCTGTTAGCATGACGGGCTCTTCTTCCTCCTTAGTGTTTCATTCTTGATAAATTTAGAAAGTGTAAGCACACGCCACTTCAGCTTTTCTCCTGGTAGGCAGAGAGCCTTCTTAGACAGAACTCCTTCATCTTACTATCCTGTTGTTTCTCCTCTGCATCCCACTCAGTTTATTTTACATTTCTTTAACAGAAGTGATCAGAACTGATCCTGCTTTCCACAGGCAACTCTGCATTTACTGATACTTATCTTCAGTCAAGGATACCTTCCAAAGAATACATCATTTTATACTTTCTCCTTTTCCATTCATAAGCATTTACAAGCCTCCAGAGGACAGCAAACACAATTCTGTGTGAATACCAAATTCTCCCAAGAACATTCCCCAGCTTCCAATAGCAGCCAGCCTTTCTATTCCTTGTATTACAGGGAACTAGAGGTACATTGTTACGGAGAGTAAACATGCTTATATAAGCTGCATTCAGAAGAGGTAAAGGCAAAAACATTAACATTTGCTGCCAATTACACCCTTAAAATGTCAAAGAATTACCAGTCACTAATGCTTACTTCTATCACTGCATATAACCATACACTATAATAAGGTACAAAACCATTCTACAAGTTACAACATTTTATGACCTCTGCACAAGGAAGCCCATAATTCAGGAAGATACTGTATGAAATGTCAGGAATGGGTTTCGGGCCTGGTGAGAAAGGGTTGTTTGTTTCCAAGGGTTTGAGGGCAGCGGGAGTTGTTTCTAAGAGAAGCATAACTAACAAATATGAATAGATCTTCTTTCTTTAAGGAAGTTAAATCCTCAGAACAGCACAATTATGAGATAAGATGAACCACTTACATCAAGTTTACTTGGTCCAATAGGTATATTCATAATGATCTAAGCCTTTTTTTAACACATTTAAGAACAAACAAAAATAGTACTGGCAACAACTTTGCTTATCTAGAAGAGCAATCAGCACAGCTCAGGGCAAACTAGAAATGACCCACAGGCAGATGACAAAGACAAAACAGACAAGCTTCCACTACCACTCCTCTTATTCCCTTGTCAACAGAAGGAGCAAGTCTCTCCTCCATTTTCTCTTTCCAAACTCTTCCTTCTACCCAGGGAAGGAACTAAATCCAGCTTTGCCAATGTTTCTAAGAATAATTTAGGGATAGATGGAGAACCAGCCATACTGATGTTTCTTTGAGGACAGTAAAGCAATGATGACTAAAGAAAATAAGGGGCTTTCAGAAACTAATAAAATGCCACAGCAAGTCTTAGATCCTACTTTGAAATAAAACATAACATTTTATGTCCTGAAACAAGTCCTCTTATTCTGTAGTTTCTCAGATTTAAGGCTTTGACTATAAACTGTATTTCCAGACTTCCTAGCTCAAGAATTTCCAACTGTAGAAACTATGCATTATACTGAGAATTAGTTGCAAAGATCACACATGTAAAAGAATGGACACCAACCATCAGTAGTGCAAGACCCTTCTGGGGCAGGTTTTTGTGAATATGGGATTGGTGGACTACTTGAATCTGACATGTCTTCATCCTCTTCTTCATCTTCCATTTCATTAACAGTTTGGTTAGCAGAAAAGTCCAGGTTTCCATTTTGTGAATAGCGATGTACTAACTCTTTATCCAATTCTTCTACCTTTGGCTTCACATCTGAGCAAGAATAAAAAAGAAAATAAACTTTTCATCAGTACTTGCATTTAGCTCCTTTTAAAATAACCAGCATGCCATTCTTTCTCCCTAATGAGGCCCAAAATTCAGATTTTATGTCGCACAACGAACTGCTGTGCAGCTTTTTGGTTTTTTTAATGAAACATATCCCACCCTTTTCTCACACAGAAAGAAACAATTGAAATGTGCCATACTTTCATGGTTACCTTCCGGCAAGAAAGGAGGCTGATCAGGATCCAGGTACAGCTGTGAGAAGATCGGCCGTGGGACAACGCTGCTACATCTCAGAGAAGCTTCTATAGAGTTATGAAGAGCTTCTTCAAAACGGGCAGATTTTAGTTGCCCTGCATATGAATTCCCCATGATCTAAAAACACAAAGAAAACATCTGATAAGGGGGTGGGAAAATGCATATGCAGACCATTTACGAATGAAGAGTGAGTTCTTATTAACATCCACCATGACACTGATCTAAGTTAGTAAGAAAGTATGCTGTGAAAATAACACCTCTAGCTCGTACTCTATGTTCACATTTCTCTCTAACTCGCAGACTGTGCCCTCTTGTTTCAACAACAGCTTTTAGCACATTTGCAACACACTGCTTTGTGTCTTCTGCACACCCAGCCTCTCAACAGCCTCAAGAACCTGCCTGGTGTAGAATTTAATGAAGGGTAGAAAAAGTCATTATTAGCGTATTTTTTTAGGATTTTCAGAGTAGACTACAGAAGGGCAAGTAACACAGAAAATTAAAAAGTCAAGTTTGGCATGTTGTCAGACTCTGTTAACATAATTTTACTTGTCAGTATGCCATCATTTGCAGGAAAAAAAATACACAGAGATATGCAATAACTTCAATTTTTCTGCTTGCTAATATGAACTGAAATTATGTGGAAGGTCAGTTCTCTGTCTTTTCAGGGTCTTCACCTCATATCTTCATTGTAACACTACGATTTACATGTAGTATGATACATATAATTCAAATTGTCTAATCATACTCTTACAACAGAAGTTGTAAGTAAAAAAAGAGAGAAATAAGTAACATCCAAACCATACACAGCAAATGCTGTGAAATGTTTTTATTTAAACTACGCTTTACACCAGTATACTGATAACAAACATTTAAACATCTGCTTTAACAATTAATTTATGTTTGTAACAATTATGAATTTATGAAATTCATGAAATATTCAAGCACAAACAGATCATTACTTCTCCTTGGGTGACATTATACAGCCCACAGCCTGTTATATTTGTGCCTCCTGCATTAGGATACAGACTCTCAAATGTAAACATTTAGTAGCAGGAGGGCCACGGAAGTTTTACAGTGAGCTGAGGGAGACTCACTGAAACATGAAATTTTCCACTTTGCTAGATCACTATATAACATGACTTTTGTTCCAAAGAAACAGTAATCTAACATTTTCCAATATTGTGAATGCAAGACTGCATTTTCAGATAATTTTATTTCAACAGAGATAACTTTTCCCCAGTTAAATCAATAGATAGAAAAGTAGAAAACCTTATAACGTTATCTTTGTACTTCACTAGATGTCACCCAGCCCTATGACCAGGAAGAGACCTTGGCCAAGAAGATAAGTTGGCATTTAGAAAACCTACAGTTCCACTCCTGCTTTAACACTGGGTTGCTCAAGGTCCTAAGGGCCACCTGTAAACGAGCAATAACGATGACAGCCACTTACAGCAGCATTTGAGATCTGCTGGTATAGACAAATACCTAAGAGTTAAATATTATTATACTACTGGAATACATAGACATTAAGCTTATCTAATTACTCACCTCCAACCTGGGAGAGAGGCTCAGTTCTCTGTTCAGTTAGAGACTTTATACAACTTTGGGCAAAGAATTCCACATCTCTAGCTTAGACCCGCTTTTAATAAATTTTGGGGCAACAGCATTTCCCTTCCCCAACTGGAGACAATACAGAGATAAACACAATTTCTTAACATGACACATTCAGGTATTTCAGCAATAAAATATTTAAGACAAGTAGATTTTCTTTTTCCATTCTGTAAGTTTAATTAAATTTGGAATGGCAGAGGGTGTGTACAAACACACAACTACAAAGTGAGTTTGGGAAAAGCTTACACCGAAGCGTGGCTCAGGCTGCAGTACACTAAATCCTGTCAGGTGCCTTTGTCCAAAGAAGTTACGAAAAACAGCTAAGTGACCAGAATCCTGGTTTTTCTGAGATCAGTGATTATATTACCATAAATGTCAGTGAAATAATGACAAACTATTATATAATTAAATTGCATATCATAAAATTTCATTTCTGTGCTGTGGATTTTTATGTCAGGTACGATGTGCTTAAGGTAGGATTTCAGGAATGTATTCAAATGAAAATACTTTAATTAAAATAACATAATAAAAATGAATCCATCTTTAAGAATCAGAAAATTTGCAATTCCCACAGCGTATCATCTGCTTGAAAACTGCTCATTGTCCACATTTTCTACAATCGATATGTTGCATACAATCTATGCCAACTATTTTCACTTTGACAGGAAACTATTAATAAAATATAGTCTGCACACAGCAAAAATGCTGTCAAGGAAAGCCTATTTAATTTGCCTCCCTGGAATCTGTACAAAGAGACTTGCTTGTGGATGGCAACTGTGGATTTACCCGAGCAGGTTGGTTACTATTACCGGAGGACACTTCTAGCCAGACAAGAAAAAATAAGATTGCAATTGGAAATGCCAAGGTAAAGCTTAGGAACCTTAAGCTGTGTGAGCACTGGGCTCTGTAGCATGGAAGGGAAGCAGGAAAAGGCTCCTGTGAGGGCGATGTTTGCGCAAGACAGGGCAGGCGGAGGTAGCTGAGGGCAGGGCGGCCAAGAGTGCCGTCGGGCTGCGGCAGGGGAAGCCGGGAGCCCCGGAGACCAGCGCCAGGGAGCGGGCCCTGCGCAGCTGATTTCCTAACACCGCCCGGGGCCATTAGGACAGCGGGGCCGCGTTTGGAGTTGGAGGGAGCTGGGGACTGGAGCAGGGGCAGGAGGAGCAGGAGGGAGGGAGGGAGGAACTGGCGAGACCCTCTGCCAGCGAGGTGCTGGCCGATGTGGGTTGTGGCATCCTGATGCAGCCTGCCTAGAAGCCAGGGGCACCAACTGCAAGTATCACTGCCTTGGTGTTTCTGCTTTTGAATCTACCCCCAAGGGGCAATTAGGAAGCCCCTTGTTTTCCTCCTCCCGGTGTAAAGGGGAGGCAGGCACCAGTGAGCAGGAGACAGCAGCGGCCCAGGAGGCTGCAGGAGCATTACCTGCTTTAAACGTGCTCAGGTGTGCGGAGAGGGGTTGAGGAGGCAGCAGAGAGTCTGGGGGAAAAATCAATTGGTGGAATTGGAAGGGAAGGAAAAAAGAGGGGGAAAAACCATTTCTCTTATTAAGACACGTATCTTCTATATCTGCATTTAAATATGACCAAACCCAAGGATTCAATGTAACTAAATTAATGTTTGTTATTAAAAAAAGTTATCCAAATAATATGTCTATCTTACATTCCTATATGTGGACATTTGGTAAAAATAAAACAAACAAACAAATCTCTGTTGCTTTCTAGACTGAAATTAAGACAAGTTTTCCCTAAAATTCTGTGCATCTGATGCAGGGTCAGTGGGCTTGGGGGGATGTGTGAAAGGCAGCCGGGCTGAGCTGCAGCTGAGACTATCTGGCACAGTGTCTGGAAGAAAACAGAGCTGGACTTGACTGAGGAGCTGCTCCCCAACCTCACTCCCCTGTTTTTATCCTGTCAACACTGACACATCAAGTGCTCACCCTCACATGCACTGACCTGTATCCAGTCATACTGCACTGAACTACACAGGAGCCCACTTGGGTGCACCGAGAGGTTTCCAGTGGGCAGGAGGTTTGATTTGAGAGTAAATAATTATTTCCATATCTATGTGTGCACTAATTGCAGCCAGGTCAGCCCAGAGCTGGTTAGATTCCCAGCAATGAGCAAATTGTACATCTGTAATACAGTATTCTAACCTGCACGCTTCCTTTTACCTGTACCAATGGATACTTGTGTAATTCATAAGCTGCCTACTTCTCTCAGCAAACTTGTAAGCTCTGTTTTGGATTGGACTCCGCAGGAGTACATACGTATAGTAAGATTTGCTGCTATACATTCTCCTCCCCCCGACCCTGCCAAGGAAGAAGGATCAGTTTGACACCAGCCACTCTCCAGGCTTCCCCTCTTTATCTCACCAACTTTGCCACTCACAGACAATTTTTATTTCACATCCTTGAAACTTACTATAGAGAGACCAGAAGACACAGTTAAAATTGAGTATTTTCAAAATTAAATCTGCAACAAAACATGGAATAAGAGAATTTCCTAACATTCATATCACCTGCATCTCCAGGCTCTATCACTCCCAGGGTATTTCTTTGTAAAGACCCAGATACTAGAGCATCATGATTACCAGCTAACACATCTCCACTGCTGCTACACTTCTTCAAAGCAGATTTCCTAAGCCTGCTTCAAGTCTCCTTTGCAGTGGCCCATCAATGCACTGGAGGATTAACTGTGAGATTTGCTGAAGTTCGAGAGCTGCCCTAACAACAGAGCTGGATGGCAGCCCTCACATCTCAATCTGGGTCCTTACAAAGAGACATGAACAAGGCAATAATGAAATTCTGCTAACTTCACCACAAGTGAAGAAGTATTTATGCATAGTTTTTAATAAAAAAGCAAATATGGGCATTCATTATGGAAAACAAAAGTACAATTGCTGTGAGATTCCATCAGGGCAGACAGAAATACAAGTAATATAAAATAAAATTTCAAAGATTATTAAATTTAGCACCACATTGCTTAACTGTGCAGTGAAGGACCCAGGGAAATTTTGATGACTCTTTGTCCTGGTTTTTAGCTGAAATAGAACTGGGTTTCTTTTAGTAGCTAGAATTGTGCTGCGTTTTAACCCCAGAAGCTGAATTTACAAGAAAGTCTTATCAATGCAATCAAATAATCTCATTCTATGCTGTCATCCAGGTTTCAAAAGATCTGCGCAGAAACATGACACTGGATGTTCAAGAAGAACCAGAGCCCAGCTTCTTTGCAGCTCCAGAAGACTTGCAGTGTGGAAGTACAGTAAACACCACCTACTTTTAGTTAGAAAAATAAGTGACTATGGTCCTTCACATACCAAAAAAAAGGTAATCTCTGGAAAGTGGGTTGTTACCCAATAGCTCTTTGAGTAGAACTGCACATGGAATTGAAGGCTCTGCGAGTAAAAATATAATCAGATCATTCAGCACACCAGATACCACATATTTGGCCTCCAGGTGGGTCATGACCCCAGAAACTTTAAAGGAGAGGAACTGAACTGGAGGATGAGGGAGGGGGTGAGTGTTGTTGTTATGGCTTAAAGCAATTTCACAATTACCTGATAGCGAATGATGAATCTGATGCAAACACCCTCCATTAAGTCGGCTCTATCAAGTCCTTACTTTGTGTTTAACCTAATGATGTAATTGTGTTCTCCAAAACACATAATCTGGCTTCTGATCTGGCCTAACCCCACAGGAAAGTTTCTCTTCAAAGGAAAAGAAAGCAAGTTCCTTCACAAAGGCACTGCCAGGCCCAGCACAGCTTCTGTATCTCAGAGGGTTATCTTAGTCAAAGAGACACCAAGCATCTATTTATGCTGTAGAATTGTTTGGGAACTGGTTGTTTCAGGTACAGCTAGCATTGTCTATTATTTACATAATTTTTACTGATGTTCTGGGAGTAGTATTTTTTTCCCATCAGAGCATCACTAGGATGTATCATGAATATGCATGCAGCAGGAAGGATGACAGTTAATAACAACAACAAAAAATATATATGCTAATTAAAAGTGTAGACTTTGAAGTCAAAAGTATATACCCACCATTAACTGTAGCATTCAGTGGGGGAAGACTTACGTGTGAGTCAATACAAGAGTGCAAAGCACAGCAGTCTCACTAACAGACCCCTTATCTCATAACCTTTGGAAGATCCTTCGCCCCCTCAGTCCTTTCAAGATCCTGAGATTCTCACTCTGCTTTTGTCTTGGTTAGGGATATTCAAACTCAACTGTAAAAGAGTTTACAATCTTATGTAGCAAGTGATAGATAAATAATTTGTTCTTTCAGCAAAAATTAATAGTTTGCATTGACTCTGTTTACAGTGGAGTTTCATTTTTATTTTTCATTTTATTTTAAAGAAAATATTGATAGCTTCCAATACCATTTAGAATTTAGTCTTTCAGTCTGATGTTGCCGCTACTGTGTCAGAGGAATGGTAAAATCAAGAACACCTATTTTTTCCTGACAAAAGTCTTCCTCTTATTGCTCAATTAATAGTATCTGTACTGAGAGTAGTGCTTCAGATTACCTGGGATTTGGACAACTCCTTGAACAGAGACAGACAAATGGGATACACAACAGAGCTACATGCAGGATGGTAGAACAGAGTAGCTGTTCCCCCACAACATGAAACAGAAAGAAAATCACAAGCAGTGCTTTTATGGAGGTTTCTATGACCCTACTGCTCCATCCCTTCCAACCTAAAATTAGCCCCATAGTCTTAAGGCACAGTCCACAAAAAAATAAAAATACTAAAAGTAAGATTTGCACTGGAATTCAGGGTGGTGTGAGTAAGCTGAACTTCTGTGCATGAAGCTGTCAACTTCAAATCACCCCCAAATACTGCAAAAATTAAGTCTGAATTGCATTTTTTAAAAATTCGGTGATTTGTGAATTTTCAGTTTCACAGTATAAACTGTCAGTGAAGTAAAACTGAGGCTGGAAAAGAAATAGAAACTGAAACTCAATCTAATCTCTTTTACTTAAAATCTGAAATGTCTCTTTAGTTCTTTTTAACAGTATTATTTTCCAAGCTGTACACATAAAGAGGAGTTTACAGCTGCAGTCAAACATAGAATATATTGCGAGGTGCAATGTTACAGAAGTCAATGCAAGTTAAGCTCAAGTCAAGATTTCCAAACTGTAGTTCAGTAATTTTAAGTTATAAGTTCAGCACTTGTGATTGCCTAACATCCTGCATTTTCCTTCATCTTTCAAATGTTCTGATAAAACTGTCCCACAATCTTTAGGTGCAATCTTTTGTAAGTCTGAAATTTTACAAAACTGTTTCAGAGTTAAGCCTGTGTAGTTTGAATCAAACTATAGACTCAAGAACAATCAGTTCTTATCCCCAAACTGGAGCTGGAAGTCATTTCACCCGATTTGTGCACATGAAGCTTTGTGATGAGAACTGTACAGACTCTGCACTACTTTTACTTTTCTCCAGGTTATGGCTCCCACTCAGAAAAGAAATGCTGCATTCCAGGTAGGCTGGACTTTTACAGCACAGCGAGAGGAAAAGTGGTGTAGTTGATGCACTGGGGATGCTGAACCCCTCCTCTACTGAGGACGGCAATGATTTAAGGATTAAGCATGTGCCAAACTTCATTTGATGCCATTTCCTCAGTAAGAAGATGCAACAAGCAGATGAAAGAAAACATCTGACCTAACTACTTAATTTACATGAACTCACCTACAGTGACTATGTAAATATGCAAAAATTATGGAGGATTGGTTTCTGTGAATAAATGATGCTATGCTACAAGCATTTAAGGAAATATATGCCTACCTGAATATGGAAAACTACATGAAAAAGTACTATAAAGAGACTCAAACACTAATGGAGCAAAACAGTAGCTGATACCATTTGGCAGGGTACCTGGAATCAAGGAATGTCTTTTGATGACTGTTGTAATGCACAGCTCGTTTTTGTGAGCAGAGACTGTCTCATGCACACAAATGCTCATAAACAAGCAGGCACAAATATGTTCCAACTCCACTTGCATGCACCCATACACTTTTACCATCTCTTTCACACTCTCATCCACTCACAAACATCTGTTCACAATAACCCCCCCCCCAAGCTTTTGCAAATATACAGTTTACCTAATTATTCCTTTTCTGCCTTCCTACTGTGGAAAAGGGAACTTAATTAGAAACCATAAATAAATCGTATTTTGTGTTTGTAATATTAAATATATATATATATATATATATCCTTTTTAGTCTTCTCCCATTGCATCCCCTGGTATTTCACTGAAAGGTCGATGATACAGGGTTGTGGACAATGACAGGAAGTCAGATGACAACAAATTTGACCAAAAAGGCTATAAAAGAGTAGAAGAGTTAATGAAAATTTAGTTGCCAGTAATAGAAAAAAGAAATGCTCCGTAGTATATAACAAAGAATGAGAAGATAATATAGTGGAGTATGAACCTTACATGAATAGGCCTATATCCTTCATGATGCAGAAGCTCACAGGAGTTAATTACTTCAGTTTCACCTATTCTGACTGCAAGGCTTTTAGAGCCCTTTTTAAATGATGTTATGAAATTAGTAGATAAGTTACTGTGAAGGTTTCCTCAGGTTTTTAAAATTAATTTGTAGAAGATGGAGCAAATCTTTTAATGCTACTGGCATCTTTCACAATGTACATAGAAAATGGAACATTACTATGCACTTTAAACAGAAGATGTACATTTTCTCTTTTCTGAAAAACCTTCAGGTGAAAAAAAAAAAAAAAGGTTATCACCCTACAAATCTAGCTATTAATTTTGAATTTTTGGTAATGTTAAAAGACTTCATTAGTTTAAAAGGAGTATGTGCTCACACTTGGCTGCTCACACACTCATTGCAGAGGCAGCACAAATAAATCACTAAGGAGCCTGCTTCCTTGAAACAAGCAGGCTTATAGATAGCTTTCCCCATTCATGTCCTGTGCCCTAAATCAATAGGACTATTAACCACACTGTTACTGCCAGTGCAATACAACCAAAGCAGTAACAGTGCCTAATGCCAGCTCTAGGATTAAGGCATATTTTGGCTGTGCAATTTTGATTTTGCAATTAGTTGCAGAGATGAAGTACAATTTATTCTCCTAACAACTTAGTGTGTTAGCACAGTCAGGTAAGTTACATGTTTGAATCCTTTCAGCTACCACCGCTAATAACACAGCAGATAAAACTAATGTATTTAAGCAATCAATGTAATAACTATTTAAGTAACTGTAACAGCATGTAACATTTTGCTGCTTCCTGAATTGTTTTTCCAAGCCCAAATTTGTTTCCCAAATTATGTATTCAAAATTGGTACTTGTTCCCAAACCTAACAGATTTTTATTGAAACTCTGTTTTTTTTTAATATACTTTTCATATACATAAATGTACCATTATTCACTGACAGTACATATTCTGCTAGTAATACACAGAACTTACTGTAAGTTATTAGCTAACAACCATATTTAGTAATTACTAATTAAAGCAAAGTATTCAGAACTATTAGAGACATAAAATGTATTTATGTAGTTTATAATAATCTATAATTTAAACTGTATCTTCTTAGATGATCTTCTTAGATTTAATTAATTTAAAGCTATGTTTTTAATGGAGATTTAATGTTTATTTCAATGGAACACTGCCCAATCTTACACCATTTTTTAAAAGTTATATGTAGACTTCTTTAATTTCCGTGACTGGGAATTTCAGTTACATCTTTCTAAATACAAAACACAAGTCTATATTTGTCAACAATTTTAATGCTGATAACTATCACTAATTGTTCACTTTCATGAATGATGTATTTTTTTCCCCTGAGTGGTTGCTTCCATTCTGTGAAAGTGAAAGGGGAAGTGACTGGTGTTTCAAAAGAACCATATGGTGATATAGAAAGGAGCATTAATAATTGCATCTCAACTTGCAGTACTTGTGAAAACGGAAGGGATGATGATCTCTTCAACCATGTGCCCTGGTTACGTAGAAGCTGAGCACTTCACCTACAATCCCAAGCAACCTTTGAATGCCTTATCAATAAAGTTTGTGATCAACTCTTCAACACAACTGGACTAATGAAGACCACCATATGAAGCTAATGATATTAATGTAATTTCCAACCATTACATTTGCTCACCTTGTTTGTAATTCTTAATTCATTTTTTTCCCACACATCCTTTCTACACCACTTGTCATGATCTGCCTTCAGACCTCAGTCCTGTAAGTACCTATTCACTTGCCTGGTGGTGTTTTATTATCTTCAGTAGGACTATGCAGTAGGAATGTGCATTATGGCTTAGCAAACCATGTATGTAAATTATTGTCAATCCTTAGGCCACTAGGCTGCAAAAATCTAAGTTCTAAACATCATCTAAACATATCAAAGAATAATAAAGAAAGTCTTAAGTAATCAAATTTGCCTTCACTAACATACTTGGATAGAGGAAGGTTAGGTAAGTTGTTGGTTCCACACCTGCTCCAAAAAATTACTGTTTTCTTCTCTAGAGCCCTGTCTGGAAACGAGGCAAGTCTGAAAGAGAATTCTTGTTTCTACAAGACTTGGAAACAATCACCCATAAAAAGGAGCCACCAAGAGCAGGAACAAGCCCCTCTTCTTTTGCAAAGGTTGTGTCAAAATGGTTTATAAAGTCTCCTCAGAGCACACTCTGGTGCAGCTCTTCTGAAAATACCATTTTCAAATAGGTCCAAATGATCACATTTCTGCTCATCTGAACTTGGAGTATGTTTTTGAAAGGAACAAACAAAGCTCTTCTATCTGAAGCTCCCAAGCAGTCTCTAGATTGAGAGGCATATCTAACATTGTTCTTCTGAAGTCACTTTTAGCCTGTGATGCCAAGACAAAAAAAACCCCAGCAAGGCCAGCTGTTTCATGCCTCTTTCTATGCAGAAAGCAATGTACTGAATGGACAAAAAACCCGTGCATTGGTCAAAACCATAACAATCAGCTTAAAACTACAAGTAATGTCAAGTTTAATGGTGTTCAGATATTTTTTGCAACTCCTCTGCTGCTGGGAAATGGCGTCTAAACTGCTCATAGAATTTCTATTTTAAAAACCAATACATTTATTGTATTTAAGTTTAGTGGAAATGAACTTCAAAGTGCAGAGTGCTTTGTAGAGTTCTTCCTTTTCCTTTTACGCAACACATGTTCGTCATGTGTCAAAGCTGACTCTACATTCTCACCTCCTCGGAATACCACAAATTCTTCTGTAAAATAAACAAAAGATCTGTCCAGGATCTCTGAAATTAGCAGAGGCATCTCTCCCTGTTTGAGATCAAAGATGCAGACCAGTACTGGGCCTTCTGCAACCCGCCAGATTTCAGTTAAGATTAAATTTGCAACAAGCAGGCAATTGACAGAACAAAACATTAACATCACATTCAGGGATATATCTAAAAAGAAGAGCTTTGACATTCAAGCTACCTTTTCTAGATACTTAGGAATCCCAAGAGGTATTTGTGAGATAAATGTCCACAAATGGCATTTTTATAATGCCATTTAGGTCTGGCAAAGAAAAATCTTTATCTTTACTTAAAACAGAAATGCAAAAATTGAAAATTAAATACTATTAACACTTAATAGAAGAAGAAAACAATTTCCCATTTCTAATGCTTATATTTGTTCTGTGATGCAACTCATCACTCACTACAATAAATTGTCTATGGAGTCTTTATATCTTGGAAGAAGCAAAAATTATAATAAAATGCATTATTTGTTAGAGACATTGGATGTGCTTCTCTACTTGTTTTTCTCCCAAAAGGAAAAGTCTTAATGTTTACAGGCTTAACTTACCTGCAACATAAACATGCTAGCAGAGGCGATCTTGATTCCCAAAGCTGCTATTATGGTTTGGTGAGTCAGTAAAAGGCACGTATATAAAATTTCCAGTAAATACTGACACTCAAGGAACTAGTGCTCATAATATTTTTCTGTGGCTGCTGCCACAGTAGAATATAAATACTATACACAAAATTCTCACTTTGGGCTAAAATCCACTTGAAAGAAACCACCTGATAAATAAACACCTTATAGATACAAAACAATTTTCTCCAGTAGATCAGAAAAAATCTTAATAATCCATATACTTTCATTTTACATACTTGGAGTCATTAAATTCTAGGATTACAAACAAAACGAAGAATAATAGTTCAAATATGTATTTCTCTAAGCAGTTTCATTACACAGTTTATTTTATATAGACCTTAATTCTGTATAGATATAGGTGTAAAATGTGATACCTCATTGTTTATAGGGATAAAGCTAAAAACAGACGTCTGAGTTCCTACAGCAAAAGCCAGTCCAATCTCACTGATAAATACATCACCTTAATCCTTTCTTCATTTGTTATTGCCTTATTGCAAAATCATGAAGCTGGAGCCTAGAAAGTCAAAGTTAAGGCCTGACCTTCCATCTCTATCCTATCTGGCTGCTCCCTTGTGTACCCCTTGAACACACATGCTATCATTTCCTGATGAGTTTAGAAGGGGTTATCAAGAGAATTTGGAGACATGTGTCAACTTTGTAGCAACCTGAATGCTATACAAACATCTTCTGTGTTTAAGAGGCGATTTGTATTTTAGTAGGTTTATCCATTCCCAACTTTATTTGTTTAAAGGTGCCTTAACCTTGACATAAATCAATGCTAAGCATCTGTATAGAGTACTTCTAAAGAGTTTAAAAATTAAGCTCTTCGGATAGCTGTATTTGCAAGCACATTTCTTAAAAGAAAAAACTTGTCAACTTCTTTGCTCATTTTTTTACCCTTTAAAATTATGCAATTTATTGTTTTCACTCTTCTTAGGGCATTCTTTTAAAGATCACAATGAAATACCAGGTTAGTTACTATAAAAATGCCACCACCACTGGCTTCTGCATATCTTTTTCTTCCTAATTCAACAATGAGTGTTTGTGTAAGACAGTAGGGCCAAAGAGTCAGAGGCCCCGGGGTTGTGTCTTGCAGCAACCCCCCCTTCCAAAGGAAAACAAAAAGCACTGAACCTTTTCTGCCACATGCCCCGTCCTTCCCCCACCACCTCCCTGGTGAAGACAGCCATTATTACATTTCCTTTCGGGTTATTTACAAGGTCTTGGCTCTGACATTGATTTCTTATCTGTTTCTATGATAAATGTTAAGTGTTAATAAGCTGTCGCTGTAAAGAAAGATAATGCTAAACAAATTATAGGAATTAATTACTGAAAAGCTATTCTTTACTTTTTTTTGTGAGCATTGAAACAAGAACAGCAAAAATTGCTCAAGTCCAGAAAAAAAGCACTTTTTTTTCAACCAATTGATAAGTGTTAGCAGATTAAAATAAGTTACAGTTTAAACTAGGCAGTATCCTGATAATCCAAAACTAATTCGTCAGGAGATGTAGAGTAACCGGGCAGGCACAGCTCCCTGCAGAACAAAGTCTTTTTATCTGTAAGTGAAGGTTTTTACTTTTTTTTTTTTTTCAAATATTTTGCTCATGGTATAGATTTTAGGATCAAAGGTGAAAGCTCAGAAATCTTTTCAGTTACAGAACCATTAAAATGATAAACATTTGGTATCCCAAAGTACACTTCTACTCTAACTGTCCTTTCAGACTTGCATTGACTGCACTATAATAGCTGCCAACATTTGGTAAGGATTAGCCTTTCATTTAGACAAAAGCAAGCATTCCTTAGCTAAATCAGCACTTTTTGCCATCAGACTCATAAAACCTTTTCACAACACAGATTTTCGAGAGAATCCTTTAGGGTTTTAGGATGCTGCTCCTTTTACTAAGTAACAAAATACACCCCAGGGTGTCTCATTGACCGCACTCAGCTGTCCTTTGACCTCTGCAATTGTTTAGCCTAACTTCAGGGCCACAGAATCTGCCTCTCCCCCAACAAAAAGGCTAATGTTGCTTGCTCCTAGCACCTGGCCAAGCAAAATCTGAGAGGTTCCCCCCTCTTCCAGGTTTCTACCATGTTCCAGATGTTGCCGAGCAAAATGTTCCTGCAGGCAGGTTTCGGGAACCCGCAAGAGCCACTCAGAATCTGGGCTGTGGCCATGACCCCCTTGCTCTGCTCAGCGCTGCCCTTGCCCCAGGGATACAACAAGTCATAAAGCAGGAATAGATCTTCAGTCTTCTGGGTACACTGGCTATTTAAATGCAACAAGAAACTATGCAAGCCCAATATCGTATATTGAGACAAGCCTCTCCCCTTTTAGAAGTCAGAAAGAAAGATGTGTGAGAATCTCAGTTGGAAGCACAAATCTATCCCAATCATTACAAAGACCTGCATTCTTCCTCCCATTTGTTTTAAACCCTTTGAGAGGACAAACAAACAAACATCAACCCTCCAAGCGCATAAAACATACTCAGTTAGTTGCTTAGGTATTTGCAGTAAAACAGCAGAAGAAAATTGTTACAGCTTCAAAAGAACTATCATTAAATAATGAAGTTGACCTCATTGTGGATATATAAAAAAAAAAATAGAACCACAAATCAGCCCTCTTTGTTGAAGGCTGTTTAATTATATTAGCTGGATTTCAAGATTTTTTAAGAACTTAGATGTTGTACATGCCTGAAGCAAAAATAAAATTGTTATTTACAGCCCACACTATTCCTAAAATGCAGTCAATGGAAATGAAAGCGTTAGATGCTGAACACAAACACACAATGTATTGTCTATTAGGAAAGGCAAGTAGGGTACCTTCTCAGATTCCTTTTAACCTATTTGAAATGCAGTCATGATTAAAGGATGTGGCTAAGAGTTTGTGAAGCCTTGCTGCGATGTTGTTTGAAACTCTCGAACACCTGAAAAATAAGAAGGGAGAAAAAAAATTAAAATTACTCATGCCAGCATTGTTTATAACAAGCAAACAAAATCTGTCTATCTAAGCCTGGTATAGGGCAAAAACTAAACTGGGGTGGGGAAAGGAGGGCTGACGACTTAAAAATGCATCTTTTTGTTTATAGGAATACTTGGTTGAAGTGGCATGGCTGCTTCTCTGCATTCTACAAGAAGTAAAGTACAAGTTTGTCACAGAATCTGCACATCTTTGGCAGTGAAGTCACTATGTGAAATATCAGAAACTTAGCACATCTATATGAGAAAATTAACTGTCACAGAAACATAAAAACAGATTATAATGTAGAAGAAATTATTTTACAATTGTTTTAAAAAGAAACAAACTCAGTGGGTCAGTGGTTATCTACGCTAAACTTGAGATCAGTGTTCAAAATGAAATCAGAATTAGCTGGCATCTATCTGACATCCCATAAAGGTATTTAAGTGAAAACATTTCTAATAGAAATTGCAGTTTATAAAAGAGAATACACTTGAAACACCCCAAAGAAAGGCAACAATGGCGTAGCAAGCGGCAGGCAGAGGGGTAACTCCTAAAGTACCTATGGCTGTACAGAACAGTAACGAGCATCAGGAAAGCTTTAAATTATCATCGACTGGACTTTGACAAGACTTTCTTAAGCACACACACTGGTTTGGTTTCTCAATAACAGTGAACAATATTTTGCCAAAAGATTTAAAGGAATTTTCCCTGTTGCTCACAAACGGGATTTTAGGCTTAAAGCTTGGACCGCAGCTTTGTGCCTGCTGTCAAAACCAGAACAAATGTGACTCTTTCAGTTGTACACCTAGAATTCAAGACCCAGGTTTTACAATGAAAAGCAAAACAGCTTTAAGCTTCCTCCCCCTCCTCCCATTTTTAAAAATCATCTCATTTAAGAGAGCAGCTGTAACTCTCGCCTCTAACCCAGGAAAGGCTTTGGGTAGGATTGTTGTCTTCTGAGGAAAGACGTTAAACAACTCTATTGCCAGGGACCACCGATGCTACCCTGTGCAGTGCACCCCTGCCCTGCTAACAGTGAATCCATCGCAGATGGCCAACAAGGTTAACACACGCAGCTCCCGACCAAACTGTAGGGCTCTGCAGAGACTCCAATGATTGCAGAATGTCAGTAATCCAATTCCAACAGCTCCTGGCTCTGAAATTGCTATTTTCCAGACACGTGCTGAACATTTCACCTGCTAGTAATGACATTTTTGTATTTTCTTCTAATTACACTCAAAGCTAAGACCTTTGGCCCTAGGCCACAGACCTCTATTCAGGCTGCACTCATTCTCTTAAACGCCCTGATCCTTTGTTGTCACTCTCAGTCTTTCATCTATTATTTACATCCATTGAGAAGAGAGATACTCTACCATTTGTGAAGCTTTAAAGCTTCTAATCATCTTAATTTCTTCGCCTTTCAACCAGTGCTTTCCCTTATGGACCAATGCCAATAGTGTGACAAAATAATTTTTCAAGCCAAGATCCTCCTGGACCCTTCCCAAACCTTGACACACACTGGGCTGTAAGTGCCTTTTGTCCTTAGCCGGCTGCTTTTGCAAACACAGACCTTTGCTCGGCTTGGCTGGGGGTAGGAGGGTATGGATTTGCTTGTCAGTGGCTTGGGGGGAGTTTTCTTGGGGTCTGGGGTGTGGGTTTTTTACATCATTTTCTTTCGGATCAAATGTCTACCTCAATTAGACCAGCTAAAACAGAGACACTGTAGTGAATCTTCCCCCATTAAAAAACATTAAGTACCTTCTGCAATACAAAAGGCTACAGATTTTAAGTTTACTGTTTTTTCTGCCGGTATGCTGTTTTGGTTTTATACTGTTAGGTGCCCACTCAGTACAGACAGATTCTTACACAATATTTAAGACACACAAAATATCACTAACCCTTTTTCTGATTATTGGCAGCATTAATTTATCCTAACCTTAAAACACAATGTGACAAAAACCCAATTTCTTCATCTGATGTTCAGATCGTCTCCTTCTGACCTCCCTTCTTTGCAAATGAAGTAGGAAACAAATCAGCATCATTTTTGTCAAGATGCAGAAGATCTCTTCAGAATTCATCAACCACCCATCTTCATTTCCACGACCTGCGGGATCTGCTAACGTGTGATCCATCTTGGCTCTTTCTGCCACTACCGCCTGGCTTACTTTTGATTTCTAACAGTGCTTCCTTGTTGTCTGTCCCCTCTGAAGACCCCCAACCCCCTTGTCTTTTCTTATTTTCACCATTTGCTTCAACCAGCAGTTCACTTGAGACTCATCCATCTTACAATGCCTGAAGTGACAGATGCTCTTAGGAATGACCATACTGCTGAGCGAACAAAAGATAACATCACCTCTAGGAGCTCAGCGAGAAATACAACTTCAACACTAAGACAGGGTTATCCTGACAGACACAGCACCATAAACCTCTCTCAAGTGAAAAGAAAAAAAAAACCAACACAAAACCACAAAAAACCCCCCAAAAGAATTTCAGAGAAAAGGAATCTGACACAATTAAAGGCCAAAAAGTGTATTCTTTCTGTTCTAGCTGTAGCTAGTGGTGTTGATGGCCTTTTTATTTTCTCCCTTTTTTTTTTTTTTTGTCCTAATACCACATGGAAGAATTTAGAAAAATTTAGCTGTGATAAAATCAAGAGGCACAGAGAGTGTGGAGAAATTTCACACAAAAACTGTCTCAGGATCCCTACAGACTTGAGTGGAGGAAGAAGGCGCTTTGGAACAGTTTCAGCAGCATGTCAGACAAGTCCTTCGCCAAAACACAAACATTACCTTGTTAAAATCTACACATCCTACAGACCAGCTGTTGCTCAGCTCAGTTCTACAGGAATTCGGAACCATGGTACAAGCCTGTGCCCTTGCTGAACGCATGCTGTAACCGGAGTAAGATTACTTCAATGTTGCAGCCGCTTGACAAATCCGTAAGGAACCACCCCCCAGTGTTTTGCCATCTGAGCACACACCATTTAGAAAAAAAAATTAAATTAGAATAATAGATTTTCCAGCTAACACCCACATACCCATCTACAGAATGATGTCTGTTTCCAGACAAAGATCTTCACTCTATGCCTAATAAGACTGAAGCAAAAACTGAGACTTGAAATATGCCCCAAATTCTCTATCCAGTCAGTGTCAGGCAGTCAACGGGACTTGTTGAAGAGAGAAGGAGACCTGGGTGGTGCTAGAAATCTCTTACTTAACAAAGGAAAGGTCATATCAGCATCTCCTAGTACTTGCAAGAGTGACACCATACATGCTGGGAATCCCTTCTCCATAGTGAGATGCAAAGAATTCCCTCTCTCTGAGCAAAGCTTTAAACAGCATCTCATAGTCAGTTTTCAAACACCACAGGAAATAACCATCATTACAGTACATGAGTACTGGAGTACTGAACTGCACCCAGTTCTGGGGCCCAAACATAAGAAAGACATGGACCTACTGGAGCGAGTCCAGAGGAGGCCACGAGGATGATCCGAGGGCTGGAGCACCTCTCCTACGAGGACAGGCTGAGAGAGTTGGGGCTGTTCAGCATGGAGAAGAGAAGGCTCCGGGGAGATCTTATAGCGGCCTTCCAGTACCTGAAGGGGCCTACAGGAAAGCTGGGGAGGGACTTTTTATAAGGGCAGTTAATGACAGAACAAGGGGAAATGGCTTTAAACTCGAAAAGGGTAGGACTCAATTATTTTTAAAGGTCTTTTGTAATCTAGGCAATTCTGTAGTTCTGTGAATTCTTTCCTGTGAGGGTGGTCAGACTCTGGCCCAGGTTGCCAAGAGAAGTTGTTGGTGCCCTCTCCACAGAAGTGTTCAAGGCCAGGCTGGATGAGGCTTTGAGCAACCTGGTCTAGTGGAAGGTGGCCCTGCTCATGGCAGGGGGGTTGGAACTGGATGATCTTTAAGGTCCCTTCTAACCCAAACCATTCTATGATTCTATGAGAGTGACAGCATGTGATTTTAATGGACATAAAAGCTAGAGTTGTAAAACAAAGACCAAGACAAGGGGCCTATTAACCAAACATCTGTTCAGTGTAAAGTCCAGGAAAAATCACAATATGCACTTCTTTAGCCTTATTTATTAATTGTATTTAGCCATATTTATTAATTTGTGATGAGTTATAATTTTAGGTCCCTATCCTCATCTGGAATCTTTCTACTGTCCTCTCATAGCACAGCCAACATCAAACCACCAGACTGTAGATACAGAAATAAGATATAAATACACCATTTTTTCATATAGGTGTTTTTCTCACAGTAGGCCATCCAGTGCCATTTTGGACATCCAATACAAGGTAATTAAACTAACAAGCACTCAAGTTTGGTCCTCTCTAAAGAAGACAACAACTCTGGACCCCAGGCCACCTTTAGAGTTCCTCTCCCATTCTGAGCCACCAAGTGATCTGGCACTGAAATCTTTGATAAAATCACATTCTGTTGGGGAAAACACACATAGGGAACTCTACATAACATAATTATTGGTACATGATTGAAGGAGCTATATGCAAGGTTTTGTTTTCCTCCACATATCCCAGCCTGCTCAGCTCACATTGCTCTGGAACCCCAGGCCTCAGAAAGCGGCAGGGCTCAAGGCACATCCCAACTACCAGGAAGAAAAGCAATGAGAAAAACGAGTCTGGGAGATTTACAGGCACATTCTGCCATGGTATCTGAATCCAGTTTTCGCCACCTACTCTACTGTACCTTGAGTGTCACCATGCCCAATGAAGCTTTCTGAAGCTCCTTCCTGTTCAATCAAATCAGAGAAGTAAATAACAAAGTCTGCAGTTAACATCCCCACAGGAAAAATCTTGAAAATATATAAAGCTTTCATCTGCAACATCTTGGCATCAGATATGGACCATAAAGCAGTAAAGTGTATCCTGTCTTATAAAATCTATACTCTGCACTCAAATGGGCATCTTATCATACAGACAGTCCTTACATGTTGTATCTCCAAATATTTACCACAGTAGAGAGAAGTGTTTATAGTTAATATGCAATCCATCTTCTGCATGCTGCTGCTTTTAAACAAGACAGAGTGAGGTAAAAGGTCAGAATTACTAGGAAGAGCCCTGAATAAAAACTCTGACATTACAACTGTTTTGCTGGAAGAGATAAGGTGTAAAATAGGTTCTTGGAGTTAAGCTCCCTATGCAATGAGGCAGGCCAAGGGTACTGATCTAAACAGGGGTGAATAGTAACACAGTTGTTGGTGTTGATGTGTTTAGTAACACCAGACTGCTTTGAAAATCTTTCATTTAATGAGAGCAACATCTATTACTTAAAAATGAGTATTTTTACATGTACATATGTAAAGTTAGTTCTCATTTAATGCAATTTTAACATGGAATAACTGAAATATTGTTATTACATTTACAGGTAACTTGTGTCATTACCATTAAGTTATTGACACTGAAACATGACCTTGAAATGACAGCTCCATTAATGCAAGTCTTACCAAGAAAGGTTTCAAAAAGCCCCGATTAAATTAACTACTTTTAAACACAATAGGATCAATATGTATGCAGAGAATGTACACCCCCATGGCAAGTTCTGCTCGCTTGATTGATCAAAAACAAAAAAAATCCTGTGGCCTTCCAGATCTCAGCTGGTGCCAGAAATCCACATAGAAAAAAAAAAAAAATCCATCTAAATGAAACTCTGAAAAGGTTTACCCTTCACCAGTCTATTTGCACTTCAAAAACTCCTTAAGTCCTTCAGCTAAACCCCAGGGTTGAACCATTTCAAAAATGAGAGGGGGATGGCCATGATTTATCTTCCTCCTGTGCTCTGGACAGAGCTGTAAAATCTGCCTGCTGGTGTACGTGTGTTACAGGCTCGTTCTCAGGAACCTTGGATATTTACCATTTTTAGAAATAACTCTGCCCAATTCCATACCATCATTTATCTCCTTCAATCAGATGCTAGTACAATTTATAAAATAAATTTTTTATTTCTGCTCCGTGGCATCCAAGCTGATGAAGCTAAGTCAGCAAAATGGCCAAGCACCTGAAATTCTAATTTCAAATCAAAACTATAGCAGACCTTATCTATATCTGTGAGCATCAGCTGTTGCCTTAGTGAATTTGTGCTGACAGAACTCTTGTTTAAATAATATAATTTAAACCTATCCCTTATATTTACTAGTATCAAACACATTTTTAACAATAAGCCCAAAATAATTTTCCATTTGTAGATAATCAATGTGTTAGGTCACACAGGATGCATTTTTCAGTCCTCTGTACTTATACCTTACCAATAGAAGGAAAATGGAGATTTCATGGGTCACAAACTTCTGGGTCACAAAGATCTTCTATGCTGCTGTAAGCCCAGTAAAACTCAATCAATATATACTTGCTTTATATGTCCACTCTTAAAAACCTTGCACCTGAATTTTTGTTATCTATTTTTGTATGGAAAGGGCCCCTTTATTTCCAAAGTCCTTTTCAGATTTTGGATTTATCACAGATTCAGCATCTTCCATTCTAAAACAACAGAAAGAGATTAAGAACATTTTATTAAGAGATAAAAAAATGCAAACTCTGCCACTGTAGGTCGAGTCTTAATTAGACTAGTGGAAAGCTTTAAAAACATTGACATTGTGCTTGTTTTTGTGCAAGTTAAATACTGGCCATAACAAAACTGCAGGGCTAATCTGAAAAAAAAAAAACCCAAAACCCTAATCACTCTATTAGTCCCCACTCAAATCCACAAAGATACTTAAGTAAGAGGTTGTGGATATAAGAAGGAATGGCATCTTACTCAGCATCTGACATTCTCCCACACTTAACTCTTCAGAGTCTGAAACTCTCCTCTACTTTAAAAAGAGTACAAGATGCTTTCAACATATATTCCCATTTGAGTATATATATTCTTTTCATACTAGAAAAAAACAAAACAACTCCATTATCAGTGTAGATCTGTGTGCTTTTGCAAAATCTGTAATGGAATATTTTAATTGACTATGTCCTTCACTGGCCCAAAATGGTACAACTGCACTGATGGTGTTTCTAAACTTGCATCTATTTCTGGTCTGCTTGCAAAATTTTACGATTCCAGCTGCAGCTTCATTAGCAAAACACTTCAACTTCCCTACATATGCCAGCATTTGTTATTTTAATAGAAAGAATTTTCCCAAAGGAAGGCAGAGGTTTGTCCCTCTATTACATCCACTAGTACCAGGAACAATTTCTGTTTATTATTTATTATAACAAATAAATTTTAAGTATTTGTGTGGTGCTCAATTTTTCTGTATTTATTTTCAAATCCTGAGAAAACCCAGAACGCACATTCTGATCAAGAGGATTTGGTACTTCTATTTCAAACAAATCACTACAGGCAGGTAAAGCAACTTTAGGAACTGAAGATCAAGCAGAGCAGAGTAAAATTATAAAATCGCAAACAGATCAGGGTCTACTTTCAAAAAAAAAAAAAAAAGGCTGGAAAAACAAAACACAAACAAGAAATACCCTGTGGATTCATTAGCAACCAGGGTGGCAGGCCTTCCTCTAATTCCCTTATAAAAGCTCATGACTACCTGCAGAGCCTGGGAGTGCAAATCACATTAGTGGAGCCACCAGATGACCAAAGAAAGCACTGGAGGCCTGGTGAAACCAGTAAACAAAAGGCAGCATTCCAGCTGAATGCCGCTGCTAGAGTCAGCATTGTAAGATGCTTGGATCTGATAACCCAAAAAGCAGATTAGCTGCAGGCAACAAAAGAGTAAAATGAGAAACAAAGGGGTCATTTTGACACATGAAGAAATCATTTCCATTAAGCCATCTTGAATTTACTGTGTAGTTATAAAAACTACTCCTACTTGAAGTGACATTTGAAGCAATGAAGCTGTGACAGTGTGGTGACTTGGCCAAGCTCCTGAAATAACGCATCTCTGAGTGCAATATAATTTAAAGAGGCAAACTGGCCTCCTTGCCTTTGAATCTTTGTGACATTTTAGAGCCTTAATAATGATTTTAAAATCTGTTGCACAGATTTCAGTTAGAAGACTTAACATGTATCGCTACGCTTGATGAACAGAAGATTCATTAGTTGTATCTGTATTTAAAAGTCTCCTGCAGAGGACTCACATACTGCAAATACGCTCACGTAATTAACAAGAAGGCTGCCTTCTCTGCCCAGACCCCACCTCCTCCCATGCTACACACGTGTGTGCCTCACTTACTCACTCTCAGCACAGGAAAGGACAGAGTCATACTGTATTCCTTATCAGAAGCTTAGCAGAGGATTTTTATCCTGAGACCAGCCTGGGCATACTTTAATCACAGGGATGAAACTGCAAAATTGAGACACAGAAGTCCATAACTATACGTAGACACTAGAGAGGGAGAAGTCAAAACTTCCCACGCTAAAATTACAAAATTTGCCACAATTTTGTCTTATACAATAAAGAATTCTATATACACAGAACTTTTTCTTTCTTCACAAGACAATGAACTGCCCTGCTATGAAATAACCTTGAGCTAGAAGAAATTTGTGAGGAATGCAGTGGCACAGAGGACATTTCAGCTTGCTAGCTGTGCTCTGTGCATCTCCCTTTGCTAGCATGAAGTACAGAAACCTGACACAGAATGAGGAAACAGGCCTTCCTTTTACACAACAACATTTCTTACCCAGTTTTTACAGACATACAGCAATGAAACCTGTTAGCTTCAGTAGGGGTGGGATTTCACAAGCATATGCATCAACAGCTGATTCTTCTCAGTGATGAGTGCAGAGAAAATACACGCAGAAAAACATCTCAGCAGAGGCTGAGAGGGACAGCACAAAAGCACAAGAAGCTACAGGTGCATCCAGATACAAATACGCGGTATGCATCGACACGGAGATCCTGTTATCGAGGCTTTATGAAAGGTTTGCCATAAAGAGTTCTGCAAACACTTTCTGCTACCTGCTGACTTAGCAAAGAAACAAGGCTATTAAACATGTCTGAAAGGGGAAAGACATAATGCAGACATCTAGTTACACAACATGGACATCCTCCAAGGACATCTGCACCAACATACTGACATCACGGCAAACCCAATAGTACAGAGTAGATATTGTGCACGTGTGGTTTTCCCCTGGCTCCACACCGTGCTGGAGTATCACCATGGTATCCACACTGCACCTAGGATTTTTGCTGCATACATGACCTGCGAGACAAAGAAGAGAGATAGACAGAAGACTGACAGAGTAGAACTCCCTATTCTGTTACCATGCTTTTAAAGATATATTCTTATCCAAAGCAGCACTCAGGCATAAACATGTCTTCATAAATTCACAAAAGGAAACAGGCAGTGGCCATAATGTGCACATGTATGTGCTATACAAACCTATATGGAGGAGAAACACGAGATGCTGTCATACATCAGGTTCATCTTGAACCCTTATACTGAGAAGAAAAAATAAATTGAAGTTCAGAGATTGAGCCTACCACCATTCAGAGAAATACTTAAATGTTTGTATTTATAGCCATCAGCCAGCCTGAATACAAAGATGGATGCAGCTAGTAATCACATAAAATGATTCACTTCAATGCAGTTGGCCTTTATACTGCAGAGAGAAAACAACATGATCTCTGGTTGGTAGTCACAGACAGTATATTAGCATTAGTGATTTTTCACAGCATCTTTCTAATAAAAATGTCAGAGCACTCAAAACAAAAGAGCAAGCTGATCAATTAAGAATATTTTTAAAATCTGCAAATATTTAATCCAAGCAAATCCCACATTTCAGTCACAAAGAGCTTTTCCAAGCAAGGCTATTTGAGGTTGTGTTGCCCTGGGTTCCCTCATCACTAAGATATTCCAGCAAGACAGAAACTCTGTCAGGACTTGCTGCTTAACTGCTGGTGCTTGTGCAGAAAGACTGTGGCCAGACCTTCCTAAAAATGCTAATGCTAAAAGCCTTTATCACTTTGAGGAATTCTAGTTATTTTTACATAGGAGCAAGCACCCGACTCATAATTATTCCCTCAGCTGGGACTGCCATGGAGCCAGTTCTGGGTAGCTGACTGAACACCAGGGAGGTGGAGGAAATCGGTTGCTTGTTCCTAAGGTCACTCAGCAAAGCTGACAGAAGGTCCCTGGAATTAAGACCCCCACATACACTGGAAAATTGATGGGCTCCTTATACACCTGACAGGAAAACCGCAAACAGATCAGGGCATCTTCACTATTCATGCTGATCTACATCCTCTCTCACATGAAAACTGCTTTTGTTGAAAAGTCCTCCAAAGAAAGACTTCCACAATGCCTGCAGAGCTTCCTTAAGTGAAACTATTACATATACTTGAGCAAAATTTTGTGTCACAAATACTGGGCATTAGAATAGAACCATCCTGGGGCCGGTGCTCTTTAATGTCTTCATCAATGACTTGGATACAGGGCTTGAAGGACTGCTAACTAAGTTCACCGATGACACCAAACTGGGAGGTCCTGTGGACACCCTCGAGGGCAGAGAGGCCCTGCAGAGAGATCTGGATAAATCAGAGAGCTGGGCCACCACCAATCCTATGAATTTTAACAAGGGCAAGTGCCAGATTTTGCACCTGGGACACGGCAACCCTGGACAAACATAAAGACTGGGGAATGAGAGGCTGGAGAGCAGCCCTGCAGAGAGGGACCTGGAGGTTCTGGTCGATGGCAAGTTGAACATGAGCCAACAGTGTGTCCTGGCTGCCAAGAGGGCCAGCCGTGTCCTGGGGTGCATCCAGCACTGCACTGCCAGTCGGTCGAGGGAGGCGATTGTTCTGCTCTATTCTGCACTGGTGCAGCCTCGGGCACCACAGTATAAAAAGGATCTGAAGCTACTGGAGAGTGTCCAGAGGAGGGTCACAAAATTGGTGAAGGGCTTAGAGGGGAAGCTGAAGTCACTTGGTTTGTTCAGCCTTGAGAAGAGGAGACTGAGAGGAGATGTCATCGCAGTCTATAACTTCCTCACAAGGGGAAGAGGAGGGGCAGGTGCTGATCTCTTCTGTCTGGTGACCAATGATAGGACCAGGGAAATGTCAGGAAGATGTGCCAGGGGAGGTTTAGGTTGGACATTAGGAAAAGGTTCTTCACCCAGAGCATGGTGGAGCACTGGAACAGGCTCCCCAGGGAGGTAGTCCTGGCACCAAGCCTTACAATATTCAAGAAGCATTTGTCCAAGGTCCTCAGACACATGGTCTGAATCTTGGGATTGTCCTATGCAGGGACAGGAGATGGACTTGATGATCCTTGTGGGTCCCTTCCAACTCACAACATTCTGTGATTCTGTGATTCTGTGATTCTATGCCTAATCCAGACAGTGCTTGGCATGCTAAAAGTCCAGGTACATTTATAAAAGTGGATACTGAGGCATTTTACTTTAAGTTTGGTGGAGAAACAAAGCTGCTATTTAAACAATTAAAAGAAAAATCTCGCTTAGACAAAGTGCCAGGTGAAAGGCACTGGACTGGAAAAGAATATTACTCAGGTTTCATAGAATAAGACAGTTGCTAGTGCTTTTGCATAGTTCTTCCACATTTCCAGTGTTCTGGGTGTGGAGACAAAAAAAAAACGGTCAAGGAAATTAAAGGTCTTTCAAAAATAAGAATTTAACAAGTAGGAAGAGAACACCTTGTTCTCTCTCACACATACTGCAGTAGAGAGGAGATCTTATGAAGACTCAGGAATAAGGAAAAGATTATTCTACTCTTGAAGTACAGGAAGGGGGTAACAGATGGAAACACTGATAAGAAGTTCTCTCTGCTTGTGATTACGATCCTGAGAGAGTATGGTAAAGGTGGGCTAAGAAGGATAACAGCATTTTCTTCTCCCACCATCATAACCAACCTACACTGAGCTCCTCAGGACAGAGCTGACCTTCCTATAAACCAGGACAGACCTCTGTTCTTGTCAGGGCTTCTTTAGAAATTACCACAAAATGCATAAACTGAAAAACCCATACAGAGAGATCCCAGAAAAGGCATTTATATTCTGAGCTGTTAATTACAACATAACAATCAGAAGTCTATACAAATACATATATTAAAATACTCCTCTTTGCAGGTCTATTAAGACTGTCTTGCTCTGAAATTGAAGTCTTCCATCCACCCCCTCCTCTTTCCAGGGAAAAGTCTCCATTGCTGCTAAATGTACTGGTTTTCAAAGCCATACCCATACACTGAACTATAAAGAAAACAACATGCTCTGATGGAGTAGGAATCTTTCCATCTAATTCAAAAGGAAGACAATTTTTTTGTTCCCCACTTAAGTCTATTTTTATTGTACAGGCAGTTTCAGAGGATGGGTTGTGTAAAAGCTAAATAGGCAGAAAAAATACTGGCTTCACCGCCTGTCACCCTTGAAATCCCTAATGTGACAATAAGCAGTACTTCCTCACCATATGCTACATGCTTCTGGTACCTTCCAGAAAAGCTTTTTATCTGATGCTGGGAACAGACTCCTGCTGCAGATCTGAATGCAGAGGACTGAAAGTACTGCACAAATGAGAGATGGAGTTGGGGAAAATGACTGGTTGAGTATAGAAAGAAACAGGAAATCAATTCTCAGAGATGCTATCTTTGCTTTGGTGCTTCTGTTCCACCTCCTCCTCCCATACTTGCTCTCTGTTCTTCGCCAGCTTCCTACTGTACCAGCTCTTTTCCTAGCTACCCACTAGCAAAGGAAGGAAACTTTACTAAGACCATCTTTCCTCTGCGGGTGCAGTATGTCTCTGTCTTAAAAGTACTGTCTGGTTCACCCTGGCCTATTTTTGGCTGTCATCTGAAAACGCAGCAATTCTTTCTTCCAGCCTTTTCTGCTTCCCCAAGTATCAATCCAGACCCCATCTAATGACAGGGTTTGAGATCTCAAGCAAACTCTGAGAAATCAACAGTAAGATGAAAATTATAGTGTATGAAGAATAAATAGTCTTTTTTTTAAAAAAAAAAAGCAGGGGCCAGCAGGATAACAATTCCAGATAAGATTTAAATAAATATACGTGGGAGGTAGCAGAAAAAGCAGTTAGTTCCTCATGCTCAGATGCACACAGGTAATGACCTCTGTCTCTTGCTCTCCCAAAGCTAACAATGCTGGTTATTGCACTCCTCCAGTGTGATCTGGAAAGGATCCAGCGCACTACTGATTACATTTCATCCACAGTTAGTTTAACCTTTGAAACATGACAGTCAGCAGCAGGGAACAGGCCAGCACGTAAGGTCAGCTCAACCTTGTTGGTCCCAGCATTCTCCCAGTGTTTGCACAGAAAACAACCTGGTGATCAGGGATTCCTCCCCCATAAATACAAAAGACCCAACAGGGACAGCGCTGAAACACTGATTTTATTGCAAGGTGCCATTCATAGCCATTAATCTGCCAAAACAGAAAAAGACTGGTTCTCCTTTTTCAAAAAACGTAAGAAATAGTATTACATGGAAAAAGTCTCATTTAGGAAGGCAGAGATGTGACTATTTGATCTAATGTCAGGTATCAGGCAAATGTTGCACATTACTCCTCCAAGAATACAGAAAGAAGAAAAAAAAAGATCAAGAGAAAATAAGTACGCTCTGAAATAACAGTGAAACAACTGGGTCAGCAAGTGTAACAGGAACACTCTGTGCTAAAAGAAAGGCTAAAAAAAAATTCCGGTTAAGTTGGCCATTTTTCTCAAGTTCACTTCCTTTCTATAACAACCTCTTTTGAAGCTCACATTTTATCTGTTGTATATTCAATTTTAAAATGAAAAATGAGTGTTTCTACCGAAAAGTACAGGACTTAGCAAGATCAGTTACTTTATCTCTTCCTAAATATTATTTTTAAGTTTCAATAAAATCCTTAGTCACAGGAAAACGTATATAAAAGGAAAGCAATGAAGATATTCCTTGCTTCAAAAAGCTATTAGTTAGTTATCACATTTTCCCTCTGGATAGACTGAGAGTATTCTGAAGTTATTAAAATGGAAAAAAATCTATTTTTCTTAAAAACTACTGTCCTCTAACATAATGGCAGCGATGACAATTTTTTTCAGTAATACTTAACTATCCCTTGGAGCGTGTGCACTTGGATTTTTCATTATTGGGGTGTTTGTGTGGATGGCACAGGGAGCACAGGCTTTTCAAGAGCCAGTAAGAGGTGAAAAAAAGGTCACTTCAGCAGAATTCATTTTCTCTTAAATCTCAGAGAACTGCTGCTAAAAAGTGGCAACAACAAAGCTTTCATCTTCTTCTCTTGCTATTAGCATTTCCTAGGGTTCCTTCAGTTCTAATACAATAATATCTTTGCTTATACCCTATCACCTTTTTCTTCTTCCTCTAACATGAATTTTAACCCAAGTGCTGGGCAACAGTCCTGTTAAGAGCGGGAGCTGGACGAGACCTCCAGATGCCTCTTCCAACCAGCCCTTCAGCACTGCCATGAGGAATGCACTCGCCCATGAGCCGCATCTGCTGCTGCTCCGGCAGAGAGGCCTCCCCTCGCTTCCACTCACGCTGTTGCTAAGCCCCACCATGAGGCATAAGCTGGAAGCCTGGCCGTTGGATTTTCCTGCAGGCAAACCGAGGGACCTCTGAAGCAGGCTGAAAGCACTGTGGGCTCGCATGAAGAAACAACTGCGCATTAAGGTTTAATGTGCTGAAGTACCATTAGTTCTCATAAAACAGGATGCTGCTTTAACAACTCACAAGCACACCACCAAACAAAACAAAGCCTCTGGAAAATCCAGAGACTTCTCACTCTGAACTCGCTCACTCCCAACTCTTACACCTTCCCCCTCCCCTGAGGCTCCAAAATTGTCAAATGCCTGTACCAAAGTACGTATGTAAAGCACAATATACTTTTTTTAATGCGTTATGTTACCTTGGAGCTGGTAGTATATATTAGGAAAGGCGCTACCCTGACTTACAGATTGTCTCCTTTCCAAGGCACTCACGAGACAACATGGCGCACAAGGGAAAAGAGCCATCTCTGGTACCCAGAGGAGCGGGTGGTGGAACACACCGAATAACAGAACAATCCAACTCCAGAGACTGAGACGACATTTCAGGCAGAGACACTTAAAAGGGGCTCTGACTGAAAGCAGCAAGGCCAGGCCTGAGACGGGGTGAAAAAAAGCTCACCCTGAGCAGAGCTGGTGCCTGCAGGGCCACGGTCCGCTCTCGCTGAGGGAAGGCTCACCCGCCTCAGCTCTGCAGCTGGCTGGGCTGGCTCCGCACAACCATGCTCCCACCGCTGGAGCCAAACTGCCCAAAAGCACCACACAAATGAGACCGTCTGAGTGAGCTGGGACCCAGCGGGGCTCACTGGCGCTGGCCTGGCCCTAGATCAAGGTCGGGTGCGTCTGCCCTATTAGGCACCGTGGGCTGAATGGGTCCCCGGGCTGACATCTCAATAACAAGGAGAGACAAGGAGCAGATAATGGAGAAAAAAAACCCTCAGGGATTTCAGGGCCTTGAAAGAGAAGATAAAGAGCTTAGATTCCGTGCTATAAAGACAAGAAAACCCTGGCAGAGGAATGCAAAAAGAAAGGTAACACAATCAAGGTGACAGGTTCAGAAAACAGTTTTCAGACAGGCCAGGCACAAGGCTGTGCTCGTCCAGGCCGGTGAACAAGGTCTTGGCATAGCAAAGATGGGCTGTGAAAGCCTGGCCAGTGATTTTTCCCTCTCCAAATGAAAGTGCAAACCTGCCAGGTCAGAGACATTATGCAGGAAGGACCCACAAGACACATTCCCGGCCTGGGCGGGCACAGGGACCGTGCCAGCTGGCAGAGGTGGCCCAGGCACAGCGGCCGAGAAGGGACACGGGAGGGAGGACGAGGAGATGTCAGGGAGACAGGCTGAGATTTCAGCTCCAGCCCAGGGAGATGGATGATTCACTTTATGGCCTGCGAGCACTTCCCACCAAAGTTCACACAGGAAGATAATGTCCCCTTCAAATGAATTTATGCAGAAGGTGGTGCATTTGTCAGAGGATAAAAAGATGCACTTTAATTTTAAAACAAAACCACTCAGCAGACTAGCACAAGCAAAAGCTGTTACCTGTATGCGAGCAGTTTCTGCTCACGCTTGTCTTCCGATTTCAGTGGGAGTTTGCACCACCAGTTACACAGGCCTGATGGTCCCAAAAGGTACATGATTAATCCCATACAAAGTCCATACTTCTCAAAAGATGCAAATGAAAAACCCATAGATTGTGCAGGCAGACGCTCCTGCAACGTAACTTCTGAATTGAAAACAAACACAAAACAGTACCAAGTGTGCTCCAAAATGGAAAACTGCTAAAATAATATGAAACTGGATGCCTCAAGAAAAAAGTATTTGTATTTTTTTCTCTTGATTTAGATTAAAACCCATCTTTACTGATGTTAAGCCTCAATAAGACTTTAAAAAAAAACAACTGCTTCAGAAAGTTATTCCTTGTACAGTCCATTATCCAGTTTCCTGTGCCTTTCCCACATGAACTTGTAATCCTTGATAAGGTTTACACATGTGAAAATAAAGTTTTAAGCTGAAAATCAGTATTACCTCTATGCCAAAATACTGTATCCATTCAGGAATTCAATATAGTAGACAAAACACAGTGGTTGAAGGATGAACAAGAAAATATTTCATTTTTCTACTGCCAAAATCAGGCATTGAAACTTGTGCATTGATTTTCCTTCATTAAAAAATAACTGATTGTAAAAGAAGTGTTGCTTGGTAGGATCAAAGCCTATCCTACAGGAAACACACACACAAAGCATTTGGAAATGAGGGTTAATTTGGCATGCAGTTTAACAGCATTAGCTTTTATCAGCAGCATTTCAAGGTCAGGCACGTCCATGTTTAAAATGTTTGGTTTTGTTACAATTTCAACTATAGCATATTAGAGTTTAACATATCTTAAAGTGGTACTAATCTAAAAGAAGGCTGCATAGAAGCACCAAAACAAACCCCAACAAAACCCACCACTGCTCACAGATTTGCACTGCAAACATTACAACCAGAAAAACTATTCCAGAAAAGCCAAACTAAAAAAGTGATGTGCTTCTTTAATTCTCTAATTCCCTTTTATTAATTCAAGACTTCACCTTTTCAAGAAAAACACAAAAGTATATCAAATAAACAGATTACAAAAAACACTCTCCTTCATTTGAGCACAGGATTAAGTCACAGATTAGGCCAAATGGAAGGAATCCTTTTATTGATATAGTTTATGCAAGATTTAAAGAGCTTTTGAAGAGACTCGTTTACTCTATCAAGTGGCATAGTCAAAATGGCCTTATATTTTTAGTGGGGTTTTTTTTAAAGTCTCTGGTTTTTATTAAAAAATAAAAAAAAAGAAAAAAACCACTTTTTCTTTTTTACCTAAACCTATTCTGTTCAGAATTCAAGTTAGCACGTTTTATTTAGTCCCCAAAATATTAATTCAAAATGTAAGATAATTAATTTTTTATTATACTTTACTCTTACTTTATTAAAAAATGTACAAAAGGATAATGGATAAAACAAAATAATAAGCCAACTTGCTCAGCTCCAATAAAAAATAGTCCACAAACACTAGAGATCTTCCCTTCTACCAATTTATAAAATGCAAAAACTAATGAATAGTAACATGTTTTCACGTTCATGGTTACGCTATGGAAAGGTTTTCTGCATCTCTTTTCATTGAAAGCTTGACCTTTATATACCCTAAAAACCCACAATGCTGACAGACTTTAACAGTGGTTGGCATCAAATGTTTCATGAGATCAGGTCCATACTGCACTTGAAACAAACACTTTGATTAATCAATTACTGGCAGAACTTCACAGTATCATAGATGTATGCCTAAGAGCTTTACAAATGCTTACAGCACAGTGATGCTAGGGGGCTGAAATCTCTTAAGCCTCTTTCTCTGCAATTCTCTGCCACAGTTCAGAAGAATGCCACCCCATCACACCAAAAAGCTGGGGGGGGAACAGTTGCTCTCGCCTCTTGCATGAGCATAATTAATCTTCTGACACCTTGACAAAGCAGCTTGTTGATAGTCAAAGAAAGGATTTTTCTGATTTCCTCTCAAGACAGGAGATGGTCTTTATCCATCATCCCTTCTTCCTGATCTCTTCTTCCAGAGCCCCCACATCAGCAGAACTGTCTATCAGAGAAGACAGCAGGAGGGAAACATCTGACTGATTGATAGGGCACCAGTGCTCGACAGTGCTATTTAAGTGTAGGAACCTATTGTTAGAAACTTACTTTACAGCAGTTAAACAAATATAATGGCAACCAATTCAACCATTGTGCCACTAGAGTCAGCTCAACTAATAAGTAAAGTTAGCTAATTACGCTGATGTGATTTAAAATCCAGACAAATTGTAGAGACAGTCAGCATTACTGCACACTGAAAGAGTACAAATGTTAAAGGAAAAAGTTCTGTAAATGCTTTCTGAACTGAATTATGGTTGCTTCCATTTTTACTCTCCTTTGTGAGCACAATCATACACTTAGGTCTCCCTTTCTTCTGTCATAATCATGGACCTTGTTGGTACTCCTAATTAATCAAAATAAAACCATTTTTCTTATAATGCAGTTGAAATTTCTTCCTCTTACCCTACCTCCCCAAAGTTCTAACATATTTACTTGTGAAGATTGTGAGGAATTGCAGCTTTCAAGGGGAAAGCATTACAAAATGCCTTCTAAAAGGAGGATATTATCTACTACAAACCAAACCAAAGTCCACTCTAGTAACACATCTTTGACAATACTGATTTGGTGTAACCCAGCATAAACATCCTGATGTAAGAAAGAAGATGCTGCTGCATGCTTCTCATAAACAGGCATTTAACATGCAAAATACTGTTTTCTCATATATAGATACATATTTGTATTATATACGCATTATATATATTTATATGTATCTTTTAGTTCCACCTCATCTCCCTCACCTTTTCAAAAAAAGATAAGAAAAATTTTTATTTGAATGTAATTTTCGTTCCATTTAATTGTTTTCTGCACTCACAGCGAAAGAGGAAATTGTGTTAATCACTCCTTTTAAAGCTCTAATTCTTTGATAGCTGCTGGTCATGGAGGAAACCAGTCCAGGTCAGAGAGGACCAGGGCATGGCACTCTGGGAATTGCTCCCCGTCAGGGCAAATCCAACTCAGCTCTTGGTGGCCTATTTCAAACATAAATCAGGACAGAACCTGTAGAGAGCTCTGTCTCACCAATGTAACAAGCGAAGCAAAAGCGTACAAGAGTCTGTGTGTTCTCCTACTGAGGCTGCCAAGAAAAGCAGCTTCATCCAAGTCACAGGAGCTCAATAACCCCTGGGTTGAGCTACACCACTGTGACCTTGACTTTTGTTCAGGACTCACTCCTCCATAAAAATAATTGTCCATGCTATCTGTACCCAACCATTTCTCCAAGTAGTCTTCTATCCCTCAGTTATACCAGAAAATCTAGAAGTATTTGTCTCTATGAGGTATCAAATCAATTCAGTAAAATTAGCTGTTCAAAAAGTGGATATAGTGTTCTTCCCATAAATTGCATGACATTTCAAAGGATACCAACCAGGCTGGAGCAGTGTGAGTTAAATACTGTTTAAATCAGAGCAGAAGTAAAAACACATGTTCTTTACGCAAAGACGACTGTAGGCCACAACCAGGAGAAAGATCTCCCCCTCTCTTTACTGGCATTTTATGCTTGCAGATGTTAAGGCAGCAAAAAGAACAGCCACCTGCAGTTTCCCACTTTTCCTCATACAGTTAGTTTCCCAAGCTGGCCAAGGGGACAGGCTGCAGGAATCAACAGGGGAACAGGCCAACAGGAGGGATAGGGCAGAGATGGAGAACACTGGCCTGGCTGAACAAACGATCCAAACACAAAGACCTGCAGCTGAACACAGAGAGGGTGCTGGTTGGGAGGCAAAAGGGGCATAGGTGGGAGAAGTTAAGAGGTCTCTGCTGCACATTGCTAAAGAGGAAAGGGGAAGGAAAGTCCCTTTCTAAGCTGGAAGGGACTATATCAAGTTGAAGGGATACAGGACATCAAGTCTGGGCAATCTGAGTCTGGAGGAAAGGTGAGCATGATCAAAGGGCTGTGGAACACAAGCATATGAGAAACAGAATATGGGACCTCACAGTGCAAAATTTGAGGTTATTCTCTAAACCCCATACCAAGCAGCCCTAATGCAGATCTTGGTTTAAGGGATGTGAAAATACATACAAGACTGTCTCTTTCTTTCTCCTCTCCCCCAGTATAGGCTATGAAAAAAGCTGCCTTCCTTCATGCCCAAGCCACCTTGTTTGCTGGTCAGAAATAATGACACTGTTTTCCGGATGATAGTCCCACACTTTTGGCGTGACATTTTCTTAAGACTGGGAATGCTGAGTCAAAACTAGGAGGAAAAAAAAAAAAAGTCATCAATAAATGGTAAGCTGTAACCTTGCAAATACCCAGGTCAGCCAAAGGTGAGTTCCCCAGAGTAGAGGATATCACAGAGCTTTCTGTCCATAAAAGCTCTCTACTCCTCAGTGGAGCCCTCCCTCTCTCTGTTGTCAAGTCAGTGGCAAAAATTTCTCAAGTGTTTGCTGCCACAATATAGAATATTTCTGGATCACAGGAACTGGACAAGTACACTAGAAATCACTGGAGGACTGCAAAGAATTATTTTCAATTAGCCTTCAACTATGCAAGAATCACTAGCACTATTGATCTGACAGGTCTGTATTCCCCTTCCTATTTGGGAAGACCAAAAGCAAGCTAGAGGTCTGTCAGGCAGAGGTGAAGTTTAACAACAACCATGACAATATCAGTATCAGACTGCTGAATTCGGCATTACGTGCCTGAAAGCAAACAAGTAGTTCCCCACTAGCAGTAGAGCGGGAGAGCACTGGGACCTGCAGCAGCTGGTGCAAAGATAAGATGGGCCTTTGAAACAGTTTCTGTTGTTAACTTAGCACGCAGCTGAGGTCCAGCCCAAACTAGGCTGTATCTTCCCTGCACAGCAGAGCAAAAATATCTGAGGCAGGAGGCAGCCTGCGAACCAGAAAGAGCCCACCCGCAGCTGCAGGCAGCTCGGCAGGCAGCGCACTCTGAGCTGTGGACTGGGTAGCTCACGAGGAACTTCTTGCTATCTTGGGTTGGTGTCTTTCAAAGTCCAGCCTTCCTCTGACCAGTCAAACTTGGGTCCCTTTGCACTGCACTGCACAAGAGACATACGAAGAAATATCATGTTCATGCTTTTTCTATTTGATGGTAGGATGTATCAGGAAATTAAATTCCTTACAGTAAACTGTTACTTTAAAAGAAGGCAGTACATTTGTTACTGATAGTTTCCCCCAGTACATATTAAATAGAAGATTTTTGGTATGTGCATATTCATAGAGCACAGAACTGCAGGTGTTTTTTTCCTGGCAATAATTGTCACAACAGCAAGTACAAAATATTTTCCCCTCCTCTTGGGCACTTAGTCATCAGCTAGCAGAGTCTGGGTGCAAGGTGTTCCTCATTAGAAACGAGGACTCTCTTTGGAAAGATGAGGCTCATTTGGCTTGTGAACAAATGCCATATTTGACATGAGAATAATCTCAGGGTCATGCTAGAGATTTATGTGGAATAGTTCATCCCTGGGACCAGTGGAAAAGTATTCCACAGTGAGTAAAGTATTGTTTGCTAATCTGATCCTTCTGTTAAAAAATATGCAAGATGGTTAATGCCAGTGATCTCAATCTACATTGGCTCAGCAGCAGTCCGGCTTCTTCAGTACAAGTTCATCCAAGGTGTGGCACAATCATTTCTAATCAGAGGAAGCATTTAGGTATGGCATGAGGTGTGCCTGTACCCCGTGACTGATGAATGAATGAGAGCTGCTACCAGCTGGAGGCTGGAGATGTCTACAAGGCGCAGCTCAGCAAAAGAGCAGAAACATACTGCATCAGTGCCCCACTACTGCTTAGACTGGACAAAGTAATGATGTCCAGCAGAACACCTCCCCAACAGCTGTACAACTGTCTGCAGCGCCAGCCTGGTCAGGTCCACCCAGAATATCTCCATATAACACAGCGAGGTATATTCTTCATAGATTAAAGCATGCGAAATGAGACCAAAGGGTGGCTGAGCAATGAAATAATTCCAGTGAAGAAAAAACCTACAGACAGAAAATTTGCTTTGCTCTTTGCTAACAACCTCCACTTGTACTTTCTGACTTGCTTAAGGTTCTGAGTAAGTCATCATTTAGAGCACCATGACATATTTCAACCAGATCAAGTGTTCTTCCCCTCCTGATGTCTCAGTAGCAGATAGAGGGAGGCATAGTCCTATTTACAACAAGAGCTATATGTGGCCCTTAATGTAGTGGTATATGAGTCTCTGGAACAGCATTAAAGGGAAAGCTGACTCCAGCAGAGAAGCTCCATCCCAAAGCTGCATGACTTTTTAGAGTACTTGAAAAAGAGTATTTTGAGTGGCATCTTCTCTACACAGACCCTCTGAGTGGGCTTTCACTAGTCAGTTGTTTATAGGACACTGCAAATTGTTTCACTTTTTAGTGCAAAGGAACTAACTTGCCATCACTACACTGATAAACAAGAAGCTCTTATGAACATTATCCAAACAGAGAATTTTAGAGTGTATGATTACAATTCTGATGCCCAGAAATAAGAGTCAAGTCTCTGAGTGCTAAACATGCAAATACTTGTTAGTTTGCATTTTTGGAAACAGCATACATTTCTGTCCTGGAGGTGAGCGGCAGTGATGAGGAAGTTTCATGACATGTTGTGCAACTTTATTTTCTTTGCCAGCTCATTTACATGCCTGAAGTTTTGACTTTCCACAAAACATGTAGGAAAACTAGAAGTTACTGAACAACAAACAACTAACACTCGCTTCAGATACAGAACAGCAGAAAACAACAGAGAAAGAAAACACAACACATAGGATAAACAGGCAAAAACCCAGTACACCTAACAGTTTTATTCAATATTTATCTAACAGCACTAGGTAGTGAGGAACAAACTGGAGGGAAACACTCTCTAGTGCAGTTCCTCTGACTTTTTGCTTACAGACACAGCTGCACCTTCTGGCAATGCAGAACCTGGCACCTGCAAAAAGAAGCTCAAGGGAGTGCTCTTCTCTGTGGTATACAGATAGCATGGATTAAAGGAAATCTGCCTTTTTGAAACTCAAGGCAGTAAGTAAGTCTCATTTACAACAGAAACCACTGCTCCAACGTTCAGCTTCAATGAAAAAAAACCAACAAAACAACCCAACATTTTTTAGACTTTCAACCATGACCAGTAATAAAGTATAATGATATTTACAGATAACACAGCCTTGTTAAATCACCCATTTAATTATTCTCCCCAACAAAAAAAAAAAACAACCCACAACACAAAACACCCAAACTAACAAAACACCAAAACCCCCTGCTAGTAAAATTACTGATGATAAAAACACAATTCATCTCAATTATGAGTTTCTCATCTATCCTCTGAAAGACAAACAGCAAAACAATACAAATGTTTCTTAAAGTTCTCTACAAGCTACTGATTTATAATTTAAGATGATTATTATGAATTATTTTAATCAAGAAAAGGGTCCATAATATCCAAAGCTCCCATAAGAATTTTTCCACTACTCTCAGTCATATATAATTTTAATAATTCAAGTAGGTATTTTTCAGTGAGTTCTAGAGTTCCATGAAGCTCTATCAAACGTTACTGCAAATGGAATGAAAGAATTGGATAGCATCACTAAAATACTTCGCGAACCTACATCAGATCTTTTGTAAACAGTTCTTACATTCACATACTCTCAACATGAGGCAGATAATAAAGAGGTAAAGATACAAGTGAAATATGTTTGAACACTTATGTAGCAATTGTAACATTATTAAAATTTTGTCAAAGTTTTATTGCAATTGCACTTGTTTTGAAATTGCCTGACTGAAAGATCTTCTGGCAATATGGCAGTATCCAAAACCAGTGTTGTTCTGACTTACAAACATCACAGCTCCGTGACTATGAGGATTCTGATGCTCTTCTCTAGCTGCATCAGAAAGTCAGGATCTCTAGACCTGAGATTTTCAAAGCAAGCCATGCCACCAGCAGAAGCAAAAGCCAAGACTGTAAATAGAGACACTTCTGTTGTCAGAGATGAGGCTGGTTTAGAAGAGCAAAGACTGGGAACAGTTCATCTCAAAATACTATTAAACTCAGATTTGGGCCAGTCACTTAGAGATCTGCCATCAACAGCTGTTTGATGTACAATAAGAACATAAATTCTAAAAGCTGGATTTAGGGGAAAAAAAAAAAAAAAAGGTTTTGTGTATTTTTATATTATTACTTCAGCCCAATTTTAAAGTCACTGAAATTCAACATCTGAAGTTTTAAGAGGTGTCTGAATGATTTGTGCTTGTTCAGTGCATACTGTTCTCATCATGAACATTTAAAACATTTCTTATCTTCAAAAAGTACATTTTGTTCTCTGCCAGTCAAGCATGTACACCAAACACTAAGTTACAAAGAAAAGTAGATATGTTGAAATGAATTATGTCTGTTTTTCATGGAGATGAAGTACAGCAGAGAAGACTGACTATATTTTTTCCTTCCCTTTCTCCACCCCATACTTACACATACCCAAGGTAAAAATATATAGTTTATCTCTTGCCTTCTAAAAAGTCTAGTAATATTTTGGGATTCCGAAGGTATGTTTTCAGTTATCTGGTGAGTTACAATATTACACAGATCTAAAGCTGCAGCTGTTCTTCATATAATTACTCATTACTCAGTGTCCACCCAATTAACATCCCCTTCTAAAGAGATCGTAGATTAGCCACTAACCATGCTGGCTCCACTTGAACAGTATGGGAATTGAGGCAACCCTTTATAGGACAACTTTTACCCCAGTACATTAATTAAACACATAATCTAGTGTTCTGCAAGGCTAGTAACTATTTTTATTGTTGTTATTTTCTGTGAGGCATCTCACACAAATTTCTTTTCAAAGTCCTTTTGAAAGTAACTGCAGCACAGTAAGAGAAAGCAGGCAAAGTTACGTATGGGACACTTGATAATACTAATATTGGCAAGGATAGTTGGAAGCAATGGTTTTACAGAAAAGTGCCTTCTTGTTTGGAAAGAATTTATGCTATATACGAAGCCCATTTCAGAGCAAACATGAACAGAGGTATGACTGTATTTGCTTTTTTTCATTTAACATCCAGCATGTTTCTGCCAGTGATACCTGACGACCAGTCCTATAATGCTTAGCAGTGGTAGTAGACAATATGAAATATTTTTTTCCAGTCATCTATAGGCAGCCTGATAGATTGCTCACAGATTTATGCAAAATGATTTTCAGAAAACGAGAAAGAAATGGAAATGGCAGAGACTTGAAAGTCTGTAGACTTTATTCTTCACTTGTGTTGTTTGTAACATGGTTTAAACCTAAAAATCTGTAAGCACATAACAATAAGAGAAAATTATCACAGCAGTTATAATCACAAATCTCAAGAAGCAGAAAAATAATGCAAGACAATGATTGACAGCTGTGCAAGTTAAAATTATTGCAAGCTCTCTGGAATAGGTACATGTCACCTCAATGGTTTAGTATAGTGCATTTAAAAAAAAAAATCAGTTTATATCTGTTTAAAAGTAAACCTAATTCCAGTAGTAGCTATCAAAGTGACTTTTGAAACTCCACGCTTTTTTCTAACCTACATATCCTTGCTTTTTCTAGCAAGCTAGCTAACAGGAGATTCTGGAAAAATGAAGAATGCAAACAAGTTTGAACACTAACATTTAAAGAAGATGAAACAATTTTATATACTGCAGATCTATAATTGTTTGCAGTAACTGTCTTATGAGCAGCACAACTGCAATATCCTTCTAAATTCAAACAAGCCATCCTATTTGGCAAGGCAATGTCTCAATTTTCTACTCTCGCTAATTTAAAAACAACTATATTTTGAAGGATTGTATCTGCCCCTGATCCACCTTGCTTATATGTGGTCTTGCCCAGTGATTCACATAGCAACACAGAGAGAAAAAGCCCATATGGACGCTGCAGAAACTAAAGGGACAGTTTCCATTTTGTAGTCAATCCAGCCAAACCAGAGAGAAACTGAGCAGATTAAGAGAGATTCTCCTAATTCTTCATGTACTGTCATGTAGTCAAATAAAACACCATGACAGAAATATGATTATTTCAGAGTAACTTGCTAAGTATCATATAGAATTTACTTGCACATAGATTTTTCTATGAATGAAATGTAAATATCTCGAAGAGCTTGACAAAATAGATTGACTAAGTACAGATAAATATCACATACACTTGTTCCAAGAATATGGCAACCAATAGGCAGAGTGTGATGAAAACCTCTGTGCAGAGTAAGCCCCTCACTCTCCCTACCAAAGAACAGGCAAGTAAGCCAATACAGCAAAACAAAACATGGGTTTAGAGATACCTAATCTTAAGAACAATTTAAAAAACTGGCTTCATAGCTTTTGTTCCTCTACTACAGCAAATGCTGTATTGCTATTAATTCACACTGTAGTGAAAAGATGTCATCTTCAAAATCAACTTCATGTTTAAATGCTGTTCTTCCTGCTCTGTCATTTCTGGTGATAAATAGTAGAGAATCAATGAGGAAACATTTGAAGTGAGCCATTCATCATGTACCGAAAAGGGTAAGTACCCCATAAATTGCAGTGATCCGTTTCCTATTAGAATCACACAACAGAGGGCAACAGCATTTGCATTAGCAATTTTTATGACCTCCATAGGTAGAGGATAAGGTTAGGAAATGACTTATTTTTGTCAGCTATAAAGCAGTTGTTGGGTGGGGAAAGAAAAAGAATTTCTAGAGAATCAGGGTTATTGGTAAACCAAAGGAGGGGCAGTGGGGAGGGACAGACAACAAATAACCACCCCACCAACTACCTATCTTCAGACTTAAGAAATGTGTGGATTGGCAGTTCACCTAAGTAATGTTGCATATTTTAGTAAATTTTACAATCAGTGGAACCTTATTACACTGCGGTGTGGATGGAGGCCCAGAAAATTTGCTATCATTGCCTATGACTGCTTATTAATAAAAAGCACTTTTCTACAATCTAGGAAATAGAGGAACACTGAAAAAAAAGTAAAGGAGAATCCAAATCCTGTGTTACAGAAAACATGAAATAAAACCTTGAGCTTTAAAATTAAAAGGCACATTTTTTGAAGTACTGCATTGTCCCTTAGCCCTGTTTCCCTTTCCCATCCCACCCTATGCTACACTTTGTGCTCTCTCCACTAAAAACAGGCAGGATGAACACAGTGGGTAGAACAAAGGTAAATAAACATTTTAAGTTTTGATGTGCCCCTTCACAACTTGCCAACATCATATATAAGGATATTACTGAATAACAGTCCTGAAAGAAGAATTAAGCTTTATACATGGATAGGGTCCTCCTAGAGTGCTAGGAGAGGGGTTGGTTGAAGGCAGGAGAAACAAAAGGAAGAAATGGTTTTATTTTCAAATATTCCCTCAGTTAATTTTACTGGTTACCAAGCTTCTTGGATTCAGTTTGACATATTGGTGAGGGATTACATTTTTAAGGTAATCTCACTCTAAATCCACAAGATATTAAAGTCCATACACCAAAACTTCATCTAGACTTGTGAAACAAATTGTAGGAAAGCATGTAGTGTGTCTCAAAATTAACAAAAACAAGCAAACAAACATCCAATGACAGTAATTAAGGGACAGAAAGCCAAATTAATTCAAATGAAATGATTATCCATCTCCTGTGACCCAAGGTCTAGTGTGCAAACCACCAGGAAAATCCTCTGACCTGTATTATATATTAAGACAGTTTAAAGGAACTTCGAGTTACTTCTGTTCCCACTTCCTCCCCTTTCATACAGCCATCATGAATTAACACTGAATATTTCAACAGAATTCACTACAGCTTAAAAACTGTAAATCAGTATTTACTTATTTATACAAGTCTTTGAGCTTAATTTTTCTTGAGTTTCCACCTTACAGAAGACAATGTAAGTCACTTCATTTTTTGGAATCAAAGTCCTATAGAAATCTAGATTCAAAATCCTAGACTCACCCCACTGCAGCTAAACTACCAGCCAGGACTCTGGTCCACTGAGTGTGCTAGTGGTGGTAAAAATATGGCAGCCGAGGTACCCAGATAAGAATTTTCTCCTCAGTCTTGGTATCACCTTGCACGCCACCCACAGATGAGGCTGTTCCACACTAATCATTAAGCTACTTTCTGTTGCCAGCAGCCAGGATCAAATGAATGTTATGACAGTCAGGAACGCAAGGGGGTAGTTAGCTTTCGTAAGGGAGATTGATTTCACCTACATGAAAGCTCACTAATTTTTTTTTTTTTTTTTTTTTTTACATTTCAGACCAGCTTTCACACACACTTCCTTTTCCTCAATAAAAAGTTAAGAATTCTCATTTTCTGAAATAGTTGAGTGTATAATTGTGATAATTTAGGGCCTTAGAGAGAACCGATTTTACTCTCCTAACAGTGCTATCACAGAATCACAGAATCAGGACCTTTTTCACTAAACTGTGTAAAATCAGAGCTCAGAACGCGACTTCAACATTTTCCTTCCCCCTGTGCCAGTGTACCTGCCATGCCCAGGAAAACCCAAGGCTATCACCACACAATACGAATACATTTGTAGCACACTCCCCTTTCAGAGTGAAACCTAGGCGTCAGCAGTAAATTAGGAAAAAATACCAACAGTTATCTCCACTTATGTGCCTACGCTTTGATTCAACCTTTTTCCCCACATGCATCCCCGAGTCTGCTGGCTGACCAGGCATCAGCCCCAAATTCAGCCCTACAGACAGAAAGTGGTCGGTATGTCTCTACAGAAGGTCTTCTGGAAGCTTGCCCATCTTCCTGAAGCCCTGTGTTTTGCTGTAATTTCTGTTCTTAATCCCCGATCCTGTTTTCTGACACCTGAGGACCCATTCCCAACCATCCTGCGTCACCAGGATCCTTTCCTCCGTCCTAGTGCTGAGTGTGAGTCCAGCCTCTGTCTCATCCCAGACTATGGGCTCCGATGCTTGCTCTGGGATGCCGGCACTTCCCACGTTCCACATCACAGCCTGGCATCCACACCCCTGCCTTGCCCTCAATATTAATGCATTTGTACTTCTTTGGTCTCTAACCTTGGGTTTTCTTGACCCTGACCATGACCCACTTCCATCTCAGCAGCAGCCTGACCCAGCCACTAAGCCAAACCCACCCATCAATGTCCTAGCCGCAGCAGTGATCACAGACTACTCGTGGGGCTATGTAAGCCCCAGACAGGGGGAGGAGAGGGGGCTGGTTGGTGGCCTATTTTCACGAAGACAAGCAGAAGTCAAGCAGCACTGCCAGTATTGCTACAGATCAGTGAGAGCGCTGCAGTGCTCAATTCTCCCACGTCCGCTTTGCAAATGGGAGTGGCAAAGGTCTTTGGAGTTCCTCCCCTCTGGTCATGGTGCTCCACACAGACCACCAGCAATGAGGCAAGCCTGTTACTCAATAGATTTAAGAGATTTACTGACAGCAAAAGACCAACAAGGTTAAAAAACCTTTCAATTCTGTTTTAAGCATTACAATGGACAAACTGCTGTGGAAACATATGATTCTGATCTAACCCTGCCACCTCCTCTCCCAACTGGTTTGTCTAACTCCAGTCCAGTTCATTTCACCTCCAGTCCCTGTCATCCCACAAGATCCTCATCCCAGTCCTGAGTTTTGTTCCAGCCCAGTAGCTCTCTCCCATCATTCAAAGGCTCCTTACAAACCAGATCTCAGGGTTGTATCTGAATTTGTTAGAAGTACTTGGTTTCATCACATCTTCTTTCCCTCACCTCAGCAGTTCTTAGACTCCTTACAACACATTCTCAGTGTCGTTGCCCAGCTTTGCCTTCAACAGCCCCTTCAATTGGGGTTTCTTATTCTGATTCCCATACCCTTCCTCCTCATCAAGCCAATCTTGATTTCTTCTAGCATGTGGTTCCTCTTTAGTTTCCAAGCCCTCAGATTCTTGTATGGCCAGTCCAATCTCCTTATTTTTTTTTCTACAGCCTTCACTCAAAGCTCCCCCCTCTTTTTTACTTCCCCCATGATTATTTCCATTTCCTCACTAACTAAGTCAAGTAGCTTCCACCTGCACATTGCCTAAATCCAACCAGTAAAGTCACGCAGTCACACATGCACAAAACCAACCCAACAGATCTCACTGCCTGACCTTCAGATGGCTTGTAAGGGCCAGGAGTACAACGAAAGGTTGCACAGCCACGGACTGCAACGGAGTCCCAGGGGAGGCAGAATGTTAGCAGCATCGCACTAGCAAGTTTCTGAGCATGAACAAATTAGAAGTTTTGGCTTTTAACTGAGCTAGCTTTGGCTGACTTCTGAAAGGATAGCAAAGATGAAAACTCGAGATTAAATCTACTCCTGCCAAGCACAAAGTAATTAAAGCACAAGGATGTTAAAAAAACCTAAGAAAGAACAATGTTATTCTAATATTTTCCTTTTTGCAAATGAAGCCATTGCTCCATCTGTGCGCCTGATGCCAAAAACTGCCAACTACTTCAATTGAAATACGGGGACAGAGTAGTCTGTGACAGCTGTTCAGCAAGCCCAAGCTTCACACAAATGTCTGAAGTCTGGTAAAGCATTGGAACACTAAATTTTCTAACAGAAACTACTTGCAAATCTCAGCAGATTACCTTGCCAGTTTCATCCATAGTTACTTTAAAAAAAAAAAATCTTTGTCCAAAAGTGTTTGCCATTTCCTCTCACTTGTTTCTAGAAGTCACTCTTCTTTCATTGCCAGCTTTAACCTTGGTAAGACTTTTAGCCACCTCCTTGCCACCACTCCCCCCAGCTCCCAAGAAGCCTTAAACAAGAACTTTAAGCTTACACTCAACTATTGCACAGATACAAATGGCTCTAGACCAACTCTTTTAACTTAAGACAAAGTTCACACAAATTTGGTATTATCAAACACAAAGTCATTTACTGTATAATTTCCAGTATCTTTTGAGATAAAGATTCTCATCATAAAGTAAAGTTCCTCTTTAGTAATCAATCAACAGTTTTTGTAAACTGATAAAATTAAGTTCTAGTATCATATCTACCATGGTACACCTACCAAACCTGCATCAGAAGGCCACAGATTCAGACAGGTTCAAACTAACCACCTCTATGCTGATGAAACTCTCCAGTGTAAAGGAAAAAAAGATGGCCTCGACACTTAGCCTCAGCAACTAGGAAAATAAAGTCACAAGAGCAAAAAAATTCAGATGAAAAAGATTAGGTCATCTAATGCCTCCTGTCTTCTCAGGCTGTTAAGAAAGATATTTCCTAGTGCTGTATCCACTCCAGCTATGACTCAGCTTCCTGATGTGTGTGTGACCTGCACTCCCTCTCTCAAAATACTAGTCTAGTATTTTACTACTCCAGAAATCACCCGGTGCAGTAATTGGAAACTATGGTTTCCAAAAAGCCAAATAATGGCGCTCTCTTCTCCATTTCTAATTTTTAATCCTGTAAGGGCTAGCTGAACACACTGAAGTGCAGACTTCCAACATCCCACTCAGTCTAGCACACGCACTTATTAACAGACCTAAGATCACTGTACCACAGAGGAATTGGTTCAGAATCAATTCAAAGCTCATGGACATTCATTTCTGGACACCTGAGGGCAGAGAAGCTACAACCCATGGCCACACTTCCTACTGCTGCAATTCCCTCCAAACGCATCATGCCTTATTAAAAAACAAAACATACATTCACAGATTTTCAGACAAAGGTAAGTAAAGAGCTTTGTTTGAATGGCCTAGGCTTACCTCAAGGGGTCTTTATTCAAATTTGATTTAAAAGTTTATCTTTCATAAACACACTGCTGTCACAATTCACATGTATGGTCTGGAAGTACAAATCCACCAATTTTTTGCTCCACCAAACTTTAAACTACAGGTTAGAAGGAAAAGAAAGTTATCCCTAAAGCACAAAATGTGTTTTACGCAGTTGATTTTCTTTTCTCTTTTAAAAATGATAATAATATTGCTAATGGAGTAGCACCTCACAGAAAAATAAAGCTAGTGAACCAGGTGCGCCTATTTTTCAGGGAAACATGAAGAAAAACTATCCAAGGCCAAACTCACTTAAACCGGCACATCACCGAAGTCAGACAGTTGCATTGACTCCGTCACCACTCACAAAGCTTGGAAAGTAAGTCAATAAACTGACCCTTTGAGATCTGTCTACTTCAGTAATTGTCATCGGTATCCAGCTGGCATTAAAAAAGTAGTCATGATCATGACCTTTGCATTTCCACAAACATGAGCCATTGTCATGAGGACGACCTCTTTGGCCTCATAATTCACATGCTGTTAACAACCAGCAAGAACACAGCATGTGTGTCAGTTACTAAATAATGTAAGAAAAATAGGATGTCACATTCATACCCCAAAGTTCCTGTGCACAGCCATGCGCATTGAACCTAAACTGTATTACCCTTAAAACACCTTTTTATTTTTAATATTCACAGGTTTTTTTTATATATATTATTGCTACTTTGGGGCAAGATGAAGGATTATTTGGTTTATTTGTATTTATTTTGTACTAATTCTTTTTTGCCTGGTTTCTGAGGGAAATGTGGCTCATGTTACCATGTTTTCTGTCAAGTACCTCTTAAATGCACAATTCCATACAAATGAGACAGAGGTACAGAGGTCTGAAAGATATTCTGTCCCCTCAAGATTCAAGGAAACCTAGCCAGTTAGGCAGGACATTTGAAGGTGTCTCAGCTACAGGTGAAGGCAGTACTAAAAGAAGCCACTGGAAGGGCTGGCCCTAACCATATCCTAAATACAGAAAACATTTTAAATCAGAGTTTATCAACCAAGAAGTCCAAATCTTTAGGAAACTAGACTTCTTTAGTCCTGGCACTCCTGGAATTGCTTGTAATATTCAGTTTTATTATCTATAAAACCAACATGGTTCAGAAAAGATTACTCTATGCTGCTTTCATCTGGCTCACTGCCTGCAAAAATGCACTGAGCAAAGAACAGACCAGGAACACTTACCACAGCCCACCTTGCCCAACCCAGTGACCCACACAATCAAAGAATGATGGGGTGGTCAGAACAACCTAACAACAGACATGGGATGTCAGACCACAAGCCTCCTTCCCTAAGTCACACAGTGGCCAACAGCAGATACTCAGAGGAGAATACAAGCCCCATGACATTCCTGTGGAAGTAAGTATCCAAAATATTCTCCCAACCTCCACTGATTCACAGCTCAAGGCTCATTTAACAGCAACCATAAATTTATCCAGACCTAAGCTTTTAGCATACCCTGCGTCCTGAGAAAGGAGTGCCACGACAGACCTCACACTTGCAGTTATCACCTTTTGTTTGCATTCAGCATGGCCCCTGCTAATTTCATTTGATGCTCCTCAGTTCTTTTTCTACAGAAGACATGAACAGCTATCACCTTCTGCCCCACAGTATTTTATGGACCTCAGCTGTCTTACTCCCAGGCTGAAGTCTAGTCAACTTAGTCGCTCCTTACATAGTAGAGGTTCTTTCACACCTTTGATCCCTCCTTATTGCCTTCTCTATGTTTTTTCTGATTTTAATATCTGTTATTGTAGAAAAGAAAGGAAGGAGACGAACTGCACATGACCTTCAAGATGTAGATATACTAAAGATTCACGTGCATGGCAAAACCATGTTTTTTGCTTTGGACTCATTTCCCCCCGCCTCCAGTGACTCTTAACATTTGCTTTTCTTTGTCGTTTTCCCCAACCATTATGGACCATTAAACTAGCATGTTAATAACACTCCCCATTATGACCTCAAGACATTGTTTCTGAGCAATAGCCCATTCAGAGCATCTGTACAAAACCGACACACATACATGCACTTTCCAAGATATATACTGAGGAATTTCTGAAAGAGAGTATTATATTTTCCCTGTACTACTACCCCAGTCCATCACTAGGATGGAAAATAAGTAGCACAGTAGGAATTCAGCTCTATCCTTCCTCTTCTGTTACCATCTATGTGATTAATTCTGTTACGGTGCTTTGCAATGAGAAGGAAGATACTGCATGCGAAAGAGTGACAGTAAATCACAGGTCAACTTAAGCTGACTAGAAATTCTCCATATGGTATCTGAACAGCCCAAGAACGCCGACAAACCTTTTTGTGAACCCAGCCTGAAATTTATTACATACCAGTGTTATACTTAAGTATGTAGTGTCTTCATCCCATATTAGAAAATGTGTACTAGGTAATAGGTTTCATTAGAAAAATTTCAGCACAAAAAAGGATTGTCATCAAAATAGAAACACATATTTATATAGATATCTCTATGTAAAGAATTAAGTAACTGAGTTACAACTCTTTTTCAAGAGAACAAATTACAAGCAATTACAAAGATGATGTGAATATAGTTTATCTGACTGCTCAGTCCTTGAGATCCTCAGCAGCAAGAAACTGAGGTAAAAAAACCCCAACCTGGTCTGATGGGTTGTGAGCAATCTGGAAGTAAATCACACTTTTTGTATGTGGATAATCACATAGGCACATGTTGCTCTACACTGACCAGTCATAAAAGATCACAGAAGCAGCAGAGTACACACTGTGTGAAAACCAGAAGATAAGGTGGATTTTTCCTCTCTCTTCTCCTGAAGGCTGGCAAAGATCAGTGAAATTAAACACTGCCCAAGGCAATTGTTAAAAGCAGTTTGGCCATTAAAGTCATGTCATCTGGTGACCCAACTGACCTACATTAAACCCAGGCTAAAGGGCAATGTCATCTTTCTTTTCCTTTAGATAGCATGACTTTGCATGTTCAGTGCAGATGGAAGACAACCCCTTTGGCCTTCTTGTTTCCACTGTATCCCCCCTTACTACAAACCAAAGTCAGCTGCAACCAATCTTTTTTACTTGTTTGGTCTTTGTTTCATCCTACTACACTACTGCTGAGCTGAAAAAGAGCAGTTTTTCCCCCTGAAGGGTATACAACCAATATCTATCTAACCAGAGGCTTTAGCAATCCATATACTTAAAGATGAGAAAGATTCATAGGCTAATACAAATATTCTAAAAATTGCCCATTTAATTATCATTAGATACATTCAGTTTGGATAGTTTGAACAAATGAGACATGGTATAATCACTTTTCTATTAAAGCACTAAATGTCAAAGAAGAGGTTACTCAACAAATTATTTACTTCAGATTTACTGCATGGCCTACAGTTTCTCCACACAGATCTGAGAGCTGCCATGTCAATAATACAGATATTCTTTAAGAATTTTTCTAAAATTTTAATACTTTACAAAGATCATTCACAATCCACAGAAATGCTGTTCCACAGATAACAGGGTGGGTCATTCCAACTCTAATTCCAGGAGATCCAAGACCACTGCTTGCAGAACCGCAACAGAACACCCTTCAAGCACAATTTACCGTGCAGCTCTTGTATGTATTTTATAGGCAAATCTCTTATATGTATTTTATAGACAAAAAGAGTGCAAGTGGCTCAAGTAGGAGCACATACGTTAATTGGTTCAGTGAAGACAAATACAATGGAACAGTATTTTGCTCTTGTTGAACCCATATAGAAAACTTCCTTTTATATTGCAAGATTTGCATTTAATTAGGTCAAACAGCTTTAACTATTGCTTATTATTAGAATCACAGAATAATTCAGGTAGGGATGGACGTCGGAAGGTCTCTTTTCCAACCTCCTACTAACAGCAGGGTCAGCTGTGAGAGAAGACCTGGCTGCTCAGGGCTTTGCCCAGTCAAGCCTTGAAAAGCTCCAAGGAGGCAGACTGCACAGCACTCCTGGGCAACCGGTGCCTCTGCTTGATCGTGCTCAGGGTGAAAAGGAAAGCTGCTCCCCAGCCTGTCAGTCCACAGACTGTCCCGTTACAAGGGCTGTGTGTGGAAATTCCAGGAAGTCAGTTTAGAGGAAAGAGGGTAAGAAACAAAACAACAGATTTATACTGTTTATTATCAATCCTACATTTATGCACTGTTATTGAGGAGAAACCTTTGTCTTATTCAGTCACTGTTTCTGATAGCAAATGGTGTTCAGCACAGGCTGCTTTAAAAAGACATAAAGTGGATAATATCTTGCAGCCTCTAAAAGGTTCTTGAATCATTTCTACATTCCGCTCTCCTGTCAGAGAAAACCACTTCATCAAAAACAGAGAATGTTCTTATTCATTCCATCTTGTTCAATGTGGGCTGCAAGACACAACACTTATTTACATTGCAAGAGCTTTCTTGTTTGTCAACAAAAGATATTTTGAAGAGCTGCCAGTGTGTCAGGGATGGAGCTTGATGCTGCAGTGTCTGTGCCTCTGCATTAGCCACTTTGTTGATGGGAATAAATTACTAGGCTGTCTAATGGCTCAGGCAAAGAGCCTTTTCTCATGTGAACATTTCTCTGAAGTATCATAAAGAGGAACTTACTAGAATTTAGATCTTCTTCAGTTTCAGATTATGCAAATTTATAATCCATATATTTTAAATAGTGTGCTACTTCTCTAGAAATTATACATCTGCTAAAGCATTAGGTTGTTTTTACCCACAAAGAATAAAAGTAATTCCACTGTTTCAACAAGAGCACGCTAAACATTCCAGCAATTAAATCATCTTGTTGCTTTTACTCATACTTTCAGTTTTCAAAAATCTTTTAAGAGAAGTGCAGGAATGTATACAGTACATAAGAATGCAAACAGCTATGTCAACTTGAAGTTTAGTTTGTTTTTAATGGCTAAACTATATGAAAAAAAAGTCCAAAACAATTGAAGAGTTGGCATTTGAACTACAACTGTTTTCTCTGGTGCTCAACTACACTTGGAGCTTACTGAGGTAAATAACACTCAACTGCACTGAAGCATAGTATCTTACTGTTGAAAGATCTAAAGAGGCATGTAATAAATAAATCCTTCTGACTGGTATTTAAAAATAAGGGCATTCAAACATTTTCCATTTTAAAAACCCATTGTTTTTGAAAAAAAAATCAAAGGTGCAAAATTCTGTTCTCAAATTCACTGTCAAGGCTGGCATCCTTACTTATGTAGCTCTAGATAGATATATACAGAAACATTACACACACATTTCTAAAAACACATATGCATGAAGCACCTACCTACTAGAATCTCTTACAATCTCATCACTAATCAGCGTGTTGAAGTGAAGAACCTGTACTTGATGCCTCAAGTGGAAATTTCTAATTATTTTATTAATGTATTTCAGTTGTCCAAAACACTTATTTTCAAGAGAAAGGGTTCCATTCGATAGACTCCTTTCTTAAGATTATAATTAAAGAAGTTTTCAGAAGGAATTTAAAACAGAATCTAAAAAGCAGTATTTCACATGAGCTGGTCAGGTAATTCCTATATGGAAATAAGAGCAGAGCAAGTTCTTTAGCTAGCACACTTAGACTCTGTATTAAATATGCTGGTATATGGTTTATTGCAACTTCCATAAACAGAAATGGAAATTGTCATGGAATCACAGAATGCTGTGAGTTGGAAGGGACCCACAAAGATCATGAGTCCAACCTGCCCTAGCATAGGACAGTCACAAGATTCAGACCATGTGTCTGAGGGTGTTGTCCAAATGCTTCTGGAATATTGTCAGGCTTGGTACCAGGACTACCTCCCTGGGGAGCCTGTTCCAGTGCTCCACCATGCTCTGGGTGAAGAACCTTCTCCTAATGTCCAACCTAAACCTCCCCTGACACATCTTCCTGCCATTTCCCTTGGTCCTATCATTGGTCACCAGAGAGAAGAGATCAGCATCTGCCCCTCCTCTTCCCCATGTGAGGAAGTTAGACTGCAATGAGGTTTTCTCAGTCTCCTCTTCTCCAGGCTGAACAAACTAAGTGACTTCAGCCTTTCCTCATACGGCTTTCCGTCTAAACACTTCACCAATTTCGTGGCCCTATTGTGTCTTAAGAACCATGCCTGGAATACTTGAGGACACTACCCAACCCATCAATCTAATATGGAATGAAATCAAAAGCTAAAGCTTAGCAAATAAAAATCTCTAGCAGAAATAAGTAGCTTCTTTGTTTGTTATTTAAACACCCATTATCATATAACTATCCTTACTCGTTCTTTTTCCAAAGGCAACTGGCTGAAGTACCAGTGACTGTGGGTAATTGCTCAGAAACTAGGCAATGAGAACCTTACCCGAAGATATTGGCACCGTTTTAAAACATGAGAGACGTAGTTTGGGAGCAGAACCAGGGCAGTATAATGAAATGAAGAATTCTGTCCTCAGGACTCCCCAGTCCAAAATACTTTGTGCCAAATTCAGTGTCATGCCCTAATGAAATACACATTACTGAAGCTTATCTGGTACCTGCAGTATATTACGAGATGCTCACCACATATGTAACATTTGCCTTTTGTAGCACACAGATTCTCCTTGCCTCTTGTTGAGATTCAAGACTGTAGTTATTAGGATGGCAAGGCCACACTTGCTTTAAACACAGGCCACAGATTTCTAGACAAAGGAAAGCTCTTCCATTTAACTGCATACAAGATCTGCTGTGAATTTATGCTAAGCAAACTAGGGTTTCTATTTTTTTTATTATTATTCAGACTATAACTTCCACATAATAAATTGATGTTTTCTCTTGCTGTGTTTCAAGAGTATTTGCATACAAGGCCCAAGGCAGCACTGCAACATTAACAACTGTTAAGTAAACACGTAGGTTCTGGCTCTGGGCAGCTATGTTTTCTCCAAAAAGTAAAGTCACATACTTTTCATAAAACTAATGAAATCTCCTCAGATAACAACTCCTTAATTTCTGTACATGGCAGAATCCAGCATAACAAACAAAACCCTCAGTCTAAGCCTAGCTCCCTATCCCTGGTGGACAAGAAGCTCAACATGAGCCAGCAATATGGGCCTGTAGCCCAAAGGCCAACCATATCCTGGGCTGCATCAGAGAACCATGCCCAGCGGGTCGAGGGAGGTGACTCTGCTGCTCTACTCCACTCTTGGGAGACTCTACCTGCAGTGCTGCATCCAGTTCTCCAGGACCTACTGGAGCGAGTCCAGAGGAGGCCACGAGGATGATCCGAGGGCTGGAGCACCTCTCCTATGAGGACAGGCTGAGAGAGTTGGGGCTGTTCAGCCTGGAGAAGAGAAGGCTCCGGGGGGACCTTATAGCAGCCTTCCAGTACCTGAAGGGGCTACAAGGAAGCTGGGGAGGGACTTTACAAAGGCAGGTAGTGACAGAACAATAGGTAATGGCTTTAAACTCGAAAAGGGTAGGACTCAATTATTTTTAAAGGTCTTTTCTAATCTAGGCAATTCTGTAGTTCTGTGAATTCTTTCCTGTGAGGGTGGTCAGACTCTGGCCCAGGCTGCCAAGAGAAGTTGTTGGTGCCCTCTCCATAGAAGTGTTCAAGGCCAGGTTGGATGAGGCTTTGAGCACCCTGGTCCAGTGGAAGGTGTCCCTGCTCATGGCAGGGGGGTTGGAACTGGATGATCTTTAAGGTCCCTTCCAACCCAGACCATTCTATGATTCTGTGATCTCAAACAACAGAGCAGGAGAAGATCCAGCCTGCCCCAGTAGCTCCCCCACTGCTGGCAGTGGTACCACAGTGGTACAGGGGTGCTGGGCACCCGCAAACAGGGGCCAAACAGGGTGTCCCTGTGCTGCGGGCAGGCCTGGTGCAACCCACAGTTCAGCCCCAGCCATGGGAACCCCTCTACCTTTCACCCACCAACTTTCTCCCTAGAACAGCTCAAAACAGGATAACACATACAACAATGAAAATCCAGGACAATGGAGTAAGAAGTTTTAACTGCTCAGATTCTCTTTACATATTTTATTAATAAGTTTGCTTCTTTTTCCCTACTCCCTGTTTTTTCTCAGAAATAAAACCAATTTTTGGTTTTAAATAGTACACATTCACTCTTTACCTACTCTTACTTGCTTAAACACAGGTTCCCTATACTTACTAATTTTACAAAGATTAGTTTCTCTCTGTTGCTAGACATTTTCTTTTTCTGATTGCTATCGCAAACCATCAGGCAAGCTTGTATTTCCCAGGTGTTAAACAAACAATATCTGCCTCCATCGGACAGGTTGATCTAAGCCCGTGAGCCTGAAGTACCCACTGAGGTGCAGTAAGAAACAGCTGCTAATTTTGGTTCTATTACAGTTTTGTGCTTCCAGTTTCATGGTTCTCCATTTATTTCCCCTGCCTGATGAGCAATTACGCTGCAATTTGATTATAATATAAAGTTACTGTTAAACAAACAAAAAAAATAAAAGAAAATTAAGTCTACTTAGTTTAATAAAAAATACAAAAAACTTGCCTAAAAAAACAAAAAGAGGTAGAGCTGGAGAAAAAAAATGGGTTGTTTTTTATTTGCATAGTGCAAGGATCTCCTGAGGCCAACAGAAATGCTTTTATATTATATTTAGTTATACTTGCAATGCTGGAGCATACACAAAGCACCCAGATATCCTCCCCACTCCCTGCGGTAGAGGCCCCCTCTGGTCTCCTCCGAGGGGCTCCGTACACTGGAAACGAGTGAACATTCATTCCTTCTCCAGCAGGGAAAATAGGTACTTATTACAGAATGGAAAAATTCTGCCAGGAGCTCATTACAGTGACCTGTCACATTAACTTTCAATGAATATTCTAAGTTTGTAAAACAGCAATATGAATTTTCCATTTAAAAAAAAAAAAAGGCAAATTTTTGAGGTCTTGTGGACCTCTCTGCATTCAAGTCTGTCCATATGATCTTTAACATTTTGGTGACTTTTTTTTTTTTCTTTTTTTCAACTAAGGAATTTACAAGCTTTCCTAGTAAGCTTAAGATGTTGAATATGTTGAATTCCAGTAGCTTTGGATCTCAAAAGCTTCACAAGGTATAAAGAATTTATTTTCTCCTCTCTTTATCTTTCCTATCTTTATAAAACTTTTAGGAAATTTATATTAAAGAAGCCCTGCAAATGTGACAGTAGGTTTAAACAAATTTTTAAGGAATCATGAACACAAAAATTAAAATTTTAATAAACAATTCTAATTCTGTGGCACACAGTACAATATTTTTTTTTTTAGTTGCTTGCATACCTTATTTCTATCATGTACTATACATATCTTTAAATGAATTGGAAAGAAGACTGTTCCTTCTGGAACTCATAGAAGTATATGTATTTCCCATATTCACATTCCTTCATTCAGCTTTTTTTATTTATCAGAAAGATTTAATTATTGATATAAGTAGTTTATTATAAAGCTAAATTTTCACAGACATTTTTACGTCAAATCACACCTTTGTCCAGGGCAATGTAACAATCACACCTGTAGAACTATTAAGGAAATGACCTAATCAAACTAAAGACTTCCATATAAACACTTTAAAATTATAATTTGTGTGAGACATTTGCCAAGAACCTTCTGTCCTTCATCACAAGGAATAATTCAGTCTGCATTTGGCTTCACCTCTCTGGTGTCAGCCACCCATCTGTCACCTCTGTTTTTCTGGGGTAATCTGCTCTGTACTTTAAGTGTCTGCACTCCAGCCACCTCAGTCCCTCTCTCCACAAGAAAGTTACCTCTTGCTGATACTGGGACTAGTGACGGTTAATCAAACCTGGGTAACTACTTGCCCAGCTAAGCGCACACCACCATCAGCAGCATCTGCAAAACTGTAATAAAATGGCACTCAGCAGAGCCTGCCCAGCTTCTGCTTTCAAATAAACTATATTTAGCCACAAATAAGTGGCAAGAATGTTGTTTTATATAGCCTGCCTTTATAAAAAATGTAATCTAAGGGCACATGCTCAGAGTGAGAGTATTGCCTAGCTGGAGACAGCATGGGCGGCGGCGGTGATTTATTTCAGCAGCATGGGGATCTCGCCCACAGCCAGCACCACTGCATGGGTTTGTCCAATAAAGGGCTCTAAAGTGTACGGCAATGCGCTCATTTCAAGGATACACAGAGAGAACAATCCCTGTATCTTCCTCAGCCTGGCAGGATTCTTCTCCTCTAGAAACATTTAATTTCTGCCAGGAAAAAAGGACTCATTATATACCATACCTCAGCTGTATAGGTTCTGCTTCAGACCATGTACAACAGTCTGCATTAGAACAGCTGTGATGTCTGAGATGGCAGCGCAGAAAGCCACAAAACAATCTGCATCCCAAACTCGATCCCAAGCATCATACATTCAGTCTCAGAGGAACTCTAATCTTTAAGGTGATTATTCTGACATAGCTTTATGATAAAGGGAGAAGAAACAGCAAATGAAAAACACTTTTTCTGTCATAAGAAAAATGTTGCCTCTTCCTAGAAAATTACTTGTAGGATTACTTATTCTGAAATTCTGGCATGTAAATCATTCAGTTTGAAAGGACATTTTGTTTTAACAGAACTTAGTTTAAGCAAGGGCTTTTATGCAGGTTCATAGTGCTAGCTGCAGAATTAAAGATGGGCAGAGGTTACATACATGAATATATAATAAGCAGCTCAGTTTGTTCCAAGAAAAGCTGCAAACTCAATTACTAGCAATGCGAAAAATCAGAAATGTGAAAGATTAAATATGTATGAAGAAATATTTTTTATTCTGAAAGAGTTTTAACAAGGTTTAATTTCCCCTGCCTCTTCCAACTCTTTCTAGCAACATCAGCTGTAAGCAGCTCTACAGCAAGGTGCTAACAAACTTTGCTGCTTTAAAAGCTTTTCAACTACAGCAGGAAGAGACCAAAAACTGTTTAGGAAGCAAGGAGAGTGGAGAGGGGTAAAAAATAAATCACACTGAAAACCATTCATTAAATAAGTAAAATTTAAACTTCATTTTTACAAAAACAGCAATCATTTAAACTATGTTATAAAAATACAATCATAGCACTAGTTGGCTGCATAAGTGCAATAAATTCTGTGTTTTTTTAGTAAAGTGCATACATAATTAAAATTTAAATTATTTTTATTATTATTAAACTATTAAAACTACTTAATTATATAATTAACTGTACCTTAACCAAAACATTCGGAAGTCACAAATAGGAAGAGTTCCAACCTTACCTGTTGCACGTCATGATCTAAGCATGTAATCTTATATATATATACAGCATCAAAATATCCCATAGCACTTTATATGCACAGATTAAGATCTCCAGTTTTCCTTCCAAACTCATATCTGGGCATTAGCCATATTTTACAAAAGGAAAACTATGACTAAACAAGTTTAAAATTACTCACCTAAGATTCAACCCATAAATCAGCTTGATGTAAAGTCCTCACTAGTTTTAAAACTTAATGTTTGCACCAATTTTACAAAAACAGTTCTCCTACCACAGATGCAGAAGATGCTTGCTGCAGCAATGCAAAAACTTTCAAGAAGCCAGCAGAAATTAAATCAATTTAAAAGGTCGTCTTCTTGGAGATACATTTACAAGCCTGACCATCTCCTCCACAGTCCCGTTTTGCAGGGAAGATGTGAACAAGCACACTTCTGCTCAAGCTAAACGGACACAGAGGAGCATCAATAACGTGTGTTTGGCTACAGAGTTCTGCATGTTGTCATACTTTTCTAGAAAACGTCTTTTCCTTTTTTTCCCTGGTTACTTAATTTTTAAAGTATGAGTTCACAGACACAGCAATGCAAAAGCAGAACCGCTCGCAAGATTCAAGAAACTGTCCCAAATGCATTATAAGCAGAGAAGCAACACCCTGTTGCAAATACAAACTTCAGTTTCTTCACGACAATTCTGTTGGTTGGAAAAGGCATTAAGCCACATGTGGCATTCTTCGCATCTATATTCAAAGAATTCTGTAGTGAACACGCCTCAAAAAAGCATTTCTCTATGCCCCAAATCCCTGCACTAAACCAGTATGACATTTTGTATGTAGCTTCTACGAAGCAGCACTGAAACTTTAAACAAGAGAGGGTAATTGATTCATTACATCTATTTCAACTATATTTCTTTTTGTATTTTTTGGTCCCCATTTCAAAAGGCATTGTTTAAATTGCCCTAATCTGCAAACAGCAACAATAAGTGTAGCAAATACTTGACAATGAAGATGTAAAGCCTCTAAAAACCTGTTACCTTAGTAACCATGGGAATGCAGGAGAATAAGAATACATGGAGTGTCAGGACACCATTTTGGATTCCAGAGGGTTTGGGTTGAAATACAGTCAGCTTTCATTAGCTTTTTGTTTTTCCCTGTAGGTCCTTGGACTTTGAAACAAAACCTGAATGACAGCTATGAGCAATTCCAGCCTCACTCCTGATTAGCCACACCAAACAAAACAGCTCTCTTCTCTGTGAATCCCCCCACATCCTCTGCACCCAACAAGCCTTGAAACAAACATTAGTTATGTTGCCCTGGATATCACCAATAAATTGCATTCCAAAAAGAAGAGTAAAATTAAGAGCCGCTTCCCTGGGACTTTTACTTTAAACAAACGTACTGCAAGAAAAATAAAAAGCCAACATATCCACAGAGGACATTTCTGTAACCCCCCAGTTTATTTGCAGGCTTTATTGGGTATGTTAATTCAACACCAATACTAAGAAAATTTTAGCTGCTCATTTAAATGACACTATATTTCCATTTTACTTATGGAGGAGGAAAAGAAAAAAAAAAAAGACTGAAGATCCATGCCCCCACCCCCACTGAGGTCTGTTGGAAGCTTGTGGTCAGGACAGAACAGAACAAAGATCTCCCAGCTGCTGGCTTTAACCGGCTTAATTCCAGCTCCATCCCCTTGCTCTTTGCCACTATCTGGTCACTTGGGAAAACAATCTGAAAAAAAGCTCCAGGCAAAAATGCTGGAAAAATGAGCAAGAAATTCAACCATCTGGATTATGTTAGATCCAGCCCTTAGAATACCTAAATGCTCCTTGAACTTTACACATACAACTTTATGCCCATAGTTTCCTCTCCACTAGTACAAACCAGGCCTGTTCAGAAAGCTAGAGAAAGTCAGCTACTCTCCTCATCCACACATTCTAACATCAACCACAAATTACAAATACACAGCAATATAGCCAACCAAAGCATCTGTGTGTTAATCAAAACTAAGTTTTCTCTAAAAACCTGATCAACTTTCTAAATACAATGACAAAGCATAGCAGTGTTGGAGAGACAGAAAAAGGGAGGGGAAGGAACATATTTTTGCTCAGTGAGAGAAAAAAAAAATAGAAATAATGGCTTACTTGGTCATCATGTGACGACAAAAATCTGGGCATCAAAAAGCCTGGAAGGTAACACTAGTTCAGAGTCAACTGTCATACATTGCCTTATATTCACTCACTTCTCTTCCAACTGATAATGGTATTATTCCTTTTCCATTCACAGAAATTGCCATTTCAGGACACCATGGATACAAGTAAGAGCTACTACCTCCATTTATTTGCAGTCTTCTGCAGTCATTTGCACACATATATAAAGCTGTACCACCCATTTTACATGCAATAGTCCAGATTTTCTTCTTTTACACTATGCTATAGGAATGCCTGGATCATGTTAAACATGATTTACAAACACCAAAGCTATACCCTCAAAGCACTGCTCATAGGGCAAAACAGCAGTATATCTCCAGGCAACTGCAACTTAAGTTAAATAAAAAACAATATCTTGATCAAATACAATTAGTCACTATGTATGGAAGATACTTCTTGCATGATCCATTCACACATTTTTTGTAGATCTAGAAAGGAGTTGATATTCCCCACTCCTGAGTGCAACCAGATCTCCAGAAACAGGTTCATCTCCACAATGGTAAGCACATCCACAACAGCAATGAGCTAGCAGGTTATAAAATAGCACATTTTATCCATCCATATGCAGATGGATGAATGCAGATGCAGGAGGGCCATCTCAGGTTTTGAGACATCACCTTATGCCTCAGAAGTTCAATTTTCAGGTCAATCAGTGCCTCCTTTTTGGGTCACTCAGTTCTCTGAGGAAATAAGGAAAAAAAAACACAATTGCTAAATTTTTAGGAGAAGAGGATGCCAGAGGAAACCACCAGTTTTGAAAGGTTAAAAAAAAAGCTTCCTAAAATATTATTTAAATTAATTTCTTTAATATACAGATCATTTTCAGAATCATATTTTTAAAACGAGGTATAAGTTTGCATAAATAACCAAAAATTCAATTTATTTACAAGCTTTCCTCTGCTCTATTGCATGTTGCTTCATACCTTTAGACTAGTTTTGCACACAGTTCTGCCTGGCCTGGAGCAGCCTTGACAGCTGCCCTGAGCAGAGTCAACTTGCTTGCCACTGTGCAGCCAGCCCTTGAAAAGGTTCCTCCAGCAAGTAAGAAGGCAAATTGTCTCCCAGCAGTACCTACACCTGGAATGACTCTACTGTGAAGAAGCAAAAATGCAACTGAAGTTAACTTAAATCAGTTGATTTCATCAAACCCCCACAAAACTCTTCCATGGGTCTCATTCCTTCACTGCAGAAGATGAAAAAAATAAGTAAAGCAGCAGTTAAAAGCAGTCCCAGAATTTTAATTCTCTTAGGGAGACTGCTGCCAACTACTACGCAGTCTCACCACCCACAGCTATCACCCAAGAGGCTTGTTAGATGACCAGAAGACTACAGGGCAGAACTGATCACGACTGCTCTCCTGCAATGCAGTTTCAGCACTAAAAATAAATAAAACTGCCAGAAGTGGTCTAAGTGAAGCAGCTCCGTCAGCAGCCAAGCCAACGCAAAGCGAAGATGAGAGGGTAACCACAGTCCAGTGCGCCCAAGGCATGGAGCTCTCCTGAAGGTGAGGGTTTATCTGGCAAATAGCTCCTAACACAGAAGAGGACTGTGATGAAGTAGCTGGCCACATATCTCTATTGAGGACATGCTTACATTTTCTTTATAAAGTTAAGTTTCAACTTAGTGGCCTCAGAAAGCCACTTGTTGGAAACAAAAGGCTCCCTAAAAACCTTTGTTTTGTTGCTTCCTCTGTGGAAAGCCTGTCAGGCTACTGACAGACAGCCCTTCCTAGAAGGGAATCTTGGCATTTTCACCTTTCATAAGCATGGTTTTGGAGTTGGGGGTGTGGACTGGGGAGGAAAGGATATCATCATCATTCTTACAGCAGGAAGTCACTGCCACAGTGTCCAAACTCTCTCCTGCAAACCACAAACAGGCCTTTGCATCACAGGAGAGGAAGATTTCTCAGACTGGTAATAAGGACAGCACTGCTATCAGCTCTGTCAGTGGAGGCTGAGTCAGAGCTGCAACAAGAGAATTGCAACGACATACATGAGGAGCATACATGAACTCACCCAGTATGGAAAAGCAGCAGATCATGACCCCGCCATAGCAGATCTGTGTTCCCTCTCCCAAAAGAAAACCCCTGCAGAACACCCTGACATTGAATAGTGTTGCTCAGCCTCTGTTTGACTGTGTTCAGAAGGCAAAAAATACACATAAATAATTCCATCCTTGCAACAGCAACATGAGAAGGTGAATGCAAGCAGATGCCAGTCTTCTATCTACTTCCCTTTCTAGAATTACTGCCCTCCTGTAAGCTAAGCCACGAGCGTTGTGCCTTCCGACTGGCAGATCTGTAGCTTCTTTTACCTGGGAACAAAGGACACATCAGATCTGGTTAATGGCAGAAGTGCAGTACGACCTGACCTGAGAAAGCACGAAGATAAGTGCAGGCCTGTATTCTAACTGCTCTGTCATCTGCACAGGCCATGGACTCAACTGCTCACCCTAGATGCTGGGAGAACTGGACTTTTTGTCAGTTCCTTACAATTTGAGCTGAACAGCTTAGTGACACCCTTTTTAAGGGAACAGTGAAAATCTGGGTCAGAACAACCACTCCTCAATTTCTCTATGCCAGAAAAAAAAAATATGTTCCAAGTATATAGAAGACCATTTTTAAGCCTGAAATAAAATTCCCAAGTTCTTAATTCATTTTTTTTTCCCCCTCACAGAAACTTAGTTCTGCAGGAAGAAAAAAAAATTAATCCCTTCTCAAACTAGTTCAGAACAGTTCCTTCACTGCCAAGTTTAAACTCCCTGGCCCCCATACATCAACCTAGCTAGCACTAGTTCTACACATGTTTTTTTTAATCTCAGTGTAGTTTCCAGACAGACTGAAAATACCTGAAAGGCACGTTGGTGGTACCTATCGCTTTCTACCAAAAGAAGGGCAAAAAGCAGCGCATGTGCATGTTCAATAAATGTTACATATGAAATATACCTGTCCCATATACAAAATTTCCAAACTAATCCCAACAAAGGATGCATGTTTTAAAATACCTCACAGTACATTTGGCATTAATGGTTTAAAAACAAAAACAAAACAAAACAGATTCTACTCAGTACTGATCACTTCCACCCCCATGTGATCCACTGCAGCGGTCAAGCGTGGTGTGTCTTTCAATCAAAAACTGGATCAAGGAACCGATCCACCTAAAAAGTAATCTGGAAAAATAAGTTGTTTTTCAAGTGGATTGAAGTTCCTCTGCTAGATCCCAGTGTATGCCAAACAAACAGCAGCAAAAGAGGGGGAGAGGTTGAAGGGTGGGGTGAGGAAATGGGCAAGGATGCAAAAATGAGGGAAGAAGGATGCAAGAGCTAATTGACCAGCAAGCCACAGTGCTGTCACAGAGGCTCACTCACATGGTTTGATATGAACCTTCCTTAATAAGCCAAATCACAAATTTTTACTTACCACATGTAACTCTAAAAAGAAAGAAACTAAGGAAATCTCATAAGCATGCCTGACACAAAATCCACTATATTGATGATCAGTAGGCACCTTGCCACCAGCTTCAAAAAGAGCTGAATCCTTCATCCATCCAGGACAATGTTGAAGAGCTGCAGATACAGCTCTTCTACCTGTGGAAAGCAACCTGGAAAGCATGTGGGAAAAAGAGAAGAGAAAGGGAAATTAACTCTTCTAACACCTTCCACTCTGTGAAATTACTTTTGGGAATTACCTCCAAATTTCATCTACTGAGTGATAAGTAGGCTAACCTCAAATAAGCAAAGACCTGTAAGATGCCAAGACATTTGTACTGCAGCTCTTTCCTTCTCGCCCTCCTCTGTAACGCAGCATCACGGAAATACTCCGGGAAAGAGTTTCACTGACTGAAGGAAGTAACAGTGACTGTCATTGTCCTGTTGCACTGAGGGACTTCACTCTCTTCTTGCAGATATTGCCCGTCTCCTCTAGACACACACGCCTTACTTTTTCTTCCGCAGATACCTGGAACTATGAACCTCATCTCTGAATGCTGAAATTCAGGGCAGGAAAGGAAATTGGGTTGGGATATTTAACAAATAATGGCAGCTACAAAGGACACACATGTATTTGCATGTGCATGTACCTTGTACCCCGTACACATAAAACTAACGTAAAAATATAGGCTTCTGCAATATAAATACAGCAAATGACTGAAAAATAATCTAACTGGAGTTCAAACCTATCCAGCACCCTACTACTACGCAAACATCAGGAGGTACTCAAACAGAGAATGATTTTCTGACAATTAAGCAAGAACAATAGCAAATATTCCATTTGCAATTAACAATCTGGGTTTTGTTTTCACAGTGGGGATTTCTTCAACAGTGACTTCAATTAACTTCTGCTCCCCCCGCACTGACTAAAGGCTTAACATGCCCAAAAATATGGCTGCTTTTTCCCGATTTCAGACTAAAAAAAAGGGTATTATTTTACCCTCTTTAAAAAGGTTCAATTACATTTATTACATTTGCCTGCTGCACTGATGGCCACTCCCCAAGAAGAAAAAAACAAACAAACAACAAAACAAAACCACAACACAGATAAAGAAACCCAGGAAAACCACAGTTAGGGGCCTCAGAAGAACCAAAACCCTTTAAACATTTCAAAAACAGAGGAAAATTTTAAATTAATAAGTCTGTCTGGTGGTTGCCACAAGCCAACCTGCTGATTCAGGGCAATGTCACCAACAGTATTCTTATCTGTAAAGGGTAACAATCAATTGTTTGACAGAAACAAAGGAAAGCTCAACAGGAAATCAACCAGCTCGGGACAGATGGTCACTGAATCAAGTTTCACCCCTCCCCTCTCCAAAAATAGGCTTAAGAGGCATTTTCTGTTACCAAGCAACAGCCCAAAGGAAGGTATAAATCTTTTCCTATGTGTTATTGCCCTCCTCCCCGACATGCATACATTTCAATCTACTAGGGCGGTATGTTTGTGGGTTTGTTTGTTTATTTATTTATTTTAAATAACAGGTATGAGGGTTTATTCCGTGCAACGACAACATGTTTCTGCATGCTCCCTAGCTGCTTTTCCTTTTTTTAGGCAAGAAGGTGGCTAACTGTAACCACATTATGAGAGCTACCATGAAGGTAGGCTACAAGCAGGGGTTCAGTGCTGGTTAGTAACCCCTCCATGTTTGGCCAAGGTTCACTGGAGACCTGAGAAATTACTCCCTCGAGGAGGACAATTCCTGACGATTGTTTTATATAAAACCAACATGACCCTAATTACACTCTGACAAGAGCGGTGACCTTTTTGTAAAAGTCATCGTTAAACCCTGTACCTGCTTTAACCCATAAAAATCCATAAAATGTAATCCCCAAAAAGCACCACAGTATCCTTAATGTAACACATAGACCTGTGGGCTTTCAAATCATTTGAATTTTTGGAGCACAGATTCTCTAGCACATCAACCACCCTAAGTGAGAATCAGCTACTTAGGGTAATGGATAAGTAGGAAAAAGATAATCAACATTTACTTTTCTGCTGGGCCAGGGGAGGAAAGAAGGGAGGGGGCGGGGGTGGAAGAGAGAAAGAGACCCGATGTGGCTGTTTGTGAAAAGGAGGGAGGAGGGGAACAGAGAGCCAGGGGGTAAAGGACAGTGGCTCTGAAATTCAGATTAGCATCCAGAGAACAAACCAGTTTGTTTGACCCTCCATCATACAAACTAGTAGCAGGCTGGCAGGCCACAAAAAGAAATGTAGTTATATTTAGTGACACGAAAAGTAATCTGCAATAAAATAATTTTTTTAAAAAGGTTTACAGTTATAACCCTTGAAAAAATTAAATGGGGAAGAAAAAGTCGCACTTCAGCAACAAACTGGGTAATCATCCTTTAAAAGCATGGAGCCGGGATTAGCACTGACACAGACTAACAAAACATATGGCCAAATAAAAAAAGGGGGGGGGGGGGGAAGCTTGGGGGGAGGGGAGAGGTTGCAACAGCATGTGGCCTGCAAATGCTTTATTTACTCCCTCCTCAACTACCGCTTGCTTTAGCCAGCTGAAGACCTTCTGCTAGACACAGCCTAGCCCATGTTCACTGGTACTTCATATACTCCTTTAATCCCAACATGGATACCAGTTAGCACCACTATGGTGGGTAAACAAGAGGCCTGGCCACTGGCTGCTTCACAGACAAGGGCCTTGGACTTTCGAATCCATTTCACCACAAAGCCATCTCGGTGGAAACACTGCCCTGGAAACACTGCCCTGGCTCTCCACACACGGCAAGCAGACCTCGCAGGGAAACCAGAGACCGAGATGTTTAAATTCAATTAATTAAATTAACTGATATTAAACAGAGTTTTACAGACAGAAGTCAAATTAATAACTGTTTGTATGTATGCCAAGAACACAATTTGGTCTACTATGTCTAAAGCTTACCAACAGAGGCACGAAGCTCAGCAGCCCAAGGTCCTGACAGGAGATTTGAACTAAGGACCCTCTGGGCTCAGCCATGGAAGGCTGTAACAGCTAATTGTTACTATATATAGTGCTTAAAAAACTCCCAGGATGACCACCATCCTTCTTTCAGAGGTAGGGAAACTGAGGCACAGAGAAGCCATGTGTCTTCTCGCAGTGGCAGAATTCAGAACTAAAACCACATCTTCTGCCATGGCAGGGGGCATGGAGCTAGATGATCTTTAAGGTCCTTTCCAACCCACACCATTCTATGATTCTGCAGACCCAAGTCCACACTGTAATATCACCCTGAGCATTCAAATGCAAGCAAGTTGTTATTTATGTAAATTCACAGCCAACATCAACATTTTTTACAGCTGTTTTTCCTTCCCTCTTCACAGCTTAGTGAGAGCCCTGTGGCTGAAATCCACCCTTTACTTAAACTAGTCTCTCTGATCAGGCAGGCAACAATCATTATCCCAGAGTTATTTGGGAATGAATATACTCATTTTTCTAACACATTCATAATATTTTGCTAAATAAGACACAAAAACCCCAAAATTTTCTTTAATGCATGTCAGTAATTTGGCTATAGTATATTAAGTTAACTATGAACAGCAATGGTTTTGTTTCTCTTGCATGTCAGTGTAAATGGTGTGAAATAATCCATAGCAACAAAAGCTCCATACTTTTTATGGGCTAGTACATAGTCCATTATATGGGAAAAACCTACACTGTAGTTTTGCATAAGCATTTTTCATGGTTTTAGAAGAGGCTTTTTCTCTTCTATCCACAAATATACGTCCTTTACTCAGCTCTGCCATGACAAGAGAGAGATAATCACATAAAAGGGGAAAGGAAAGCTTGTTTCCTTCTCCCCTCTTCAGTATGCCATCACACTTTTCTCCAGCGACCAAAGAAACTTACATATTCAGCCAAGGTGGAATCCCCAAACACATTGCATGTTTTTCGGTCAAAATGTAAAAGGATGCAAGTTTACCTCAAGTTTACCTCAAATTTCCCTCAATAATTCTATGATTCTATGAAGTGAGGTCTGAGCGGCCTGTTTTCCAGTATCTTTTTCTTAAAAAAAAAAAAAAAAATCACAATAGATTTTCTTTGGATTCTTTAGCTCTCAAACTGCTAGTCTTCTAACTCAATCTATTATTTTATTAAGTTTAACTTGACTCTTTACCTTGAATTAAGCCATTCTCCAGCAAAATAAAACGTGTATCTGTAAATGATCCAAACACATCCCCATCTTTTTTGCCATGGAACGTAATAGCAATTGTCCATGTTTGGGACACAAGAACATTCCTCAGTTACCTTCGATATGCTCTGGTCAGATGTACTAAGCTTAAGCTAAAGTTGCAAAAACAGGTTTTCTCAATAGCAAGTAATTCAGTAGTAGCAGAAGTGGAACACAGAAATCACCTGAATACAAAAATCTTATTAAAATCATAATAGTACTGCTCTCCAATAAAGGATGGGAAGAGGAATAGAATGGTAAAGAACAGTGATTATCAGTTAAAAGTTTACTTATTTAAAGTAAAAATAAGTCCAGCTGTAGAAACAGAGAAGGAATTACAAAGCATCAGTAATGACTGCAGATAGCTCATGGCAAGCCTCATTTTGAAAACAAAGATAATCACAATCTGAATACTCTCCTTCATATGGCTATATGGTGAAATTGCATTTAACTGTTTACTCAGGAGTTTGACTATTTTCTCCTTATGTATTCATAGTTTGGGGCTATTTTTCCTGGCATATGTGATGACATTATAGACACAGGAAGATTCACCAGTGTATTCTCTTATCTCTGTACACTGGCTGAAAGAACACAGTTTATGTGATTTTTTTCCAGATTGGAAAGGCACTGTGACAACACACAGAACAGGCCTCATTTTCAACTTGCATTTTTTAATGAGAAATTTATCAGTTCCTCTCAGCATGAATTGCACTTTGGAACAGGGAGAACAGAACTGTTTTAATGAATTCATCCTGAGGGCAGCCTCCTTCCAGGCATTGGCCTTGAATACCCTCATTTTCTGTCCTTGGGGCAAAAGATTAGTTATGAATCATAAAACACGTCTGCTCTCTGGCCCTTGTTAACTTGCCAGCCAACTTCTTCCTAAAATTGGGGAGAACAGCCAAGTGTGGAAAGAAGAGGGTTGTGCTTTTTAGTTCCAATTACGAAAAGAGGAATGGAGAGTGGATGGCAACGTACCTTTTCCTGCTCCAAATTATTATCTGAGTAAACCATGGGAAGATGAGGTTTTATTAAAAAAAAAACAACCCAAGGGGGGAAAGAAGAACTAGAAACTGGCAACTAGAGATTGTTTTTCCTCTACATATGGAGTACGTTCAGCTAGAATACGGCAGCTAGAGGGAAATTGCAATCCACATAGTGAACCATCACACAAGCATCAGTATGTGCAGATAAATAAAACATATGGACACACATACAACTCAGTTATCGGAAGGACGCACAAGGGCAGGTAATCAATAACAGCAATTCTCAAACCTCACCAATTAACAAAGTAGCAAGTAGAAGTGACTGATTGAAATAACATAAATAAGTATCTCCTTGTTATGCATGCTTTCTTTTAGTCCTCAAAAGGTTTAAAATCAATAGTACTGGGTTTATTTTAAGTTTCCTTACAGTAAAATGTTTGATTATAGGCATTAATCTAGAAAGACTGATTTTAGACAATGCATCAAAGTCAATCCATCAGGTATCATTATTACCCTTGGATGCTCAATCTTCCATTCCAGGCAGGCCAAACAACCTCTTATGGAGTCACTCAAGCTTTGCAGCCGTCCTATTAACATATGCTTGGCGATGCCTCAATCACTAGACCATTTCTGGGCTCCCATCCAGTAACTGACAAGACCTGCAAAGAGCTGCCAGTAACAGCACTCAGTGCGTCTCTCCATTGATGTGTGTGACTGGACATGCAATCAGCATGTATTTGCCATGATATACAGAAAGCATACCTAGCACACAGCACAAAAATGGCCAGAAAGAAGACAGCAGAAAGCAGGTTACCAAAGCAGTTCATGCTGCCAGTAGCCCATTCCTTGCTTGTATGTTTGCAAAGCCCTTGGGACAGATGAATTGTTTCAGGAAGATGTATCTTACCAATAGAATATTGCCTAGTTTTATAGGGTTTTGTACTACCCTACTTTACAACAAACAGCAGAATCACAGAATAATTTGGGTTGCAAGAGACCTCTGAAGGTCAATCAGTCCAACCTCATGCTCAAAGCAGGGTCACATTGGAAATCCTGTGAAAATAAAACACTGTTCTTATGTACTTTGGTTCACAATTGATCTGCATTAATAGTTTTGACTCATTAACCTGTCAAATTTAAATGTGAGGTTCTCAGTAATTCTCAGCTAGACTACAATGAAACAAGAACTGAAGGCCCATTTCTTAAAAAAATTAAAAGTCTGGGCACAAAATATAGTTTTTCTCAAAGAAAATTAAATGTTTATTGATGGAAATACTTTGTTTCCCAATACGCAGTTTTTGCAAGCTGGACAAACTACTAATGAACTACAAAGCAAAGACCCAGCCATGTGTCAAGGTTATACGTTGAGGTTCATGCTGTACTTGTTTCTATAGTGAATTGGAATAGAGAACACAAGCTTAGAGATATCAGTATCATCAGATATCAGAAGTATCAAAACTATGCAGCATCTGTTGCATTCCTCTTTTTCAGTCCCAAGACTCTGAACTGCACATTACTGAATTCAAAGTTGAGCCCATTTTCACAGGACAATTCAATTAAAAGCATCTGGAATAATACTGTCCTTTACTGAAAGTAAGTCCCAGATCCAATTCTTATTTATTACACTGCTGGAACAGCATCCTTTAAACACAGTGATCAAGACCAAACCTTTTTTTCCCATTTAAACACACGTCAAAGCAACATTAGGATGAAGTTTCAACTGTTCTGAACCTACAGGTTATATAGATTTGCCTTTTTCAGCAGGAGAAACTCTGGCAACACACACGTGCAACCTCACAAGTTAAACTCGGCAGTTAATCTGTCTGGCCTTAGCACATAATCAGAAATGGATTTACTACAGTGACAGCAAATGGAGCTGAAAACCTACACTGCACTGTGCAGGGGCGTGCTTAACCTCTACCACAAGCACAGCCTCCCTCTTTCTACACCAAATCCACATCACAAATGGAATTACCCCAAAGCCAGGCCTGACAGAAAGCAAATGAAAATTGAGCACCCATCTGCACAGCCATCAGGTACTAGGCATCTCTCAAAAAAACCATGCTGGACAGTTAGCAAGCAAACACTGTTCATTGTGATAGCTGAGAGCAGCCAGAAGAATGCTTTCCCTCCCTTCATGTTTTTCTGCCACAAGGTCACATCTGCTGTTCAGATTTGAAGTGGGGTTTTTTTGGTGGTGGCTTTTGTTTAAGAGTTTCAGATGCATACTGTTTTGAATGACATTACTAGAGGCACATCTACTACACACTAAGAACTCCTGGCATATATATAAAAGCAAACTGTGAACACAGTGTTAGAGTTCAGACCAGCATAAGCCACCTCAGCCAAGCAATCATTAAAGAAAAAGAATCCTATGACCCATTAAGACATTGGACCATTACGATATTAGACACCAGAATTCTAATTCAGGTCCTTTCCTCTTTCATTCATATATATATATATATGTGTGTGTGTGTATATATATATATATATATATATATACATACACATATATATGTGTGTGTGTGTGTATATATATATATATGTATGTATGTATGTATGTGTCTGCATATGTGTGTGTATATATATATATGAGTACATGCACATGCACACTATCCTCCCTAGTTTGTCAAATCTACAGCTTGGAGGACTTCTGGAGGAGGCAACTGCCTGTGAATTTTCCATGAAGCACCCAAAACATTCTCAGGCACATAATAAGTAAGAAGAGTAATACCAAGTTAACTCTACAAAACAAAAAAACCCTGTATGTTTAGATGTCCTGCTGTTTCATTAAGAAAGATTACATAGCTCTTGACACAAAAGCTTGCGACAGCTAACGTTTTAATCTTGATGCCCTTGAAATCCAGCTTGCCTCCCACATCTGCTAAAATCATGATTGTAAACCTGGAGGAAGAAGGTGAAATAACAATCCAGCAGGCAAGTCATCTTCTCCCTCCTCAAGAGGCTTGGAAACTGAGAGCTGACTCTCCTAATAAAATACAAAAAAATGGCAAGAGCTAACCCTCAAAATTTTCTGAAACTGCTGCAATTGGGATTGTGAGGATATGTGTATTTTTTACTCTGAACTTCTGCTTTTAAATACCCCAATGGCAGTTCTGTGTGCCTCTGTCCAAGGCATTAAAGTCTTGGATGCCTTTGCCCTTTCCCTCCCCTTCGGTTTTCTTCAAAATTGCTCCTCTCTGAGCTGGTACTGATCACTTGCCTAATCCACCCAATTTCGTATTGTTCTCATGGCCAGAATTCTCCCTCTAAGAGATTAAGATTAGAAAGGGTAATAAAAATGTCTTAACATTTCATCTATACAAATACATTTTTTAAAGCATTTTCTACAAGACCAGGAAACCACCATGTTCTTACATGTCACATACAACATGATTGGCAGGAAGCTGTTTCCCTTTTCTGGATGCAGTGAAGGGCACTGTAGCTGTAAAAATCAAGACCTAATTCTCAGTCTTGTCAAAGGAACCACCTAATTGCACTAAGAATTTGATTCTATGTATGTAAGTGGTTTAAAGAAATTACAAGATTAAGCTTCCTTTATGAAACAGTTGTTCTCAAAATGGACTGAAAGTGTGAAAGGACAGGAGAATAAAGCCACCTAAGGCTCTAAAGGAATACAGAATTTCAGGGGGGTTCCTGACAAGCTACAGGGATATGGTCAGTGAGGCAGGAACAAAAACAGTAAAAGTAGATGGCATGGTCACCTGAATGGCAAGACCGAGATGCAATTAAACTGTGAAACACCATATTACAACAACACCTTATCACCTTCCAACCCATACCATTCCATGATTCTCTGAAGTACTACACAAGCAGTGGAGGGCCACAAGGCTCAGGCAGGGAATGAAGCACTTGGCTCTCTGCAAATTCCAAACTGAGCCATCAAGACAAGGTTTTGCCACAAACGCTCTTCACCCTGAGACATCAGTAACACGGGTAGGCAACAGTAACGCTTACAAAACTCTGCTGTGAACGTCTTTATCTCACCAGTGACTCCAGTGTAAAGAGGTAGTTGCTCAGATTCCTTAGAGCATCGGAAGCAGCTGAACTCAGCTATTGGCAACTGTTCTTCCTTACCACTACCACAGCTCTCTGAAGTGGGTATGATGGAGGAAGCTCCAAAAAGCTCAGATCTCACTAAGCCAAGGATGCTGTGCCACATTGCAGTTTTTAAAAAGTGGTCATTTCCTCTTTACTAGGAAGACTGCGGAGGATCAGGCACACAGCAATTTCCACGCTTAGTCATTACTCTTGACTGCTAACACAACAAGGAAGGAACCATACAACTCAAGAGGACACATAGTCTCACTGAGTATTAGCATTAAAATTGCATATGAGCCATCTCCACCTTTTAAAAGACTGCTGAAATTAACAGGTGGGGTGGGGAGGGAGGGAGGGGGAGAAAATTACACCAAATTAAAAGCATAATTTAACTATCAAATTCCTAGAAAAGGTCCCCTTAGGTTGAGCCTACAAGCAAGTTTCAAAGTTGGAGGTATTATAAAAGAAAGGGAAGGGGAAGGTTAGTATCTCTCTAAGATGTAGAAAGTTCAAGGGAAAATGTTTCATATGCACACTTAATACTTCTTTATGAAGCCAAATTTAAATGCTGTATGGTTCTAGAGAAAAACAGTAGCCTAAACTGTCTTCTAAAGAAGGCTAACGATTTCTCTGAAGTTTTGGTTGTGTACACTCCATTCAGCAGAGAAATCAGTGCTGCAGAGGGAGATGCAGCAGAATTCAGTGCAAAAAGACTGAGGTACCAGCAAAATGTTCAGTTGCATTTGCCACCCTAAATACATCAATTTAAAATAGTCAGCCATCTAACTAACTTTAACAATGTTCTAGGGAAGTCCTATTACTTTTGGTGAGATGCACAGATGAGTCTTCATTTTAAAAAGAAAAAAAAAAGAACAATATCAATAGAGTGCATTTCAGACCACAGTTATATTCAGTAAGAAACTTCCTCGCTTACCTCAAAGCGCTCTGCTCAGATCACACCAACTGTCTTGAAAAGTGCTAATCACAGACTATGATGGAGATAGAAGAGAGAGAACAGGAGGATATTTGCACAACACTTTTTAAAACTACTCACTCCATGCTTGTTCATGGAACCACTACGACAGATGGCTGGTAATCTCTCAAGTAACAGTATCTTAAGTCTGCCCACACTGTTTTGCTGTTCATAGCTCCCTCAGTTTGAAAAACTACCTCTCCAAAACTTTACATGGGGAATATTAATCGACCATTTCTATTAGATCTTGTCATACTGACTCGGGCTGCTCCCTACCATCTTACTCTTCTGGTCCTTTTATGCCACAATATGCAGTTCTTCCAGTCTTCCATATTTTCTGAACATTTCATTAGTTACTGCAGTATAACTGCAATTAAAAAATTAAACTGATTAAATGCAAATTAATCAAAGCATTAGACAATCTTACCTGCTGTAAGATCTTCTGACTAGGTATATGGGGGTTTTTTTATTAAACCTCTGAAATGCCATGGTACTTAAAACACTAACTCAATGAGAGTTACATTAAATACACTTCAATGAAGGTAGTAATTTACACAATTCTCTGTGGCCTCTCACGTTGCAGAATAATTTCACAGAAGCTGTGACATTACTGTGTGACATAGTAAGACAACAGAAATCAGCTGACATGGCTTCAGAAGCCACTCAAAACAAAATTAATGATATTTTAGTGCCATTTCTACAAGGAACTCCATACTTCTATTTGATACTTCCAAGCCAACCATAGCAGTGTAGAAAATCTGGTTGTTCCCACTATGAATAAACAGTTCCAGATTTCTGTCATCCACAAGTTCCTCCAGCAGATATTCTGTGATTTTTCTTTTGGAATATGAAAACATTAATAATTCTATTAAAATACTAAGAGCCTAATGCTACTGGATAGTTCACCAATATAAGCACCTTCACAGCTTGGCTCCTTATTTTTGGGTCATCTTCACTACCTACCTGCAAGTTCAAATCCATTAACAGGGGCTATACTAGCCATGCTCAGAGTTGCAAAGGAGCCTCTGTAAAATTCCTAAAAATTCCTGTACTAGTTCTCACTGAAAATTCCGTTACTAGTTCTCACTGAAAATTCCGTTACTACTTCCCTCCTTATTATATGAGGGTATTTTCAGAGTTCTTAGAAACAAGATGTGTTCGGGATATACAAGACATAAAATTGGTCCGTGAATATATTGTCACATAGAACACAGCATGAAACAAAATGATCAGGTTTGGAAATTAAAAAAAAAAATAAACCAAAACTATATGAGGCAAAAGTATTTTGAAAAAATATTCTTACAAGAAACACTTTTCACAATGCTTCAAGGAATGTCATGACAAGACAGGATTTGACGAAAGTCCATGATTCTTAGAGAAAATAACACATTAATTGTAAAAATTAAGTGTTGTTTGTTGTTTTATGACTGCCACTGTAATCTTTTTCTGAGGATTAGAGATATCTTAATCACTTACTATATCTAATGAACTCTAGTTCATGGGACTAATTCTCTACAAGACATCATTGTCAAAATGTCAAGGCTTATTACTCCTTCATTTGTCAAGCCTTCTCACCAGTCCTCCTTTTCACACTTCCATTTGAGAAGCAAAGAAAAATGTGCCTTCTGCATTTTGTGCAAGAAATTACTATGCAAGAACAGGCTAAACACATATGTCTCAAAGAGGCTATCCACCCAAGGTATAAAAGGAAGAATCTAAAATGGTTTTTACATTAATGATTTTGCAACCTGTTTTACAAGAGTAAAGATGTGATGCCTTAATATCATGTCCAAGCCCCAAGTTTTGTTAATTACATCCTACCTACCTAAATGCCCCCTGTAGTTTCAATTAGACATGGTATTCTTCTTCACTTCCCGTCTTGATTATTGTGCACTGTTGCTAAGCGCTAGTTAACAGTTGCCACATTCACCCGGAGTTGGCTGCACTTCAGTGGTCATTCAAAGAATTAAATACAAAACATATGGTACAGAACCGCACAAAGCATAAAAGCACTTTTAAGAACCACTCTAAAATGCTTAATATGAAAGATACTACAAAAGGTTACACTGCTGAAAGTAAAATCCTTACAGTTCTATGCCCACTTAAAATTTCCTAGAAACAATGAAAATTATAAAGAAATGCATTTAATCCTCTTTTATTTTTTCATTTTTTTAAAAACTGTCATTAATAAGATTTCCTGAAGCATATTTTTGATGTTGCACTGAGTCTAGTTTTACACTGAACGAACAGCCCAGCATTCATAACATGATAGGCCTCATGGTACAGGGATTTTTCCAGATTTCTCTTAAAAAATAGTTGTATTCCCTGTAACCCATCACAACAAATTAGAGTCTCCTAAATTACACTACCAAGTTTTTTTCTTCCTTGTATCTGCAAAACACTTTGGACATGACTTGTTGAACCGTCAAATATCAAAGCCAACGGTTAGGTGTTTAAGAAGACCTTGAACCAAACGTGCTTTTCTGAATTCTAGACAAACTTTTCACACGGTCAGATCACCCTTTCTTTCATCTGCAATGTCCTCATGAGATCTTAAGAAACTTCACATATTTTAATTGGCCCAGTAAAAGTTCAATAATTAAATTGCCTATTATTGCTTATTTCCTTTCATATTACATTCTGGGCTTAAAAATTGTCTTACCAAAGTCATAACTATTTCTGATTGTTATAATATCTACAGTCAAACCCAATTAATGAAAATCCCTGGTATGTACATACTGGTTTTTATAACTAAATTCTTTTTCTGTTAAACATCTTAGCCAAAAAATTGTTTTGCACAAACACTACCAATAATAAACAAAAACATACACTGTATTTGTTATCTGTATTAACACGTAGAAATAAACCTTCAGGGTTCAGAGCCCAACACTTTAGACAGGAAGGCACATACTGAACTTTATTCATTGACTTTCCGGAGCATTTTGGTAGAAATACTTGAGAATACATAAGGAAAAGTATGCATATGGTTGAAATCTGTAAGTGTTAAAATGAGGAATAAATAAACATTTCTCAACAGCTCTGAGAATCCTCACACAATCCTTACTCCTTTGCACAGAGGTATTTTGAGAAGTTAATCCACCAGTTCCATAAGTGCTTCTGTCCTACTCACAAACAAATTATTCAGGATAAGATTGAATACTTTCAAAGAATTCTGTTTAATCCACTAGTGCTTATGTAATAAGCTTTTAAATCAAAAGAAGACCCACCCTTGTTTTTCTTTAGAAGGCATATTCCAAACCCCTTAATAAAAAACAAGTGTGTATTACAGTATTTAACAGGGCAGAAAGCTTTTACCTGTCCTCTCGGAGGTTACATATATTATAACTATATCCGCAACTGAAATATGCATGTACCCGCTTCACTCTTGGCTCTAAACAATAATAATTGTACTAAAACATTATGCTTCAGTAATTCCTAAAGTCAGGAAGGAGGAGACAGCACTTTCTTCTTAAGTAGCCTTTTATTTAAATCTTTTAAAAAGCTCTTTGTAACAAGGTGTCAGTAAAGTATGAAGAATACAAAATAATATTTCAATAATACTTAAAATATCATTCAGTGGAAAATCTTAAGAGCCACCAATTCAAAGAAAGCCAAATTAAATTATGCCAAAAGGTCACATCTTCAGGGTATTTCAAACAAACATACTGACAAGCAGTATGGGAAGGCATGGGAAATATTTTTCCAACAGGTAACTTAAAAAGTCTCCTGCACTTTAAACACATCTGAACATTGATAATTCTTAAATTTCAGAACATAAATATCTGCAGGCTTGGGGCCTAAACAAACAGCATCCGTGGCCCACCCTCTGGGCTGGCCAAAATCCTATGGTTTAAACAAAGTTTCTGTATTTCGGAGATGTCAGGAAAGCCACGGGAAGCGCTGGGGAGGGACGGGCCGAACGCCGGCGGCACCTCACGGCTGCCGAGGGCGGCGGGGCGGCCCTGCAGAGACCTGTCAGCTGCCCCGGCGGGCGGGCGCTCCGGCCGGCGGAGGCGGCTTTTCCCCTCTACCTTTACTTCCCCACAGCAAACAAGTCCCGTCGATCGGTCGGCACTACGGTGACGGGAATCACCGAAGGGCCGCCTGTGACAGGGCCCGCGACGGCAGCCTGCCCTCGGTGCCCACCAGCGCGACCGTTACTGCCCGTTGGGCTGCAGCGTCTCTGGGGGACACCGCCGCCCCTCCGCCACAGAGACAGCCTCCCCTCACCCCCTCCCAGGAAGGAGACCCGGCGCCCTGCTCTCCCCTCCGCAAAACCAGCCTGCACATGTCCAGAAATGACCCCCAAGTACCCCCAGCCCCGGGCCGCCCACCGCCGGCGCTCCCGCCCTCAGGCGAAGCCTACCCCGGGCGCGGAGGGCGAGGCAGCCGAGCCCCCTGCCGGCGGCCGCCCGCAAGGCAGCGCGGGGTGGCAGAACTCGCCGCCCGCCGGCTCTACCGCAGAACCACCTGCACCCCCCGCGCCCAACCCCTGCCCGCTCCCCGCGGCTTTGCTGCCTGCTGCCCGCCCGCTCGCTCGCTCCCACACAGGGGCGGCTTTGCTCCCGCAGCCGCCCGGACAGGTCTCTCCTGCCCCCGCCTTGCCCCATCGGCGCGGGGTCATTCCCCTCCCACCCACGCCCCCCCGGTCCAAAACGACGGTAACAAAGGGCTGGAGCCCACCCGGCGGAGGACACCGGCAGCCCGCCAGTGGCACCGGCCGCTGGCAGCCCACAGCCCCCCGCCGCCGCCGGTGCTGTGCTCTGCGGGGTGACTGACACCAAGCGCGACCCAGCGAGCGGGGCGCCGCTGCCGCTCTGCCACCGCCCCGACCCGCTACCTTTGTGCCCTCCCCAGTAATCGGCAAGAAGTAAAGCCCCGCGCCCCCGCCGCTCCCTTACCTTGCTGGGCAGAGAGAGAAGTTGAAGCGCTCTCCTCCACCCCTCCTTCCTCTTTTTTTTTTTTTTTTTTTTTTTAATTTCCCCCCTCCCTCCCCTCACACCGAGCAACTGCGCCCGGCAATTCCGCCCAGCGCCCTCGGTACTGCTGTCTCCCTCCGGGTCGCGGTCTCTCTCTCTCTCCGACCAGAGAGGAGTGGAGGCGAGGGGAGGAGAATGGGGCGGACCCGCAGGTGCCGCCCCTCCTGCTCTGACAGCGGGGAGGGAGAGGGGTCGGGGGGGCAGCGGGCGAGGGGAGCGGGAGGTCCCCAGGTGAGGGGGTTTCCAGCGGGCGGCAGGGCTGAGGAACGGCTTCCCCGTCCCAGGCCAGGCTGCAGGACGGCGGGGCTGTGGGGGGAGAGGGCTAGTGGAGGAGGCAGTGCTAGGGGCCGAGGTGATGGGTCGGGAACGGGCCTTTGGGGCGACACGAGCTAGTGGAGGAGGCAGGCAGAGGGCAGTGAGGCCTGGGACATGGCGGCCGAGGCTCGGTGAGGAGAGAGCGAGCTGGGATGCTACCATCTGTGAGGGAGGGGATGAGAGCCTGCATGGAGGGGAGCCATGGAGGGAGCTTGGAAGCATCAAAACCCTGTCAGGAATCCAGCCTGGCTCGGTGGCCGGGGAAGGCAGAAGATGGCACTGGGAGTGGCACCTCACTGGGAATGAGTGCCATCTGCACGAGCCTGTGAGAGGCAGCACTGCGGTGCCGGCTGGTCAGGGCTGGGGGCAGGTTTTAAAGTTGGAGGAGGTCACCTCATGTTTTGGTTTTGGTTTGGTTAATAATTGAGCTAGTCCAAGAGCAGTGAAGTAGAAGCTGAAGGGGCTTAGCATGCTGGGAGGACACTGGAGATGGACTAGAGAAGGGCGCTGTGCGTGTGCTTATGTCAGAGGTTAAGTTGAACAGGGCTCAAGGCAAGGCTGGTAGAGATGAGGGGATCTGAGTGCGTTGGAGGGGACAGAAACAGAAAGATCTGGAACATTTAAAGCTGTAAATGGAGCCCAAGTCTGCGTGGGGAGGCAGCAGGTTTTGATTCTTAGTGTGTGAAAGCTGAAGGTCGGACTTAGCAAGAGCGTGGGAAGGAGACTAGAAATACAGCAGGGTGCTCTGAGGGAAAATATCCATTGAACTAGGCAAAAATTATTTTGCATTTTCTTCCTTTTACCATTGATTGATTAGGCAAGCTTATGAACCATCTTCTCTATATATTCACTTTTTGCTTTTCAAAGGGCGTATTTCTTGAGAACCTTTCAAAATACCTTTTTCTTGTCTCAGGACCACAGGGCTCAGTCTTATGCAGTGTCCTATCTTTCTGCCTCAACAGCTGAGAAACAAGTGATGGTGACAAAAAAGTGGTAGCGTTTGTTTTCTTTGACAGGAACCTGCTGCTGTGTGACACTGAGAAAAAGATGTCTAGTACTTTTCTCACATCCTTTCTTTTGTATTTGCTGGTTAAAATATTAAGTTCTGGCATCCTAGTGAGTGTTCTCATTACTAAGGTAATGAGACTTTCCGTCAAAAAGTGGGAAGGGAAAAAACTGTCCCTACCTCTTGAGAAAGTAATGATGGTACAGCAATGGTGTGGCACTGTGTTAATGCTGCTCTGTCCACAAATGAGAAACAGGTCTAATAGATAACATAGATGGTTTTGAACATTCAACCAAGTCAGCTTTTTTCTGCATTAATCACACTTTCTGACAGGCACTAAGGAGGTTTTCACTATTGCTTCTGTTTTGGTTTACTTTAGTTTGAGCAATGTTTTTTTATGACATGCTGATTGGCAGTTCATTTCATTGAATGGGATGCAAAAGTGTAGTAATGGGTCCGTATATCTGTGTAGATAAGTTAGAGACCAAAGGTTGGGGCATATCACTATGCATCTTCATAGTAAACTTGCCAGGAAAGAATGTTCAAGCCATCTCAGATTATGCAACACATATATACAAAATATATACGTCACTGCCTTTTAGGCATCCATATGAATTTATGTTTCTGGATACACACTTTTTTCCTACCAACTTCTGCGGGAGGAAATACCAAAGGAAGTTGGTTTCCTACCAACTTCACTGGCACTCCTTTATAGTACTTTGGTACTTCTTAGTACCATGAGCTGCAGAAATTTCTTACATACATTCTCATGTCACAGTTGTTCTCAAAAACAAGGTACCTCCCAGACAAAGTTTTGTAACTAGTTTGTTCATTGGCTACTTTGATTCTGAGAATATGTAGTTTTATGTGAGAAGCTAAATCAGTTGTATTTGACAGGACTGTTCACATACTTGAATTGCTTAGAGCTGGGCTTCAGCTGTGAATTACCTGAAGACATGCTACCTCCATTAACTATCTTGGTATTTATAAAGTTGCTAATAATATGACCCTTAACAATAGATAGCTGAAAATTTAGCTGAAGCAGAATTTAATAGACTTTGCAAAGTCAGATCAGGCTTCAGGATCAAGTCCTATAGCTTTGCTACTTTACCTTTTCTAAGTTGTACACTTAATTGTTCTGGAAACTTGGAAGTAGATAGCTGCAAGAGAGTTTAGGCTACCATTCTAATATGTCTGCTTGTGTGCTCTATATGTCAACCATGCTGTTGATACTCTGCAAAATATAGTGGAATTAAGCAATATCAGTGTCAGTCCCTTGAGATAATGTTGCCGTGTGACCCTGGACAGATTTAGACAGTGACTTTATTGTTACTGTTAAAAGTTCATGAGAGATTTGAAAGCATATTAAGGTGCCTGTAGAATACCTGCTATAACATATAATCATTCTAACTTAGATTACTTAATTATATCTAAATTGATCCCAGTAATTGCAGTCTAGATTTCCCTTGACATTCAAACTTTAATTTTGCTTAGAGGTATTTACTGAATGAGTGAGAATTCTTGTGGTACTTTTAATGTAGTAACTCTTTTCTTATTTGGACTTATTTTTGGTTTGCTTTTCTGAAAAGGAAGAAATATTCATTATATTTTCTTCTAACTTTCTATTTTGACTACCAACATTTACAGCTTGGAAGGTGGTTTCATCTGTACCATCTGTGGGCCATATTGCACATCAGATGGCAGGATAAAAATCTGTAACAAGAACGTTTTCGGACATAAAAGTCTTTCAGGGTTTGCAGCGATGATGTTCACAACACAAATGTGCGGGGCCACTCATGTATCTGAAACAGAAGATGCAGAATGCCAAAGCAGCTGCTGGAGTGAAATAAAGGAGAGACCACACAGTCTGGGGAACTTACAGGCATCGAGAACAAAAGAACATTTGAGGGAACAAGAAACTGCAACTTCAAGCAGTGAGAAACTGGAGTCAATCACTAGGAATTATTGACAGCAGACATGCAGTTGCGCAGCAATTAGAGGCTCGCTTTGGGAAGCAAGGTCAAGTAACACTGAAGTAAAGAGGCAGCATCAAAAAAACACCTGGTTTTAGCAAGCAGCATTTTCTCATCTCTGAGTAGGCAACACAGGAGAAAATTGTCATTTGTGGATTGGGTTTTGGCCATTTTCATATTCACAAGGCATATTCATCACCTATATGACCTTCCGTTAAAAAGGACTGTATAAAAACATACTATGACACTAAAGTTTGTGCAAAGATTGAGGGGCCCCCAGTGGAGCTACAGAGGTTGATAGATATCCTGCAATCCTGAGCCTTCATAATGGATTGCATTTCCCATGCCTTTAAGTAGGGGGAAGTAAACTTAAAGTCACTTTCTTCGTATTTTCTGGTTCTGAGAGCAATAGGAATAAGATCCTTTTGGATATCGTGCTCTAAATACTGTGGACAGTGGGAATTGGCAGTTCCCCCATTGCTAGCCATGAGGGTAAACTTTCTAACAGATTTCAACCTTTTTTTTTCTCCTGAAAGTGGAGGTCATCAGTTCATCTTCAATAATTCTCTGAATTAGAGCTTGTATTTCTATTTGTCATGCCTGTTATATTTAAATATTCACTGATAACTCAATGTATCCAACCTGAGAAGTTAGGTTTCAAAAAAACATAAACAAATAAATAAAAAGCCACACAAGGGAACTCTCTGCTTTAATTTCTTGTTATCTGTGAACTATCAATTTCATACATACTAAAACCTCTAATTTCTATCCCAGAAACATTACTATGAATGTTTTACTTTATCCAACCTACCAAACATTAAACTTTGCCTGAGTGAAATGTCTGAATTCCAGAGACCTGGCTGTGCTTGCCATTGTTAAAAGCTGATTGCAAACTTTGCTTTGACTTCCTTTGTTGGGGCTAAAGCGAATCCCACCATCCTGATGGGTAATTCTGTTATGAGCCTTCTAAATAACTTTCATCTTTCTGCATAAATCACCAGTGGCCTTTTATGATTCATTATACCTTTATCCTTTGATTCTTGTGATGTGAATTATTCTTCCCCTAACCGTCATTCTGTAAAGTTGTATTGGGTCTATTTAACATCGAGGCATCTATGAAATGCATACTATGCAAGTACTTAAGAGCTATTCCCTAAAAAAACATTTATTCTAAATGGATGAAACAGGTGGATAGGATGAAACAGGAAGCAGTGCTGGAGAGGGGGAGCTGAAGTATGTGAAATTAAGTGGTTTTAATGCAAACACTCTGAGGGCAGAGCTAGGGACTGAATTCAGATCTCCTGATGCTTCAATGCTGTTGTAATTCCAATGTCATTATATCTAAGCTTTCTTATATCTGTTCTTTCACTGAAATATTCTTAAAATACATATTTTGGCATCAGTGCTTTTAGCATTAATAGTAGCATACTTACAAAAAAATAGTGCACAGTAAGATGAAAGAGTGTTTCTTACAACTAATAAGAACATATTTGCTTTATCTTGATGAGGCTTTGAGCAACCTGGTCTAGTGGAAGGTGTCCCTGCTTATGGCAGGGGGGTTGGAACTAGATGATTTTTAAGGTCCCTTCCAACCCAAACCATTCTATCATTCTATGACTGTATGATTTTTCTATCCTTGGAAATTGAGCAACTAATCAGCAAGCTTTCCTGGGAGTTCAGCAGTCAGTGACACATATATCCTTTTATTCCTTCTTGACTTTGATTGGGTTTTGCAGAATGACCACTGTTATGAGACAATAATGTCACAAAAGGAAACAGATGGTTGTATAAAAGTCCTGGAGCTAATTGCTAGAATCTCAGTTGCCCTGACTGTAGAAACTATAGTCAGATTCTCAATTTTTTTAGAACTTTCTATAAAATACTTGGTGTTGCAATGCCAACTGTTGTTTACAGGTTGACAACTGTACCCCATCTGTCATGCAAGACACAGTAGGATGCCATTTCCTTCGCTAAGAGGCACGCCCTTAAGAGCAGACTATGCCAGCAAAAGCGAAAATGCATTACCCTGCCTAAATCAAAGGTATTCTTTGAACGGGAAGAACCCGTATTACTGTGCTGCATGAGAGAGTCTGTAACAGTGTTTCTCTTTATAATTTTCTAAATAATTTGTGAAATTCAAGGCAGTGCAAAAGGACTACCCCTTTTTAGTACTACCAGAGCTACTGTGAAAAAGTAAGTTTTGTGCTAAGGAAAACTGTAAGCTAGCATTTGTCAAAGCTAACCCTCTACATAGTTTTTATGTTGTTTTTTTTTTTCTTCTATAAATCTTGATTTCATAATTCACTTTCAGAATTCAGTAATCTTTCAGTGGAATCCTCTTATTAAGCAATCTGTGCATTACTTTAGACTGTGTCTGATTGAAATGAATCATATGGTGTGAATTCAGGTTTTAGGATTGAGCCTGGTCTATATATTCCTGGTCATGGAATCCATTTTGACCTCTTTCATGGGAAGTTACGTTCTGATTTTTTACTATATACCAAACTGTTATCAATACTCCAATAATTTTTAAAAGGAAAATTAAAAGCATGGTAAATGATTCAGCAGTTGGATTTGTTCACTTTAACTAGATTATAAAGAATTTCCATGTATCTTTGAAAGCATGACTAGGACAATCACGAGGTTCATAGATCTGAGGACTTTTTTTCCCCTAGGGATATCCAAATACAGGTTAGTCTTTTGTTCATCAGGAGATATTATAAAAAAAAAAGAATTTTGCCACGGCTACTTAGATAATTGTGTGTCATAAAAAGGAACACTATCTTCTGTTTAAATTTTTCCAATATGCAAGACCATATGAAAAACAACCTCAACAAAATGGAAAAGCATGAGTAGTACTGACTATTCTCTAAAATACTCAGCTATACTCTGGCTCTTGCACCATCCACTGGGTTGCCTCATCACAGACACCACTGAAGCTTGGATCCATTACCCCTAAATGACGTCTCCATTGCCAAACATATAATCTATTCAAACTATTTTATAGCCTTGAGTGAAATAATCCTTTTAAATAGGGCTAACTTACAGAGGAGGTAATCTTGCCTAACTTTAAGCTGTCTAAAACTTGAGCTCTAATCTTTTATTTAGGGTGAAAATAACTTGTCAGCTCCAGCAGGCAGTTTGATCCCATTCTTAAATGAAGACCTTCAAAAGGCAACCCTTCTCCCCTTTTCTCCCCACTGGCTTTTGAAGGAGCTTAGAGACCTCGATTAGACTGCACACCTACACACCAGCAATACTGGATGAATGCAGTGCTCCTCCTTGTGATCACCCAATCACTTACCACAGGGATATAAAAAAATTCCCCCCACTGTTCCCCGTTTGACATGTGCAACAGAACTACTTACAGGCATTGTAAGAGCCCTGGCTTGTTGGTCATACACAGGAAAAGGACAAGTGGCAGTTTCATATAAGCAATCCAATTTAGAGCTTACAAAGGTGGGTTTTTTCATGGCACTGACATGGTTTGATGAGTGAAGGTCAATGGTAAAGGTTTTTTGAATTTCAAATTTGCAATGTTTCCTGCAGCTGTTATCAGTAAGAGCAGTGAATCTTGTCAAAGTCAGTATGTCAGTGCTGGCTGATGTTTGTTGGGATATTTATTCTGAACCCAGTTGGGGAATGGCAGTGAGTTCATTTGGTACTTTATTTTTGCTGCCTTTTTATTAAATGGTTACTTGCTTTTCATGCTGCTCATGAACTAACAAGAAGTTAACAATAGTGGAGAAAACGGCCCTGAATCCATACTGGAGTCAAGTCATGGAAATTGGGCATTTTAAACATGGGCATCTCATAATTACAGTACCTGTGCCCTTAGTGTAAAGTTTGTAGTGCAAGGCATTTTTAGTGTTTTAAAAATTGCTTTTCATTTTTCATTACCTAGAATCTATGGAGGTTTATCTATCTAGGGCATCAAACTTTCATGGTTTGTGACTTTGTTTTGGTTTTTGCCAGAAAATTATAGATGTGTTTGAGCTTTGGGAGTTTTTACAGACAGAAAATATTTTTGAGGTGAGGTGGGTAAGATCACACAAGCCCTAAGCATTTTTGGTTTTGTCACTGTTCCCTTTACACAGACAAAGTTCCTACTTAAAGGTAAATTCCCCCTACAGGTGTGTGTAGCTGCCAGAACTAACAGACACTCCCCCCAGTTTTCCTACCAGGTCCATACACATCACGGTAGACCAGACTTCATCCTAATGAAAAGCTTAGCTGCTAAGTGAGCTTAGTCCAGCATTCACTTTATCTTAACGGGCTTAACTGCTGTCAACAGCGGATCTCTCAGTCTTATGGAGGCAAATCTCTGAGCCTACAGATCTGTCTACTCCCATATTTATAAATTCCACATCTTCTCCAAAAGAATTTATGGATGTATTTGAATGCAGAGATGGCTTGGCTCGGTTCTCTCGACGCATAGAAAGAAAAGTAGGTGTGTGCTGTCGGGTGTGACCTGCCAGCTGGATTTTCCACAGCAAAGGTTTCCCACAGAGCTTCAGAAACATGTCTAAGAGCTGCCACGCCTCTCTTGGGCAGCTTCTAGGGTCTTGACGTTGAGCTGTCTTAACCTGCATTCCACAGGTGTGCAGACACAGAATATTTTAGCTACTCATCACCCAGCTGTTTCTCTTATTTCTCAAAGAAAAGAAAAAAAAGTCAAATGCTGCAGTATCCATATGCCTACAAACCTCCTTGCAAAAATAAATTTTGTATATGAGTTATAATGTATTAATTATAAATACTTCTGTCTAACTACTCCTTTTTCTTTCTCTGTATGTAACTTTCCTGAGAGATTAATTTAGGTTAATGTCTCATAAAGCTACTGGTTTTAACACTGAGTTACATTCATCTGAGGGTCAGGGAAGTCAATTGTTCTGTCAAGATTAGTATCATTTGCTGTCTTGCATCATATTACTGTCTCTCAAGCACGTGGTATTACCAAACGTAGTGAGCTGTGTTTGCTAACAACAGCTCTGGCATTCCTGCAGCTCTTCTGGTCCCATCAATGACAGGGAATCACTGGAGGATCCCTACTTGCATTTTGAGAGCCATCTGGGCTGGGATTTGGACGTGGGTTGGTCAGCAGAGAAGGCTGCTGCTGCACTAACCCCCTGCACCGCTTCGCCTTGGAACCCGCAACACTCAGTGTGTAGCCTCCAGTCCCAACTGGGAGAGAGTTGGATCCTCATGACTGCAACGTGAGGTTTCAGGTCATGTTTTATTTACATATTGGTACAGGTTTCTCCTGCCAGTTAAGCAGACAGGATTGTGTTTGCTGTCAGGAGAGAAGGAAACCTGCCTGCTTGCACTGCTGGTCAGGAACAGCTCCAAAAACAGCTGCTGTCCAGTCAGCCAAAAAGAGGAAGAAAATCCCAAGGGCTACAAAAACTGGACTCATTAACGCTGTGGGTTATTTTTAGCATAAAAATAGTTAATCTCTATTCATTTCCATTATTATGTGTTTATTGTATAGAATGGTTCATGTCCCAGCAGCTCCAGAGAAAGGCTAGGTTATGCGAAACAAATCCTTCTGGGTTTTCTACTTTGTTTACAGGAGTTTTTGTTCATTTGAAGTAACAAAAAGCCAACTATGTCTCTTACTATGTCCATGCATGACACTTGGCAATCTATGAATTTGACATAAAATATTTGACCACATAGTGTTTTCAGATGAGTAATCCTACATGTTTGGTATGTCTGCCCTCCTTTGTTTTCCTTTTTTGTTTTGTTTTGTTATCCTTTAGCCCTTGAGGAAGGATTTTCCTTGTGGTAAATTCAGTTTTACGTAACATTTTGTTGTTGAAAGTCAGAAGACTCCTCTTGGGCTTTGGCACCCCAAAATTAAAATAAGGCATATTGCTGTCTGTCTCAGCAGGAACCACTTCAAGAGACCGCCCGAGAGTAACACTTTTCCTGAAGTACCAAATGTGCTCTGTGGTGTCATACAGATGGTGGCTCCAGCTGTTATGGGAACTTCTAGTGTTGCCAGACATCTATGCTCTTGGTCTTTGGGTCCTGTCTACATCTGCTGTGATCATCAGCACCAGGGCCTTGAATATTATGCAAAAGTAAACCTGAAAATCACACGACTTTGAACTTTTTAATTCCAAATGAAGTCGATGGTAGGAGCAAAAGCATATCACTTGTAGGTGGAAGACTTGAGGAAGGAGGCCAGTGCTATCAGCAAGCTGGAGTTGAAAGCAGACGGGTATTAGGAATGGCTTATAAAATTCTTCAAGAGAAGCTATTAGAGAGGAAACCAGAAATTACTAAAACTGGCATGAGAAGATGGACACGAAATGGAGACAGGTAAACATAATGATCATTAGGGTACTGGTCAAAACAGAGTCTACTTTGACTCCATCAAGCATTCTGGTGAACTACCTGGTTGTTTAACTGCCCACTGACTGGGAGAACAATGTTGCTACTCAAATCTTATCTGGTTTCACTGGAGACAAGTTGCTGAGCAACCAGTTAGACCAAGAGCACGCTGAAGAATGTAAATGCCACCTCCCTGCAAAGAAGTTTGTCCTTCATCACATCACCATCAAGCATACTGCCTTCTCCTGTAAACACCAGTTGACACTTGCCTATCGGGGAACAAGAAGGGAAATTCCACCATGATGTTAGGAAAAAAAAAGCCTTTCAAGCACTGGTTGCCCAGAGGGACTGAGGAATCTCCATCCCTGGGCATATTTACAACTTGACTGGAAAAGATCTTGAGTAGCATGTGCTAACTTGGCCCCATTCTGAGCAGGCGCTGGAGGGGGTGGTCTCCAGCGGTCCCTTTTTTCGGTCACTAGTAAGCAACTGTGAACCAGCTCAGTAAAAAAGAATGGACATTTTTAGATACTTTTAACTTCCCAGTGACATAGGCTGTGCTGCTGTAGCTAACATGAAAAAAGTAATACAGTGGTGAGATGTTAAGATGCAGGTAGCTTGCACGCACATAAACCCATATGCAGAGACAAATGTAAGCACTGACATTAGCTGCTCTGCAGGAAAGCAGTCTGACAGCAAAATATGAGAGTGGAAGGAGGGGTGCTTGAGGCTGAAGAAACGCTTGGAAAAAGCATGAATTCTTGTTAGTGCCAGATTTTGTTTCCAAGATGCATGAACTGAGCCCCCGTAGCAAACTGCGCAAGAGCTCTGAATTAATGGAAGGTAATATAACCAGCAGTGAGAGCTGTTTGCACAACTCATGTACATGCTAAACCCTTTCTTTCTCCTTTCCAAGAAGTGCAAGAGGGACAAAATGAAAAAATTTGTCTTCTGAAGGGGGGTGGGAATCCATCAAGTCATTTAGTTTGGTATTTTCAGAAGTCCAGTAGAAGAAATGGTCTCACATTTATCCTCAGAAACGATGATAACTATGTAGATAACTATAAGTTAGTAGATAACTATTCTAGGGGACAAAATTTTGTCCCCAGTCACAGGGGAGAACGCAAACCTTGACCTCAAAGTTACTTACTTCCATCTACAGGAAAAATTCAGTTACATTGAATGGTTTCAGTTCCAAGAAAGTAATCCCTGATAACTATCAGAAATCAGTCTTTTAGATATAAAAAGCTTTACTTTCACAATTTTTATCATTCTAGTTGCTATGTTACACCATTTTCTTGTTTATAAGTGAAGTCCCTGGAGCATTAGGAGCTCCTTCTCATTTGCTCTGAGTCCAACACAGCAAAATAACACTGACCTCTTCCCCAACTAATGTGGCAACATCCTCCCTGACCTGTGCCTAGAACTAGACCCAGCACTTCAGCGTGATGGAAAGACTTGAACCAAATTCCAAACCACTGTAACTTTCTTAGCCTGACTCGAGACTCCCCTGCCTGTATGTCTGAAGGTTACATTTCCCCTTTAGGTCTCCTTTCAGTGAGAGTTTCTGTTCAGCTGCTGTGCCCCTCTTTTCTGAGTCCTTTCCAGAGCCACTGATTCAAAGTATACTTTCTTATTTTATGACTGTGGCCTTCATTTTCTGTTCTTAGATACCTAGCTTCATGTTTACCTGTGATAAAGTAATATATTATATGATTGCTTTCTGTTTACCAAATGGTTACATCAATGACCTATTTTCATTTCTGTTCCTCTGGTCTTCATGTCTATTGAAATATGATGAGTTTCTTTTCTTCTGTATCACAGATCAAAATGGAAAACAGCCAGGAGATAATCCAGGTGGAGCTGCACTAGTTAACACCCCTACTGAACAATAATTCATTGTCTATCATCGAGACTAAAAATTGAGTTAACCACTGGATTTCAAACCATTTGGTAGATTAATTTGTGATAACTTCATGATCAAAGAACTTTGCAAAACTAAAGCCTCATGCTTTATACTGTCTTCATAACTGTCTTTATGAATTACGCTCTTTTCTGAAAAAGATAGCAGATTATCTCAGCAAAATCCACTTTCTGTAAATCCATGTCAGCTGGCATAAATAACATACTTCCTTTTACTTTGGTGTTTATTAACACAGTCATTTTGGGCTGCATGCATTTCAGGTTATGGACTTCCATCAGGCCCGTAGCCAGAAGAATCCAGGCAATTTCAGGCTATGGGCCGGATGGAAATTCACAGTCTGAATTGGCCAAGTTATTCTGCGTATCTTTCAAAATACTGTTCCAGTGTGAACCCCTTTCCTACCCCCTGGAGATTCCTTGGACTTCCAGTTCTTCTGAAAGTGAGTTTTAGTGACTCAAAGCACTTGTCTCTGAGCTCTTCGAAAGTTCTGGGGTGCTAACGATAATTTTCTGGTCTTAAGCAGCTGTTTAGCCTTTCGAGGGACCTACCGTTTCCTCTGCAGCAGTGACACCACTTGCTTTTTTTTTCCCCAAATGCAGAACTGGGGTATTTATTGAAATTCCTAAAGTAAGTTCACTGCCAACCTTTGTCCACCTTATGGTTTATCCTGTGCATAGGCAAAAATCCCAGGCAACCTCGAGTCAAAACTGAGTCTTAACAAACCCCCTTGAAGCGCTTCCTAACGAGAGCACAGGTCTGTTGGTTGAAGCTTCTCACCTGCCTACATCACTGCTGCCTACATCACTGCTGGCATTTCTGCCATTCCTATATAGGAACTAATACATTACGGAAATCACTTTGTTCCTGTACTTTTGGAGCTGCCTTCTTCCAAAACTGTTATTATGCGTTTTCCTGCTGCTCTTCAACTCTGCAGAGTCCTTGCGCTTCTGCGATTCTACCCGAGGGCTGCCTTCTCCCGGCTGCCAGCGAGCCAGCCCTTCTCCCGCCTGCCCAGGTCACCCTCTCCCCTCCGCGGAAAGCTTTACCTCCCCCCCGGAGCCTTCCGTTCCCGATCAGCACGGCCCTCGGGCAGGAGACAGTGTGCTCACCGCGCTGCCAAGGGCGGCCCTCGGCGGGGCGTGCCGACCCCAGCCAGCCCGGCCCTACCCCCGCTGCCGGGGTCCCGGGGCACAGGGACGGGGTCAGCGGGGATTCACTTCCACATGCGAGCGGCGCCGAGGAGGGCATCCTCCCGCGAAACCTTTGCGCCTAAAAACATGGTTTGGGTTTTTTTTAATACAGAATGTAATTTTAACGGGCGCCGGCAGCTCCCCACGGGCGCCGGCAGCTCCCCGCAGGCGCCAGCGCCGCCGCAGGACACGCAGCCGACCCCCGGTCCCGCACCGCCTCTGCCGACGCACCGGCCCCGCCGGCACCCGCGCAGCCGCAGTGCCCCCTAGCGGCGCCCGCGCTGTCCCTCCGCGAGCGGCCCGGCCGGGGCGGGGGACGCGTAGCGGCGGCCCCGCCCGCAGCGCTCCGGCGGGGCAGCGGGAGTGCGCGGACTGATCGTCGCGCTGCCGGCCCTTTTAGGAGACCGGAGACCGGCCTGGCCCCGCTTCTGCTGGGGATGAGGAGACCCGTGGCGTTAACGGGACTGGGTTTCATTCCCCTGAACAGCTCCTGGGGCGCACGCGGGTGTGTGATCGCCGCGGGGGCTGCCGGAGCAGCCCGGCCGCTGTTCATGGCTGCCCTGGAACAGAGCTCCCCTCGGGAAAGTGCGTGTTTGCCCAGCCGAGTCCTCCCTTGTCGCCTCAGCTGCCTTTTCCTGCTCCCCGGCTGTCACTGCTGCAAACTTACTGTCGTTCCCCTGAATTGTAGATCCCTGACCCGGGGCACTGCTGTAAAATTTAAGCAGTTCTTATTTTCTCTCTACTGCACAGATAAGCAACCCTTTTCCTTTCGGTATGACTTGGGTTTTTTTTCTTCCCTGTCTGGGCCAGCCCTTGTGACAGTGGGTGATGGTCCACAGGCAAAATCTCTGCCCTGCTGGCAAATGTGACAGCGATCCACATCGTTCCTGTTCAGTTGAAGTCCTTTGTCATTCAAGTCAAAGCATGTCGCAATGTAGCAACAGCAAATGCTGCCTGAGGAGATACTGTGAACCTGGCTGTGGAAAGGGTCTGTGCACATCTGGGGGAGCCTCTCTTCTCCTGGGATCTCTCCAAACGATACAACACTGCTCTGTCAAGCTACAGCTCATTTTTATAGCTGCCAGTACACTAACTAAGGTCAGTTCATGGAAGAAATGCAGGTTTAGCCTAACTTCTTCACTAAACGTCTCTCTGTCTGAAATAAAGTGTGCTTGATGGTCCATGTGTGTGCGTAGGCACACCCCATTCAGGATAGGGTGGAACCAGGATGTTGCCTGCCCAAGAACGCAAGGCTGCTGCTTGGCAAAGCACACAGCCCCTGGACACGTGCCCAGAAAACCAGCACCCCACAAAAGAAGTCAAACAAACAAACAAACAAAAATGCAAGCTGAAAAGAGCTCTCAAACAGGCTTCCTTACTTGGGCCAGAGACAGGTTTTTGTTTATGGTTTTGGTTTTTTTTACCTTGAAGTCCTCCTGTAAGCAAAACCCAAGGACAGAGAAGGGACTGCCCGCCTACCCTTCTCCCTTGTGGCTGCATCTCTTAGGGCAGTCCACTCACCACCCCTGAATCCCCCCTTTTTTTCTGATGAGAGATCGTTTATGCTCAAATGAAGGGAAGTCTGCCATTAAGTTGCCAACGTACCCACTTGGGATAAGCCAGTCTCCTCAGGAATGATCAGTGTGCTATTGCATCAGTCCATCCATTCCTGTCACTAGACTTCTTGTAGTCACACTTCAAAGCTTTGCCCCTGCATCGCTCCAGTCTCTTTGGTGTCCACCCTGTGATATCTGCATGGAAATAGCATTGTAAACTCCACATTATGTACGCTGCCAACACGTGTCCAGCTCCTCAGCTGGGTCCAGGCTGGATTTTGGCAGGCAGGACTAGGGAAATACAAAGGGTGCACGTGACTCACAGCAAGCCTGTTTACTGATAGAAACCCGTTTCTGGCTCTATGATCGTCTCACGTTGCTTCACCATCTTCAGCACATGAGGATGGAGGCACAGGGTGGATGCAAAAGAAGAGGTTGAAAGCTGAGCATGCAAGATATTTGAGGCAAAGTGAGGTAACAGCTACAATACAGACATTAAGGAGGCTCTGACTTGAATCTCCAGTTGAAGGACACCAGTGACCAGCAACAGTGTCCTGAAGATGAAGAAATGACAAGAAGTTGATAACTGGCTGATGAACCTTGTTCTGACAGTATCAGAACAAGCCCAACACCCACCTGCACAAAGTAAGCATTGTTTCAAACAGAATTCAGCTAAAATAATTACCTTTTAGCAAGATGTTTTGCAGTATGTGACTACAAACTTCTGATCTGATACTCGAAGTCCTAAAACCAAATTTACCACATCCCCAAACTACAGCTCTTTAAAATATCTGCAGTTCTTTTCTTTGCATATTTCTCATCTCTCTGGTGGTCTGGCACTATTTAAGTTATATAGTTCAAAATAGCCATTGCCTGAGGTGTCTCAATTTTAGAGAAAGTGTTTCATGTAGGATCCAGCTGCAATCTTTGAACATGACAAGCAGTTTTAATTGAGCTACTTGATCACACCAATTAGGGTCATTCACAAATGTAATTATGGCAGAATATTTAAGCTGCTTTTTTAGAAACAAAATCCAAAAATGAAAATTTAGAAATACTTGAAAAGTTAAAAGAAGAAAAAAGGATGAAGGCACTTCTTTTTTTTTTTTTTTCCTTTAGCAGAAGAGCTTTTCCAGTAACAGGCACAAAACAAACAATTAACCTTTATATTGCACTTCTCAACCATAGTTTTTAAAGTATTTTACAAAAGTGCTCAAGTATCACTGGCAGAAAAAGTGGAATTACTTGCTGCAGCTCTGCCAAAGAGGCAAAAGCAGAATTAAATGCTATTAACTATCTTGTCTCTTAATCCTCTGCACTGACTCTCACTTCTGTAAACTATATTATCTATACTGAGATGGAAAGGTGAAAAAATGCTGTCTATGCACTTTAGACCCTAGGAAGATCAAAACGTATAACTGCATTAATCAAAAGGCACTGCATAAATCAAACACATAATTCTTTTTTTAAGTTATCTTTAGCATTTTTAAACCATGTAATAAATTTATTTTTTACTTAGCTTTGCAAACTTATTCTTTATAATAGTTTATATGCTACAGACATTTGTTTATAAAGTAAAAGAGAGATTTTTGCTTAAAGGTCTGCATGTCCCAATCAACTCATGGAAATCTCAGGAACATTGGACAAGGCTCTCTTTGGTTTTGTCAAAGCCAACATGAGGAGCTACTGTAAGTTGTAGCTACAGGGTATTCCCTCCTGGTATATGCTTGCAGCCCACCACAGGTTTTTTACTGCAAATCCTTACATTTGTGTTTTTTCCTAGAAAAAAAAGCACACTTAGTGCTGTGTAAGTTAAAATAACATTAAACATTTATGGGATTTAGTATGGCAACACATATTCTGACAACTAAGGAACCATGGATGTTTCAGAGGGAGCTGCTGAACTATTGGAATGGCCTGAGACTAAAGATCTATTTGTGTCTAGTCTATCCGGTGGTCACACTCTGCAATTACAGCGTGAAGAAACCCATTTCTCAAGGACTTTGCAATATCATTGCAGTGTAGCAAAGTCACTTCTATTCCATAATCAGTGGGACAAAAATGCTCTAACTAGAAAATGTTTGTAACATTTCACAATGTCTAATGCAAATAGCAGATCTCTGAAATGTCAAGTTGGCTTAGTTGGAAGACATTTAAGCCTCAGGACTTGGTCTTAGGTCCACTGTTGATACTAGCAAATGCTTTGAAGGTAGGGGAAGGAGTGCCTTATTGTTATAATTGCTGTCCTTTGGCTGAAACACTTAAATGAATTGCATTTTCTTCTGCTGAGAGTTGTTTATCCCAATGTAAATGTAGATACAAACAAACAGAAGATAGCTGGTGATTTCAAAGCCTGAATGTCTATCCCAGCTTCCCCAGTTTGGCTCTTAAACTACAGAGGCCAAGCCTTTCCAGTTCCACATTATCATTACTTCACCCAGTTGGAACTTGGGGTTTTCTAATGCTATTCCTATATTAAAAAGTATTGAAAAAACTTAATCTACCCTATGACTTGCCAGGAGGATGGCAAATAACTTTTAGATAAACATGAATTGAGTCCTCGTTGAAATCAGCAAACCTGAGCTGCAGCTGATAGGTCAAGTATGGACAGAGTTTTACTCCAATGGACTTTATCTATGGGATGGCCAATGCTCAAAGGTGTGAATTCAGGCTAGGAGTCCATCCTTCAGCTTAAACACATCCTTATGGTAAGGCCTACCTACCTATGCTTGGGTCTTTCAGTGTTTTGAGGTTATTTGGACATTGATATAAAATGTATGATCTAAAAATCACCTAACACACTAGCTCATAAAATATTTGTTGTATGAAGCATACTTAGTGATCTGATACAAAGCAATTGTCAAACAAGGATCTGTTCTATTCGTGTTAAGTATTCAAGGGGGTCATGCTGCTGGAACATGATTTCCCCCCCTGGATCTGAAGACTCTCAGCTCTATGTTATTAGGGAAAGGCTTTGGAGTTCTCAGCATTGATGGTAATGTCAGGAAAAGCTCATACACTGGGTGGCTTCTAGCCTTCTGCTGCTGAAGGGTGTTTGTACCTTCTGGCAGTCTCCTGTTGACACCAGCTATCTAGTGACTGTCATCATTTAACAAAACCTAGTCCTGCGCTAGTGATAGGTACTGAGCAAAAGCAGAGCTGAATTTCCCCTGGTGTTTGTCTTCCCTGATTAATGTTCTCATACACCTCTGAGACTGCTACTGCTATGTATTTTTTCAGTTTGTTCTTTATTGCAAGGGAAAGCGTATTTTTCATTTGCAAGCTAACTCTTTTCAACAATAATAACATGACAAGAACTTGTACAGGAAAATAACAAAGAGTTAATTTTTTTCTGGCTGGCCCCAAGTGACCTCTTGTTCCCACTGCCTTTGAAATTACCAGAGTTTGCTTAGCCTGAAAAATGACAGCTATAGGAAAAGTTATGCTTCACTGATCTATTTTAAAATGGAACGGCAGAATTTTAAAAATAGAATCCCCCTTTTTTTTTTTTTTCTGACTGTGGCATCTCCAACCCAAGTATGTTGATGCAATTTCCAAAGCACTAAGAAATGTCTTAGGTCACATTTAAGTCAGGTCAGCCAAATCCAGGATCAGTGAAAAAATGAGTTGTTCATCTGGTCTGGAATGAGATCTTTCTTCCCATCATTCTTAGTTATAAAGATATCTTTTGTGTGGTTGAAGCTAAATTTAAGCCCCGGCTAAGTGTATTTATGTACCATCTATGCGTGTTTTATGCATCAGCAGCACACTGTGTTAGTAGTAGGCTGCATACACAATTAGGGCTTTATGATCTTTGAAGTTGGTTAATACAAAGATTTATATATTTGCAGCAATAAAAGTCTGGGAAGTAATGGGAATAGATGTTTCGTAGAGCAACAGTCTGATTCTCCTTTGACTTGTGGTGGTTTGGCTCCATTGTCTTCAGTAGAGTTAATCCTCACTCTGATTTGAGCACCAGAAGAACAGAAGAAGAAAATCCATCCCTTGATGTGTGCCTAGGGAGGTCTGCTTTTACAGAGCTTGCTTTTCTTTCAGACCATTGCCCTGCGCAGGGGAAAGCACTGAAAGAGAGAGCGGACTCTGTGACGGAAATTAAACCATGCAGCATGTTTCTTCCACCAAACAACTCACAGCGGCATCCTCAAGACTGAGACTGAGCCTGGCTTTGGTGACCAATGCCCATAAGGGGTGAGCCTGGCCCTGATGCTCAGCTCCTGAAGGGGATGGTTTGCAGGGGGAGCTCCTGCCTGCTCCCTGGTGATGGTCCACTGAGCAGGCGAGAGGGGGGTCACTCCTGGGCGCAGAAGTGAAAGTCACATTCGGAGAAGCATGGATAGAAGGAAGGAAACGGTAAGCTGAAAACCTGCTCATTTAATATGTGCATTACTGTTTTGTAAAGAACCATCTTATAGGCTGTTTCTTTCTTTGCTGAAGCATTCAGCTACTGCAATAGGATTTAAAAGTGAAATGAGTTGAACTTTAACAGATCTATAGTAGCAGTTAACTAGCAAAGGAAAGTCCATGTCTAGCTATTTCCTGGTGCTATAATGTTTTGATAACAATGGTACACAAAGACTTGTTTTGTTTAGCATGCACCATATTATTGCATTTCAGACAAAGTCTTGATTCTTTAAGTCCAAGACAAAGTCTCAATTCTCTCCATTTGGGACAAAACCCCAGGATGAAAAATATGGATTTGTAATGCCCCAAACTACAGAGGAGTAAGGAATCAAATTAGCATCAATTTCTGTTTCTGGCTACAATGAAAACAAAGATAAGGCAAATATGGATTTTCTGATTGGAGGGACAAATTTAGGAAATATTTTGTTCCTCATTATTCCCTGTCTAATTATGAAACCAGAAAAATGAAAATATTATTCCCATTCTCTGCATACACACACTACCCCAGGCAGACCTGTCCTTTCTGTGCTGAGATTAGCTTTCATATAGCAGCAAGTTTCCCTTCAAGACCTCACAGGCATAGAGAGCAGCTTTGTTTACCACCCTCAGGTGCAAACCTCATTAACTAATGTTTACTTCTTTTGTGTTTTCAGCTTTCAGTAATGAGCTGGGTTAATGGATAGTGAAGATGGTGGTGGTAGCAAGAATGGTAAGAAAAATTCAGGAGCTCTTTTTACATCTTTCAGTTTTCCAGGCTCAGGCAAAATGGCTATCAGCCATTTAGCTATACCCCCAAAGCCCCCCAGCCCCTGGAGACGATGAACCTTCTTTTGGGTTGTTTTGTTTTTTTCAGAATGGTGGGAAACAAAGCACAGCCAAAGCCCTGACTATTTGCAAATTAAAAATACTGTACAAAATTCTAATTCTGACACCGGGAAATGCTTTCTCCTGTTGTTCAAAGTGACTCCACATGCTGATGTACTTAGTACACAGCACAAATAACCCAACTGGAATGAAAAAGCAAGGTAATTGAGTTTACATTCATCTGTCGATATTCCTCAGGGACAGACAGTTCAGCCTGCCAAGTTTGCTCTGCTTATGCACGCATAAGCAGAGTGTGAACTTAAACCAACTGGAGATTCCCACAGTAGGTTGTCCCTGGTGAACAGGGGATCTCTGTTGTAATCTGGTGGAGGCAGTGCGATCACTCCTACTCTAGCATTCCCCCATGTCCCACAATATCAGGAGGTGGGCTGAAAATCTGGCAGGAAAAGAAAGAAAAAGTTGTGATAGAACTGAGTTTTTCTGCATCAGATTTTCCCTTGACCCAAGACCCATTTTCAGAGTACAAAATACTAGCTTCTTCCTAGGCTTTTCTGTGCCTCTCACTGTTATAATATCTGAGAGCTTCACATACACATGTATTTATCTTTCTAATATACTAGTGAAGTGAAGGATTGTCATCCTTATATGTGAAATGGAACAGGAGTATCAAAGTAAAAAGTTTTTTTTTTTGTGCCATGTTAAGGCACAAGTCCGTGGACAGAAGCATCCAGCTCCCAATTGGTAAAGGCATGCCCCAACAGCAGCAGCCAGTGCACAACAGTGCTGATGCGAGGTGGGTTGGATCCACTGTGTATAGGCTATGAAGCTGGCACAGACAGGTCCAACAAATCTTATACATCAGATTTAAAACTGGGAGGGCCCAAAAACACAAGGGATCCTTTGCGCATGCAGGTCAGAGTTACCTCCACACGTGCCCACCATGCCCAGGGCTGCTTAGCTCTCATGCTCTTGCTGGCATCAAGTGTCTTACTGAGAAAACTGGCCTGGCTGGTGGCAAGCTGTAGTTTCCCTCATGGTCCACTGTAAAGACTGGGGTTTCACCATGGTGGTGCTGTCTGTGATGAGTAAGGAACCTTGCTGATACACAGAAACCAGTCCTGATGAACCAAAGCCCAAGCCACTTCACCCAGTGTAAGTGGAACTAGTTGGCCCAAGCCTCCTGGTCTTCCTTGCAAAAAAGACAGGCAAGACTGCAGAAGAGCTGTGGGCAAGCAGGAGGGGGACAGACACCCAGAGAAAGGCAATTCTGAGTGCCAGCTGTTGAGCCCCTAAGACTTCCTGAGCTCAAGAAGCTACAGGTCTAGTTGCTGAGCCTCTTCCTTCTCTGCTTTCCCCTGAATGAAGGACATTTGTGCTGGCACCAGCACAGCTAGGACCAGAAACCACAATCAGAGACCTCCCTCTACAGGTGTCCATGGAGGTCCTCTGGTCATATCTCAAAGCAGTGACATGGTGGTGGTAAGAAGGGGATCAGCTCCAGCTACACGTAAGCATGCTGTGCAGCAGCACCTGGAAGTGAGTGCCCTAGTCAGGGTGGGATATGTGTATGAAGAAGGTCAGACCATGCAGTGGCATCTCTCTGTGTGCAAGGGGCTTTGGGCAGGGGTACTTTGGGCATGGTAACAGGACCAGGCAGCAAATAGAATAGATTTTCAAGGGTCCTGGGTGTGTGGTGGCTGCTCTGTGGGTCTTAGTGTGCCCTTCCCCATCCGACAGCCATCTGAGGGAGCTGCTGGTATTCTCATGCCTCAGGCAGCCATTGCCTCCAGTAAGAAACAGGGAAATGGGAGAGGCAAATGAGTGAGAAAGGGGTAAACAGTATTTTGCTCAAACTTAAGTGGTGAATATTCTTTGCTCAGCAGTTGTTTTCATATACCCCAGTGTCTTAGGCTAAGCTCCCTTCAGAAGAAGCTTGTCTACACAGAAACTGACCCAAACCATCATCTTCTGTAAGAGAGAGCAAAGGGGAGACCAGGATGGGAGAGCAAACAAATTCACCCCTTTTCAGGCTGTGTTCCTCAGATTTTGTTGTTTATCCTCATTTCAGCCCAAGGGAATAATCACCAGTGGGCTTTTCCTTACTTTGTATAGTGCAGGAGGACAGCATTTGGTGATTCCTCTGAGAGTAGATATATATTTTCCCAAAACAAGCATTCTTCTTCCCTAGGAAAGCAAAGCCAGCCGTACAAATCGGAGTTAGAGAATCAAATATATTTACATACACTCCATAACAATTTATAATAATAAAATCAATAATGAATGCAATTTATGATTGGGTAAGTTATAATAATAAAATATGAACTATTTATGCAAACCAAAATTCTTCACCTCCCAGAGGCAAGTATTCAGTGTACAGAGAAACTCTTTCTAGGTGCATGGCCAGGTTGAAAGCAAGCAGCAGCTCCACACCTTTCCCCAGGAAAGCATAAGAGGCTGGCAAACCTGGAAGCACATCAAGTAGTTTTCCCAGCTGTTAGTGCGGGCTACCATGCCCTGGCTATTATCCTCGGCTCCCGGCAGAGTTGCTGGGCACCATGACCCCATATTCAGGCTATTGTTTCCAGTTTCTGTTGTGCGTTGACGTGCTTTGCTGCTGCAGTCGCTTCTTCCCCCTCCCACGTGAATTGCTGCAGAGTAAAGAGAAAGGCAACAGCCCAGAGGTGGGCAAAATAAAAGGCAACAAGAAGCCTTGTAGCCTACCTGCTTTTTTTTCTTCTCTCTCCAAACCAGAAAGTTCCTCAGCATGAGCAAGCCAAAATGTAACTTGGCACCAGTACCAAAGATAAATGTCAGTATTTTCCCTGGCAGTTAGAAACAAAATGTTTCCAAGTGTCCAAGGAGATTTTTCTCTTAGAGGATGGCCTCCCTGCTGTGTAGTTTCCTCACCAGTCACCCTTTCCGTTGGCTGTGCATCACCCAGAGGGCAGGGGCGCAGGGTTTTCCTCCCCTGCTCTTGCAGCAGGGGAGCCCCGAGAGCTGCCCTGGTGCTGGGGGTAAAGCTGCTGGCTGGCACGTGTGCCCCGGGAGGCAGGAGCTTGTGTGCACATGGGGAAAAGGCAGGCACAGCAACGTTGCCTGCCCCATAAAGCCACCGTGAGCATCTTGGTCACCATGGGGTACTTTTACACAAAATACAGCAGGCGAACGCGATTCAGAGTAGTCAGAGAAGACAATTTACAGTCCTGCCTCTTTTGAACACTGCAGAAAGAAAGAAAAGCCTTATGGCAAGTTTGAGCAGCCTGTGAAGTGCAGCAGGATAAATACCTCCTTGCAAGCAGCAGTGGAAACAAAAACAGGATCAGCAGCTGCTCTCCCCACCTCACAACTCATCCAGCCTACTCCAGGTTGAGCTCCAGGCTGCTGCCACACTCTCTTGCTTTGAAGGAAAATGCTTAACAGTTTGATCAACCGAGATCACTGGACAACATCCTTTGGAGATACACAGGGATTTCAGGAACTGGCAGCCATTATGGAAGGGCCATGACATGATGGTTACTGCTCATTATCTGTACAGATGTACAGAGCTTTGAAGCACACACTATTTTTAGACATGAGGAGGTATTTCTGATGAAGATTCAGCTTTTGACTGCTGCAGTTCAGTAATTCTTCTCGTTTGATATCTTTATTTTTCCCAACATTATTTATTGTTGTCTGATCTTACATTTCTTTCCAAGAGCTCTGTCTAGGAATATCATAGCAAAGATAACAGTATCTTCAGCAAAGGAAATAATTTATGTATCTCATCCTGGATTTTTTTTTCTGTGTAGTTTTATAGAGAGGAAACTGAAACAATCATAGATATAGGCTGTGGATTAAGATTAGCTACCAGATTTTATTTCAGAAGAATATTGGTAGGAAATTAAGATTTTCACAGGAGAACAACTTGAGTTTTTACTGGTGCCCATGGGAAATGCTGTTCACCTACATGCTTCAGTAATCCAGCATATGTGTGATAACTAATGGATAATTCTGAGTATTCCCTCTGCAGCCTAACCTTCTTCACCCAAAAAGGAGAATCCAAGCCCATCTGTACAATGTCCACAATAACATCGAAAACGAATCAGTTGTTTTAACATATGTTTAGAAGGATTCTTCTCAGTCTAGTGGAAATGAGTAGTAGAGAAAGGACATATCATTGATTGATTGGATATTACTTATTTGGCTAGCATGAGGCTATTGCTCCCTCCATGAGCAGCAGATCTATGCAGATAGCAGTTAGTGTGGCCAGAGTTTTCTTAATATCTGGGATGAAATCCTAGCTATCAAAGTGAGAAAATTTTCTGTCCTATGTGGAGAAATATTCCTTCTCGTTGTGTACGCTGCTTGGCACTGGGGTGATGAATAGCAGGCTTGCTTAGCAGAAGTCAGATTAGAAGAGTCTTCTGTGTTTAGGAATATTTTATTCACCGTAAGTCTTTTTAATGGACTGTTGAGTGACCTCTGCTTCAGAAAACAGTAAACAAAGTAGCCTCTCTGTTGGATCTTATGTCTGGAGACGAGAGGTGGCAAACAACATCTTGCAACTTGCAAGATTCAAAGTTTGCAACTTGGAGAGCTCCACGCAAAGACTGTGAAATGCAGCTTTGAGTCGTTTTCTACATGAAGGACTTCACTGTGCTATGTGAAACTGTCTCTATGATACAACCTGACATCTTCAAAAGTAGGAAGAGCTATACAAAATTACACACCCCTCTAGAGTCTGAGTTAATTTCAAGCCACAAAGTTTAACCCTGGAGCCTTGCACTGACTCCACATACTGAAGCTATGGAGTTACGCTTCCTATCCCTGCAGCAACCCTACCAATAGCTACTGTATGCAAGCAGAGATTTTTAAGACCAGGATTTCTCTCAATGGTACTCACTACTGCACATTCAGCTAAGACAAGCAGTCTTTGCAGCTGTCATAACTTTCATTCCACAACGAGACTGAGGAGATGTTTGTTAAGCATTGAACTCCAGTCCTTGGGACAATTAACATCTTGGCGAGTCTCCCACAGCAGTATCTGGTGGACAGTCAGTACATCAAATTATGCATGGTTGCAATTTGATCTCGACCAACGCAATTTCCTTCCTTTCTTTATGAATTCTTTCACTGCCTTTATGCCCAAGGGATAGATGGAGAAGATAGCTGTACACAAAAGGCTTCGGCTGTGAAGCTAATACTGAAAAGATATTCTGCTTTGGTTTATAGTGATACTGTGGTCTACAAAGCCTGTCATAACAATATGTGAAATTCAGCATTTTAAAAAAAAAAACACACAGGAAAATGCAGAGAGGCAAAATGACATGCAGAGTTGTCATTTGGTAGGATTTGCATTTTATAAATTAGTACCATTAAAGCATTTAAGAAAGCAGATTTGAATTAGCTGGCTGTGGAAATTCACTGTATATGCAATGTCCAGGGGCAGGAGAGCACATGGACAGATTTGCCACTGCCCCAAGTTACAGAGCACTTCAGAGTTCAGATTATACAGGCCAGGGAAATCTTATTAAATCAAAAAAAAGGAGACTTCTTAGGAAGCAAGTAGAGCTTTATTTTCAATCAAAATATGCTGGTTTAGATTATTATTCATACTTGTATGATATCTGTAGAAATTTCTTTAGGGCTATTTGGGAAATTTAACATCTTTTGGGGAGTTTAATGTCTTTATTGTTTTCAGCAAGCCTTTGGAAGTCGAAGTCATTCATCTCAGAGACAAAAATTTTCCCGTATTCTGTGAATTTCTGTATGAGATTCATTGAAATGGCATCTGTTGGGAACTACCACTGCTTTTTTCTTCTTGGTGTCTCCAGGAAAGATCAAGGTAGTCTGACAATATAGTAATTGGACAACATCACTGTTTCAAAGACCCCAGTTCTCACTGACACTAAAACAGTAATAGGCAATGAAGCATTAGGAGGAACTGTACAGCAAAACCAGGATGAAATTCTGGGCTGGATGTAATAGAGAAGAGGCTTAGGAAAGTTTAGTATAGTAGAGGAAACAAAACCTGATTTCTACTAATTGGTCTTCCAGCTCCAGGATCAGGACCAAACGACTCCTACTTATGCCCAACATCACACAAAGTTCACTAAATAAATGCCTGCAATGACAGCTTGTGTTACTGAATAAATGGCAAGAATCTGTGTTTCTATATCTATGTCATGGGAGGGCTGCCCTCTTGTAGATTTTTTCTTCCTAAAAAACAGCCTAGGACATCTGACTCCCTATGCCCCAGTCATTAAATAGTGTCATTTAAGCTACAGCACCAGTTTCTGATACATTAGGAAGCAGCAGATTTAAGACTCCTGGGTAATCTTTCTTTGTCCCTCCCATGTGCATATGTTTTCTTACAAACCCTTCCATGACACAGTCATATTTTAGACTTTCCCACAGGATGCATGCCTCATTCTGTACAACACAGGATAATCACACCCAGTGGCAGAAACAAATTAGCATAGCAATCTTAATCTGGTATTTCCTAATTTTCCTAATTTCCTTATCCTTCGATGTTCGGCTGCACTAATCTAAACAATATTCTTTGAATGCATTTTTTTATGTTATCATTTAAATATATGTATGCACGTTTGTGTATCTCTCCATCTCTCTGGATCTGTTAATGTATTGGTAAACACAAAAGAAAAAGATAAAAGTTGTTTGTTTTTAATTCTTTCAGAACTGTTTGATCTTTCCTTGCTTGTTTTAGCAGCTGCCTGACTGTTTTTCCTCATATGTAAACTTCAAAGTCAATCAGAGGTCAAAACTCTGGACTAAGACAGAATAACGAAAACAACGGTGACTGGCGTGTGTGATGGGAAGAAGCAGAGGAGCTGGGTTGTAGAATATTGCCTGTTTCTGGGCACGGCAGGGGGGAAATTATCTACGTCTTGGACAAAATGTTTCTTGATCTGCACATTTGATGTAGTTGTCAAGGCCTGAATGCTTGCCTGGAAATGTATCTCACAGAGAAGTGAAGGGTACAGCCGTGTACTGGAGGACTTACATTCTCTGGCTATTCTTGGTTCAAGCAATCTGGAAATAGCTTAATAGATTACCGTAAAAATGCTGGAGAAAAACAGCCTTTTAGTAGTTTCTGTTGAATGCAGAGAGCTTCAGGGATGGGTACAGGTTTTGATTCCCAATTTGTTATTTGCTATTTCTGGTCATACGAAAATCAAAGGAGTAGCAAGCCCTGGAGAGGCAGATTCTGTAGCACTTTCTGTAGGCATGTGCAGTCATGGTACCGGGTGTGTCTCCAGTTCGCGCTTCTTTTTTTTTTTTCCTTCAGGAGAACATCTGCCTTCCCCTCCTTCATCTGTCTGCGGAATCAGGCCCCTGCTTGTGCAGAGCCCGGCAGAAGGCCACCAGCAAGAGAGAGTCCCCGAGGCAGGGGCTTGTAGCTGTGCAACTCGCCTGGCAGCTGCTACAACAGCCTGCAGAAATGGGGAACACCTTAGTGATTCACACATCCTCGCCGCAGCTCCTGCCGCTGGAGAGGCCCCAGCAGAGGCAGGGGTGGATTCCACCCTATATAAATATAGGCCATATATACATATAAGGCCATGGTGAGTCCTCAGACTTTGTGCAGAGATTACAGGAATTTGTGTAAATGACCTACGAGCATAATCTGTTCTAAAAAAATTAGCCTTTTCCAGGTTAACCAACAGGGAGGATGGAAATGGAACCAGCGACACCCTGTCTGTGGAGTGCATCTCCCCCAGTCTTCCTTGCTTTCATAAGTTGTGGACATCTTCTGCTTTTCCTACAGAAGGTTTCAAAATATGTGATTTGCACTATATGGGCCAGAACCAGGCATCCCAGAAGCCATAAATGTAGAAGGCCCCTCAGCAGTGTAAATCATGAGCAGGTCTGAAAATGACTCAAACAAACCTGGTGATCCTTCTGCAGGATACTGGTGGCAAAAAACATCAGTTAAAATATAATTTATTTAAAGTATATTTCCCTCAAATATATTAGCTTGTATTTGTTTCTTCTTCCACTCCCACAAGACATTAAAAAAAAATTTAAAATTGCCCAGGTTCTAGTTAAGCTAAAAGCCAGGCTGTGCTCCCTGGGGCAGCTGCTCTAGAGGGGACAAGAAAGACACTTTTTTGCTCAGAGAAGCAGACAAACTTTCCCCAGCTGCATGAATAGCAGGGAGAGGTGTAGCCCACCGACAGGTGGGATGGAATCTCTTGACTGGGCTGCCTTGTGTCTTGTGGGACGGTAAATGACTAAGAGAGTAAGAGGAGGAACTGTTACAGGCCTGGCTGGCCAGTGCAATATGAAAAGCACATCCTTCTCCTGCTGTGGGCTTCCCTGCAAGGGCTAAAAAGAGTTTCAGACTTGAAACTCCTCCTAATTCAAGGAATATATTTAATGTGTGGCTTACCGACCCTTGTTAACATGACCAGAAGCAAAATTATTCTCTGTAGCTTCTCCTTCAGTCATCTTTTTCTACAGTTCAAGGCCCCTGAACGTCATGCTTTCCCTTAATTAGCTTTGCACCAGTTTTTGTTTCAGCTGTTTCAATGAGTTTTGCAAGAATTAAATTTTAACTCACTTGCTTTAGTGGCTATTCAGCACAAATCCACCTAATCTCAGCCACTAATGCCAAAGTGACGAAGCATTAAAAAAAACAGCATTGGTGTGAGAAAAAAAAGAAAAAGCATGAAGCATCTCTGTGAAAAACCACATAGGAAAAGGATATAAATAGCGTAAAGAGGAGCTAAAGAGATGCAGGGGGGAGCAGCCGGGAAAAAAAAAGTGGAGAAGCTGCTGGAGCAAAGCAGGCTGTGGAGGAAAGGGAAACGGGAGCAGAAGTGGGAGTGAGGAGATTATGTTTGGTCTTTAAGCAGAGGGTGAGGAGCTTGAAGTGACCTGTTAAGAGACAGGAAGGAAGCCAGTGAAGGCAAATAAAGAGTGGAAGGTGATATAGTTTACGTAGTGAGAAAAAGATTACTTGAGTGGTAGCATTGGGCAGCATGTGTGCTGGTGGACTGCATAATGAATAATCAGCTTGAAGCAGTGGTTGTGATTCTTCAGGAGATGACCTAGAAAAGAATACTGTGGCTTAATTTGAATTATTTTTTAACCTAGGGTCTCTGCATATAAAGGATGAGCATTGTGTTGCTCTGAGCACTAAGTGGAGTGCGTTGTGTTTTGTGCATTGTCACTGATTCTAAATGCCTTCTGTGTTTTGGGGCTCTGAAAACAAAGGTCAAGTACTAGCAAATTGCATTTTCTGTGAGAGATTTAATTAAATCCTAAGGACAGAGTACTAGAAACAGCTATTGAGTGTGAAAGGTGTATAATTTGCAATATCATTTCTCAATATCAGTTTGTACACAGCTTTGTAGTTTGTTTTTTTGGGCAATGACAGGAGAATAAACATTTTAAAAATCAAGAGAAGTCGTACAGATGTAAGGTAATTGTCCAATACTGGCTTGGAAAGAGATGATAGGAAACAGAGTGAGGAAAAACACGGAGTACGATGGAACAATTTCCGAATATAGTTTCGGTCCTAGTAATTTAGTAAGTGTAAATTGTAGGACTTGAAATGGACTGGGCTGCCTAATATTTTCTTATCCTTTATGGACAATAGCAACAGATCAGAAGGTTTCAGCAATTAATAGCACACTGCTAATCACAACTTCCTCATGAATAACTTTAGTAAATTGCTCATTTAACTGTGTTGTGGAAGACTCAGGAGCCACTGAGTGAAAAATATTTTTCACTTATTCAGTATGGAGATGTTATTATATTAGCCTACTATGCTTTAGAGGATTTGAATTTTGCCATACCAACCCATTATTTTCGAGTTTAAATAACAAGAAATTAAAGAACATATTAAGAAAAGCCAAGCTATTGAAACTGAATGCAGCAAATTTACTGACAGGTAGAAACCAAGAGACACTACATAGCTGCTCCAGTCCAACACACTGATCCTTCCACTTAACTGGTGATAAGGCAGGAATTCTTGTTCAGCTGGTGATAAGGCAGCGTGGATCTGCCTCTGAAGCAAAAAGGATCATCTTATAAATCTAGCTGTGCTAGTGCATGAAGTTGGAAAGACAGAGAGGATGAAGTCATATGTCTATGGGAGCAAGAAACCATCCAGTTTACCCACAGTTTTGAAACTATGTATGAGTAATGCAGCTCCTTCTCCCAGTGTAGGATTTGTCTCACAGATGATGGGTCTAAAACCAGACAAATCAGAATATGCCAGAAGTGAGGAAAAGTTGGGGACCCAGAGGTGCAGAGCAGATCACATTCCAGCACCTGAAGTCCCTCCAGGGGATCACCCTTCCAAATCACAGCTTCAAACTCTCTGCAGATGCAAGGGGGGATGTATTTCACAGGGGGCAGCCCCCACGGCAGCCAGGCTGGCACGTACGGCTTTGGGAGTCACAGTGAACCCATTAAATTTTACCTGGAAGCTAACTGACAGGCGGTGCAGACCTGGTAGGTCCTCTCTGTTCCACTAAGACATTCTCTTTAATAAATACGCTGTTGTGCTGTGCCGGGGTGGTCTTGTCCCACGCTTCCTGCACAGCTCCACACCTCTGTGCGAGAGAGGCGGCTTGCAGACATCCATGCTGGCAGACATGACTCATTTTGGAGAGTCTGCCTACAGGGTTTTGCAATAGTCTGATCAGGACATGACAAAGACAGTAACAAAGTGTGTGCTCAAAAGTACAAGGCACCCCACCACGTTCACACAGATGCTATAAAGATGACTGCTGTGAAATGATCTGTTGTCTGCCGGGGGTGGGATGGGGGGATTAAAACCTCCACCCAGCTGAGAAGAACAGCGGCTAATAACTGATCTTCTCTCCCACTGCACAAGACCGACGTTTCTTTCCTCATTTTCCTGCGGTGTGGCGTTACCTCCAGTGCAGACGGCTCTCCACATCAGTCCAGTCTCAATGAGCCCAAATGAAAGGCTGGATCATACAGCTCGTGTCAAATGAAGTGGGGGGGATTTCAAGTTGACAAGATGCAGGGCGCACACCTTTCTGGTAGGAGATGTTCTGGATGCAAACGTTTGGAAAACTGATTTAAAGATAGTTGCAGAAACTGCTGTCTGAGTGGTAAGACTGATGTTTCAGTGCCTTTTAGGAATGAGTCAAGAAGGAAATAGTAACAGCTAACCAATAATAATCATGTGGTCATGAAATAGTAGAAATATTAGCCACAAGACATTCTTGCCATATTTACCTGCAGTGCAGACAACATCAGTGGCCACTGGCTGTTATAATTGCATGAATTTTTATAATTGGATGGATTTCTATTTGCAGTTCCTATATTCAAAGTACTGAAACTACAACTATCACATCCAAACTATTACAGAGTCCAGGTTTGTTTCAGTGAAAAAAGTCTTGTGTTTATCCAATCTGAAGTAGTTCCCAGCACTCCTTTGTGCTGGCCATGCCATCATTTTCTGCACATACGAAGGTAGCAGCGTTATGCTGCCTGCGTCATAAAATGCCCACAGCAATTCAGACCACGTCCGCACGGCGCTCAGCAGATGTGATGGCGTAATCCAGCCGGCTGAAGAACAGCTGCACAAAGCTGCAGCAACAGGGGCTTCGGGGCCTGGGCAAGTAGCACGGTGGTTAGTGGAGGCTGATTTTGCCACGGTGGGTGCCTCAGCTAGCTGGTTAGAAACTAGCTCGGGTAAGTCTGGAGGTGCGGAGCTGTATGTCCCTTTTCTGCATGCACTTTTACAAGCAAAAGGACAAACTTCTGGTCTGACGACCTGGGGCTAGCAGGCAACTCAGGCTTCAGGTAAGAGGATGCAACCACTGTGACCTCAGCCAGCTGGATTACACCATCACGTCTGACAGGATGGTGTGGACATGGTCTGAGTTGTGGGCATTTTACAGTGCGGGCAGTATAATGTTGCTGCCTTCACAGAAGCATAAAATTACGGCACGGCCACTGCAAAGGAGTGCTGGGAAAGACATAAAATTAGGTAAACCAAAGACATTTTAATTAAAGCAAACCCAACCTCCATAATAATTTGGACACAGTACTTGTAGTTTCAAAAGTTTGTTTAAAAGCACTTATCCTAGTTCTGAATTATTGTTATTCCATAGTTTCACCAAACTTTGGCACACACAGAGGAGTAAGTGATTGCAGAGGTGTAATAATGTAATTCTTCACAAACACAGCTTTTGCACATGCATTTTCACAGCTATGTTTTCATTTTATGAGACTCTTCAGGGACATCCCTCCTTGCCATGCTACCTCTGGTTTCTATGGTAAAGGTGCTAGAACATTGGCTGGAAGCAATTTTGCAAGCATTCATACAGCCACGGGCCATGAATGAGTCAATCACCTTGTACTTTTTTTAATCCAGTGCTTTACAGAGCAGCCTCATCTATTCTTATGGTGCACGATGGTATGTTAATAGTGTCATTACAAATCTGCTGTGAAGAAAAAGGCAAATTAATTTTCAGGAGATTGCAGCACAAGGTTTGGACAGAGGACTTTAAATGTAATTCTGACCTTAAAAAAGAATTATCTATGACACAGTCACTCCAGAAAGAAAAGATTGCAGATGAAATGTAAGACACACAAAAAACCCCTCAAATAAATACTCCAGAGGATTTCTAAGCATTTTTATTTTCTTTCTACTTACTTCCTCCCCATTTCCAAGCTCATAATAATGCCTTTTATCCACACACCCATCCACCCTACATATTCAATGCACACCTAGAGGGAAATGCTACTATTCAGCATCAGGTTCAGTAACACCCCTAAGAGAATTTGCTGTGGATTTTGCATTATGCAAAGACTGTGCTGGATTTGCAGGGTCAGATTCTCTGCTGGACTGAAATCCTGCTCTGAGTTATAGAAGGAATTTCTTACACTGTCAGATTCGCTGGAAGCTCTCCTAACCTGTGCCAGGCACTGGTGCTTGCTCAGAACCAGTTTAGGATGATCTTGCCATTCTCCAGCCCTGGTGGAGGCGCTACGTTTGACTCTGTGGACAAGAACGCTGGGTTGTCTCATATTTTCCCTCTGCCAAAAAACTCGCCATCGAAAAGGTATTACTTTGAGTCTAACACACGTTTGAAATGGATCTCAGGAGGAGGCTCACTCCTGGCCTTTAGTTTGTCCCTTTGTCAGGTTATTTTTGCTCTGATCAAATTAGGAATCTATGGGCCCACTGCTCCATTTCGAACCAGTTCAAGGCAGTACCGCTGACTTGAGGCAATCAGCATGATAATGGGGTAAAACTGATATAATATTGCCAGCTTTCAACTTATTGAGAGTTGAATTACCCAACAGGCCTGCATGGCGTTCTGCAACAAGAAGTAAGAGGTTTAACATCTTTTATCTTTGAGGAGGAGAAGGAGAGAAGAAGAGATTAACCCTTTGATTCTAGACCTGAGAAGGAGCTTGCTCACACTTTCATACACATAGTTTTCTGTCTGTGACCATACCTATCAAAGTTCCATCTGTGGGTTTTGGGCTGTTATGGCCAAAAGAAAACAGAATTATAACAAAAATAAAATTGAAATCCTCTCTGTCCTCTGAAACTATACTCCCTCAAAGCTTACAGGTGTGGTCTAAGAGTAGTAGAGCTCTACAAACACAGCAACAGTGGTAATGTCGGTCTAAAATAACTGTTAGTTGATTGACTAGTGGCATGAGATTAATAGAAGAATTTGAAAATATCTGAAGTGTGGAAATAATCAGTAATTCAGCTTCTGTGGGTTAATTATTAAAAGCCACCAAAAATTACTACGTTAACCCATTTATAATTCCTGCGGTTGCAATGAATTTAAATTCTTTGTTGGTGACTAAACATTTTAAAATATTTTTTTAAATAACTGCAAGAGAGTCATATGAAGCACATGTGTTTTTAAAAAATGCACATTTAGTGCCTTAAATTTAAGACACAAACCATATCAAATCCCATTAAGCTTCACAACATAAAAGAAATTGTCTATAACTTGTGTTGCAAAAATTTACCCTGTAAGCGTCAAAAACTGCAACTTCCGCCATTCTGTGCAGTGAAGGATCATATGAAACCTGCTCCATTTATTCCAGCAAAGTTATGAAATGTGTCCTTTAGAAGTTAATTATCTGTTAAAGTCTAGAACTGTTAAATATTTCCAAGGCCCAAGATAAAAACGTGGCTTTTCATGTATTTGACATAGTCTTCAGCAGAGCAAAGCATTTACAGGGAGTGCAGACATTTAGGACAACATACATAAAACCAAAGCCAGGAGAATCAAAGCTAGTTTACTTTTAAACTCAGCTCAGTTTATTTTTAACTTTTGTCTGCAGAAGAACAACTACTTGAGTAGGGACTGCAAAACTAATCCAAGTACAGGAAATGTGATCTGTGTATGTGAGGGAAGTAGAAGTAAGGTGGGGTGGGAGAAATTTGTTCTGGGAGAGAGCACTTAAGGTTAAGAAATAGAGAAATAAGAAGAAAAATTCTTACTCTTGTAGGTGATTCATAGCTAACAAATTAATAGCAGAGCAGAAAGTCAGATTCATGATCACTTAATCTGCAAAGAGGTCTATAATGACGGTAATCACTCTACTTCTAATGGAAATAAAAGGGCACAAATAATTCCCTGCTGTTTTATATCTTGATAGATGATACCATCAGGACATTAATTTTTAGCTTCTGCTTTAACATACTCCTAACTTTCTGAAACCATTTTTTTCAGGCTAATTTTTTCCATGGCTTTTCTTTGACTTCGAGTTGAGTTTGTTTGGGTTTTTGAGGATTTCAAGCAAGAAGTACTTGGGCCATTTTTAAGCTCTGGGATAGTGAAAATAAAAAGCTTTTTCCCAGGGTAAAAGAAGAATTTCTGGCATCTTAATGTTTTCTGTACCCACCGAGTGGCTCCAGTGGGAAAACAGAATTTGCCACAGAAATTGTCCTTACTGAGGTATGGAGCTTTCAGCTTTCCAGTGGAATTTTGTTTTGGTTTGATTTAAAATCACTTTGTGAGCTTTTGCCATACATTGATCACAGGCTTTTTTTCTGCACTTTTAAAGCATAAAAGCAAAGGGAACCTGCACTGTATATGCAATCATGGTTGATATTGGCCTGAGCCATGTGGTGACCAGATATTTATCCTGTGGATTGCTCTCTGTCTCTGGGCTCACAACTCCCCTCCCTTCCAGATATGGCAAAAGTTACTTTGGGAGTGCCTACACTGCACTGTATATACAACTATGCCCTTTTCTGCTGGTGGCAAATGCATCAGTGTTTGCACTGGAGCAGACAGTCCCATCCAGTTTACTTCCTCCCTTGCTATGGTTTGTTTTCAGACCTGACTCTCTTCATCAAACCCAGCCATTGCAAAAGTTCCAAAAGACAATATTTTTGGCCTATTTCTAGCCCATTCAAGAAAATGAAACAAAGATTCAGGTACCCTATTTCTTATTTATCACTCATTATGTGCAGGCAGCAGGAGCAGTTTCTCCCTGGGGTTCAGCGCTGGATGCAAAAAAATAAGTACTACAGTGCCTGAAAATGTGCTGTGCTGTAAGAGGAAACAGCAACTGCCCTTTGTCAAGAAGCTGGGATACAATGGAATATGCAAGGTCATACAGCAGGAGCCTCACATCTTTATTAAAGCTAGCGACAAGCAGGAAAAACATACATACTTAGATATGTATCTATATATGTTGCGCTGTTTCATCATCTACAGATGTTTGAAAGATACTACTTTTGTTGAGTATATCCATGCCAAATTATCTTTTGATTAATTATATTCAAATTTGTCTTCTCTTGCTAGTAATCAGTTATTGCCTAGGTGATTTATATTCTATTCTGTTCTAGTTCCTACGTTTTACCTCATCCGGGAATAGCCAATATGCCTTTTCTCAATGTACTAAATGATATGACTAATACTGTCACATTTCTTTGCTTTCTCTCTCCTATTGGTAGAGCATTTTAATGTGTTCACTACCTTGAGCTTATAGTCTGTAATTCCTCGAGGAGTCTAGTCAGTGCGTAGCTGAGCCCCCAAGGGAGGTGAGGGGGCTGCACTGCAGCCAGCAGCAGGACTATGACTTTAAATCAGCCACCTGCAGCAGCCCTTTCAATTTTTTAGATTTTGCAAGTACACCAAGATCAGTGTCGGTGTCACTTTATCATGACCTAGAGTCAGTTCAGATATGTCTGCGTGAGCAGACATCATTCCTTGCCTGAAGTAGGGAGCTCCTGCAAAATGCCTTTCTGTTGCACAGATGAGCTTTACCAATGGTGAAATGTTTTGCCTGAGGACTGGATTTGTTGACCACAATCTTCATCTCAGAGCTTCCAGCAATACTGGCCTGCGCTATGAAGCCTCCGGAGGACCAGAGCTGAGGGAAACCTCAGCCAGTTTTGCACAGCGAACAAGGAGAGCGAGCGGTGGACCAAAGGCAGGCCTAACGTAATGCGATTTAACTGCTGTAGGTTTCATGTTGACTAAATAGGAAGTTGAATGTGAAGGTAGATCACGCATTACTAACTTGGCCTAATATGGTAAACAGGATACAGTCTGATTTCTGCCTTGTGCAACTCTTCTGAAGTCAGTAGTTACATCAGAAACTCGCGTATCCTAGCCTTTTCTCTCACTCTGAGCACACGCCTGTTAAAGGTGCACACACTCAGTGACCTGAAAAATCTAGATGGCCTTTGACTTTATTACAAGCTCTTTCACTTAATTTTCTTAGCTTTTTCATGAGAGGATGGGGTAAGAGTACATGCTCAGAGGGGGCCCAGCCCCCTTTGAATACCTGCCAAGCATTCACTGCTCCTGTGTTCTTGCTGCATGCTAATTTCCTGAAATGGCCACTACTGAAGCCTGTTATGATGGACACTCTTAGTGCTCTAATGTACAAGAATTCTACTTACAAAATAATCACTATTACATGTACTTTTTGTAAGTATGGTATAATGTTTTAGAGGAAACCAATGTAGTAATTCTGTAGTTTATTGATTTTCTGTATTTAACTGGAAACTGCATCTCTGGGAAACATTCAGCTCTTAAGTCAATGTCAATTCGTCATATGTGTATCACACTAAAAGCGAGAGCATTTAAATATCTTATAAAATAGGCAAGACAACATGGATATGAGGACTATCATTCCTGTTTTATTAAGGATTATCAGTTTGTTTGTTTACTAAGCATGAACATGAGCTTACATGAGACACTTTAAAGAATTAGAAACTACATGCTTTTGAAAAGATTACCCTTCAGGCTTGCAGGCCTGATCAGCTCAATGTTACCAGGTCACACATATATTGAGCAACTTCCATTTAACTCAACAAAAGTTAGGTCAATTACAAAACCTGTGACACAACAACTGCAGGAAGAAGAAATTACCCATTTTTAGTTTATTTGATACCAGGAAGAAAAAAACAAACTAAAACATAGTGTATGATGCACTGGCTGGTTACATAGGATGGAACTTCCTATGTTTTCTAAGTGGCCAATGCTAGAAATACACAAGTCCTTAGACGTACAAACAGTCTGACTGAAGTTCATGAAAATGTGCTTCAAGATCCAAGCACGTGAATGAGCTTTCACTGGATAAGAAACTATAACATTACACTCTTGAGTTACAACGTGAGCACTCTGTCACACCAGACACTTAACCCATACCCGCTTTTAAAATTAGAATTTATTTTCCTTTTTGCTCTTTGGAGCCAAAGCCTCCCTTGTACATTTTCAAAGCAGTGCTCAGAGTTTCCTAGAGAGCTGGGTGAAGTACCTCCCACACAAATTCTGTTCTATTTGAGACAAACAGACAAGCACTTTTACTCTACCACAGTCATGAGAACAGCCTAGTCTCACAGATGTGTTTGAAAGGCACAGAGTTTGCACGCAGCTGAACACAACCACAGCAGCTTCCCTCACCACAAACACTGGAAGAGGTACTCGGGCATCCTGTTCTATCACTGGCAAATAAATGTGTGAGTCTCTGCCTGTCCGATGCCCAGCTCTTGTAGCTCTGTGAATTCTCCAAGTTGCCAAGAAAATGGGACGGTGCTTCTCTGCACTTACTGTGTTGAAGCTGGGCTGCTGTAAAAAAAGTAATGCAAGATGCAGAGAGCAAGTGAGAGTAAGACCCATGTAGCTTTGTTACAGGGAGCCCAGCAGAGGATGGAAGAAGTTTTGCATTTCCAAGGCTATCTATAGGTTTTCCTATAGACAATGGATAAAACACATAAGCAGCATCTGGAGCATGGGTGATCGTGCCCGCTGAGCCGCAGATTCAGGCTTCCTCTTCCTTACTCTATTACAGGTCTCATGAATTTTGCATTCTTTACAGCTAGGTGCTTCAAATCATCCTGCTGAGGCCTGGCATCATTCTTGTATATGTTTTAATGCCTAAACCAGGTGCCCAAGAGCACTGTGAATTAGGCTCTGTATCTCTAACAAGGATTTTCATGTTGTTTAATATGAGGACTGCAAGGAGCATTTTCTTTATATCTTAAGAATTACTTGCTGCATCATAGATTAAATGATCCCAAGGCTACACCCTGCAGCTTGCGGAGTACATGAGATGTTCTCTTTGGACTGTGGTTGCTGAAATGGAACATCTGCATTTCCAAGAGCGACCAAACCCTCCAAATCAAAGAGCTGTGGTAATAGCCAGCACAAAACGAGTGAAAGTAAACATGAGTCTAACGTTGTTGTAGCATGTATTTTTGCTTTAACTGTACATACTTCTCATTAGAAAACAAAAACAAAGATGCAGGCAGCTGCGGACAAGAAAAAGCAAAATGTAGAATGCTGTTTCTCTTTTTTCTCTGAATAAAGCAAGATAGCAAATAGTGAATACCCACAGTCAAATAGCTTGAATGCCCTAGCACTTGGCTATAGATAATTTCTTAACCATGACTTTGAAAATAACTCATAGTGCTAGTGATTCAGGTTTGCTACTGACAACTGCTCAGTGACCACAAATTAACTACTTTACACTCTCTACATAAATTTTTACTGATCTTTGTAAAAATGCCATTGCCATTTCTGGAACTGCAGTGGAAGTCAAAGAACTGAACTAGTACAGCGGCCTCTGTAAGATATGATTTGAAAATGTCACTTTACTGGAGTTTTCTTATTTGAAGGAACCGTCCCTGATGGAGTCCGAGAGTAAGGTTTAAACTGGACTCACCAACGCATGCTGCACGGGTCACACGTTTAGTGCTGTATCTGTCTGTTCCTTCCGAACTGTAGGTGTGCTACCTTGCGCATAGCTCCTGTCAGGCCGTAAACTGGAATGCTCTGGATTTCTGGTGCTGGGCAAGGTGGTGGCCTCTCCTTCCCAGGGCACACAGCACAGCAGAAGGGCTGCGGCTGGAAGTGACCTCTGGGGGTCTGCTTCTCCAGCTCCCTGCTCAAGCAGGTCCACCGAGGGCCGGCTGCCCAGCCTTGTGGACACCTCCAAGGACGGAGACCCCGCAGGCACTCGGGGCACCCTGAGCCGGAGGTGCCCTCACTGGCACCTGTCCCCCCCCAGCAGCGCACACAGGCCCGTGCGGGGCAACGGTCGCACGCCCGACAGCAGAGCCGAGCCCGCTTTCCGGAGAGGTCAGCGCTTGAGGCGCCTTCAAGGGGCCGGGACAGACATACGGCGGGTAGCGCCCTTCTCTCCCGGCACCGCACCGACGCTGCCCGACTGTCGACTGGAAGGGCCGCCGTCCCCAGCGGGACGCTGGCGCGTCGCTCCGCGCACACCTCCGCCCGTCGGCACCGCCACGGGGGCCGGAGAGGGGGCGCGCAGAGACAACAGAGCGGAGGGGCGCGCTTTGCCCCCCTCCCAGAAGGGCCGAGCACCGCCGCTGAGCTCTCAGACCCACCCCACCCCGTCCTCACCGGGGCCGCGGCCATTTCGAACGCGCCCCCGCCTCTCACCGCCCACTCACTCCCGCCGTCCCGCCTTCCCGCCGTAGCGGCCCTTCCCTTCCCTTCCCTTCCCTTCCCTTCCCTTCCCTTCCCTTCCCTTCCCTTCCCTTCCCTTCCCTTCCCTTCCCTTCCCTTCCCTTCCCTTCCCTTCCCTTCCCTTCCCTTCCCTTCCCTTGTCTCGCGGGCACGGCGTGTGCGCGCGCCCCCTCCGACCGTTGAGCTGCGGCGCGGCGCGTGAAGACGGGCGGGGCGGGGCGGGGCGGGGCGGGGCGGAGCGGGATGGTAGCCGCGCGAGCCCGCGCCTCGCGCGCATACCTTCTGCCTCCTTCCTTCCTCGCCCCGCCCGTGCCGGAGCCGTTCCCTCCGCGCATGCACCCTGCGCCTCCGTCGCAGCCGCCCCCCCCACCCCCCGACTGTTCAAACAGGAAGGCGGACATGTTGGTGTCTCTCGCAGGTTTCCTCACAGCCGCTGCGGCCGGACCTTACGCTCTCCCCTCCCCTTAAGCCACCTCCTTCCCTCCTCCCTCTCACGCTGCAACCTCGGGTCGGTCCTGAAGTGCTCCAAGGCTGCCGTCCCGTGCGTGAGGCGGAGGAGCGGGGGAAGCGGAGCCAGCGTTGGCAGCGGCGGGAGGCAGCGAGGAGCCGCCGGCGGCCGCGCAGCGAAGAGGAGGAGGAGGAGGGAGGAAGAAAGATGCTAGTGCTGTCGCTCCGCCGTTGACGTGACTCGTCCCCTGCCCGCGCGGGGCACTCGCAGCGGGGGCCGGGGCGGCCTGTGGGCGCAGCTGGCAGCCCTGCGCCGCCTGCCCGGAGCAGGCAGCACACCGCTGAGGAGAGGGGCAGCCTCTCCCCGCGGCCCGCCCCTGGGCTCGCTCGCTCTGTGCCCATGGAAGGACCGACCCCACGGCGCTGAGACTCGCCGCCGAGAGGATTTTCCTGCGGTTTTTGCCCTGTTGGTGCGACTGCAGGCTTTTGCCTCCCCCCCCCCCCCCCCCCTTTTTTTTTTATGTTGTTGCTTTTTTTTTTTTTCCGGAAAGAAAGCTGCGCTTCGGAACCTGGCACCGACCCGCCGCCGCTCCTGCAGGGCGAGGAGGAGGAGGAACCGCTACGCTGGCTCCCAGGGCGGCTTCCCCGGCTGGGAAAATGAGGTTGCTGAGACGCTGGGGCCCGAGTAGAGGAGGGAGGGAGAGGAAACCTGCTGCTGCTGCTGCGGAGTTGTGAGCAGCCCAGGAAAGTGCGTGCGTGGAGGAGAGGGGAGAAGCAGCCTCGCCCCCCCACGTCCCCCCCCGCCGTGGGCTCCCCGTCGGTTTTCTCTCCCCTTGGCGGGGCAGCGTGGGGGACTTGCCCCAGAGACTTCTGTGATTGAAGGGACTTTGCAGGAAGCGCTCCTCAGCCTGGTATAGGCTGTGTGGTTTCTCTTTTGTGTTCGCTTGTTCCTGTTTTTTACTTTTTCATTATTTTTAACCGTACTTTACTCTGGAATAAGGGAAACTTTTTATCTGCGGAAACATGTCGACGGGAGAAAGTTTTGAGTCTCGGTTTGAAAAAATCGACGTGACTTTAAAGGACCCCAAATCCGAAGTGAACGTGGACTGTTTGCTGGTGAGTAGGGAGCTCTGATGGGCCCCCGGTCCCGTCTCCCCGAATTTCTTACCCTGTGGGACCGAATCTCGCACTCCGGGTTGAGTCACCACCCTGCCTAACTCCGCACTCGTGTTTTGTTTACTCGGCGTTGAGCCGAGGGTGCGTGAGTGTCTCTGTGCAGGGAGGGTGGCTTTCATGCCAAGGAGGCGCTCGCCCAGCCCTGCCTCAGACCTGTCATCCCTCTCGCTTCATGCACCTTTCTTTTCTTCACCAGCTGTCATAAGGGGCAGTGGACACTTTGTACAAAAACATAATTCGTGAATGCCAGTCCTGTGTGTGAGCAAAGACTGTAAATAGTTTGGATACACCAATTCCCTCTTCAACAGCCTGGGTTTTTTTTTTTTTTATGTTGTGGTTAAGCACAGCAGCACTGACTTCAGCCTGTTTAGTGTAGATGTTTGCAAATGACGTGTATTACACAGCTCTAAGATGAATAGGCCCTTACAGTTGGGGAAGTGGTCATGGCGTGGGTTTAAATGCGTTTTAAACTAGTTGATGTACTAGGCCTGGGAGAGAGGGCTGCGTGCTTATTGTTTCCCTGTGTGATCATACCTGATGGTCCAATGGATCTCTCCAATGCTGTCAGTGTTACAGTTGCATCATAAGAAAGCAAACCATGATGCTTCCTGACATAAACCCGACATCACCTGGTAGTTGCTTGACAAAAGTGGATGATATTTTGGTTCTGATTATAAAAAGTACCTAAACAAAGCATAGCCAAACCCAGCCAATTTCTTTGGGATGTAGCTGGGTACGTAGATATGCCTAGAGATGCCCTTAAATAGTAGCAAATTGTAATTTGTGCTTTTCTGCTGAAGTAGATAATTTCTTTGTAGAAAGTTGTATAAGTTCTTCAGTGTATTTTTTTTTCCCCTGGCTTTCTGTTTCCAGGAGAAGAGAAGAAGTTGAATTTGTTCCTAGTATGAACTCTGATATTTAGGGTTGGGAGGAAGGGAGGCGTGGGGGTGGAGATAGCTCTTAATAATCATTGTTCATCTTCTGCTGCACAGCTCTTAGCAGAAAGCTCGTCTTAGCCTAAGGTGGTGGTGAAGTAAAAAGAATCTAATGAACGAATCTGTACAATTTCAAGATCCTGTGTACTCCATTTAGCTTATTACTGAATTGTGAGCTGAAATGTTGACAGGTCAAACTTACATCTCTGGGTAAAAGCAGAGCCTTGTGGATGTTGTTGCCACGAGGGAAAATAGCACTGCATCTTCCAGTTAACTTCTTTTGATCTACTTTACATATCTGTTGTCTAAGAACCACAGCTAATGACAAGAGCCCTGATGCTCATGATCTGCTTTGTCAATTTTGATAACTACTGTCAAATCTGTAATTTTTACACCCAGCTTCTATTGATAGATGTCAAGAATATAGATACAGTTAAGAGTCCAGAGTTTCATTTTAATCATGACTCAATTTGGTAGTATGTGCTTTAATGCTTGCCATGCTATGGAGACCTTCCTACAGTGATAGAAAGGAGGCTGCAGGTATCAAATGTGCAGTTGATAGTATCTTTAACTGTATTCTTTCACTTTTTGATCAGTCTAAGAATTTGTCCCTTTTCAGTTATTTTAATTGCAATTTGGAACTAAGCTGTAGTCAGTTTGGGAACGAACTTGTTGGGATGCTTCTGTAAAGTTTTAGTATGTGTGTTTACATCTCGGATCTTAAGGATGTCCTTTAAAGTGTCAATTTTTAAGAAATCTTCTGAGATTTTTGGGCATGCTTTTGCATATTCTTTTTAAGGCAGTTTCCTGTGGTATAGTCATCAGAATTATGGTGGGGTTTTTTGTTTGTTTTGGGTTTTTTTTGCTAGCCCTAGTCACAGATACTGTTCTCTTAAACCTTAGCAATTGAATAAGAAAATGCTTCTTTTGAAGACACCAGCTGGTAGGTTAACTTTGTACATGTTTGGTCACTGTACCAGTCTCTACTGGCTGGACTTTTACTTCATTCCTTATTTATCGCCATGAGTTGGTTCTTGGGCTCTTTTCTATAGAATTTAAGTATCCTAACCCTTAGAAAAGAGTTTAAATATTTTACAGCAGTTCTTAATGTGATGATTCACACTGCAAGCATCACTCTTGGCCTGAGGTACTCTTTATATATCAAATACATTGTAATCTATGTTGATATGTTTTTAAGGAAGAAATGCTTAGGTGCAGGTGTAATTGATCTGCACTTAAAATACCTTCTAAGATGAGCACCCCATCCCTCTATTCCCAGCCCCCAGTTAAAGAAGGAGACTTGTCAGGCTCTAGCTCTGGTACAATTAAAAAGAAAATAAAATCATGTTTTTATGCTGAGACTACACTTAAAAAAATCCTTTTTTTATAAAACCTTTTAGATCTAAAAACCTTTTTTCCTTTGATTGAAGTTGTGAATTTATGTTATTTATAATTGCTTTCACTTTTCCTGAGCAAAGATGTTAGCTAACTGTGTATAACTGAGTGGTAGAATATGAATAACTGGTATGCAGACGCTTTAAATTTAGCATCTAATATTCTATATGTGTAGGCATAAAATGCTGGAGTTCCTTTAGATTCAAGAAACACTTTTTTTTTTTTTGGCTGTGTGAAGAAAAGTCTCAGCAATGCCCTTGGCTTCTTTTAAGGTGGTTTTCTCCTCTTTAGTTTTACTTTGATTTGCTTCTATTTTTACTCTTCTTCACCATCAGTTTGGTAGACTGAAAGGCAGGCATGGAATAACCTTTAAATCAGTTTTGTAACCATTTTGGTTTTTGTAAACATCATAAGCTAGGTTCTGTATGCTAGAAAGATTCTAAATTTATATGTGAGTAAGACTAAAAAGAGACATGGGGAGGGGGCTGATACAAAGGAAGGCGTGTTACTGTTTCAGGAAGGTGTGGGAGAAGAGTGCTGACAACAGAGCAGGCGGAAGAGACACACCAAGGACTATGTAACTTCAATTTACATGCTGCAGGAAGGAAATTCATAAAGCTGAGGTGCAGGAGAGAGATATGTTTATTTTTCCTGTTTTCTCTTACGCAACTGTAATAAAAACAGAGTAAGAAAAGGGACTAACTTGCAACTATCTAAATTTGTTTATTTATTTGGAGCTTCCATGCACTTGATTTAGCACTAGGCTAGGAAATCTTAGATAGACTATCTTTTCTGATGAGCCATGAGGGGACTGAAGCCCAAGTTCTATGTAAAGCATGTGTCACAGCTTTTACATGTGAAGGCTATGTTAGGTAGTCACACTCTGGGGTGTGCAGTGATCAGATACTGATATATCTGAATATCAGAGGTGTGCTAAGTAGAGCCAAAGGCAATGTAAGTAACTAGCTATTAACTTGAGCTTAGTGTCTTATTAATGATATTAAGCAGTGGAAAGTAATATTCAATGAGCATACTTTACAACAATTATGGAATAAAGCCAGATTTCTTATTCCTCTGTATTGCTTACTAAATCCCAGGATTTTATGGCCTTCCAGTCTTTGGAGGGAGGGGTGTAGCAGGTGAATGGATGGGGGACATCTTGACCTGAATCTGCTTGTGCTTTTGATTCAAAAATAACTAGTAAATTTTCATTAAAATGCTTTTTCACTCTCCCTCTCTGCTCTGATAACTCACAAAGAGTCTTTTCATGTTTTATGTAGACACTGGAGTAATTCAGTTATTCAAGTACATAGTCAATTACTCAAGTAGTTGATTTTAAAAACTTCAGACTTCTGATGGTCTTAATCTTCAAGAGTGTCAGATGTTTCACTTGTTCAGCAGTTTGGCTTCAAATAACTGACAACAGTAAACACTGCATATGACAAACTTTTTTAGTCTCAAGAGCTTTCAATTTTTGTTGTACCAAAAAAAGACAAGTACAGAGCTTGATTCACCTGTTTTTCCTAGGTCTATTCCAGATTCAACTAGATGAATTAATGTTCACCTGTCATGCATAGGAAAAGGTGAGAAGATCTTATCCTCTTTGGGATTTGGAGTTCTAAATCTCTGTTGTCACTAGACCTTTTTCCTCTGTTGTCACTAGACCTTTTTTCTCCCCTCTGCTTAACTTGTTAGAAAGCACTTCCAGAGACTTTGGGGTTAGAGAGTATAACTCGAAGTACCTTTGCTTCAGAACTGTTGAAAATCACCTTCACTGGAACAATGTTAACTCTACTCTTAGAATCTGAGTGGCAAAATACTAGAGAAACTTGGTATCTGAGAAGCTTACTCGCTTGCTAATGAAGCAAAGAAAAAGCAGAGTTTGGACATTTGCAGAGTGTCAACTTCAGAATGCTGTAAGTTGTCAGGAGGTATTTCAAAGTAAGGGCAAGTGTCATGATTGACTAAATCTCCTTGCGCATGCTTCTGTTGTTCTTTAGATCCAAGTGCAATGTTCTGCACTTGAGTTGGAGCAGTCACCAGTATCAGTACAGACTGGGTGTTGAATGGATTGAGACCAAGCCTGCGGAGAAGGACTGGGAGATATTCTGAAAGAATATCTGGTTATTTTTGGGTTGATGGTTTTAAAGTAAAGAGGGTGGATTTAGATTGAACTAAGAACGATTTTTTTTTTTATTATTTATTTTTTTATTTTTTTTTTTTTTTTACTGTGAGGGTGGTAAGACACTGGAACATGTTGTCCACACAGGTTGTGGATGTCCTATCCCTGGAAATATTCAAGGTCAGGTTGGATGGGGCTTTGAGCAATCTGATCTAGTGAAGATGTCCTTGCCCATGGGCATGGAGGTTGGAACTAGATGGTCTTTAAAGACCCCTTCCAACCCAAATGATTGTATGATTCTCTGATTCTGTAGTTAGATCTAAAATAAGACTTCTGTCTAATCTAGAAATATAGACATATATTTCTAGAAGCAATATGTGCTTCAACTTACCATATCCAAGCTTTATATGCAAAGCTGAGAGGTTAGAGTTGAGGGTTAATATTGTCAGCTCATCACTAAGAATTTTGAAATATATAGGTTGATATGTAATTAATGATAAAATACATAACTTGATATTAAAGATAAAATGCAACTGTAAGTTGGCTTTGGAGGTGCAGTAACTTGGTGGATTCTCATTTCAAGTTGCACCTCTTAGAAGACTTTTAAAATATTGTCTAAGCCTCTAGGGAGTTAACAGTAGAGGTGGTGGGGCTGTCAAATGTTAGCGTTTGATTCACAGTAAATGGTAGGTTTCATACAGGAATAACAGCGAACTTAGCCAATTCTTCTGCTCATAAAAATAGAAACTGCAGCAGTGTAATTATTTTTTACTATAAAAAGTTTTAATCAAGAATGATAATAGAAAGTTGATGTTAAGACATGTTTCGAAAAGGGGAATAAAAAAAAAAAATCCAAAACTTTGTAGTAGTTTATAAATGCTCTTATCAAGTAAAAATATTTGTAAGCCATGTCATTTTCCCTGGCAACTGCAGAGTGTTTTGGTTCTTTGGGGGCAGTGGGAAGGAAGAGGGAAACACCTGGAATTTGTTTGTTGGACAAATTGAAAATCAACCTGTTAGTCCTGAAATCTTTGACTTTGAGGACAATGATAGCTTCAGGAGCCATTCATTGAGAACTTAATAAATATTTAGAAGCACTGTGAGCAGATGATATTGGGAGCCTCACAGCTGCTGTTAGCAGAATTCCCTAGGACATACTTTAGTACTACATAAAAATAAAAAGCTTTTTTAGGTCTCTTACCAATGAGTACCGAGATGTTTGTCTTGATACAGGATGTTTATCTTGAATTTGAGATGTCCCAAAACATGTAATTAAAAACTTCTGGGGTTTTTTGTGGAAGTTGCTTGATGCTATTTATCGAAACTCTTTTGTCATCAAGAAATTGCAGTTCCAAATGGAGGTACTGAAAAACTGAGTTTTTCTTCTTTGAGAACAAAGTTAGAGTATGATTGAAAACTATTCAGTCTTCGACTTAATTTGTCCAGTCATTCGAGCAGCAGTAAAGCCAGAGGATGAGAAGACAATATTGGTAAAACTGTAAGCATTATGTGGGCAACACCCAGTTATGGCTCATTTAAAACAAATGCAAATAATACCTTCTTTTAGCTTTCTCAGTAGTCTGCTGAAATAAATACCTGAATTAGCAGTGGTTGAACAAGAGCTGAAACTTGATCTTTGTGAAGAAGAAAAGTGGTTTGGAGCTCTTGTTGTCCGTAGTGTTTTGCTCTGCTGACATGATTTGATCTCCCGTAGTGTAATCTCTAGTCAAGTTTCTTCTTGGGCTTTTCAGTATTGATGGGTATCCAAACAACGTCAGTGGAGTGTAACGTGCTGTGGTGCATCTTTAATGACAGTGACCTAGAGACTCTCTAGACGAGCAGCAGTTGCTTGGTCCAGTTAGCTAGCCATGTTGCTAGGGGAGAACCAGCACAGGATCAGTACCAGCTTCTAACTGGAGCACAGGTCAAAGTCTATTCTGATACTCAAAATCTTGTAAACGATTGGCTTTAACTAACTGAAAGATTGCCACTCCCTGTCAATATTTATACAATACAAACTGTCATGGGGACAGTAGTTAAGATCTTTGTATTAATAGATCATAATTTAAAGCCAACTGCTGATTTCTTTATTTCAGCTTTCCCTCTGAAATTTCTTATATACATTCATTTTTCTGTTTCTTTTTGAGGGTTGAGAAATATGTGAAAGTTTTCTTGTTTCTTCAGTTGCATGGTCTGAGATGATGCAAAGACCTCATGCTTGGAAACCTCTGTAGAAAACACTACACAAACTAAGGCTTTATTTTTGAACTGTAGGGGAGCTACCTAAATGTATTTCTAGCTTGTGTGTGTGTCTGGGCTACAGAACTTATAACTGATCTGGAAACACACATGGAATATGTACTAGTTTCCTACAGATCTTACTGAGTCACAATATTAACTTTAAAAAAACCAAACCATTAAAAAAATCCTTGAACTGTAATAGTTACACAAATATTGAGTAATTATATCTTTATCTTTTTTTCCTCTTAAAAGCTGCATAGTATTCACATAGTGCTGCATTGTATTCGGATGTATTAAATTCTAAGGTATGAATATATTCAGAGGAAAACTGATACTTCCCGATAAAGATTGTTGATGTTAGATATCAGCATATAAAATGCATTAATACAAGACGACTGTTTTTCCCGTGTACTCACTGACTGCTATGAAAATATTGTTTCTATGGAGAGTGAGCTTCTTTTTCAGCAAATCAGTAATGGCCAAAACCCCTGACTAAATGAATTTATCTGGAGTGCACTTTCCAAAGAAGAAGAGGCCAGAAGCTTCTCCTGACATCTAGAGGTTTCAACTAGGGAATGTTTCCTTGTTTTATGGTTGGGGAAGTTACCTTTTTCAGAAGATGGTTAGTAGGACTTGTATTATAGCTGTAGTGATTATTTCAAAGGTGAAAACCTGAAGGAAGAACAGTCAGGGCATTCATCTTGTATTGGCCACTGATAGATGATACTATGCTTCCTGTTCCAAGAAAATGGAGTTCTTGAGATAAAACCAGGTTATTTATTTTATGTCTGTATTTTGGTTAGGAGCTTCTTTTTTAAAAAAAAAACAACAAACCAAAAAACAAACCTCAAAAATTTGTGTCTTCTGTCTAAATCCATTTCTTTGGGAGATTATTTGGAAGTCTTTTTTTAGTATTTAATACTGGGTGCACAGTAAAAGTAGTGTTTTGTTGAGTACAAATCATCATTATTTAGCAGCGTGAGTGAGGCTGGAAGAGACCTGTGGAGGTCATCTTGTATAACCTCCCTGTTCTGTCATGACCACCTACAGCAGGTTGCTGAGGATGGCTTTGGAGTATCTCAAAGGAGGTAGAATCCACAGCCTCTCTGGGCAACCTGTAATTTTCAACTTCTCAGCAGTACATTTACTTGGTTGATGCTTCATAGCAGAGAATAAAATTCACTGAAACTAAACAGAAAAGTCATCAGTACTCATTTTGCATTTATTTGCAGGGTTCTTTAGGTGTTTTGGCCTTCTTAACTTGGTCAGTAAACCTCTTTGTAGCCCAAATAATTTTCTTCTGAAAGGCATCTGCCACAGAAGACCAGAAGGAACTTTCTGCACAGAAGCAATTTGAGATTTGGAGAGAGTTTGTGTCTCAGGGAAAAGTTGCTGTGAATTTGTAATCTGAATAAATGTAATTTGTGAATACAGTTGATGTAGAAGATTAGATGTAGAATTTTTCTGTCGGAGAAAAAAGTTACTGTCCAGTTTACCCTCCAGTAATGCCACTTTGGTTTTTCATAATTCTGATACTTGGTAGCATTGTTTTCCATCTGTGTGTGTGCACATCATTCTTCTAACAAGCAGTGAGGGAGGCTGGGTAGGACTTTCTTATTTGTATGGGAATGTAAAAGACTTTTTCGATATTGATGGGATAGGAACCTGTTGCTGGGGGGCAGGTGAAGAGGGAGGAGAGACTGCCTGTGGTAGAAGCTGAAGTGCAAGGTGTCAGTACAACAAGCACCCTCTAGACTCTGTCATCCATACTCCAGGAAGCATGTTAATTCCACCATCATAGTCAGAGATGCTGCTAGATCTCAAGTGTGGAGTCACTCTACGTTAAGGTACTTAGGTGGAGATTAAGCCTATCCAGCCAGGGGTTGATAGAGTAGGAGTGGGTAGGGAAGATCCTTCAGAGAGGAGTGAGACTGAAGGTAGGACAAGGAGTTTGTGCTGGTTATGCTTGCCTCATTCCTTTTCACAGATGCCAGGTTGCGCAGAACAGTACCAGGCAGGACATGAAGCTGTACTTGAAAATAGAGGTGATACTGGTGCCTCACAACTTAGTATTAATATTGCACACTGCTGTCACTGTTGGAGGTGGAATCACGGAATTTCCTCATGAGCCCTTCATTGTTATGAAATCTTATTATACCAATATATTATTATACTAATCTCTTCTTAGAAAGTAGCTTTGATTGCAAGCATGTAAAGAATCCTGTCAGTGTCAAGCTGAGAGAATTTACTCTCCCCTTGCAAATAGGAAAGGTTCTTCTCACACTTCAATCTACCTAGCAGTTTGCTGATTACTCTAGTACATCTTCTGTGAGCTGCTGTCTTCCTCCTTGAACTCCAACTGAGTTCATTAGCAATTTGTCAAACAGTTGCCAACATACTGATGATATGATTTGCAGTGGTCTTGGGACCATTCAGACCCACTGTTACATGCCATGTATCTTATTTTGTAGGAATACAAGGCCAAAAACGATGCCAACCGAATGATAAACTTTTTGGGACTTGAAGTTCTTGCTCTGCTAACGTTGGCAACAATTGTAATGGCTTTTGAAATGGGCTGCTGTTGCTAGCACTAGCAGAGCAAAGATGATGATGGCAACATCAAAATACCCATGAAGGGCTATGGAGTGGAAGCTGAACTATTGATGTGAGTGTGCATATGTTTTGTTGGATGTTTTGTTTGTTGGGGCTTTTGTTTTTTTTTTCTCTCCACTGACTTTGGAATTGGAGATGTCATTAAGAAGCTAGGCTCTCTGTAGAGAATAGTTCAGTGTGCTTCCTGGAAGAGCTTTTTGTCTTCTGTGTTTTACCAAAAAGCTGGTGGCAGTTTGCAGCCTTTCTGATACCCCACAAACAGTTTTGTGCATATGGACTTTAAAGTGATTGGAGATGATGTTGGCTTGTAAAATCAGATGGTCAGAGAAGTCTTCAGAACTAGTTACTGTGGTTCTGAAACAAGCTGTGAAGACTCTTGTTGGGAAGACCATAATCAGGAGATTTCTGGATTATTTATCTAAATAATAGAGTTATAGGACAAATAAGGTCTTTTATTAAGTGACTTGCATACTCAGCTGTTCATTGATTCCACTTGGCAGACTGGAGTAAGGAAAGAACTGAAAGTCTCTTTTGCTTTTAATTCTATAAGGTCAACGGAGTCTTTTGAAGTTTTCTCCTATTGTTTCTTTTCTGTCCTAAAATGCCTTCAGGATCTCATAATGAAGCTTTTATCCTTCTTAATGTGATGTATACATAACACTATTTTCATCAGTAGTTTGGACTTGAGCTGCAATCAAAGATGCCATTTAGAGGAGATGTGGGAGTGTTATGATGCTGATGCTACTGGAGCTGCTTCAGTTCTGAGGCTGCAAAGTATAAATGACTCCTATATAACTTTCTGCCTTCTGTACAGTGCAATTGATCTTGGCTAGCATTGGGCAATAATGGGGATGACTGCATTGTTGCTGACCTTACCTTTTCTTTTGGCAATGACAACCTCTTTGAGCTCCTGGCAAAGCAAGGAGTTGGGTCAACTTCACCTTCATATAAAGAATAGTATCTATCAAAGTTCTTGATAAGTTCATGGGAAACAAGGGTCTAAGAACCACAGATTCTCAGGGAAAGAAAAAAGGAATTTTTTGATGTATCCTTTTTTTTCATTGCAGTTTGACAAACTGAAATACACGGTTGGGAATAAATGAAAAGATTTATTAAAACCATGTATTTGCAGGTTGGGAAATTTCTTCCCAAGTTTCCAATGCCCTGGGAGTAGAAACATAGTTTTTCAATTTAAGATTCAACCAGAATAGACAGCCGAACATTTTCTTTCAAATCAGGCTGATTTGTGAGAGGTTGACTGCAGAGAAAGCTACAAAGTTGATTAGGGGACTGGAGCATCTCTCTTATGAGGAAAGGCTGAGAGGCCTGTGTGTGTTTAGCCTGGAGAAGAGCAGACTGAGAAGGGATCTTATCAACACTTACAAATACCTAAAGGGCAGGTGTCAAGAAGATGGGACCACACTCTTTTCAGTGGCGCTCAGTGACAGGACAAGGAGTAACGGGCACAAACTGTAACACAGGAAGTTCCATCTGCAGATGAGGCACGGTGAGGGTGCCAGAACACTGGGACAGGCTGCCCAGAGAGGCTGTGGAGTCTCCTCTGGAGATACTCAGAACCCGCCCGGATGCAGTCCTGTGCAACCTGCTCGAGGTAAACCTGCTTTGGCAGGGGGGTTGGACTGGGTAATCTCCAGACACCCCTTCCAACCCCTACCCTTCTGTGATTCTGACTAACTGTAACAAAACAGGACATCTTTCATTTTCCGTTCCTTGTGTTTTTAAGCAGCATCAAACTTACCTTCCAGTGGTTTTTCATTACTCACATTTTGTGGGGAACAATAACAGTATCTCACAAAGGTGTATTTTAGGAACAAGTTGAAGAAATGGTAAGCTTTCTTCTGTAAGAGCCATTGTCAGTCAAGTCTTTACGTTTAATTTAAAAATAATTCTTAAGTGAAAAAAAAGAAATACGGCTATGAGGTTTTTTTTAATTACTTTCAGAAGTGATCTCATGTTTTCACAAAACAGTTGGAATCAACATAACCTTTTTCATAACACTGGAAAAAGACACAGTCTTTTTTTAGCAAGTAACTTGCAACTTTAAGCTAAAGCTCATACTTAAGATTAGAAGATCTTGCTTGCCTTGGAATTGTCATGATAAAAAAATATCTTTTAAGTATAATGGAGTTGCAGTTTATCTATCCTAAAGCTATAGAAATGAGCTGGTTTGTTAGTTAAGCCTCCTTTCTTCATCTAGAAGAAAGTAGAAGCAGCATTAACCAAAAGAGCTCATGCTTAAATTGGATGCGATACCTCTGTCTTCAGCTCTGCGAAGCACAAGAATCACTTATTTTTAATACAGAAGGGGGATGTTTATCAAGATCTCGCCTTCTTCACTATTCAGATTAGTTGATTTCTGTTTCACATCTAGTGTGGAAGAAATAAAGAAGTAATCAAGTTCTGATAGGAAGAGGAGGAGTGACTAATTGGGCAGATGACAAAGGAAGTAATTTTATCAATAATTCAAATCCTGTATATTCATAGGTTCTTGAGTTAATTTTTAAACTCATGCAGTGGATATTTGCCAACAATAAGTTACTTTGTTCTTAATAGTTTTTAAAAATAACTGTTTATCCATTTGACGTTTGAGATTGTGGTAAGTCAATCATTCAATTTAAATACTTTTTCTTGTTTAAAATCTTGCCTGAAAAGACAGAGAAGTTGAAATCAAAATTGGTATGCCATATTATCATCTTTTCTCCTCCTACTTTGTAGATGAAATATCAACAAATAGAGAACATAGTGCAGTATCAGACTGTAAATAGTCCTTTTGTACTTTTGAATATTCTGAACTGCAGAACAGAAAACAGATTTCACTTACGGGGTGGTAGACAATAACCAACAACAACAAACCAACAAAAAACCCAACCAAGCGAGAGCACCAAGCAAACAAAACCCCACTTTTCGTGTAGAAAGAAGTCTTATCGGTCCATAAGATAGAAATACAAATATGAGGCTTGGGAAACAGGCAGAGAAATTAGAAAGTTTCTAATTAAAGATGATTTTTGGGTTGGAATTGTTTGTTTGGCTTATGGTGACTTTAGTCAAGGCTCCCTGACTTCTTCAGGCTTTTTGTGAGACAGTTTTGAATTTCTATTTTCTGCGTCTAAAATACGGACATATTTTCCCCCTTAGCCCTCAGTTTGTGAATTTGATGGTGTAGAGGCAAGCTACTGTTTGTACTCTTAAAAAGAGGTGGGTAAATTTCATTGGTAGTACCATGGTGTGCTTGAAAAATATACATCAAGCTTCAAGCACATATGTGGTAACTATCAATGAACAAAAAAAAAAAACTCCACAAGAAGACTTTTTAAACTTTGAAAGGAAGGTGTGAGTCTGTTAGTAACATACCAATGAAGATGCAGTGTTAAACTGTGCTATTGTAATATAAGCCATTGCTTTCAGATTCTTAAGTAGTTTGTGTTAGAGTTATATTTTCTTTAGTTACAGATTTTCCCACAGGTTAGTAGGGAAAACTAATTTATCTGAGTAGTCTTATGACTGCAAGATACTGTTTTTAAGTAAAGAAAATTGTTTTCTTTTTGTATTGATATACATTAGTACATGAGCCTAAAAATTACTTTGCTTCAATATAATAAGAACATTTTTACAATCCATTAAGTTTTTATACTAGCATGGAAACTTTAATGTTCATAACATTCATCGGTCTCAAACTTTGCCTAGACTGTGTGGTAGGGATTTATTGTATTTTCTAGGGTGAAAACTGGAGGTAAATTAAGAAGAGCTTCATAAAATTTGATGCTTTTTATGGAAAAAGTTCAGTACAGCCTGATGGTTTGAGCTCTGTTGTGCGTGTATATAAAGCTGTGAAAATGAAGATGTGTGCATTTTAAACTGCAGTTAAACTTAAACTGCAGTGTCCAGTGCTCAGCTGTTAATGCTCAGTAGTATAACAGGAGACTGTTCCTGTTTGTCATAGTTTCCAGTACTGTAATCACTGGAGGAAAGGGGGAAAGATCAGGAAAACGTTTCTTTGGCCTAAATAGTTTAAGGGTTATAATAAATAAAGTTAATTAGTTCTCTGAAATAATTATCCTTCTTGTTCGCCTTACTTATTAAGTAGGTAGTGTTTTTCTATCTTAATGAATGTATGTGCAGTTATTGCTTACCTTTTACTTTACTCCTGAAAATGTACTTCACAGGTTTCCAGGAAAACCTTTCTGTGAAGAGCTTCATTAATCATTTGAGATTCATGGTACTTTCATATGAAAAATAATACACACACATATATATGATGAAAAATGTGAAGTCTTGATATGCATTTTCCTTTAAAATAAAGAAAACCCCTGCAAACTCAGTTGAAGTACTTTAGGCTTCAGAATAATTGATAGGAGTTTTTGTTTTCGGAACTGTGAAATTACAATTTCCTACTATGGATTTCGTTAGAAATATTCTCATCGTAGTTCCTTCTATATTTTGTGATGACACCATCCACAAAATGGCACAAGGAATTATCTGCATAAAGTTTGCTAATATGTAGTTGAATTAGAGTTAATTTTGGTGACACATCAGATATACTGTTTTAAAAAAGATATCAAAAGATCTCTTGGTGGACAGTGGTTTTTATTCAGGCTGGCAGCCTGTCACAAGTGGGTTCTTTCCAGGGTTGGGTAGTGGGCTTCACGCTGTTGACTATCTTCATAACTGATCTGGGTGTTGGGACTGAAAGCAGTCTTACCAAGTTTGCTAATACACTAAACTGAGGGGTGAAGTGGACACATCAGAAGGGGGAGCTGTCTTAGAGACACCTGGACAGGCTGGAACAGCAGGCAAGCAAGAACTGTGTGAAGTTGAACAAAGACAAGTAGAGAGTCCTGCACCTGGGACAACATAACCAGAGAGCCCAGTACAGGCCCAGATCTGTGTGGCTGAGGAGCAGCCTTGCTGAAAGGGACCTGGAGGTCCAGGTGGAAGACAAACTGAACACCAGCAACAAAGGCAAACTGGGTCCTGGGCTGCATCTGCAGAGGTGTTATTAGCAGATATGTGGGAGATGCAATCATCCCAGTCAGTGCTGATCAGGCTGCAGCTGGAGTTCTGTGTCCCACAATTCAGGAAAAAGAGACAGACTGGAGAAAGTCCAAAGGAGGGCCACAAAGATCATCAAAGGGCTGGAGAACCTGCCCCATAAGGAAAGACTAAAGGAGTTCAGTCTTTTCTCCCTGGAGAAGAGAAGGCTTAGGGGGACCTAATCACAGTATTCTAGTACTTAAAAGGCAGCTAAAATGAGAATGGAGGGTGTCTTTTTCACAAGGAGCTGCATGGAGAAGACAAAGGGCAATGGGTACAAGTTGCACTGGGAGAGATTTAATACCTGTCTATGAAAGAAATTTTTTACAGTGAAAACAATTGATCAATATAACAAACTCCCCAGGGATGTTGTAGAGTCCTCATTATTGGAGGTTTTAAAGATGTGACTGAACAGGGTCACATCTTGAATAATTTCATCAAGGCTCCCTTTCCCATGAAAGGTTGGACCACTTGATCTTTTGAGGTCTCTTCCAGCCTAGACTGTTCTTTGATTCTGTGTTTCTCAAGCTTTTGAGAAAATACTTGTACAGTGTTTCACTGGTTGGTTTTCCCTTTGTTTTTTTTCTAGCTTTGGTTTCAAGGCATCAGTGAAGTTCTTTAATCAGTGCAACAATCTGTTTGCAGCAGTGCCAGTTAAGCATGCAGTAATTACATATACTGTATGTACAATTGCTTTCTCAGCCGTAGCTGTCAAGGCCCCATTTTCTGGGGCAGTACTATACAGGATATGATATCTATGCTGGGCCACACAATGCTCATGTCATTAATTTTGTAACATTGGATCTGGTCAGAATGAAAAAAAAAAAACAAGCCCAAAAACAGTCTTCAGGAGAAAAACTTTTAGATCTAGTGGCATGAAGAAGTGGAGAAACTCAACCACAGAATGCATACAGAACAAATCTAGTTTCTAAATTGACGAAAAGATAAACTGCTGTTAGATCTTTTCTTAAATATTTTTCATCCTAAATGGCACTTATAAATTGCAATTGTGTCTGAATTTTTTTGCTCAAAAAAGAAGAAAAAGTGGCTCCTGTAGACTTGTTTTTTCTCTTTGTGGCATTTGCCTTTCAAATATAGTTGAACACTATCTGGAAGAAGGGAAAAAAAAAAAAATCCCAAATTTGAAACCAGTAAGTTCAAATTACCCATTTGGGTTGGGAAAATATCTCTACTAAGCTAAGAGAAACTTGCAAAATGATCAGGAGCTAGTAGGAGTTCTTACACACTCAGTAGGTTCTGTCTCACAATGGCTTCAGGTGAGAAGTTGCTCAATTAGTATATAACTCTCTAAAATAATGATTAGTATAGGATAAAGTTTTCAGTAAAGAAAATGTAATCCTTTTGCATGTGGCCATAATACATATAATTTGGATTACAGAGATTGTTACCATATGCAGTCAACTGTCACCAAGCAGTAGTATTACTGCATGAAGATGTGCAGTTCATTTGGTTGTAAAGTTGTGACTTCAGGTACCCATATCAATATGCTTTCAAAAGAGAACTGAAGTAGTTGGTCAAATCTGGTGTCTTTCTAGCCCTAAGTATTAAAAAACCCCTCAAAACAAAAAAACCCACAACCAAAACACCCAGGCTACACTCTAATTTCAACTATATTTTTTTCTCAACAAATTATTATTCTGTAATAAAACTTAGAAGTGACAGAGGTTAGTGTTAGAATTTCACTTTAACAGTCTGACAGTTATTAGGGTGATCTGTAGCAACAATCCCCAGGTCAGTGTCCATAAGAGTGAGGCCACAGTCTTGCTTCAACAGCATCTTGTCCGTGTTTTGTAAGTTAGCATCTAATACAGCTACTGTCCTTGTGCTACATGCAGTAGCTGTAGTACTTAGATATATGCCTTTTAAAATTTACCTTTCTTTTATGTTTTGTTTGGGGTTTTTGCTTTTTTTGAGGGAGTGGGGCAGGTACTATGATTAACAGTAGGATATGTGTCAGGTGAAGTAAAAATGCATCAGGAAAGTCAGTGGAAAGAGCAAATCATCAAATTCCATCAACTACTCTGATGTCTTCTTGGTTATAGTTATGTCAGACTCTTGGCATCCTCCATTCACTTTTGAACGAAGTAGCTCCTCCAATGTCTGGGTAATTGAAGCTCTGTTACTATGGTGTGGCAAAGAGGTTAAATCAGGATATTTTTTAGTCCTCTTTTTACCATCAGCTTTCTATTTATATTTCACCTAGTTCAGAATACAGTGTGTTGACTCTTGACAAAACTGAAGATGTAAGCTGTGTTTATCTTTTAAGACATTTAAAGGCATGCCTTTCCCTTTTTATTGAAAGCAGCAAATCTATTCTGAGGATGGGATAAGAAATGTAAGCTACAGTATCTCATTATTGGCTTTGCCATTCTAAAGATCTTACTGCTGGCTCTGCCATACTTACTAATGGCTTTGGCATTTTTGTAATTAAAAATCATAATATGTTTTTGACATGCTCATGATATTGAACTGTGTTTGAAACCAGAGTGAGTTGTGTTGTAGGATCTTCAGAAGATTTTCAGTTGTTAAGATTAACCTTTATGTAGAAACAGCATGTGAGATTTTAGAACTACTCCACTGAGCTCTTCTGAACTTTCTTGCTCTTGTCTTCTGGACAGGAGTGAACTTTCATATTGGTTTTCAGAAGGAATAACTTGTCTATTCATAGATAGATTTGGTTTGACTTGGTGTCCTAAGTGATATAGTCATCTTTCAACCTGCATTCTCATTTATAAAAATTGTCTTTTAAATGAATTTGTTAAGCTGGACTAAGTGTCATCATATCTTCCAGAGAATAAATAGATTGAGAGGTTTTTAAATGAGGTAAGATTATCTTCATATAAGAGTTGAGATTTGTTATGTCATAGTTCGATAGGTAGAGAAAGGGAAAAGAATATTAAGAAAGGATCATTCTACATGCTTGTCCCTTAAATCCAAATTGGAAAGAGCAAGAAAGGAAGGTCTAAACATTTGAATGTGATATGGTCTTAAAGATGATCTACAGTTACTCAAAAAAGAGAGGAAATTAAGTGTGTGTTCTTTCATTTTTTCCCTTCATTCATACAGTGCGTTATCTTGACTGTTGCAAGGAAGGGTTTTTCTGAGTGTGTTTTACATGAAACTATGAGGTGAAGTGCTGCATTGCTTGTCTTCTCTGAAGACTTTGACTTAAGCATAGAGCTTTGCATCGTGAACTACTTGTAATTTTTCAAGTGCAAAAGAGTGTGTGTGTCTGTTGCAGTTTTTGGTCCTTAATTCTCCTGGCAAGCGAACAATTTTTAAAGTGTGAATCAAAATGAAAGTGATAGGTCAGGTTTTTTTGGTTATTTTTAAGGGTTGGTTGTTTGGGATGTATATATGTATGCATACAGAATGTATATACATATACACACCTTTCCTAATGCCAAGTGGATGATTTTCTTCCTTTTCTAAATCCAATTGCTTATCTGTAATTCAGGGTCCAGTTAACTTTAATAACAGTTTACTTCAGTGCCAGTGCATTTTGTTTGAATGCCATAAAAGATATAACTGTTTTCTTAATTTCCTCTTAAGTCTCTGAGGCTAGGTAAGTAAGTTATAAAATGTCCCATGGTTGATAACAAACATCTATTTCCAAAATGCCTGTTTACACGCCTCTATTTATGTAATTCATCAGAAATTGGCTCTGTGCTCCAGCAGGGACTTCTGTAAAGTAGAGCGCAAAATGTCTGACAAAGGCATAGCTCTGAATTCTGGCAATGATATTGCTGCTCTTTAATTATGCTCTGGAATATCACTTGCTGATATTTTTCAGTATTTAGAAATTAGGAACCTGCCTTACTATGGATTTTACAAACATAAAGTATATATGAATGAGAAGTTGCGAATACTACTTGACCTGACTGGATGTGGCTTTTGAACCGGTGGTTATATATATATACACACACACCAGGTATTGCTAGTCCTTTAGTTCATGTAGATTTCCAAGAAAGTAGTGCTTTTTTGTGACTTTTTAAAAATTGGATACTGGAAAAATGCTTTCATAAAACAAATGTTGGGGGGGGCGGAAAATCATATAGAAGTTGGATGCAAGTCAAACATAGCCTTTTATTAGCTTTTGTTTTATTTTTTAGAAAATAGATTTTTCATCACCTTCGCTCTCTGATTAACGAGAAACTTAATGATAGCTACTCAAAATAGTCTGTGGGATGGAGAAACAGAACATGTTATGTTAGTGTGCTCTGATTTGTTTCGTGGCAGGCTTTTATGGTGTGACAAAAATATTGCTTGCCCTCATCTCCTGTAGAGATTAAGTTAATCAGCCCAAGCTCAGCCTTGCTCCCTTGTAAGGACAGGCAGGAGAAACTTTGACGAGATTCCATGGTAGTGGCAATGGTCCAGACAGCCCTGGCTCTCTTTCTCTTGGGCTAAGATTTGTTTTCTCCCCTCTTCTAAATCTAAAAGAAAATCATGCCTTTGAAGGACACATATATCAATCTACTGCATCCTAGTTGGGTGGGAGGGGTGTTTTTCCCAAGTTCTGAAGTGTTATGTGGGGAGAATAGTATTAGGTAAGAGCTGACTTACTTCTTCATGTAAGTGTAGCTGGAAAACTCGGTGGAAGAGTTGTTTTTCAGCTATTTCTTAGCATGTTAGTATTTTTCATCCTTACAATAAATGTATATAAGCTTGATGAAAATACAGTGTTCTAAAAGTTGAATATCACTGTTGTATGAAATTCTGCTGTCTGTGTCTCATGCTTGAGCAACTGCGTTGAACATACTTTGTTTTTTGGTATATGATGTAAGTGACTTCAGTCTTCCTCAAGCTTGAGTCTGAAGGCTTGACGGGACCATAGAAAAACTTACTTGCATGTCCCTAAACGAACTTGCAAACCTAATAAATCACATGGTCTCTGGGCCATTTCAAAATTAGAAATGTTGGATCCTACTGATTAATTTGTAATAGTTCCTCTCTCCCCCTTGTCTTGAAATAGTGTACTTGAAAATCCCAGGTAAACTGACTTGTATTCTTGCAGTGTTGCATATGATAAAATCCTTACTGATGATCATGTGAGAAACTCGCAGTTGGAAAAAGCCATCCTAAGTTTCCATGGACAGCTTTGGCGCTGTTCTGTCATTTCAGTACTTGAATATGGAACCATGTTTTCATGTAGGTTTTTGATTCTGTAGTTATACCTCTCTTTTTTTTACATGCAGTCCAAAGCATTCAAGATTTTAGTCATGACTGTGTTATGATGCCAGAATGGGTAAAAAGAGTGCTTAGAAGAGATTGGTTTTGAATACTGTTGAAGTATTTCTTGACCTGAAAGTAGTCACTATTAGTGACTTGAAAATACACTTAAACATCTAGTATTAATTAAAAATTGTGTTATTAATAGCGTTGTCTATACATGTTATAATTTTTTTTTAGGTGGATTTTGAAAAAGAGAGCATGTCACTATCACACCTTTTTAATTGCTTGTAGGTAGCAGATAAAAGTACGTTGTTGTAGGTGAGTTTATAAATGTAATGCATTGGGTTCTGGAATGTGGAAACAATTTGCTAGCAAAAGTGCTTTGCTCTATATTAGCTGCGCAAATCCCTGAAAAATGCAAAAAACTTGCTGTTTTGTTCCTGTTACTAACAAAATCCTGTCAATTCTGAAGAATCTTAGTACTTGGCAGTAGAAATAACTTGTCTATATCTAAAATAATTCTTGTGGAATTTTTGTTACTTCTTTAAAAAACCATTACTTTAAAAATAATTCTTGTGGCTTTATTCATTATGGAAAAAAATATAGAAAAACATTGATTTTATGTAATAATAAATCTTCTGTTTTATTGAAAGTGAGGTGTTCCTGTTAATCAGTACATGAAGAAAGTCCATTGGCTTTGCTAGGGTTTGCATTATGAAACTGCACAATGATGCACAAATTCTTTAGTAGTGTTAAGCTCTTGTTTAGTTGCATATTTCAAATATCTGTCTGACATGTGATTGCTTGTGATGGAATGTTTCTTGCAGAAATGTAGCTAGAGCTCTGACAGGAGATTGCGCAATCGGAGAAGCTTCTACTTGAGTTGTGCTCAGCTTTCAGCTTCCCCCTTTTATTTTTTATTTTTTTTTTTTTTTTTGCAGGCTGGGTTGCCTGTGACAAGAAAGGTGTATAGCTTTACAAATTACTATTTCAGCTTCTACAAAGTGTTTTTAGTATAGTTCTTTCATAACTTTCATTTTTGTACTTGTCTCATGGATATTCACCTCTAACTAAAAAAGTGTTTTGACTTGTTCTAGAGTTTTAGGGAAGAATTTCCCTTTTGGTGAGGGGTTAGGGGAGATTTTGTGCAGTGTTTCCAGATTGCTGGAAAAATTACCATGTTCTCACTCTTTCTTGGAAAGCTATTAAATTAATTGTCTGCCCTCTGTTTAAAAAATTAAGTACTTTTTTGTCTTTCTCTGTTTGTCTAGCCTTGGTATCCAGTCACTGTTCTTTTTTGTGGGCTAGATGGTTAGTAATAGAGGGTTGTTTTTTTTTTTCTTTGATATAGGTTTTTGGAGAGTATTTTCTAAAGCATAGTTACTGAACAAATATAATCTCCAGAGACTGAGTTGTCAAGGCTAAAGATAGAACTTGCCTTTTTATTGTTTTATACCTTATTGTTTATATCTATAGTTAACACATAGTTTTGTTTGCAGCAAACATAACCCAGGTCAGGTGACAACAGGTGCTATATAGCTGATGAGGTTGCTTTATAGAAAAATTAGTTATGTTTCCACTGACTTCTTATATTGCAAACTTTGCTGGTAATGTGTTTTTTTCTTCTTGGTTTTTTTTCTTTTTTTTTTTTTTTTCCATAACAAAGGTAACAAAGTTAAACAAAGTTTTCAGACCAAGGTGTACTGGGGCAGCTAGAGGCAGCAATTTAAGTTGTTGATTCAAGAACTTACTCTACTTTTACCGTAATGTATTAAGCTAAGCAATTTGAAGTTGCTTTGCATATTAAACAGCTTCTACAAGAGCTAATGCACTTTTATTTATGTTGTCTGCAGTGACGTGTTATGTTTCTTTTTATGAACACGTTGGTGTCTTGCTAATTCCCATCTTGCCCAACTGACTAAAGCTTACTTCCTGAAGTCTGGGTTCATGGATACCTGCCTGGAAAAAATCTGAGAGGCAGACAGCAATTTCCTAAGCAACACATGTGGAGGAGTTCTGTTTCCTCTGCTAAATACCACTATTTCTTAATGGAGTTGTGCAGTTACTTTCCCTTCATTGAAGACTTTACCTGATTCCTTGCAGGCTGCTGCCAAAAGAAGCCTAGGACTTTTGAGGTGGGACTGGGAACAGTTTCTCTTTGTTCTTTCATATCTCTGATCTGTCTGTCTTCCATACCATTTTATTGAAGGGAAGTTATATACCAGTATTTGCACCCAAAGTGTTAACTTTTATCCATCTTAGTTTTGCTTTCTAGTGAGTGTTCCTTAATGTTGACTCCCATCGGTCTACATTGATATTTCTAAGTGTGTATGTTGAAAATGAAAACGTTAGGACTGCTAAACCAGAAGTGGCAGAAGCTGTATGTGCTGCCTGTGGAAGAATCTGGCCTCCCAGGATAACAAAGCAAGGTGTGGGGATCTCAAAGGAGTTTTGCTGATGTAATTTACAAGTGAGATTTGGCTTTTTCTTAAGCATTTACTTTACATTTTAGGTGGGTGAACAGGGCTTGCCTTATATTTTAGATGAAGATGATAACTTTGAGAACTCGAGAGGATGTGAGGTCACTTTTTTCCCCCAGGAGGTATTTCTGTGGATAGTGTTACCCTGCTGTATGTCAGGTTGGCTGCTCATCTCCTGTTGCAGCTGTTACAGTAGCTGGGAACTCTAGACCTATGAGGCATTTCCTAATGACAAGTGCTGAAGTTGCTGTGGAATACTGCTTCCATGATGATAAACATCAGACAGTTCTTTACCAGTACTCCCTCTTCTTTTAAAACTATTTAAATATATATGCTTTAAATGTACTTGTGTTCAACACATGCAATACAGTTTTATTGAACAGGGAGTTTTAAGAAGCTGTACTTGCGCTTTATTTAATCCTAGCATGAGACAAATATGGCTTGATAGATCATTTAAACCTTAAGTATGCCATCTATTTTGTACATGGTAAAATATCAAGAATCTATGTATCCCTCCAGATAGTTATTCCACTATTTTAGTCGTTCTGTATAAGGTATTTTATTGATGGCAGAATGTGCCCCATTGGCATAGAAGCTTTGTATTTCATAAAACTTGCCCGCAGAGCATATCAGCCCATGCAAGAGAACCTTTTTTAAGGAAAATAAGCTTCAAATATCCAGAGATCTCACTTGCTGCAAAATGAAATAACATAATTTGACTTTGCTGCTGTGACACATCTCCCTGAACTGTTTTCAAACAGTATCTGTTGTACCTGTCTCTGCATAAATTTTACTGAAATATGTTCTGTATGATATTTTGTTCTGTATTTTTCATCTTCCTTGAAGATACTGCTCTCTCATCTGATAGTTGTTCTTAAAAATGTAATATTAAATGGAATTAATTCTGATGCTAAACTAAAATAATAAAACACCAATGTAATAAATTGAAGTTTGGATATAAAGACTATTAACCTGAATAAAATATCCCAGTGTAGTGAAATTAATGTTGTAATTACAAAATAATGTTGTAATACAGTGCTAGAAGTTTTAGTTTTGAGGGGAAGAAAAACCCCACTGAAATGCATTGTCTTGATTGTATCATCAGACAATGTGAACTTTCCATAGCTTTAGACGTAAAATAGTGCCTTGAGTTGGTGTCATTCCAAACAGATCTGTGGATCCAAGGTTGCTACATCTAGTCAGTGGGCAGAGAGGGGCTCTGCTGTGGAGGAGGTATGACCAGTTCTGAGTTTTAGTGGAAGCCTGAGGCTTGTAGGTTCTCTGAATTATATGTGTACTAGATACTGACAGTACTCTTGCACGCTTACTGAATATGAGTTGATTTCACAGATTGGCACTGCGTTTTATTTTAGTTTGTTTTAGGATATGTTTCAGGTGGTCAGATTCACTGCTGCACTGGAAAAACAGCAACACTCAGAAAAACGGTGCCTGTGGAACAGCATTACTGCTTGCACGTATACCTGTGCGTAGACTTGCACCTGAGGCTTCCTTCGCCGATAATGTGGATGTTAACAATATTGAGAGGTCTGTGGCCTCTGGTGTTAGTGACAGTGTGTGTTTTGATGTATATATATATGCATGTGAGTATCAATACAGATTGAGATACTGATATTAATTCATAATTTACTGAATCACTAAGTGTTTAGGAATTTGCCAGTAGAAATGTTGAACAGTTTGTTTGAACAGAATGCAAGTACATGTATTTATTATACATAACTACACAGAATGTGATATACCTGGAGTTTGAAACTACACATGGAATAACTCTTTACAAAGGCTGAAATTAAAGCAATAATCTGTACTGCTTTCAATAATCCTGCCTTGAGGTTTCAAGATCTCCTTGTTGAGATTTTAAATCTTTACTGAGTTAAACTCTTAGCTCTTTAATGACTTTAAAAAAAAAAGTGAAAAGCTATGTATTTAACCTAAATTTGCAAAAGCTATTTGAGTATTGCAAGATATCAAGAAGTAACAAGCTCTGTAGAATTGTATCATGCTGGCAACAGGAATGGGCAATGAATCAAGTGCCTTGTACTCAGGCTCATATGTCAGTTTGTATACTTTGCTTAGTCTAACAATGTAATGAAAATTCTTAAGTGTCTTAACTCTGTCTACATTGACTTGTCTGCTTTAAAGACTACTAAATTGCAGTTTTCTGATCTCTGAACAGCAAATTAAATGAATATGATTAACTTAACATAAGAGGGGGGGATCTGTTTTGTACTTGATTAGAGATAGATAAATGTAGCACTATTGGCATTGGCCTGAAAGTTGGCTTTCAAACAGTGTTCTTTCCTGAAATGGGTGAATTCTGTAGAACTATGCAGTACTTGTTTCTTGGGTAAGCTTACACTTGCTCATTTACTTTAAAAAAAAAAAAAAAGTATTAATGGTGGGCACCAAAGTCCTCTGTGTTTGTGTGTTTTTCCTTACCAATGAAGTGGCAGTAGGGTATTCTGTAAAACAATAAGTATCGAAGACGTGTCCAAGGTTTTCTCTTGATTCAGTCAGTAGCATCAGAAAAAGTCTGTCCTTGTTACAACAGAGTAACGGCTGCTCTGGACTTGAAGGGCTGAAAAATGTGAATCATGCAAAGCTAAGCCTTGTAACGAAGTCTCCTTGTTTCACTTGCCCCACTGGTAAGGAGTTAAAGGATATTTTTGAAAGGATAATTCATTGCAGGAAATGCCTTTATGCAAACCAAAAGCATAGCTTAGTATTGTAGACAAAATCGAGTTGTTTAGATTGGAAGGGACCTCTTAAGATCATCTAGTCCAATGCTTTTGCTCAAGCAGGGTCAGTAAGAGCAGGTTACCCAGGACCAGTCAGGTTTTGAATATCTGCACAGATGGAGAATCCACAGCCTCTCTGAGCAACCTGTGTTTGACCACTTTAACAGTAAAAAAAGTGGGGTTTTGCGTTCAGATGAATTTTCATGTTTTTAATTTGTGCCCATGGCCTCTTGTTCTGGCGGTAGACACCATTAAGAAGAATCTGGCTCCATCTTCTTCATTCCCTCCCATTTTATATACATGGGTAAGATTTCTCCCTTGACCCTTCTCTTCACCCAGCTGAACAGTCTCAGCTCCCTCAGTCTCATAGCATGAGAGATGCTCCAGGCCCTTAATTATCTTTATGGCCCTTTGCTGAACTCGATCCAGTATGCCCATGTCTGTCTTGTACTGGAGAGCCCAGAGCTGGACACAGCACTGCAGGTGTGGCCTCACCAGTGCTGAGTAGAGGAGAAGGATGACCTCCCTTGACCTGCTGGCTGTACTCTGCACAGTAGAGCCCAAGATGCTGTTGGCCGCCTTTACTGTGAGGGCACATTGCTAGCTCATGGTCATTTGTTGCCTACTAGGACCCAAGGTCATTCTTGGCAGAGCTGCTTTCCAGCTGTCAGCTCCCCCACAGTGTGGACTGGTGCCTGGGCTGTTCCTCCCCAGGTGCAGGACTTGGCATTTCCTTTTGTTAAACTTAATGAGATTCTTCTCTCCCAGTTTCTCCGGCTTCTCCAGGTCCCTCTGAAAATTCAAGATCTGGTAATTCAAACAATTCAAAGAAACTTTTTTTTTTTTTGTGATTGAGTTGAGGTGTTACCTTTCATGAGTGTTTGAAAATAGGATATAAAAACCAGCTTCTCACTTATAGCACTTAAATAGGGTCTCTCAGTATTGGTAGTTGACTACAGAGATCACTTATGTATGACAGGGTGTTATGATGAATTATAATGAACACATGAAAATCAAGACCAGTCAGGTTTGTTGATTTAAAGTATGGAGGGAAACTTTAGTACTGTAGAAATAAATAGGAAAATGGCTACAATACAAGGAACTAAAATATGGATAAGTAAGAGTAGTAGATCTTAAGACTTACTTTGGTCTCTCCATAAAAGGAAAAGGAGCAAAGACTTTAAACTTGGGTAACTGCCAGTCGGCCCAAGGAATGCAAATTTTGTATGCTGGTAATACCCATTAAGGTTTTTTTTAGTTCTTTGAATGCTAGATAAATAGCAAAATAAACAAGTGTCTCAATAACAAAGTTTCAACTGAATTTAATACATTTTTATTTATCATATGCTTCCGCTAGATGATACTATGTTATAATGAAATGTGTATGAGATAAAAAATTCAAAATATAAAGGTGCTATAATTGTACCCTGATAATGACGATCATATCGTATATTTTTTTGCTTTATATCACTTATGAATCCTGAGAGAATGTTTTGCTGAATTGAAGTTGCTTGATGGACTGTATTTTGGAATTTCACTATAAAATTGCAGTACTATTAATTCATATGTCTGAGTAAAATTGACACTACAGAATTGTAGTGAATTTTGAGGTTAAGAAATGTAGTTACAGAGTGAGGCAGTCCAGTGTGGTCATGGTAGGACTGGCAGTTTGATGCATTAAAACTTTAGAAATAGCTTTAGACCAAAATGTGGGGAAAAAATCCTGTTAATATGGGACTGCTTAAGTCAAACTGAATAAAACCAATGAATTTGAGAGGAATCTAATGAAAATAAGTTAGCATAACAGCCTGAGAAATTCAGTGCTAATAGATTGTGCAGTTAGTGTGTATGTTATTAGTAACTTTTATGTTACTACATTCTATATTTTTAGAAAAACTGAAGGAAAAGGCCGTTGCAGAAATCTTTCTGTGCATTTCTTTGTACAGAAACTTAGAGGAATTTCCATGCCTGAACCATTCTTTACAGTATTCGTACTGGAGGATCTCTTTCAAGCCAAAATGATACTAGAAAATTTTTTTGGACAAAATGACATGAACAGTAAGATTGCTGCGATGCTGAGATTGCTTGATATTTATCCATCTTTTCTGTACCTGATTGTGTCTCATTAAGTCATATAAGTGTGTGTATAACCTTAGCATTTATCTACAGTAGTGCTTAAAATGGTTTTGACAACAGTAGGAGGGAAGATGGTAAATATATAGCTTTTTATTATTTTTTTTTTTCTGTTGAAGTATAATGCGGTGCCCCCAGCCCAGTGGCAGAACAAGCAAGCCACAAGTGTTATGGTGGGGAAGAGCCAGCTCATGTATTGTGGAAGAAAGTCATGCTTTGCAAACCTTGTGGAGTTCCTTGAAGTAATTGCTGAGTATGAGGATAACAAAGGTTTTTATGAGGCTCTACATTTAAGTGTTTTATTAGAATTAAACTGCTTTGGACTAGACTTATTTTGTGGATGGATGGATGGATGGATGGATGAACAAATGAATAAAGTGAGAGCTAGTGATCAGTTTATTTAAAACAGAGATTGGTAATGGAGTCTAATAGGTCTATGCTATTTCACAGTCATAAGTGGTCTAAAATGGAGAATAATGATTAATTAATGATGATAGAGTAGTAAAAGTTAAAGCTGTAACGAATCATAGAAAAAAATAATATTTGGCATCTAGGTGATTAAAAGTGGTGGGTGAACTCATTATTGATGAATGTTGAGTGAGTGCATGGGAGAAAAACTTCTTATCTTTATGTACTTGTGTTGCTGAATGTTAAACTAGCTTTGATTTATAGTACCTAGTTTTGTGGAAAAAATCGATTAGTACACAGTGACTATAAAAAATTAACCAGATATTTCAGTTAATAACTTAAAATTTAATTAAGAACAGAACAGGAAACATAGTACTGTGTTATGTACTTGTAGTGTGCTCGTGACTTAAATACTATTTGCCGTTTCCCCCCGCAATTCAGAAAGTATATAGTGGAAATAAAAAAGCACTGGAGTGTGGTGGTGGCAATTGGAATAGCTTTCATACAAGGATAATTAAAGAGAGGTGACCAAGGGAGGAATGATGGAAGTGTATAAAGCTATATCTTGGGGCAGGTGGGTAAAGAATCACTGTTCCTTCTGTGCCTGAAGAGTGACAAGCTTGAAATGAGGTACACTTCACATAGCACATAGACGGTGGAATTCATATCTATATGACGCTGTACTGGGGACAACTTGTAGCTTTCACAAGTTCTTCTAGTTTAGTTAATGTAAGTGAAATAAGAAGGCTATTCTATGTTTTATGTTATACACTAGGTATCTGTGGTGGTTTTCTAAAAACCAGGACAGTATCCCAAATGTTTTACTTTCAGTATTCACATTCTCTAAAATGACCTTAAGCTTAGTCTTGTGTTTGCAGTCCACCATTAAAATAATGCTTTTTTTCTTCAGAAATATATCTCCGTTAAATAAATTGATTACTTTGAGCGCTAAGGATTTACATGTCTCTCAATTATTACAGGGGCAACACCCCAACCCTACCTTTTTTTTTAGTGAAAGTTTTGAACCACGGTAGATTTTCTCTGGATACTGTAGCAAAGGGGAGCTGATTATTGATGAGCCTTTTAAATAAGCAATTCTTGTCATACAGCTTCCTTAGATGATGTTTGCATGATTTTTAAGTGTGGCTTGAAATTAATGGGAGATCCATAGCTTGAATTTGTATTTCAGAGGGTTTTTTTCTTAAGTGCTTTACTTGAAAGAGTTCATATCTAAGATCTCAAAGGCAGTGTTTTCATGGTGAGTTCTGAATTAAACAGTATTGGAATTGCTTTTGCTAGTTAAAAGTGAATTTGTGTACTATTTTTCATCTGTATTTTAGAGCTTTTTAAAAATAAGCACAAGAAAATACCCAACATACCTGACAGAACTATGAAACCATGATACATACCTTCTGTACTTCTTGCTTTTTTTTTTTTTTGCATAGGCAGGAAAAAATATTATATTTTAATATATTTTAATATTTTGAAAGAAAGTATGATACAAAGTAAGATTGATGTTAAAAAATTGTAAATATTCCCATTTGTCCTATATTGTTGTATTCAGTGTTTAAAATCTCCTCTCCTCTAAAGGAAAAGACTGAATTTTGACTTTTGGAGCAAACCCTGAAATGAAGCAGGTAGTTACACTGCTCAAGAGCAAACCAGGGTTTGGAGAATTTTGTTGTACTTCTGCTTCATGTGTGGAAAAGTTTTCTGTTAGCTGTGACCCTTACAAATTGAATGACTCAACAGATTTGAAAGCTTAAGGGCAAAGTGGACCCTAAACCTTGGCAGTTTGTCACCATCACTCCTCTGCTTTTAAAAATCCCTGGATGTGACCAGCAGCCTCCTGGGTGTTCTTTGCATACCGCGTCCCACAGCGTGGGGCTCAGTGCATAGGGCTCTGGGTGTGCTTTGTACTGCTGTAGAAGCCGTTATCATGGCTTCTCTGTTGGATTTACCAAAACTCTTTAGTGGGTTTCCTGGATGTTTACTATGCATCTTTGGAAAATATGTCTTTGAGTAGGTTACAAAGTATTTCTTGCTAAGTTGCACTTACCCTGCATAGCTTTGTTTCTACATCTGTCTTGAGTCCAAATTGTTGTTGGCCTCTTTTGTTTATTTACTCTTACTTATTTATACTACTGATCCATTAAATGTTTTTCATTGCCATTTGCTTACCTTTTTCATCATCAGTGTAAATGCAAAAAGACGATACTTTAATACGCTCAAGATGCAAAACTTGACTTTTAAGTGCTGTGAAAATAATTGTGATGCTTTTTTTGATTCTTATCGTTTTCATTGTAACATTTCTTAGTTCAAACTAAGCCACTCTATGGAGAAGTAACCTAAAACAGGAATGTTTTTATGAAATTAACAAATTAAATAACATCCAGCCTTTAAAACAATTCTGATTATCCTTGTAGTTTTACTTCCTTACCCCTGTTTTCAAATTCTAGCATGATTTTACTGCTTATTCTCATTATATCTGAAGTAAATAATTTCTGTCTTATGTAGTTCAAACGTGAGAACTGCAAGCCTATAAATTTGATTTTGATAGCATTTGATTTTTTTTGTAGCTTAAAATCTCCTGTAGACTGAGGGGGGGGAAACAGTTTTTAATTTGAAGTGAGAGATCAAACGACTAATTTTTTAATCTAGATCAAGTATGTTCTCTAATATATATTCCTGGAAAATAAGCTTTCAAAAAGCTTATACTCTAGCTTTTCTTCAGGCATAGTTACTTGATGGATATAGTGGTAAAAGACTGATAGATCAGCTTTCAATCCCGGATTGCATAGTTTTATAAAGCTGAAACCAGTCAAGTTAGGTCAAATCATATCTGAACTGATCAGATCAAAGATGTGTCTGGTCTAACATCTCTCTCCCAACAGGTCAGTAACAGATAGCATAGACCCATAGGTACGAATTAGACAAGTAAATAGTGGTGCTTCCCTGGCATGCTTTGTTAACATCCATCAATTTGTATTTTATGATCTTCCTCTCTATTTTTGCACTTGTCGATTAAACGTTACCTAGTTGAGAAAGAACATTCCCTCATGCTATTTGATTCTTTGTGATATAGTTCCCTAAAATAGTTGATCATTTTTTATTAGATACCATATCTGTGGTTTTCAGCCAAAATACGTGATTTAGTTTTGCTCTGAGAAGACGCAATCCACTGAAGAATCATTTATACCTGCTGTAAAACTTAGACTTAAAGTTTAAGTCAGGAAGTTCATGGCACTTAGCAAGACCTTAAAACTATTGTCGTCTTTGTTGTTGTTGTATTTTTTGTTGGGTTTTTTTGGTGGTTTTTGTTTTGGTGTGGTGTTGTTCATAGGGATGTATTCTGTGGTCCTGAGGCCTGATGGGCTTGTGGCTGTTCTTTCCTACATTTAAGTTAGAGTGTATAAAGTCAACATCTCGTTCATGAAAATTCCCTCTGAATTCAATGAATGAAATGTGGAGGTTGAGTCTTGGAATTAAATTACCATCATTGTGCTATTCGCCAATTGCCACTTAAAGTTCAAGTGCTTAATGTGTGATACGTTGTGACTTTCTAACGATATTGAACTGCTATTTGTTCTTTTCATATTTGGAAAACATATTTTTTTCATGTAAATGTGGAGCTAATGAAGGTAAATTAATAATTCATAGAAGTATATTTGTTTATAATGGGAGGAAATTAAGTTTTGAAGAAGAATCCAGTGGAAGTGGAGGAGTAACAGCTGTTTCATGTAACTGCTAGCTGAATCATTAAATAAATGTGAATTATTTCATTTGTATGGAAAATTGGTAGGAACATCTGTTTTTATCTTGTCTTTTCAATTAACAGGATGTGTAATTATTTTTCCAAGCACTTTATTTTGCTTAGGTTTGTTTTGTTTTTGGTTTTCTTTTACAGGATGGATTAGATGCTTTGGTATATGACTTGGATTTTCCTGCCTTAAGAAAAAACAAAAATATTGATAACTTCTTAAACAGGTGTAAGTATTTAATGTTTCAGTTACTAAGTAACAAAAGGCTATAAATACCAGCAAAAAAAAAAAAGTAAAAGTGGTTCTAGCTTTTTGAAAGGCAACTAGGAATTCGGGGTGCATTAGGGATGTTGTTTTAAGAGTCTGATTATTTTATTTCCTAGTGAGAACTGACAGCTACTTATACAAATCTAATACCCAGCAGTTGAACGACCAGGTTTGTTGCCACTGTAAATGGCATTGTTTTCAGTAGCATAAAGCCTTTCAAGAGAAAGGCATGTTATCTATGTTTTTGGCAACTGTCTGAATTCCCATAACTTGCTTTGTAATTTCATGTACTAATATATCATAAGCAATTAACAATGAAATGGCATAATGTGTATACAGTGTCAAAAAATCATCTTAAAAATTTGCTCACCAACAGACTGGACCATGTGTTTTGTAGACTTTTTTTTTTAATATAAAAAGTCTGTTTTCATTATTTCATGAAATTCTTGTACTGTGTAGCTGCTGTATTTAGTTGTGCATGCAGCTGATGTGTCTGCAGAATTCTTCTCTGTATTTCCTCTGTATTTTCCACTACCGGATTCTGCATATTCTACTCTGCAGTAACATTTCAAATGAATGAAGTTGGTTTTGATGGAAGTAATAGTTCCATAATTTTCATAATTAAAAGAAAAAAAAATACGAAAAGGCATTTTAGAGTTAAATATTTTCTAAAGGCTGTCAAACTGACAAATTCTGGAAATCATGGCAGAGATGTTTGCTGGTTTGAGACTTGACTCTGCCTATGGACTGAATGGGCAAGCCTTGAAATTAAACTAACATTATTAGATTTTTGCAGGCTTAAGCATCTCAATTAAATGTTGAAATAAATGTCTTCTGTGGCAAATATAAAGTAATTTGACTAAAACAGTTGAAATTTATGGTTTTATTTCTGTTTTCAAGTAGTTTATTTGATGCAACTGTAAGCAATGATAGTGAATTTGTGGGTTTTATTTTATATTATTCCCAAATTGTGGGGATATGAGTCCACTAGATCGTGTTCCTGGCTCACTTGCGCGTAAGCTGGTTGCTGAAAGGCCTAAGTTCAAATGTTCTGTTTAACTTTTCACAGTTCAAACTATATTTGACAGTGTACACTGTGTACCATGCACATTTTGTATACCCAGTTATTTACAGAGAAGGTGTGGTGAAACTCTTGGTGGAAAGAGAAGTTGTATTGGGCAAAGGAAATGCTCATTGCAACAGATAATGTCAATGTATTTTTTATGAATAGTGAAATCATTAGTGAGTCTCGAAGAGCTTAACTTTTGTATTTGGGCCTGAGTGAAGGAAAAGAAAACTTATTCTTACAGTCTGGTAATGAATATCTTGTAGGTACAAATTATATACTGTGTAAGATGTGACCCGAAGTAATATGAAGGTGGAAAACTGACTATAATAGTTTACTTCAGACTGCCTTTAGAACACAAATCTTTCTGTGTTTGCTGAAACAGGAAAACAAGCTGGGGATGTGCGAGTAGTGCCCTTTGAGAGGACTGTGAATTCTAGTTTGTCTCAAATTTCTGATTTCAAATAAATAAATAAATAGGCATATAGGAACATTTTAATGTTTATTTTAGTTTTAACAGAAAACTGTTTAAAATATCTTTTTGCAGTACTAGCTGTCCAATTAGTTTGCACCATTATTCTAGAACTTTAAAATTAATTTCTAGATTGCAAATAAAATGGGAGCTTGCTTCCTTTATTTTATAGAGGGATTGCCCTACAAGCCAGTCCTTATCCCCTCTTATTTTCCTCTGCTTTACAGTGTATATTTGTGAAGCCGCCCAAAATCTGCTTTTACCACCTAAGATTGTGAGCATTATTTTTGCAAATGTAGAACCCTATTAACTTTCTACCATATAAAATTAAAAGACTAAAGAAATTAATATTCAAGATGATTGAGAACCCTACTTTGCAGCAGGGACTCAGTTTATTTCAAGACAGCATCTAAGCTTGTGATGAAACTTAAGGGCAGGTTGGAGAACACGATCTTTTGCCATGGGAGCTACCCCACCTGTTCATCCAGTGTAAACTGGCCGGGTCCTCCACTGCTACTGGGAGATAAGGAACTGCCTATTTAGATATGTTGCAGCCTGATAAACCTTGTTTAACAGATCTTAGAATATGGAGGTCAAATTCCCAACACTGTTGTTACTATAACCTATTGTCTGAAGATAATTGAGTGTTAGTATGTCTCTCAAGCAGTAAATTGCAATTTGCGACTGCTCACAAGCCCAGTTTGCGTTATGTAAATCTTTAGCTTAGATTGCTCTTCAGATGTATTTTCCTTAATTCTGTTTTGGCCATAGGTGAGGCTTGTGATTGAAAATCATTTAAAGTATTTATATTGTGCCTAGCTATCTTTTGCACCAACATAAAGATTTTTCGTTCAGAAGTGGTGGACCTCCTGTTGTGAGATTGCGAGGCAATAAGTTAACAATAGCTAGAAAATTGTTGTTGTGAGAATAGCTGGATTTTAATTGTACGTATGTGTACGTATGCTGCTTTTGTTTTAGATACTGGCCAGCGTAGGTAGAAATCTAATGGTAATTTTCTGTCATCTCCCTAATATTTATTTATTTTATTTTATTATTTTATTTTTTACACATGGACTTAAAAAATTACATTTCTCCTCTTCCCCTGTCCTTACTTCTTTCTAAACTCGGCTTTTAGGCCTAGAATATCATATTTGAAAATAAAGTATCATTGCATAATTTATTTTATCAGAAGCTTATCTGTTTTAGTAGATGTTCCTTGCTTTTATATATACTGAAGTATGAAGCTTTTCCATGTAATCTCATGCCAGTGTTGACCCACATGGATTAAAATAGACTGTTTTAATCTTTGACCAAATTTGGAATTAGAGTATCTGCCCATTGGGAGTTTGTAAATTATTGTAGTTTATAGAATGACAGGTTTATATAAATAATTGCAATGATTCCCACTGCATGTTTTAAATTAAATTCTACTTTTTTGACTATTAGCAATAATAAAAGTGCAGAAAAGTGAAAGCTTATTTTTTTCAGATAGTTTATTCAAGTGTCTCGTATGTATACTTTATGATATTTTCTCAGATGTGTTGCATGGTTGTCCAGAAATAATCTTTTTATACCAATCATCTTACAAGCAAGATCCTGCTAGATATGAAATTTTTGCATAGCTTTTTTTTTACAAGTAATTATTTTTAAAGAAATTCCCAAGTTAAGATCTCTGGTAGTTTGATTGCACAGTAAAGTTATTGCATTATGTTTATGTCAGGTTTTAGTTACTGTGGTAATGAGAATGAGGTCATGGACTCTGCAGACAGGGTTCCAGTTGGAAGGTAGGTTCAAAAGGAAGTCCCTCTACTAGCATCACATCTTCTAATAACTATGAAAAATTTAAATTAGATTAATGAGTTTAATTAAATTGATTATGTAAGAAATGTGAATTTTGTTTTATGTAGATAAAGACACAGTAAATAAAATGAGAGATCTGCGCATGAAAGCTGAAGATTATGAGGTGGTGAAGGTGATTGGTAGAGGGGCATTTGGGGAGGTGCAGTTGGTAAGTTATGTTTCTATTTGTACATCTGAATGTATTCTGTAGTACTTGCTCATGTGTCTGTTTCTGAATACAGTGTTCAGAAGATGCAATCTTATAATGTTAAAGCCTTTAGCTCAGTGACATTTTATTTCTTTTTATCCCATGGAAATGTTTTTGCGAAGGTCATATTTCAGGACTCTCAGAGTGCACAAGTACTTGTATTGCACTGTAGTCAAGCTTCTCTATTAAAATAAAATGGATTGGGTATTTCTCATAACCAAGAAAATTAGCCTTTGCTATTGCATACGTGGACACCTGAACAAATCTTCAGACTTGAAGAATTTCTGCCAGTTCAGGGACTACACCAGACTTCTGTGGACATAGTTCTCACAAATGAGAGATGTTGTGTGTCGTTTGTGATAGATTAGCAAATGTATTTGTTCATTCTGCTTTTTTAAATTGAGAACTGGTGACGGAAACTGAAAATATGGTAGCAAGTATACACATCTGCTAACAAACTCTGGAAAATGTTTATAGTTTGAACTTTATAGTATTTAAGAGGTGCTAATATTTGTCCTTTTAAAAACACATACCTACAGATTACAAAACGACTGTTATGCCTATGGATTTCTATGTTGAATAATTCTAGCAAGTATTTTAAGAGCAATGCATGTATTGTCAGATAATGGAATGTAATTCTGTAGACCTACAGTATATAATACTTTATAAAAATGCTAAGAGTCTTATAAAACTTGTTAAATAGTGAATAAGGAAAAGTAATATATTCAGTGGTGTTCTTCATATCTTCATGTGGTAAGCTAATGTATTCTGTATGTCACATTTGTTTTCATAGGTAAGGCATAAATCCTCAAGGAGAGTGTATGCTATGAAGCTTCTGAGTAAATTTGAGATGATAAAAAGATCAGATTCTGCATTCTTCTGGGAAGAAAGGGATATTATGGCTTTTGCTAATAGTCCTTGGGTTGTTCAGGTATAGTGATAATCTTTTTAAAATAATGTCATTATAGAATAGTTTTGTTACAACACTGCATGACTTGGAATGACATGTTTTCATTCTTAGCTTTTCAAAGTCCCTTTTTGGTTGTATTGGTCTGTTAGGGAAATACATTATTAACATTAGGAATGTTGTACACAACAAATAGCAGATACTGTATGGGCTTCAAAACTATATTTTGTCATAACATTTACAAGATAAGCTATTCTGTTTCTAAAACACTTTGCTAGATGTATATTGGTGAGCCTGCTCTGTAGTAATTTTTGAGGCAAGCAGTGTGCCAGAAAGATATGCTTAAGACAGAGCTTCTGTATATTCTAATTTCTATGTGTGTATTTGACTGGAAATTACACCCACTCTGGTTATTTTTTCCTCTTTTATCACTGACAATTTTTTGCGAGGCATTGCTACCTTTGAAGTTATACGGAGTGTGCCTGAAGCAATCATCATGCATTGTGTGTGCACATGTTAACTTGTTCATTTTTGCCTTTAAGCATGTAAATTCTTTCATTAGGTTAGAATTAAACAAAATCATCCAAGATTCACCTAGGTCAAATAGGTAACTACATTGCTATCTGTGTGGCAGTGATTGTGCAGAATAGTGCTTTTATGATTTTCAAAAACTTTTAGGAAACTTAAATCTACTTTGACGACTTATGTTGACCAGAGCATTGACAGCTGTAAGGGAAATATTTTTACTTAATTGTTTAAAATTCAGGCTCACTTTCTATACAATAAATACATGACAATAGAGTAATAAATACTTAGTGATAACACAAAGAGAATTAGGCAGATGTTTGCAATACAGTAGTCTCATGTTTGCATGTTTGTCAACTAGCGTCCCAGTGAATAAGTATGCATTTTGTCCTTTTCTGCAATGAGCATTCTTTGAAATTATCTCAAAACATATTGCACCTAATTCACAAATCTTAATTTGTTACCACGATTCTGCTCCTTCCATTGTAATTATAAAGGGACAGAAGATCTGACTGAAATTTACTCTAGAGGTGAATTCCTTTTTAGGAGATCTGCTGGATGGTGCATGGTTGCTTCAGTATTTGTAGCAATTCTGTTACTCTGTAAATCAGTTTGCAAATTAATTTGATTTCCAAAAAGTAAAAGATAGCTGTTAACATTCAGTGACTTGTTTTATGTTTGTTTGCTTTTTACAGTTATTTTATGCATTCCAAGATGACCGTTACCTTTACATGGTGATGGAATACATGCCTGGTGGGGACCTTGTGAACTTAATGAGCAACTATGATGTTCCAGAGAAATGGGCCAGATTTTATACTGCTGAAGTTGTACTTGCATTGGATGCAATTCACTCAATGGGTTTTATACACAGGTGAAAAAGCCTTGTTACATAGTGTTCTTTTATTCCTGGTACTGCCAGAATGGCTTCAGTAATGTTTTAGGCAGTTTTAAAAGTCTATAATGAGGTTCTTGCCATCAGAAAGTGCAAGTCTGAGGTGATACAGTCAAAGTAAAGGTTTTCAGTACTCTCATTGGAGTTCCTCAGTTTGAGGAGTAGTTGTTCCACTTTACCAAGAGATACGAGAACTAAAGTGGTATGAAGACGTTGCCCCGAATTAGTTCTTTTATTTTGATTAGAAAAGCTGATTTGGGAATTTGATAGCAGTAGTATCCACTGTTAGGAATTCTTAATTCTCTGCTCTGCATTAGAAGCCACAGTGACACATTAAACAGGAATCTGTGACCAATGTGAGGAAAATCTCCCAGCCAAATGTTTTCTTATGAGGGGCAAGATGGAAAATAGAGGTGCAGAGCAAAGGAACTTGGCTTAGTTTCATATTATGTACGTGCCCTAAAGTGAAATGTAGTTACTTCTCAGATAGATTGAGAAGTTTTCCTTTTGATATTTGAATTTCTATCTGTTGTTAGCTTTTAATTGGATTAACCAGGAGCAGAAGAATATTTTTTTTCAACAGAAAATACAGGAAGAGTTTGCGGGAGACATAGTATATAAATTCTCAATTTGTAATTTGGCCAGAAGATCAGTGTTAACATGTAAGCTTTTGCAAAAAAATCAAAAGCAAAGCAAAACAAACTACTAATCCGTTGCTTGAGGAGGATCTAGGGCATCATTAATTATGTAGCTATGTTACATCTAATGGATAAATTATCTGGCTGAACGAACCATTTGTACATGTGAATTGCGAGCCTTAGAAGGCAGGCGTTAGAATTTGCCAGCAGCACAGTGAGTTGTTTCTTGAAAATTTAGATTATTTTGACACCAGCATATTTTTTTGCAATTTGTTTTCCACTGTCTGTTCAAATCTGAGGAATGAAAGGAAACGGATGAAGATGTGGCCCACTGCTTAGCGGATCAGGGACCTAGTGATAAAGGACATCGAAACAACTGAGGCTGATGCATTTACCTCAACCTTTGTTGATAAGGTCTGCTTTCAGGACTCTCGGGTCCTCTGCCTAGTGGCAGAGCTGGGGACAGTGAAGCATTACTGTGGCAGAGGAAGATCAAATTGAGTCCCAGTTCTGCAAACTGGGCGTACGCATATCCAAAGCACCAGGTGCGATGTACCAAGGGTCGTGAGGGAGCTGGCCAGTATCCTTATGCTACTGCTCTCTGTTGCCTTTGAAAGGTTGTGGCAATTGGGAGATTCCTGATGAGTGGAAAGAAGCAGATGGCACACCCATCTTGCCCTGAGAAGGACAAGGAGGGGAGGATGAGGGAACTGCAGGCTGATCGGTCTAAAGGCAGTCTTAGGGAATCTTACAGACCAAATCTCAGGAAAGCACTTCTGAGCACGTGGATGGGAAGGTGATTTGGAACAGCCTGCATAGATTTACCAATGGTAAAGCATACCTTACCAACCCAGTTGCCTTCTGTGATGAGATGATAGGCTCCACTGATGAGGAGGGAGGAGCGTGTGTTCTTTGTCTTGACTTTAGCAAGATTTTTAGAACGGTATAGTTTGAATAGGTAGAACAAAGGCTTGTGCTCAGCAGGGCAATGTTCAGCCAACAGTCAGCTACTACCGATTCCTGAGAGGGCTGATGCTGGGGTCAGCATTGTGTTTTCATTCCAACATGAACAGTGTTCAGGTGAGACAGAAATCATCAGTCATCAGCTGCCCAGCAGGACTTAATAGAAAAGGTGGAGCCAGACTTGAAGTTGCACACCAAAAAGATGAAAGGCAATGGATGACACAAGTTGCAGTAAGGGAATATCTAGCTATTCATTAGGAAATATTTTTTCACTGTGAGGGTGGTCAGACAGTGAGAGAGGTTGTAGAATATCCATCCTTAAAAAAAATTCAAAACTTGACTAGATTTGACCTCGAGGAACCCAATATAACTTTGAAATTGAATCTAACTTAGTTAACTGTACTTTGATCAGGCATTTAACCAAGGGTCTTAGAAAAATCCCTTCCAACCAAAATTATTCTGTGAGTGTACTGATACATTTGCACTGCACTTCATTTCACAGTTATGGTCAGAGTTCTGCTTTGAGGTCCCAGAAATATACTTCCTCCTGAAATTTGTGTTAGTCTTTCTTCATAATTGTTTTCTACTATTATCCTGCTTCAGTGTATTTAATAACATTAGATGTGCTGAACTTTACCAGTTACTTTATGAAAACTTCTTTTCTATAACAGAAATATTTGTTGGAAAAGGGCATAAGCCAATACCCCTTTTGAGCCACGGAAAAATATTTGTTCATATTAGTGTAATTCTGAAAATGACATCCATTTGTTCCCTTAAAATAGAAGTAGTACGGAGAAGAAGCTGTGTTTTCAAGGTCTGTTTGAGACAGCTGACTCAGAACCGGAATGGATTTTAGCAGAGAGGTACTTCAACCAGTGAGTGTTCTTTAGGAACTTGAGGTTCAGGATTAATGTCCAAATTTGTTAAATTTGGTGACTTAAGGCTGTATTCCCACATCATTTAGAACTGTTTTAGATATTGTAGTCCATCAGTCTGTGTGTTGGACATGATACTTAGAGAAAGCAGAAAAAAATGGAGGCAATAGTGGTGCTTTCATATTGGTGTTTTTCCTTGCAATGTTGCATCTGAAAAATAGTTGACTATGATTGTTTTCATAAGTTAAATTGATTTACTTTTAAACAAATATATTTTTCTCCTTTCAGAGATGTGAAGCCTGATAATATGCTGCTAGATAAAGCTGGTCATTTAAAACTAGCAGATTTTGGTACTTGTATGAAGATGAACAAGGTAAACATATGTTTGTAATTTTACTTTTCTGTTTGTGAAAGGAAAACACACTCAAAAGTGAAAAGAAGATATATTGAAAACTTCTTGGCTAGATAAGAAGAGGCGAAAGTTCCACTCTGTTTCCATTACTATTTTTTGTGTGTCCTATTCAATAGCAATGTAAAATGCAGAAATGGTTCTTGAAGTAGGGCCTGTATCAACTTCTGCACCATTTTGTAGAGAAACTTTATGAAGTCAAGCCTTTGATTGTCTCTGGATCCTCTGGATTATTTGTGTCTGTGGTTATCAAAAGTTAATGTGAAGAATGGAGATTATTTTTACATAGTGTGGCAGTAGTGAAGGAATCAAAACTGATGTACAAGTCACTGAATCCCAGTTGTGCTTATTAGCCTTATGCTGATGTAGCAAAAGGGCAAATCTGAAGGAAACAGGTTAAAGGATATCGTCGAATTATTTATTTTAAAAAATACATCCTGAGGTCACTAAAAAGATATTTTACAACAGTATTTCGCATACTGTGAAGCACTGTTGTTCCCTACACAAAACTCTGTTTTGTGTCAGTCTGCACATATATATATGTGGAAAATAATCTGAAATAAGTAGTGTTTAATAGAGTCTGTGTAATGAGTACGTTGTGTTCTCAACATATTCCAGGAGCTGTGCGTAAATCACTGTATTTAGCTGCTTTGCCATAAATGAAAGGCACCAATGAAAACTAAGTGCAGGTTATGCGTACATTTTTTCAAGGAGTTGCCTCAAGTCACAAACAGTCCACTTCAGTGGAGTAGCTGACACAAAATTTGGCTTTATTTTGACTAAATACAGATTTATCTTTGAGTGATTGTATTCTTAACAATGAAGAATTTTGCAATATAGAAAAACATTATCCTAGTCTTTAAGCTGTAAATGCCAAAAAAGAAAAGAAAAAATATTATGAAACTTTCCTGTATATTAGCATTACCAAAGAATACTTGTGTCAACAACCTTACTTTTTGTACTGTTCTAAACAAAGCTAGCTGAGTAGTCTTGAGCCTAGTCTTGGTTCCTCTGGTCTTCTGAAAGAGAAAGGTTGCTCTGAGGTCGAGAAACTGCTCATCACAGGAGCTTAATTTATGTGCATTCTGGATTTGCTGTATACACTGTATTTATGTTATACATATGCAGTTATATATTTTTATGCAAGTTTTTCTACTGATCCATTTCTAGGAATTACATAGGATTATTTTAGAAGTGCCTGAATAGGACTGGAAAGGGGTGTGTGGTTGCAGCTTCAGCATTCTGGATGCCAGCTCCAGTGTGACTGATCTCTGTTCTGACAGCCCTTCCTCAGGGGCGTGGGGGACGTCAAACATTCTTCTTGCCTGTCACCTGTTTTGAAGTCTGTCTACTTAGAGTTTCAATACCCTGTCTACATTTAGTCTTTCTGGCGTTGAGTAGGTTGGAGGTGAAAAACTTGCACTTCAGCTGATCCTGTCCCTGATGTTGACCCATTTATGCTAACAGAGGAGCTTTCCCTGTTTACAGTACATCCTGTCAGTATATAACACATACTGGCATGAGCAGGAGAGACTATACAGTGTGTACAGGGCCTAGATGAAACTTTGATTATTTCTTGGATAGTAACTGAGGTTTAAGTAACTTTCACTATGTTTGACAAATCTGGTGCTTTGTTCTGGGTTTAGTAGCTTCAAATTTAAAAATTTTAAAATACCCATTCAAAAAGAACATTTATTGAGTTAAGTTGATTTTGTTCTGTTGATGTTGCTTAGGATGCATAAACTCTTGGAAATGGCTTTCAATTTTGGATCTTATATTTGGGCCTGGCTGTTTTATTCCCCTTTGTAGGAAGGTATGGTACGATGTGACACGGCTGTGGGAACACCAGACTATATCTCTCCTGAAGTGTTGAAGTCTCAGGGTGGTGATGGTTACTACGGGCGAGAATGCGACTGGTGGTCAGTTGGAGTCTTTTTGTATGAGATGCTTGTAGGTGAGTCATGGGATAATCAGAATTGAATGCACTACTTAAAAAGATTCTGTGTTAAAATCACTGTTGTTTTTAACTGTTTAATTAGTTATTATTCTGACATAAGCTGTGTTTTACTGATTGTGGTATTTACAGAATGTATTTTAGAAATACTCTGGCACAGTTCTCAAACATTTGTCCTTGCCTCTTGTTCACAGAAGTTGCTTACATTGTTGCATATGTAGTTCAAATATTGTAAGTCAAATCTACAATATTTTTGATCTGCCTTTTAATTTTTGCATTGCTACTTTTTCAGGTGATACACCTTTTTATGCAGATTCTTTGGTTGGAACATACAGTAAGATTATGAACCATAAGAACTCTCTTACTTTCCCTGATGACAATGAGATTTCTAAAGAGGCAAAAAACCTTATTTGTGCTTTTTTAACTGATAGGTAAGATTTAAACTTTAGTCAAAATGAAAGTAAGCCTTCGTTAAGAGAATTTCTTCTCATGTTGAAAGAACACACACACACACACACATATATATTTATATATATATACACACATGTATAATTTGATTTGTGTGGGTTTCTAAACTGCTTAACAGAAGTGAGTATTTGGGAGAGAAGGTTACTGCTGCTTTTTATGGTAGTAGTATGTATACTAGGGGAAGGGAAGTGCTGCTGCTATGGGTACATCTACCTTATAAATTTAGTTTGAATATGAAGCGTTACTCCATAGTAACAGCTACTGTTGCCTTGGTCCGTGTTGCACAGTGTTGAGGGGCATGCAAAATTAATTCCTTTTGGATGAAGCTAAAGCAAAAGGTGCATTTCAGGAGTGCCCCTAATGTACTCCGAGCTTTTAGTGGGTATTCATGATCAGGGTAGAGTGAGCCCAAAGAAAGTCCATTTGAAATGTGGATGTTGGGTCTTGCTTGACTTTGTGAGTACACCCCTGTTGTGCCCACACTGCTTATTAATATGAGCATAACCATTGCTTGAGAACTGGTGCTGTGAAGGCATGGGGCTGCTGCGTTTGCTGGGCTGCATGGCGTTCAAACAACAGCATGGACTCCTGGAAAACATGGAACCTAGCTGCTGCTTGGCAGCTGCCTTGCTAGTCTGTGGTGGTGGAAACAGTAGCAGCAGGACATGTTATGGACCAGACTTAAAACCAGACTGTTGTGAAATGTAGCTGCTGTGCTTCTACAGATACCTTCATATGAAAAGTTTGAGATACATCTCTTTCTTACCTTAGTTTGAGAGGTAATTTTTTGTCTTTGTTAGATTATGCTTTAGAAAGAGTCTTTCCTTCAGAATAATTTATGTCATCTTCCATGCTTAACCAAAACACTCTTTAACAGGGAAGTGAGGCTAGGACGAAATGGCGTAGAAGAAATTAAACGGCACCTTTTCTTCAAAAATGATCAGTGGGCTTGGGAAACTCTCAGAGACAGTAAGTATAATCTTTTTCTCAGAGACAGCAATCTGTCTTACTTGTGTATTATGTTAGCAAAAGGACTGCCATATTTCTTTGTAATGGAATTTTAAGTTTTACTTACTCTGTACCAAGGAAAGAGATTAGACCCCAAAGAAAAATTCCTCCCAAAAATTCTTGATTGTGTCACTTTAGTACAGTGATCATTACCATACTGTTCTGCTTTTTTTCTAGCTGTAGCACCAGTTGTGCCTGACTTAAGTAGTGACATTGACACTAGTAATTTTGATGATCTGGAAGAAGACAAAGGAGAGGAGGAAACATTTCCCATACCAAAAGCATTTGTGGGCAACCAACTTCCTTTTGTAGGATTTACATATTACAGCAACCGTCGGTACGTATGCATGTTTTGTCAACACTATTTCTGCCTCTTACCAACCAGTATTTTGATACAGACCTTTTCAGATTCTTATTAATGATTCAGAATCCTAGTAGGTTATACTGTTTTGATACTTCAGTAATGATAACCAGTACTGCTAGTCATCAGTACCTTACATTACCACATGGAATTTGTGAATGTCTTATTCTTCATTAAGAATATTATATAGTGGTGTTGCATAAGCTAAGTAAGAGAAATCCACTGTTGCAGCTACTAAGCAGAGTGTCTGCAGAACACTCAATTATATATGTAGAGCCATGAATTGGGGATAATAATGTCAGTTTGTTTCAGTGCAAACTGCTGTTCCTGAGCTGTATATGAATATTGTATACTTTACATCAGTTTTAGCATGTGATAAATTAAAACTTGGTTTCCTAGAAACAAAATAGTTTCTACTTACCTGTTACCTGCTTCATAATTTTTCTCGCCCCTCCCCCCCACCCCAGAGTACTCATCCACTGCAGAGTGAGATTGTCATGTTTTACAGTTTTCACTGTTGCTTAGAAGACTTTAAATTACATAAGTTAAAATTATATTAATTCATACTTATAACAGTCATTATTATTGTAGGCACTATGGAAAGCTGTATCTACCTTCAAAAATCTCGATAACTTTTTCTTACTTTGAAAGCTGCTTTTAATTGTGGTGTGTGTCAGTCAGGCTTAAAATGGGCTAAAACTTCTAGTATACCAAGTCAGACAGAGACTATTAATTTTAATAGCATTTCTGGATAGGAAAGCCTTAGAGGAAATAAATCTGTTTTTTGTCCTTGGATGGAAGAGGAACCACTTTTCCAAGCCTGTGGTGAAATTCTTTCCAGCTCTGTGAAGTGTTGGATTTGTTGCTGCTTTCTGTATAGTAAGGCATAGAAGGACTTGCAAGCTTTGCTTAGGATTTGTGTGAGTTCAGCAGTTCAGAAATTTCACCAATCAATCTGATATTAGTCTATAATTTTTAAAAGTCTTAGTTTTTGCCTTGCAGGAACATTTTGGAATATATTATCAAGACAGTGAAGTAGCATACAGAAGCTTGTTAATAACAGAATTTCTTCTCTCCCCTTGTTCTTTCTTGGGGGACATCAGGAATTTAGAGAACTAAGTGGCTGTGTTTTGCTGTCATTGAAGAATTCTCCTACTAAATACTCTCATAACTTTGTAGGCTTACTAGAATTAAATTGCTGTCCTTGAATAGGATTTTGTCCCATAATACTCTACTGGTGTAATAGTGTCAAAGTCTGAAGTGATCATTCATACTTGCTGAACCGGTAATCCTAATTTTCTTTTTGTATTGAAAATAGTTGAAACATTTTAAAAATGGCATATGTAGAAAAAAGTTGCACATTTATCTCCCCCCTTTCCTTCAGTTTCCTCTTATTCATGTATGCTGGAGATTTTAAAGAAATTACATTATAGGTGAATGATGTGACTTCTGTCTTTAAAGGAAGTAGAAAATCTTAGTGTAGAATGCTTTCTACAGCTATAATCTCATTGATTGTAAACTAGGAAATATAGTTGTTTATTATTGAACTTCACCTGTAACACAGATTTTGAAATACTAGCTGAGCACACTTTGCAGCCCTATCTAGCTTGTGTGTGCTCTTCTGATGGAGCTGGTGCTGTGCCTGTTTAAATACCACATTCTTACTGCTCAACAGCCCTGGTGTGCAAAATATGGTGGCTTCTTGTATTCAAGACAGCAAGCCCCTTTCTGTAGAGAACTGTTCCATTTCCACTTTGTCATTTGGCTGTCTTGATGTTTAATTTGACCTTTGCTTTAGAGATGTCTTGGATTTTACCTTCCTTGATCTTTTGGAGAGGTTTTTGTATATTTCAAAATATGCATGTGAAACAAAAAAGATGATGTGTCCATCTTCCCCTGTTCATGTGTTGGAGGGTTTTTCCTCCCGTGATCTGATGCAGTTAGAGATGCTTTATGTCTCTTTAGAACAGTTATCAGGCCAATAATATCATATCAAATAACAAAGGATATCATTAATATCCTGTAATACCTGACTTTTCAGAATCATGATGAATAGAAATTTGTGGTAATTTTTGAAAACACTTATGTAAAATAAGAATTCTGTCTTCACAGCAGAGGTTTTGTGTGTGGAACTCTGTGTAACTTTCAACAAAGTTACACAATCTCTGAAGAGTTCGCTTCATTGCTGTTACTTGCTGCATAAGTGCCTGAGTAAATATTTATGGGATGGAAGCCAATGAGAGTGTTGTAACCATGGAAAGCAAAAGATATTTTTTTAATGGCTATGAAAAAAACTAAAAGTGGTTGTATTAGTATTTGGCAGAAATCCTTTTTTTCTGGAGATCTGCAACTTTCTACTTTACCCTTTACAATAAATTATGTGAGGTTTTTCAATTATATTTGCTTAAATCTTAAAGGATAATAAATATAGAAATGAAAAAATCTGATTGTTACTATTAAGTTGTCCACATTTTGGAACAAAAAATCTGGAGATTATGTTTTAGGGTGGTTGTACTATGTTTTTTTCATGACCTTACTTTTAAACAACTCTTAAAATAAAACTTTTAAAATGTTCTTATAGGTATTTAGCTGTCTCTGCAGAAAATTCCAATGATAACAGAACAGGCTCCAGTGTGGATAAAAGTGTGGTATGTTTCACTGATTTTTAGCATTATTGGATCCTAGTAAAGTCTATTGCGTGTATGCGAATAAATTATTTTAGTTATGTCTCAAGTTATTTTAGTAATAATGGAAAATCAATGCATAAATTGTAACAGTTTTGTATGGCCTGCCTATTACAGTTATTAGAAAAGTAGAATTTCAGTTCTTCATATAAAATATATTTTTCTGAATTGGGATAAAATAGCTAAAACTGCATACTCTTTTTGTGGAACTAGATTCACAGTTTCTATTTTTAGAAATATGAAAGTGTTTGTGCAGTATTTTTGGAGTGCCTTATAGATACCAGGTGTACTCTGGCTTTGTGGCAATCTTGAAGTCTGGACGTGAACGTGACAGGAAGCTTGGGCTTTCCAGCAACCCGCCAGTTTCACACTGGAGCTGGACTTCCTATGAACTAAGTGGGCGGTGGCAGATAACGTACCAGACTTGGGTTTTCTGCCCCGTCCCAAGGCTGCGTCACAGGCTGTTGGGAACTGGGGCACTGAGGATCTGCATTTCTAGGGCAGTTCACCTAGCAAGAAGTGTTCAGGAATTCTTTTAGTTACTGCTTCCCAAGCTTCTTGGCAATCAGGTTTCCAGGAGTGTATGCTGAGGTGTTGGAAACAAGGCCTGCTTGGATTCTGTGTGAGTTCTGGTGTAAATCAAGCCATTCCCCTAAAATGGTTTGATAGTTTACAAATTGCATTATTTCCAGAAGAAAACACTGACAAAAAATTGATAGTTAACTCTAAAAGAAATCTTCTTGGCTTTGACTATGATTTTCTTCTTTTAGTATTTTTTTCTGTGATATTTTCCATTTAAAGTAGAAGAGAAGCAAATAACTGATGCATGTTCCCTTTTCTCTTAAACTTGCAATATAAAAGTTTTAATGATATATGGTATTACCCAGAGAAAATTTGTAAAGGGCAGGGGAACTGTTTATGTACTTTATTGCACTAACTGAACTTATTAAGCATTGAAGTGTCTTGATTTCTTTATGTATGTTGATATGTTCCATACATTTTATTTTCCTCTTAAACATTTGGCTGTTAGTATAGTAAAATTAAAAACAGAGCCAGACTTTCAAATATTTGCAGATACTTAAAGCTGTGTGCTGGCCTTTGACTTTGAAGAGTATTACTGAATGGACTTGGTATAATTAGTGGAATACAGGCACCTGTAGTTAAGGGTCCCTCAAGTGTCCTGTCCATATTGTCAGGTGTATTTCAATGACTTGTGATTTTAACAGTTTTGAGAGGTGAAGCTCTGGAAAGATATTAATGATACAGAGAGGTTTGAATAAATGTAAAGTCTTTACTACAAGATTATTTTTACCCCACAGTTTTTTCTCAGCTGTTTTTCTTTCATTACATGCTGCATTGAAAACGGTAATGTTAACACATGGTTAGCAAATTAATTAGTTCTGGAAATATTAACACATGATATTACCTGGTCTGTCTGCATTTTGGCATGATATTGAGTGTCTTTTGGGAGGGACTGAGTGCCAGAAATTTTGAAGAAATTAATTGCATTTTGCAGGTGTGTAAAACTTCACAGAATTAGGCCATGGAGTTGGAGAACAATTGAATTCAATGTCCTTTAACTGAATTTGAGACCCCTTTGAAGATCTGGTTATTTATTTTGGTTTAGTGCTACCATTACCACCTGTAAACAGCTCAGATATTAAGAAAGAGATTAACAGTTTCTTTTGCACAGAGTTTTTGTTTTTCTTCATTGTTCAGGATGCAGAACCAGACACACTATGCCATGGTGATTTTTTTAAGGGGGTGGGGGGGGGAAAAAAAAGTATGGCAGTTCCATAGGGATTTTTCTTGGCTTTTCTGCTGTAAGCACACTTTTCCATATTCCTTTACTCCCCTCTCTCCTGCTCAAAATGGAAACCAAGAACAAACTGAAACATAAAGGAATGCTTTTATACTGGCTTAATTGTAACTCAGGATTTTCGCAAGGTATTATTTTGTCTATTGATACCAGATTGTGCAGAACTTCTCTGGAAGCCTGATGTCTTGTACTAATGTAATTAGACTGCTCAGCAAGCTTAGATAGGGTCCTTAGGGTACAGCACTATAAAAGCATCCAGAGACAGGAAGAAGCAAGAGGAGGCAACAGAGGTCCAAACTAGTAGATGTCAGTACAGAAATGCCTCAGTTTCCTGATGTCTTTTTGAACCTGTTCCTCACCTATAAAATGAGTAACCAAGAAGTGGAGGGGCAATTATGTTGAAACTTCTTTACCCTGTGTTTTTGCCTATTAGCTGCGGTCCCTTTTTACCAAAGTGAGAGCTAGCCTTTAAATAGCCTTGCTTCTTGCTTTATTTCTCAGTGGTTCATATCAAGCAGATAAATATGTTGGGTAGTTGTCCTCCTTCCTTTTTCCTCAGAGTTTAGATCTAGAAGCCATCTCTGTGGTTTTTTGACTGCAACCATTGTCTCTTCTACATGGTGTTATGTTGTATGTCATACCAGTAATTGATTTTCCAGAGCTGTTCTGTAGGTACTGGGAAGTCTATTTCTTCCAGTATTTTCTTGCTCTATCAGGGCTTTGAGATAGGTAGTGGTAAATATGTATAGTGGTGAATATTTAAAATACGTGGTTTCTAGTTAGTCCCAGTCACCATGTCCGTGTTTTTCCTCTGAAAACATCAAAGCAGCTTAAGAACATAGAAGAAAGCAAAAGGAGGAAATGAGAAACGATCTCCAGTTCTTGAGTGCACCTGAGTGCCCCATGCTTTATTTTCTGCTACAATGGGAAGGAGAACAGATTGATAAAAGTAGGAAGTAAGAAAAATGCCTGCCTGGAAGTAGGCAAAAATAATCTCGCCTCTAACTTTGTCTTTTAATAAGGATAAATCGTGCTACAATGTGTCTCCAAGCTGAAATCTTAGTTTAGGACTGTATAGAGGGCACTCCTTGTTGAGAACACTTACTGTTGCTATCAAGAAAGATGGAGACAAGCATAATTTGTCTCCTCTTCATGATCTTAGGGAGCAATTCTAGTTTCTTTAAGCATATTTCATGGGGAAAGAAAAAAAGGAAGAGCAGACGTAGGAGGAACTTTCTGTTGCTTCTTTTTCTGGGATGATTGTGGAAAAGGAGTCAGGCAATCGGCAGAGTTTTTGAAGTTAGAACGAGGAACAAAAAAGCAAAGGGTCAGAACCACTTGAGTATGTTGCTTTGAAGATTGTCTATGCTAGGACTGTAATTCTGCTCTTGCAGTTCCAAGAGAGTTGAGGGAAATGTGGGAAAGCTAAGTAAGGCTGAAATCCTGACAAGATTTAAACCTTTAAAAGGTTTAAAACCCAGCACAGGGTTGACTTCATGAGCTTCATCAAAGTTGACACCATCTTGTTGTTAATTGAGGATTTTGCTGATGTTGGAGTGGGATTATTGTGCCCAGAGATCCAGTGGCAGGTAGACATTTTGAGACTACATGAAAAGACTGAATTTCATAATTCATCTTGCTGGCAAACAGTCCATGCTATACAGTCATATTCTGTATTAACACCTGAAGCTTGTTACTGTTTTCAAACCTGAGGACAGTGCTAGCTGTAAAAATAATTTCTGACTAAATAGTTAAGAACAATTTTCCCTCCATTGTTAATAACTGACAGGTGTGGTTCTGCTTCCTGAACTTGTTGAGAGCTTGAAGATGCCCTGCAAAATACATGTGGCAGTTCATGCTAGAAAAAGAAATTTTGAAACTAGTTAAAATGCTTTCTTATATCTTTGCAGTAATATCTTTAGTCTCATTCTGAGAATACTTAAAATGAGGAAGATTTTACTTAGCTTAGTCTCATGAATTTTGACAGAACCCTAAAATTTTATGTGCATTTAAATTATAAAACTCCATAATATTAAAGTTGTTTCTTGTAATTAACTTTTCTAGAATTTGGAGAGGGGGATCACATTATAATAATATAAAAATCTAGTGTTTAGATAGGACTAAGCTGTGATACAACATAAGCAGCACTGAATATTCTGAAATACTTTTTTTAAGTTTTGAAATTTAATGCATGTTCTTTCATGTACAAATATATATTTAAAGCTGGAAAATATGCAGAAGATGATCTATGAATTGGAAGAACAACTACATAATGAAATGCAGCTGAAAGATGAAATGGAGCAAAAGTGCAGGTGAGACTTTGAACTTCAATTGTTTATATAATTTAAATACATCTAACACTTCAGTTCTGTGTTACTGCTTTAGGGAGTTTACCAGAGCAACACTAAGAATGGTACTGTAGTTCTCCAAGGGAATTCCAGGCACAGATTTAAGTCATTCTAAAACAATATTTGAATGGTTTTCTTGAATATAGCATGAAGAAAATGTTTTGTTTTCTTTGGCACCCAAGTAAGACATTCTTTCTGAACACTTGAATGTTTGAATTTACCCAATACTTTGAATTCAGATGTTTATTGGACTGAGGTACACAATGATCATGCTGATTTTCTAAAGAACATAAAATACTGTATATATGGCCTATATTGGATTATTAAAATTAACTGTCAGGTTTCTAAATGCATGGTACTGGTTGGAAAACCACATTCCTTTTTTTTTTTTCTGTGACTGATAGGTATGAACAACTATTTGCTTTCTGAAGTCTTGTTTCTACCATGTTGAAGAAGTACCTGCATGAGAATTTGCCTGTTTATTGCAACTACACTTATGAACAGTTGAGATTCTTCTTTGCTGATAATCAGAAATTTTTAATCAGATTGATGCCAACTAAATTCCATTTCAGTTAGCTTCTCCTTTTGAAGTCTTTTCCTCAAGGCCTAAATAAAGCCAGGAGGCAACACTGCATATAGGACATAGGAAGAATTTAGGCTTGTGAATTAGGACCATAGGGCGTAGCTGTACAACCTATTTAAGTGGGAACTGGCAGCCAAAATTATCTGGTGGGAATTTAGTCTGTGTGACACTGTCGTTCACTTAGACATAACTTCACATCTTCTGATTGCTTTCCACAAGCAGAACTTACATTGCTTGAAAGGCAGTCAGGAACTGTATTCCTGCAGCGATACTGAAGTTACCAGAGCACAACAGTGTGTTCTGGTACGTTGTACTGTTTACTGCAGAGTTAGTAGTTAGGATACACTGCTGTAATTGCTCCTCACTGTACCTGCCAGGCAACATTGTCTGGGTCCTTTTTGTTATCTCTTTGAAGAGGGATAGCTAGCTGCGTATGTGCTGTGGATGTGTCGGTGTCATTGCCAGTTAACTGGTTTTACTATGCACTTAACCATGTTCTCTCTATAGCACTGTGTTCTAATACATTGCTTCAACAGAGAGACATTCAAATCATTTCCAATTCAGATATCTTTATCCATAATAGGGAGCTGTCTACTGTTGAATTAATGAACCATTTCAGATATTTGAAAAGTTCACAACTAGAGAAAGTTTTAGCAGTTCACCAAGGTATTTTAGTTGTAATAATAAGCTGTTGTATACATACACTGTTTTTGCATTTGCAGATTAAAGGAGAAAAAAAATAATACAGATAATGTAAATATATATTAAATATATATAATATAAACTATATATATGTTATATATATGAAATGCATATATAATCTGCAGCAAAGTTAATGAATACTTAATAATATATTTTACAAATTATTTCCAATGACTGATTGTTTTCTTCAATTTAAATGTTTATTACAAAATAGCATTAGCCAAAATAGAGATGTTTACTTTAATGAGAGCCCAAATTTCACTAGAAAAATACCATGTATAATGTATCCTTCTCAGATAATAGTTAAATTATTTTCTTTTATTTTTAGATCTTCAAATATAAAGCTAGACAAGATAATAAAAGAACTGGATGAAGAGGTAATTTTTTTTTCCTCAATAAATTCTCCTTAGTTGAGTAAAGAATGTGGATAGCACTTACATGATTTAGGATATTTCTTCTGTGACTGAAATACTGTTCTGCATTTAAATTTGAGACCAAACCATCACATTTCAATACATAGCATTGGGAAATACTTTTTTTTTGTACACATTTTTCAAAACTTCTTTTTGCAAGTCATGCTGAATTCTGAATAGCAGTTTCCTCTGCTTAAGTCTTGCTTATTGTGATTTCTTTGGAGCTTATCAAAATCAGTTACTCTAAAAATTCATGTACAGATGCTTTTGTTGTCTCTTAATAATTTTGATAGTTACTTGCATACAGTAACGTTTACAATAACTTTTCTAGTAATTTCATAATTTGTCATGTAGAAGTTGAAAAAGCCATCTTTTCTGACAACCTTTTCAAGGAAGGCAGAAACTCATTCATTGGAAACAATGCATCCATTTCCTTGATTAATTAATTGCAGAGATACTGGTTTGGGGATCGTTCCCTTAAATGTAAAAATAGAAATTACCAATGCTTCTAATTTTAGGGAAATCAAAGAAAGAACTTGGAATCAACAGTGTCTCAGATTGAGAAGGAAAAGATGGTATTGCAGCATAAGATAAATGAGTACCAAAGAAAAATTGAACAAGAGAATGAAAAAAGACGGAATGTGGAGAACGAAGGTATGCCATGTTTTCCAAACATGGACACTGATGGTGTATATGATGCATTTTGGTGAATAATTTGCTACCATAGCATCTTAAGTGCTATGCAACTTTAAAGGGATCTTTTCAAATGATTAACACAAATTTTGAGTTAATTTGAGTTTTAATGAGAACACAGTATTTTTGTCTTATTTTCAAATTCTGTTCTCTACAGTGTGCATTGTTATTCTTCAAGTACAGTATTTGACTTAAAAATGTATATAAGAAACAAAAAGCCAACAAAAGATCTATTATATGCCAATAATTCATTTGAGTATGTTTGTGTAAAATAAAAAAAACCTAAGACTTTTTTTTTTTCAATCTGATGTATTAATGATATGATTTCTCTTTAGTGTCCACACTAAAAGATCAGATGGAAGACTTGAAAAAAATCAGCCAGCATTCACAAATTACAAATGAGAAGATAACACAGTTACAAAAACAAGTACGTTGCTTCTGTTCATTGTCTTAATTATTTAATTTTTTTTAGATTTGAGAAGCAGTATTGAGCATTCAGCTACAACAAAACTGATCCAAATAATTTTTATATTGGAGAATCTTGTTTGTTGTATTTTAACAGCTAGAAGAAGCAAATGATTTGTTGAGGACAGAATCGGATACAGCAGCAAGACTGAGAAAGGGTAACACAGAAATGAGCAAGTCATTAAGTCAGGTCGAGTCACTGAATAGAGAACTGCAGGAAAGGTGCAGAGTTCTAGAAAGCACAAAACTGCAGGTGGAGAAAGATTATTACCAACTGCAAGCAGCTTTGGAGTCGGAACGAAGGGACAGAAGTCACGGATCTGAAATGATTGGAGAACTACAGGGTAATTCTTCTATATTTATGCTTTACCAAAAAAGTTGTGATAACCCTACTTTATTAAATAAAGTACTGTTACATAAAGGGAGGAAAGCCAACCTGCAAACTGAGTACGACTAAATAGAACATTTTCTAAATATTGGATCTTGCTTCCTGATCATGTCTGAGCAGCTCTTGGGAAGGAGACAGTCAAAATCAGAGTGGGAAACCACTGATTGTAAGTTTGTGGGGCTGTCCTGACTAGAAGTCTTGAGTCCAGTGGTACAAAAATATGAAAAGCTGACACAATGCTAGAGAAGGCACAAAACTGTTTTACTGCCTTGGTGCATATTAGATATTGGGAGTGGGGGAAGGCAGGTACCAAGTTTTGCATGTGATTGTTCTGTGTATTGTTGCTAATGGCATGCATAAGGCGTGGCTGAAAGGATAACTTTCCTTTACAATGTACAGACTTTGCGTACCTGAAAAACATGAAAGTGTAAATATTTTAGGGGTCCAGAAATCAGTAAAGGTTGAAAAGGTTATTGGTCTAAGTCAAATAACTAATTTTGAATGATACTTCATTTGTTATTGGCAGTTCGAATTACAACTTTGCAAGAAGAAGTAAAAAACGTTAAAAACAGTCTTGAAAGAGTAGAAGCAGAAAGAAAACAAGCACAAGATATGCTTAATCATTCAGAAAAGGTATGGTAAAATGATGTTGAGGCTAATGTTCTTTGTCAGCTTTTGACTTTATTTTCAAATAGTATTTATTGATGTTGCTAAGTCCTGTGTTCTTGCTCTAAAACAGTCTTTTGTTAAAATGATTAACCAAATACTGCTAATTTACAATCTCATCAGGATGGTAAGTATCATAAGTCCGCAAGTATTTCTTTACTTGTATGTAGCTTTGGGTGTAAAATTAGTATCTGTCATTGTCTATCACTGATTCAAGGATCCAGCCCTTCTGCCAGTAGCAAGTAATTTTTGTTCTATCTGCCTAACTATCGCTGCAGAAACTGGCCTCCTGAAAATCTATGAGTTTAACTTTTTAAAAACCTGAAATTTAAATTTCTGCTGTTACTGGATTTTAATTTGGCTGGATCAGTGAAAGACTTTTTGGTCAATTTTGGAGCTGGAGCATTTCAGGTTTTTTCCTTTCCTTCCTTCCTAAAGAATGGTAGCAACATTTTCCCCTGATATCTCTGATCCGTGCCCCAAGATGGAGAAACAAATAAAGAAGAGCAAAGGAAATCCAGCACCCTTTTTCCAGCTGGGTGACATAGTTAGCTCTGTGTTTTGAGGTCAGGTAAAGACTTGCTGTGCTGTGTGGTCTATCCAAATGAACCAGAGAGATAGGACTACCTATGAGGGAAGGTGCAAGCAGTTACCATTCCCATTTGCTGTTAAGTGGAGCAACGATCCAAAGGCAAGTCCCTGTCTCTCAAAGCTCATCTCCAGTGCTTGTTTCACAAGTTACTGTTATTGTCTGGCAATTCCAACAATGAAATAACAGAAATGCATCCAGGTAACAAGTCACTTAAATTCCTCCGTGCTCTAGTAGTGTTGGTGGATTAGTTGTATGTTTCCAGTTTAAGTGACTACAAATTATTAAAACTGAGAAGTTTCCATTATCTTATGGATTTATAGACTACTGAAAAAAGTTAATGAAGTTTTCTCCAGAGCACTGAGTACAGTTTTTATATGTTACCATTATTTATTAAGCATGGAAAATAACTTTGTTAATTTCTTCATAACAAAAAGCTCACACTGAAAGAGGGAAGAAAGGAAATGTAATTCCTTCAGTTACTACAGAAGTATAGAAATCTGGTAATTTTTTTTTTTTCTTATCTTTAGGAAAAGAATAATTTAGAGATAGATTTGAACTACAAACTCAAATCATTACAAGACCGGTTAGAACAGGAAGTAAATGAACATAAAGTGACTAAAGCTCGTTTAACTGACAAACATCAGTCAATAGAGGAGGCAAGATCAGTTGCAATGTGTGGTAAGTGTTTCTTGCAAGTTTCAGGTAAATACATAATAAGTATTTTGATTATGGCATCTTAAAACACATTGTCTTATAATGTAGTAGTCTTATACAGTGTTTAATCCCTTGTATAAAGAAAATAAAACCCCAAATTTTAAAACATGCATAATGAAAAGTATACTTTTAAAATTATTTTCTTTAACATGGTACTTGTACCATAAAAATTACGTTGCTTCTTAATGTTTTGGATATCTTACTGCATATGCAATTCAAAGCCTTCCTTGACTTCTAAAATGCTATCGAGTCTTGAAGTTCTGGCTAATGCTAAACAGAATTGAAAGCGTGCATTATCAAGACATGTTTTAGAGCATTCACTCCTGTGTAACTGCATTAAAAATACCGGTGTTGTGTTAGGCTTGTCTGAAACGTTGACGTTTCTTTTATAGCCATATATCCATGAACCAAAGATGTGTCTTGACATCTTAATTGAATACACCAGGTTTTCTTTGTGAAGGTCATAGATATCTGCATATGTAATTTGTAACTTTTCAGAAAGCTAACATGAATGGTAGCACTTATTTTCCTTCCCTCTACTATCTGTTCATGGAAATGAAACTTTGCCTTTATTTCATAATGATTACTTCAAGATCTAAATTTTAAAATTTCTTTCACTATTTCTCTTACAGTTGTCATGATAATATTGCAGTGCTTTGAATGCAGTTTGGAATTATATTTATTTTTCAGTGTTTCTTGTAATGATGCCAGGAAGTTTTTACTCAGTAATTGGTCCATCTAACAACAGAAGAGCTTAAATAGCTGAACAAAAGTGCCTGAAAAATATTAGAATATTTAAGACTGTGTTTACGAAATTATTCTTGCAGCTGCTACATACTCATTTTTATTGGTTTTCTTTCCTTAATCTTGTTTAGAAATGGAAAAAAAAGTAAAGGAAGAAAGGGCAGCAAGAGAAAAGGCAGAAAATCGAATAGTTCAAGCTGAAAAACAATGTTCCATGCTGGACTTTGACCTGAAGCAATCTCAGCAGAAACTGGAACACCTTCTTGAGCAAAAGGAAAGACTGGAAGATGAAGTAAGTAAAAAGTTGATCACTAAAAATTTTGTATGTAAATTATAAATTATAGTTGCATTGGGAAATAGAAAATCAAATTCATTTACACCGACCTCCTTGTATAATAAGATCTGAAATCCACAGAGAGGTTTGCAGGACCTTTCAGCAGACAACTTAGGTTTCTTTCATCGTTGCCTTTAAGATAAAATAAAACACATTTGGGACTTTGAAATAAACTAAGTGTGGATGTGGTGGGTTGACCCTGGCTGGATGCCAGATGCCCACCAAAGCCCACTCTATCACTCCCACTCCTTAACTGGACAGGGGGGAGAAAAATATAATGAAAGGCTTGTGGGTCGAGATAAGGACAGAGAGAGATCACTTACCAGTTGTTGGCAAGGGCCAAATTGGCTCAACTTTGGGGAAAAACGAATTTTAATTTATTGCCAATCAGACCAGAGGATAATGAGAAATAAAATCAAATCTTAAAACACCTCCTTCCCCCCCTCCCTTCTTCCCGGGCTTAACTTCTCTCCCGATTTCCTTCTCCTCCCCCCAGTGGCACAGGGGGACAGGGAATGGGGTTGGGGTCAGTTCCTCACACGGTGTTTCTGCCGCTCCTTCCTCTTCAGGGGGAGGACTCCTTCCCCCACACGAGCGTGGGGTCCCTCTCACGGGAGACAGTCCTCCACCAACTTCTCCAGTGTGAGTCCTTCCCATGACTGACAGCTCTTCACGAACTGCTTTAGCATGGGTCCTTTCCATGGTGTGCAGCCCTTCAGGAAGGGACTGCTCCAGTGCGAGTCCCCCATGGCGTCACAAGTCCTGCCAGCAAGCCTGCTCCGGCGTGGGCTCCTCTCTCCATGGGGCCACAGGTCCTGTCAGATGCTTGCTCCAGTGCAGGCTTCCCACAGGGTCGCATCCTCTACCTGCTCTGGTGTGGCATCCGCCACGGGCTACAGGTGGTCATCTGCTCCACCATGGACCTCCATGGGCTGCAGGGGCACAGCCTGCCTCACCATGGTCTTCACCACAAGCTGCAGAGGAATCTCTGCTGTGGCACCTGGAGCACCTCTTCCCCCTCCTTCTTCACTGACCTTGGTATCTGCAGAGTTGTTTCTCTCACATCTTCACTCTTCTCTCTCTAGCTGCAAAGTATGATTGTTTTTTTTCTTTCCCTTTAATTATGTTATCACAGAGGCATTACCATCATTACTGATTGACTCGACCTTGGCCAGCGGCTGGCACTGGCTGTGTTGGACATGGGGGAAGCTTCTGGCACCTTTTCACAAAAGCCACCTCTATGCCCTGCCCCCGCTACCAAAACCTTGCCACGCAAACCCAATACAACGGGAAGCTTTATCATCATGCAGAATGATGTCAGTATGTTCTGTAAGGGCAGCAGCATTCTATAAGAATACTGCACTGAGCTGTGCTTGGGGATTTAGGAATATTTTTATACATTGTATAATGTGTAGCATCCAGGCAATGGTATTTGACATAAAATAATCCATATATGAAACACTTTTAACCACGTGCAATTGGTTATTCAGCAAATGCTCCTAAATTGAAATATTTCTCGTTTAGGTAAGGAATCTAACACTGCAGCTAGAACAAGAGACGAATAAGCGAATAATGGCACAGAATGAATTAAAGGCTCAAGCTTTTGAAGCAGATAACTTGAAGGGATCCGAGAAGCAGCTGAAACAGGAAATCAATACATTGTTGGAAGCAAAGAGATTACTGGAATTTGAGTTGGCTCAACTTGCTAAGTAAGTAAAAATCTGAAGTAAAATGGAAAATGTTGCTTAATTATACATGTACTGTTTTGCCTGTTCCTGTTAGTGAAAAAAATTCTCTAGTGCATAGGCATTTTTTCCTAAACTAAAAGAATATTTTTAGCTGGATGTTATGATTTCTGTATGTAGCTTCAGTGTTGGAATATTTTTGTCATGAGCTGTGATGCAGAACAATTCTTGTCTCGTCATTCTATGTCAAGGCATAAGTGCCACTTTTATTTAAGTGAATTCTTTTTGGATTGACTGGGATACTACTTACTAAGTCGTACAGGGCTTTTAGTTTTACTACATGGGAGTGAATAGCTTTTTTCCCCTTTAACTATTTGATTCTTTTTCTTAACATTTCTTAAGGTGACTGAAGAAATTTTTATTGGTTAGGCTTCTATCTTGTCTTCCTTCAGCTGACTTAACATTTCTCCATTTAGAGTATTTCTTGTCTTCTAATCACGTACTAAAGTGATCATCAGGGTAGAATAAAGAGTGTAATTAAATCAGAATTTTAGGATACAGCAAACTGTTGTGAAATATGTGTGCAGCTGTAAGATCTTTGTAGGCTGCTGTTCTGGTTAGAAATAATCTGTCATTTGTTAGTAGCTGAATTTTTACATGTATCCCTTTTTTATTCCTTCAAAGACAGTACAGAGGAAATGAAGGTCAAATGCGTGAGCTTCAGGATCAGCTTGAAGCTGAGCAGTATTTTTCGGTAAGACTTGCAAAGAATTGCGAGTGCTACATTTTGACATGAAATCATTGAACAGTGAATAGTTAGACATTAAAATTTCTTTAATGTAAATAACCTGGCATGAATTAGCAATTCACAAAATCCTGCTTGAAATACAAACAATGAACAAAAAATTAGAGAACATTAGATAGTCTTTCTAATATGTTGCTTTGTATTGTTTGTCCAATCTTATATATTACATTGAGTAACTCTTTATCTGAATTATTCATCAGACTAGTTCCTATAATGAGGTTGGAAGAGAGATACTTTTCTGACATAACAGCAAACTTTGTAGGATGTTCAAAATCTCCATACTTACTGGGAAATATTCCACGCTATTGATCTACCATAAGTATATTTAAGAACCACAGATCCAGTAGCATTCTGCACATGTTATTCATCCTTCTGTAAAAAGATACCTTCTCTGCACTCGAATCCCTGAAGAGTCTTATTTGGTACTGCAGGTAGACAAAATATATATTTCATAGATTTAGTTTGATCTGTTTCATTTCTGTGAAAAGAAACAGTAGCATGAAGTGCTCTATAACGTCTGAACTTCAGATACATTTGTGAATATGGACAGTTTAATTCCATTTTGGGAAGTACTTTTAAAATTTGGTTCTTCCTTGGAGGGGCAATAAATTTTTTTCAATTTTCTAAACTGCATACAATTGTATTTTCATTATGCATTACAGATTTTTGTGCATTTCTCCATAACATACTGCTAATAAGAAGATCCAGAGTGTTGCTTTTCATTCTCAGTTTTCTCTTTTTTCATTAACATGTAGTTTAAATGAGACATTCATAATTCAGTCTGAATATTTAGCAAAAGTATTTTACTGTAGAAGATAAAACTTTAACTTTCAGAATTAGTGATGGTGTTAATAACAATATAGTAATTAAGAACAGAAGTATTTTATGTAAATCAGATCTCTGTTGAAGCAGTTATTAAGATACAGTCAGTCTGTACACAGAAAACTTAGTCTAAGATAAAAGATACATACATGCAAACAGAATACAACAGGTGGAAGCATAAGACAGTACTAGGCTTGTTTGACTAACATTTTGAGACAGTGATGGTACAAGAGGATGCAGTTTTGTTCTGTTGTCTCCGAGAGACCTGACTCAGCTGTGTCCTAGTGCCTGCCTTCCCCTTTGTCAGCAGATGTGCTTATACAACTACATGGGAAACCAAACTAGAAAACTGAAAACTGATCTGATCATGTCAGTTCCCTACACAAGGGAAACTGGAAAGAAACATCTCGGACAGGCAGGAAGGAGGAAATTCCGTTAAAGACAGTACTGGCAGGTGTTGGGATTTGACAGGTTCAAACCAACCAGTGCGAAAACAAGGAAGAACTTAACTGTATTACTTGAATAATGGTTCTTTTTTTATGCTTTCTTTTACAGACACTTTACAAAACTCAGGTTAAGGAACTGAAAGAGGAAATCGATGAAAAGAATAAAGAAACTCAAAGAAAAATGCAGGAATTGCAAAATGAAAAGTACGCCCATTGTGTTTCTCAAATATACATAAGTTTCCATGTAGTATGGTCTCACTGATTTAAGATTTTGAATTAGATTTAAAATGTAAATGTAATTTAAAAATAGAATGGCAAATACATAGAATTTTACCTGTGCTGACACACAAAGCCAAATACGGTTATTCCTATTTACTCTGGACTCTATTTGTAATGTCTGGAAGAAGAATGATGAGTTCTGAGAATTTAGCAAGATGCAAAATTCTGAAAAAACATTACAAATTGTGGTAATCATCTTGCTTGTGTAGCGGCTTTTTAAATTTGATTATATTCTCCTGATAATTACTTGATAGATTTCTATAGTCCATAAAATAATTTGAGAAAAAGATAATGAAAATACTTTGAATTCAAAGTTTAGTATACTTCTGATTACAGCAAAACCAGTTAATCCAATGTCCATTAATTGTGATGTACTATTTTCAAAGTTAACAAATAAGGAAAGAAGTTTTTTAAGCTTGTTTTTTCAGTTTATTTAATATATATTTGTTCTGAAGAAAGAGACTGTAGCCTTATGCATGAAGCAGAATTTCTTTCTTCTAAAGTCTAGATCTCTTAGTCTACTTGAGCATCAGCATTGCAAAACAATCTAAAGGGAGGTGGTTATGTACGGTATTCATGGTGCATTTCAGTGGGCTAAGGAAGGGAGAAAGAAAAGGTGTTAGGTTAATAAATATGATGTAGGAGGAAAATACCTGTATATGCAAAGTTGTTCAGGAATAGTATCCAGCTTAAAAAGAAAACAGTTAGGAGGGGGAGGGGATGGAAGGAGAGACTTAACCTTTAGACCTCTTGTGGTTTTTTTCTTTTTTCTTATTTTTATTGTAGTCCCTCACTGTTCTCCACGCTCTTGTGTTCATCATAAAATTTTTTTCACCTATATGCAACTACAGAAATTGTGACAAACTCTATACTTTGTTACCTTTTCACAGTAGAGGCCGTTATCAACTGCAGATGTATCAAATCAGTGGACTCCATGGCAATATGTATTTCGTTCCATAAATCTCTTTATTTTGCAGTGCAGGGAAGGCATCATGAGCCCATACTGCAGTAATGTATGGCTGCTGCTATCTCAGCATGCTGTGGGCTGTGTCACGTGTTGCTGGGTACATCTGACTCATGGATGTTAGACTAGCCACCTTGCTTTATGTGGGTTTCTTTGCAGGCAAATATATAGGAGCTCTGCCTGTACTCCAAGCAAGAGCAAGAAAATTTGGCTTGTATGCTGAACTGATTAGAATTTGTGTATACATTAATGAGATACCGCACCTAAGTTACAGCCCCCTGCCTCTCAAACCTCTGGTGGATAGAATTTGCAAGCCTTTCTGCAATAGGTTGCATAGGCATAGAACCACTGTTTGTTTTCAGAAATTTTATGGAATTTTGCTTATTGTTCAAATAGTCTGGAGTACGTGTATTCAAGAGCAGTAAAAAAAGTAGTTAATACTGATAGGGTTAAGTATCTTTTGGGGGACTACACTGTACATGCAATTTAATTTTATTTTTTGTTCCTCAAAGGCAGGAGAATTTGATACCTGATTTCCTAAGGGTTGATGTTTCATGGATGATTGAAATTTTAATTGAGTGACAGTAATCTTGCTGCTGTAGCTTGTGTGAACCATACAAAGATACAAGTATACAGAGCGTGGTTTTGTAAATCTTGTTTTTCTTAAGAAACTAAGATAATGACAATTAGCTGAATGGTATAATTTGGGTTTGCTAGTCTTCCTGAAGATTTGGAGTATTTTGCATAGGAGAACAAAATCTTACTGTCCTTTTTACAGAGAAACTCTCACTACCCAGTTGGATTTAGCTGAAACCAAAGCTGAGTCTGAACGGTTGGCACGAGCACTCCTTGAAGAACAGTATTTTGAGCTGAGTCAGGAGAGCAAAAAAGCAGCATCAAGGCACAGGCAAGAAATAACTGATAAGGACAGCATCATAAGAAGGGTAAATTATTCCACTGTAATTAATACCTATATATCCTCCAGCTGGAGACAGATTTATCTTTTAATTTTAATTCATAAAGTCTTGTTGTGGTCATAAATGATAATTACTTAATTATCTAAGTTTTGGACTCACTTGGAACCTTAAACATTTAAATCTCATCATGTAAACTCACAAAGAAACGTAGATTCGATGAATCTGAAGAGAAGCCAGATTGAAAATCAAGCAAATGTCTATAGTTCAGTTATTGAGCCTTTTGTAATTACTTCTTGTTATTGCCCAGTGTATTTTTAAAATCTTGTAATTTTGTGGAGCTGTGTATTAGAGATTCTGACTGAAAAATTACTTAGTCGTTTAAAAAAAAGAAACTTGAAAGTCTTGAGTTTCTTCCCACTGGTAAACTATGTCAAACAAACAAACAAAAACCCCAGCTGTAATTTTTGAAGATACTCTATCGTGTAACTCTTGAGTATTAGCATCAGCTTGATAAACATCTTAACTGTCAGACAGTTCGATACACAATCATTTCTATAGGCTTCAAACAAAGTTTTTTCCAGGAATGCAATTATGTCTGATTTTTACTACGTATTTCTTAAGCATTAGCAAAGTGATCCCAGCTGTGTCTTCTGGCAGCTAATATGTTCAAAATGTAATGTTTTTTCTTTCAGTTTTGTTTTTTTGCAAATCTATGTACATATTTACCTATGTATGCTTTGAGTTAGACCGAATTTATTTTTATTTTTATGCTGATTTATACCTGTTTTTCATTATATATGACAATTATTTAGCAGCAGATACCATGAATCTACTCTAGCCTTGAATGCTGGAGTTTTTCTGTCTCAATTCAGGGGATTAGGCCTCTAGTTACTACTTCTTCTGAAGTACCATAAATTAATTGAAAATTGCCATTCAGTAACTGACAATCTAATTTTGCTTAAGTTCAGTTTTTAATTATGTACCACAGTGTTGTCAGTTCTGTGAAGATAATTTGGAAAAAGAAAAAAAAAAATCTTTGAGATAGGTGTATTTTGAGCCTTCTGGTAAATCAAAGCATCTTAAAAGAAAAGTACCATTTTTTACAAATTCAGGTTTGAAAGGTAAGCAGCTTTTTTTGTTTATATATAATCTGAGGAAGGTGTTCCAATAAATGGTTGCTGTAGATTTAAGGGTATTTAAAATAATAATATTACAAATATTTTTAGAATATGTGGCAAGTTCTTTATTTTAAAATGTGTCTGTTTTCATTTAGCTGGAAGAAACTAATAACACATTAACCAAAGATGTTGATTTAATAACAAAGGAAAATTCAGAGATCAGTGAAAAAATTAAGAAGCAGGAGGAAGGTATGTCATGTTTGGAGTTTTAATTTATCTATTATGACGCAGAATTGAATTTGAAGCTCAATTGAATTTGAAGCATATGTGGCAAAATGGAAATGGGCAATGGGAGAAGACATTGCTGTTTATCTTCCTTATTGTGTTGGGCTTGTTGAAAAATAATATAAGTCATAGTGAAAATGTATCTTCCTTGTAAATTGCCACTTCCTTCTGTATTGCTTCTATTTCCATACACTGCCTTTATTTTTGAAAACGGTTAAAAACTCAGCTGTAGCAGGTAAGAAGAAGTGAGTTTCTGCTCGTGGTCCTGCCTACTTTTAGTAAAACAAGTTAACACTAAGTTCCTGCGGGCAGAGTCAGGAATGCCTGTCCAGTACAGCTTATCCATATATTGTCTGCTAAGGCCCTTCTGGCAGCCATGGCCTTGTGTGTGTGGAAGTTATTAAGGAAGAGTATTTTACTCACTTCATATTGTACAGAATATATTTATTAAAGTTTTTGTTTCTGTCTCCAGTGTCTACAGTAAAGCAGTATCAGTATTTCCACTTCCTTAAGATCTCACTTAGATTCTAAGTTGTGATCTCATGCCTATCAGTGGGTTGGCATTCCACTTATGTGCATTCTGACTATAGGGGAAGTTACTTCATTGTTCAGTTTACTCCCATAGTTTTGCATTTGAGCAAGCATTATAAAATCAGAATGCATGCTTTAATATCTGTTGACTGAGAGTAAATCAGCAGACTGGAAGTATGATAGAAAGATTGGTAGAACTGAGTAACTGGTATGTGAGAAGGGTAGGGAGAATGTAAGAGTCATTCCTTGTTTAAAGAAAGCCCCATGTTGTTTTTATGCCTGATTTGAGAATCTGTACTGAATGTGAGTCCAGTCATATCAGTCTTATTCTGTGTGGATACTGACTTAATTTTTAGTCCTGCAGGAACACTTCTGGTAGTGCATACACATAGGAAAAGGGGCAACAAGCTTAGTCATCACCAGGAAACAAAAAATCTATATGTTGGCTTTAGTATTCATCTTGGTGCCTTTTTCATATATCCTTCTGGTAATTTTTCATCATTACAGTAGCATTAAACTAGTAACCTTTATAATGACAAACTATTTTGCAGCCTAAGTGACACAACAGGAAAGTGGGAGGGGGGAAAAGATTCAATTGTAAAAGTGATTAAACTTAGAAATATTTACTGTGACCTAAAATATCTCAAAGTTGAATATTATTTTAACAGAATACAAAATAAAAAATGAGGAGGAAATCAATAATATTAGAATGCATTATGAGAAGAGCATTAACACTGAAAGAACTCTGAAGACACAGGTATAACTTTTTATGCCATTTAATAACAATAATTACTTTGCATATTAGCTATATTTTCAGTTTATTGGTTTTTTTGTGCAACTAACTCAGTTTGAGATTAAGTTTATATTAATCATGATGTATAGTATGCATTTTTGATATTTAAAGTTGAAAGAATAAGTTTTGATGTCATGTACTATTCAGTATTACTTCTGTGTGAGTAAGGGCCATTTATGTTGGTGAAGTTTTCTTCTGTTTTTGGTTGAATCCTATAACTAGAGGAACTTAGAAGTTTTGTATGAAATGGGCTTGCATATATAATTTTTTCTTACTAGTTTTCCTTTTTCTCTTTCTTAACAGGCTGTCAACAAATTAGCTGAGATAATGAATCGGAAAGATTTTAAAATAGACAGAAAGAAAGCTAACATGCAAGATTTGAGGAAGAAAGAGAAGGAAAACCGAAAGCTCCAGTTAGAGCTTAATCAAGAAAAAGAGAAATTCAATCAGATGGTAGTGAAATACCAAAAGGAGCTCAACGAAATGCAAGCGGTAAAATAATCTTTTTTCTTTTTTTTCTTTTTTTCTTTTTTCTTTTTTCTTTTTTCTTTTTTCTTTTTTCTTTTTTCTTTTTTCTTTTTTCTTTTTTCTTTTTTCTTTTTTCTTTTTTCTTTTTTCTTTTTTCTTTTTTCTTTTTTCTTTTTTCTTTTTTCTTTTTTCTTTTTTCTTTTTTCTTTTTTCTTTTTTCTTTTTTCTTTTTTCTTTTTTCTTTTTTCTTTTTTCTTTTTTCTTTTTTCTTTTTTCTTTTTTCTTTTTTCTTTTTTCTTTTTTCTTTTTTCTTTTTTCTTTTTTCTTTTTTCTTTTTTCTTTTTTCTTTTTTCTTTTTTCTTTTTTCTTTTTTCTTTTTTCTTTTTTCTTTTTTCTTTTTTCTTTTTTCTTTTTTCTTTTTTCTTTTTTCTTTTTTCTTTTTTCTTTTTTCTTTTTTTGTCATATTGTGGAATTATCTCCACAGGAGAAATGTGAAGCTTCTAGTCTACTTGAAAAAAATAACAAGTTCTGTTTCAGATGTTCTAGGCTACAGAATTTTAGTAAGGCAGAGAACTTGACAAGTGCTCAGCTGTGCCTGTTCTCATTCATTTCTCTTTTCTAAATTCTTAACTGTGGAAGTTGCTGATATATTGTGAAGACTAGAAAACTGAATGCTGTGTAGCATACTGTTTATGCAGGTTTTTTCACTGGTTGGTGGTCTCCTTTTCAAAACGAATGGCAATTTAATAGATTAATCAGACTGTTTTGTACTTGAATGCATTGCTGGATCTTTGATTTTTAACTTTTTTCTAAGGCTGAATGAACATTTCTACTATAATAATTTATGCTATCAAAGGATATTAAAAATAGTAATGAGTTTTGTTTTCAGAATGCTTGCGTGGCATATTTTTGGTTATCACGGTAACTATGCATGTGTATATAAATACAGCAACTAGCAGAAGAATCTACGTACAGGAACGAGCTCCAGATGCAGCTGGATAGTAAAGAGAGTGACATAGAACAACTACGAAGGAAAATTTTGGACCTTCAGCAAGGAATGGATTCTACCAGTGTTGCTAGTCTCCAGCCAGATGAAACAGATGGAAATCTTTCAGGTAAGAGAAGAACCTATTTGAACTACTTGATTTTGTGCATACACATAGTTTTGGAAGGTATTGTTTCAAACAAGTGGTGACCTTATAAAATCTTCTGGCTGTCTCTTTCTATATCAAACCTCCACTTTTTTATTTTTATTTCATAGCTTAGCTGCTTATATTTAAGTCTTATTTAAGCCTGCCTCATTAAGGTATGTTATCTTCAGTTTTATCTCTGGAGTCGAGTGTAGCATAAAGCTTCTGGCTTTATGAGCTGCCACTTAGTTTTGGGGCAGAAATTTCAGTATGTGCAAGATCTTTTCAAGTCAGTTATAACTTTTCTGTTGTTAATTAGAACATCACAATTACTGGAAGTTCTTGTAGTCTTCCTTTTTGTCTTCTATACTCATGAGCCCTTTACTATTTACTTCTTACTAGCCTTTCATTTCTCTCATCTTCTTTTTTGCCTTTTTCTCTACACATGCCTCTGACTTTTACTGCAGTTATGTTGCTGGTATTACAGTGTCATAAAGGTAGGACCTTTAATACACATTATTAGGACTTCTCAAGATTTAGATCATGTCCCTGTATGCTACTTTTTAAAATTTTTTACTGAGTTTCTGAGTTGATCAGGATCTGAATAAGAAGCAATTTAGGTGATTAAAAGAGATTACGTGACATTAGTATAATCAGATTTCACATATTTGTCAAAGAGCCAGGTAGAGGGCAGAGAAGGAGTGCACTCACATTATAAGGAGGGGGCAAAAAAAAAAAAAAGGCAGTGTTCAAAGTAGAAATGCCCCATTCCACAGAAAAAGGAAGTTAACCAGCGCATAGTTATGTTCCTGCAAACCAAGTAATTAGTCTTCAAAACAGAAGGTGGCATACCACAACAGTGCATTTGCTACAATTTACTTGTGTGTAGTTGTTTGTCTTCAACTGTGCGCTAAGTTTTCAACACTTCTGTAGCCCAAACATAGACATTCCTTCAGAGCACCTTGAATAGCATCTTAAGAGGTGGATCTCATGAGTAGTCAATATGATTCTCTAGCCAATGCATCTGTTCTTAAGGCAAAGACATTCCTTAAAAATATTTAAGGCAGATAAATGGCAGAATTACTAAATAAGTAATTATAGTATGATTTATTCAGTTTCTTGTCACAGTAGAAACAGCACCAGGGGAAAAAAATGAAAACACAAAATAATGTAATTGTGTATAAAAGTCTGGTTTGATTAAATGGTCTCAGTTCTGGTGATGAGCAGTCTCTGGTTTAATTAAGAAAAAACTTGATGTGAAATGGTGTAATAGTAATGTTGGCGGAATTCCGGAGAAATCCCTGGCTCTCAGGCATTTTCCACTGCCCTGCAGGGTAGAGGGGTTCAGGCTGTGGGGTAGTGTCTTATCTAATCGGGAAGCTTCGGTTACCAGCCACCAGAGAGGCTACAAGAGTAGAATTCATAATTTACAGGAAGAGCATCTTGTAAAATTTCAAGGTCAGGTGGCTTTGCAGTCTTTGAATAAACTCAAGATAATACTGAAATGAATTTCTAATACTCAGAAAAATTTAGGGAAAACTTTTCTGTATTTGGAGTTAGATACAGAGAATTCACATGGTAAGACATGTTGCAGCTGCATCTTACTTGGTGGTGGTTTCTGTCTGTCCTTGAGCTAAATAACCCCTCAAGTTCTGGTAGCTCCCAGGGCAACTTACACTGTTTTCAAGGTAGAGATTGGCTTGTTTAGACAATCCAGGCTATTCTCAGTCTTTTGCTTCACCAGATGGGAAGGATCATGACTTTGAGGAAGGTTTTCCTTGTATTTAGTTCTTGTCATTTTTTTTAACTCTCACTCCTGATTATTGATTCAGATAGCAACTCATGTCTTAGTTGATGTTTCCAATGTTAATAGAGTCCTTTCTGAAATAACTGAAATATTTGCTTTTTATGATGCCTTTGAAATGCCTCTTCCTCTTGGCTAGACTCAAGAATTCTTAGTACTTACATAACAGTAAACAGAATTCTTCTTTGTCAGGACAAAAGATAATCAAGAACTTAAGGCTTTCTTTCATAGGGCACTTAACTTGATGTGAATTAATTATTTTCATCTGATTGGCAAGATAATTTGAGCAATTGAGCTGTCCTACAGGTTTAACTGAAGCACATAATATTTTACAGCCTATTTTATAAAGTATGTTTTACACAAAGATGATGGAATAATAAATGTGGATCACTGAAGCCAACAATCTTTTTGAAATATGGGGCACAAGTACAACTTTCTGAAATACCTGCACGTAGCCATCACCTGAATAAACCTCAAAGTAAGATCTAGTCAGCAATCCTTGGTGAGGTCTACATGAAATTATACTAAGACAGTCTGAGGGAGGAAAGAATCAAATGAGAATAGTGGACTGGGAAGAATTTGCAAGGTAGCATCTCCACATTTTTGGTTACTGTGGAAATGTATAAGAAGTAGGAGTTCTTGAACATTGGAAAAAGATGCTCTACTGCTCATGAAGGCGCCTGTATTACTTAGCTCCAAAACAACAAAAAGTCTCATAAATCAGTACAGTCACGGTTGTCTTGTATGATTTTGTTGATGACTTACTGTTAGAACTTACATTTATCACACTGAATCTAAACAAATTCTGGCAACATAAATACTAACCATGAAGATGTTTAGAATGAAAATCTGTATTTTAATATATATTCAGAGGTAATTATACTGTAGCCTTCATGGAATTCTTTCTTCATAGTCTATTCAGGTCCAGCTAGCCATGGGATATTTTTGAGGCCTATCTTGGATTTTCTGGATTGGAAATATGAAGTATCAATTCTGGGATTCTTTCCAAAATACAGAGAAGTTGTCAGGCAGTAGTTTTGAGCCTATTTTTAAAGATAGGAATGGAAGATTCTTTTTTCGGAGTCTAGATAGCCCATGTTTTCTTAATTACTTAATCTGAACACTCATAAATATTATTCTTCTGGATCAGATGTTTGTGAAACGGACAGATGAGCATTTGCAGTTGTGCTAGCTAACTCTGTCAAGAGAAATTAAAATGCACTATAAATATTACTTGAGACAAACCTTTGTGGCAAGGTTGGAATGAAAGGGCTCATCTACCCTTTAAAGAGTACATTTGGTTCCAGACGAATGCTAGGTTTGTTGAAACGGAATAAATTCAGAAACTGTTAGTTTCAACTGCAAGATGTTATTCACAGCTCAAAAATCATCTCTCATGCAAATAGAATTTACTCACTAAAGTAGATTTGTAGGAGACAGAAAAGAATGTCAACTGATGTACTTGTAATAGCTCATCCACTTTCTACTTCCTTTCAAATTTTTTTCAGAACGTGCTGAAATAGAAGTGAACTTAGAAAAACTCTACTTACACTGTCTCATAAGCAGCATAGTACCTGGTGCATCTTTTAAAATTTATCATTATTGGATCTTTCCAGATTTCATATGCCACAATTTCCACAGATGCATACTTATTCCCTTGGAATTACAGTCTTCCATACCATGATCTTTTATTAGCAGTTACTCACTTTATTTTGCAATAGAGGACTTGAGTTTTAGGATATTTGTAACATTTCTAAAAAGGGAAGAATCTTCTCTTGATGTGTAAATTAATCAAAGTATTCAAAATAGGATTATCTGCAATTCCTGCAGACGTGAAGGAAATAGGTTTACTTTTCCAAAGTTACTGAATATCAAGAAAAGAGGAGGGGTATGGAGAGGCAACCCCTACCCCCTGCAATTCTTATGCAGCTACGAGAGGCAGGGAAATACAAATTTCCTTCATTTTTCCAGGAAAGTGTCTTACTAGAATGAGTTCTGCTGACATGTCTTTCTTCCAGTTAGAATTTCAATAGTTCAGTGGTCCCCCCCGTATTTTCAAGCTATTATTTGTGGAGAAATGTTAGGAAATTATTCTATATATTTAAATCTAGTACACTTCTAAATATTGTATGCTGTAAGGCTAATGTGGGAAGGATTTTTTTTTAATGCCTAATTTTAATGCCTTGTAGAATGCTAGGCTCAGTCTCTTTGCAATTTTTCATAACAAAGTATATGGACAATATCTTTTATATATTTGGATGTGTTTTCAGAGCTTGCTAGGCTACACCTGACAAAGTTACCTCTGAAGGATAAAAGGGACCAGTAGCTCCTTCTTACATAAATATTTGTGGAGAGTGTTTCAGCAAATTTTAACTTAATGTTTTTGAAGTTTTCAGTTCTGCCAGTTAAGTTTCTTGTAAAGAAGGCATATATTAGCTGTTGTCTGTATTTCTATACTATGACACTTTTTTACAGATCACATTTTTACAATAATTTTTTAAAAATAAAATTTCTTAATTGTGAAATAAGTTTATAATTATGCAGTAAAATTTTGATTACTTCATTCTCACATTTACAAAATTGTGACTCTTTTACCATGTCATTTCAGATAAATGGAATCACAATAGCTTCTAACTGCTATTACCTGACTTCATAATTTAAAAAAAAAACCTATCAAAAACCAGTATCAGTTATCTGGAGGCATTTTTAAAATCTATGATTCACATGAGGCAGAATGCCAATTTTCCTGTGACACTTATTCATATCATTGTTAAATTATTTTAGTAGTTTCGTGGTAGGAAAGTACATTATTACACTACTCTGGAAAATTGTCTGTTGAAAATTTAAATAAAACGCTTGTCTTTTATTCTTTATATCTAGTTGATTCTTCCTGCATTCCTTATTTATTTATCTCCTATGCTTATCCTCTGTGAGTAATGAGACACTCGTGTAGCTTTGCTTGCTCTTGTGCTTTCTCTTTTTTTCGTTTCCCTTGGAAAATGTGGGTCTGGTTTATTTTACTTGCTCCGTCTTCCTGCTGAGTATTTTCATATAGCCCCTCTGAATGTTAAATTATGTTTATATTGAAAATCTCTTAATCATCCCCCGTTTAAGCTGTAATGCATTTTCAAAGCAGAGTCTTTCCCGTGTGGCTCTTTGCAAAATATTTACATACAGTGTTAGATGTTGGCATCAAGGAAAACAGCTTCAATTTATTTTGCAGTAACTCATCAAGTGTTAGCTTGCGATGAAGCATGAAGTAAATGCTTATATTTTCATTTAATTTAGCTATGCTTTTTATTCTGCTTTGCTGAATAGGTAATTGCCTATTACTGCATGTAGTACCTCTTCCTTTCTGGTAGTAGTTTGCTTTTGTGCTATTCTGCTTTATTATTATAAATACAAAAAATATTTAATATGCTTTTTTTTTTTTTTTAAACCAGAATCAAGACTTGAAGGTTGGCTTTCAGTACCAAACAAAGGAAATATAAAGCGGCATGGCTGGAAGAAACAGGTACAAATGGATTCTTCTTCTTCCTCCTCAACTCCCTTGGAAAGTTCTTTAGGCATACAGTGAATTGGTTTTACAGCTCACAATTATGAAACAAAACAAAATAATTAGAGTAATTTAGTGTAATAAAAAAAAAGAGAGAGAAGATTCAAGTTCGGTGTGGAATCTGTACTAATAACATTGTGCAAATATATGACAGGTGGGTGAGGAAATGCTTTACAATGAGCACCTTGGAATCATTAAAAAACCCATTTCTCCTTTGAGTAAGCTTCTTCATAATCCTAATACTGTAGCTCTTTGTGCAACTTTACACCAGAGAATACCACAGATGTTCTGAAGGCCATGGAAGAGTGCATCACACTATAACTTGCCACACATAATTTCCAAGGACATTTCTGTCTTCCTTACTTTTAGAATAGTCAGTGTTTGTATTGGGCCTTTAGCTGCTGATCTCCTTTTTTTGAAGCACTTCCTTTTTCAGTTGGCTAGCATGACCTTCTTTATACAATCAGTATCTATCGGACCTTCTTAGTGATGTGTCTGTAAGTTAAAACCACCACCTATCCTGTCTTGCAAAGAGCAAGTGTTAAGCTCTGTGCTATTTCAACTAATGACTGCTTAGAGTATTCTCCCAGACCCTTGGATGAGAGGCAGTGCAAACAAGTGCCATATTGAAAATGCTTGCTTACTACAGTTTGGAACCTGTAGTTCCATCCTGTGTAGACACCTCACATGCTTTTCAGTTGTTTTCTGGTCTCTTTGCATTTCACTTTGTCTTCCTATTAGCAGAACCGCGGGAAATCTACAGGGCAAGGTCAAGGATGTTCTTGGTGACAAATTTGAATTAAACACTGATAGTATTTGAATGTTCTTCAGGTGTATCACGAAACACACCTATTTGTAAATCTGTTCCACAGCTTGTTCTGTTCGATAGCTAAGACTGCTTGACTCCTGTTGTTCCAGAACTGATTCTCTAGGTTGCTGTCAGACTTTGGGCAGTGTCCATGAATGGAAGTGACTGTGCCTAGGCACAACTCGCGTAGCTTTATTCTGCTCTGGATTATCAAAAACACTGCATCATTTTCCTGTCAGAATACCTCCAGCAGTCTTTTCTGGTTGTCTTCTAAAAATAGAGATTATTCTTGCATCCTCTGATGACTAAAATCTTAAACTTCTGATAAATGCAGCTTCTCCAGTGAAAGACTATATCTGAGCTTCTTTAGGCATACCCAGTATAGGCATATTTAGTTCCCTCAAGATATTTTAGGCAGTTACTCCACTCATACTTTCCTAGTTTGAATAATAGTTCTTGCACTTTGAAGGAATTTAGGCTAGAGATGAATGTCCCTGTCATAAAATGAGTCACGCTGATAAGATTTCTTAAACTGGCTGAGGTTCAAACCAGTGAGACACAGTAGTGAGAGGCCATGCGGACTTAGGTGTGTATTCTGTTGGCTGAACTGTATTGACACTGAAAACAGCTGTCTTGTAGTCAGCCTTCTCAGGTACTACTTTTCCACATTCTCCTGTGCTTTCAGTTTTGGGATTGGTGAGAGGTGTGCAACCTCAGATAATAGGCATGCCTAGATTAACCTAAAGGAAAAGCAAAATTGCATTAGCAGTGCAATTGGACTGATGCCTCAGTTGTTACCACTTGGGCTGCTATATTTCTGACTCAAATATCAGTAGTGGTGATGTTTTTGCCCCATGCCCTCCAAGTCATTTAGCTTAAGTTAGAAAGGGGTGAGTGTGGAAAACTCACTTAAGATGGAATGATTGAGTTATATACCTCAGGCCAACATTAAAATGTGTCAGCCACGTTTTAATCTAGAAATTCATTTAATCGCAAATGGAGATGATAAAAATATCCTTCAAAAACCACTGTAGAACAGAACTGCTGTCAGAAGATTTTTGTGTGTGTGTGTGTTCACGATGGGATATTGAGGCTGTTGTATGTAACTTTTCTTTTGTGAGGTTAAATTGTTCTTTCAAAAAGACTTGTATACAGTGTGATAACTGAATTCCATTGCAGTCAAAATTTGCATTTGTTATAGTAGTCATTTTAAGGCTTTGCTGTTGTCTGTGAAAGGCAGAGGTGAATACTTCAAAGACAAAGAAGTCATTAGCTTTCTGTTGAAGTAGATCAAAGGAATTCAAGCACAAACTCTTTCTTCAGTGGAGAAAATCACAAGAAGCTCACACCATTACAACTTAATGCCTATTCATGTTTATCAGGCTTTCTGTAAAAGAATCTTGACTGAGGGGCTGAAAGCCCTTTTAGTCAGGGGGAAAAACACCCTTTGTGGCTTTTTTAGATGCATTTCAGTAATTGAGAGGTACAACTGTAGCATGCAGCTTGTGCAACACATTTTTTAAAAACACTGTTCTATAGACTTGTTAAGGTAACTTTCAGGTTTTGAGGTCAGGCTTAAAGTCCTGTATAATAAGGAGGAAGTTCAACCTCCTCTTGCTGGAAGAGTAAACACCCCTTATTTAAATTGTTAGTATCTGCAGAAACCCATTCAGTCTCCTTCCAGTAATTGGTATTGAAGATGAACTGTTTGTTTATTCACTTCTTTGCTTTTCTGCCCTTTCCTCTGCTTCTGGGTCATATTATACCTGAATCTGGAGCTCGGTAGAGACAGAGCAGTCAGTCTACCTCTTTTTAATCCTCTCTAGTACCTCATACTTTTTAATACCCTTTTTTTAAAAAAAAGCCCCAAACATTTGAAACTACAGGGGAGGGAACTGCCATAGCTGTCATTGACCTTATGCTTATGGACACTTTCAGCAAAGACTTTGGACTGGCACCTCTCAGTGAAGAGCAACAGGCAGTGAATTCTACAGGCTTGAGCTCAGTGGAAGTGCTTAGGTTAGAGGTGTTTGATCTTAACTGGCCTGTGAGTTACAAAACTTTTTCTGAGCAGCTTGCTTTGTTTTTCCTCTCATATCAACAAATGTTTATAATTCTGTGTGATTGTGAACAGCATTGGAAGGGTGTCTCTGTTCTTTAGGTTGAGGACAACATCCTTGGGCTTTTTGTGGCAGTGGGGTAGACACTGCAGGCATACTCAGCATTTGAGAATTCTCTCGGAAATGGGCCCTGCAGTCCACTCCTGCTCTGAAACTCAGAGTGCCTTCCCAGTAAGGGAAGCTCTTGCTTATTCCCCAGAATCCCATGCATTCTGCAGTACTCCACTTTTTCAGTGCCATGAGATAGGTATAATATATCAATATGCAGATTTTGAGCAAGAACTTTTAAAATACTTGGGGGGAAAAACGAATCAGCACATTACCAAATGTTTCTGTTCTTTAACATCTTTACCACTCTGGAAAAAGCTGTGTGGTTTGACCTTTAAAGTGACATGTAGCAAAAGAATGTCCATTGCTTTTCTCCTCTACTGCAAATCTTTCCCTTGCTGTCTCAGAGTATTCCTAGATTTTAAAGGTATACTGGACCTCTATTTCTGTTGATTCATTTTAGGTCTTTGTGTTACCAGTCCATTCAGTTGAAAGTGCAGGAAATAGTTAGCTGGAGCTGTGAGAATCTTTTAGCCTCCTAGTAGTTTGGTACGAAGTACCAGTGAGTCTTGCAGGTCTCTAGAACTAGAGAAGTTGTTTACAACTTTATCAAGAAGTGATGGGTTCTGCACTCCAGGAGTTTCTCAGTGATACAGTAATTTTCATAGTGAGTTGCTAGTAGCAACTGAAATTTGTGAGTTTGTACAGATAGACTTCCAGAGCAATCACAAGCATTTTAGGGGGCTCCAGTGGCAATACACAGTCACTGCAGCTTTTAGCATTGCACAGCTATCAGTAGTATAGCTGCCTACATGATGATTTAAGTATCTCCTGATATCAGTTTAAAAACCTTAATTTACTCAGGCTTTTTATGTGCATATGGGATTACAATAGGATAAATGTTGCTTTTAAAAATGCAATTTTAACTTGCTTTTACCCTTTCTTTCCCCAGTATGTTGTGGTGAGCAGTAAAAAGATACTGTTTTACAATGATGAAAAGGACAAGGACCAGTCTAATCCATCCATGGTACTAGATATAGAGTAAGTAAAGTTACTGTTAGTTTTGGATAGAAATTGACAAAAGAGCATTGTTTCCGAGATAACTGATAACAAATCTAGAAGCTTGGAATCGAAATTCCATAAAAAATTTTTAATTTCCCATCCTATGTGGAAAATGTCTCTTTACCTGTATTTTAGGTTGCTGTTAACAGAAGATAGTACTTTTTCTTTGTCCTACTATTGCTAAAAGTTAAAGCGAAATACGCAGTAGTGTGGCACTGGTCTGAATTTACTGAAATTAAGAGCCTTGTCTCAGGGTCACAGACAGTGGAACCTACATATTCTGCTGTCTCTTTTTATGATTCAACGTAAGGACTGTTTTTTCCAGTTGCTTCAACAGCTGCTTTCTAAAGCAGGGGATGATAGTTGTGTGATAGATGGGGAACTGGCTGGCTGATTTTAGGTCTCATCCTCTTGTTTCATACCTTTTTCTTGCTGTCTGGGAAAGTATCACTGTTGATCAAGCTCAAAGCATTTCTAACTTTTCCAGATGGCTTTTGTTTAGAGTGACAAAATAAATGCATTGTGATCCCTTTACATTGGTTATACATGAAGAAAATTGTGTCAAATATCACTGAAGCTCATTGCTGATACGTGATTGTGATGCTTGAACAGCTGATCAACATTATGGGACCTTACAGAGTAGTAATTGAAAATGGTTTTAAAATTCATGAATAGACTAACAAATACAGTGGTCTGGAGGAATCTCAAACTCAGGAAGTGCTTAAGCTGCCAATTGCTCATAACCAGGAAAAGAATTATTTTCTCTTTGAGCTGTTTCTTATTCTCTTTTCATAAACATCTGTTACAGCAACTGTTGAAAACAGGATGTTGGGATAGATGGACTTACAGACTTGACCCAGTATAAGCTTATGCTTGTTCCAATTTTCATAGCATTTCCAACAGCTGGTGTGCCAGGTTGCCTTTTGTGACGTTAAAAAAAAACCAACCGAGTGGTGCTATACTTCATACGGTTGTTTCCACCCAGGGTTATCAATAAGCTTTTCTAGAGAGAATCTGTTAGACTTCCCAGTATTTTGAGGAAGAATTTGAAAGCCTTTTTCACAGGTATATTTGCCATGATGGATCTTGAACCCACTGCAAGATAACCCTCTTTCCATGCTAGGGAAATGTTTTGGTCTTACTTGGGTAGACAAGATTATATATGGTTTCTGAATTAATTCCTAAAATCATATTGCAGCCTTGAAGTATATCATATTGCTTGCATGAACAAGATTTATAAGAACTTCAAAGCACTTTCCTAACTGTTTTAAAAAAAACATACATAGACTTTTAGCATTTTCTGATTCATGTTTTTTCTAATCTAGTAAGCTGTTCCATGTCCGGCCTGTCACTCAAGGAGATGTATATAGAGCTGAAACTGAAGAAATTCCTAAAATATTCCAGGTAAAAAGAAGTGTATTCTCATTTCTATTTAACTTTTAAAAGTTTGGCAGCTTCTTTGAAAAGTATATAAAAATACGTAGTGCTTCAACAATAACACAGCAATATTCTTTTTCAGATTCTCTATGCTAATGAGGGGGAATGCAGGAAGGATTTGGAGGTAGAACCAGTACAGCCAGCGGAGAAGACAAATTTTCTAAATCACAAAGGCCATGAATTTATTCCAACGTTATACCACTTTCCAGCCAACTGTGAGGCCTGTGCCAAACCTCTTTGGCATGTGTTTAAACCCCCTGCTGCCCTAGAATGTCGAAGATGCCATGTGAAGTGCCATAGAGACCACTTGGATAAAAAAGAGGAATTAATTGCACCATGCAAAGGTATACTCATGTTTTTTTGCGTTCTGTGTTCTCTGCATGTTTAGCCAGACATGATAAACTATTGAAGGCACGTAAAAGCACTTCAGTTTAAAAGTTTTCTACTCTTTAGTTTTATGATTTTAGATGTGAAAGGTGCTATTAAAATAATAGTCTGTTAACACTGCTTATGAACAGGCAGCTGTGGCAAGACTCTGTAGGGAAGCCTTTGGTGGTGTAAGTGATGTGGCTCTGCTGAGGGCCCTGAGAGCACAAGGGTCCTTAGAGGTTTGTGCCCAAGTCCTGGGCAGCTCCTTGGTTCCCAGACCATTCTTTGTCTTGCACCTGGCCCACCTGAGGGACAGCACAATGGCCACATCACCAGGCTGCACTAAGACCTTGAAGAGTGGTTCTTCAGCCACTTCACAGATTGGAGTAAAGATTTCCTCTCTGTGCTCCTGTGGGGTATTTGGGGTAGGTACTCTGGAATTCAGCCATAAGGCATCCACACAACTTTCCAGTTTATTAAGACTGCAATTAGTATAAAATTTCTCATTTATTAAATGCTAATATTAGAATCAAGAATCTTAATGCAGAGTGACAAATACTGAAAGAAACTGCATTAATAATTTCCCCTGCTGTTTGTTGTCTTCCAAAAATATATAAACACTTCCAATACAAGTATGTATATAGGTGCCATTGTTTTTTCCAGTGGCACACCTGGTATGTCATAATTCTTGTTTGATAATGAGTCCTAGTTTTCACTGAATCATCTTCCTCCTTTTACTTACAGTGAGTTACGATGTAACTTCAGCAAGAGATATGTTGTTATTGGCATCCTGTCAAGATGAACAGAAGAAGTGGGTGACTCATTTAGTAAAGAAGATCCCTAAGACACCACCATCTACTTTTGTTCGTGCTTCTCCTAGAACTATGTCTACAAGATCCTCAGCAAATCAGTCATTCCGAAAAGTTGTTAAAAATACTTCTGGAAAAACTAGGTGAGAAATTACAGAAGCTACGTATCTTTTAACTAAAAAAAACCCCTCAATTTATAAATCTTTTTTAATGTGAAATAGTGAAATAATTCCATAGTTGTGACTGTTGAACTGCTGATCCAAATCATTGCTCAAATACTGAAGGAAGGAACAGACAGAATTCCCCTATTGTGGTAAACTTATCAGTTCTTTGGATTTGGAAAAGTACTGTAGAGATGGCAGTTCCTGGCCTGACAGTGCATATGAGGTAGCTGTTTGCATTTTTTTTCTTGTTTAAAGGCAAGGCTCAAGAGATTATCAGCAATGGCATTTAACTGCAGGGACAGTCTTCACAGTAATTCGTGGATTGACTCATCAAGCTTGCATAAGCTAGAAGTAGTCTGCAAATGCGAGTGAAATGAGAAACTTACAGATTCTCAGTCCTTTGTTATGCCATTTATTTTGGTGTGAGGCAGCTTAAGTGTTATATCCATTCTTTCTCCCTGCTTGCTTATTTTTTGTCTTCTCCTATCCCAGCAGTTGTTTTTACAAGCTGTTTGTGACCCTGTGCATTAACCAGGGCAAGATTTAAAATACTTTTAAAATATTTTTTTTTTTAAAATTAATGCTAGGTTACTGTAAGCTGATTTTTAACCTGCATTAGCTTTCTTACACAGTATGCATGTTCCTTTCCCCCAAAATAACTGGGTCAACAGTACAAAGTGGAAACTAGTGTCTCAGTAGGGAAAGAGTCTTCCTAGATTGGCAGTGCTACCAATTCAGTTTGCAATCTTTCAAGATTTACTGAAAAATGTTAGATCCCTCCATAGGCTTTAGCCAGATCTTTTAAGATTTTTGGATATAAATTACACCTGCTGATTTTAAACTATGCATCATTAATAGCTGTTGTTTAACATAATCTTTATTTACAATAGAACCGTTGAAGAAGTACTCCTGTGGTTGAGAAAAATAAGTGCTTTTAGGTATCATATGATACATTTATTTGAACAATAATCAGGATTCTAGAAACTAGTTTCTAAAGGCAGACCTTTTAAACAGGCAGCTAAAGATAATAAAAGTACTTAGAACTGGATAAAGAGCTTTGTTACTGATGAGAGATTTTTTTTTTTTTTTTCAATGAGTCTTGGACCACCTAAGACTGAAAGAAAAAGCTTATAATGTTGATACTTAAAAGGATTAGGTGGACTGACTTTGTTACTGAATGGTCATCCCACCATAAATTTGGGGGGCGGGGGGAGGGGGGAACAACCAGAGCTGATAATATGAGATAATTTAATAGATATTAATAATAAATAATGTTAAAGAATTTTAAAATGTGACACTGAAATAATGCTAGTCAATGTTGCTTACAGAAAAAAATGTCAAATTAACTGATTTTTTTTTTATTAGGTAGCATTCTTGGACAGTTAAAAAATCCCAAAACAACCAACTCCACCAAAACCACCCACCCAACCAACCAGCCAATGGGGTTGGAAAGAATAATTTTAATACACCATTTATATGCATCTTTAAGCTGTATTAACTGGGATAATCTAAAACAACACTTGGAAGGTCATAGTCCTGATTGTATGTTTTAGAAATCATCCTCTGTTACTGGGTATACAGATTCTTCCCTCTCCCCTGCCAAACCTTACCTGTGTAGAGTTCACTTTTTAAAGATGGCGCATACTTCTTTATTTCACATTTAGATATTTAGAGTTGTAGACTTTCTTTTCCAAAAGACTGTTTGAATTGTATTCTGAATATTCTTGCCTTTCCATTCGCCCTTGTGCGGTCCTCTGGTAGCTGTAATAATGAGATTTTTTTTTTTTTAAAGTTCTGTTGCAATGTTTATTTCCAGTTTTTGGGAGGGCCTTCAGATGAGCTATACTGCAGTTACGGTAATATACCTCATGCTAGGGCATGAAGGGGGAATGTGCACGTGCATGCACACACAGAATTAAAAAATAATATTAGGGGGAGGTTAAAAACCTACTCTAGGCAAAACAGCTCTGGTATTCAGCTGTCTCATAGCTGTTAGCTTTTCAATATTTTTTTTTTCAGTATAACCATGTGATTTATCAGGTTTTTAATTTCAAGATCCTGAACTTTTTTCCAAGCATTTAGAGGTAATTGGAAAAGCACAGAAGCTTTCATCCATACTGTTTTATGGGAGCAAATCCATTTTCTTAAATGAATTAATTGATTCTTTTTCACTCTGTCTTAATAGGAATGCTTCTTTGGGATTGCCTATAGCAAGAACAAGTTTGCAGTCTTACAGAATGAACAGATTTACATATTTGTAGATCTACAGTAGCTCTGAAAGGAGTGGGTCTGTTTGGGGAGATCAATTATTCAGACAATTTCTGTTATTAATCCTATTGGCATTTGTCATGTAAGCGTTAGAGAATCATAGAAATACTCAAGTAGTGAATAGGAACTTTAAAAAAAAAAATAGAAATGCCATCTTTAAAGCTCTGTTTTTAAGATCCTAATGAGCCTAATATCTCATCAGCACCAGAAGGAGGAGAGATTCACATTCCTGTGCTTCATCTTGTGTCAGATCATGCTTCACAGATTACCACAATAAACTGATCTATTTTCCAGCAGAGGATTATTCCAGGAATGCTTTCACTAAAGAAAAGCCAAAAAACCCAAGTGTAACAACAAAAAAAACCCCTCAACCCTGACCCCACAAAAGAAAAGCATGTGATTTTCTGTTGAGTTAGGAAGTTGCAATGGTTCATGGAAGAGTCCAGAAAGCACCAGATGTGTCTCAAGAATGGAAGGAGGAAGGGTGAAGATGGTGGTTTTGCACTAGTGAAGCATAAGTCAGATCAGCTGTTCAGAAGCCTTGCATTTCCTCCATCTGCCCTAGTATATGGCCTCTTTTCAAACCTTCCTCCATCACCTAATGGGATCTTCTAGGTTCTTGGGAAGAAATAAAGCTTTTAAGTTTTCTGGCAATTGAGAAGTTAATACCCACGTGGCATCTTATCTCTTTAACTTGAATTTTTCCAAGAGACTGTGATGTGAATCAAACAGTTAACATTTATATTACTCTTCTAGACTGAGATGAAATCCATCAGTGAGTTTGATGGCAATTGATATTTGACCTTAGAAATCTTGCTTCTTAATGATGTTTAATACTCACATAGCTATCAAATGTATAATCAATTTACAACAAACTCTGTTTTAATGCTGCATATTGTAGGCACGGAGTATGGAGGAAGAAGCATATTGAGCATAAGCCATTTAGAGAGGCACAGTACTTGACCAGGAAGAGTGCTGGGTATGTGCGTGCTGCTGGCCTGTCGTGCTGCTTGGAGATGTGTGCAGGAGGCAGGTGGGGAGCACCCACAGCTCGCTGATGCTTAAGGAGCTGCTTGGGCAGCTTTGTGTCACGCTCCATCCCCATCAGATAGCTGCCACTGGGTTGACTGGAATGTAGCGGGGTTTGCGTGGCACCTGCAGAGCAATGCGAACAACAGTGTAAAGATTCAGTTACACTGAGCAAGTAAGCATTAGAAAAGGTCAGATAGGAACTTTTAAGCTATTCTACTGAGGATGTTTTTGTGACTTTCTCAGACAAATTTGATGTTAGTTGTGTCTATGAACTAGACAATCACTGCTGTGATGTAGCATGGCCAGCCTGTGCCCTAGTATCACTACATATTCCATCCTTTGTGTCTAGAAAGAAGTGGCACTGGATTTATTTTAGGAAAATTAACTTCTGATGTACCAGATATTTAGATTATTAAATAAATTTCTGATGGATCTTATGTACTGAACACTTAACTGGTGACCGCACAGTAGCTGAGCTAATCTGACAGCCTGTTGCTGCTTAAGGGGGAGGATTTTCCTTCTCTTGTCTTCCTTCCCTGCTTTTCTGTCATTGGATCCTGGTTACGTGCTTGAAATGATCCATTTTGGACCCATCCATGAAAGTCCACAATTCAGTTTCCTGACTGTCAAAAAAAAGCAGACTTATTTTGCTGAGCTAGTGAGTGGAATCAACCCATTCAAGTGCTAGATCCGAGGACAGGTAAGTAAGAGGGTGCTTGTCTGGGGTCAGAAAGGTGATAAAGGAACAGCAAGCTCTTTTCTTTTTAGGAGGCAGCAAGCTGTTAGTTGTTAGACTAGTTTCTCTGAACTCAAGACACTGCACCCTGCAGTTCTTACCCTGACCCCTCTACCTAGACATGGGAGTAAGACAAGCAGTGATAATTTTCATGAGATATACGTGTTTAGCTTTTACTAAGTATCTGAAAATTGTTGTCTTGTCAGCCAGTATAGTAGAACATGATCTCACTGATGGAGTCCTGCCATGTGAACAGGCATTAACTATTCTGTCCAATGGATCCAGACTTTTAACACATGCTTTAAGACATTTTAGTACATTTCATGCAGGCTCTGATCCACCTTTCTTTGCAGTTGGTAAGCAGCACATCATTGACTTGATGGAGAGGTATATCAGACCCATTAAAAGGAGCTTCATGTATAGGTTGATCTCAAGTTCTATTTCTCATTTTAATAACTTATCACTAGTAAATATGAGTCAGAACTTCATGATCAACTTGCTAGCATTTGCAGTACTGCTTTTAGATCCGAAACTACACTTCGTGGTTTATAGTATGCTAATTCATACACGTTCTGTCAGCACAGTTGAGGTGTCATTATGTCTGGACATGGGCACTTGATCAAATTAATACATGTTTAAAAAAAAAAAAAGGCAACAAACCCAAACAACCAAAACTCCTGTGCATCATGAGCTCTGGCAACTGCATGTGCGTGCTCTTAGCCCTATAGAGAGCCTTTTCTTGTCCTGCAAGTGAAAGAGAGTCACCCTGCATTTGCTATAAACACCTACGATTGTTTACTCTTAATAATTTACTAGTAAAGCTGCAGTAATATTATCATCTGTCTTACCTCTGTGTTCATTTAATGTTGTTTGAAATTAAGAACAGTTTGTGGAAGGCTATGTGGGTATGATCTTAATATAGTACCATGTCAACTGAAAAAAAAAATGTTAATGTAAAATAAAGTATTTTCTTCACTGAGACTCTTGGCAAACGTGCACGAGTGTTACGAAGCTAATTTTTATATTTGTTATTAATTGTCTGTTTTCTTCTTTGTTCCAGCTAACCACCTGTACAGTGCTTAATGGAACCTCATGGGATGCGGTCTGAGAAACAGGGCTTTTTTAACCACACAGAGCAGTGCAGACGGGCTGTTGTTCCTTTCAACATAACTATCACAGGCTTCAGGGTTAAGATTGCTATTACTGTCTCCTCCTTGCTTTGGCACAAAAGCACGCTGAGGGTGTTTAATTGCGGGTTTGCCTAAAGGTAGATTAGATTAATTATTACTATGTAATGCAAGTTAAAGCAAATAAAGCTTAGCTAGGTGTATAAAAAAAGGTGCTGCCTTTTTGGATTTTTTAAAAAAGCCTGTCAGTCACGATGAAATGCAGCCAACTTTCTTCATATCAGTGAAAGAAAAGGACTGTTTACCCTGGGAAGGGGATATTTATGTCAAGATGAGCATATGAAATGGAGTAGAGGAGAAAGGTTTCTCAATGAGAAGGACTGCAATTGCTTTCAAGACTCAAAAGTTGTGCTCTTGAAGACTGCAGAACTAGCTTAAAAATGAAGCCTTATCACTTGAACTTCAGTGCCTTCACTGCAGAGTTAACAGCCTTAATGCTAACCACCCACTATGGAATGGATCAAAGTGTTAAATATTTTACATTATGCTTTACAAAATACTGATTCAGCAGGTTTGTAAAGGGAGAAAACAATAAATTGCCTTTAATCTATGCATTTTTGCCAAGCCATACCGAATTATTTACTATTAGAGGCATTGAAAACTAACAGTAAAAAGAACCACCAAGTTTGGAAGCATATTTTGGGGTACATCATTTCTGTAACTGTATAATGTATTGCCTTACAATTTTAAGTGATAACGTACATTAAATTAACAAACATTTAAGAAATATATGCACTGTTTGAACTGTAAATTATTCTTAGAACACTTTTACTGGGTTTTACATTGTCGTTTTAGTGCCTTAATTTGAGATAATTATATTATTGCCACATCAATAAAAGTAGAAATCTAAAACTAAACAAAGGAAACCTCTAAAAAGCTATTCCATATCAGTGGTTTTTACTGATTTTTAATTGGTTGAAGTATTGTAGATGCTAGATGCATTTCTTAAATTAAGTACAATCTTTGAATGAGAATTCCTCTTACAAAGAACGACTAATTCTGGCTCATAAGCCAAGAGATGCGTGGGCAATGCAAAAGAGAAAAAAAAAAAAAGGCAAGCATATAACACACAAGCTCCGGGTAATTCAGGAATTTCAGTAAATGCTGTCAGACTCTTGCTTTGTAGCAGGAACGCATTCATGGTATGGGCAGTATGGTTTTGTTTTATTTTATTTTATTTCTTAACCGAATACCTCCTCAGTAATTTATAATGGCTTTGCAGTTGTGTATTAAATAAGAAGCACTGGAAAACTGATTCGTCCTTAGGACGATTTGCATGTTTCAAGTGGTATTGAAAGCCGCACTGATGGATATGTAATAATAAACATATCTGTTATTAATATGGTAATGACTCTGTGCTCATTTAATGAGAAATAAAGTAATTTATGGAAAGACCCTTTTGAAAACGACTGGCATGGTGTTTTCTCCTGACCACAGCTTTTATACATCTTCCTAAGCACTCAGACATTGCAACAGCTCCCTCCTACAAGGTGCATTTGCAGCATAATACCTAGAGGACTCGGAAACATTTTTTTACTATTCTGTATGAATAAGTAAATACCATATTAAATAATTTTAAAATTCCCTTATTCTCACAGCTTGCTGTAGTAGCCTAAGTTATATTTATTATTCAGCCACTGCCCTGAGCTTGCCTTGCAAGTGCTTCATCCTTCATGATGCATGTTTGGAGCTTCAGAAATCCCACTTACTTGTGGGAGGGAACCCTGTGGGGTTCTTGGCGTGGTTTTTTTTGGTGATGGGTTGGGTTTTGTTTTTTTTTTTAACAGCCTGTGCATCCCATGAAACCAGCTGTCCATAAATCTCCCTGGGTAATCCACCGTAGAACAATGGACTAGTAAGGACAAATTACATGTGAACGACTGTAAGCCCTTTGAAAGTCACGGGGCTGGGAAGTATAGATAAATAGAAGGAGGCAATGTGGTAATTCCAGAAATTTCCTCTGTGTTGAGCTTGCTGTATCTGAAATGTCAGCAGTTTCAAAGGACTTAAAGACTACCTTCCAGACCACCAGTCACATCAACTGCTAGCTTGCCAAGCAATACAAGGGATAACTATGACCTGCTTTAATCTCCTATCACATACCTAGAGGGGAAATAGTACAGTAAGATTATTAAACATATCTTCCTTAAATATATGCATTATTGAAGGAAATTTAGCGCAACAGAAAAGGTCTATGGTCAGGTCATTCTTCACAGCTAGATTAGGTTTTAGATTGCTTTTCTGTTTTCCTTTATGTGTAACTGACTGTCTCTACAGGCTCAAAAACTCTTGCTGGAATAATTTCTTAATTAAAAAAATACATAATCTTGTAGTTCTGTATTTTATGAATCTGAAAAATAGCATAAAAACTGTTATGAATGGACAGTGACTAGTGGGAAGAGGGAAGGATTGTGGAAAAAATGGGTTTGCTTTACAGATTGGTACATACTACCATTTCCATAGCTTTTTAGCAATGCTGAAATGCTGCAATTCTTTTTAAATGCTGATTTTGCTTGGGAAAGAAGCAGCAGACATAATGAAGCATAAAATTACATCGACTTGTATGTCTGGGATAGGCTGCAACTAAAATGCTGTAATAATAAAAGTCTAGACATGCAAATTAGAGTTTGCATATTCTGGTATATTGATGTTGGCACTTGTTTATGGTAAGCAAGGTGCCTATCTACAGGAATAGCTATACCTGGGATAACAAATTTAGACAGAGGTTTCTACTGTTAAGAAAAGTAATGGTTACAACCTCAACTGTGCAAACAGGTATTTCAGGGGGGAAAAGAAGTTACTAAATCTTTAGCAAACATCAGCTTTACCATCCAGAAAAAAAAAAAATCAGTTTGCTGCTATGTTTGCTAAAGCTCCACTTTTTCTGGCTCTTACCTTCTTATTTTGCTTAGCTTTTGCCCTGGTCACTAATGATTCCTCTTACAAGAATATTTTGTCTACATTCATCTAATACAGCCAGAGAGTCTTAAACAGATGTGAATGCAGAAGCTATAAAGAGGCAGAATAAATCCATGTGGCTTATCCATATCCATGAAGCTGTAGTTTTACATAGTTTGAGACACTGGGATTTCTCTGGGTGCTCAGCTGGAGGCAGTCAAGGTTAGCACTGCAGGAAAGTGGAATGTTTACCATGAAAAAGAACTTTTCTTTAAATGTGTAAAGCACTATAAAATATCACCACAGTGGAATATCAGACCTAGAGCACTTAAAACTAGGATTACTTTGAGTTTAATATGCATGGCAATTATCTGTAAGGCAGGAGTAAATAATGTGATTTGATCCTACCTGTGCTGTGAATACTTGCTCATTAAAATATTTAAAGCCTGAAGATGCATACACAGAAAGGTTCCAAGAACATTATGTTCCCCATAGAAAGTAAAATGTATGTTAGTAAATGTACCTGTCAATGTAAGGGATAACACATCTTCCCCTTAAACAAGAAATGCAAATGCAGCACTTCAATTCCCGAGACTGTGATTATTTAAAATGAAGATCTAGCTTCTTTGTTCTATCACAGGCATCACAAGGGTGCCTAAAGCATGCCTTGCCCAGGGGCCTTCCTTGCTTCCCTGCACCTTTCGCTGCATCGCAGCACCCGCTTGCACCATCTGAGGTGCACTTCCTCCTTGCGCTCCTCAGAACTGAACTGCAGGAGATTTCATAGAGGAAAAGCCTTTTGTAAGCAGATCTGGACTTGCCCCGACCCACCTGCCAGCAGTAATAAATCCTGCCGGGCCCGCTGGCCTGTGCGCAGTATTGTGCTAACCACATAGCCCCAGCTTTTGGACCCAAGCTGGCTTACATCTGGCCAGCTCAGGAGGATGGGAAGCAGCTGTGCTTGGGTGTCCTGGCAAAAGGCCCCAGAAACACAGCCAGGGCTGGCAGTGCCACTGTCCCTGTGGCCCAGCCTGGGGTTCCCTCTGGGCTTGTCTTCACTAGGAAAAAAGATGCATTTAATAATGTTCAACCAATCTTTTACAATTTTAATATTGTCAAGGTAATCTGTACTTAATATTCATACATCAGGTTGTACTTTTTGTTACTATCCTCCTTATGTAAATTTGTAAGATTCAAGGAAACCAGCATCTCTGTATTGATCCCCTCCTTAAGGAAAAAAGAGACAAAGCTGTTACGTGAGGAAAAGTCCTACATGATCTTGGAGGAAAGAAGAGGGAGGTAGTGGCTCTTCAGCTTGCTGAGGTCGAGGAGAGCTTTCAAGATACAAACCTTGATTCTTCTCTTTCAGGACAGCACCCTGTAAGGCTTTTGTCAAATCCTGGAAACCTGCGGTCTGTGATTGCCAGAGACCTGACCTTCTAAGGGTTACTCTAAAGGGGAGAATGTATTCAGTGCAGCTTCAGACTGCTGAGCATTCAGTTTTCATTTAGGAGTCACGAACAACTGGCCTCTATATAGACCACTATTAGTATGAGTAAGAGATGGCGGGACTGGAGGTATCCTGCACTTACACTCACGGGCAGACAGCTGGGATCCGCTCTCACCTCACCAGATGGTCTGCGGGATCCCACCCTGGAGCTGGATTAAAGCTTTTCTAAAAAGCTCCTTTAAGCAAGTCAAAGTAACAGAAGATTCATCATCCTTGCTGGTAAACTTTAACAGTGCTTGAATTGGCTTAGGAATTGAAACTCTATCTTAATTCAAGATCCAGCTTAATTTCAGCACACCACCCATTGGAGCTTCTCTGTGAAATGTAATCCTTGTTCTCCAGAACTTCTTTTTCATGTCCAGGAGCCTACACTGCACAATAAAACCAACTTGCCTTCTTCTTCTCCATGACAAACTGAAAAGACTGAAATTTCTAGTCCTTCCATTTTAAGGCTTACTTTCAAGCCCTGGATTATTTTTATGGCCGCTTTGTATATCCATCTTTGACTGCCTGGAATTGAAAATCATGTTTTGCCAGCAGCATGTTTATCAAGGGAAGATCCTTCTTGTTTTGGGTATCATTTCTGTAGCAAAAGCAGGGCTAGAAGTGCAAATGCAGACAGCAAAACGGTGGCAGAAGCCGTGCCAGAAGCTCGTACAGCTGCCAGAGGAGCTGGTGAAGGCAGTAGGGCTGGGTTGCCCGAGGTGGTAGCTGGGGGTGAGGGGGTCAGAGGAAGGGATGTTTCTGGCATTCTCTTCCTTTTAGTATCACTGCTTTAGCCTAATACCAAGAGCTTTTGTAGAAGCAGTCAAGACTCATGTCTCCATGCCTACTGCTTTCAGTATCTTTTTTTATTGCTGAAGGCTCCTGGCCATTGCCATCACTCACCCTTCAGCACTCCTTCTCTGTCTCTGAAAATCACTGCTGGTAGGTAGTCATCCCCTCTCCCCTTCTGCTGACCATTTCATCTCTTACTCCACGTTTTCATAAAACACAAACGTCTTTCATCCACAACAGCCTTTTCTTTTTCTTCCCCCCGTCTTCCTGCAGTCCCGGCGCCTGCGCAGCCCCCCAGAACTGAAACGGGAGCCTCAGCGCTCCCGCACCTGCCCCCCACACCGCCGCCCTCCGCGGCTCCCTTCGGACCCCAACCCGGACGCCCTACGCGGCGGCTCTGGCTGGGGTTTGCGGGCGGCAGGTGTACCCAGGCCCGGGGCCCAGCACCCGCTCCGCTGCTCAGCTCAGGCCGGTCTGACATCGCCAGGTTATTCAGTCACACTTCCTCGCGCGCCCCTGCCTCCCGAGAAACCACCGCAGCCGGCGGACAGCCCACGGCCGGAGCGGTTGCTCCTCTTCGGGCTGCGGGGCACCGCCTTCCCGCTCCAGCCGGGCGCCGCACACCGCCCCGCTCCACCAAACTGCCATTACCGGCGGCGCTGCGCGAGCGCCCCCTCACAGCCTTCCGTGCGCGTAACGGCCACCACCACCCCGCCCCGCCCTTCCGGCGCTGCGCGCGCAGCTCGCCCCGCCCCGCTTCCGGAGAGCGGCCCCGCTTGCAGCGTCATCCTGAGGGGCCGGTTTGAATGAGACCCTGAGGGAGGGAGGGACGCGCCGAAGCCGCCGCCATCACCCGCCCTCTCCCTCCCCGCTAACGCCGCTCCCCGCCACCCTTTCACTTCCCCGCCGCCACCGCGCCCTCCCAGCACACGGCGCGCCGCCCGCCCCCTCCGCCATGCCGCTCTTCTCAGGTGAGCCGGCCCCGCCGCCCGCGCCCGGCCCGCCGCCGTCCGCAGCGTGGGGCGGGAGGGGGCAGCGCCCGCGGCGGCGGTTGCCGGCGCCTCAGCGACGAGCCCTCCTCGGCGGCCCCGCCGCCGGGCCGTGCTGTTCCCGCCGCCGCGCGGGGTAAGGCGGGGGCTGCCTCCCGAGGGGTAGCGGGGGGCTCCTCGGGCGGCCCCGCCGTCCTGCCGCTGGCGCTTGGCACGTGTGGGCCGCGCCGCCGGGCCCAGCCGAGGGCGGCACCGGCAGTTCCCCGGGGCGCGCGGCCCGGCCCGGCTGAGGAGGCCGCCTGGTCGGCTGAGGAGGAAGTACGGGCTGGGCCCGGCCGGGGCGAGGGGGCAGCGCTGCTGATAGCGGGAGGGCCCTTCGGCGAGGCTTGGCCCTGCGGACCGGTGTCACCCGAGTATCGCCTGCGATCCTGCCTCGGTGTTGCCCTTTCTTAGTTTATATTTTGCTTTGTACTGAGATAAGTGCTGCTGTCTGTCAAGGGAGCCTTAATTCTGCATCCACACCCTCAAATTAATTTAGGTCCGTCTGCTTCTGCTCTTTTAAATCCTTTAGTTCTTAGTTAAAACCAGAGGAGTTAAAATTTTCTTAAATTGTGTTGCATCCCGCTTGCCCACCTTGCTGTGAAGGAAAGTTTCTAGTGAAGCCTGGATGAGCAAAACCTCCAGTGACTCTTCTAGGACCAGTTACAGGCCCGTTTATGTTCCACAGGTCTGGCCTCGTGGGTACGTGGGGAACACGTTGTAGAAGGCCTCACTAAACGCTTGTGTCCCTGTTTCTCCGCTGTTTTCATTGTGGTTGGCAAACTGGGATCCTGATGTCAGGATGTTCAGGAATTGTCCTGAACTCTACCACATTTGGATAAGATGTGTTTTCTGTTCAGTGGGGAAAATATGTCCTTCCTTTTTCTTAGTTTCCTTTCTTTTCAAATTAACAATTTTCTCTTTTATTTTGGAAACTTTTGATGAAATTTTGTTTGTGATCTCTGAAGAGAAGACACTCATGCTCTTCAGTTTTCTCCTCTTGAGTGCCCAGTTGTCAAAACCAGTGATACTGCAGATTAGTAATTGCTACCTCTTCTGTGTAGCGGTGGATGCATGATTGATAAAAAGTGCAAAACTTGACTGTGCAGCTGACTTGTTTAGTGACTGAGTGGGTTGTCTTCCCAGAAAATGGGAAGAGTCTTGGTAGGTCTTGAATATGCAAAATAATAAATGTGTTTTTTAAAAAAAATCAGAAAGTTGGGGGAAAATCAGAAGGTACTTTCTGCTAGAAATACTGAAAAGCCAATCCTTTGAGTTCAGCTTTGTAGGCTGATTTAGACTAAGTTTTGGTTATTCTTCCTTATCACAAGCACTGCATACATCTGAAATCTGAACCTTGGAAGGTTTTTGTAAATCATGATTTTTAAAAGCTTTGTGTTGGAAAAAACCTAGAGTTGCCATAGTGTATTTACTTAAAACCAAAGCACAGGTAGAGGGAAGGATACAGCTTTCTTAAATTTTCTTAAATTCTTAAATGGTGTTTCAGTCTCTCGCTGTGCACTTAGGTTATTACTGTGTGCTATGTTTTGCAGATTTTCAGCAAAACTGCAGCTTGCTAAAGTAGCCTGTGATAGTGATTGGAAGTGAGCAAAGATGTGTAACTGTTCTTTAGAAACACACTGTTTATTCCAGGCATTTCTGTCTGCTCTTGGTTAGCACTGGCTTTACCCAAGTGAAGGTAACATCCCTTTGTGTCATTCTTGCCTAATGTTTCTGCTTGTGATCCCGTTTCCAGCATCAAGAGTTACACTTTGTGTGACCAAATTTCACTTTACTTCATAATTCCAGTCCTGCACCTTTACTGTGGTCAGGGCTTCTGGAACTGTAGCCTGTGTGTGCTAAGCTGCTGTCTGTTTGCATGCAGGTATGTAGCCTGTGTGAACGCTGTCAAAACTGAGGAGGGTAGCAGTGATGGTGGTGTAAAGGACCCTGTGAGGTTAACCTTCCATTGAAAGGAAGCAGGAGGTGTGCTATTTCATGGGTCTTGTCTTGACACACACTTACCTCATGTAGCTCCGTGTGAACGATACTGGTAGACAAAACTACGGTTGTCAAACAGTAGCTTTGCTTTTAAAGAACATGGCACTGTTTGCCATTGAAGGAGGATGGAAGTGCTATCTAAAACTGAACTCAATCACACGTCTGAACTTCCTTCAGAAATTTGTTTACAATGAACAGCGCCGAGAGACTGGAAGAGTTGCTTTCAAGCTATTTTTGTAAAGATTTGCCCAATGAATTTCTGATGCTGTTATGCACATGTGTTGCTTGTGACGTTTCCCCGTATATATGTTGCTTAAGATTGTTTTGTAGGATATTTTTAGCCTTGTTGCAAATAGTATGTTCTGATAGCTGAGGCACCTTGAAGAAATGGTGTCCTTTAGCTTGATTGTTGACAAATTTTAGAGTTAAAAACTGAATGTCTGGAATTTGAAATACTGGGTTAATCTTGGTCATTGAAGTCTTGTATATTAGGAAATAATCTATTTTCAAAACATTTTGTTTGCAGTTAACGTGAAATGGGGAAAAGAGAAATTTGATGGCGTGGAGCTTAACACTGACGAACCTCCAATGGTCTTCAAAGCCCAGTTGTTCGCACTGACTGGAGTTCAGCCAGCTAGACAGAAGGTTATGGTTAAAGGAGGAACTCTGAAGGTAGAAATCTGTGGTTTTTTGTACTAATTCTAACACTATAATGAGCAATGTCCGTATTTCTGAGTGTTCTTCCGGAAGATCTTTCATTGTATGTATTAAACTGACTATCCTTTTCAGAAATAATTCTGTATGATTCATTGCCTGCTACTAGAAAACACTTGCAAAAGTTTGTTTCTAAATGGTTAGGAAGTACACTGCTGTTTTAAAACACTGCTTCACTCTTTTATACCAAATACTTCTCTGCTTGGTGTTTTGTCGGGTTTGTTTTCTGTTTCTTTTTAATATTCAGAATCTGAATGCAACTTTCTGCTTTTTAGCTTGTTTAAGAAAAGTTTCTCTAGCACTTCTTTGCTAGAGACTTCTCTGTGTGATGTGATATAGGAAACTTTCCTACAAAAAGTTGCTTACATCTAAGCAGTGTTGAACAACTGATGAACAACTTTATTGAAAAGACAGCTTGGCTGCTTTTTATTTTAGTCAGACAAGACCTGATGATGTGTAAATAGTTAATATTGTGGAATCTTGGATGAAGTACAAGTGTGTATTAAGAAATATATGATTAATATTAATGAAGATGCTTGCCTTTTGCTGCATGATAATTAACTTGTCGTTTATTTCATTTCAAATACAGGATGATGACTGGGGGAACCTAAAAATAAAGGATGTAAGTTTTGATGAAAAATCATTTTATAGTTGTAATACCTAAGCATTCTTACAAAGTTCTCAGCATTGATTTGTAAAAATCCTTTTTTGGCATCAGTAGGGAAATTACACCATCTTCCTGAAGTACTTGAGAGCATATATTTCTTTCTTCCTTACAAGAAATGTTCTGGGTCACACAGCTGGTCCTTCTATGTTGTCTGTCCGTGAGCATAACAACAAGTGATGTTACTCAGAGAGAGCTTGTGAACCTGGGCACTGGCTGTGGTCTGTTATGCTTGTGTGTCCCCAATGTAGAAAATCGTTGAATTACAAATGCTAAAGTTACAGCTCTGCCTATTTCCTTTTTTCTGCCTGCTGAAACTTGTTCTCCTATACTAAATAGCTGCTGTTTAAAAGCGAAGCCATTAGCAGTGGTTATTCATACCTTTGACTAGCTCAAAAAGAAAACAAGAAGTGAATGTATTTTTTTTTACCTGTATAATATTGTAATGAGGAATCCCGAAGCTTTTTGTTTGGGTTGTTTTTTTGTCGTTTCTGTAGGTATCTTGTCACATCTGTTCGGTGCAGGTTTTACTCCAGTTCTTCACTGAACAAATTGAATCGGGTGGCATTACTCCTACCCTTGTAATTAGCTCGCAAGCATCTATTAGCAGCCTGTAGCTCCAGCTATTGTGGCAACGTCATTCGGCAAAAGCCTCAGTACATAATACTCTTGTCCTTTGCTGCATACTGTTATGCTAATAGCTGCTTTTGTTAATTTTAATTATGTTATATAGAAGTTCTAGGGATTTATTTACACTGGCAAAGACAGTTTCTTTCCATTCTGTTGTCCATATTTTTCCTTAGCACTATATTTTTCAAGGCCCCAAACAGCTATTTTCTCTCCCTTTGATAGATCCTATGTGTAGATGTACTCCCGTTGAATGCTGAAAAACTCATTTTCTTTATGCTAGTCAAGCAAGCATGGTAACTTGATTGCCTTTTTTTTCCCCCCTTCTTGAACATTTGTTATGCCTAAAGTGGCGGGGTAATTTTGGTTATTTTTCACTTTTCAATTAGTTTAATGTCCTCAGAACTTGCCAGACCAAAGGATAGCACTTCCCTTTCCCACTTGCTTTTCAGGTGAAAAAAACTAAAACAATTCCAAACTCAGAGCTGTGGTCCTGATTATTACTCACATCTGTCTGAAGCGTTTTCCCATATCCTAGCCTAAAGATGAGGGATGTTTTTGTTGTTGTTTAGAGGGTTCTGAATTTGAGAAATTGGGACTCTGTTCATTGAAAACCTCAAACTCTGCAGCTTCTTTCCAATTGGAATTTTGCTGCTGACTTATCCTTGGTTCCAAGGTATTTTCTAAGACTTAATGGAAAGAGGAATACTTGCCCTGAAGTGTTACACAGAATCACAGAATGTCAGGGATTGGAAGGGACCTCGAAAGATCATCCAGTCCAGTCCCCCTGCCGGAGCAGGAACACCTAGATGAGTTCACACAGGAAGGTGTGCTTGATCCCTAGTGGTCCATCAGGAAGGGAAATTTTCTGAACACTTCACATTGGGGTATTTCATGAATGTTAAATTTAGTCCTGATTAGAGTCTTGCATTGTCAGCTGCTGGCAAGCTCCCCCGGCTCAGTGGAAATGTCCAGCACAGATAATGCCGTGGAATTGTTCTGAATAAGTACTTTGTAGGTAATGAGACAGTTGAGATACATCCTTAAGAAACAACGGTGCAGTATCAGTTATGTAAACTAACAGAAAGATTGTGTTTATTTGGGGGGAAATAGTTAAAATATGTCAAGAGCTTGATGATTTTTTTTTTTAAAGCGGAAATAGCTGCCCTTAAATATTTATTACTATTTTTACTGTGTTTCAAGGGGATGACCTTATTAATGATGGGTTCCGCAGATGCACTTCCGGAAGAGCCAATTTCTCGACCCGTCTTTGTAGAGGACATGACAGAGGAGCAGTTGGCTTCAGCTGTAAGCATATTTCAGACTTTGTTTTCTTGTAAACTTTTGAATAATGGCAAGTTTTTAAATACTTCCAGTTGCTTAAAAGTGGATTTTGAAATTAATGTCTGTTTACCATTTACAGCTTCTTAAAGAAACACAAATTTACATTGATGACCCAAGTGGTTGCAGTGATGAGAAGTCTGGAATGTACTTTACAAGTCATATAACTAGTGCTGTTTCTTCTTTTAAGCAGGCAGCTCAATAAGTTTTCTAAAAATAGCATTGCTGATGTTTTTAAAGACAAAGTTGTATTGCCCTTGTTTTATTAGTGTCCTGGACTTTCCCTGAATAAGGGCTCTTAAATGTGCAAAATTGTTTCCTGCCTCCTTCATATCTGTGAAGGGAAACTAGGGATTTTTTGGGGATGGGGTGTGTTTGGGATTTTGTTTGTCCTTGCTAGTAGTATTAGGTAGACTTTCTGAAAAATTAAAGTAAGTTTGACATTAGTGGAATAGGTTATTTATTTTTCTTGATGGGAGTAAAGTTTTGAAAAATGTAATTAATCTATTTTTTTACTGAAGTAATTTCTGTTTTGTTTCTTTCTTTAAAATTGAAAGGCTTAATTTTCTCAGCAGTTATTTGAACTAGGAGCTCTTCATCATACTTAAAACAGTTGCATGACTGTTGTCAACTGCACATGCAGAACAGGAATACTTTAATGCGTGTCTGTATGAAAACAGATCTGTAGTTTAGCAGTGGTTTTGTGCTTCAGTATTTAGTGCTTTCCATGGCACCAGCCAGAAGGATACTTATATACCATTGTTACTGGTATGCAGTAAGTGGTACTGGTATGCAGTACAACTTCAGTTTCATTAAACTAGATGCTTTTCCCTGACAACTACTGAAATATGCAGAATTAAAAAAACAAGAGGAATGCTATTATATTGTGATTTATAGTTGTTTCCAAAACTGTTTAATTATTAGTGAGCCTTCACATTTGTCAAAACTTTAGAAATTCAGAAGTTGTCTGAAAGGATCAAATTAATGATCTATTGCAGACTTTGGGAGAGGAGTTTAAATAATGCTTTTGTTTCTAACTATGAACTTCATCACATTCAGAGTTTTACTGAAAACTGATTTTAATTAAAACATCGGTGTTTTGTACAAATGTATTCATGCGGAAATTTCATGGAAATTGAATTTTAAGGTCAAAACTTGAATGAAGTTATAATTGAACTTTCTGAATGACTGCCTGCTTGAAAAATATGTTCATTAAACTAAACATGCACAGAAAAAACCCCAAAGCATTCCTGAACGTCCTATAAAAGCACTGAATGGTGAAATGATTAATATAATCAGAAAATGGATCTGGAAAACTTCATCAAGTTTGATGGAATATATTTTTATGTTTTATGTATCTCTGATCATTCAGTTTCTTTGATGTCAGATTGTTGCGTTTATACAAAAATGGCTGCACATCTCTCTCAGACCTTCAAGCACCCTTGTAAATTTTTTGCTAGATGGAATTACCATGTGGATTGACAAACCTTGGCAACACTTGCTACATGAATGCTACAGTTCAGTGTATCCGCTCAGTGCCAGAAGTGAAGGAGGCCCTTAAAAGGTAGGATTCAGTACAAAAATACCATGACTAAAATGTTTTCTTTAGCTTATGAAATGGATATTTTATGGAATGCTTGTCTTAATACTGGTATGGATTATGATAACAATCTGTTACTCTTTAAATCTATTCAAGATTAACGTAATGATCAGTTAAAGTTTATCCTATGGCTGTGTTAGTCTGTACTTTTTAAAGAACTTCGGTTCTTCAGTATGTATTTATTGGAACTGGCTTTTAGTGGACAGAATGTGGTTTGCCTAGCTAAAAAATAGTTCCTATCAAGACTTGTTTAAAATGCTTAAACAAGCTGCTGATGCCCTAGCCCTGTTTTCTGGTGTTAGCTTGTATGGTCTTGTTCTGTATAAAAGAATCATCCAGGAGTCCTGTTCCTTTGAGGAATACTTTTTCCAATGGCTTTATTGCACAATTTGTTTTCAGCTATGAAATTCTGTCATTACCAACATTTGGTACTTGGAGGGACAGCAGGAAGTAGGAACATGAGTGTTGCTGTGGTGGCACACTGGAATAAGCTGGAGTTACTGTCATGTGGATGTCTAGGGAACAGAAGACATGGTCTTATGGAATTTGTTCTGGTTGTAGAATAACATCTGATTTTGGGTTGTGTGGGGTTTTTTGTTATTATGGACAAATTTTGTTGTTGTTATTATTATTATTATGAATCTACAAGAAACTTGAAAACTATGAAGATCGGAGGAAAAAAGAATACATGGCAGTGTGAGCTTGAATTTGTCCTCCAGATGAATTAAAATGACAAAATCATTAATATTTAAAAATGAGGATTAGGTAGAGCATTGCCATCTTAGGGTTAACTTAATTCCTTTAAAGTACACTGCTTTCTTGGTACTCAACTGGATATTCTAGATTACTGTAAGCACTAGTAATTTAAGTATTTATAAATTTTTCTTTATTCTGTTAACAGGTGAACCTTAATTATTTAGCACTGGGAACTATTTGTGAAGTACAGAAACTCTGTTTTAAAGCTTTTTTTGGTTTTCAGTGTTGTCATTTTGGGAAAGTCTTTATGTAAAGGACTCGTTACTGCACTGAATCGGAATATTTGACAAATTTAATGTAACAAATGTCAAAATGTACCCTATAAAACTGGCAGACTGCAGTACAAGATGTGGCCTTAGTGTCTGTGGGAAAGTAGATTCACAAGCAGCCGCTCAGTTTTCCCCTGGAGACGGCCTTCATTTGGTTTTCCCTGCTTGACGACAGCATGGCAAGGGTATATGGCAGTGGGAGAGAGGTGAAAGGACTCGCATGGGAAAGCTTACTGTTACAGCTTCATTTCTCACCAGCTGCTTCGTTGATCTCTGCAAGGGTACTCCCTGTTTTGTAGCATATCAGGGGGAAAGTTTCCTGCTCCATCATGTAGCAATGGACAGAATTTTTAAAGTTCAGTCTGAGATTAAAGAATGCATGAGACCCTCCTTTTGCTTGAAGGCTTGTGTGCTTTGAGGAGGCTGTCTGTTCCACATGCAGCTGGTAAATTAAGAAATTATTCAAAGAGGAGTGGCAATATCTAGTAATATGGGTGGACTCCCATACTTTTTAATTGTAGGAAATATATCCCCAAGAAAAATGTCTCACCTCTGAATGTTTCGCTCCTGCTGTGGAGGGAGGAACCCTGCCCCCCATCTCTTTGTGCATTTTATCTGCCATCTATCCTTGAAGGTGGTTTTTCCCATGTATCTGAAGAAGCTGTGGCAAATGTTACAGGAATGGGGTAGCTTCTATGCAGACTCTTTCTCAGTTTCTTTAGAAATAGATTGAGTCTTTGAGGCAAATGGATTAGGGATGCAGCAGTGATGTATCCACACTTCCCAGTCTGCATTTATTTATTGCCTCAAGGCTGCCAGTTTTCCTTTTCTTCCATGCAGTGCCTGCAGAATAGCTGAGGCTGAGGTGAGTGCGAGTAAATCTTATTTTCAGTTACTTCCATTTTGGTGATTGATTTCTTTTGGTACATTTAAATAAATCTAGCTGTTGCCTGCTTTATGATTTTAAAACGAGACTGCTCTTCTTGATTGTATTTAATTGCATACAAATTGTTTTTTCTTCTCTTTTAGGTATGGTGGTGCCTTAAGAGCTTCAGGAGAAATGGCCTCTGCTCAATACATCACTGCAGGTTGGTGTTTAAAGTAGAACACAGGATTTTAGGCTAGTGTGTGATTCCCTGCTAACTGCAGATGAGAAGTGCAGTTAGAGCTCTCTGTATTTTTCTTTAGCATATATGCCTTAGGAATTTCAGATCTGCTAGCACTGGAGGATTCATTTTGCTCTGTCGCTAATATCTTTGGAGGTTATTCTGACCGTGGCTGCAAAGCATGCATCTCTGCGTGTTACCTAGCTGCACGCTAGGAAAAATATATTCAAGTGTGGTCTGTGCTTAGATAGACAAAATCCCTATCTTTTAATTATTTTGCGTGTAGGCATAAAGTAATTGGAACTTCCTACAGCAGACTTCATCTGTTGATTTGATCATTTTGTGTAGAAATATTTTAGTGTATGGTTCTTTGTTTCACTTAATGGTAGGCTAACGCCATGCTCCTAGAATATATATTTCATTGATATTTTTAATATGATTTATTGGCTGAGCATTATTGTTAAGATTATAACTGATGCTTTATCAGTGGTCTTAGCCTTTACCCTAAAGATCCAGATTTCATAACTGAAATAGAAAGTAGTGTCTTCAAAAGGAAAATTGCTCTTTGTTGTGGTGATCTGGGTGCTCACAGTGTGGGAGCTCACGATGGCCCCTTATCTCCAAGTTCTAACTAGAATTCTAGTTAGACCCCTTACACTTGAACAAGGGTACTACTTGTCCACTTTTTCTTTTTTTACTCTATTTCATTGCCCCACTAAGATGCTGGGCCAGGACACTGGGATTTCTACCAGTCCATTTAAGGAAAAACAAAACAATATAAGGAAGGAAAGGTCCAGTTTGTGGGTATGCCTGCTGATCGAATTTTGGGGTGGTAAGTTCAATGGTTACTCTGTACAACCATGCCTGCCCCTCCCCTTTTCACTGCCTTTACTTTGTGTCCCTTGTTTTCTTTTTAAAGTGACAGCTCTGCTTTTTAGGAATCTTAATAGTTTAAGTAATTTGTAGTTAATTCTTCGATGCTGAGCTGGTCAAGAACTCCTGCATGACACTTATGGCATTTTTTTAATTGCTGTGTCATATCAGTTGTCCCTCTTATCAAAGTCAGCTATTTCTTAAAGAGAGGAAGCAACTGACCTTGGTTCCTTGTAATCCTGCCTATATTCACTTGTTCAGGATTATCATTCATGAGTGTCTCCTCTTGTAAATTAGTGACCGTGCAGACTGTTGCCTACCTCGCAGGGTTGTTGTGAGGATTAACAGGTGTCTCTGAAGTGAATTGTGGATTTGAAATGCTATTACCTGGGTAGACAAGACATACATAGTAGTGTGTCTGAGCAAAAAAGAAAGCCATGTGTATTGTCATGCAATCAGCAGCATTCATTGAATTGCACATAGTTATGAACTGTTTGCACGTGTGCATACACATACTTGTTTTCCTGGGTCTTAAATTAAGCATGAATATTTTCTAGATATTTTAGTTGGGAAAAATTGAAGTTTTTTTTCCCCCAGTAGTTGGTGAAACTTAAGCCGCTCTAGAGGATAGGTTGTGAATGCCTTCTGGTTTCTCTAGGTGTAGTCCTCTTGTGAAAATATTATTCCTCAGATGTGTTTCAATTGAAATCTTAACTGTTTAATTTTTTTTTCTTTTCTGTTAGCAGCCAGGAAAGACAAGGCATTATGTGCCAAACTCTCAAAATTGTCATCTTTACACTTTCAAAGTCATGTTCACAAATGAGATCTTAGGTGCATCTGTTATGCCACCTGGAAAATTTGGTCCTGGTTTGAAAAGATCAAATTGGACACTGCTAAATGATCAGTCTTTAAATGTTGCTGCTGTTTTACATTTCTCTAAACTTCCTGCCCTGTTTGAATTGTTTTTCCACTTCTCAAAGCCTTCACTTTTTCTTCAAGCTCTTAGAGACTTGTTTGATTCCATGGATAAAACTTCCTCCAGTATCCCACCTATCATTCTCCTGCAGTTTTTACATATGGCCTTCCCACAGTTTGCAGAGAAAGGTGATCAAGGCCAGTACCTTCAACAGGTAAAGACCAATTATTAGCTTATTGTTTGAAAATTCTATAGTATGTTGGAAGTTGAGAACAAGAATATTTTAAAACTTTCCTTCTCCTGTGAAAATAATTTATCCCAGTAAAGTGTCTGCTTTTGTATCTTGTGGAAAAGTTGAATGTGATATCAAGTGCTAGCTCTGAAAATGTATGGTGGAATAGAGAGAAATTCTTAGCTAAGGAATCCTTACATTTGGTTTTATAGTGTTGGATTTCAAACACTACTATTATTTTATTGGTGGATTTAATATTACTAAATCATAACACTGCTGGTCAGATTTAATGTTCTGTTCCCTTCCTAGGATGCCAACGAGTGCTGGGTGCAGATGATGAGGGTACTACAGCAGAAGCTGGAAGGCATAGAAGGTGATACAGTTATGGAGGTAATTGCAGTCTTGGTCTAACCAGAGTTAGGGTTTATAACACTGTACTTGTGATTCACATATTTTTTGCTAAGGGTTATCTGTTTTGTCAGCTCTTTAACGTGTGTCTGTAGTCCAGTAGGTGAAATTGCTTTTTAATGTGTCTGATCAGCGTAATGCTCCCTGTGTCATGTCGGCTATGCTACAGAGTGTACTATGGGAGTACTTTCCCTTTGGGCTTTGCAAGGCGTTTGTTGGACCAGGGTGGTGGTGACTGTGAGTATGCAGCAGCTGGCCCTGACAACCTGTGAATCTAGCACAGAACTTTTTTTCTGAAAAAAGTATGTCAGACAACTAGCTTAATCAGCCTGAGAAGAAATCACTCAAGAAGTTTTTCCCAAGACTTAACCAGACAGACTCTCTTCTTTCTCTGTAAACTGTTTTGTGGAGAGTCTTGGCAGGAGCAAAAATCTGATAGACTACTCTAAAATTTAAGACAGATTTAAGTTGAGGGGCAGGGAGATGTGACTTCCTGTTTGAAATCTTGCTTGCTAACATGCTTTGAGGTGGCTTTAATGGCATGCTGTAAGTGCATTTGTTGTAGAACTTTTTTATATTGTGAAGGAGGTTGACTGACTAGGAGAAAATGCACCTATAGAGAGATGAAGGAATAGGCTTCAAAGAATTTAAATCAATGGGGTTATTTTGTCTGTAAAGAAGACTGTCTTTACATGCTGTATAAAGTTACATCATAAAAGAATTTGTTTTACAGACAGACTCTGGAGCCACAGCAGCATCTTCTAAAAAGAAGAGTTTAATTGATCAGTTCTTCAGCATTGAATTTGAAACAGCGTATCCTAAAGACTAATGCACGACATAGAGTGATAATAATTGCACACTTTAGCAGTTGAGTGCAGGGAGGATAAAAAGCCTTGTTCAGGATAGTACAGAAAATGAAGATATGTGCTGAGGAAGAGAGATATGTTACAGTACACAGAAGTTTAAGTTTTGATATACTTTGAGAGAGAGGATGGTGTGGGGAGGAAGAATTGTAATGGAAATCTACATTAAAAACCCACTGAATTTAGATACCAAATTTCTTCCCTAGAAAAGACTGTCAGTTACCTACTTTAAGGATGTTGGCATGTTTTATCCAAGTAAAAGTAATTAGCATCCTAAATAGCCTTTATTTGGCTTATAAGGGAGTGTTGCTGATGTACTTGGTGTTAAAGGAATTTAACTCAGTCGGTGGGTAACTCTAGGTTTGCTTTATTGACAACTCAGAGTTGGGCCATCACCTCAGTGATACAAAAAATCAGGCTCTATATATGTGCTACATTTAACACTATACAATAGGTATTCTCTCAAAGCTCTTGGTGTTTCCCCACAAACCCTTAGTTCCAAATTTCTCATTAATTTAAAATCCTATAGAAAGTCCATGGTCATTCTTCAAACTCAGCTGATTCTTACTGTCTCGTCTCAGTTCCTCTTCAGAAGTTGCAGTTCGCTGGTCTCATTCTGGTCACTGTGTTCACTTACCTACTTGAATAATCTTCTTGTCTGCTAAAACCTTTGCACTTTTAAGAAAAACCTACATGGTGACATTTAACTTATACTTACTCTAAGTTAGTCACTTATCTTCTGTAATTACTATGTCCTAAGCTCTATTATTCCCGTTGATTCAGCTGGACTAGGTTTTTAAGCCAAGTATGGAAGGGGCTATACAAGGGACAAATGAAAAGCAGCATGGTTGCATGGTTTGTAAGAATTAGTTATATTATTTCATAGCACCTGTTTCTAATTGTTCATCTTACCTATAATACTTCTATTAATCAATATCATTTCACTTATAAACATTTTCTCAGTCTTTTCCTTTTGCACTTGGCACACTAATCATGCACAAAAGATAGCTTGATTGATTTCTTAAGAGATAAATTAGGTGCACACTGTTAGATGAGTAAGAAGCTAATGCACCTGACAACTGTCTAGTAGCTTTTCGTATAGCAAGAACAGGAAGCACATGACTACATCAGGCACACATCTCAAGCCAAGTATTACTCTTTTCCCACCTTTACACCCTAAAATCCTGTCTGTCATGAAACTGACCACCACTTTTAGAAAAGATTATGCTGTCTGTTCTGCTATTCTGAAATAAGGAAACTTCCCCTTAGATTAAGGTACTGTATCTCATAGCTTGGTAGTAATGAAGAGTAAAGGCCTTTTTTAAGGTAGTAAGGGTCATGAGTCATGCATCTCTCCCTGTATTGTGATGTTTTTTGTCCCTGAAATAGTTGGGAGGAGCAGAATGAGTAGCTAAGAGGAATGATGCGTAGGCCAATGGCAGGAGGAAGAGATTTGTTAGAAAAGTTGTGTTGCAGAGCCTTCAAAGTGTCATTGTGGCAGCATTTGTAGAATAGATGCATTCAGAGCAGTCAGAAAAATACCTAGTTAGAAGGAAGTGGATGCAAGAAAAGGATTGGGGTAGAAGTGTGAAAAATAAGAGGTTGGACAGAACCTCTTGGTTGGAAGAATATGTAGAAAATAATGAAGAAATGGACTTAATTCCAGTGAAGGGGACAGGTACAAGGCAGGGAGCGGAGGCTGTGCGTGTTGAAAGAAACGGGAAGTCGGGACAGTAGCAGGAGTAGAAGAACTTTATTAATTGTAAGCAACAGTGAAGCATAATGTTGCAGGAGGGCTTGATAACTTGGTATTGGCAGTCAGTTGGTATGGTCTGTGTCCTGGGGCTTGGGTGGTGGTGGGGAGAGGAAAGAACAAAGCAGGCCTCACAAGCTTAAATGCTCATTAAAAACTTACTTTACTTTTTTTGGTATGCTGTCTGCCTCAGCTACCACTTGTCACTAGACACAAAGGAACAGATTGGTTAGAAGGAAGGGTGATTTCAAATCTTTTTTTTTTTTTTTTTAAACTATGAGAAGTAAAAGTTTTATTGATGCACAAGCACAGGATTATCTTAAATTAATGTGCTGTTCAGCATGCTGTTTCCACTAGAGCAGTAGTTCAGCTCTTGGTGCATGATGGTTTTCCTTAATTTTGTGAAGCATGAAATGTACAGAAGCTGAAGAAGAGGAAGTAACTAAAGGAAAGGAGAATCTGCTTCAGCTTAGCTGCTTTATCAATCAAGAAGTGAAATATCTGTTTACAGGACTGAAATTGGTAAGCCATCACAACATTTATTTCATTGAAATTATAAATGACCTATGTTTTGAATCTATAACTTGGAATTGACATCTGCTGTCCAAGCTTTACAAAATTGCAAGATTGTTTTTTGGTGTTCAGTGGGAAGATGGCAGTGAAAATGAATTGCATGTTAATGTGGAGAAGACTTCAACAGTGTTTTCTTGACCCTGACATGATATTCCTCATGCAGGTACAAGCCAATTTGTCACTTGTTTGTTCAGCTGGCTTTCACTTCAGACTGAGCAGTATCATGATTTAAACATGCTGTAAATGGTTCCCAAAAAGACCAAAAGTCAGTTTTAAAATAGGGAGGCGTTTTGGTTGCTAAGAAAAAAACCTCCCAAAATGAATGATGGAACAATTAAATTTAAATTTAATTTTGCAGATTTTGAAGGGACTGTTATTGTTTATGACACAACACCATCTTTAAACTGTTTATTTAAGTAGAACTCCTTAAAGTAGTCTTTCCTATATATATATGAATATATATACATGTATGTATTTCTAGGTTTTCAGGGGTGTTTTTGAGAATCTGAAGGAGCAAAGAGAGGAGCTACTACAAAACCTTTGTAGTAACTGCTCTTGCAGCGTATTTGTATAAGAGCAGGGATGGAAGCAGTGATCTGGTTTATATGGGACTGCAGCCAGTTGCATGCTTCTCAGATAATCTTTGTATCTGCTTTTTCTTTTTTTGTCAGAATTTGGAAGGAAAAGTAAGATAAAATAGTTAACACTCACAAATTAAAAAGATAATGGAAAGAGAAACCTCACTTTCAGGCCAGAAAAGGTCTAGAATTCTTAGGCTGGATTGCCTGTAGCGAGAGTCATAACACTAACCACCAGGTCAGTCTTTCCCTGAATCTGGAAAGGTCCCTGGAAGCAGAGAGAGTGTCACCACCTATCCCTTATGTGCAGCTCTGTCTGCTTCAGATTGGGAATTGAGAAACATGCAAATATTCCTGTCACAAGTAACTTCAGATTTTCTTTAGTTGTGTTCCAGGCTTGACACGACACACTGTAACCAAATCCAGTTACCGGGTCTGCTCCTGTAGAATAGCGTTTTCTGCAGAGAGAAACGTCAGGCTCAGGAATGAGCCCAGAGCTGAACAAATGAGTGGGCTTGGCCTTTCTGCCAAGGCATTTCAAAATTCTGTGTGTTGTAATGGCTGATAGCAACAGAAGAGACTGGCAGAACAAGATTTAGTTTATGGTTTGTTTATCTGTGCTGTGCTTTAAGCTGTGTTTTACGATGAATGTGTGTTACTAACTTTTATTTTCTTTAACAGCGTCTTCAAGAGGAAATCACCAAACTCTCTCCAACACTGCAGAGAAATGCACTCTATATCAAATCTGTGAGTGATGCTTCTGTTGCTCTCTTTATGATTCTTTTAAATGTTGTCAGTTTTCTGTCCCAAAATAGTTATTGCTGCAACAGTATATGATTTATATTCATAAAGCGTCTGAATATCCACTGCCAAGAAATTTAAGACCAGCTGCAAATTATTTTTGAGTACACTACTATATAGAGCTTCACAATAGGAGGCCTTGTTAGATTCTCATGTGTTTGTGTACAAATGTGTTCCCAGAATAGCCTGTAATTTAGGATGAGCAGTGTTTAAGGTATAAAAGATCTGTGAATATCTAAAGTAATATTTTTTTCTAAATCTTTTTTATAGTCAAAAATTAGTCGCTTGCCAGCATACCTGACAATTCAGATGGTTAGATTTTTTTACAAAGAGAAAGAATCTGTGAATGCCAAAGTTCTTAAGGTAAGTTCTCTATGTACTGAAGTTTAATTCCTCTTGATGCTTTTAATTGAGTTTTTATTATAGGTAGACAATTGATACTTGAAGGCTATTTACTAAATTGTTTGCTTTTGAATTGCATTTAAAAATATTAACAGTGCTGTTTCAGTGGATGGGGGGAGGAGGAGGTAAGGGGCAGAAGAGGATTTGCTCCAGTACAGTTGGGATGTTTTCTGGTCTCTTCACCTCTTGGTTCAGAGGAGAATGTTTAATTAAGGCGAGTGCCACGCTTTCAGTCACTGGACAGTGTTCTAAAGTTGATGAGGAATGTCAGTGCAAACAGACACTTGCTGTGTTAGTTACTTTAATTGTCTGGCTTTCTGATTGACAAAGATTGCAGCAAGAACCAGCTGCAAACAGCTAAATATTTCTGTTTTGCTTTCTATTGGCCTTGGCTGATAGACCTTGTAGGCTGCCCAGGGAGCATCATGGTAGATGATGCCTGTTCCTTACAAGACAAGCAAGGGGATAAAGACTGAAGGCACACATTAACTATTTTAGAAGATTGTTTGGATAACACAAACTGACATTTTTGCAAGTGTACAGTCATTCTGCAGGCATTTTTTTCCTTATGCCTGCGTAGGTATTTCTGTAGTATAAAAGTATGACAGCTGGTAATAAAGAATCTAAATATTTATACTGAATGTAGTAATTTATAATGGTTTGTTTATCCTGAATCAGACAATCTCTGTGAAGGTATTGTAGCCCTTTAGGTAAGTACTGTGAGCAACATTTCAGGAGATGAAGTTGGCACAGATGTGATGAGGGTTGCATTTAGTTGGACTTAGTATTGTCTGCCCATGGGAGAACGCTTTAATGTGGAGTACCAAATTATGCTAATAATCTGCATGCTTTTTGCTTCCTAGGATGTTAAATTTCCTCTTATGTTGGATGTGTATGAGCTGTGTACACCAGACCTTCAGGAAAAAATGGTTTCTTATCGATCAAAATTCAAAGATCTAGAAGACAAAAAAGTAAATCAACAGCCAAAGAATGTAAGTCTCCTGACATTTTGATTAAATAAGTTATGCATCTGAAATAGAGGTACTAAAGGAGTAGAGAAAGCTTGACTTCCTTAAATATTTTTTTTTTCTGATTTAGCATTAAAACTCCTTGGTACTGAGCTTTAGATCTCTAGTGTGTTTTCATGAAAACACAGTATCTACTTTGGTATGACTGCTAGATGAGAAGCGTTAAATGAGGTAGACAAGCACATTGCTTTCATTTTAATACATTTTGAAATAAAAATGTAGTGCTTCTGCTTACCAGAATGTAGGTCTGCGAATTACACAAAACCATTCTCTTCAAACATTGTTGCTTGCTGGCAGGTCACTTCTTCAGTGGAGCATAGGTAGCTGTTTCCTGCTCACCACTGGAAAGGGTTGTACAAGGGGCTACTATGTGTGTGACTGATCAAATTTAGAACGTATGTACTAATGAGCTGAAAGACCTGTACTCTAAAAACGTGGTAAATGGTTTAATCTCCTACCCTATGTATTGTAAAACTTACTTACCTTTCTTTAATGAAGAAAAAAGTAAACAAGCTGAAACTGTAGTGTTTTAGCCATTTTTTTAAAAAAAGTTTGCTTCTCTTTTCCTGCCCCAAATCCTGGCAGTTTGATTTAAACACTTGGATAAGGCTTGCATCTACACAGTTAGGAGCAAGGACAGAGTGCTATTTTAAAACAGAATGTATTGGTGCTTAGACTCAGTCTCTGGTATTTTCTTGTTGCTGCTTCTGCTGCTAGTAAGTCCCTAACAAGGAATGAAATCTTGAATTGCAGAATTGGTTTTGTGCTCCAAACATGTAAATATGGTGGGTAAACAGTCTGGGCAAGATATGTTGAAATGGTTAGATATTTTCTTGTGTAGATGAGGTTTTTGGATGTCCAGCTAGAAATAGGGCAATGGAACTTGCTTCAAGCTGAACAAAAAATGTTTAGGCTTAGAAACATCTTTAAATGAATGGAAAGTTGGTATTTGATATGTTTGTGCTAAAGCTTTCTCAAACCCGTTCCACATTAATTCAGCATATTCTGTTCTTTAGTCCAGTAAAAGTGATGGTGCACAGAAAGAAGTTAAATACGAACCGTTTTCTTTTCCTGATGGTGAGTATGGGGAGGTAAAGATTTAAAGTAACTTTCTATTTATTCATGTCTAAGTGGACCTGATGGTAGGAATATTTTGAGAACCCTGGTTATTTTTATTGCCTTTGAAAATTGAAATTTAAGGAATGGAAAGATTAGATAAGTCAAAATGCTGTTGAGATAGTCAGAGACATAATTGTCATCCATCTGACAAGCTGATGCTACATAGAAGACATGGGAATCAAAAGGCATTTGCACGTAGTGTGCAGTTGCTTTGTACACTTCCTTGTCAGTCGGTGGTAGAAAGCTGAAATCAAAACAGAAACTTAGATTGGACTTGTAAAACTGCTGCGGTGCTGCTAGTGCTGTCTAAATTTGGGGAGCTTGGATGCCCTCAGCATTCACCCTCATGTTGACACTGTGCAGAAATTATTTTGAAGGTCTTGTTTACCCAAACTGCTACCATGCAGTGCTTCCTCAGGTTTGCGTGTGCTGCACTACATGGGGGACAGTGGGAACAGGATATTCTGGGATGCTGAGAAACGCAGTTAGGACATGTTGGGGACTGTATCGCCTGTCTTAGTATGTTTAGAATTACCCATTTTTTTTCCATTGAAAATTTAATAGTGTAATTGAAGTAACTGCAGAGTGGCTGATCTACTGTACCTGAGTACTCTCAGTAGCAACGCTGTGCAGCCCGTGCTCAGCACGTCAGTGCTCGCTGTTTCATGGCTCACCCTGAACGCAGACAGCAGCTGGTGTTGGAGGGAAGTATTGGCCAAACCTGTCCAGAAGGTGTACTGCCCATATATCACCATTTTAGTGCTTTAAGCTTACTCCATTTGCCTGACACCCAGGATATGTATTCATGACAACATTCTCAGTTTCCTGAGGGATTATCCTGGCCCAAACCTGCTGCTTCTAGTTCACAGTGATTTGGAACTGTGCTGTAAATGGGGTTTTACACAGTTACAGTGCTGCAGTATGGCTGACGTGTGCTGTTAAAAGCACTAAAACTGTTCCTGTAAGACTCAAGTAACTTTTTTTCCCCTCTTCCTTCAGATATTGGTTCCAATAATTGTGGCTATTATGACCTGCAGGCAGTGCTAACACATCAAGGCAGATCAAGTTCCTCTGGGCATTATGTGTCTTGGGTCAAAAGGAAACAAGGTAAAAAAAAAACCGAACAGCACTGTTAATCACCCTTCACAGCTTCTTTCATTGAAGGGGCTGTTAAGCATGCTTAGATTTTATGGCATCTAAATTACAAATAATCCTCTTGTTTTTCTTGCAGATGAATGGATTAAATTTGATGATGACAAAGTCAGCATTGTTACACCTGAAGATATTTTGAGGTTATCCGGGGGTGGAGACTGGCATATAGCTTATGTTCTACTCTATGGGCCTCGCAGGATTGAAGTAATTGAAGACGAAGCTGAACAATAGTCTTCAGTTTTAGTCATTCTGCCTAGGTGTGAAATAAATGTTGATTACTGATCACTTCTTTAACCCCAGAGCTTTAGCAAGTGGATAAATAATTTCTTCAAACCTTTTCATGAAGAGGGATATTGTTTCAAACCTGATCCATCTACCAGTTAGTCACTACGGGACTGGACTGCCCACTGCGGTGGTGACGATACTTAAAACAGCTTTAATGTCTTGCAGAAGAGAATTTTTTTTTTAAATGAGCCTCTCCCCTCCCCCCTGTCAATCAAGTATTTATTACACACCTGTTCTCACATTTGTTACTCTTGCATGGTTTATACCACAGTTCAGTAGCTGTCCATCCTTTGCCTTACCTGGCAGTTTTGTTAGGAAGGAAGAAGAGAAACCGTTGCCTTGTTGCGTAACTCAGTGCTGCTGCCCATAGCCAACAACCATGGCTACAATCACGTATTTGTCCAGCCTGACCTGCTGATTCAGTCTGTTCTGTTGCTGGCATCTCATGACTTCAAAATAAATTGTGATCAACAATGTGTCTCCATTAAAAAAAGTTCATGTCTGGGTAGTGTAGTTAGTATGTGTTTGTTTTCACTTCTTAGGCCACCACTGATGAATGTCTCAAAGCAGCCATGTAAGAAAGCCACTTTTTTTTTTTTAAGCTGTAGGGATTTATCACAGAATCACAGAATTTATCTCCTGTCTTGCTACTCTTTAATCAGTAGGTGAGTCTAGTGTGGTGGCTTTGGTTACTTACAGTAACTTCTGCTCCTTCCCTACAAGAGCACAGCAGCTGTATGCTAGTGGGAGGCTGCAGTCAAAAAGTATTTCGGTGTTGGCTGCAGCCAGAAAAGCACGAGGCCAGCAACAGAGCTCAACCTCTGTGTAAAGAATCTGATTTTTCATGTGTCCCAGTCCCTTCTGGGAGAGCTACTCTCCCCTCATGGGTCTAATTTCAAGCCTGTTTGAGGCCCAGAGCAGTGCTGTCAGAGTTGTCAGATGATGCAGAAAAAAATCTGCACTCCTCCCTGCAGAAAAGGACACAAGACTGCACTGCTGCTGGGTCAGACAAAGGGATCAAAGCTAAACCACAGGGAACAGCTCAGTGCCCAAGTCTCTTGCCTTGAACGTGAGCACTGAGCTCATAGGTCACACCAGAAGCATCAAGAAAATATGATGGACATGGCTTCCTTCAGTCACCTTCCTTGTGGCTGTGTCCATCCGCAGCTTTCCTAGCACCGAGGTGGCAGGTAGAGACATTCAACAGCTGTCAGTCATGCCCACACACTTCAGGTCACAATATGCTCAACTGAAATGGTCACATTTCATACCTTCTGCCAAACTGCACCTGCAGTGGGAAGTAAGGCAGAGGCTGTACTATTTCCAACAGCTGTCCCATGTATCAGCCCATACCGACTTTCACTCGAGCGCCTAAAAATGAAGTTCCTAACAAAGTTAAATCCAAAGGGAAGGGCGCAGGCACAAAGCTCTCACCAGTGGCTCTGCAGGCAGAACATGCCTCCCAGCTGGTAGCAAACCACCCTGAAAAGGCACAGGTATGATTTAGTAACTGAAACAATACGCTGCAGAGGTAAGTACTGCGATGCAGTTTTCTAAACACTCAATTACTCACTGCATGGCACCAGTTCTACAGGAAATGGCTACAAACCAAGTTGTAGCCAGCTACAACTTCACCACAAACATCTTGCATTTTGAGGGAAAACACATCCTACATGCTACATGCAACAGCTTGTACCCATCAGTAGCCATCTCCTTAAAACCCTTTAAAACAGTTGTCACTTCACAGTGAACTGGGAGAAAAAAAAAAATGACCTTGTTTACTATGCCTCAGGGAGCTCCTACACAGCCAAACATGCAGTGACTGAAGTTATTAATTACTAATTAAACAAGCCAAATGACTAATAAAAACAAGCAGAGAACTCCCTTGATTACTGACTGTAAAGGTCCAGAGAGAACTAGTTCTTCAGCAGGAGAGCAGACTGACCACAGCACCCCTCTGAGGGCTCTGGTTGAACACTGAAGAAAGCAAATGCTGTGATTTGGATCTCCACCACAACCCAAGCTCTGCTGCTGCCAAAGCCTCCTACTGCCGCCTGCCCAGAAAGCTGCCTTTGCTCTCCTCTTTCATCTTTCCACCATCCAAAATGAAGCCTCCTACTTCTGGATCAGGATGACTAATCCTTTTCTCAGAAAATCTGGACAACTGGACAATATTATTAAAAAGCTTTATCATTTATTGAACATAAAATACCTATCAAAAATGTTACCTAGTGACAACAGTAGCAATTAACAACAGTCACAATTAACAATGACAACAGGAGTCAGAACAGTCACAACTAACAACAGCCACCACCGCAGTCAAACGAGTTACCAGCTGAAGCGAGTTAGCTGCTGCTTTCAGTGTCGTTGGTCAGGCTTTCCCCAAGGTCACTTAGCCCAGCTTTGTTCAGCGCAGTGATCAGGTTCTCAGGGGTTGCGTGTGCGCCCTCCTGATCCTGCCAGGCAACCAGCAGCTGCTTGGCTCGCATCTTCACGTCCTCACTGTCTGACTCGATCTGACGTATATCGGAATCTTTCATTTCCAAGTACGGGGCCAAGACTTTCCACTGCTCCCCAAGCCTGCTGGCAAACAACTCGATCTGTTCGCCTGTCATGGCTTTGTCCCGTTGCACCTCTGGACCTGGGGAAAAAAATAAAAAAAAACCAAAGAATGAGTGAGACCCAGGGAACATCTCCAGACACCACACATTCGTGAATCTTCCCTGATCTGCCCCATTTTAAACCTCCTATTTATTTACTAACTAGCAGACTGACTTACACTTTTCCTTTAGTTGTGAAAATCTACTTCAGAGCTCTGAGAACAGACTGATTTTTGCAGATTACCTGGGTTTCAATAGGAATGTCCCTTACTGCCTGTGATAAAGAAAATCTTGGTTTTTATGTACCTCCTGTTTGATTGAGAGAATTGCTAAAGTCTGAAGCACATCAGAACTGCCTCCTCCCAATGAAAACATGGATTTTGATAGGTAGCCTGCACTTTTAGATATAAGTCAACTATAATGTTAAAATACAGAGTGGTCTTTAACGTTTGTCTATTGGACTTTTTTAGTCACTTTACATGGAGTTAACCCAGGTAAAAAAATAGTTTGCTTCCCTTTTACTGTGTTACTCAAGCCTCGTTCCTACCAGCAGCAGGAGTGTGAACAGCATAGCAACTTTCGTATACAGTCAGTACTTCAAGGAATTTTCTGTCATTCTGGCACCAAGATAAAAACCACAGAATACAGAGCTCTGCTGAGAAGCCAAGTGCTGCAGCAAGTACACGAGTGGGTTTGCACATTTATATCATGGTCTACAACCTATGGCTTACCACCTATGTTTATTTCACATTGCTTTAAAGAAAAAACCCTGAAGACTGCATTACTTATGCACAGAAATTAACCACATTCCTAATTGTTAATACATCTCTCACCCTCATGCCACCTGAAGAGTGAGCTGCCATGGAGTAGAAGCTTCAACTCTCTTGAGCAGTTATCAGCCACACTCATTTATCTGAACTAAACCCACAGCATCAGGGTAAAGAATGTAAAAGATCCCTAAAGGACAAAACAACTAAAGCACCCAGATCACCTCCACTATTTCTAAGCACAACAGTGTACAGCACAGCACAGCTCGCCCACCTTTGCCTTAAGGCAAGATTTAAAGTTAAATGGAAATTCGACACAGCAAAGCTGCAAAGGCTGTTTCGGGCAGCGTTAAGCTGAAGAGGAGAGAACTCCACTGTTGGCAAGGAGACTTTGGAAAAGGTCAGGTGCTGGATGGGAAAGGGCAACAGAAGAGATTCACAGAGGCCCACACCAGGCTTCCACAAACAGAGAAGTCTTCCAACAAAATGACAGGTAACCAGCAGTTCCCGGTGTGTGAATTCCAGGTCCTGCAAACCTCAACTGTCCATGGTGGATCCAAGGGCTAGCACAGAGGTACAACACGCAAGGGAGAAGGTGCTGTCAGATGAAGGCATGAATGAGGATGGAAGAATGCAGATTCACAGACACAGAAGACAGGGAAGGACACTCAGCAGCACGACATACCAGGGTTACAAGCAAGGGACTGGTTCATGGAGAGGAACAAGGTATGACATGCCAGTAAGGCTGCTCTTCTCACAGAGAAGCTTTTGCCTTTCAGATATTTTAAATGAAGAGGAAGTAAACATCTCAGTTGGAATACATCAATTTCTGAAAGCCCTGTAACTACCCACCCCAGCAGGGGCTAGAGGGAGGCACTTACCCGTGGCTATTATAGGGCAGAAAGACCAGGAAAGCAGGGCTGAGGAACACTTGAGTAGGTTTTTTTTTTTTTACACAGCAATGCTGGCATTTTAGCTATAAACACCTACTACGACTGTAAACATACACCAAGCAGCAGAAAACGTGCAAGAGGCTCTATATCCAGCTTCAACAAGTAGGACGCTTTCAGCACTGCAGGGCATGGGACCGAGAGGCTGCTACTGGTGCCCGGTGTCCTGAAAAAGGCTGCACTTCTGGTACAAATTTGGGTTCAAGTCAGAAGCACTGGGGTAACCAGGACTGGTGACCCTCAGTAGAAACTATGATAAAACTGCTTCTACAACATCCATCAAGAGAGAAACTGCAAAGACTGAGAACATGCAAATCTTACTTTCATTGTTTTCCTTTAATAAAGCATCATTATCTTCCTCATCTTCATCTTCACCTGTTTTTATTTCTTCAGAAGGAGGCTACAATGAGAGAACAAAACATCACTGGATGAACTTTGTGTTTAAAAAGATAAATTTTACAGCTCTGTGATGGTCCCTGGAATGTGTCTTAGAATGGAAAACCCGACATGATTCCATGAGACTTAAAAATCCCCCACAGTCTCCTGTATCCAAACACCAGTAACAAGTGTTCTAATAAAACACAGTATTAATTAAAAAAAAATAATGAAAGTACCCAATGACTTCACAGGATTCTCTCCTTTTCACAGTGACTACAATTAAGCATTACATACCCAGCTTTATTGCTTACTTCAAAAAACAAACAACTTCCTATGAGACCAGTACTGATTAACTTTTTTTTTTTTAATTACTCTTTGTCACTGATTTTATTCCTCACTCAGGAATTCCTCAAAGTTTTCTGTACCTTCAAACTTCTTAAAGGTAACAAACAAACAGGCAAACAACAAACTTTTCACTCTCTGATTTACTTATTGATCAGCCAAGACGAACAAAAGGCTCCTTTTCCTACGTTTCAATCACAGCCTTATCTATATATTTGTTTCTTGCCATAACACTCGGTATGAGACAGCAGTACCATCATGAATCCTGCCTAAAATCATACCCTGATATATTAAAGAGCTTTCCCCTGCCAGTAGTTTTGCTAAAATTGCTATTAGCATCTAGTTAACTCTGACAGCTGAACAAACAAAAAAAAGCTATCTACTACAATCCAACCTTTACACCTCAGTAGTTTCACATTACAGACAAGGAAGTTTTCAACTGGGAAGCATGGGTTCCCATCCCCAAGAAACTTGGGTTGTATGCTAACTCAGAGGTTTAGAAAATGCTCCCTTCCCTGACTATTAGTCTCTCTTATGGTGCATAAAGTGATCTGAAACACCCATCCCTGGCCTCAGATTTGTACTGTCAAACATACAAAGGGTTAATGCCTTAAATTTACAGCTCCACAAGGTCTATTTTTCTTTATGTATTTTAAAAGTCAGGGAGCTGACAGAAGAGCTCTGGTAAACCTTGCTGTAAAGCTCTGGTAACACTTAGCACAGTGTCTTCAGCTGCACACCCTGCCCCTTTTACTGCCATCCCAGTAGCCACAGCTACCAATATTCATGACCCATAACACCTCCAGTGAAAGTGGTTTGCACTGCAACATGGAACCCAAGTAGCTGGCTACAAATATATTCCTGCCCACCAATGGCATTGCCAGAGCTGTTTGTTCACAGAACACAAGGCAGAGCTCAGCACTTCCTTGGTTAGTCAACGTTATTCACAGTTCAGTGTTACCATGATCTTCATTGATCAGACCAATTTCACTTGCAATTTTTACTTTACAAGCTTCCCCCCGCCGTGGTTTTTTTGCCCTCTCCCTCCCCATGTAGCAATTGGACTGCAGAAAGACAAGCAGGAAGTCAAATGAAATCAGCATTTATTATTAGATGATAATATCACTTACAGGCAGCTCCTTGGCTAACTTGATTACCATGTTTTCTAGATATTCAGGTAAACTCTTGAATTGTTGGTTTGTTGGCTGGAAGAAGTGGGGACTTCTGCGTGCTAGAAGCCTCAATGCTCTCCAGCCATAGTTAGAATTGTTCACAGCCCTATAATAAAATACAAGTTTGGTTGGTAACAGTCTGGCATCTATGAAAGCACACAAAAAGATCTGAGGCATTTAGGAGTTAATATTCCATCCAAACTTACAAGTTTTTGGTACATCACTGAGTCCTGCACAGATATTAGTAATGCAGAGAACACTCTGTTTTCTTAAACAATCCAAACATGAAAGAGATGAAAATAGAGTGAAACACAAAGACCGACATACTTATACTTATTTTCAACCATGTTTTCAGGGTCTGCTTGTTCAATGGCTTCTTCAAAAAACTCCTCCAACGTTGGCATATATTCCCTAAAAAATAAAATAAGGAGCTTAATACTCCTCACAGTCTACTCTATAATAGCTGGTTTTCAGTTCCTTCACACACATCTCAAGCTTATGCACTCAAGAAAACTACCCCAAAAACCAACGTACTCAAATTTAACAATTGCAAATAAGCAAAGAATCACTTTGATACCTGTTGCTATAAAATTACCACTGAAGGGTACCAGCAGTTGCTACAGCATTGCCTATTGTATGTACATAAAACCTTCTGTCATACCAAAAGGTGACATGAACTTCTGTCAATAGCATTTGGTGAAAAAGAACTATGGGATATAAGATAAGAATTCTGGCAACAAGGAAATGAGATTTACATAAAAATGCCCCTAACAACTGACTGGCTGTGTCAGAAACACGCTGCCACTCCAACAGCTCACAAGCGCTCAGAAGTCTAAAACCATTGTTAGTTTTGTGCAATTTGACAGGATAGGACGAGTAAGACATGGCCTCTTCACCCAGCCATTTCTGTTTCATCTGAGAAAGCTAGACAACTATTATCCTCCAATTTCATTTACCTTCACTAATTTTAGAGGGGGAAAAAATATTAGGCATCTTAACGTGGTACTTCATGATACCTCATCTTAGCAGCTCCCCAACTTGCTCAGACATGTTTATTTCACCCCTCCCCAGAGATCCCCGTACCTCCTGCTGAAGGTACTTCAGTTAAAGCAGAGGTCTAAGTCTACAGGCATCACGAGAAGTTGATTTATTTGAAGTGGAATGAAAAACATCTAAACTGCTGGGCTCAAAGAGATGTGACCAATGACACGAAGCCTGGCTGGAGGCGTCACTAGCACATGCCAGGGCTCAGTACTGGGGCCAGTACTATTTAGCACCTTCACTACTGACCTACTGATGATGGGACAGTGCACCCTCAGCAAGTTTGCAGACAATGTAAAACTGTGAGGAGTGGCTGACAGACCAGAGGTTTGTGCTGCCATCCAGAGGGACCTTGACAGAACACAAGAATTGGCAGACAGGAACCTCATGAACTTCAGGAAAGGGATATGCCAAGTCCTGCCCCTGGGGAGGACCAACCCCAGGCACCACCACAAGCTGGGGACTGACTCCCTGGAGAGCAGCTTTGCAGTAAAGGTCTTGGTGGGCACCACCACAAACATGAGCCAGCAGTGCACCCTTCTGGCCAAGGCGGCCAGCAGCATCCTGGGCTGCATTAGGAAGAGGGTTGCCAGGAGGCCAAGGGAGATGATCCTTCCCTTCTACTCAGCACTGGCAAGATACATTTCAAGTGCTGGGTCCAGCTCTGGGCTCTCCAGCGCAAGAGACATGGATCCATGCAAAAGACTGTGCATGAACAGGAACATCTGACATCCAAGGAGAGGCCAAGGGAGCTAGGACTGTTCACCCCGGAGAAAAGAGGGCTCAGGGGCAGTAAATACCTGATGGGGGCAATAAGGAACGAGTCAGACTCGATGCTACTCACTGAAAGTACAAGCAGGAGCTGGCACATATTGGAATACAGGAAATTCCACTTAAGCATCAGAAAAACCCCACAATTTTTCTGTGAGGGTGATCAAACACTGGAACAGGTTGCCCAGAAGGCTGTGGAACTTCCACTCTTGGAGAGACATACAAAACCTGACTGGAGAAGGTTCTAGGCAACTTGATCTAGTTGACCCTGCATTGAGCAAGGGGGTGGACAAGGTGGTCTCTAGAGGTGCCTTCCAACCTCAGCTCTTCTGTGATTTTAAAGACAGTATTTACAGTTCATAGGGGACATACTAAAAAGGCAACTAATCCTTCTGTTCCTAGATCAGCTAGAGGTTGCTTCTGAAAGGTTTTCAAACCAGTACATACGGAACTGTGACCCAAAACCCCCCCAAGAAATAATATTCAGAATTATCAGGACAGTTTGCTGCTTTGAAGATACAAGCAAAAATACAGATTACTTAAAAAGCTGCTGCTTACTGTGAGACAAGATTATCAGTGGTGCAGAGTAAACTCATAATGATCTGTATTTCTCCTACCTAATGTCTGACAGGCATCTGCTTCTGCAGAGGAACCTAGTAATCAGCTGGGGCAGAGGCAAGCATACTGGTCCACAAATTCACTTTCACTTTGTTTTGAAAAACATGTTTTGCCCAGGAAAGCAGTGCCCTGTGCATGTTTAAGTGTAGTATTATCACTGACTACTGGAACCAAAGACAGCAACTTGAAAATCCATCTGATTTGAATCCTGCTTTATCATCCCAAATACAGCTATCTAAAAAGAAGAGAAGTAGGGAAGTATTACCCCATTTGAACGAAGACATGAGGAACCAAAGCAAAAAGTTACAATCACTTGACCACGTTCAGTCACAAAGTCTACAATAAAACTTGGAACTGAATCTGGATCCCCTGGGATCTGCTCTTTCCTGTTTACCATGGCATGCATTGTCTCAGTTTCTCTCCATCTGTTTTGTTTTGGTTTTTTTTTTAAATAAAGAAGTAGCAGCACAACACAATCATGCACAGGGAATCAAAAGCTTTGGTTCCAAACACAACTCCACCTTTAGCCCTTGGCCTAGTAAACTACAAGTAACCTGTCAGAAGCCTTCCTGCACATGCCAGCCTCACCAGAAAGGAGAGCACTTCCTCTGCGGAGCTCTCAACCCTTGGAAAAGCAATTCCTGCACTCAGGACATCTGCACAGCTAGCGCCTCTCCCCAGGCACCCAGCACCTCTCCCCAGGCACCCAGCCCTGACAGCCACTGCTGCCAAAGTTCCCTTTGGGAACTTTTCCTTTTCCAAATTTTCACACTAGGTATCACGTCTGCACAAAAAGGGGTTACGCTACCTTCAACAAATAGCAAGTGATGTAGCAAAGCACATTTTCAGTGTTTCCTACAATTGTGCATGCAGAAGGGATAACCAATAATTGTATTTTTCTACATCTGCACCAGCAGTAGATCCGGTACGCACTGAACAATGTCTGCTGGCCAATTTCCTACCTAGTATTGTTCAAAGCACACGCCTGCTTGAAAATCATCGCCAAACAGCATGCTAACTTCATTAGAGCTAGATTTGGCAACCTTCCTTTATTATATCAGGTAATTAATTATACAATCACATTCCACAAAATGGGAGTTTCCATCTGGTTTTTTAGCTTAGATTTTACTTTACTAAGCAATTAAAATTACTGACATCATAAACACTAGTGAGGAAAACTGTAAGGAGATTTTGAGACAAAGATTTGTACAATCAACTTCTCTCAAGACACACAGTGAAATGGCATACCATATCAGATCATCTCATACTTTCCTTATGACAATTCTGTAATAACTGTAATTTTGGGAGTAAATAGAGTGCTGAAAGTCAGCTTTAGACAATCATGTACTATTTCCTACCTACCTACTCTCAGATTTACAGGCTTCCATGTTGTCAGGACATAAATTCCACAGGCGGGTCAGTTCCTCACTGGAAAGAGAAGCAGAAGCACATATCAAATTCCATGTGCATCACCCTATCATTCCACATTCCATCACTCACCAAAGACAGACACACAGAACAACGCTACAGAAATTCTCACCCCAGAGCCTTTATAATAAAGCATACCACACAAACTTTGGGATACAGACATATCAGGAATGATCAGAAGTGACAGAAATCTTATCTCAGGTTACAAATCAGGAAATGTATGTATTAAATTTCTGTCATAAACTCTTGCTGATCTGTGGTCAGAACTCTCTCTTCCCAAGCTAGAGAACAGTAATTTTTTTTTTTTATAAATGAAACAATTTATCACTTCCTTTTTCAGGAGGGTCATTATTTACTAAACACTCAGTGCAAGGCCTTGAAGCTCAAAACAAGGTCAAAATTTCCACATCTAGTTTGGGTGAACTGTTACAATGAAGACTACCATTCCTCCTAAAAAGGGAAGTGGAAAAATGCAGCACTTAGTATTAGGTAAAATATGGAACTTTTATTGGAGAGGCCATATCAAGAATTCTGTGCCCCAGGGATAAAATACCAGTGTGTGTTACTTTAAAACACATGGCACAGATACATTTTAAACAAAAACAAAGAGTATGAAAGTATAAAAACTGATCCAACAAGTACAAACCACTGATTTTCAGCCTGTAATTTGCAGACTATTTAAAAGGGATCTACAAGAGATGACAATAGGAAAGGAAGCCTACAGCATGTTTTAAAGAATGATATATCCCTTGGATGTTATTTCCTGGCAGTTCCAGAGTGAGGAAGTTTTAAAAGTACTGACTAGAAAAAACAATCCAAAAAAAATCCCCAAAAACACATATCCACAAAAGCCCCAAAACCCAATAACCAACCAAAACCCAGAAATCCTGTGATGAAAAAAAATCCAACATACTTCCCCATAAGGATTTTTTTGTTTGGTCCTTTTCCTAAGAAGTCCTCTGGAGCTGGCCGCTTTCTCACAGGCCTCATTGGCTTAGAATCAGGAGGTCTAAAGAAAAGAAGATGCTCTTTAGTATCAGACCAGTAATATTTAGAGAACAAAATCAAACCATTTCATTTCAGCTGGTGCCAAGTTAAATCATAATGAAAGTATTCAGAAGGACTGGGATTCTAGGAGTTGAGAGGGGTGGAAGAGGAGAGAGAAGATAAAGTAAAGATTAGGAAAAGGATTTGCCAGACACCAAAATTAGTTCACTCACAAATTTAAAGGTCTATCAGAGTCCCAATATAGAAAAAGAAGCAAATCACATTTACGCCAGCAGCACATACTAAGTATGATCTACCCTGCTGCTGCGATCATCTGCTCTATGACTGCAAGTTCTCTTTCCCCAGGTGCACCTGATTTCATGGGATCAGACAATGGAGATCCCAGGTTAGGGTAAGACCTACCCAAGCTGAAACTCTGGCTGAGATCTAAAAAAGGAGACAGAACATTTATAAAAATCAAATTTCATAATTTTACTTCCCCACCCTCCCATCCCACAATAGTAATTTCTCTCTTCTCACAGCCCCCCTCCCTTTTTTGCAAAGAGATGAAGTCATGAAGAGGTGGCTCCTCCATAAAAGGAAATCTTCAAAGAGATAACAAGCCAGATGCTCCTTACCATGAAGAGGCTACAGTCTGTGTGTAGCATGAAGGAGGATGGAAGAGGAATGGTTAGGCACCACCTCAAGGTAGTCAGGTATACATATGGAGTCAAGTTTTGCCACTGGTTAGTAACTAATTACACAGGAAACCTTTCAGCGGCCAAAGCGGCCTAATCACAATTTCCTTTCAGGTAAGCAATCACCACCAAGTGGCAAACCCAGCACATAAAGCACGTCAGAGGAGAACTGTGCTCCAGGGACACTGCCCCACCAAAGCCATAATGCCAAAGGCTTCATTGGAGGCAATCCAAAGCAGTGTATGGGAAAGTCAGGCACTATCTTCTTCAACCCATGGTCTGCTGAAGGCAGGAGGGAAGTCAACTTGCTCCAGTCTCCTCAGTCACTGGATCTTTGGTATTAAGGGAACAAATACTGCCATGAGGCAGTGAGGAATGCTCTCCTGAGACCCTGGACATTCATAACCACCTCTTCACTGGCATAATGAAACCTTAACACTTTTGGCAGAACTAGGAGCCTTCTGCACACAAAGAAGGGCTCAGAGTTGTGTGAATCATTAACACTCATATACACTGTGGGTACATATTCTGAAGTTGAACCAACCACCACTTCAAACAAGCAGCAGCAAGCTTCTACTTCATAATGGAGTTACCTTTCTTTCACAAAGCTTGGGCAGCCCTCGTTTTTCCATGAGTTCCAGTTTTCTTCAGTATTTAATATATGCTAGAAAAACATAATATTGCACATTATTAGGGTAATAATCACCTTCATAGTTGACCCCAAAGTTTTTAATTTAGCTGGTACAATTAAACAGAAAACTTTGTTACTCTGTGTATTTCAGCCACTATTTTGAAGGTCATCAGTATAATCTTAGGCAGCTGGTTTAGTTTATTAAAAAACAGTGTATCTCTTCAATAACTGTGGGAAAATCTTTATTTCTCCTTCTCTAAACAAGAAAACAGATGCAGCCAAAGTAAAGGAAAAAGAGAAAGCAAGAATACAACTTGCATCTTATTCCTCTGTTACTGGGCACAGCACTCCTTTCTGCAAAGACTTTTTTTTCTTCCAATAACCAATGTCTCCTGTGTGTACACATGCACATATATGCACATTTCCATTTCCCCCCAAGAAAAAAAGCAAGTTAATGAAAACATGGGAAAAATATGACTACAAAATAAAAATATAAGACCTTTTTTACTGAGATGAGATAAAAGTTCTCTCAAGCGTTACATCTATGTTCCAAAAGCAAGTTTAAACGGATGCTGTTTTTTAATGCTCTATATTGACTTTGTTCAATCAGGCACCAAAGTACTTACCTCTACCATTTTTGAGAATCTTTCACCATCCGGAGGATTTTCTGAAAGAAGCTATGATTGGGAGGGAGGAAAAAAAAAAAAAGTTAACTTTTTCCATTATATTTGTAGCAGAATATGTAGAAAAAACCACCAAAGAAAATGGTGGTTACAGAGTTATTTACCACATGAAAATATATACACGATAAATATTTTTCCATGTAACTTTTATAGAAGTATCTACTGTACCAACCTGGTAAACCGCTTTTGTAGTATCTTCAATCCAAAGAGACTGTTCATCTGTTAGAACATAGTTTGAACTAGAATTGGAAAAAAACATACAAACAAACAACAAAAAATAATTACATTGGTGTAACATCAGAGTAGGAAAAGATAGCGATTTGCTCTGTCCCATTAATTTATAAAAACAATAATCAGCATTGTTATTTCTTGCTATTTCAAGACAGAATTCTGTAGCACACTAGGAAAAAACAAATCAGCAACCAATGCACAAAGTCAATTGAGATTCAAAATGGTGCCACATACATGTAGCTTGCATTGGTCTAATAACTTGCTGCTGCCAGAGAGACTCTTTCCCTCTCACAGCTGGCACTCACCTTAAGCAAGTTTTAACGGCCTCTACTTCTGAGACCAAATTCAACACACCAATTGGCAGAAAACTAACTCTGCAAAGATAAGCAGATTGGTTTTCTGCTGGTTTTGTAAACTGCACACATTTCAGTAAGTCTAATGAACACTAGAGCCACTGCAAGGGAAGGCAAAGAATCACACAGAGAGGAGCAGAAAAAGACAAGAATGAGACATCTGCTTTCCTGCTGTAAAATAACTTCAGCCACATCCTGTATTTAACAAAGCAGGGCTCTGCAAGTTTCACAAGAACCTTAAAACAAGTAGACAAACTCATTTAAAATATTTTTGTTTATCTCCAAGTTCTTAGCTCCTCATGCCCAAAACACAAAGTATTTCCACGTTACCTTTTAAATTTGACCTGTCCTTTTAGATACTGAAATAGTATGAGGTACTGCAACAAGATGTGACGGCGGAAGTTGCTGTCACTCAGCTGTAAATCCATCAGCTAAACAACAAAAAAGAATTACACATTAAAAAGTTAAACATGCATAAGTGGAAAAATCCAACAAATGTTTTCAGATAAACTCCATGCAGACTGTTTTTACAAGATGTCATTACAGACACTCTATTCAGTATCACCTATACTTTCAGGACAGCTCTTCATAGGCTACTAAGATGGGTAAACTGTCATCTAGCACAAGTTAGGAAAGAGTATCAAAATTTCTAATGAAATAATTTTTTTAAAAGCACAAGGAACTGTTTGTAAAAGTATCCCTAGATTTTTGTTTAACTAGTTTTGTACTGCTGGATTTAACAACATTCACCTTGAAGTGAACAAGAATTTGGAAAAACAAGTATCTGAATATTTCAGGAACTGAATGACAGCTTCCTCCCTTTCCCTGTGAACCAGGGGCTACAACAAAGATTCTGCTACCACACAAGCATTCACTGCAGCACATAGGGTAGAAACACTGGCACAGTGTTTCTACCCTATGTGCTGCAGCATGATAGATCACACAAAGGGAACATCTGGAGATTCTTTAAAGAAAAAGGCCTTTGACTATTGGATGTTAACTAAGCAACTCGTTCTATACCTTCTATACTACATTATTTTAAAAACGTCAATACACAGCTCAAAGGCTGATGATGACTTTACCTACTCTTCTATCCCAGACAGAGAAAACTCAGGCTGCACCAAGACTTGCTTTCTGTCATCTACTAATGCATGTATTTAAAAGTTACATATTATTCCAAAATTAAGACATCAATTTTAGGATTAAATTCAACAGAGCATTTTATTGTTGACTTACTATTAACGGAACTAAAAACTCTCGAGATCTTTTTCAAAGCAATTGTAAACAAGACTATTATGAGGCAGAAAATATAGCTAGCACATCATCAGCCAAGCTTTGAAAACATAATTCTAAAGGCAATAAAAAAGAACAGATCTTTAAACATTTACTCTCTTTTAACTTCTCTCTCTAAATGTAAGAATACAAGTCAAATGCAATAAATAAATGTCAGTTTTATTGCAGACTCTTATTCTTAGTCCCTGAATCATCAATTAACAGTGTCAATCCACAAAAAAAGAATCAAATAAAGGACAGAATAAATCTAAATGAAGTGATCAAACAATGTAATGGGATACCCAGAGAAACTGTGGAATCTATCTGTGGAGACATTCAAAACCCAGCTGGACACAGAACTCATCAGCCTGTTCTAGCTGAGAGCTGTAGGCATGGGGGGTGCAACCAGACACAGGTTCCTTCCAACCTCAACTAGTCTTGTGATTCCGAGAAAAGAAACCACATACCTTTTCACTAGTTAGGAACTTTGCAAAATACACATGTTCTCCTCCTGTTTTCAGTTCTTCCAACTTTTTCCGAGAAGCCTGAGTGTCATCCAATTTGTAACTTTTGAAAACAGCCAAAACTTCTTCTGAGTACTATAAAACAGAGTTATTTACCACACTAAAATAATGCAAAAACTTTGTAGTTAGAGAACTACACTAGACAGTGCCAATCAAGCAAAATAATCTGTAAACTTGCTATCAGCCAGTCAAAATAACCCATTTGCCAACAATATGTAGGGCTTCTCTGGACACCACAAATGACAGTGGAAGTGTTACTTATAATTTCAGAACACCTAATAATTTGGAATATTTAAAATACACTAAGAAAAACAGTGTTATGCGTTGTGTACAGTGCACAATTGCTTTGTTGTTTAGCTGTTATGAAGAACAAAAGTCCACATGATGATAGTGTTGTATTCAAACTCAATTCAAGTTGTTCAGAACACATACAAAGAAAGGTACATGAGACTTAAATTTGCAGTGCTGCTCTTAAAAACCAATTCAGACCCCTAAAGCTGCAATGAAGAAAAACTCAAAAATTTCATTTGATGCACTTCAGAGATAGTTTCTCTGAACCACACGCAGGGGTTTGGTTTTTGTGGGTTTTTTGGGGGTTTGGTGGTTTTTTTTTTTTGTTTGTTTGGGTTTTTTTGAAAGCTGAGAATGTAGACCTCATTAGCTAGATTTATATTACAATGTCTGAGCAGATATTAACTCTTATTATCAGAATACAGAGAATGAAGATAACAATACAGGCTTCTTGCTATTACATAAACACTGAGTGGCAAGTTGTGAAGAAAGAGTAACTTAGCAATGAATCACCTTCAACATTCATACTAAGCAAAACTGAAACAGCTGGCTGAAGGGGACTTTCAATTCATTGCTTCTATAAAGAAATTGGCTTAATTAGAAATCTATCATCTTTAGGATTCCACTGGGGTCAAAGTCTACTCAAAAGTAAGATCTAGGACTAGGTAGAACTATTTATCTTGGGGAAAAAAAACCCGCAACCCACAGGTTCTGCTTTGTGGATAAATCACAAAAAGGTACTTCTGACATTGTTGCAACACACGAAGTCTCTCTGACTGACTTATACGGCGAGTTTCATTAGGGGATTTACTGTGCATCCTAATATACTGCCTACTGTCAAAGGCTCACTTTAGAAAACAGTAAAATGCATTTCTTCATGCACTATTATTTTTTTTCCTCATGCACTATTATTTTTGAATGACATTAGCATTTGGACTGTACTATGTTTATGTCACTCTCCTACTCTGATTTTTACTTAGACTGAATAGTTGAAAGCATGAACTCAGATTACCTTAAGAAAAGTTTTCCATGAGACCTTCTCATAGCACTGCACAGGATTTCTAAAATAATCTTGAAGTGACCAGAATTTTCTATACAGGTTATAATCTATTGGAATGGAACTGGGGAAAAACAAAACAAAGTAATACCACAACAATACTGAAAGTGATATTTTAAATTCAAGTTAACTCAAGAATGTGCAATCCCAGAAAATAACAATATTTTTTTAAAGTGAAATATGAAATAATGAATCAATAGTGAGCCCTTACAGAGAAATCTGTAACTCAGAATTAGTCCCTAAAATAGTTTCCCACCCAGTCTGTTGTTACATTCTCGCCATAAAAGCAAAAATAGTAAGAAAAGGGGATGTTAGGAGTTTTTCACTCTCTGAGGAATGAAGAGGACCACAGCTTTTTCTCCTTGAAACATATACAGCAGGTACTCAGAACCCCTGAATACATCTAAAGAGAATGAGTTTTGTCAAGATAATTAGGAAAATTGTCAAAAAGAGATAATAGCAGTGGAGGTTGTTAGTCTTGAGAGGGCAGGAGATAAATAGAATTCCGAGTACAATATTTAAGGATATTTCCCAAACATTTCTTTACTTTCACATTATAAAGTTTTGTTTCAAGTTTAAAAATTGCTGTAAGCTCACCAACTTGTTGGTGCTTCATCATCTCCCATTTCACCTTCTTCTACATCCATTCCTTCTTCTCTCTCCTCAGCGTGCTAATAGGAAAAAATAATTTAAAACTTGTACAAATGCCACTATAATTTGCATAGTTTTCACAGTGTTCTTTATTTTAAATATTCTATTACACTTTAGATCAGAAAGCTTAAGCTGGTAATTCAGAAGATCTCTAAAGTATTATTGCAGTAAAATGTGCAACAAATTCCTGTTTTAACACCTTACTGTACTTGGCAACGGTAGTGTGACTTCTCTTGGAAAGAGCTGAGAGGAAAGCTCTGTCCTCTGTACACTGTAGGGAGAACCTAGTACAGTAAGTAACAGTGCTTATCCCTCACCATCGAATCAACCTTTCACCCCCCTCAAAGTCTGTACAGTTTAATGTGCCAGCTAACATGCCTATTTCCAGAACTGGCAGCCTGGTTGGGAAGAGGGAAACCAAATTACCAACATGCCATTCCAAATATTAAGCAGATCAGCACACTGTTGAGGAAACAATCTTATACATTTACTGCAGAATGAGTAAAAAATGAGACAGGAATTTTCACCTTCTGTCCTAGAGTGCTCTCATGTTCATTGGTATTGAAAACAGTGACATTTTCCAGGTTAAACTGGCTCTGCAAGTTAAGTCCTGTGAAAACAAAAGGTCAGTCTTAGAACCTGTGAAGTTCTTAAGTCTGTTCATTCAGTTAGTTGTTTATGGGATGTTGATATTCAATTCTCAGAAACAGCATTTAAAACTTGTGTTTGAAATCACGACAAATGAAAGTCACTTACAACACGAAGGGTAGAGAAAAGAACTAAGATACAAGTGAAAAGTTATTTTCTCCAACTGGATTTGGTCTGCAACCATCATAAACTCAAAAGATTCAGCACATACGTCATTGTTGATGTTAAATGTAATGAAATGAAAAAAATCTCACCTGACTTTTCTGAAAGCGGAAATAACCTAGCCAAGAACAGCTGAATTCTTCCACAGAAGACTGTGTTCTGCGACTTAGATAACCTTCTTAAGAGGTCTAAATATTGTAAAAGTAAAGAACATTAGTATTTACCTCTCTCCCAGTTTCTCACACACTAGAATTCAAGACTTGCTAATTACATGACCCACATAGCTAATGAAAAGAAGCCACGAGTTGTAAATTTAAATGCTAGTAACTTCTTCAGATCAGACATATTTTTTCCAAATGCATTCTACCAACTCACCTAACACCTTCAATAGCAATAAAAAACAAATACAGCCTCTGATATGGACCTTGCCATTGCTGAGGAATAAATACTTCTCAAATGTTCTTCCATAACCATCTCCACTGAAATTTCCCTAATGTCCTAATGACTTTTACATCAATCAGCAAGACTCAAGAATATCTGCTGAGTGATCTGCCTTCTAACCTTGTTACTTATTGAACACAACTGAATGCAAACCAAATTATTAAATTCACTTTCATTTGCTGAGATAGGGAGTTTTTTAATTCCCCACCACCCCCCTGAGAAACTACAACTCACCATTGCACATTCGTAGCAAGTAATTTTTTCCCGCAGAGTAAAATGTATTCTGAAACGGAGCAAAGGTGTTTAGATCATTAAGGGATCACAAAACCTTCTTGTGCAGATTTTAATTCAATCACAAGCCATGAGTAAGTATGAGTCATTCCTATTGTTAACTCTAAATTTAAGTCTTCCCTTAAATAAAGAGTCAGGTTTCACAAAAAGGTAACATAAAACAAGCATTCTCAAAAATTCCAAGAAAGCATAAAACAAAATATTTAAATCCAGCCTCCATACAGAAAAAACACGTGACACTGAACTGTAAGAACAGCATCCTCTTTTTTCCTGGAACACACTAATTTTTACACTCATTGCCTTTATTATTCTATGTGTTATTTATACACATAAGCAAAGAGCAATACATAAAAGATTGAGAGCATTCACATCACTAGTGATTTGGCAACAGGAGAAATAAAATTGATTGATACTTGAATTAACAATAAAGAACAGTTTGTGAATGTATCAGAGAGGACAATGTGATCTGAAACAGAACAGGCTGAATGAACACCTATGGGAAGTAGTCCTGGTTAGGAAAACAGAGAAAGTTAAATGCATTTCAGGAGTTACCTACAGAGTTGCTGACACTTGTGTTCCTGGCACTACTGCCAAAGAGCAAACCAAGGATACAGAGATCCAAGATTTCTTATGATCTTGGAATAAAATGCTGGCTTCTACCTAAGACCCTTTTTAATTAACAGTGCTGCAGCACAAGAAGTTCAGCAGCCTGTCGCAGCAGCTCTTCTGCTACAGCATCATGGCACAGCAAGAGCATAAAAACACATCAAAACATCGACTGTTCCTCAAAAGCAGAAACATTTTAGGGTAACACATTCACCATTGCCATAGTCGTGTAATGGAATGGTCATTAAGGAGGTGACTAAGAAGACTTCCTTCCCTGAAAACTGGAGATGGAGGAAACTCCTGCAGCTCTGAGGAAGAAGCTGAATAATAAGTCAAGAGAGAAGCTACTCATACAAGTTGTACTCTGGATGTAAAATTTCTGGTTTCTACATGTGACAAACACTGTTTACTGCAGAGAAAGGAGTCAGAAGTAAAACACCAATCAAAACTATGATTTCTTTTATTATTAAATTTTCTGACCTCTGCTGCTCAGGCATTTTTAAACCTTAAAAGAAAATGTGTTTCATGCTACTATTTTAACACAGATATAAAGACAGGTAAGATCTATCTGTAAAAATGGTTCAGGCAGACAAAAGTTTTAACACAATTACATCACATTTTGGTAAAATACATACCGATTTCCATGTAGCAACATTTTTCTCCACAAAAGTGAAAATTTTGTCACACTGATCCAAAGGCAGACAATCCAGAACATCTCCCAGAAGCACAAAAGGGGTTGATGCAGTGCAGATACCTATGAGGAACAGGGAAATTTTATTCAGCAAATTTGAACTGAAATGCAATAAAGATGCATGGCAGTTGAGGGACATTATGTTAAAAAAGAAGAAAAGTTCTCCTGTGTTCCAACAAAACATAACATAAAGCTTGGGCTAAAGTGTGATCATCTGTTAAAGCTATTTCTATATGTACACATATGCAGATGAGCTTTGCACTAATGTAAAACAAATAATAATTAATAACTGTTAAACTTCAAAGTCTGAAATAATGTTGCATCTCTTTGCAGACTGCAAGTGAACTCCTTCAGACTTCTAAATTCACAGCTAGTTACACTAGACACCCCCATGAAGTTTGAGAGTCTTCCTCAAGTAAAGCACTGCTAAAGCAGTGCTCCAAGTCTGTCCACACTGTAGTTTGGTAGTGTCTGCACCCCGCATATTCACACACCTTGTTATTCAGTGGTTCATGAAACACATCTGTAGTTGAGCTATACTTACTAGAATGAACAACTATTTGATGTGTAACATGAACAAATAAACAAAGGGAAGAGTACAAAAGCCTCTTCAGAAGAGATCAACACACCAATTTCTGACACAAAAGAGTTATAGCAACAGAATCAAGTAGCTAAAAGAGCGCTGTGTACTGTCAGGCCGGTACTGGGAGACAAGCACAGAATTCAGGAGAAGTTATTTCTGGCTTTGCCAGCAACTGACAGAGAAACCTACAAGTCATTCAACCTCTGCCTCTGTGGTCTCATCTCTGAAATTATGATGAGAGACTTCCAAGCATTTTACAAAGACAGAAAATGCCAATCACATTGCAATCAAAACTACACATCTTCCTCAATTAAAAAAAAAATTCCAACAGAAAAGTCACACCTATAACTGAATTTAATTACATTTTACTTCATTCCTCTTGTGAAACAGACTTAACCATTAGTGTAAGGGCCACATATTATCAAAGCTAACCACTGCAGATGACTCACAAAAAAAATTAAGATTTTACAATTCCCCTAAATGGTGCCTAAAACTGCCGACAGATTTGAGAGAAAGATGCTCACCTTCTGTGACTCCATTAATGGCAAGAGAAATAATTGCCAGAAGATTTTCACATGGAGCTTTGTTTATCTAAACAAACAGAACAGTGTTAAACTTCTCTATTTTGACCTAAATATATCTAACAAAACTCAAACTCTTGTTTCCAAGTAGACATATTTAAAACAAATATTGACATTCAACTTCCCAAAACTTCAAACAATCGATTAAATCAGACCTGTCAGTTAACTATATGAAGTTTTTATCGAGTGAGCAACATTTCTTGATCATTTCCAGCTATTAAAGACCCTACAATACCTACTGTGTAGTAAGTTACCTCTGAAATTTAATATCCCACATTCACCCTTCATTCAAGTAAATGCCAACAAAAACAGATTCCTTTCATCATTCTTTTCAGAGGCAGCTTTGTTACATGCTAGTAACAGATAACCCACTCCACCTCACTCCAAGTATAATTGTAGAATAATGTATATTTATGAACTAGAATTGTAAGACATAGCAGACTTCCATAAGCATTACAAAGAACTGCTAGAAAAGGCTAAGTCAGTGCCTACTGCTATAGTATGGTATCTGTAAAATACTGCCATTCTGTCCTACCTACCAATCTCCTTCAATCATCTATATTCAATCTTAATTAGATAACTTTTACATAATTAATGGATTTAATAAACAGTATTTCCTTATACTAAACTGCCGCTGAATAAATACATTAACTTGCAAGTAGAAATTTGAGCTTTATCAAGAGATAAGCTGTAGCAGTTTAAGTACTTACAATGTCTTCCTCTACAATAACTCTAAAAGCCTGATCCAAGGTACACTTTTTTTCATTTTCACTGCAAATACAAATATTCCACATCAGAGAATAACAATTATTAGGGATAAGATTGCTAAAAAGTATCTGAATAGGTGCCTTTTAAAACCAAGCAGGATTTACTTACCTCCCAGGAATCTGGTTAAACGCATTCAACAACGGCTTGATACCTTTGTTGTTCAGAGCCTCTCTGGTGGACGTCTAGCAAAACGTAAAAAAAGAAAAGTTACAAGACCAGAAAGGATCTCCTCCTTCCTCCACCTGACAGTGCACAGAAATAGTAAGAAATCAGTTTGCCACTACCACGCATCAGCTCAAAGAAAGACCTTCTAGCAAGTAGGGCAAATAACAAGTGCCTAGCAAATCAGACACGTGCTGGAGAGCATCATATCTCACACCTGGGCTAATAGTGCAGTGAGAACAGTATTGCTAAGTGGAACACAGAGGAACACACTGTTGAGACCAACGCTGCACCAACAACAGTCTCAAGTCCCTCACATACAACTCCACCTGCCTCACAGCCAGGTTATGGTGGCTTGGGACATGACTCCCACTAACACAACGGTCTAAAAATGACTGTATCCTGTAACGAAATCAATCGAACGGAGCAAGTGTCTGTGCCCCGACCACTGCTGTGCGAATCCCACCCCCTTCTCCGACAAACTGGGCACCCAACGGCAGGACCCAGAGGCCTGGGCACACACTCAGCCCCACCGGCTCTGCCAACGGAAAAGCATCGTTCCGCGGAGGCACAGAAGAGCCGAGTGCAATAAACTACGGACGTTTGTGCTGCGGGGGCTAGGCCAGAATTTAACTCCACTTTATTTTACATTAACTTTAGTGAACGAAACAGCAGATCCTCCCCTTGGCGGAGCCGGCATGAAACCCCGTCCCCAAACCTATTCCGCCTTATCTCAGCTGCGCCGAACGCTCGTTAAAGGAAAGCCCCGGCCGGGACTGCAGGCTCAGGGCCGGGCAGAGGCGGCGCGCCTGGGCCCGGCCCGGTCGCTGGGGCGGAAGAGGAGGGGGGCGGGCGGCGCGGGGAAGCAGAGCCCTAGACCGGCGCGCAAACGCAGCCTCCCGCCCGCTCCCCCTCCGAGCGGCCAGCGACGGAGCGGAGACCCGGCCGAGCTCACCGCGAAGCGGAGCCGCGCCTCGGGCAGGCTGAACAGCGGCGGCGACATCGCTCCGACTGAACGACGCTCCGCGACGCGCGCGCCGATGACGCCACCGCTGCGCGCGGCGCTGCGTACGTCCCGGATACGCCCCGCCCCGCCCGGGCTGCAGCGGCCGGACGGGACCGCGGCCGCAGAGGTGTCGCCGCGGGCGGCTGTTCCTGGGTGGGACCGGCGCCTCGCTCCCGCCTCCCGCCTCCCGCCTCCCGCCTCCCGCCTCCCGCCTCCCGCCTCCCGCCTCCCGCCTCCCGCCTCCCGCCTCCCGCCTCCCGCCTCCCGCCTCCCGCCTCCCGCCTCCCGCCTCGGGCGCAGCGCGTGCGCGGCGGGCGGGCGTTGGGGCGTGGTGGGGAATGCGGGAGCTGGGGTGGAGGCGGTGGCGGCCCCTCGCGTTTGTCAGTCAGTGCGGTGTTGCCGAGATGAAAATGCCTTTCCAAGGTTAACGTGGGGGGGACGACAGATGTGGCTGGTGTTTCTTGTGCGAGCTGCCGCAGAGCCGCATTCTGCCACCAGCTCAGCAATAGCACTGCGGGAAGAACAGTGGGGAATTTTTATACCGTCGGTAAAGTCACCTCAGTGCTAACAGTTCACAGGCTGAACGATATCCTATGGATACCTCCTTCAGAGTCACTTTTAATGGGAGTTTAAGCATTGTTTCGGTTGTAAATTTATGAAAAAGACCTGCAAAAATAAATAAATGGCAAGATATTTTTGTGGGAGTCAACTCTAAAGACTGCGTTTTCTGGCTAGCCTAAATAACAGCAGTTCCCGGACTTGTCTGTTCCCCATCTGTTCCCTTGTCTTCCATTGCCATGTCTGAGCTGGCAGCTGTGAGTTGGGAACTCTTGCTCTGTGGTGTCCAGCTATAAAACCCTCCCAAATATATTCCTTGTCAGCTTTCTGCGAGGACTCTCAAGGGCTCCTCAGAACAGACTGGAGTTACTGTTTTCTCCTAGCACTTCTCGATCCTGCTTTCTGCTGTCAAAGCAGAAGCATTTGACTCACCTGCCTTTCCTGCTGGAAAAAAACACCCCAAACCAACCAAAAAAACCCCCACCACACCTTTTCTCTTACCTGTGCTGAAACTCCTTAAGCAATCAGTGTTATTAAAAACCCAGATACGTGGTTGAGCCCGCCAGCCCATCCTGGTGGTAAATGGATCTCAAAGTATGTGCCTAGCACTAAACAAACCATTCTAAGTCTGTCTAGACTGTCACCATGTTCCTGAGTGTGTGGCTGCCCTGAAATCCAAATTCCTCAACACAGTGAATCTGTGTTGCAACACTGAGTGGATTTAATTGGCCCCTGGAAGGCAAAGCAATGTTCTTTGATGAAAGTAGGCTTCTTCCTCTTGTATGTAGAGACCTGCCAGTCCCAATTCCCTGGGCAGGGAGCACTGGTCTGCCAGAAACCCTAGGGGCTCTGCAAGGGGATGATCTCTTAATGCATGTGGTATTCTTTCTCAGCACCCTTTGATTGCCCATTTCTAGTCACTTTAGGCTGCAATTGTCCAAGCAGCTGCACCACTGGTTTCTTACCACCAAAGGCAAAGGTGCCCTTAGGTCCTGTTCCTCTGGACCTGACTCCTAAGGACACAGACTCTGACCTTGTGGGAACTCTTGTGAGGCCCCACTGAGATCCCATGTTATTTCTATCGGAAGAGGTTACTATAGCTCAAAAAAAAAAAAAAATGCTATAAGAAAGTATGGAGCACCAGGAAAGGTTTAATTTTGCTGGAAATGTTTCTGTTTGTTTTTTTTAAATTAAAATCAAGCACAATTTTATGATGGATTTCAATCTGAAAAATTCTGCTATTGTTCCATTTTTGGCTTTTTTTTTTTTTAACAAAACACCTTTCTCCTCCTTCTTGTTCTTCAGTTCTCTTCTTTTTCCCCCCCACAAAACACCCAATAATTTTAAATAAGGAAAGTAATGTCTCATTTAGTTAGAGCCTCCCCTCCTGCCCCAGATTTATAATACAGAAAAAGTTTTTCATGAATCATCCAATTTTCATAATGAAAATTTTCATTTTAAGCTCCAGCCTGTTCTGCTTTACAGTTAGAAATACAGGGAGCAATCGAGGTATCTGAAGAAAAGTGTCCAGTACCACGTTAAACATCTCAGGGTATTGGAGGCATCTACACAGAGCTGACGGTTGAAAGCGGGAGCCATGGGACCTGCATCTTTCTGAAGCAGCAGCTGGAGGCCAGGCAGGATGCCCTTCCACATCTAAATTGGCACTAGAGATCTGAATTACACTCATAGAAAGTAACAGTGGGATTCACCTCTCTGCCCAGTGAGTATCTATGCTGAGCTTGTCCTTTGTACTTTATAGTGAAAGGGAGGATTAGACTCACCTCTCTGGCATGAGTTAACTTGGCTTAAAGCATCTGGGAGAAGGCAGAGGAGGAATAAGACCCTGCCAGCACCTCTTTCTCTGCATTCTCCACAATGGTCTGATTTAGGCAGCTAAAGCTGGGTGAGATGAATCCTACCCCAGGTGACATGTTCTTCTCCTTTTAGATGATGTAAGTGTATAAAGACAGCACAGCATTGACACTGTGCAGAACACATAGGAAATATGCACAGAAAATTGTTTGGCTGAATAGCATGGAAGATATTTTAATTTTTCTGCGTCCCTTTCTATTTTTACTGTCAGGTGAGGCTGAGCCTGCCCTGATTCAAATACAAACAAGCTCATCCCATGGATTTTCTTAGCTAAATATCACAGTAAGCACAGTGGTCATCTGTCTTTATCACATAGTTATAATGGTTTCCTGGGAAGGCTGGAGGAGATGTTTCTTACTTCTATTGACCTTGCCACCTTCACCAGAGCATGAACAGCTGCAGAGGCCAGAGTACGGTAAGCAGTGTGTTTCCCCACCCAGGTGTGGTACCATGCAGAGAACAGGAACAGTCTGTTAGCCTAACAATACTCAGGCAGCTCCCTGTGGAGTGGGAACATTGCTTCTGAGTTTCTGAGTTACAAATGGCCATTTTTTATGCAGTAACATTGTTTTTGGATGAGCTAAAAATTAGTGGTTTTTTTAGCAAGAACATTGCTTTCAGTTCAGTTAAAAGTAGCAATATTTTGTCTCAGGAAAGAGAAATATTGGCCATTTTAATAACTTTTAAGTTGCTGAATTGGTCTGCACTGCAGATACCTAATCAGCCAATTGTTTCTTTCTCCTCTTAACTCCATCTTCAGTGCCCATTTACCTTTTAAATCACTAGGAGAGCAGGAGGAATTCAGCTCAGCAGTGAAGCCCTCAGTATCATGGATCTTTTCCTGAGGCATGGTAGCCTGAGGCTTTTGGTCAGTTTTGCCATCTGAAGTGTGGCATATGCAGAGCCCTCTTGCCTGTCTCTGGCTCTTTGCATGAGTATTTCAACAGTTATATTCTGCTGTTGTCTCTGAATCCCTGAAGGGAACGTGCTGGGCTGGAGCATCCGCGAGTTATGGCTTGCAGTGCGCCAGTATAAGCTCTGATTTCTATAAGCAGGCTAAGGGCAGAAGTCCTGTTCTGGACCTGAAGTCCTTTCATGCATCGACCTTCGTGGGCTGGAGGGTCCAGCTTTTCTCCACTGTGTGCCAGCAGGCCAGGAGAGGGGATCCTCTCCTTCTCCTGTGGCCAGGTGGAAAAAAGGTGCAGCAACAGCTTTCAGGCCTGGCTCCTTTGGTGTAGGAGCCAGCAGCATTCGTTTGCAGTTTCAGAGCCGTGCTTGGCTTATGGGTATTCAGGCCGCCGTGAGCAGGAACAAACGCCACTGGCAAGTCAGGCGAGGTGCAGAGGCCCAAGCTGTATGGGGCTATGAATGTGTGGCCAGGTGGAGAAAAGGTCCAGCAACAGCTTCCAGGCCTGGCAGAGGAGACAGAGCACGTGCTTTGGGTTGAGCTGTTTGCGTCAGCGGTTAGCTCACCCACGCCTGGCCAGGGTCTGTGCGAGCTCAGCATGTCTGCACTGCGCCCAGCACCCCTTCCAGCAGCAGAGCAGCCTGGGCCAAGGCAGTGTGGGGTCAAATGGGCGTTTTGGAGGGGAGGTGTAGGAGGCAGCGGAAAGCTGTTCAATCAGCAAAGTTGCTTGCAAGGACAGGGCCTGACCGTAATTATTGGGAGCATTAGAAGATGTCAGCCATTGCTAAGTTTTACTTTTTCATTTGTTTGTGTAAGGTAAAGGACTGCCATGGATTCATCCTGTGTTTTAATTCAGAGAACTGAGAGAAAGCCAGGCCCCAACATGGTTTCCCAGGTCTCGTAAACATGCTGTTTGGTGTCTGTCCAAAAAGCTCAGGTGCTGCCCAACTCCTGTCGCTTAGGGGGGAAAAAGCTCAAACATCCAATATCCTGTTCTTATTGGAAGAGGCAAATAATTCTGAACATTACATTTGTTGTTATTATTAAAACCAAATATTTAAAATGTGTGAAAGGATAGATGGGAGGTTTTGTGTGGTGTGGCTGTAGTTAGTTTTTGCACCGGGAGAGGGAAGTGTTTGCCCAGAAAAGAAAGGTGCAGGGTGGGGGTGAGCTTGGGGTGAGCTTGTTGGCCTGCGCTGGCGCTGCTGGCACCGAAGCTGCTCGGTTAATGGGGAGCTGGGGACACACTGCCAGCCCAGAGCCTGTCGCTTCATCTATAATTGAAACCATTGACACTGCCTAAAAATGTGGGATATGTCTGAGCCATGCCAATTCATTTCAAATCACAGGAAAGGGGCTTCATAAGATCGAAAATAGGCTCCACGTGGTTTATCGTTTTGAATGAGTCACCTGCATATATTATGAGACATGCTGAATATTATTCATTCAGGCCTGGAAGACATTTTACTTGTTTTTTTACATGGCCTTTTCACTATTTATCATATCTTATTTTGATAAATTAAACCATATTATCAGCTGAGTAAAGGGTCAATCTAAGTAAGTCATTTTAGCCCCCACCTCTCGCTATATGAAATATAAACAGAGAAGAGCTCTCTGAATAGGTTAAAAAAAAGCTTTTAAACTTTTACAGAGATAGTAGAAAGCTGATTACAAGTGTCCTAAAGAGATACTACCAAAGTAAATGGAGCTTTTTTTATAATACAAGTATTTCTTAAGCCAAGACTGATATTGTACATAAACAGAGAGAAGGACGTCCAGCATGACGAAAAGCAGTACAATATATTTGTTAGTGAGTACAGCATAAATGAAGACTTTATTTTTCTTGGGGTAGGAACAGATAAAGAGGAAGAACACTGTGATTTAATAGCATTTTATAGCTACGTATTGCTTGATACCGATTTCTTCCTCTGTTTAGAACAGCGTTTGTTACTTTCTCGTAGGTCTCATGCAGAGAGGGCATCAATGCTGAGCTGTTAGTACTCTTGTTGGGATATCGACAAATGAATCTAGCAAGCTGGCTGCAGTGACTGAAGATGTTGGCATCCCAGCAGTTGATATGCACCCCTGGCCGAGATTACTATTCCCACAGCAATGTCAGCAGCATGCCACTTCTGCTTGCTACTTGGTGTTGCCACAGTGCAAATTCTGATATCATTGCTTAAAGTCACATTCATCAACCGTTTAACAGAGATGCCAGACTGCACTGGACTGGCAGACAAAAATTGCTCTCTGCTTTGGGGATCAGAAACTCAGTCAGAGGAGTAGTGCTGTGCATCTGTAAGGGAGTAGTAAATTAAAATGCCACAACTGTTCTGGATGTGAAGAGGAGTCAGTGTCCTAAATTAGCTAGCAATGTGTTAGAAAAGTACAGCATCAATTAGGCTATGTCTTCTAGTATGTGATAGGTGGGAAGCTAAGGGGGGAACGAATGAGTTAGTATTGCTTTCTTTAAAACTACTATAAGCAAGATCAGTTTTCAGCCCAGATTTTAATACTATCACCAGCTGGATAAAGCTGGTGATAGTATTAAAATCCACCAGTATCCACCAGGTGGATAAAGCAATTAACAACAATAGTATCTCAGAACATCTCTGTACTCAGAGGTCAGTTGATAGAACAGAGATTGTATTACCTTATGTCAAGAGGTTGTGGAGTTTGAATTGAGAAAAAACTTCACCTAAACCAGGTGCTATCTTTTGGAATAAACTGCTGTTCCAAAACCTAATTGAGTTTCTGTTTTAACTTCTGCTATTATTTCTAAGAAGGGTATACTTGGAGACTCCGAAGCCTCCCATCTCTGACAGCACTAGTGCTTGGTGCTTCATTCTTCTTCCTTTGTTGCCCTCCTTGTGCTCAAGAGCTTTTCTTTTCAACCTTCTTCCTTCCAGGACAAGGTAGCACAACATTCAGTGTAGAAGGACTGGCATGAGAAGTGGATAAATTGCCTTATTAGCCCAGTTTAAGTAGCTTAGTTGTTGTTTCCAAACCAGTCATGGGAAGTTGCACAAGATACTTTCATCTTTTAGACAATTATGAATAGAAGCTGGACTACCTCTGATACTTAATTTTTAGGTGGCATCCTGCCAGCCACTTTAATTTGTCACTGATTGTGAGGTACAATTAATAATGTGTGGACTGAGGTCCCTTCCAACCCCTACGATTCTGTGATTCTGTGACTGATGGAGGAGAAACTAGATTATCATAAAAAATAGCCCCTCAGGAAAATTTAAATTCCATTTTTAAAAAAGTGTATTACAGAGAATCTTTCTACCTTTTATGTTACACTTTTAGTACGTTACACTTTTCACCATTGCATACATACAAATTTTATGTTTTTTGAATCTCATTATGATGTTCTGCTGCATTTTGTACTTTCTGGATTTTTTTTCTCGATTTCCTGAATAAGTTGTTGGGGAATATATACCATATGATCCCATTCTGTCATGCCAGCTACAGCAGAAATGTTTCACTAATATATTGTGGTGGCATGTTTCAAATAACTTGGTAAGGGTTCCTAGAGAAGGTTAATTTACCTGGAATCACCTAGACAACTGTTTCAGATATGAATATGAGAATTATTGATTTTTCTACTCCTCTTCTTTCATCTGGGACGTGGCACTTACTAGCACAATTGTCCTAGAATACTGCACCTCTGCGTAGAGATTGAAACATGGTCACAAATTGCAATAGGTCTCACCCATTAATGTCTTTAATGATCAAGACCAGGGCTTTGATCTTAGAGTAGAATAAAAATGGGAGTCAGTGGAAGCTGAGAACATGGAGTATGCTCTTGCAGCTGCTGAAGACACTTACAGGCTGGTTCTGCCCAAACTAGAATCCGTTGTCTCCTTCTACATTGAGCCCAATAAACTAACAAGAGATGGTGATCAGACCTGCAATGATGATAGATACCTGCAATGGCCCAAAACTCAGGACCTGAATGACTCCCTTTTTCATCATTGATTCTACATGCTGAGCTAGGAAAAAAGACTATTTTTTTGGCTTGTGTCTAAAACTTTTGCACTATTTCTACATGTTTTATTGTTGTCATCATAATTATCAACTTACACAATTTTTGTATGTAAATATTGACATTATGCAGAAATTAAAGTTCATTAAATGTTTTCATATAGTATTATTTGCTGCCTTTGAATGTCTCTTGTTTATTTGGCTAATATAAAGATCAAAGTGTCTTGAGTATCAGTTTGAAAAAATGGTTACTATATATTGTTTCTTTTATCCCAGTGCGGAGAATGTGGGTCATTTTTGTTGCCAAAAGAATTTACTAAAATTCCTATCTCTGTGTCACTAATGCTACAGGAATGTGGCTTTTTTCAAAAGCAAGGTGTCACACATCTGGCTGCTATTTGCAATAAACATGCTATCAACAGCTCCTTCCCTCAGTCAGTAATATTTTTTGGATTATAACCTAATAACACTACTGCAAGCTCAGCAGACCACTTGGATTACTTGGACATTTTTTAGCTAGAACTTCCTTGAAACATACCTCTCATTTTGAGCATACTCTGATATGGAACCCCTTTAATTTTATTCACAAGTTGCTTTATAAGGTCAGGCTTAGTTATTAAAGAATGCAGGAAGGCATTTTCTGGACCACATACCTATGTTTCTGTACCACAGGTGCCTGGGGTTACTTCTTTACTTTCACATCTGCCATTGGTGTGAATTCTGAAGTGTGCTGTTGTTTCGTGATTACACTGCTGAAAAATGGTACCATTTTTGCAGATTCAGTTCCTATAGACTGCACTACTAAAGCTCATTCTTTCCTTCTTGTCATACTCTTTTTGACCTTCCTTGTCAATATTCAGGTAAATACTACTCTACCTCAAAGAACTTGAAGTCTAGTTAAAATGTACACATAAAAAAAAATTTAAAAAGCCAGTGGCAGAGGTAGGCAACTAATGCTGATCTTAAGCTTTTGCAAATGAGCTTTTCTTTGAGGATGAATTTGAAGTGAGAATACAAAGCCACTCAGCACTCCAGGCTGGGATGGAAGAAGACAGGAAAGTGAGAATCCCAGAAAGAGAGTGGGAGTGGGTAAGATGTAAGAAGGAGGCAGAGTCAGAGCCATGAAGACTTGGAGGATGAAATTGGCCGCAATGGGGAGGGAGAGAAGGAACCCTTGGAAGAAGAAAAGAGAAGTAAAGGCAGGGAGGACCCATCTGAGCACAAATGTTCAGCCTGCTGTGCCCTGAAATGGAAGAAATCCACCATGCTGCAAATGTTTATCCTTTGGCTGTCCAATAGCTCTGTGAGGGGCAGCTTGGTTAATTAGGAAATGATCCCTAGCTGGTGTTTAGTCCAGTCCAAATAACCTCTCACTGTGACATGCATAGGCAAGAGGAAAAGAAGGAATCAACTCTTGTCATTCAAACTACAAAAATACAATCTGGAAAAGTGCTCCTGAGGCTGTGTAGCAGGAATTAGTCCAAAACTCTTGCCAGACTGAGGCAATCTGGGCAAAGTCTTTAGATCAGAAGTTGTTGCTTTGTCAGCTGCTGCTTCTCTCCTGAGCTTCAGGACAAGACACAGTTTAGAAGAGGGGATCCTCTGGCTTAGGTGCTGCATCATCTCTATATACTGCTCTCATGTGTTGGTTTTCCCCAGCAAAGAACGAAGAAAAGAAAGAAAGGAAAAACATTATTTTAAAAACTGTAGTGGAATTCAGTTAAATATGTTAAAACAGGTAAGGTCTACAGCTGACAATTTTATTAAGACACAAAAAAACCCTCATAGGGAGGGCCAGAAGAGGAATTAGCAAACTGTATGTGTCACATCTCCTGGCTCACTTCACTGCTATATCCCTTTCTACTGTATCTATTTTTTTTTTTTTTGGTATTGTAAAAAATGTAAGGTCTCCATGGCCAAATTGAGGTTTGTAAAGTACCTTGCACTTGTGGATCCATGCTTCACCTCAGCCTGCTTCTCTGCAAATGTCATCCTAGGTTGTCTGAGCATGGGGCTCTTGTGTCACCCTCTGAGATGGATTGTGGCTGGAAACTGCCAGCTTACAACAACTGATGAGATTCTTCAGGAACCAGTTGAAGACAACGTGGATAATCCAGCCATGTCCATGTGTAAATTCTAACTAAAGCATGTGTCATTGATAAACTTTGCTATGGGGACTCTTGGTTATACTTTATTTATATCAACTTAAAGCCTGAAAGAATGTTGCTTCGGCTGCCTTTCAAAACATGAAAACTGAGCATATGTGGCTTCATTAAAAGGGAAATTAGTTACTCTTATTGCTTTAGAGAATCCAATCACTTTAAAATCCCTGCAACATCAATATGCCTCCCCATGCAATAAATGCCCCAGAGGATTTCTTGTTTTGAACATTGCCTTAATGCAACTGTTTATCTAACTACTAAAGCACAGTTCACCTACTGAAGTATGGAAAAGCATCTGGAAGTATAGCTTGTTCAATCAAAACGTCTGAACAGACTTGGAGTCAGCACAGTGTTTACATTTTTGTAAGTTATCTCCAAGTGCTCACTGCTAGTAGCAGCCATCTTTTTCCAGGCAGCCCCACATATCATACAGTACTGGAAAAAGCTTGTGGAGAGACCCACTGTCCTTTAGCACTGCAATTAGCAGCAAACCTAAAGCTCTTTACTCTTGCTCTCATGTTGCATATGCTTCCACACATTATTTCCTTAGCTTTGCCAAGGTGAGCTGTTTCTCTGGGTGAAAGAAGACAGTACAGGCCCAGAAGATCAAGTGCTACTGCCATGGTACAACCTACTATGGTGGTGCAACCCACTATGGTGGTGCAACTCCTTTCCAAGGGCTCCTCATACTCCATATGACCATGACATGTGGCGAGCAGGTTGCTGGGACTCTGTTATGAAAAGTCTTCCCCAGTCTCCCAGCAGGTGAATCAGGCTAAGTGACAACATATGACCAAAGAGAAAGCTAACACCCCAATGGCAAAATGGCTTTGGTTGACAGCAGAGCTCTCTCTGGCTCTGAGACTGCTTGAAAGATCTCCTTAGTCATCACTAAGTGATGAGAGTGGCAAACAGGCTATTTTCATCTGGGGTCCCTCCTAGATGAAGAGCCTCGAAGCTCAGCTCTTGAGCATCACTCCTGCAAAAGATGTGGGAATAGCAGGCTCAGATGCATTGAGAGGAAAGAAGGTGAGGGGCAGAAAAACTACTAATTTGTATTTACTTGTATATCTTGTTGCTAAATGTGTTCCTTCAGTAGGGCCCAGATCCTGGCTGTCTATGGAGCCTAGCTGAGGAGCACAGCCTTCCTGAGCACCTTTTCTGATAAAAACAAGGGTGATTCAGGTTTTAGATGGGATGAGTGATGCTGTGGTGGTGTGTTGTCCTTACAGGAAGCCTAGGGCAAGTAGGCTTCTATCTTTGGCATTCAGTTAAGTACCATAAATTAGGTGGGATGGATCTTAACGGCAGCAATAAATTAATGATCTCTCCTATTTCTCTTGTGCCATGTTCCTAACTGGCAAGTGGATTAGACCAGCACACTGGCAGGACAATTTTCATTCACTGGGCACACCACCCTTCCTTCAGGCTGCAGCCTAGGAATAACAGCTAAATTGACTTGCTCAAGAAAATTTCAGATCTGCTGCTTTTCCAGATGCCTTCTTGCTTTAGATGCTTCTTACAAAACTAAAGAAAAATCTCATCAGCCTACTCACATTTTTGGGGACTGGGTCATGGTCTTGAGATGGAGAATTTCTCATTAAAACTGATAGAAAACTGCAGGTATTGAGAGACATATCTAGCACTGTAGTACCTGGAGTGTCACTGTGATTCCTCTCCTTGGTTAGGTGGTTCCTCAGACTCTTTCACAAGTCTGGATTCTGTGTACTCACTATCATATTATTCACAGTTTCAGTTTCCTCACAACACTTGGTATTGGCTTCTTATTTTTCTTCAGAATGAAACTTAAATTCTCTAACTATTCTAATATTTTGACATAGTTACCAGCCACTGGATTTTTTTTATTTTTGAGGAATTTCACAATCATGTAATTAAAATGAGAGTGTTTGTATGGCACCGTAAGAAGCTCTGAGCCACTGAGCTGTGGTTTCAGATTTTAAACCAGTTGTTTGAGCTTGTGCTTAGGGCTGTGATAGCAACAGATTCATAAAAGCAATTCAGGAACAAGGTTCCACTAGGTCATTGTGAATAGTATAGTCTGCTAAGGTTTTTACTTTGCTCAGAAATAGGTTGAGGAAACTGAAAAGTTAAAACATGCAACTAAGAGTCTGAAGCAAACCAGCAAACTTTTAAGCACCATCTGAAGCACGCAGGTAGCTCCAAAGAAAATTTCCTATACAAGTTCCTGTGCTTTGCTGGACCTAGTTAAGCAGCTGAAGGAGGGCATTTGCTAGCTCATGAAAGAGTTCCCTTGGCTCCTGGGGGAAGAACAAATTTTGGGGTACTAGAAGTAGTTTCACTTTCTTTACTTGCCCTTGGCTCTAATTGCCAATTTAAATGACTTTGTGGCACAATTTCTCCCTGTTTTCAAGTTGTTTTTCTCTTGCTCCAGAGTGGGTAGGAGAAGAAAACAGGGAACTCATTACATGGAGAAATATAGGCAAAGAGATGCCAAACACACAAAGTCAGTCCACTGAAAAAAAGTGAAAAATATGTTTCCCCCTAATTTCTTTAAAGCAGGATTCGTAATCTAAGGTGCCCCTGTATTCCACAGCAGCAGGGATGCTCAGATAACAATGTGGTTTCTAACCTGAAGATAAAAATATCCAAATGACAAAAAATAAAATCTGACTACAGCTTTTCATTAATCACATCTTTTATTGTTGTATATAACTTACCTACTTAAATTTCACATGCAAATTACTTCTCTGGGGTACCCAAGGGAACAGTTATAACTTATCAAAGTTTTCACTTGAAGGTTCCTAAGATTTTTCAGCTATCTATTAGACTCTAGACTCTAAATATAGCCACAGGGGGCCTTTCTTTAAAAGCCAGGGCTGGAAGAGTAATTGGTTTCAGCAGCAGCCTATGGGGCCACCCTCTTGCTGCAGTTCTGGATTTAAAAACTTTTTAAAATTGCTGTGTCTCCTTCACATGCGTTACATTTAGCCCATATCCAGGGCTGAACTATAGCAGTTGCTCCATCACCCAGTGACACCTTCCCAGCTGAGATGGGGAATCAGGGAAAGAGAGAGCAGGCTCATAGGTTGAAGCAAAAAACAATTTAATGAAACAAAAGTACACAAAGTTAATCCAGTCCAGGAATGGTGACCCTTAAGAGGGAAAGCCACCCCATCCGTAGTAAACTTCCCCCTTTATAATGAACGTGAAGTTTATGGTATGGAATACATCTGTTGGCCAGCTCAGGTCAGCTGCCCCTGCTTTTGCCCCTCCTAGCTTGAGCACCTGGCTGACTTGAAACTGCTAATGGCCTCCATACTGTGGCTGGCCTATGGTTCTATCCCAGTGAAACCAGGACAACATGAGAAAAGTATGTATCGGGGAGAGAAGCGTTGCAAGAAAGGCCATCTGAAGCAAGAGCGAACAGTATGCACAAATCGTATCTCAGCTTTTTGAGCAGGGAGCATTTGGCATAGGGGAACTCAAGAGATGCCCCTGTTTTCACAGGTAGAGGCTGGTAGATCCTGTCTTAGTTCTACAGTATACTCAGCAATAATGAAAGTTCATGGTTTTCTCTATAGCTAGCATAACATTTTTGCTGCTTTTGCAAAAGAAGGGGTAGGGTCTATCTCAAAGGGTCCTTTTCCTAATTCCAGTCCCATAAGCTCTGTTTACCTGCTCAGGATAGACTCCTCATTCATTGCCTTATTTAAGGAGAAGCCATCATTGATTTAGTTAGCTGCTGTCTGGTTGGTAAATGAGGCAAAGGATAGTTTGATTTAGTTGATTACAAATATCTGCTGAACTAGTGGAATTTTCTGGGTGTTTATATTTCTAGTCCATCTTCCAGCCAACTTTCTCAAAGTATTTTGCAGGTGTTCCTGTGGGGAATACTCACTAAACCTTTCTTTGGTTGGCAAACTTCAGCAGCATCTGTAGTTAATAGTGAGAGAAACTGCAGTGAAGAATCATTTAGACATTGATCAATGGGACCAGTGATCTGTTTAAAGCCAAGAACAAATTAAGTGATTTACCACATCAGACCTTCAAATTTTTGCCAAATGTCATTGAGAAAATTGATGGTACCTGTATCTCCTACAGCTCTGCCAGGCTCAGGCTTTAGTTATTACAGCAAACTACTGTTCAATTTAGTAAAAAAAATCTGATAAGATGGGAGGAAAAATAAACTGGTTTTGTGATAAGACTGCTGCACGTGGAAATCTTGTATGACAGTGGTACAAGATGGGACTCAATCTGGTTGAGTCCCCTGGAGAAAGGACCTTAGAGACTAGAGTGTGTTTGCAGAGAATCTGTGAAGTAGAGATGGATGCCTTCTAGGTAAATCCTCTTTTGTCAGGCTATGGAATTTTTAAAGTAACAAGCAAATTTCACCTGATTTCCTGGAAGGTGAAAAACATTAAGATATCTCTACCTTCTGTTGCCTAAACCGCAATGGAATTGAGTAATTTCCTAGTAATTTCCTAACGGTTCAGTCGATTTTAAAATCAATACTTTGTTTCATTAAAGCATATATTTTAATGCAAGGTTATTCTACACTAGTTGGGAAGAAAGTAAAAGGTAAATGACAATAAGCAGGGCAAAAGAAACTAATATTCTTGGGAAGTTTTGTTTCCTATGGCAGCCAGGTCTGTCTGCCCTACAAAGTGCAATGCAAACCTCAGAGTGACCATGCTGCCTTCAGCTAGCAAACCTGAATTACCTCTAACAATGCCCTTAAATATCACAGGGCCTTTAGCTTTTGAATGTGACTTGCCTGTTTCAGGAAGAATAATCCTCACTTTTAAGTCCTCACAAGAAACAATGACCTAGGAGTGGGTCTGTTGGTTGTGAGTCTGGGTGCCTTTCCTTCCAAATACTTCTCTCTAGTTACAAGGGTAACCTGGTCTTTCAATTTGCTAGTGAAATTAATATAATTCTAAATCCCCTCTTTTTTCTTCTTCCCCAGAAGAAGAAAGGAGCTTTCCCTGCTCACCCCAAAGCAACTTTTAAGTGTCTGGAGCACAACTCACAACCACAGTATGAGCACTGCTAAAACCAGCTACTTCTCTATTAAATTTAAGAGCTGAAGTTAATTGTTACACTCATCACAATCCTCTTCTCTCTTTAAGTTTTTTTTCTTCCCTCTCTGGTTGGCATGTAAATGACATAATTTGGCCTGCTATATTAATTGCATGATTGGAAGCCAACTTGAAAATCCTTCAGCTGATGTTTTAATTAATATTTTTTTCAAGTGCACACTCTTCATGCTCTAAAATTTAATCTATTTATGCCATTATACTCTCATTACTATATGAACCAAACTAAACCAGGCCAAGGTTGTCTACAGTGCTGCATGGCATTAGTAGTGTGTTTGACAGGCACTCTCTGATGTCACCTAACCACAGGTAGTGGATGCTGTGGGGTAGCTGAGATGTTCACACAAAGGTGGCATATATGACACAGCCTGAGACCATACCCTTGGTGGCAGAAGAAGATGGCCCTGAGCACTAAGCACCTATGAGTAAGTGCTTGAATAAATCCCTTGCTCTCTGTGTTTGTTTTCTCAGGCAGCGATCTCTTTTGAAGAGGAGCAATGAGTCTGATTCTGCACTCCCACTGTTATTACACTGTTGTGACCCCTTGGATGTGTCATCTGATGTGGAGAAGCAGCACATGGTGTATGCTCCTTCCCAGTGCCTGTACAGCCCTGATCACACTGATAATAAATAACAACAAATAATGTATTTTCCTTAAGTTCTACTTGTCACATATTTTGGCTAATGATCAAAGAACTAACCTGTTCTAGGGTTCTGGGTTTTTTTGTTTGGTTGTTTGTTTGTTTTTCCTCAGTAGAAGTTCAAATCCTTCACCTGTCTTCATCTTCCTTTCAATATGTTCAAAAATTAGGGCTGAACTTTGCAAGCTGCTGCATGTGCACTGGGACATAGCTGACCCAGAGCTCCCTGGAGTCTCTGGGCATGGAAACACCTCTGGCTGTAGCGTCAGCCCTGGTGGAAGAGCTCCCCCACAACAGCTGTGGTGCAAGAGCCGTGCACTTCTCAGACAGCAGTTAAATTGTCAAAACAAAGGCTTGCTTGGGCTCTGGGAAGCTTGTTCTTGTCTCTTCACGTGGAAGGACTGTCATCCCTCATCCCTTACTGGTGGTGTGAGGAGCATGAGGCCCGGAGCCTGGCCAGAGTGCTGTGGGCATCAGCTCTGTTACATGGTGTACGCTTTTGCACTCTCTCTCTGTGCTTGGAAAGGGAGCGGTATTCCTGGCTTTTTTGCCTGGTTTCACAGCCATATATTCAGACGGGGTTTTTATCCTGGCTAGTGTGATTACAAGGAAATAGTGCAGTAGCCCCTCAAATTGAGGGAAAAGAGCAAATCAAAACAGACATCAGTCTCCTTAGCCAGAGTGCCAACTACCACAGAGTTGGGGAAAATGCTGTGCACGTGATTTTGTTGCATGTGAAAATGAAGGGAACGGAAATGAAAAAATATACCACCATGTCATTTAAAAATGTGTACCTACAGAGTTGAAGCAACCACGAATGATGCTGTGCAGATGGTTTTTCTCTTGCCAGGGAGAAGTGTACTGGGGCCATAGTCTTTTAATCTGTCATGTATATAACCTAAGATTTACAGTTAGAATCAGACTTGAAAATGTAAATGGATTTTCAATTGCAGAGTCTGCGCCATCATAATGGCTTTCATTCAGAGCTTTGTCTGGATGGAACAACAGCTGTTCTGCGTGTGTTTTTTCTTGGCTTATTTTATTTTTAGACTTTTCTCATACGTAAAATGCTTGGAGGTGGACACAGACTGGGAGACTTCATGGTGATGTCTGCTAAATAAATAAAGTTCTTCAAGTGATACTTGAGTGAAACTTCTGTTTAAAATGTTTTCTTCCTTATCTAACATTGCAAAACACACAGAAGGAGGGAGTTGATTTCACCTAGTGAAGAGCCCTGACCCAAACTTTTGACCACCTTCCCACTCCTAACATGGCTAGCATTGCTAATCTGGATAAAATGGGATGAAGAGATCTGATCTGACTTTGAAATTAGCTTTTTGCTTGAAATCACCAGCTGTTGGAGAGTTCCCCGGAGGCTTCAGGTTTTGCCCCTTAAAGTTAAAAACTAGGGAAAGCTGGTGGTAACTCATTTAAAAATGCCACCTTTAAAATCACTACCCAAGAAAAGCACTTGGGTATTTGAAGTTGAACTCCCTCTGTTTAAATTCAACAATTGTCTATCTGCTTTTTAAAACCAAATTACCTCCTTCTTCTTTCAATAATTCCTCTTTTTCAACATCTGTACATTTCTGCTGCTCTTTATTACGACTATTAAAGATGCATGTTTGACTGTTCATAAAGTGCACCTGTTTAAATGCAGATACCAATGAGAATTTAATACAGAAATAGCAGTTATGAGTCCAAATACCATTGTAGACCTATTTCCCACTGCAGCCATTGTTTTGTTGCTTGGAGACCTGCTGTATGTTCTTGCTTTAATTTTTCTTCCAAAGTTGAGCTCTGTACTTCTAATACAGCTGGAAAACTAGAAAATATTCTGTGTTTCAAAACTTGTGTAGGAGGAAAAGGGCATGTAGGAAAAAAACAACCAACCACCAAAACAAAAGCCCCAAACCAGCTCCCTGGAGATCTGGAGCCGCTAGGAATTTTTGTTTGTGCTGGGAAAGCAGTACATGACTTCAGGCACCAACTGAATGACATGTTTCTCTTGCAAGGCAAGGATGTATTCTTTTCACAACTGAGAATGGGAATTACGAGAACCACCATAGTCCCCTGTTATATTGTTTCTGAGAAGAGAGCTCCTCTGTGGTTGATCTTACTAGAAACCATGATGAAAACATCAGGGTCCATTTTCCTCCTCAGTCGCTCTCCTTCTGTTTCTCTTCTCCTTCCTATCTGTCCCTTTCTCTTGTTCTGTTTTTCTCTTTTTCTTTGTTCTCTTTCTCTTTTCAACTCTTTTCTCACCTTTTTTTCTCTCTTATCTCCCACAGTTTCTTTGAAACACTGCAGGCATGCAGGGTTGCCCCTGCCCATTGGAAGATGGACCAGTGACAAGGTTGTACCCGCAGATAAATTTGCTTCCACAAGTTGATAGCACTAAGCTGGCCACTGTTCAAATATTAGTTCAGGCTGTTCTCACAGGCAATAATCCAGGAACATTATTTGCCTGCTACAGTGGGATACTGGAATGCCAAGGGATGTTTTGCTTGATTTCCACTTCCAGGCTTTTATTTTGACATTAAAAAAAAGTGGACAAAAATACATTGTTACCATTCAGAAAAATAATGCATCATCTGTTTTATATGAATGCAGATAATAGAGCTGGAATTAAGGAAATGTCATCTTTGCAATATGCCCAGATTTCTGAATGAGAGGGATTCCCGAACGAACTTCTTCCAAACTCACATTTCAGACTTGCAGCTTCTACCAGCAGGACCTCTGGCAAGACTGGCAAGAGCATGACTGTGAATGTGGGGAGTTTGGAAGCAATTCTCAGAGCCTGGAACCACACTGATGCCTGAGCCGCAGATTTGTGCCTTGGCAGAACAGATTGATCAGAAAAAGTAGAAGTCACACGCTAATCTCTGAAACAGAGATTTTAATCTCTTGAAGATCAAGGTCATAAGTCTGACCTGCACTTAGATTCTGCTCAGGTGTAAGACCAGAACAAGTGTTCTTAAACTCAGACCTACAGACTAGTTTCTCAAATGCCTTATAAAACACAGCACTACCTTACAGAAATCCTAGCACTTCTACTCTAATTCAGCAGTACCCTAGCAGAACTAACAAGAAAAGAGTATGGAAACTTCTACTATTCAGCCAGAAGCCTGGCATGTCCTCAGATAATCCCTTGTGGGGCTGGACAGTGGAATCAGAGCCACGCTCTGTCGTCAGGGCACCCTGGCTGGTCAGAGGGATGTGTTTGTTCCCAATCATCCCTTACTGCGTCTCAAGATGAATGGCTCCACACTGACCACTGCAATTTATGATGGTCCCAGGAGAGATGCCATTTAAGCTAAAGGATGACACTGGAACAAGAACAAATGTGTCTAAGCTGGACATAATTGCATTCAGGCCGGTTATTAAAAGAAGACTCCTAATAAAATTTTTGAAGAGCAGCCAAAATTATAAAGGCGCAAAGAAACCCCTAATTATTTTTAAAGTAGAACTTTTAAAGTAGTCTCAGCAGTCCTTTAACCTTCTTCCCTCTGATCAAGGGTTCTCTTGGTAATTTAGAATCACTTGTTAACTCTTACCCACATGAGATAGTTCTCTACTGGGCTGATGTTCCTCTGCTGTGATTACACTGAGCTGGGCTCTCCAAAACAGCAGCAGAAACGGCCATCTCCCATATGCATAGTGATGTGGAAGAGATACCATTCTGTTTAATTTAGCACTGAAAAGTCCACTCCCTACATTGAGGTGTATGAAAACTAATTTGGTCTATGCCAATGTTGGTTTCACTGGAAAAATTCACCTCTAAAAATCACCTCCCCAACATACAAAAAAACCTCCAAAACTGAGACATTGAAATGAATCACGTTCTTGAAAATCTCCTTTTTCCTCCAGTCACAAAATGGGGCTGGCAATACTTACATAGAAAATCCTCATAGCATGCAAGACCTTCTCTAAAAAGAGGGTTATTTGCCTAGTGATTTGCTTTTATTGTTCTGGTATTAAAAAAATATCTCTACACAGATTTTTGAGCGTTACACTGAGTTTATTTTGAAAAAGAAATCAAAGAATGTTTTTTTCATCTCTGAGCCAGATGGAAAGAAAAAACAAATGTATTCCACCCTAAGAAAGAAAACACATGAGAACTTTCAAAAATTTTTTTAGCCAAGTCTTTTTTTTTCTTTTTTCTTTTCACTAAACAGTATGGAAAAAGTGAGGTGGAGATGGTGAATGAACAAATAGGCTCTGGTTTTATGAAGGCTTGGTTTTTGGGGAACAAGGGTTTTGTCTGTAAGGCCCTGTGCTTCCCCATCCATAGATACCCAAACTACCTCTGAGTAAGTGTGAGTAAACATCCAGAGCCCTACAGCTGCCTCCTCCTCCTGATCCTGCCTGGGCCCTGGCAGGAGCAGGGTTTCCCAGGGCAGGGGAGTGCCAGGCACAGGCAGCTGTCCCGCTCCTGGTCCCTCACCAGTGTGAGCCCTGATGCCTGCAAGCAGCAGCACAGAGCCTGTGCTGGGGGCAACTGGGTGTTCATGGAGGAGCAAACATCTCCAGGGTGCACAGAGACACCCGCAGAAGTGAGGAGGGAAAAAAGCAAAGCAAGTCTGGAGGCTGGGGCTGGAGACATTTTGTTCCTTTTGGATGCTACATCTGTGTGAGTTTCTGTGCTTTTAACCAAGGAAACCCCACTGGGGAAAAGTGGTTTTGTTTTCTCACACGTGAATCGTCTCGGCTGCCTTTCCCCTACTCGCTGCGTAGCAGTTTCCTCCAACAGCTAGCGGCCACCCTCCGACCAGCTCTTCGCCTTGACAGTGATCAGAGACCAGTTCCTGCTACTTGCTAAAAACAGAGGAACTACTTGCCAGGAGCAGAAAATTAAAAGAGGAGGTCAGCCATCTGAGAGAGAAAGAAATGGCAAGATCAGATTGGCCATTATAAACAGCCGATTTAAGCTAGAGGCAATAATGGCTAATCTAGGGACTAATCTTGATCTACTTGAGTCAGGACAGCCTTCACTCAGGGGCCCATCTGAGGTGCTTTGTGTGCTAGAACAGTGAACTGCAAGAGGGATTTCATGCTTTTTGAGTCCTTCTTAAAGGTCTTGTTCAGCTCAGACCTTTAAAACCAAGGTTTTAGCACCTAGGGGCTGCAAGAACAATACACTAAAACTGCAATTAAGGGATAAAATAGCCACAGTCATGCTTCCAACTAAGACAGTATAAGTGACAAGGAATGCTTTAATGAAAATTCATCAATTTGATTTTTAATACCTACTAATACTTCTGGCTCCACATCTCTCTTGGTTACACAGCATGCAGAGAGTAAACAACATTCACTTCCATGTCTCCACTTAGTGCTTCCTTTATTGGAACATTTGCAGGTATTATTTGTAGACATCAAAGGGGATGAGAGTTTGAGATTTATAAGCTCTAATCAGCTGAAGGTGTTTCCAAATAAATTAATGAAATGAGTCAGAAATGGCATTAAGAAATCCAGCAGTGGATGTAAATCACAATTACTCTGCACCCTGTCTTCCTTCCCCTTCCCTTCATGCAACAGTCATAGTGCTTACCAGGGTATATGAATTTGCATCTAGTTTGGTGTAAAACAAGAAAAAGGACAATGGAAATGTGTACTCAGTATGCCAAGTTACAATATTTGTGCATAAGAAGGAAAGCCAAAACTCGAGCTGGGACAAAATTTCCTATCTCTTAAAACTTTCCATAGAACTTGCATTATCGCTCAAACCATACAGAAAGCAGATTTAACGGGGATGTTTTCCAGACCCTGTGTGGCAGCTCTGACTTTCATGACAATTTCTTGGCCCCTTCTGGTGTCCTGCTTGCATCCCTGCCAATCTCTCCTTTCTGTGACAGGTTCCTGAGCTGTCTTTACACTCTCACAGTCCTCCTAGTGATTTCAATCTTTGTTGCCTTTTGACACCTCCATTTCCCTCCAGCAGGAATACTGGGTCAGAAGGATGGTCTGTCTCAGCCCGCCTGGCTGCTCAGGCCAGATTTTAAGGATGACTGAACACACCAGGCATGCAACTGCAACATCCCTCTCCAGCCAGTTTTGCCAAACAGCTACACTCTGCTTCAAATGTGTGAACAGAAAGCTTGAGCCCAGGCACGTTTCATTTCTCAGTTAATGGTTGACAATCAGAACATTATTATAGATAATTACAACCCAGCATTGAAATTCACTTTGAAAAAAGTATTTAATTAATAAACATGTTACAACCTTAAACTGTCGTAGTTCAATGGTTATTTCCACGCTAGAGTCACCCAGCTGTCCGTAGTTTAGAATCACAGAATGAATCATAGAACTGTTTGGGTTGGAAGGGACCTTTAAAGGTCATCTAGTCCAACCCCCTGCAGTGAGCAGGGACATCTTCAACTAGATCTTCAACTAGATCAGGTTGCTCAGAGCCCCATTCCAGTCTGACCTTGGCATAGCTGCTGTGCTAGTTTTCAATAAGCTAAGCAGCTATTGCTGATAAACAGCCATTTCTGTAACCGTACGCAGGCACGAGCGCAACTGTAACTGTTGACAACCACTGCTCAGAAAACCTCTTTAGAGAGAGTGGAGGACACTAGATGACTCTTGGATCACCTCATCTTGATATGTGCCATCACTGCTATTGCTGAAGGAAGAAAAGGCTGAAATCGGGGTGAGGAAACAGTACAGCTGGGGCTTACACAGAGGTTTCACATTAACTTTTGTGGACAGAAGTCTATCACATCAGTAAAGAGCAAGGACTTAATTTAATGTGGCAGATGCTCAGAATAGGCTTATTTCACTTAAATAAGCAACATTCAAAACAAAAGTAGCAGTGCTCCTAACTCAGTGCCGTTCTGCAAAGCTCCACTCACCAGGGTTTGCCAGAGTGTCTGGGCGTGCAAAGTAACAGTTTTGTACCTTGTTAACCAAAACCAGCACATTAACATTATCTCCATAGACACTGTGTAAATATACATGTAAACACTACAGCATGTATCTACACACGACTCCTAGTACAGCATGACAGGGTGTATGGCAGAATCGCGTTGCATTCAAGATCCTATGAAAAAGTCAAAATAAAAGTGTCAGGAAATTCAGACTGTCTGAAGAAAAGCCCTGCCTCCAAGATGGCAACACATGGTTTCTGCAGCTGAAATACACAGATCTTTCACTTTTAATTAAACATATGCAATTGTCATGTTGTTCCTGTCTCATATCTAATACATGACACAGGATAGATTCCCAAACATAACATTTTGTGTATTTTCTTTAAGAAAATTACATTTAAAATTAAAAAAAACCATCTCCTCCAAATGAACACTGGAGGGAGTGTGGGATGTAGGAAAGCATCAGTCTTTAATTTGTTGGTCTTAGGAGCAATATTTGAAAATGTGAAGTACAAAATCTTGTCTCTTTCCAACAGAGCTGGAGTATTTCAACAAACTTATCTGCATTCAGCCAAGGTAAACTACAGGTCAGGAGGCAATGGAAAAACAACTCTCCTTCCCAAGAAGCCAAAACAACTTCCTTCCTGGTATAGCGTGTAGCTGTGCAAAGAGTATAAAAACTGGGAATAGAAACTAGGGTTTCTGCTAATGAACTTTAACTGGTTGCTAATTTTTAAAATTCCTGATAAGCAGCACTGCTGCCTAGACAACTGCTCATGAGACTGTGGAGGAAACTGGCTGGGTGATGATATAATCTCATTAGCCACAGTGCTTTCTTTTGCAGCATATTTTATTTTCTGCTTTGTTTGGGAGATAAATACTGGTCCAAGAAAACAGAGAGATCGATTTACAAAGCACTTTGGAGAAGTGCAAGTTGATTAGACTTTTCTACGTATGGCATGTTTTTCTTACCAAATTTTGAAATATCTTAAAAAGAAACATATTTCAGTGTGTGCAGCTCCTTTGTTTCTGTTTTCATAAAATCCTTCATCTGACCTTGACCTGCAATGTGGGTAGCACCTACTGAGTTAGAATTCCTCATGAGAAGGGAGAAGGAATGAAAACACTTCAAAACTATTCTAAAAACTTGGAGATTTACTTCTGTGGCATTTGCTCATGAGTAGAAGGAAGGCAAGAAGGCAGGCAGGCAGAAAAGGCAGGCAGACAGGAAAGAAGGAAGGAAGGCACGCAGAAAAGGCAGGCAGGCAGGAAAGAAGGCAGGCAGGCAGGTAGGAAGGAAGGAAAATCTTTTATTAACATGGTCTTTGCATAGTACCCTGATGGAACACCGGCTGTGATCAGAGCTATAATGAATATCTAGTCCTTAGTCAACTTAATTGTTACACACGCAGACTAGACTGCATATAATAAGGAAAACACTATCTAAAATCTGCTTTAAAAATTATTTAACCAGAACAAATCATCTGGGAAAGTACAAATATTTCTAACTGAAAAAATATTTCTCTATAGCTGAGCTAGGCCTGACAGCAAACCTTAATGAATTATTAGTACCTTTATTGTTTTCTTTGGCCCCTGTGCACTATATTTGTAAAAAAACCAAAATCAGTAAAAAAGAGAACAATTGTAAAAAGCAAATATTTTGTACAAAAATACAAAGTTTTAAAAGCTCTTAAAAGTATATTCCATATTATTGATGAGTTGGACTATATATATATATTTATATAAAATCTATATATTCGTGTATCTGTATAATTTTCCTACATTTGGGATTTTAGCAAATGAAACATACTGTTTACACAGTTGCTTTATATGTTTTTCTATATGAGTGACCAATAGTCTTACTCAGATTGACAGAATGTCTTTTCTCAGAAGACACAAGTTGCCTGTGTATATAGTTACTGGTTGGGAAGAAATCTGTAACAGAATTAGTCCAACGGTATTTCCTGATGTTGTGGGTTGAAAGGCCTTGAATAATTGCAGAATGCTGGAGAAGAGTTGCTGCTGAATTCCTTTATGCATTTAAACCAGTTTTCAGTGCTTGCTTTTGTTGTGTTTTGGGGTTTGGGTTTTTTTCTGTTTTATTAGGCAATGTTGTTCTCCCCCAGGATTTTCTTCTTCTTTAAGTAAATTTCCATAATATGTATGTATCTGTAAAGTCACAGCCTATTACGCTCCAAATATTTGCCCTAAAATATGAGAAAAAAAAGAAAAACAAAGAGAAAAGAATGTAAAAAGCCTGCAAAGATTAAATGCATTTCCAAAAAGAAAAAAAAAAAATTAAATGGACTCATTCAGATCCTGTAAATCCTGGAGAATAAATATTTGTAAACCATTAAGCCTTCCTAAAATCATAGACTCATAGAATGATTTGGGCTGGAAGGGACCTTAAAGATCATCTAGTTCCAACCCCCCTGCCATGAGCAGAGACACATTCCACTAGACGAGGTTGCTCAAAGCCTCATCCAACCTGGCCTTAAACACTTCCAGGGAGGGGGCATCCACAACTTCCTTGGGCAACCTGTTCCAGTGCCTGACCACCCTCACAGTGAAGAATTTCTTTCTAATGTCTAATCTAAACCTGCCCTCTTCCAGTTTAAAGCCATTTCCCCTTGTCCTTTCATTAACTGCCCTTATGAAAAGTCCTCCCCCAGCTTTCCTGTAGGCCCCTTCAGGTACTGGAAGGCCACTATAAGATCTCCCTGGAGCCTTCTCTTTTCCAGGCTGAACAGCCCCAACTCTCTCAGCCTGTCCCCATAGGAGAGGTGCTCCAGCCCTCGGATCATCCTCGTGGCCTCCTCTGGACTTGTTCCAACTGGTCGATGTCTCTCTTGTCTCTCCTGTGTTGGGGGCTCCAGAACTGGACGCAGTACTCCAGGTGGGGCCTTACAAGAGCAGAGTAGAGGGGGAGAATCACCTCCCTCGACCTGCTGGCCACACTTTTCTTGATGCAGCCCAGGATACGGTTGGCCTTCTGGGCTGCGAGTGCACATTGCCGGCTCATGTTGAACTTCTCATCCACCACCACTCCAAAGTCCTTCTCTTCAGAGCTGGCCTCAGGCCATTGCCCAGCCTGTACTTGTGCTTCGGGTTGCCCTGACCCAGGTGCAGGACCTTGCACTTGGCCTTGTTGAACTTCATGAGGTTTGCACAGGCCCACCTCTCAAGCCTGTCAAGGTCCCTCTGGCTGCCATCCTGTCCCTCCAGCGTGTCAACCGCACCACTCAGCTTGGTGTCATCAGCAAACTTGCTGAGGGTGCACTCAATCCCCCTGTCCATGTCACTGACAAAGATGTTAAAGAGCACCGGTCCCAATACTGAACCTTGAGGGACACCACTCGTCACCGTTTTCCACTCAGACTCTGAGCTGTTCCTTATCCACCGAGTGGTCCATCCATCAAACCCACATGTTTCCAATTTGGAGATAAGAATGCTATGTGGGATGGTGTCAAATGCCTTGCCCAAGTCCAGGTAGATGACATCAGTTGCTTTGGCCTTGTCCACCAATGTTGTAACCCCATCATAAAAGGCCACCAGATTGGTCAGGCACGATTTGCCCTTGGTGAAGCCATGTTGGTTGTCACCAATCACCTTCTCATTCTCCATGTGCCTTAGCATAGCTTCAAGGAGTATTTGCTCCATGATCTTGCCTGGCACTGAGATCATGTTATATATGAACTGGCTGGATGGTCGCACTCAAAGAGTTGTGGTCAACAGCTCAAAGTCTGAGTGGAAACCAGTCACGACTGTTGTCCCTCAAGGTTCGGTATTGGGACCGGTGCTCTTTAACATCTTTAACGATCTCATAATATAAATATATAAATAACAAATGTATGTAGGAAAAGTAGGGCAAATTGCATTGGTAGTTACACATGGTCCTTCACTCTGGACACCCAAACAGAGTTATAGACACACTTTCGTTCTGTTTTAGGAGGGCATTTTTTGTGGATGAAGTCTAATTTTTGCTTTAGCTGACATTTCCATCTGCCTTCACTGAAATTCAGCCTACATATTTGCAACTGGAGCAGCCAAGCACCCTTGGCAAAGCAATGTTTAAGTAGGTTGTACGGAGGAGAGAAAGTTTTGGGCAGAGCCCCACCACAAACACAAATACCACCTAGCTCTGTGATGATGGGGCTGGGCTCTGAGCAGCCATGTGAATCACCTGCCCTCTGCCATTGTAGAAATGCCTGTAGAACCAGAAGGAGATGCCCTACGGTAATCACCTGGGTGACTGCTGGAGCACATTGGCAGTTTATGAGTCTTTCACTCCTATTGCAACAGATGAGTTGCTTATGGCCTGCGGACCTGGCCTCTCAGCGCTACAGGACATGTCCTGGCAGCAGTGGGAATTTTAAGACCTCCTTAGCAGTCATCAAGTGCCTCCTGTTGCACAAACTCTAAAAACAGAGTCTTTTTGGTTTTCTGAAAGCTGGTCCCTGAGCCATCCTAAAAGCCAACCTTCCCCCCTGCGTAACCATTGAGTCTATAAAAACAGCTTCCAGTGTGGCCAGGGTCTGGTGCATGTGCCAAATCATGCTTGAAATTTTAAGCATGTGTAAAGTCTACAGGCGATGGTCCAGATGCAGAGCATGCTATGCCTACAACCAGCTTGAAGGCTGCTCTTTTCTTGTGAAAGAGCACAAGAGTGCAGGATTTATTGCAATAAATCCAGCAGCTGCATTGTGCAGAGTATTAGAAAAGCCCATGTTGGGCTGGATCTGAGTAGAAGTGCTCCAAGTGTGATTCCCCCTCTTCCTCAACAAGGCACTGCCAAAGCATCTAGCCTTCCGCCTGGGTCTCCTCCCCTCCAGCTGTGGAAAATTTACTTGAATTTGGCCTGCTAGGGGTAGGGTGAAATAATCAAACCAAGCACCTTGCTTACCTTTGTCCATGTCTTTTTCACAAATGAAATTGTTAACATCTTCACAGTAGAAGTCATTCCAGAGCCCAGCATAGATTAATCCAGCACAATCTTCCCCTGGCCCATGCCCGTGGCTCCAGTTATCAGGTTGCCCAGTTTTCCAGTTTCTTTCAACCAAAAAGCAAGAGATATGATTGCACAACGCAGCACACGTGACAGTTTTTCACCACAAGAAACTAACGAAAACATCATGAGATCTGTTCTGAACGGGAAATACACGTTGAAACAAACAATACATGACTCTTGCTGAAAATTGAAAACAGATGTATTACAGAGAAGGGAATCTATTCAGCTCCCGGCTGCCAAAACTCAGAGACCTAAAATTAGACTGATGAACTTTATTTTAGTTTCTGAATGTACATGCACATACAGTGGGAGTGCTCCATACTCCATGTGCATCGCTTCAAGCCTGCAAAGCCTGCGCACTGTGTTCCTGCCGGGAGATGGGACCAAGAAGAGCCGGCAGGCTCACAAGCGCTGCCCAGGATGGCAGCACCCTGCCATCGCTTGCTGTAAAGGCACTCAGCCCTCTGACTGCACTGAGGTGGGCCTCTCAGGAGGCATAGCGATGATTTATCTGTTTTATGGACCCATGTTTGGATGGGAAGTCAATTTTTTGACTTATAAGGAATGAATGAAGTATACACACATGTATCTTTCGAGATCATTAGCTTTGATGGTGAAACTTAATGCAGCATGTAAAAAGCTTGCAGCAAGCGTTTCCTCATCCTGTTTTTGTTTAACAAGTGAGAAACACTTCCAGCCTCAGGACTTAAAAGCTCCACTTTCCTGAAGAAACAGGTTGTTGAAGGGAGGTTGTGATTGCTGGCTGATACTGCCCGTGCTCAGCTGAAAAACATGCCTGCCTGACACAGAGCATCTGACCAGGCACCTGGGAGGACACACAGCTTTCCAGAAGTAATGAAATACTTTGGAAATCAGTAACTGACAGCTCTGAGGTTATGACAGGACACCTAAAACCACAGTGTAATGGAAACCTATTGAAAGCAGTGACTGAAGTGGGAATCAGTCACAGTGCTGCAATAAAAAGAAAGAAAGATGAAAATGGGGAGGGAGAAAAAGGAAAAAATATTATGGCTCATTTAAAATATATCTGACTTTTTCCATGTTGCTCATCAAAATGAACACAAATGAGATCACAGCTAATCATTTTGTAACATCTGACTGACTGTAGCCTGTTTTTCTGGAGCACAGCATGCTCAGCTCTATAAACTCTTTAGTCCGCTCCTCTGTATTAAAAATTTGGGTGGTTGCAATCTGTTCCATTTAGAATAAATTAGGTGTAGCCCTAGGATTCCTGGAGAGCTGCCAATTAAGTTCTCAGCTGGCCAAAACTTAGACACCCTTGTTTCATGCATTTTCCTTGTATTTAATGCTTTCCTCTTGGATTTGGGCTTATCTAAAGGCTGGTCATTTTTTATCAGAACGAACACTCTATTTATAGCCAGTTGTAATGCAAATAAGGAAAATTCAAACCAAGACAGCAAAACTGTCTGTGCTTTCCATCTCAACTTTGTAATAAAAGTCAGGAGCAAATGTTTTGGCAAGAAACACTGTGCTATGTAGTTCTGTGATTCTTTCATTCAACAGTTTTCTTCCTGGCAAGAAAAGAAAGCCTTGTGTATGGAGAAGGGAGGGAGAAAAGCCAGTTCAACAGTACCCTCAGCAACAAATTGTTTAATTGGCATCTACAACTCTCTGGATCCACTGGATAATTTCCAGATGCTGCTTACAGAAGTGTCAGCAAGAGTGGTAGCATCTACAGAAAAATGAATACCATTGTTTTTTATTTACGTACGTGTAAACTGGTAAGGATCCATCCAGCCATCTCCATTCATTTTCCTTCTCCGAATCTGTTAGTCCAATCCAGAAGCTGCCTTTCCCCAAAATCTGTCTTTTTATCCATTGCTGCAGAAGAAAGATCTTAGTCCATAACAAAAAACCACAACTGTTTTTGGAGTCAATAAGTTATCCTGGTTTCATGAGTATCTTTGTTATCAGAACAAGGCCAACTTCTGAAACATATCTTCAGCTAGAAAAATTTCTTTGGCCTTATGACCCCTTGCCCACACTAGAATCCATAGCAGTGTTTGTATGTGAGATAAAGAAAGCTAGTTATGAAAATTAGGTTGACATAAAATTACAGCCAACATCTTATACATACAAATTGAAAAAAACCTGAAGAGTAAGCAGTAGTATCTTGACATTCCCACTGCTACATAGCCTCCAAATAACTATGTTGAACAGTAGTAAAAGTATAGCTAGACTTATAGTAAGATTAAAAATATTTCTGAGCCACAGTAATCTCAGGCTGCGAAACAGACAATTTAAAATTAAATTATTTTTACCACTGCAAAGAATACATTTTGGATAATATGCAAGGCCAAATGGACTCCATCTTTAAAGGTTAAAAACTCCTACAATTCTCACCAATCTTCCTGACTGCTCTGTGCTCACCACCTCCACGGTCAGCACCAGCTCTGCTCACACTGCCCTTCTGCACATGGAGAAGCCGCTGAGCAGACAATCACTGAAGTCAATCACTGTGTCTGCTTCACTACATGAATTCACAACGCTCTCAGCTTCCCACTTGCCTTGTGGCTTCTGCATGTTAAATAACCTCAAACTCTCTCCTTGAAAAACAGAAAGAGAAGGTAATTACCTGCTCCTCTTTGTTGTTTATGATAACCAAGCGTGATGCCTTCTCTTCACAGAATAACTTTGCCTCTTCAAAAATCTCTCTTTCATTTGAAAAGTAGTAGCACTTTTCTGTATAATTCTTCCAATGAGGAGAACAACCTGTCATATGAATTTTTTTTGTATTAAACCAATCACTGATAAATCAACAGATCAGCAACTTTCTGCATAGGGCAAGTAACAAGTGCATACATATCTACAGCATGCTGCCATCTAAAACACAAGGATTTACTTACTTGGATGCTGACTCTGTGAAATCAAGACTGAACTGTGTGGTCAAGGGGATTATTTATTACTCGTACTACTGCCACCTTTTCTTTAGCTGTAAACATTAACTTAAATCAGTTGCATGTCATCAGAAGGAAGACCAACAAGTATGGCTTCACTTAAGGGCTCTTTGTGATATATCCCAGAGATTTAGTTTAAGGTGGCAGAGGTTATTTGAACCAGTAACTAAGTGGTAGCACCCTCTGCTAGATATATTTGTATGTCAGTGAAAGATGCATGCGGTGTGTCGATAGCTTACCATTAGCCTCGGGCACTGACGTAGGTTCACTTTGAAGTGCCATTGGCATCCCTGGACCTGGTGGCCCTGGTGGGCCAGGTGGGCCCTTTGGACCAGGCAGCCCGGGGACTCCAGGTAGCCCAGGTAGTCCTCGAGGTCCCGGTACACCTGGCTCTCCCACAGTTCCTTGCAGGCCTTGAAATCCTGGTGGACCTTGGGGCCCAGGTGGACCATCTTTGCCTTGTGGACCCGGTGGCCCCGGGTCTCCGCTTGGTCCAGGCAAACCCGTCTTGCCAGGAGAACCTCTCTGACCTTTGGAGCCAGGCGATCCTCTTGAACCTTTACTTCCTTTTTCTCCTGGTGGCCCAGTTGGCCCAGGTGGGCCCTTCTCACCTGCAGGTCCTGGTGGTCCCGGCTCTCCTTTCTCTCCTTTTTGTCCTTTTAGGCCAGCGGGGCCAAGAGGACCTTGAGGGCCTCTGTCACCTTTAGGTCCCCTGGGACCAGGAGGGCCTGAAACAATGTAAGCATTAAAAGTGGAGATACAGTCAGAAACAAAATGAAAAGTGCACATGGGGTCCTTGTTTAATATGTCTCAGACCAGCAACACTGGTTATTCAGCACTGTGAAAACTGGGCTAACAGCTACTTCAAGCCATGCTCATAAAAGTACATCTGCTTCTCAGGTGCTATACACCATTGTTCTTTCCTGAGCCACCATGAAACGCAGGATACAGAAGAAAATCACCTGATGCACTTGTCCTGTGAACTGGACAGTGACACCATGGCCCAGATGACCAACTGAGACACCAGTCCCTGCAAGACATGCTCTGTGCTGTTGACGCACACAGTCCTGCGTGTTGACACTCCCGTTCTCTCACTCTGCTACGCTCTCTTTTCCTTCTAGCCCCATCTCTCTGCTCTCAGGCTACAGGACTCTTTCTCCTGCAGTGGGCTTGTTCGCTGCTCTGACAATAACAGGTTGTCAAAAAGAGGCAGAGCGATGGATAGTGAGTAATTGGCCAACTGTGGGAAAGACCAGAGGTACTATTTGCTAACTGGCTGGCTCTTACAGGAAAGAGAACAACACACGATAGGAAACAGCAATATTGTGACAGCAATAAGCAACAAAATAATTTTGGATTCTGATCACGGATGAGCAAATGTCTTGCCAATATCCCCCCTTCACCAATCTACAAAATTTAAACTCCTCCAGAGATAAATTCCTAAATTGGAGTTATTTAGGCCTGGTTGAAATGAGAAAGGTTAAGGTTACTGACATGTAATCTTGGCTCTAATTCAGCCTTAGTTTATTTGGAGCAATGGACTAGAGATTTAGTCCTGACTGGTTCACATCAGGTTGGAAATATGAGTGTTCTTTTCATTTGGGATGATATTTGGCTGGGAGAAACCTCCTAAACTTGAAGCTATTTATTTCTGGAGAAAATAAAATATTCTCAGATTAAAAACTAAGCAATGTAGGATGTTTTCTGGCAGACTAACAACTGGCTTAAAGTGAAATAGCAACTTGTTTTTCAGTAAGGGTGGACCTTTCTGGGAATAGTCCAACGTATATTTTTTAGCCATTTCCTCCTTAGCAGGCATTGGTTTCTTGAGGTTCCACACCTTCCCTAGCTTATTTTAGAAACTAAATCAAAAGCAGATCCAGTCAGTCAGTCAGTCAGAATAAAATTTTGCTAAGTCAGAACCTTCTTTCATAACATCCCCATTCTAGGTATGTAAAGAAGGCATAGGAAAATCAGTTAAGGAAAATTCAAGCTACATTGACATTTCCAAAGTTTAGGATTAGATAATGAAAACCCCCAGCGCTCTGTACCAGCATGCACTGACTCCCACAGAACTAAAGAAGTAATGCAAGCAGGAATTCGGCACAGACCATTACAGGCATCATTAGGGAAGCTGCATACCTTGTAGGATAGTGAAGTTCTTGATGAGCTGGCCATGTTTGGAATCTACCAGCTTCATTTCTTCCATGATTACTGACAAATTGGCAACTTCAACATCTAACCTTGACCTCATCAAATCCTGTTGCATCTTGAGAGATGCAGAGTCTAAGCGGATATTGGCTAGTGTGCTGTTCATAAAAATCAGCTCATCTGAATGTTTACTTAAGGTGTCTGTACAAGTTGTCCTGACCTCATTGAGATTGCTAGTCAGTGTCCGTAGATGATGAGCTGTGTAGCTGATGTTGCTAATGATATTGACTATATCGGTTTCAAAGACCTGGAACCTCTCTTCTAGCTGGCTGAATTTGGCAGAAGTTCTGTTTTCATATTCTTTATGCTGTTCCTGAAGATCCTTTAGATTTTGTTCGTTGGCTTGGGCAATTGTGGTGATGTTCTCCATTTGCCCACTGAAAGAGCTGAGCTGATTGTTCATGTCTTCAAGTGTATCATTGTTAGCTTTTGCCAATGCTGAGTTGTTGGCAGCCAAAGTCTGTAAATTTTGTACTTTTTCCTTAAGCCAGTCAGTGTCCTTCCGGGCTTGAAGGACAACCTGCTGCAGATTTTGAAAGTCATTCTTGATTCTTAGAATAGCCAAACTTGTATCTTCCATTGACTTCTGCAGGACACTGATAAGATTTCTTTGCTGTATTTGTGTCAGGTTTAAGTTGTTCAGGTTCATGATAACCACATTATGAGAATGCACTTGGTTTTGCAGGTTTGTTTGGATATTACTTGTGTCTTGTTGAAGGTTGTTTATATAGCCAGTATATGCCTGAAGAGTCTTATTGACACTGATGATCATGAAAGAGTTACTATCTAAGGCACTTCTCATTTGGCTCTGTCTATCATCTAACACATTTCCAGACTCTTGCAGCTTCTCCAGTGCATCTTTGTTTCTGTTAGTTTTCTCTGAAATGTCATGAAGCTGCTGACGAAGAGCCAGAATGTCAGATCTGAAGCTAGACAGTTCAGTGTTAGTATCCATGGCTTTTTGTCCAGCTTGGTCATCTGTTATACATGAAAAAAATTAAAAGGTTTTAGGATGAGTTTTTTAAAAACATAGTCCTAAAAAAGCACAGTGTATTTTAAGTACAGTCAGTTTATCAAAATGCTCTGTCAATAGAACTTTTATGTTATCTTTTCCAGAAAAGAGAAACCACTAAGCAGAAGAGGAATCAATGAAGGCCTTGTGTCTTCTGAGGAGAACAAAATTGTAATTCTATCATCATATATGGGAAAAACTGCCATTAGAAACTGATGAGTATACACAGTCAAGTTGTGCTGTATTCTGAATGAAAACTGAAGGGTAAACAGAATTCAAAGAGGTATCAGCTAGTGTATGTTTTGAAGTTAAAACTGTTGCTGAAAGCTCCGAAGTAAATTTTAGCTGTTCATATTTTGTTTCTCCTTTTCCTGGAGGTGGAATATCTTCATTGCAATTCAGCACATGTAGTTCTATTTTTTTAAATCTATTTTGTACAATATTGAGTTTAGTTTTAAAGAACAATTTTCAAAACAATAGGGGTTAGAGACAACAGCTTTGCCAGAAGACTACTCCAGATATGACAGGATATGATGTATTTCTGTTTTTCTCTCTAACATATTACTATTGCCTTTAATGACATTTATTTTACTGTCATTGTTTCCTCCTATGTTCTTCATATTGTTTTTGCTATTTTATGAGTTTGAGGAAGGAAAAAACTTCAGTCTTTGAGGAAAATCTCTGGTCCTGCTTATACTGCCCTACAGAATACTTGGAAGCTTGTCCAAGTATGATTAAGCTTTTGAGCCTGCACAGCTCATCAGCCAGGATATGTCCTGGAAACCAAGGAAATAAGCAGTCAACACTCACTTTTGGGGAAAATTCCCTTTCTTGACCTCAATCACTTCCTTCTCCTACATGCAGTCCATATATATTTTGTCGTCATCTAAGTGTAGCTATATTTATGAATTATGCAGTCTGAAGTCCCTCATTTCAGATGACTCCAAGAGAGAGCAGGATGGTTTTTATCAACTACACTGTGTATGGAGCTTTTTTCTGGTCTGTTTGAATGAGTCATGATGGAGAATATCAAATGGTGGCTTGTGAGACTTCAGTCTGAAGTGTTTATGGAGTCTTTCATGATAGACATCTTTCCGAGCACAGTTCCTCTCCCTGCTGCTTGTCTCACTCCAGGATCTTCTCAGCTCTGACTATATGTTTATTTCTTGGTTATAGCTCAAATTATTTTGTGTTCCTCACACAGCTCTGACAACTGCCAGGTCCACATACAGCTAATCCCCGAAGGCCTGTCTTTAATTCACCACATGTTGTTATCCCTTTGGCCCTACAGCAGTTCTCTTACCTTTATGCCTCCCACACACATTGTCCCATAACTTTTTTAACTTCCTCCATGGCAATTAATAATTATTAATATTTATATAAAAACTAATTATATAAACTGTAAATCTATGTATATATGAACTGATAATAAACGGCTTTGCTTCCTTTCCAGACAAGAAAGAAAGAAAGAAAGGTAGAAATGTGCACTTAGTGAGTAGAATCCTTATTCATGATCTTTTTCCATCTTCTTGCAAATTGACAACTGTGATAGCACTTGGGAAACTTGAACTCATAGCAACCTTGTGTGCTGTATTCCCTGAGATGATTAAGAAACATTTTATGGAAGTAATCAACTTATCTCCAACATAAGAGTGTTGAACAGTTTTTTATTTGTGTACCCCTTAAACTGGCCTTCAGTTTTGAATCTTAATGGCTAAAACAGCATCATCATGACTGGGTAACAGATTTTCATTTTATGTAGAATCTCTTGTGCTGTGGTACAACTTCTGCTATGATGTTTTACATCTCTACCTCAGAGAAGACTCTCTCCTGAGGACAACCTTTAAGTGTCTGTTTATTTTAGTATAAATAATTTCAGAGTGACTTCAGTGGGAACTGTAAATATTAAAGTATGCTTAAAATGCTGTCCTAAGTAGAGCTGATCCTATTTTAAAGTGCTTTCCCAAGTAGTTGAGAAACTGGAATAGAAGTGCTGTACCTTGTCACAGCCGGAGATTTTTCAGACAAATTTCTGGCCACTATCTGCCAGAACACCCCAAAGCCACAATACAAAGGGGTTTTGCTTGTGTGTAGATTACCTAATTTCTTCAGACCACTCTCCACCTCTGTGAGCTTTTCTGTGTATCTTCTGTGGGATGTTTCCAGACCACCTGTCACATTGTCCATTTTTTCTACAACTAGAGGAAAGAGAACAGTGTGTTACGAAAAGAAGTGAAATTATAAAAAAAGTCTAGTAAACAATAAAGCAAACTGAAAAAAAACCACCACTACCATCAAACAAGACAAGAAACCACCTTAGTATTGCCTTGCTTGCCACTACACTGCTGTTGCTCTGTGAAATTTTGGAAGGATGAGCTCCTATCTGCTGGTGGGACCCAGCATTCTTCCAGTTCTTCACTCTTCCAACAGTCTCCAAACATTTTTTTGCCCATGAGCAATCTCTCTCCTGAATGAACAAATTCCTCTTTGTGGGTTTTCCTCATGAACCAAGTCCTTTTCTTTTGACAGTATGTCCGTGCTGCAAGCACAGCACTGTGTGGCAAAGGCAAACTGATTGCTAAAGGCTCAGACATATGAGAGAAGACTTCCTTTTATTTTGCTATGGACCATTTCTCCTAAAAAAGAACACAATTTTTTTTCCTGTGCCTTTTAATAATTAAAAATTGCCACCTGGCTAGCAAACCTTCGTTAGAGATAGCAGTTTCAAAATGCAATTACTGGATGTTTTGGGGATCAACTTTTAAACATCTTGATAACGATACAGGTCACTCAGAACAGTCTTGAAACCATTTTGCCTCATTAAGATTAAAAGGATGGTCATTCAGCAAGTGCAGATTTATGGCTGATGTGCTCTTTATTTTGTAATGTCTAAGTCATTTTCTTGTCACTGAGACAATCTGATTATTTGATGAAATTGATATGGAAACGGAAAAAGCAGAGCAACAAATAAAGAGCCCAGAGTGGCTTCCAGTGACAAAAATGTGAAAGGCTTGCAAGATTAAAGGTCACCTTCCGCTTCACAGCAAACCTAGTCTAATACACTTTTGCATTCAAACCACAGCCAGGGAATAGATTTCTTTTCCATCAGCAGATTATTTAGCCCTTTTGCTACACTGGGACGAGAATGGATCTGCACCAGTCTGAGGAGAGGCCACATGAGTTATTGTGCCAGCCCCTCCTTTCAAAGAGAAGAAATAAGGCCAGTTTCTAATGTCTTGAGATAGTGAAGCCAATTCTGTAAACCTGTGTGGGTTACGGGCTACTGCTAAGTCTTTCTGTCTGTGAGTTAATCCACAACTAGGAAACAGTCTCACAGAAGTTGCTGCTATGCAAAGATTTGTTTTTTCACTATAAGTGGAAATTTAGGGGATCTTTTGCTGCTCATGAGAAACCAAAAGAATCCCGGAGCTTTAAAGTGTAGTCCACCAAGTGCTCCTTCTCTATTAACTTTTGCCCTTGTTTTTCTGACTCTGGGTACCACAGTTACACAGCAGGCTTTCATTGCTTCCCCAAAACCAACAGGAGAAACAGCAGATCATTATCTCTTGTGCAACTGCACCAAGGTGAGTAGAGTTACAACAGAGGAAAAAGTCTCAAGGTTTTCAGAGAGACCAGACACCCTTTGGTGAATTACCTTCCTTCTCCTCTCTATACTGCTAACAAGCCAGTAAATCAGAGACCGCTGTGTGCTTAAAGATAGAGTCAGAGTGGGCCTGTCTGTGTTTGGGGTGATGGCACATGGCTTGCTAAACACCAGACCCAGGCTACAATAATGGCTTTGCTTTTTCAGAGGGACCATTGGTCAGTACCTTCTGCTTTAGAAAGCATGTTCCCCTCCGATATAGCACTAATGTTTCGCTGGTTCTTCTGCCCATTAAAGTTATTTGTCAAAATGCTGTATGCCATTTTTCCTAAATGAAGCCAGAGTTGATTCTCTGTTTATCATGCCCAACTGTCTTCCACACTGGAGCCCAGATCAGCAAAGGCCTTTTAGTTACTTCTAACACTCCACTGATGCATGTATACACCTATGCATCACATACTTGGCTTTTCCTTCTGGCTAGCTCTAGGCAGCTCCTTTTCAGTCTGTGGTATTCTGCTTTGTTTCTGGACACTCACTGTGAAGGACGTGGTTCACTCTGAGCATTTAGACAGGACCTTGTGAAAGCATCTGGATTTAAAAAGCAGGCCTACTCCAACTGTTGCTCCTGGACTTGTGCCTGGATTAGCAATGTCACATCACCTATGGGTCTTGTTAATTCATATTTAGTGTAATATTCACCTGTTTTCTCCAGTTATGCAATACACTTGGAGTGGAAAATGAATATATATTATCAATAATGAAAGGAAAATGTAGTTTCTTCCTTTTGGTGTTCAAATGAATGCCATTTCAGATCTGAAGTTTGTAAAACTGAGATTTTATCGTGTCCTAAAACAACAAGAATGTTTTCATGGTTGAGTGAAATCTAACACTGGAAACCTGGGTTAAAATATTCTCCTGAAGAGTCCAAAGCAAACGAAAATAGTAGAAATACTATCAATATGTGGTAGCCTGTACTGGCAGTTAGATGAGATTTGATGGAATTAAAGATTATTTAATAATCTTATATTCATATAATATATTCATTGCCAAAAGAAAAAAAAAAACCCACCCTACACTAAAGAGACCAAAGCTAAGGACATTCTTTGTATGGAAGACCCCAAAAATTTGTTGAAGCGGGACTTCAATCAGAAGCCTTACTGGTATTATTGACAATGGCCATGATATATGGAGAAGGCTGCCTGGACTGTGTCTGAAAGATCACTAATGAGCACTGTTAAAAGGTCTTTCAGTCCCCAGCAGCTTGTCTCCTACAGAAAGGAAGAGCTTTTCATTCTAGCATGCAACTGGATGCCAGACAACAGCCCTGGATCAAGAGGGCTGACATGACACTTAGCCTGGAAGATGCTGGTTTAGAGAGGCTGGAAAGAGAAGGCTGCTTTCAAATAGACAAGATATTGATTTTTATCTATTTGACACTAAACTGACAGTGACTTACCTAGATTAACTCATGAAAAGTGCAGAACTAGCTATATCAGGCAAACCATTTCCTTTATTTTAATTCTGTTTCTCCTCAGATGGCAAGTCAGTCCTGTCATGTGAAGTATAGAGGAGAGAGACCAGAGCCAAGTTCATACCACCCAGCTCCAGCAGCAGAAACAGTAGAGGTGAACTGCAGTGTTAGCTCAAGGGTTCCCAGTGATGCAGGCTAAGCTGAATTTTGCCATCCCATAGACAAAACAATTCATATATTTGCTTTGTACAGGGGCAGAATCTTAGCCTCTGGGGTCAAACAAATCATGGACTTGATGTCCTGACCAAACTCCTTCCCCAGGCAAGCTGTAGCTTATTTACTTTCTTGCTACTGCCTTGCAAGTGGAAAGGATGAACTCTGGGGAGAATGAGTAGTGAGGCGTGACCAAAGTAGGTTTTGTTGTTCTTGCTGTCAAAAGAGGTCATATGGATGGAAGTCCTGTTACTGGGAACGCCTTTCCTTTCCTGGTGGTAGCTTCCGTCACCGTCTCTGGATGGAACCTTCAGTGGTAGAGGAACACGTGAAACACTCTCAGGAGTGGAAGTCAGCCTCTGGGGATTGTCCCGGGCTTGAAAAGCCACTTCCCATCTTCTTCAGAAAAAGGCAAAGGCAAAACAGGCAGACCAGCCATTATATCCCTTATTTCAAAGGACACTCTGCTGCTCCCAATAGCCCGGCTGCTCTCAAAAATGCAAAGTCTGTCTATGCCTTAAGCTTGCTTTTTGATAGCTTCACCTTAATTCTCTCTGCATTGTCATCTCACTTTCTGACAAGGTCACTGTGGAAAATGTGGTGAAGACTCTCCAAAAGAAGCCAAAATTTCAAGTAGTTGATGACTGGAACAGTGAGGACTGTCTGCATCTGAGACACTGTTTCAGAAGCAGGGACAAAATGTGCCATCTCAGCAGGTGTGTTGGCCCTTGGTAGTGTCAGGCATACTCTGCCCAGGAGGCAGATGAAAGTCATGGTGGGCATTAGTCAAGAAACTTAAAAACAAGGACTGACCAGAGAATGAGAACTACCAGAAATTCAAGCTGAGAGTATGCTAGCTTCCCTCACTGGAGTGAGTCCCAGGAAGATCATTCACCTTCCATAGGTTAATTTCACACTGGCTGGTGCCAGAAAAATTGTAACTTTGTATTTTGCATTTAATATAAGAAATTATGCTTAAAAAATTACAAATTGCTTTATTACTGTTTTTAACAATAATATGTTTTATCAAAGCAGACTAATACGCTTGTCTTGTTATTCCTTCATGACCTTGATGTTTAATTCATGTTTTGGTTTCAGGTTTCTCCAGCCTACTATGTAATTTTTACCACCAGTTTGGAAGTTTGTTCTATGTTGACTCTGCCTCCCATTGAGTTATTTTTTTGCCTGCCATATTTAATCCACTGATTAGTAGTTTTAATGTTTTAAAACACAAAAGATATCTAAATACCATGTAGGAAATGAAAGTTTTAAAGGTAGTTTTGGGCTTTATAAACATAAGTGTGGGAGGCAAATTTAATGGAAACTTAGCTAAAAGACTGAAAGAATCCCTGATGCCAGCAGAATTTCTTCATTCAGTGTAGCATTGCAATAAAAAAGACAAGCCAAACTCTGGTGCAGAGAGGAGAGTTCAAGAGCTCTATAAAATTTTATTTTGAGTGTTATTCTTCCTTTAAGGCCTAATTCCTTCCCAATGATCAAAAATACTGCAATAAATCATTTGAATATATACCATCAGCTGGGGTTTCATCCAGCTCATGTTTTCTCTGCAAATTAGGGCTGAGGCACTGTGGAGATGAAGCTCTTACGCTGCAGGTACAAATGGTGAAATTAATGCCTGGCAGGACCATTTGCTGTTTGGCATTAGAGAAGGGATAGATATCTTGGACTAAACAGGACTTTCCTCCAGTATATGCCTCTGTCCCTTGGCACTCAGGTGGAGCAGTCACCAAGTTGGTGAGCAGTGGAGCAGCGGTCACCAAGATGTCTTACGGTCTCCGAGCAAGATGTGTGTTATCTAGCTTTCTATAATATTTTTCCCATTTTATGTGGGAGAAGAAAGTCTTTTCTCCTTGCCCTGGATAATGTGGCTCAGTACTGCTATGACAGAAAGATGAGATCCCGGTCAGGCACCAATGACTACTCAGTACAAGAAGGAGGTTTAGAAATGAGTGTAGCAAAGATGAGCAAAGCTTGGGGAAAAGATGGTGCTAGAGGGCTAGAGGGCCCCATGGAGAAAGAAGCTTGAAAGCTGTGGATTGAAACAAGGAAGAGAAACTCCCTCTCCCAAAGAGATCTTTTGGAAAGTTTTCTTATTGCTATTGCTTCCTACACACACACGGTGTAGGAAGCAACGGTCCCTCCAACTTGATATCCTGTTTCTGATGCTGAGTGACATCTGAGTCTTCAGATGAGCCCCAAAACTGATGGCCTTGTATAAAACTCTCTTGAAGAAAATTCTGCTAAATCCCAGGCATTCAGTGTCTGGGTTAGAGCCTGGAAGGATCCCATCCTCATCTGTTGTAAGCAGATCTCTACAGATTTATATCTGCAAAAGGCCTAAGTTTGTCCTCCCCTAGTCCATATAACCAAATGATCAGATCTTTATAGATCAAGAACAAGTTTTTTAATCCTGAAAAGTTTTTTTCCCCTCAGAATCTGACTTCCAGAGACCAGTTACACATTCTTCACAAGAATGTCCAATCAATTATATATGTACTGCATTTCTTTGATTTTAATTTGCTGCATTCTACCTGCTTTAGCATGAGAAATGAATACCTATGTGTCTCTATCTGTCCTTCACATTCTCTCATCTCCCTGGCTAATTCTTGTATCTAAATCACGCAGTTCTAATTTTCTTCCAACTCAGAATTGTACCAAATCCTCTTAAATAAATATTTAACCCTTTCTATTTCTACAATTTCATTTTCTTTTGCTGGCAAAGGACCAGAGGTTATGTCAGCTCTACTACAAGTGCAGCTGTTGGTGGCACAGGTCACACCGCATGCTAATCACATGAATATTTACCCAGCTTCTTGGAGGGGTTTTGAAGCTACTCTCAGAGCCATACTCAAACAGCTAGTTTAAAGCTAGCTTGGTTTGCTCTGCAACATGCTGCAATGTCCTGTTATAATACTCACAATAACGTTAATCACTTCCTTTTTCTTACCAGAACCTCACGTCTTATTTATCTAATTTATTATAGCTGTGACTGCACAACAAGAAGACATTTACATCAATTCATTTGTAAGAATGCCTAAGTGGCTACAGTTAATTAGTGCTGAGGACGTATGGGAATTTTAAGCAGTGCTTTCCATTGTTCCCTACCAATGACTTGCACAAATTAAGAATCTTGCAAGAATCTTTGCAATTACTGTTAAAATCATCTAAGCATCTTTATTCATCAAAATAACCCTAGGCAATACATGGAAATACGCTTGGAAGCTTGGCTGAAAGTGAAATGTTGTGCTCGATGCATACATACCTTTGTATCCCAGAATGGCTACTGTGATTGTTAACAGAGCGCATAAGATATATAATAAGATGATGGAAAACTTCAGTGCCCAGTTATTTTTACATTTGGTACATTGTGTCCCCTCCTGAATACCTGCAAAAGAAGATTTTAAGAGTTTTAAAACAACAGCAAAGAGCACATTGCTTGTTTTACCTGCCCATTTTCTAAAGAACAAATTATTTATGTAAGCAGATGACATATGGGTGCGTATCTGCCTATTCTGCTCGAATAGCCTCCACGGTGGTTAAAGCAACAGCTTAGTGAGAGAATCACTTTGGGATTTTAGCATGTAGAAGAGAAGTAGGTTCTGCTTTATTGGAAAACCTGTGGTTTTCCTGAGAGACAGGACTGTTTTCCATTTGTGCTAACAAGACTATGGTGAGCTTTGGAAGGCAAAGGTTTATTATCATCTCCTCTGTCAGGCATCACACCACAGCAGCTCTTTCTTAGCATTCAGTCTCCCTACAGGGGCAACAGGAGACAGTAAATGCTCCGGCAGAAGGAAAATACAGAAATAAAATAGCATTGTGAATACCTGGTAGGAGTACTGGTCCTGCTTTGTAACCATTACCACAAATGGTTACCATGTGAACACTTTCTTTCCATAATGAGAGAGACTTTTTTTCTTATTTTGGGGGGTGTTTGGAGAATATTATTTCCAGAGAGAAGAAGGGGTGCTATACTGATAAAGCTAGCAGTACATCTATACCAACAGAAAAATGCTGTTGAATTTTCCCTTGTGGGGGAGTTTAAGAAAAAGGGTCTCGAGTTGATGAGAGAAAACAGGCCTTTACGATTCTATATTTGAGCTTTTTGCAGAATCATTTGATATCTTTGAGTCTATTAGAGAAGTAATATTCCTTTTTTCTTTACATGCTCCTCAGGAACAGCTCAAGAGTGTTGGAAGCATTGACTAAGTTACTAAGTTAATCAGAAACACAAATGTGTAAAAGAAAATGAAAACTGGACCAGGTGCTGGAATGAATGGGTGGAATTTATCCCTCTTTCTGATGGGTGTTAAGCAGGCAGGGATAAATGTAGCTGTGCCTGTCAGAAAATGCATTTCTTTGATATTTTGCTCTATTTGTATACTATTAGGAGAGTCCCACAGGAAAGCTTTAAACTCTAATGAATTCTATGTACCAGATTACTTAACTAATCAAAACTTGCTCTGTAGCTTTTTATGCGTTACTTACATTTCTCTCAAGGCCTAACCCATGGGTGATTTTACTTTTCCCAACTCATGACCTTCTGCAGAGTGCTTTTTTATTTTTCATTTTTTAAGAGAAAAGCACAGGCCTCTTCCCCTGGGTTCACAGAGGATGGAGTGACCAACATATCAAGTTCAGCTGACTGTATTTACCTCTCAAAGAATAGCATTTGCAGTGACTTCCTTAAGCCCAGGGTACTCAAAGGACGGATTACCCTATTGAAGCAACTCAGGAACAGGATTTATAAAAAGTTTATTTGACAAGGTATTTTTCTCAATTCCCTCTGCACATACATTAGACACGGCTAAGACAGAAATTAATCTCTCACAGGTCAGCCCACTTTCCGCATTATGTCATCACATGTTTTTTCTAAACTTTTCAGCTGTGATGTCATGTTCTGTTGCCATGTGATGAAAGCGATGTCATAGATTTGGGTTCCTTGGGGTGCAGGCATAAGATCAGTTGGGAATCTGGTTCTTTTTTCAGGAACAGGAACATTAGGGGAAAATAAGATGAAGACTTGTAAGCATAAAACCAAGAACAGAAACTCCAGAGGGGAAAGAATTCTCTCCTGCCTGTGAAGGTGGGAAGGAAGGGAGCTGGCACAGAGATGGGCAGTTCCATAGCCCATTTATGGTGACTTGGACTTGGAAGGCTGATAACTCCTGCACCACAAAAGAAAAGGTGAAGGGTCCATAATTCAATAGCCAAGTTGGCTTATGGATCCAGATGTGTGGGCTGGTTTCTTCGGTTGACAGTCTGACCGAGTTTGCTAGTGGGGAAGCTCTGCTTGCTGGAAAAGATGGAGAAGGAAAGTGAAGTTTTCTAAGGGTTAGCAATAGGTATTTGGAGAGTGAAATTATTTCACAGTGGAAACTTGTGGTGTCTGGAGCACCATTTTGCTGCTTTTAGCTGGTACTAATGGGCTCATTGAACCTCTATATGCTGAATGCAAGGTTCCTCCTCTGAAGGGTTTAAAATTCAGATTACAATCCTGAGAGTCTTCGAACATCCCACCATCAAAAAACACAAGAAGCTTGGGGTGCAAAGCACATCACATTCACCTTCTAAATACAGAGAACAAAATGCTTGATCCTCCCTGTTTTGATGTTAATGGAAGCAGGACCAGATCCGTAACTGGGAAGAGTAATAGACTGCAAAGGTACAAAGCACAGGAAAAGGCAGAAATAAAAACAAAACCTTTGACAGCAACTGCACATAGAAAAGTTTCACTTGATTACAGTCTCATATTAAGATTACTCATTTTATGACATGACCTGCTTTCTGTCACCGTACTCGAGCTTCCTGTGTAGCGTAATGAGCTGAAACTTCACTGATGTCACTGGATATATTGCAGTTCAGCATCTAGCATCATGCATGTTCCAATGCTTCATAAGGATCTTGTTTCACTTGTTTCAGTCCTCTCTATCACTGGTTCAATAAAACAGCACTTTGGCTTTTTGGAACTTTTACTTTCAGCATATTTCAAACTGACATCAGAACAGCACCCCAACAAAAGCCAGACCTTTCCATCTTTTAACAGTCCAGTGCTATTGCTATCAATAACATAAACACAGCATACTAAAGCAATCATACAAGCAGGAGAGATTCCATTAACTAAGCTGGGCTGGAACTTTGTACTGCATTGCCTGCTGGCGCTTTCTGCCTGTCAGCTTAAAACTGCATCTGACTGCCATTGAACCCCTGCTACTCTCATCTAACGTGCCCCAGGTCCAGGGCTGGAGTAGAAAGAGAGGGAACTTTAACAGGCTCCTTTGTTTCCCTTTGCCTAGAGATGGACGCAGTAAAGTCTTTCAGAGCTATTAACTTTACTCTTTAGTGCAAATACATAGTTCTTAATTCTGCTGCTATTAACAGCTGACTTTCTAGTTTACTAAACATTTACAAATTACTAAAGATAGAGGTACCTTGAAGAAAAGTTTTTGAATACTCATTCTGATATCTTTCTGTGCAGTTAAATAATCTAGGCTATGAGCAAAGGTAAAAGCCAGGAATGCAACCCCCTCTGTGTAGCAATGAATTAGAGTGTCATTAAGGGTTCCACAACCTCCCCAAGCATGGAGCCTGGCTTCAACGTGCCCTGTTGCTCTTCCCCACTACCCTGTTTAAGGACCAAGCCCAAATAAGCTTGTTCTGATACAGGAGACATATTTAGTCAGCACTGTGAAGACATTTATTTTTATTGAAAGGATGCTTTGAAAAGACACGATAGCCAAAACATTAATCAACAACAGACTGGAGATGATTTCAAATGCTCACTGTGATTACACAAAACCCAGCAGGTTGACATAAAAATATACAGGTTTATCACAAAAGCTGAGAATCAAAGCTTGAAGGAGCCCATGCCTGGGCTTTAATTTGACAAAACTTCCCCACTCTTAGCCATTTGACTGCTTGCCTTCATGGCTTACATGAAATGCAGGGTTCTTCTGGGAGATGTGTAGCCTCTCATCTAGAAAGCTGTAGAGTACAGGGAAAGACCCTACACATCCATTCGGTCAATAGAACATATGTCAAACCTGCAAAAGGGGGTTCTTGGCTGAAGTCAACTCTTCACTTGTTGTTGTTGCTCCTTGTGCAGCACACTCCTCTCTGTGTCCTGTACATGTGTTTTCAATGTTGGTCTGCTCCCAGACATTTGTCACTAACTTCCAAACCCAGGGAGCCAGGGTCACTTCCGCATGATGTGCATTTCTCACTGCTGATTTGATCAAGGTTTAATAAATATCATATGGGACATAATGTGCCTCGTTTCGCTGGACACATGCTTTTTTCCATTCATTTCCCCAACTTATTTTAATAAGAGCTCTGTTTTTTCTATCTCACTGTTGGGAAGACATCTGGCCAAACAGACAGCGACCTAGTACAAAGAGATCCTGCTGGCTCACATGCTTTGGGGACCCCCTTCTCTGCAAACCAAGATGGTCACAAAAAAATATGCAAGTGAGACATCCCCCTGTTACCAGGCTTTGTAGTATTTGTTTTTATAGCATTGCATTCCAGTGACTGAAGACTTTGTTCTCACGCAGGGGGTGTACATCTGCAGATTCCTTTTGGGCTCCAGATAAGCAGAGGTTTTGCTGGGGGAGGAGCTGGGTTTTTTCTGGTTTTTGTTGTTGCTGTTGTTCTGTGTTTTTTAATAAGAGACTAAATATCTTTGCTCCTTGACATGGAGTAACCACCTTACAAAATGCCTGACTCCCCAACAATATTAGACTTCAGGAGCACATCTTTGAACACTCAAATATGATATGTACACATGTATTTTTGCTGAACAATTCTTTTAGAAGTATCTGCCTCTGTGTCCTTTACTTGGCTCTTGCTGCAGGATCTTAGGTGGCCTCATAATACTTCTGCTAGCAAATCAGTTTTGACAAAGATGCAAGGTTCTCTTCATAACCCTGACAAAAAATGTACCGATAAGATGATTGAAGAAATGTAGTGCAGGAAATGAAAATACATACATTAGTTAGGAGGGGTTTTCCCCAGTGTGATTCATTGGAAAGAGATAATATCCCTTGAATTTTGGAAGGAAGATTACAGGCTTAGTTTGCAGCCTTCAAATGATAAATTTCTCAAAGCTAACGTTTTCAAAACCGATGAGCAGTAGTTCTAATAATTATATTTAAAGGGACCTGAGCAAACGACATTCATCTAGTTCCAACACCCCTGCCATGGGAAGGTGTCCCTGCTCATGGCAGGGGGGTTGGAACTAGATGATCATTAATTTCCCTTCCAACCCAAACCATTCTATGACTCTATGATTCAATATGTAGGTAGAAATCAAATACTGAGAGGTACTCAACCACGCAGAGCTGCAAAAAGCTCCCAGTGGGAACCTATCTCACTAGCAAAAGTAGATGATCCCATGAGAAGACCATCTCTAGGTTTAGATAACCAAATGCCTTGAAAAACCTGGATGTAAGTGCTTAAATTCAGGCACTCAAGTGTAAAATTGTGGTTTTTTACTAATATGCATGACTAGGTATTAGGAAAGCAAGTCTGTCTCTTAGGGCAGGGGTTTTTAAAATTCAGGCATGCTAGCATGTACATATACACACATACACACATATTTATGTTCAAATAGATGGAAAAATATGAGTGTCTTTTTACAAAGAAGCTTTTGTACTGACACAAAACCAGCATATTGCATTAGCACACTCAAATCAAAAGCAGATACATCTTTGCCAACAATAATCTTTGTATAGCTTTGAGATGACTGTATCCATCCAGCCACAAAATTCAAAGTGAGATTTCTGTCTTCTCTTCTGCGTGGTGTTACAGATTATTATATTTCATGAAAACAATTCTTGTGATCCTCCATGAATGGTTTCATTGCAGTCCGCAAAACTGATGATTCGATGGCTCCACATGACTAACCTACTTCAGAGAGCAATCATTCTTTATAATGGTTATAAATGCCAAAAAACTCAGACTGGTTTATGCTTTTTTAATTCTTATTTTGAGGCAACTCTCTTCCCTTCAGTTCAGATTATATTCTTGCACTGTTTAGATTACATTCTTACACTATAAGGGCTATAACTTGAGCTAGGTGTAAATAGACACCCTACATTTTTCCTAGCTAATGCCTAAAGGTCCATGTTTATTCCCAAGTTATTGGATGGGCATTTAGCATGAGGATGTCACCATGGGAAGCATAGCATGTAGTGAGCAGCCACCCCTCTAGCCATCACACGGTGCCCCAGCCCGTCTCTGTGACCTAAATGCTGCTGGACAACCCCTCTTGGGGATAAGTGTGGCTGCAAGAGCAAACATCATGGCTATTGCACAACAGGTCTGCAGGGCAGTGCTGAGCCCTGAGGCTGCAGTTGTGAAGTGCCTGGTTTGGGAGAGCCATGTTGCTGCCTTCATGCAAACGGAGCTGTTCCTCACGCCACAGCTCCCTCACGTGTGCACATCCATCCCCAGGACTCAGTGAGAAAGGGCTCTTTACAAGTCCCATCATTGTACGTTATAAAACAGGGGTGATACTACCAAATTGTGTCTGCAGTCACCCCCTTCTTCACTCCTCACTCAGTCTCTCACCATGCCTTCCTCTCCACTCATACCTGGGGGACACATGAATGCCAGCCTTTCTCCCACAGCCACAGTCTTTGCAAGGTCTGTCTCTGCAATGGCAACAGTCCTCTTTGCCCAGGTGGTTCAGTGTGGGCTTGTGGAGAGCTGGATAGCAACAGCCTGCTTAACTTCTTTGTCAAGATTTTTACAATGCCATTGGAAAAAATATTTAGCACAAAAATGCTGTCATTCACCTATCACGAAAATGCTGTCTGAAACATAGTAAATGCTCCAGAATTTACTAGTTTTGCTTCTGGTTTTGTAATTAAAACAAGAGATCAGTGCAAGCTATGCTTATTTGGGAAAGGTTTCTGTTTATTTACTAGGAAGCAATTAAAGCAGGAAAACTTGAAATCTAAGCGGTGGGTCTGTACTCTGTACTCACCTAACTTCTGCCAGTTTTCCTATGCCAGGTGGAAATTCATGAAACATGGCAGCAAGACAGTGGCTGAAACAGCTACTCTGTACTTCAAGTAAATGCTGCAAGACACAGTAACTCTGTCTTCATAAATTAGTAAATAAATGGACCAATCTCAAACCATTCCATCCTCACAGGTTTCTACAGTGTCCTGCACAAGCCAATCACCCTGTTACATAGCTATAGGAACTACCTCTGGAGAGGAAAAAACACACCTCAAAAGCCTGTTCTGAGAATTATGCCTCAAGAGAGCTACACAACTCCTGCTGGAGCCCATCATGCCAGAGCCTATCCTAAGGTTTTATCCTAAGCTTCACACCATGGGATTTCTCTTACATCCCAGTGCCCCTTTCTTGCAGCTATATTATTACGAGAGACTTTCAGGTTGCATTTTAGAAGAACAGCATATTCTTAGACTGTTAAAAAAAAAAGTGGAGAGGAGATATTCCTTAAGGCTGAAGGTCAGAAGATAATAGAAGAATCCACAATTTACACAATTTTTCACAATCCTGTCCCTAAAGAGCCACCCTCATGGCCGGGGGGCCAGTGCTGGGGCTGGGGCCAGCAGGGCTCACTGAGTCCCTTGTTCCCTGAAGCTGGAGGCAGACACAAGGTGGGCCCTTTGTCCTAAGAGCCCAGGATATTTCAGTAGAAATGGGGGGTTTCCTTCTCTGGGACACCTTGTAAAAACCCCACCCTTTATGACCTGCAGGTTGCAGCCCAAAGCTCTGCAGAGAGGAGCAGCCATGTAAATTCCCCTCCGTGAGGCTGAGTCTGTTGGAGGCAGCTGCCGCTTCCTGTAAATCCAAATCCCACAACTGACATAATAAAGAGCCTCAGACGGCCAACACTATTATCTCTGGAAAGCTTTCGGACTAAGAAATACTATATTCTATGTAATGTACACAAACCCTTTCATTAAAGAAGGGGAGAACCCTCATTTTCAGCCTGACCATCATCTCTCACTTATTTATATAACCCAGCCAGCATTTTCTCTCTGGCTTTGTTCTTCTCCACAGTAGACCAGAGATTCACAATGAATTGTCAGAAATCCTAATTATACACTTCACCAACCATCACCATTTAATTATATAGTATTACCAAACAATGTCCTACTGTGATTAAACACTAAATATCTTAATTGAAAGGATTCAAAGAGCTCAACTACAACACAGGCTAAGCAAAGACTGTTGAGTATCTGAACTGTATGTTAGGCAAATATTATGAGCAGAACTGAAGGACTGGTGTGGTAAATTATAAGAAAAATCATGGATTTGCAATAGTTTAAGGTCCAGCCATACTAATGCGGTAGGAATATCACACCACCAGAAGGTCCAACATCGCATAGACTATTAGATTTAAAGACATGTCTAGACCTTAACTCAAACCAGAACAAAAACAAGTAAGTGCTGGTGCTTTTAAATAACTGTTTGGAAAAAAGAGAGATGTGTCTGTCCTCAGTTACTGAAAATCAAGCAAGGGATCACTCAGTGCATGTCTCTGGAACTAAACTCAAAAACCTAATTAGGTTTTTCAGAAGATGAGAGAAAAACTAGTACAGTTAAAAGAAGATAAAAATAATGTATGAATTCAAAACCTCTTCAATGACAGGCAAGACAGCCACCATACATCACAACAGAGCCTCTCTCAAACTGTATCCCAGTAGAGAAGAATTTAGACTGAATTGCAAGAAGATATATAGCCAGATCTATAGGGAGCTCAAAGCTAGACCTTTAGATTGTGCAACAGCCCCCTAAGACAACCTGAGGATATTCCATCCAATCAGTTAATTAAAACTAGAGTGAACAAAGCCTTAGCAAAGCAAAGTCACAGAAGGGATTCATTCTTCTGAGTTACAGCATTTAGCCAGATTGCAAAGTAATGACATTTCTGTCTTAAGTCTGAGCCCCCAATTCTTAAATAAACAAGCTTTCTAATGAAACATAGCTCCTAATTAAGATCATATAATTTGATGATTAATGTACACGATTTGTAGTCTTAATTCAAACTACATTTGACTAAAAGGAGAAAAAAAGTAACACACTCAAAGTGTATATTTCCCCCAGCATCCTCTATTTTTACAGCTGTCCTGGTTTCACTGGGATAGGATCATAGAATTAATTATCTGTCAGAAAAGCTGCATTTTTAAGAAGACTGCAGCACCCACTTCGGTGAGCACAAAAGTTGATAAGACATTTTGTTGTAGTTTGTGGCCAACCATGCTATCTGAATTTCCATAGTGGTCAAGATCTTTAGTAGTTTAGAGTCAGCCAGGTGCTAAGGCTAGGAGGAGCAAAAGCCAGGGCAGCTGACCCAAGCTGGTCAACAGAAGTATCCCATACCGTAAATGTCATGCTCACTATACATTGGAAAGCTTGCTAGTGACAACTGTCTTCCTCAATGGCCATCACCTCTGGAGGGTTTTGCCCGTCATTGTGCTCCCAAGGCCTACTCTCCTGCTTGCTGTGACTGTCACACTTTCATTGGCTGGGTATAAATTTGTGTATTTTATATTAGTATTAATATTAGTTCTTATATTATTTAATTAAATCTGTTTTCACTTCAACCCACTGGTCTTCTTGCCTTTTCCCAATTCCCCTTCTCAGATTGGGGGGGGGGTCATTGGGTGACAGAACAGCTGACTAAACCAAGACAACAACACAGATTTAGGTGTTGGTGACCCTATTAATGGTGTTACATTAACTGTTAGGTAGAAAAAATAACTCCTCTGTGCTTTGTGGCTTTTGAGGTACATGTCTATAAGAGGGCAACATAATCTCATCCAGGGCTGTGAGTGTGGTAGGTGCCAATACTGCTGGTAGTGACTCCCGTACTGCAAAGCAGCTCACTGGGGACATGGTGAAGAGCACAGGTGTAAAAGCCATTCTCTTCAAGGGAAGCTTTCACCCTTAGTTTTACTAACTTCTTCTGCAACTATTAACATTATGCCAAGGAGAATGCTACAAACATTGGATCACTGTTTTACAGACCAAAGAAAAGCTCACCCTTGCCAAATGAAGACTCTAGTCACGCACAATGAGGCAACATTTCTATATTGACTGATGCTGCCACAAATGCTATTTGAGATATCTACAGAAATTAAACTTTTTTATGTGCTTACACAAGTCAAACAGGAATACTCAGAGACCATCTGTTCCATGGATGTATCTGTGCAGGTACGTACGTGCACACATGCACCTCTAACATGGTTGAGGCAGGTTGTATGTTCAAGGGCATTATAAAGACCCAATGTCTCTGCACACTGTGCATTTAAACTCTTTTAACTCATATGAATCTAAATAAATTTTCACTAGATAGCGGAAACACTAGAAAGCTGGATGCCCTTTTCATTTCTAATATTTTCTTCTCTCTTCCCCAGCCTGTTACAGTGGAATAAAATCAAGTTTCAATCATATTAGATTGCATAAAAACTGTATTTCTCTTTTTCCATTAGGGAAAAATACAGAGCTGCTTTCAATGAGGCTTTCAGCCAGACAAAATAATTGCCTACAGGCTATGAACAAATATGCCCAACAATGCGGAAAAGCAAAAGTTTGAGAAAGTTATAAAGATTATGATTTGTTAGCATTAAAATGCAGATGTATCTGTCTACAGGCTTTGTTACATGTTCCAGCTGGAATGCTGTGATTAAAAGCTGGCATTAACAGAACTGAAATCAAGATTTGCTGCCTCAAATTAATATAAAGACCTTTACCTACTCTTTGCTGCACTTAGTGGTAAGGTTTCTGTTGCCTTCATTAAGAAGCATTCTGATATAAAAATTGCCTCTTTTCCAACTGAAAAGTCTATCTGAGGACATTATTTGGAATTTTAAAGACTTATAGTGGAAGTGTTTATATTACTGCTGGATACTTAACAACAGGTAACTTATTTCAAATGTGACCATGTGACTGGACTTGCATCCCAAAAATGAAGAGGGCCATGAGGAAGGACACAGTAGGACCTCACAGAAGAAAGTGAGTGCGGAAAACACAGACCATCTACAGAAGTCTGCTCTACTAATTTATTTAATTATGGCTATGAGTGCAAATTGGCACTTCTGACTAGCCTTTTCCATGACGATATCAAGACTCCCTGGCTGAGATACCATCAGTGACCAGAGAAGAAAGGCTTCCCGCAGGCACTGCATTGAACGGAGCTCATAGTCACAAATCCACTAGCTGTAAATTCACTCCTAATCCCCTGAGGCTACATGTTCAACTACAGGAGAGAAATTATGTCCAGGTATAAACACTGCTCCTCTGGAAGTGTGCTGCCTTACTCCCCTTGGCCGAATCAAGACATGGCATTAAATCACCTCCAAAGGAGAGGGGCTGGCAGGGCTACGATTTATTTTTCACCTCACTGACCTTCTAAAACCACTTTCTAAAGGTAGGGCTTTTTCTTCAGAAATATTACAGGCTTGATGGCAGAGACAATAAATCCTGTTTCTACCCTCCAACCCAACCAAGCTCCCTCAGTCCACCTCAATCTTCGCCTCCTTTTCCTGAATCTCATATTTTCAAAATAGATGTTTTCATCTGTGAAGCTCAGTCTCTAGGCTGAGAGGAAGGACTGTGACCCAATGCAGTTGCCATCTTTTAGTTTTCTCATTCTGTTCTCCCCCTTTTCCCTCTCATCTTCTCTGTATCCTGCAGTATGTCTGTCTCCAGAGCACTCCCTACATCCTGATTCATACACACCTCACTAGCATCCAATTTCCTGGATAAAATGCAGACTTAGAATGAATTCCACAGTCAATCAGAACATTTTTCACACAGTTGTGCCAATGTGCAATGGCTGTGCAATATAAGGAGCAAATAGCCCTGATAAATGGATTTTTTCCACCTAATACCATAAAAATTTCTGTGATTTTCCCCTACTTAATATTCACCTGTATCTAGGGAGAAAGTTTTTATTCCATAAATTACTACTGTACGTTTTCTGTACAGACGTGACAGTGTGATTGATGAATGCAATTCATGTTTTCCCGCCTAATAAAGCAATACACAATTTTACACTGACTTGACAAACACTGGAAACTGCTGAATTAAATCTGCTTATTGCAAGTGAGGAAAAGCTATGCAGAAGGGCATCCAGAGTGCTGCAGTCGACTAGCCAGGCTTACAACAAACATGCTAACTTACTAGCTGCCTTCCTAATGTCAATGAAATCACTGCGTTCAGTAGGTGAAAACTCTACTGCAATCATGGAAATATGGAAGTTGACAAATCCATTAAAAGCATTAAACTACTCAATCTGTAGGGTGTATATATACCTTGTAACAACTTGCCATTTTTGTATCTTGCCAAGTTTTAGACCACACTCTATCAAAGCATTAAACATGTTGCTACAGTAACAATAATAATAATTTTAAAATACCTACAATAATAATAATCTTCCTGAAACATGTTACGCTTGATGATTTTGTTGAAAAGAATATCTATAATTCTTTGCTTGATAGCTTATGAAACAATGGAAAACAAAGTACTTGCAAAATATGTTTTAATGGAGCCAAGGAATTTTAGGGTCTCTGGCTGCAGAACAGCACACAGGGGAGGGGGCTGCCACGAGGCCAGGGGCTCCTCTGATTCCACATGTGCAGAGAGAGGACTCAAGATTTACCAGGCGTTTTGGGCTCATTGCTACAAGTCTTATTAGGGGAACCAAGTGCTTTTCTTATCCAGAAGACTAAAATAATTATAAGTTTTTATGATAAACTTTATGTGCTTTAATAGAGAGAAAATTCCAGGTACTAAAGGACATCTACATAAGAGGCAGAAGGCACAACATAAATCTGTAGCTGCAAGTGGAAATTTGGAAAACTTTATTTTAGACTAGAAGTTGTAAGGGAGACCTCTGTTTTTTTCCCTTAACTGATGCATAAATATATTATTAAAAGTTATTGAGAAAGGTACAATCCTATATAACAAAAAAGCACCAAACCAAATCTTAACTTCTGTTTCAGTGAAAGCAATACCAAAGTAACTGAAAGTAATGTTTACTTCTTTGGAGAGCAACAGTTCAGGAAAGAAGGAAGCAGGGAACTGAGTGAACTCAGACAGAGAAGGTGTGTATATTTTTTTATTTTTGAAAAATTATTCTTTCTGAAGCTAATGCCAAAGTTTCAGACTTCAAACCTAAATAGCTGACTTACAACTTTTTCATTGGTTTCCAATATTCTTATAGACTTGTAACTTTAGCCTATCTTCAACAATTTGAAGAATTTTGAATTTCTCAAATAATGGCTTGAGCAATCAGGTTTCCCTATTCTGATATGATATACCACTGAAAATACAAGGAAAATGGTCCTTTTCTGTACTTGTAAAAGATGGCAAACACTTAGAAAGTTAATAGAATTGCACATATTTGTGTCAAGCCTGAATTTGTTTTTCAACTCATTTGTTGGCAAATACCAAGATTTATTGTTCCTTGAAGCAAAAAAATGACTGAAGCAAATCTGAGGTCAATATTTAACTTCAGGGTCAATACATCTTGCTTTTTCACTCCCCAATAAGTCAATATCAGCTGTTATTTATGGTATGCTCTGCAGCTGCTCTTTTGAACTCCAACAGAGAAATAACATCACACCCTTGACCCACAGTCTTTCAACCTAGAGTGTGGAGACACTATAATTTACTTGCTTAATGTAAGCATCAAATGTTTTCAGCACTAAACATTCTTGTTCCTTATCACAATTTCAGTTACACAAGTGTAACCTCTCTGGCTTCTGCAGAGTTACATGCAATTTATATCAGTGCAGGTTTACCACTCAGGGAGCTGGAAAATGTATTTTCTTCTATGTCAAGCTAAAAGCATAAAGCACAAGAGCAGGTGAAGCAGCCAAAGTGGCAGTTCAGTGGAGACTCTGGATTAAAAAAATTAACACATAGCTCTATAACCCATTTAAGGAAAATCCAATAAACTTCAAAATAAGTCTTCCTTGTGTCTCCAGAGTCCACAGCGTCCCTGTACTGCTGTAAGACTTTTAAATAATAGGGTGACAAATAATTTTCATGTATTAAGAGTAAAAATATTTTCTAAAAATGTCTGTTTCTCAGCAGTTTTATTTGACTTAGAACATTTATTTCTTGGCTGGTTCCTTGTATGCCGAATTTCAGCCCAGGATGAATTTTTCCATGGCTGAACTATACACTCCTGAAAAGCAGAGTTGGAAATGTTGAAAACCATGAACTATAGCTAAAGGCACACAGCACAAACAGGACCATGAAAAGCAGAGCTTTCAGTGCGAGCAGAACGTCTTTAATGAAAGTTGTATTTTTGTTTGTTAAGCATACTTCATGCATCTCCTCTTGGTATTCTGACTGAATCTCACTCAAGCCTCCACAAGGAAGAAATATTTGGACACATAAGACAGAGCTTTTTCACATAAGAGACTAACGGTTTTCACTCTTTGCATGCTCTTTTTGTTCTGCACTTCTGGCTTGATCCACGAGAAAAGTGGCGTCCTGTTTGCTGGTTTGAATGATGTATTATTCTATTTACATAGCTTAGATAAGACTTTCTTCAATGCTGCAAACCCAAAAACTTTCAAAAATGTTTTTAAGGTGAATGAATGGATTCAGCTCCTTCATATCCTATTACACTAATACTGTTTTTTTTACTGGCAAGATCAGTGTCTGTGCAATTTTAGAAGATGATGTTGCACAGTTGTGCACATGATACTAATGAAAGCCTAAACTAGATTAAACTGCTTGATAAATGTCCTGGTAGCTCTTTATCAAAAGACAAGAGAGGATATGCCCAGTGAAAGTGCTACGCTCCTGTAGAAACTGTAAGGGCAGAATAATTTGTTATGCAGGTTCTTCTCTCTTCCAGTCCTTGTTTTGGCGAGAGTTTTGTTAAGGAAAAGTTAAAAGCACTTAACGGAAATTTCATCTATGTGTTCTGCCAAGGTGCATGAGCAAATTCAGGTCAAAATTTTGCTGTACGTGGACAGAAGCCAGAGGACAGAAGAGCACTTCATTTTTAATCATTATTTCATTAGTTACTAAACTGCTTAGCTGCTCTATAATATTTTGTACTGTCTGAAAACGGCATCCAGCTTTGTGGGAGATCCTTCTTTGCCTCTCTCAGCCATGGACACAAACTTTGTAAGGTTTCCAAAGGAACACAAAGCTTAATGCATAACTAATGATGATCACAGGGCAGCCATTCAAGCAGGCTGTATCACAGGATAAGCTGGGACCACTTACAGAAAGTGACTGTCAATGTAGCTGAGAATGGTGGGAACAAAACCCATAAACCCTGTGTGCTGTGCTTGAGGAGCAGTGGCTCCAAAAAGGTTAACAGGGATGAGATGACAAGAAAGTTACCAAAGAGCAAACATGAGGGCAAAAAGGGAAGATCCAGCCTCCCGTCTTGCTGCAATGAGCTGGCAGTTGGACAGATCTTGGGCACTGCAGTGTTGGTGGGCACTCAGCTTGACATAGGGACCCCAAAAGCCCAATCCACTGCTGTGGCTCTCCAGCTTTCTCAAGCTGGAGACAGCACCTTGAACCTAGACAACCATGGACAAACTCAGTGGCTCAGGGCCAGGCTGGTCATGCAAAGACCAAGAGAAAAAGTCTCCTGTGGCTGGCTCCTGGTGGGGTCAGAAGCTTCGAGGGCCACTGGCTGCAAGGTAGCACATATGGGAGGGAGCTGCTTGGGAGGCTGCAAGTCTTACCAGGTGTTCTCTTCACTATGAGTCTTACCAGAGGACTGGGGTTTACAGTGAGAGGTTTAAATTGAACAAAAAGTGCTTTACTTACTCGGAAGAAAACATTAAAAGAAAAAAAAAGAAAAAGAAAAGAAAAACAGAAGACTTGGCTGCAGACCCTAGGTGCTTTGATGGAGCACTGGCACTAAAGGGTACTTTTATTAAGAGGGAGAAGGAGTAACATACTCTCCTGGCTACACGTTGGAAGTAGAAAGATGCCTCTTGGAAATGAAGAAAAAATTCAAGCAGTGGAGGTGATTACAACTGGAACAAATTACCATCACAGGGGATTCCCTGTATTTCTACGTCTTTAGATCAAGCCTGACTCCTCATTTAAAAGATATACTTTAGCCAAAAACAAAGTCATTGGACTTCGTACAGGAGTAACTGGATATAACTGTATGGCCTACCATACACAAGAGGTCAGAGTAGTTAAGTGTTTTGGCTCTAATCCCTACAAACAGAAATGTGTGTCTCTGCTCTGGCCTGCTGCACAGAAAATATATGTCTTTAGGGGAAATCAACAGTGATGACAAGGCGTCTTACTGCCCTGAGGGGGACATGCCTTTCGGATCCAGCTGAGCTCAGAATTAAGATGGGGAGTGAGCAGATAACCCTCCCAGATGTTTTATGGCATTGGATGGGGAGAGCAGATGATAAGGGTCAGTGTAGCTCTGTACACTGGAACACCGGAGATTATTTTTTCCTTATTAAGTATATAGTAAGTCTGTTTGGTCAAGAAACAAAATAGAGTAAATCAAAAGGAATAAAGGCTGGAGGCTAATTAAAAGCTTGTTTCTATTAATACAATTGGAGAAACTGCTCAGGGACAGTCCATTATGTTAAATCATGGCCCTGCAATACTGCCAGATAATGCTAAGATACTGGAAGATTGCTGGAAGTACTGGACAATGGCGCATGAAGGCTTAAGTGTTAAAACCTGTTTTCTTGCAAACTTTCCTTTATCTGCATCTATTGGGATGCTTCCTGCAACTTGCAAGAGAACAGAGACAAAAATGTGGTTTTTGTCAGCTTTTCATGGCATAATGGGTAATCAACACATCAGCCTTTTACAGCCAAGAAACCTGCCTCCCTGTGAGCTGTACCTTGAATCATTTGCCATGTTACTCACAGTTGGGGGTGGCTGTGCTCTGCTTCCAGCCACGACTCTGCCGCGCTGGGAGAAGGGGTAAGGGAGCTTTTGGGAATCTGTGGCATGGCAATGACTCCATCATCGAAGAGGGACAGTCACTGCAGAGAGCATGTGGCCACCTCCGCTTCAGGGTGACATGCTCAAGAAACATTCACACTCATGCTGAGTTTTGCTGCAGTCTGTAGGTCTATTACTGCTTTTTTCATCTTTTTCATCTAGTAGGCAGCAAAATGTGGAAGGCTGAGCGCCCAGACATATTATACTATCCAGTCTGACACCTATTAACAGATAAAAAGCCATTGTAGTACTGAGGATACCTCTTAAATTAACAGTGTTGCATTTCAATAAGGATGCTTAACGTGTCGCAAAAAGAAAGACCAAGGGGACCAAGGGCCTGTGTCTTCTTAACTCATCCGAATACTATCTGGCAATCTTACAAAGTGAAAAACATTGCCTTGAATTTTCATTAAGGCTCAGTGTTTGGATTCAGTGCCAGTTCCCATTGGCTCACTCCATCTTCAATATAAGTCGCAGATTAACCTATTTTACTTTTTCACACTGGAGCAAATTATCTTTGTATCTGCTCCAGTGGAGCCTCACAAAATTAAACTCGCCACACAGATCAGGCCAAAATTTGATATGCTGATTGCTGCCCATTCCTTGTTTTTCAGCTATTTTTTTTTAAAAAAGATGATAGTTCATCCTTCAGTTGTGCTAGACAACCACCGAAGATACTGGTTCTAAAATTTCTGATTTAACTTTTCTTGATCAAGACTCTCTTTGGTGAACATTATATGTTTAAACAGATTGAATATGCTTAGCAGCTATTCCAGACTGAAACTCAGCTCTAAAAGATTATTACCATGAATGAAGATCATTTTCTGTAGTGTAAATTCACCTAACATCAAGTCTGGTATTCATATGGCCATGCAGAAGTGCCAACTCACTTGCAGCTGTAAGCACAAAGAAATCAGCAGAATTTGTCCCTAAATCTGCAATTGTTTGATGATACAATTAATGTATTACGACTTTCAAGTAAGCAGATTATTTGAAGACATTTTATAATACAAACTTTCAGAATATCTAGCAGAAAACATCACTGCTGGTAAAAATGAGGAGAAAGTGGAAAATAGTGGGTTTTTCTGGTTCTGCCCTGACCATAATTTTTCAAATATATCTTCCTCTGCCTCTGACATGCTGGTCAGCAGAACAAGCATTTCATCAGTGTTAACACACTGTTTGGCTCTACATGGAATATAAAAGATGCTCTTGCACCACAAGAATGTAAAGCACTTCCAGGTTCAGGAGTGTTACTAAATAAACAGTCTACATTTCAAAATTACCTGGCAACTCCTACTGAAATTGGGACCATTCACCAAAGAAATAGTTTAACATTAAATGCATGAGTAGGAGGATAACTGAAGTTGCTGGTGGTTCAGTTCTTTTGAAATTTGGTCTATTACTACTATTTACCAAGTGCTCACATAGCCAAGGTCCCTTTTTTGAAGACTCTGGACTAATACCACTTCCTTACTTATTTTTGTAAACCAAAAAGTGAAGTTCCTGACTTTGGTCAAGCAGACAGAGTGAAACAAAAGCTCTAGGAAATAAACCTACTTGTTTGGGATAAACACTGAATTAATGAGAAAAAAATCACAGAATCACAGAATGCTAGGGATTGGAAGGGACCTCGAAAGATCATCTAGTCCAATCCCCCTGCCGGAGCAGGAACACCTAGATGAATTCACCCAGGAAGGCGTCCAGGTGGGTCTTGAATGTCTCCAGAGAAGGAGACTCCACAACCTCCCTGGGCAGCCTGTTCCAGTGCTCTGTCACTCTCACAGTAAAGAAGTTCCTTCTGAAGTTTAAGCGGAACCTCCTGTGTTCCAGCTTACACCCATTGCCCCTTGTCCTATCATTGGACACCACTGTGAAGAGCCTGGCTCCACCCTCCTGACACTCACTCTTCATATATTTATAAACATTAATAAGGTCACCCCTCAGCCTCCTCTTCTCCAAGCTAAAGAGGCTCAGCTCCCTCAGCCTTTCCTCATAAGGGAGATGCTCCACTCCCTTCATCATCTTGGTGGCTCTGTGCTGGACTCTCTCAAGCAGCTCCCTGTCCTTCTTGAACTGTGGGGCCCAGAACTGGACACAATATTCCAGATGTGGCCTCACCAGGGCAGAGTAGAGGGGGAGGAGAACCTCTCTCGACCTACTAACCACACCCCTTCTAATGCACCCCAGGATGCCATTTGCCTTCCTGGCCACAAGGGCACAGTGCTGGCTCATGGTCATCCTGCTGCCCACCAGGACTCCCAGATCCCTTTCCCCTACACTGCTTTCTAACAGATCACTCCCCAACCTATGATTCAGCAACTACAAAACAAAAAAGATAAGAAATTATTTTTTCTATAATGCTGCCATTTTTCCAACAGAAAATTATTTACTTTAGTCACAAAAATTTCACCTCAAATTTATATTTTTAGCATAACCCAATTTTCAGCCCTAAAATATGCCATATTCACCAGATCTACAGTATTCTGTTATATTTGTTGGAGAAATTTTAACTATGCTTTTCTGTATTCGCACCTTTGCTCTTTAAATACAGTCTATCAGTCCACTGTAAATAGCACTAGAACAAAGATTGACTTCCAGTAGCTAGTCAATTGACTTCCATTATGTCCCTCTACTGCTGAAATACACTAAGCAAAGTCATAATTGCAGGTTTTCCATGGAATTTGATTCCTTCCAGAGCAAATCTATTATTCTGAACCAAATTCTCAACTCTTACATCAATGCAAATCCAGGATAACTCCAGAGTAGTAACTGTAGACCTAAACTGGTACCAGTGAAAACAGAACAGCACCTGAAGCATTTAAGATATTACTTGCTGAAATAAACTCTAGAAGCCATGTCCAAAAGCTTTGTTGCTTTATGATATTTTGTGGAGTATTCAAAAGGACTTCAAAAGAGGGGTCATCAATTCAGAATAAAAATTCTGTTCAAAATCAGCTTATATGTTTCCAGGACCATTTTTTTATGTAGTCCTTCCTGGTTCCCTGTCAATGCAGTGCTTTCAGGGACACCCTTGAGGACTCTGAAAACATGTAATATATAATAATTGGGCGGTAGGGAATAATAATCATTGGGAGAAATGAATGCAAAGTAAAGTCCCTCTGCAAGATCACCGTGCACTATTATAATGCCTCATGTACCTAAACTTTCTTCCTCCTTTATGCATATTGTATGTGAGAAAAATCTAAAAGCTCAGTTTTAGCAAGCTATTTGCATTCAGAATGTCCCCTAATTAGCAGCACATCATTTAGCCAAGTAAGTACTTATGAAAATGAGAGATAAAATTACATGAATAATGTAATCCCAGCTCACATGCCTCCATCCTGACCCAGCTTTCCTGCTACTCCATTCCCAGGCTTCTCTTCTAATTTAGCTAGTCAATTTGGAAGATACCAGAGACATGGGAACCAGGCTGTGATAAATTAGCCCTCTGAAAACAGACTTTGAATTTTAGCCAGATGAGGTAAATATTGAGTGACTTGCATGTGGTACAATAACTCACTATTCAGTCATCTTCAGTCTTCTTCACACATCCCTAACTTCCCCCTTACAAACATCCTAAGAGCTCTGCAGGTCTCTGTCACCTTACTGACAGTACCTATCACACTGCTAATTTCCCCTGCACGAACATATGTACAGCTAGATATTACACACCACTTCTGTTGATATCCTACCTGCCTGTGCAGGCTGTTTCTCACCTGCTCAGCAATTCCAGCTCTCTCTCTGACAGCTAAAGCCTTGTGCAATGTGAGATTAAAACCGCCAGAAATCCTTCCTGTAGGTGTTTACAACAACACGTTAATTTTCTGTGTTGTTTCAAAAGAGTTTATAAATGAATCTTAGATTTTTAACTCAGGCTGAGGCTGTCACTAAATCTTACAGGTTCCTTCTTAAAAAGTTTCTATAATGAGTTTTCCCCACAACCTTTCTGATAGAATTTTGGACCCTAGGTTGGTCACCTCTCAACTCAATGATTAAAATCCCCTTGCCACCAGATTCCTTGCATTTATTTCTGACCTCCTCCAGAAGAGCTCTGAGGTGGCTGCTACCACCCTTTCCCCCATCTGACTCTGTATTTCCTGTATGCATCTGCTGCATCCCCCTTCCTCATCTCCGCAACATACACATGGGCCTACTGGTTGGTCCAGAGGTCATTCCTAGATGTCCTCCCACTACTAAAGTCTCTCTTCTCACAGTCTAGCCTTTCCCTGCCTCCTTTCCTGTACAGTTGGACGCGATGAACTCAAAGATCTTTTCCAACCAAACGATTCTATGATTCTAACTAATAACATTAGTACTTTCACTTGTAAAACTTCTGACAGCAGGAATTTGGGTCTCCTCTCCGTCTCCTGTGATCAGAGCAGCACCCAGTCCTTGTGCACAGAGCCCCAGCCATGCTCCATCACCTTCTCCTCCCTGCTACTCCTTTACAGAAGTCCCTGGTGCCGTTGAGATCCAGTGGTTGCATTGCACAGGCATCTGCTGCCTGGCTGCGTCCTGGATTTGCTCATGTGGCGTACATCCCCGTCCTCAACCTGGAAGCAATTCTGGGCAGGGACTCTGCTGAATATGCACTTTGGACAGTGCAACCTAAAGTGTCTAACAAACAACTTGAAGAATATAGTGTTATAGCCACTCTGCCTGGAGTCTTGACAGTAAGGGCTTTTGAAACACTACAGAACAAAATTTGTTAAAAACAACCCCTGAGCCCCTTAACATCCCCACTAGTCCCCAAAAGAGCAGGAGACAAAGATATCTACCTGTTTCCATGGCAATACCACTTCGACAAAGGCCCAGAAGAATATCTACTTTCCCCAAATCGTATTGTGTCATGTAAGGAGGCTGTGACAGAAACAGGTGTCGATGGTATATCAAAAGACAGTTACCACTGTGCTGATAAACTTGTTATCTGAAGGCTGCAGTTGCCAGAAGGGCTTTTGTACTGACCTCAAGCCCACCTGGCTGTTGAAAGAGGACACATCAAAGAGGCGCCAAGCCAGAAACAGCCTGACACAAAACCCGTATTCAGTACCACATCCTTTCAAATGGCAATATAATCTCCAACAAGATGTGTGAGGATATGGAGAATATGTCTGTACAGCATAAAATATCTGGCAGCTGTGGTGGGTACTTAGCAGGGTTTACCACAGTCTGTGGGTCACAGCTGAAAACCCCACCAGAGGATACGAACTTTGGAAGATATGGATGAGTCAGATCTACAAAGCAGTTGGATTGTGGGGCAATTGACTTCACTTGGCTAGTATTATTTTTTTAAAATATTGCCAGCTAAATATAAAAAACAAGAGGCCAGTCACAGAGAAGGGATAGGTGACTGTATTTTAGCAAGCAGGTGAAGGAACTGTGGGTAACTACCAGAGCCTGACAGCAGGAAACTTCGTAACTGAGAACAGAGTAAATGCAACCACTGGATGTATAAGCAAGATTAGAGATGTGGTATAACTGTGTTTGGTGATGCTACTGGAATAACGTATTTAATTTTTGCATCCCCTCATTGAAAAACTGAAATGCAGCAATTGCTTGGACAGTACAGATAAAAGGATGATAAAAAACTCCCTTAAAATGAGGGGCTAAAGAACCTCATTTTACTGAGTTTATCAAAGATAAAGCTAAGCTGACTTATTCATGTTTTGTTCACAAATGAAACCGTTTCTGATAATAGAGGGCTTTCTAGTAAACACAGTCATGATAAGAGCCAATGTAGTTGACAGTGATGTTAAACATATTCCTAGAAGACACAAGCTGATTATTTTTATCAGAGAAGATGATTAACAATGGGAAACAGTGGAAAAGACATTTAATGGATTCTCTCTGTCACGTGAAGTTTTAAAATGAAGACTGAATGTCTTTTTAAAAGATATCCCTTAGCTACAGAAAAAAAACTTATGGGCATCATTCAGCAATTACTCTCTCTTGTATTTTGCAAAAGGTCAGGTTGCACGATCATAATGGTCCCCTCTAGTTGTAAAGTTATGAGCCTATGTATTTTTAAAAGCACTCTAAGCTCTTGAAAACAGTTAATTGCACCAAACTATATTATTATAAAAATGAGTCACTGACTAGATGGAGAGGCTGAAAGGGTATCCAGCTGCTATGCTTGTAGGAAACGGACTCAACTGCAAAAGCAAACATATAGATACCACATGGATGTCTATGCAAAAGACCCTGAGGGTACGGAGGCTGTCGGAGCCATGTTGGTTTCTTCTTTGGGTTGAAGGAGATCAGAAAGAAAAATATTAATAATATATCATGCTTGTTCCCTTTGGGCATTTGAAGAAATTTTTATCTGAACTCAGTTTTCCTGTTGCACCAGCAGTCACCCTGGCTACCTCTCTTTCACATTTAGTAATCACTCATGAGCTGGGACTCATGTTTGCAAAACCAGGTGGGTCAGGCTGGTCACGTTCAGACTGGCTGAGCACACAGGACTCAAGTGTCACCAGAGCCCCGCTGAGCTGGAGCTTCTCAGCCTGAAGAGCTGGCTCCTTCCAGCCGCAAACCAGGGACGAGCTCCCATGTAGGCAGTGTTCATCAACAGGGCACCTGGAGGTGCAGCCTTCAAGTCAGGAGCTAATCTCACAGTACAGACTGGCAGGCATCGCTCAGGAGGAATCATTGCATTTCTGTTGGGAAATCTGCAACAAAGCAGAAACCAAAGAAGCACCAGACACATATGGCAACTGATGAGCCCCAATATGGTTTGGTGGTGTCCTTTCATTTCTCTCCCCCTCTGTCCCCTCAAAAAGGGCAAGGAGAAACTTTTCCTCTTCCTTTGCTGTTTTAGGAAAAACATTTTTTAAAGTATTGCGAGGCATCAGGGTAAGCCATTTAAAAGGGAACTATTAAACAACAACCAGAAAAATTACTTTTGAAAAAAATCCATCTTGACAACTATTCCAGGGTGTTTCAGAAGAGTCACTGCGGGTAAGTGATGTTTGCAGTCACTTTTGTTGCTAAATGGTTCACTCTCTCCTTGAACATCGAAACAGCTTTCACCTCACCTTTCAGTTTGCTGGGAACTCTTGCAATTGAAAAAATGTTGACATGTTGTTTGGCTTTTTTCATAGTTTATTTTACTCCACTTGTACAGTATTAGCAAAACTCCAAACTTCCCTGAGAAGAAACGGGTGACCTGTTGGTAAGAGCCTTTGACTTGAGTGACTAACACATTTCCTTTGAGATCTTGCAAATGCATCATCCTACAGGACCGCTTGTGTATCTATCCTGCTAACGTGAAACACAGTGTTGGGAGCCCCAAGATAACACTGACCCTGTTCCTGGACTCACAGAACCACAGCATTACTGCAGCCTTGTCACTGAATAGCACTGCTGCATCAGTATGGACAGGAGCTCAGTCAGCACCTTTGTTTTGTGTCCTGTTGTATGGTATGATGAAACCCATCCTTCAACACTTAGGCACCATTTAGATAAGAAAGGATTTATGCATATGTAAGTTTTGAGAAAGCTTTTGGAAAGACACTGGCATAATATAAACTGGGTTTAAAAATTATATAATATTCCTAATCTTGTAAAATAATGTTCTGGTTTTGACTTCAGGTTCAAATTCACAGAAAGCTTTGCTTACAGTATCTCACTAACCCTCACAAGAACTGGCTTAAAAAAGCGTCACCTGCATCGGATGTAAATGAGTTCCTTCCCCACAAAAAAATAGAAGCTTTATCAGGCTTTTTGAGAGGACCATAAGCCAAAATCTACTCGACTTTCCCCCTCAGCCTCCCTGTCTTGAAAACCAAACTTCACATCTGCTTGTTATCAGTAATTATCTCACAGTAAGCCTCTGAATCATTTAGAAAACTCAAAGCACATGTTTATCCCTGCTGAGGAACCAGTCATTATGATGCTATTTACAGGCCCTTGGTGACCCAAGCTCACTACATGGTGTAGAAAACTGCCAAAGATTTTGTCTCAGGGGTTCTCACTGCTGCTACGTTTAATTACTTACCATCAGCTTTTCAGCCATAAGGCTGCACTCCCTCCTTTCAAGCTGCATTGAGGCATGCCTGTGTGAGGACATGTGGGAAAGCTAAGATAAATCAATTAGACATATGAAGCATGTTACATGTGAATTAAAGCAAGTTAAGTCCTCATGTGGTTACTCTTAGTCAGGAGAATAAAAAGGCTTTCACTTTCCTGTGCAGACAACTTCAAAGCTGCACCATTTTACAACTGCAATGTGTCATATCACAATGAGCAATGAGGGGCCAGGAAGAGATGCCAATGGTCTTGGACAAATGCTTTCACATCTAAAAATGAAAAAAATTTTGGTTGATTAGTAATATGGAAGGATGATATGACCTTCTGAGACCAAACTTTGCTTCTTAAAAACCACTGTGCACACAAAGTCCTCCAGGGCCTTTCTGCTTAGATGACCAGACAAGCCTTGTACTCCTCTTAGCACAAGGATAACTAACAACACTACAGGTTCCTCAAAGTAAGCCTGCTTTTTGTGGGACATGAAGTTTGATCCAGAATTAAGCTTCCACTGATGTTCAAAGCCTCAGATGCAGCTCAGGCCATGTGATAACTGTGCTGAGATAGCAGCTTTGCTCAGTATTTTCAATGTTCAGGAAAGCCATTTAAAGGTCTGATCTTATAGCCAGTATCCAGGTTACAACTGCTGCTTACTGTACCAAAGAGAAAATTCCCAGTATCAAATCCAGACTTTTGCCATTCTGGAGCAAAATGCTAAGGGTATTGGTTTCTCCTTGCACAAAGAAGGCAAATGTCTTCATATTATTCTTCTTAATCCTCTTGAAAATCTGTGCAGGGCTAGACATTTAATTTTTCATGATTTTGAGTCAAAACAGAGCCCTACAGTTTGTGCTTTCCAATGAATACTTTCAGCAGTGATCCGTCTCTAGCTTTTTTTTTTTTTTTTTTTTACCTAAAAGTGTTTCAACAAGCTAAAATGTTCTTTTAAAGTCTCTGGGAGACTTCAAGAAACATCAAGAATCCCAAGACTGCCTCCTTGTCTTGTTTTGCTAAAAAATATTTTGAAAAAGTAACAGCGTCAGATGAGAGTGTTGCAGCTCTCACTGCATTCAGAGAATGTCTCTGTGAGGGGACACACAGAGAAGGGACCTACAATGCCAAACTCCAGATCTTTGCGTATGCATGTGAAACCTTGTCCAAAGCCGCTTACTGTAGCATATCTGTGTGATGTACCAATTATAAACAGAAACAACTACTATAAATTCTATAGAGAAGTTATAAGGCGTCTGTCATCTTTTTAATTTAACTGAAATCCCAAAAGAATTAAAAAAAAATAAAACCAAACCAAAATACTTCAGCAGATTGAAAACAGCTGAATGTCACTGAGATTTCCATTTCTTCATGTGGAGAAGTATCTGTAGCTGACAACTTCAACCACGCGTTCTGCACGCCGCCTCATTTCGCACTGTGGGGGGGGATGTTTATAGAGCCGCTCACAAGTGTTATGGTCTTTAACAATATAATACAGAGAACTGGAAAAGCTTAAAGAGAAAGCACTTGGGTACAGATAGCTCAAAACCAAAGCTAAGTCTAACTTAACCCTGCCTCAATTCTCACATTCCTATTACCAAACTAGTACAAAATTTGACTACAGTTAACATTTCTGGCTTTATCTTGAGAAAACCATGGAAACCTGGGGTTGGATTAAAAAAAACGCTTCAACTGCTTTGTAATGTGACACTGGAAAAAAGTCTAGAGGTGATAAGTATATACAAAATATCTGTTTTTGTCATGTAAATAGGTATTAAAAGTTCAATTAACATTCCACAGTGGTTTGACAGAATAGACTTTGAAGAAATCAAATTAAAAAATAAAAATGTGTATGCAATTTATTTTGCACATCTCAGTGCCACTGGTCCAGTTCAGTAGGTGCTATGGGGCTGTCACATTACTCAGAGGCGAAATGTGTATTTTAAGTCTGCCTTCATTAAAGCAGTGCAGCACAGTTTTCTTTACCTCTCCAGCTTGTGGCTCGCACAGGGACTTGGACTGGACTGATTCGTTTTGCTGAAGCTTGACCTGGGATGAAATGCTGGAGATGTACATCACTGACATACAGGAGGGAAAGACAGTGATGAACTGGAAGGGGTTGTTTCTCTGGCTGTTGAATACTGTCATTCTCCTCTCACACAAGAGGCTCATGATTTGGAAGTGGCACCAGCCTCCTGGGTAGGTCCCCACATACATTTTGCTCCACTGAAGGTTTTACAATCTTTTCTTCAGGTCCTGCCGTAGTTAACCACAGCTTTCCACTTCCATTTAATTTTTCTTCAAGATGTAATTCCTGCAATGTGCTCAAGCTTGGAGCTACCCTTGAAGATCACTCAGAGGCAACAGCTGCCACACACTGTGGCTTCCCACTTGCTAGGAATTGCTCACCACAGGCAACATGTCACAACCACTCTTTCAATACACTGTACAGATTCGCATCTCTCATGTTCAAAGTTGCATTGATCTAGACAAGCTGAGACGCAGGGAAGCTGGCGTCTTTGAGCTAGCTTGCTTAGGTTGGAGAACCAAGGACTTGATCCACACAGGCTTAGGCAGCATCTCACTTTTGGGTACAGTGAATTTCCAAGCCTTTTAGAGCCAGACCTCCCTGCTCCTGCCCTCTCTTTACTCCACAGGATCATCCTGGTGCCTCCTTCTGCACAGACCTCATTAGCAGGCTCTTCTGGTACCCCCCTGCCTTCCTGCCATCTCTCCTTGCGGGGCCCATGCCACATGAGGCTGATATAGAAGCTGATGTCCCTGCAGAGCCGGCTACCTGTGCTGTGCTCTGCTCAGTGTTGTGCCTTGTTGGACTGAGCAGGAGCTGGTGAGCTGTAACTCAGGCTGCATGTGTGTTGCTCAGCTTGGGAAATCAGGACATGACTCAGAGAAGGAACCAGGGTGAGCAGGTGTGGTTGCATTAAGTTACCACCTTAAAAAGGGGAAGGTCTGTACCAGGCGGTGGTTATCTTGGAGGTGTTGTGCTGGACATCAGAGCGTCAAAGCTGAGGCACAGCTTTGCAGGGCTGTACTATAACCTCCGGTTCACCTAACTGCAGCTCCTAACAGTAAACACCATAATGGAAAGCTTGGCATAACTAAGCAGGGATAGGATCTTTCAGACTATAACCAACCTTTTTTGCATAAGAATGCAACCATAAGTGTTTGAATTTAGCTAGCTCTTGTTTTGATCTGCATGCAGCCTGTTTATACTGCCTAACTGTAGTCATTCCTGTGGCTTTGTTTGTTTGTTTACAACAGTACTGGGAGTTTGGGAAAATGTTGCAAAAGATTCAAATAGCAAAAATGGCAGTCATTCTTTAACCTAATGTTTAGAGTTTACAGGGGGGCTTTAACATGCATTACAATATTGCAAAACTCCAGAATGTCTTCGTGTAGTTTGTCAGTATACGTCTGGGGACAATTTATGCAGTGCTGAGAAACAGCTATTTCTGGTACAGCTGTGAGTTCTTGCAGTATCAGGCACACAAGATAAACCACCTATTCAAAGACGATGGAGATTCAAACAAGTTCACTATTAATTGACTTCTACCATTGTGAAAAATCTGTATAAGAAGTTCTGAGATCAAGAAAAAGAAAAGGAGGTGACACCACCCTCCTGTTATGTCCCCACACAGTATTTGCATGACTGAAGGATTTACAGCAGTATTACTTATTTTCTTTCTTTCTCAGATTCAAATGGGCTTTCTGAAGATGTCCTGAGCTGAGTTTGTATGCTATATTTCCCATACCCAATATATATATTAAAAAATTGGCCCTTTTCCCAGGATTTGTCAGTCTTACTGATACATCAAGCTAAAGAGTCTCAACCTTCCCATAGTCTGGTTGGAGACAGTATTGTTCACCTGAAGAAGCAAATGTCTGCTATCTTATTTAGCAAGAATCAATGGGACAGTTCAGTAAGGGAGAGTTTGAAGAGCTCTGAGATAGGAGCTGCAGTTCCAGCAGACTTTTAAAGAGGGTATTTCTATTCTAGATTCATTAGATAAGTACACTTGAAAATTTTCCTTACCTCCCAGTGCAGGGCCCCAAACCTACAGTTCTGGTACCATGAAATGGAAACAGTTCGTGAAGTGGGGCATGAACGGCATTCTTTCTTTAAACAGCAGTTGAGTGCTCTGACATCGAAAACCACAGGGGCTTTCTAACCAACCTCCATGTGGACACTTCCAGGTGAAACGCTCTCTCCCTTTGCTTCTCCTCCAGCCTATGCCTAAACTACCAGACTTACACAGTGCAGTGTAACTTTTTGGTGTGACACTGATGACATTCACTTAGTGTGCGCAGTGTATTTTCTAGAAGGCATGAACAATGAATTCAAGATGTCTGTTCTCTGTTGCCTGAACCTGAAATTTTCACCCAGAATTGCTCAGGGTTTTGCTGTGCTTCCTTTTGTCCTTTACTTTGTTGAACCTCAGTGTGTGAGATTTGCAACCGCATGTTCCCCCTCAGTATTGAGGATTACTCTGGCTTGTGGTGAAATATCCCATCCTACACTTTCTTTGCTCACATCTGGAGCAAGGCATGATGTCATCAGTACGGTATGTCATCTGCCTCATCTCCCCTGGTAAAAATTAGGAAATTTGCTTGATGCTTAGCATTCATTCAAGAGTCCTAACGGAACATGAAGCTGCTCGGAGCAGCTTACCCGCTCTGGCCAGTGTGATTTATCTGCGCCATCACACAGCTCTCTGGGAGGATTTTAACAGGCATTGCATTACTCTCAGAAAAAAATAACTTTAATCATTCACAAATTCCCATTCCTCTCTGCTCTTCCCCTAGTCTTGAATCCCACTTCTGTGCCTTTAAAGGTGAATTATTTTTTTGTTTCCCTTTCATTCCAGCAGAGAGATGGCCCCTTTTCTGTTTCAATGGGATCTGGGCCTTCCTGCTGCAGCTGCTCCCTCCTGGCCAGCAGCCGACTCTCTCATCCAAACTCACTCTTAATGTAGTTTATTTTTCTCTGTCTTACTTGTTTCATCTTTGTCTTTTCTTCAGGCTGGAGCTCTCTTAATCAATCTCAGTCTTAGCCCTTTTCCCTTTCAATTCATCCTTTTCTGCTCTGCGTGGTTTGGGGGTAAGGGAAACAAGGCTTCCTTGAAGTGATTTGCTTACTCTCTTTTTTTTCTGATTTCCTTACTCTTCTCTTCCTCTGCCAGGGAGGTCAGGCAAGCTCTGACCTTGGGTAACAGTGTAAACTGGAACATTTGTGGTTGCAACAGAAACAATTCTTTAATTAATTAAATGATCCAGAATTGCAGAATGAAGCCAGCAGAGCTCTCCTGCATACTGAGATCTACTGCACTAAATCCACTACCTCTTACAGTGCTTTCCAGGCTGAAGCTTACTCAGGGAATAAAGTCATGACTCTGATATCATCCTTAATTTCCTTGCAATACAAATCAGACATATTTATTTTTACCTTTTAAAAAAAATAAACTCAAGTTTTGTTGTTTTGAACCTTATTTTGCTTCATGTTGCTCTTCCTTATATGACTGAAGAGTCACAAAGTTGATAGACTTGAAATACCTGAAATATTCTGTAAAAAATGATGATATGAAATCTTCATTGGAAACAAGTAGTGCCTACGTTTGCTCCTATGGATGCAGGTAGGCACATATCATTAATTCCCATGGAAACAGAGTGCAGCCTTACAGTATCCATCTGAAATTTTTTAAAACCATAGTGGCCTGAATGGGGTCTGAGAATGTGCCATATATGTAAGAGAAAGAGAGAGACTCTTTAGGGGACTTTTTTGTCTGCTTAACACATGTTCATAGAGATCAAGCTACCCTCTTTAGGGGTGCCAGGGTCACTCAACCAAGCAAATTATCTAGGGAAAACACAGGGCAATGTCAAAACACCATTTGCTCCCATGGTAGAGGCTTATCTCACCAGCTCGTAAGCATCTAAGCTAAGTGTTTTAGAAATGCCAGCTGGCATTTCTGGGCTGACTATTCTGATATAAAACCATGGTGACTGGAAAACGTGAATAACCCATGTAGAAACTATCCTTAATTAATAATCACATTTCTTCAGAGTCCCAAGTTTGCCATGTAATGTTCAGTAGCCTCCTGTTACGACTAGCCACGCTTTACCATGCCATCTGCAGAAGAAAATAACTGCATCTAACAGAAGCCTCTCTTTATTTAGAGCTGCAGGGGGAACTAATTGAAGGTAAGTGAAACTACAGCTGCTAAAATAATTATATGGCATCTAAACTATTTTGGAAAGCTCTCATTGTTTCTCAATATGACATATGCAGAATACGACTGGAAACCTACCATCACCATAAGCAACATAGTTGTGGCAAACAATGCACCCAGCACTCTACAGGATACCACTTAGCATAGATATCTGTGACACTCGTATGTTTTGTGTGTATGTACACACAAACACACACACTTTATATACCTGAACCTTTTTTAGTACTCTTACTAGATGCGTATAGTGTTCGAGAGTTATGTGAGAGAAAGATGTATTGGCATTATACGATTGTAATAAAGAGATGCCCACTTTTTTGCCAAGCAAAGCATTTTATAATCACACATGGAACTGATTGTTTGGAATTAAATACATTAAACATTACTCAACCAGTCTTCAGTTAAGGAAAATTTTCTTTCAATCATTTTCATGTAACAAAAAGGCTTGCACATCATATATATGCAAAGAATGGCAGTACTGAAGCTCAGAAAAAGAGTTTCAGATGAGGTTTGAATTATTCCAAACTCAGGGCTCAGTGGGGAGCTCAGATTTTACATTTGCACAAGGATGCAGCTGTCAAAAAGAGGTAAAATCAATTGACAAAGAGCACCAGAAAACTAATCTGATTTTGTTATTTGGACCTTATTCAAAATAAGTTCTTTAAAATGAAGAAGAGAAGGATGAGTGTTTGGACTCCTTCTATATTAACTGTTTGTCTCCAAATGATGTTCCTCATCATGGCATTTCAGCCTCTTTTTAAAGTGACTAATACAATCAGGTCTGCAAAGGCAGGCATTATCATGGTCTAATCCAAAGGGAGATCCGGCTTTCATTTTACAAGTACATTCTTCTCCTTACACCCAATCCAACGTTTGTTATTAATTGAACTAAATATTTTGGGGTAACAGTGTTTCCCCAGTAAAGGCATGACAAACTTGTGCAGGAGTGCAGGGCACTCCCCTAAGGGTGCACACTCTCCCCAGCCTTCCCAAGTCTAGTGCTTTGGGACTATCCAGAGCAATACCCCCTGTACCTTCACTCTTGGGGAAAAAGAAATATAGGGGTCTATAATACAGTTATTGGAAAGTTTATCAACAGTAGGCTCACTTTTGCTGCTTGTCTAAGTGACAACGCAGCCAACATGCAAATATCTAAGTATGTATTCAGCATCACAAAAACAAAGTATTAATAGTTTGTTATAAAAAAAATAAATCTAATGAGAACCTTGATGACATCTTAGTACAAATATTACTTGGAAAAAAGAATGAATAACAGAAATTAAATAATTCTCATACCTTGGAAACAACATGCTGTTTTCCAGGAGATGGAGAAAAGGAGATGAGGCCACAAAATGGCAGGACAACAGATGCATTTACTACTTTAAACAATATATGGTCAGTGAATATCTATTGCTAAAAGACAAAAGTACAAATCTCCAATTCAAATATTATTTTTATCATTTTTGGATGTTGAAGATGGAAATCTACCAAAGATCCAGACAGAGTCTGAATGCTTTTGTAAATAAACACTTTGGAAAAATACTAGGCACTAAATGGACTTCAGGGATAACATATACCACCATATCATGTAACACAAGATATACCAGAACATCCAACAGCTCTCTATGTCTACAGTAAACCATAAAAATGCTCTAAGAAACAATAGATAAATGGTGAGGAAATATGTAAATGATGAAGCTGATTTGTTTGCCATAGCAGACATTGAACAGGGTAGTGGATAAACCCTCAAAAAGCCTAACTAAAATAATTCCTTCTTCCAAGCCTGCTGGGACGAGGAGAAGAGTACCACTTAACAACATGCTCAACATGAAAGAAGGAGTTAGGGGCTGCAATGCCCATTAGCTTCTACTAGGGCTCAGAGCAAGTCACAGCATCTTAAAAACGCTGTATCATCTAAAGATCCAGACACAAACCTTCTGTGACTTTTAAAAGTACCTTAACAACTAAATCCTGCTGAAATCAAAGAACTGTTAAAAGACAAGTAAAAACCATCACTTTGCAACACTGAAAGCAAGCGTGAATTAAAAATGCAAAATTTTTTCAGGATCACCTAGTCAACTAGTCTGTCAATGCAAAATGTATTATGTACAGTTTCTGTTTTTTTCCCAAAGTTGTTTCTCATTGCAGTTCTAATGGACCCTGTATGAAACGAGGAAGTAAACAGGTCTAAAAGAGGTATATAGGAGCTATAGACAGGCTGTATGAGGCCTGCTCTCAATTACGGCAGAGCTGGAAGGAGTGCAAATGAAAACCAGACTGACAGTCTGGGTATTTTATGTCTCAACGAGACCTGCAAATTTAGATAGTGTCAAGAACATCATATATGAAGTTTGACTGATAAAAGGCTCAGACACTGAATGGTCTCAGCTTGTAGTCATCTTCATTTGACTTGATTGAAAACATCATTCCCTTTCTCAGATGGTATGTAAGTTACATCAGTGGAAGGACATGAAGTTTACCTTGCTGGTGCCCTTTCAGATCAAATGTGTTAGGAATGACCCTGACATGCCAGAAGTGTTGACTGACAGTCTTTTTCCCTCAGATGCTGGAGAGGTTATGCAAATCACAGTGTTTATGAGCTGCTACACAAGACCCAAGCCAAGTCTGGTAGAAACCATCCCTCCATTTCACTGGCTCATAAGCCCACCCAGAGGAGCTGGAAACCTCAGTGTTTCTTTTTTATGGAATGAGAAAATGCCACACTGAATTTGAGAAATTGAAAAATAGATTGAATTGGACTTCAGTGCCAAGATACTTATGTTTCAACTGCCTTTTTAAAGTAACAGCAGATAGTAGTTTCCATTTTCCTTGAAGCCATTCTCAAACAGGAGAAAGGGTCTGAAGAGTAAGTTATGGTCTGTGCCAGCAGAAAGGATTAAGGTTGTCAAGATACTGTGATAAGAATTATGGTACTTTCACATTAGGATTTGGGATTGGGAGTATTGAAAGAGGGCTCTTATAGAGAAACTTGGAGGCTGTCCTCATTTTCCCTGCTACACACTACTCCTAGCTGCCCCTCTTCATACTACAATAATCATTAGAATAGAGAAGCTGTTGATTTTAGTTTGGAAATCAGCTCTCAGGCAAGCAAATATCGATAAAACACCAAGATGTAGTTGAAGTTGAATATATTCTCCAAATTTCTAAACCTGGAAAAAAAATTCCAATATAATGACAGCACCGAAAGAATGCATGCCCTCTCCTGCAGAGATAAGAATGGGCACTACTCAGATAATGGCTGTCAGAGGACACGTATTTGTCATACAAAACAAAGCCATATCTCATCACACAGCTCTGTGCTCTCTCCATCTCATCTCATCTCATCTCATCTCATCTCATCTCATCTCATCTCATCTCATCTCATCTCATCTCATCTCATCTCATCTCATCTTTCCTTGTATTTCAGCTGCATCCGTACCAATGTTGATCAGTGTAAAGTCTTACTTCAAGTGATAGCCAACAGTCCTGTTTATACATTCCTGCACGAGACTGAGGTAGTTCACTACAACCCTGTGGAAATGTCTGAGCATCCTCTATGTTACATTAGCTACACACACAGGCAAAGATAATCTCTCCATCAGGCTCAAGGCAGCACGCTATGAAGAGCTGTGTTCTTCTGGCAGCTCTGACCCATGAGCCAACATGCATCTGCCAACATGTTAAATATTCAAACACATAAGCACAAAGAGGAGGTTAGAGGAAGACAAACTACACAGGTTACACAGGGCTACATCTTTACAGCAAAGACAAAAGGACATGAATAAGGCAGGTTTCACTTGCCCCAGTGTGGGCAGTCTGTGGGTTGCTTGTAGGCTCTCTGTGAAAAGTGTGTTGGCGTATGTTGGACAGCACCTATCTAGCTGGCTCCACAAACTGAGACACTGCAACGGACTCTGTCCTCCACCAAACTCAAACATGTTCAGAGAAAAATATTTTTTAATAAAGAGTAAAAATATTGCCAATATTTCTGAGTAAAGGATTCCTAATGACTAACTTGACCAGTAAATTAATTCCATAAAAAAAGTGATTTGGATAAACTTGGAAGTCAAAGGAAGTAAAAGAAGCTTGCAAAACTTTGGCATTTAAACAGATTCAGAAATAGAATACATGTGGCCATAGATGAACAACAAACCCCTTTAAGATTCTGATTTTCTAAAAAGAAAATAGCTGTAGATACTTGGAATGTTTTCAGGACAGGCTGCTATGGTTAGGGTCTTCATTTTTGCAAAGTAAAAGAAAAGCAAGACATTGTCTACAAACATAGCATTGTGCAGATAAAGCAGATTTCAGAGTGGAAATTGCTCTTGGTATTGAAACTATCAGCGTCTTGTGCATTGAAAAGAAGACAGTCTTGAAGAGAGCAACCTCCCTGCAAAGCAAAAAGTGTAAAACAGCTGGCAGGGTGTGCCAGGCTTATTTCCCCTGACCTGTCTTCCCTGCGCCCCCCATCCCGCTCTTTCACCCATAGGCCAGAAGCATCAATAAGCTGAGTGTCAGGATGTCTGTTATGGCCAGGGCTATGGCATCATCCCGCACCCAGCCTGCACTGATGACTTACAGACTGGCCACTCCAGCACTTGGTCTGTAGCTGTGGGCTTGCTGTACACATGCTCCCCACACGCATGTTGTGCTTCACAGGCATGAGAGAGAGGTGTCTTGCCCACCCAGATGAGCAGTAGGGCTAGAAAGGGTCTCTTGAAAATTTGTTCCTTCCCAGCTTAAATAAGAAAGCTAATAAAGAAAGCAATAGAGACTCTAATATATGATAATAATTAAAACATAATCAGATGGTGACAAATGAAAAGGTTAGAGAAGAAGCATAATTGTAAGGCAGTAGCTGAGCTTCCGCTTCTTACAAAAACAAGAGAGACACTATGAAGGATGCCATATTGCACTTGGCTCCTGTCCTAAAATAATTCCACATTATAAATATTTGACACAGCACTTAAGACTATTGCCTCCACAGGATTTAATGTAGTATAATGTAATACATCTGTTTGCTACCCACATGGTATGAAGAAAGGGAATGGGTAAGGTATGAACAAAAAATGCAAAACTATATTGTATACTGTTACTTCTGTGTTGACCATGCTGCACTCATTATCTGTTGAATTAAGATAGTGGCAAATATTTCACAATACCTGAATAGCATGATCTCTTTCATTTTGATCTAGAAGACTACATCAACCCTGTTCCTTCCTTGACTTTCTGTACCCATGAAAAGCACCATGACAAATTGTGACTTGCATGGACACTACATTCAATATGAAAAGTTGGAGTACCTGTATGAAAGTGCAGCAGTGTAAGACAGGTGCAGTCAAATAACATAGGGAAATATGCCTGCTTTTTATGTCTTCAGTTTAAGTACTAAAAATCTATTACCACCAGCTTACTCTACTTCAAAACTGTACATTAACGTGTTAACCAAGTTAATAAACCTTTCAATTAACCACACTGCAGCTAAGTGACACTTTCTTACTCCGAAGAGTTGCAGGATTGCCCTAATTCAACAGTTATTTCCTGTGTGAGTTTCTCTGCTCAGTATCCTTTCGGTTTACAGAGGAATCTTAAGGGTATCTTTAAGAGAATCTTACAGTGTATCTTAAATAATAAATGTTATAATCAAAGAAAAATGTTAAAATCCATAAGTCACGTTAACAAGTAAACAAAGTAATGTGCAGACAATGCATAGGGGATGACACACACTTGCATCACTGCAGGTCTGTCAGTCTCCTGATAACAAACTCCATGCTGGCTTTTTGTTCTTCTGACGACAGTTTAGATTGGTTTGGAAAGAAAGCCACACTGAGAAGGTAATTACAGCACAAACTTCTGGTTTCCACATGGTGCCATAATCAAAGTGTGCCAATCTGTGGTGCTCCCAAGCTTGACAGAGTTAGAAAAAAAGAAAGAAATTCTTACTGTGGGACAGAGTAAAACCTTTCCAGCCCCAGAAGATGGAGTCTCTCTTCATTCATGTTTCACTTTCATTGAAGCATTTTCACATACTACTAGACCCAACCAGGGTTTTCAAAGGGGCAAGCCAGCTTAGATGGCCTTTGTCCCTTTGGAAATGTCAGCACTGAGCTCCAGAGAGACCACATATGATCTGTGAAGGGGCACAGCTCTATGCACCTGCACTCCAGCACTACCTGCCTGGAGAATCCAGAAAGCAGGAGGTGGCCAAGAGACACGGTTTAGCCAGGAGCTACAGCTGTGCCAAGCCAGGAGCTACAGCTGTGCCAGGCCAGGAGACATGGTTCAGCCAGGAGCTACAGCTGTGCCAGCCTCCCAGGTCCCACCAACACTGAGTGACCTGTTACTGAGGGTTCTGGGAATTAATTACAATGGATGCACTTTGGTAAGCTCAGTATCTCTGTGACAATCTTTTCCTATGTCAGAACCTCATTTTGTTTTCTCTGAAAGCTGCTGATGAAGCAAACACTTCTCTTTTTTTGGAAATTGCTTTGGCATCTCTCAGAATATCAAAACAAATAAATCATTTAGCAGAAAAAAACAGATTTAGGCACAATTTGGCATGCCACTATTTTGACTCCTTTACTATATAACTTTTCATAGCTGTGCCTCATCTGGGAAAAGACACAAATCCATCATTTGTGGGAAGTTAGATAATTAGTCACTCTAAATTACAACTTATGAACTACAGCTAAAACCTAACCAGACTGGTAAACAGGAATTGCAAGACTGTGATTTTTGCTTCTTTACCCAGAGTTTCACACAGATTAAATAAATGCTTAATTCAGCCCTTCTCTAGCTGCAGTTCACAAGCCAGGAGTGGTTCGTGAAACCACACAGCTTGCTCACAAAGTCATATTAAATGGTAACATTTCTCAGTTCTGTTTGCCTGCAATGGTCACCCCCCTCATATTTAGCATTTACTGGTTCATTCATCCACAGCTTGGAGATCTGTAGAGATCTGGTCAACCTAATGACCAGGAATGTATCCAGCTGTTCATAAACAATTTTCCATTCAAATACACAAAAGCCAACAGCACTCCTCCTGCAGGAGCCAAGAAACCAAGGTAAAAGCATTCTGAATAAAGTATTAATATTTTTTTACACCAGGCAACGTTTACATTTTTCCTCAGCAAATAACCCATCCATATGTACTTGGTTATGGATGAATTTCTGATTTCACACACACTGTGGGCAAACACTGTGGTCAGAGGTTGCCGGGAGCATATATGTGCATAGCTGTTAGTCATCATGTTCTCCTATCTTTGTAGAGGACATAATTAAGAGTATATCATTCACCTCTTTTGTTTGCTTTATGGATAGACCTGGCTGAGAGCAGCAGGAATCAGCTCGAAACCTGGGTCATGAATGTGGATGATTACAAGAAGGATGTCAGCTAGCATATTTGATCTCTCGAGCTTGGAGGACAATTAGAGCAAAATTGAACAGCTTAAGTTTTTCTTTAATTAGCCTTCAGTCTGCAGTGTATAGGGGTGCAGAACCTAAATCAATTCTTACATAACTCATGGCCCTCTTTTCTTTTTCCATCAATATTACTATTTCCATTGAAAAATATTTAACTTTTTGAAAGCAGGGAAATCTGATAGTCATTTATTGCCCCCACACTGCTTAGAAATTCCATGCTTTTATGTGCAGGAAGCATTGTGTTGATTTTGGCTTCCCCATGAGTTAAAAATCTTGTTTAAATGTTGCAGAATCTAAATGCTCTTTGAGGTTTTTCTGTGTTGTTTTATGGAAAGGCTTCTGCCTGATTATTTACAGATGCTGTCTCTGAGAAAGCCAAAAATAGTCCTTTACTAATTCAAAATTTAAACTAGCATTTTTATTATTTTATTGTGTAACCAAGGAATTCTGCTCTGGGGTCCTCAGTTCAAAGAGGAAAACAGAGCCCTTTGGCTCGCTGTTGGCACCACAGGCAGCGGCATTCCTGTTCAGCGAATGGCAGTGCCAAGCCTTGGCAGACCATAGGGTCCTCTCCAGCAGAAGTGCAGCCTCCAAAGCATCTTGCAGCACAGACTTCCCAGGTTACACGACCATGAAGGACTCGCACTGTTTCAAAAGTTACTTCTCTCACAGTAGCACAGGGTGTTTAAAACAATTTTAGGAATTACAACAGCCCTTCAAGCCATGCTGCTTTTCTACGGCCACCTTGGCTGAGCATCAGTAAGGGATATTTTTCAACAGTTCATGAAGTGCTAAGATAGATCTCGAGCTCAACAAGCAAGAAATGTTGCCAGCTCAGCAAACAAACGTTTCATCAGATGAAACACTCCTCCAATGTTTCTCTTCACTTCTCCAAGGTTAAGGAGAGTCATGAACACTAACAAACAGGGACTACCCTTGTCAAAGGAGAGCCAAAGAGCTTGGATCTCATCCTTGCCAGTCTAAAGACCAATTTTACTGTTTATTCCCTCAGCAACCAGCAGCAGAAGAGTTGCACTTTCCTTGCTGCCTCAAGAAACTGCTTTTCTATCCTAGGTTCTGTATCTACCTGGTTGGGAGGTTGTTCCACTGCTCAGGAGACCGTGTGTTAGATTACTCCCATCCTGTGGAGTAATCCTCCTGGATCGCAGCGCCAGCAGTCCCAGGAAAGGACTAGGAAGCAGCACGAACCAGCGATCTAGGAGGTGGGTTATCAGACATTATTTCTGCCTCACCAATTTCTACAGTATGCTTCAAAAAAGCCTTCCTGACCCCAGTGAACTCATCAGCCTCTCTAGATCCCTGTGTCATGCGATGGTGAGGAGGGAGAGTGATGTATCAAAAGCTCAGCACTGCAGTAAATAAGAAGATACATTAGTGTTATAATCACTAAAAGTTCTGCATAAAATATTGTTGATAAAACATTTGCAGACGTAATTTTCTGCCTGTCAGCAGGTACCAATACTACACAAAAGCTGCTCCTAACTCAGTCTGCACAACACTTGCCTACTACAATGTGGCTTGGAAACAAAACAGGACAAAGTTTGTGGGCCTACATGGTAGACCAAAGTGTCTTATAACAGACTGGCCTACAATCTGGATGATATCTTTCAAAATAGAGCTTGGGAGGTTTGAGTTTATTTCCTACAGTCTAACTTCTTATCGAAAACAGCATTATGGATTTTCTGAAAATAACAGCAAACCCCTCTCGGGTGACTGCGTCACAGACTTTTTTAGTTGGTACAGAATCTGCAATCATTCTGCAGTTTCATTAAAAAACCCAAAACAACAAAATGGGGCTACGCTTACTTCCTGCAGCTGAAAATTTCCTTCACGTCACATAGACACATCTCCCAGATGACTGGAGAAGTTGGTACACTGACAAATAATTTAGGTTCGTATTTGGCTGCAACAAAATATTATCACTTATTTTGAAGGTCAGAAACTTCTCTAGAAAAATTAGCATTTTAAGGTTTTAACTTTTTTTCAAACCACAGGCTTCTTCCAGATATGAAACCACTTGAGAACCAAGATCACAAAGCCAAATTTGATCTAAAATTAAGCTCTGATTTTTCCTTCCTGAAACACGATGGAGCTTGGATTCCTACAGGTTCTGGCTGGATACAACTCATCTCTAGCACTGTATGACTGGCATCTGCTGAATGTGCTGAGACATGGGGCTGAACTTACAGATTAAATACAATATGGTGAAGAGGGAAGAAATAATAAAGGATGTATTCTAGAGAAGCTGTTATATGTTTAATTAAAATACATTGTTCTGCATTATATAATTAAAGTACAACCAAGAAACTCTGCTCTGGGGCCTAGGACCTTTTGAGGAGTCTTACTAAGGACCATACACTGGGAAGACCTGTATGATATGTTTAGTCCTGTAACGTTTGTCAGCCACAGCAAAATCTGGCCCTACAGTTACTTCTCCTATTTCTTGTAACTACATTTTGAAAGATAATGTACATGAAAGATAATCTGCACTGCTATGCTACTTTTCATCCAAAGATTTTACAAGTTTTAGAAATATCTATAAATTTCTCTTAACAGTGTCGTTCCTCAGCACTGCTGCAATTTAAGAACCTCCCACAGTAAACCAAAATTTTTAGTCCCAAAACTTCTGGCACTTATCTCTTGGGTTAAAAGTTACTTGTTCAGTGTGTTTTGTTTTTTATTTCCATGCTGGGATCATGGATCTGAGGTATATTTGGAGATGTCCTCCACCAGCCTTGCTTTGTCTCCAGCTCCCTCACTTTCTCCTGAGCTCTGTGGTCTGCTGTTCTCAGAGGTGGAGAACCACACAAAACATTGTTTCCTCCACCAGCCTTGCTTTGGCTTCAGTTTTCCTTCCTGTACCAAAAGGATGATGACACATATTTTCCTTGTTGAAAAGATCAATGATCACTGTGGGATGACCAGTGAATTCCTACTGTTGCTGAGGAAAAGATTTTAATAAAAACTCTTCATCTGTCCTCACCTTGCTGATGAATATGCAGTTTATCAATAACATGACACACAAGAAACTGAAAGATTTGTGCTGGAGGCAGAGTGTTTTTTCTTTTTTCTAATAAAAAGAGGAGTGACTAGCAAAAATCTTCTTTGGCTTCAGATAGGTCAAATGGATGTGCAAGGTGTAACTAAGCATCTTCCTCTAAGTATATGCTGTGAGAATGACATCTACTGAAATATGACTGGGTAAAGAAAATGTCTTGATCAATTTTGAAATCCAGTTCTGAAAGAAAAAATGGAGGATGATGGTCTCTGATGAAATAATAATAATAATAATAATAATAATAATAATAATAATAATAATAATAATAATAATAATAAGAAGAAGAAGAAGAAGAAGAAGAAGAAGAAGAAGAAGAAGAAGGAGAAGAAGGATATTTCCCTAATCCTACTAGTATTGTTTTGACCATCACTGCATGCAGCACTTGTGACTCGGCTCTAAATCCTCCATTGTTTCCATTGTTGGAACATGTGAGGTATTAACTAAACTCCACACCTATTTTGTTCCTTGCTTATTAAAAATTTGGGAAGCTTCTTTTAATAACCATATCAACAGGAAAAGCGTGTACAATTGACAGAAAAAATTGTACCCTTTCTATCATTTTTATGGTATAATAAAACTTCTGCTATTGGCCAACAGTATTGCACTGAAACCAAGAACATTAGGTGGCAAATCAAGTGCTCCACTTTTGAGGGATTTTCTCCTCTAACCTTTCCATTTACACATTTATAGGTCTCTAAGAGCTATGAGGAAATCTGTCCAACATTAAGTACTTGAGCACAGTTACACTGGCAAGACTCGCATCTCGCCAGAGCCTAAAACTGATCCCGTATAAGAGCACCTCAGCAGACTGAATTTGTTGGCAATCTGAGCATGGGTGCAAAATGCACATGGGATGCAAGTCAGTCAGAAAACAGGCTTGATGCTTGGTAGGGTTGGGGATTAACTGGCCTGCCTTGGGCGTTGCTGCGGGAACCGAGCTGCACTACCTGCATGCTGTTGGTATTAATTAACGTTTGTTTGTGTGTCACTGCATTGCACTGCAGTTACACAGGCAGCGTTGTGAGCGCAGTGCTAGTCACCTGTGTGATGCAGAGTCCCTGTTGCAATCTGCTGATAGTGGTCTGGCTGGCTCTCACTGTTTTCTTACACAGGGCCAGAGGATTCTCCAGGACCTTCACACCCATTCCTGAGACAAAGCAGAGGCACTAGCCTGAAATATTTCCTATCTTCTTGCGTTTTGAGCATATGCTCACTATAGACTGTGTAAGTCTTCTGCTCTCCTGTGCCAGGATAGGTTTTGTTTGTCATTAGTCAACTCCTCCTTTGTAATCTCAGTGTTTCTATCTCATACCTGGAGAGAACATTAAGCCAAAATTAGTGACCCATGGCTAAACATGCATCATGGCCAGTATGTTATTAGAACAGTATCTCCACAAGCAGCAGTCTCTGCTGAGCATCAGTCCTTGTCTTCCTGACTCTGCCATACTCCTCCATATAGCTTACTAACTCGGATTACGTGTAACATCTTTTGTTGTTTAGGACTAATAGGATCCAGTTGAACTATGCATAATTACATCCAGGTCTCCTTCCACGAATGGCTTGTTCCCTCTGTCAATGATCTAGTAAGTAAAAAGACATACCATTAAATAGAGAATGAGTAATGCACACTGAGGTGATTATTATGCTGTGGTGCTCATGCTAACAGCTGGAAAAGATCACAGATTACTGAGGCTACATAGGCTTTGGGATGGCCCCTGCAAAACATTTTCAAGAATCCAAAGTTTCTTTCAGCGCTCAGGTTAACATATCTTTCCAGGCTGCTTTATCCTTCTTCCAAATCATTGCTTCCCTCACCCCACTTGCCACATCTTGAGGAAGGTTAGTTAATCTCATCATGGAGATATCCTTGTGAAAACCGGGGAAAAAATCTGCAGCTCACAGTCGTCCTTAAATAATAGTTAATGGAGGATCCAGGACACAAAATTCTCTTATCAACACCTCTTTAGTTCAGTTAGCCTTGATAAAAGTCACCGATAGGCATAAGAGCCTGATGCTGGACAAGTTAGATTGGTGTGATGGATCACATGAGAATTCCCCAGTTTGAGAGGGTTACGTGTCAAACATGGGGCAGACCCAGTCGGCTGGCTCCAGGACCCCTGCTGCTGACCACAGGCATGGGGAGGGGGTGAGCTGGAGGTGGCCAATCTGCTACTCATGCTGCCAGCATGTTGTCCAGTGCTGGAGACAGTGGACTGAAGGAGAGGTCCACGCACTGAACATTGCCTGGGGTATACACTGTGCAAGTCTCAGAAGTGCTATGACCACCCCAAAAGTGCTCTGAACAGAAAAGGAAATGGTGTATGCCAACCTCCCCCCTCCCTGACCTCATGGGGAGGCAACAAGGGTTTAATTTACATGGAATTGACTCATGGGATAAAGAACCCATGGGATATTGCTCCTTCAAAAAAAGAGGGAGCCATCACAAGAACAGGGTCACCTGAGGGGCCCTCTGCTAGCCACAGGAGCCAGAAACTGATTTTCCATGAAAAAGCTTGTGGCTTGGGGAGGAGCTGGAAGGGAGTGAGAGGAGCAAACTCTGAGGCCAGAGTGAGCTGCTAGTGCTCATGCTGGGTAGGGAGGTTTCTTACTCGCTGGCAGAAGCCCACAGTATGCTTGCTGGCAGAAACCAGGGTGCAACGGCTCGAGTAGCCAGGTCACCCCATGGTAGTCCTTGTTCCTTCAAAAGCTCCATCCCCAAGAGTTAGCCAAAGGTGAATTGGCCCCTCCTTTACTACCACGTGCTTAGCCAAGGACAGCTACACTTCATTACTCCTCAGCAGCGAGTACACCCTAAACCAACTCTAAAAACCTTCCTTGCAATTTAATCCCTGACCCCCGTGGCTGTTCCCTAGCTTCTCTAAGTTGTCCAAAAATGTTTGGAGAGGAACATAACAGGTCAGCCAGACTCCTTCCAGACTTCACTAGAAAAAGCAAAACACTCATCCTATTCATGTTACGTGTTTTGGGAGCTGGGGCATACAACACCTCAGCCATAACGCTGCAGCTCAATTAAGATTTGCAGCCTATTCCTGGACCACTCCATAATGTTCCTTGGGAGCCTTCAATGCTGACCTCCCTCTGCAGAACAGAAGCTCTCACAGCAGCCTCTCTGAGAAAGCGAAGGCAGTCAGTATCCACCTAAAAACATCCGGCAGGATGGGCTGTAAGTCTCCAAAAAACTGTTGAGTATTAGTGTGACAAATTATGTGTCATACAGAAGCATGATCTGTCCAGCTTGCTTTACTATACCTGGCTACATCACATTCAGCCTAATTCAGATGAAAAAGCAGGCAGAACTAATGGACTTAGCTGCCTCAATAATCCAAGGGAAGACTTTCATCAGGTTCAGCGGGCACCTTGCTTGTCTCCACAGCTGCAGAACAAAGATATAATTGAATATCATGGATTTCTGTCAGGAAGAATTGCATGAGAGTCAGATCTCACTTGTTGCTCTCTTCATTCACAATCAAATTCAGTCTGTTTATTTCTGCTAAAAATGGCCTAAACCACAGGAAACTTGGTTATTCGATGTGAACATATACTACAGTAATAAAAAGTGGCCTGTGCCATCATTTCAGATGAGGAACAGCATAAGTTAAATATCAGAAAATGCAGTAATTTTATGGTGTTTTTTTTCATCAGAGTCAAAACGTGTTTTCAGCAGGTTCCATCTTCTCTGCTTTTAGAGCCTTTCAGGAAAAAACACTATCCCCCTGTTCTGGACAGGTCACACTTCCCCTTTGCCACAGCTGTGAGCATTGGTACCACCCCTGGAATTTGTACAGCCTGAACTGGTTTGTTTATATTTGCTTATAAATAGTCAAGTTTACTCCCACAAACGCTGATGTGGAAGCACAGTGATATCATAGAAGCCTCAAACTTGCCTAACCCCTGCCAGAGGCAGGCATAATTAGCTGTAATACCTTCTGTGATGCTGCTGCAGGAAAGACTCTGTCAACAAGTCCTCTCGCAGCACACAACGCTTGGGGCAAATGCAGCCCTACTCTGTGTGGGAAGCTGAACAGTTCTGTAGCCACAACCACATCACCTGATCCTAAACCTTTGCTGAACTGATCAGAAGAAATGGGAATGCTACATCCCTCCCCATCCTCCGTCCCTGTACTCTGTTATTCAAGTTTTAGAGAGCTTTTTGTTCTCCAAGGTATATTTTGGAAGCATCTAGAAACCACACTTTGAGCTCTACTACATATTCTCTTGGTGATTTTTTGACTCTGCATGATAAACTCACATTATATTCTGATACTCAAACTGAAAAAAAAAGTAACTAGAAACTTCGTAGTAAAATGTCCCTGTGTTGGTTCCAGGTTATGAAGTTCAAATAAGATTAAAATAATCCACACATAAGACCTTTTTTGGCTTGTACCAACAGACTTAGATGTGTTAGATGAAACAACCCAAACAAGTAAAAAAGGTCTTTTTGAATTTGCTTGGATAATACTTCAACCTCCTGTTTACAAGCTGTTTACAAACAGGTCTAGAAGCAATTGCTTCACAATTTTTGTGGAAAGCAATATAGATGAAAATGTGTTTTTATATGACAGCCAAGAGGAACTAATTTATTTATTGCTCATAAAGGCTTGAGGACTCAGTCATTTAGTGGGGCCGCTCCCCTGGAATCACGGATGCTCCCAAAATGCTACTTCAACTTTCAGTGAACTCTACTGTCCTTTATTTCTACTCTGTTTAGATCTCCAGCCTAGAAGCCAGCAGAGCAGATATGTTGATTGCTGCTCTCACATCATTCCCTTGGCTTGCTGGTTATTACCCACTTTTTGCTTATCTCAACTGCTGAGACCACAAGCTCTTTGGTACCTCCATGGTTCTTAGCAGGAATTTTGGTTGGCAGCAGATGCTACTGAAATAAACACCATGAGTGACAGCAACAGCCCATCATTTAGACACTGGAAAAGGAACAGTTGTTCACTGCAAGTGTGAAACATTTTAGTTACTTCCGAGATTTTTCTGCACATATGAAGTACAGATTTTCTGTAAATGGAAGGACAGTCTGTAATATTTTTTAGAGCAGGACATTGGTGATTAAACCACAGTAAAGAACGTGACATTTTTTGGGGAAATCAAACCCAGTGGATGTTTCCACTAGAATATTATGTATATGGAATAAGGCAGTTCCATTTGCAATATTTAATTTTACAAACATTTTCAAATTTTTCTTTAAGCAAAGCTAAAATAAGATGTGGATAATGTTTAGATTCTGGACAAACTGCAATGAACAGGCACCAAACCATTCTGTAAAACAGAAAAATTGCATTACTCAATTGAAATGTGTTTATTTGGAGGTAACAAAAACAGGAAACAAAGGGACAGTGTTTCAAAATAAATCACTGATAACCCATGCATCTCTGGCTAGGGCACCGAGCCTCCTGGTGAAAACTGAGACATAATTTATCTAATCTGCTTTGCCCATAAGACAAAGAAAAAAAAAATAATTCAAACCAGAATAAAGTGGAATAGCTCAGTTTTTCAGGAATTCTAAAATTGCACTTAACTGAAGATCTCAAAATAAAGCAGCCTTGGCTTTTCCAAGATGATCCTTTGTACAACTGACCCTTGTTGGTGGGGGAAGCGGGGGCAAACCATATGTTGTCTTTATTCAGGACAACAAAACAAAAAGTTAAAATCACAGAGTTTTATCTGGGACAAAACAGTCAGTTTTTGACAAGGTCTAATATTAGAGCAATATGTCAGCATTGCATTCTCTTTGAACAGAGGTATTTCCATATCAAAACAAACTAATATATACTTGGAATTTAAGATGAAATTCATCCTTGTGCAATGCAGTCATATTTGCAGTATGCAGTCCCCCAAAATGGGATCTAAACGCTATCACAAATATATGGGCCATTAATCATGGTGAAAATAGAGTGAAAAAGATATCTTTTCTATCCAGTCTTTTATTAAGTTCCTGAATTCACTGCTAAAAGTGATGACATTAAAAAAAAAAAAAATCTGCAGGTGAAGCACCTACTTGTTCCAACCAGTGTGAAACTCTGGATGTTCATCCTTTTGCGTTGAGGCCAACATCTAAGTCACAGCAGCCCAAAGATGGGCCAAGTTATTTCATGTTTCGCCAATGCAAAGTACCTTACACACTTGGTCACTTGGCGACAGCAGCACTCAGTGAAAGGGTGCTGCCCCAGATGGAAAGGCTTTGGTCTGCTCTGGCAACTCTTGCACTGAGCTCAACGAGCGGTAGGATACCCACAGAGTGAAGCCCATGTGTCAGCACTCTGTTCACTGACATGAAAGAAGGGGGAAGAAAACGTGTCCTCCTCAGGTAAATAAGACAAGAGAACTGAGACATTACCTTGTAAGATGGACAATGAGACACTGAGACCCTGTGACTGCACACAGGTTTCTATTTCTTCTTGTTGATTCCCTGTGCTGCGTGCATTGGTATACAAACAAGCGAAGAGAAGGGAGTAGAGCATCCAGGTATCCCCAGGGGGATGCAAGAGACCCTTTGTTACAGTACTCTCTACCATAGCTCATCACTGACCCCAAGTTATGCTAGAGTGGCTTGATTGTAAAAAATGTTTGGTGTTTAAGAGGAGAACTTGGTAGAGGATTCACTGTTTTAGTTGCACTTTATAAAGAGAGGCTGTTGAGGACCCCAATTCATAGGTATGCATGAATATGAAGATCTGCCCACAGGTACGGTGTAGCAAGGGCATCCTCTGACTAGAGGGTATGAGGAGCTCCTTACCCCCTCCCGTTAACCACTTGCAATCTTTGCTCTGGGGTCCTGAATTTAGGCCAAAATAAATGGAGAGGGAAAAAAAAAAATCTACATTTTGGGACAGGAGGATAAGAGAGAAATATTTCTCTGGACATTTTTTCTTTTCATTGGCAGCCACCAGGCACTGCTCACAGGTTTGGCATGTCAGACATGGTCCCAGCTGAGACCACCCAGCACACAGGCTGCAGGTGAGGCAGTGTTCAGCCAGGGCTACCACCACAAACATGTTTCACCTTTACAATCTACTTGGTATTTATTTGTCCTAATTACGCTAAACACAGACAGTATTATCAAACAGACAAACAAAATCATATTATGAATATGTTTTCCAAAGCCAGTGATTTATTGTGACCAGAAATCTGTGACAAGGATCCTATTTGGCCAGTCTTGCCATTGCAGTTCCTTCAATTGCAGTATCATGAGGAAAGTACACCACACTTCGTATTCACTTGGCTTCTTACATAATAGAGGAAAACAAGCTTGGGCTCAAAATAACCTGAGAACACTGTACCAAGACAAAAAAACCAAAAAAACAAAAAACCAAACCAAAACAAACCACTGACAACTGAAAAATTAACATTCCACATGTTTAAAGAATGTAAACAAACGCGTCTTCACACAGACATTCGGAAAACTGGTGTTACCCAAACTGAGCGCTGCCTGTTCTCCATCTAATGAGCTGTTGAATCCCGAGACAATCAGAAATGGCTCACGAGAGCTTTGTGAACAACAGCATTTGTTTTTTCCTTCTGATTTCTCCTTATTAAAAGCTACAGGAAAATCACTGAGCTAGAAAGACTACCTCAATTACTCTTAATTGCTGTCGGTTCTAATTAGCCCAGGCCACAGTGATACTGCAACCAGCAGCACAGGGGACAAAGCAGGTGCTCTGTCTCTTCTCAGCACACTCCCTCTGCTTGCAATGGAAATGCCATCGAGGGAATGGGTACGAGCTCACGATTCACAGAGGCTGGTGATACTCATGGCCACATTCTGTGTTAAAAGCAAGGCTTATTTGCTCAACTCTCAGTTTTTTGCACAGGTGGGCAGCGCTTCAAGTAATCTTAGGAATAAAAGCCCAGGTCTGCGGCGTGGCCCAGGCAGCGCAAGAAGGTGCTGCTGCTGCTCAGACCGCGGCTGCAGCAGCTCATCCACCGAGTACGGACCAGCACATGGCCTGGCAGGCTGGTTACATAAAAGCAGCAGCAAACATTTTTCTAAAATCAGGATGGGGACAGAGGACTGCCTCAAGGGGGCTGAGTGAATATTGCTGCTGTTTTGAGCAAAATAGAGAAAGTAAGATAAGCCTGGTTCTTGCTATTTCTCCTTTGGTACATACTTGCAAGTCAGTTGGGGCATAACAAGAAGTAACTAACGTGGTTCCTCAACACACAGCAAGAAATAAAGATTGTCGGAGAACAGAGCTGCAAGGTGGCAAAATCTTTAGTTATCTGGTTTCTTATAGCCCTTTCCCCAACAAAGGAAACACACAGAGTCATATAATATATATTATCAAATAGAGATTAAGATGGATATAATTTTGAAGCATAAAATATAAACCCAAGTTTATCTGTTAGCCCTTTTGTCATCCAGTCATCTAGGACCATATTCAACATCTCTTTTAACAAGAATGTAGGAATGCCCATCTCAAATCAGCTTGCAGTAAATACCAAATTATTAGCTAACTAAAGGGAAAAACTCTATTAAAACTATTGCTCAGCAAAAACATCCAGTACTGGATTTTAAATAAAATACTATTTATTTTTATAAATCCCATACTGACCTTATGCAAAACTCCACAACGGGATTAACTTTACTATTGCAAAACTTAAAAAAAATCACAGCAAGATGCAATAATACTTTGATGCTATTCAAGCCTTAGCAAACTCTTGCTAAGACATTTATATCATGTTCTTGAACTAGGGGGTGGGGAGAGAGGACCTTATGTGACTTACTAGATATTATATCAGAATAATGTAAACTATCCTCATTTTTACAGTATGTAGAATGAAATACAAGAGTGCAAAATTAACATGCCCAGGTACACAAAGGTATTCGGGTTCTTAAAACACTGCAGGAGGCACCCTGAGCTTCTCTGCCAGGTGTTAATGGATGGCACGGTGCATGCAATTACAGAGGAAACTAGTCCTGTTCACTGAAACCCTGGCTCTAATTTACAAAATACAATTAAAATAAATGATGGGTCTTACTGCTACTTCAAGCAATGTACTTATTTAGGCTTTTCAGGTAGTTGCACAAGTATTGTTTAACTCCCTGCCTTCCAACAGTGGGATGACACAAATCTAGTTAAGTAGTTTCACACTTCAACACTGGCAGGAACAATGTTGCCTTCATCAGTGGAGTTGTACCTATATACAGCAGGTTTGTTTGTGACCTAGGAATGTTATTTGTGAGAAATAGTAAGAAAATTCTCTGCTGTCCTCAAACTTCTAAAAGACATATAAAATTGTTTAAATTCATAATTAAATCTAATTTTAAATTATTATGAGAAAATTAGCAGGTCGAGGGAGGTGATTCTCCCCCTCTACTCTGCTCTCGTAAGGCCCCTCCTGGAGTACTGCGTCCAGTTCTGGAGCCCCCAACACAAGAGAGACATCGACCAGTTAGAATGAGCCCAGAGAAGGGCCACGAGGATGATCAGAGGGCTGGAGCACCTCTCCTGTGAGGACAGGCTGAGAGAGTTGGGGCTGTTCAGCCTGGAGAAGAGACAGCTCCAGGGAGATCTTATAGTGGCCTTCCAGTACCTGAAGGGGCCTACAAGGAAAGCTGGAGAGTCATAAGGGCAGTTAATGACAGGACAAGGGGAAATGGCTTTAACCTGGAAGAGGGGAGGTTTAGATTAGATATGAGGAAGAAATTATTTCCTGTGAGGGTGGTGAGACACTGGAACAGGTTGCCCAGAGAAGCTGTGGATGCCCCCTCCCTGGAAGTGTTTAAGGCCAGGTTGGATGAGGCTTTGGGCAACCTGGTCTAGTGGAAGGTGTCCCTGCTCATGGCAGGGGGGTTGGAACTAGATGATCTTTAAGGTCCCTTCCAACCCAAACCATTCTATGATTCTAAAATTATGTTATAGACAGCTCTCGTGAATTTCAAAAACAGCCTGAAGCAAGAAATCCCAGGAAAAAAACCCCATTTTTCTGCCTACTGTACTACAGATTAAATGTATAATCAGTATTTTAAGGCCTGGGAAAACAGCATGGAAAATTCCAAATCCTTATGACAAATTGTAACTTGAAGAGAACGATGGTTTGCTGTGGGTATCTCATCAGGCAGAGCTGCAGATAAATTACAGATTGTTCTCCTCTCCACCCCATCATTCACCAAAACCTTCCCCACGCCACTGTTTATATATTTCACAGAAGCCACTTTGACTTAAATGTCTAGTTTACGGGAAATCTGCTGGCAACATCCTTATGAGTTGGTTGAAAAACAAGCAATGTAATCTGCAAAGCTTTAAATCAGTGCATTTTTAAACAGGGAAGTTTGCTGACTGCTTTTTCTCTCTCTTAGTAGTGGTCAGCTCTGGCAATGAAATGCTTTAAAAAACACACATGTAGTGCTAGAAAAAGATCAAAAGCAGATCAGATGGCAGGGCCAGCTCACATCAGTCTCATAAGAAAGAGGAGGAAACAAACAAAATGAGAGATAAGTTTTTCTTGCTGTGCTTCACCCACCAGCATGTGAGGGCTCCCAGGCACAATGCAGCATCTCTGCCACGGAGCCCATACTCACAGAGTGAGGGGGACCGCGCTGTCCACCCCTGCCCCATCTCTCTCCCCAGTTCGATTCACTGGACTTTATTCTGGTAGCAGCCAGGCTTTTCCTCGCAGCACTTCTCCTCGCTGGGCTGCCACTCCTGGGGAAGGGAAGTAAGCCTGGGCACTGGATTACCGCAACTATCAAACAGCGATAGGGTTCAGGGTGATTGATGGTGGCCCTTCGTGGAGGCAGGTAACTGATGTGCATGTAGGGCCTGCCTGCCTCAGAGTGAGAGGTGAAACACCATGGGGCTGAGCAAGTGCGAGCAGTGGCTGGCCCTGGCATGGCTCTTCCTGACACAGTTCTCCCTCCCTGCTCTCACTGCACCACATGCCGTTTTATTCCCTTGAGTTTGCAAGACTACACAGTCTGTGCTGTGCTAAAAATGTGTGAAAGCGTGTGGATAATGCTCTTTTTTCTTTAAGAACATGAAGCCTGCTAAAAGCCTTGGAGACGAACACAGAAAAAGAGTCCCCACCCAGAGTTTTAAATGCCACACTCATTTTCTATAGGTTTTCCTAAAGGGCCAAGTGGGGATACATATAAAAAGCAATGAGTTAGGTTTATAGCCCTGTATATCCCTTCTAGATAGACACACAACTACAGCTGACCACTAAGCATTCCCTTCGCCATCCACTCTCCTCCTTTCTTTTGTGCTTTCCCGAGTGCACGGGTGAAGGCAGTGAGCACTCACTGATGCAGGGCAAACCCAGCACAAGCACCCACTGGTGCAGGGACAGACCCTGCACAGCTTAACCTGCAAATTACTAAACTCTCTGCTGGGATTTTGGAGGCTGGCCATGCCGACGTGCGCGGCAGCAGTCCATGCCCTGCTGACACAGCTGGGCTGGGCTCAGGCTGGTTCATGGGTGAGATTGGGTTACAGGGCAGAAATCATAACAAAGGCAGGAAACAGATCAGCACTCCTCGGGTTTAACACTCTCCCTGGGGACCCTGCCAGTTTCCAGACTGCAGACGCCTTTAACTCTGTCCTGAAACATGCCCATGTTGCACACTCTGCTCTGATGAAGTTAAGCCCAGTACATAAAATAAAAGCAATTCAACACAGTACAGGAATGGCCCCAACAGACACTGGTGGGAGCGGTCCAAGGGGTTTTACATCGCTTTCTATGAATGGGCTCGAAATATGAACCCTGCTGAATGGTGTCCAAATAATAGTAGTCAAACTCTCGCAACGGAGTCCCTTGGCTGAGCTTTGGGACGACCCTCTCCCCACTGTTCCCTGCTGGCTCTGCGCGGTTTTGCCACGCTGCCGCCCGAGCCTCCCCACAGCCACAGAGCGTCTCCGTGCCTTGCAGCCTGGCTCTCTGCTTTTTGCTGCTCTCAGCACTGCACTTCCAGCATGGGGCAGGAGGAAAATCCCGGCTGATCTCATTCAGCTTTACTGACTCCAGTGCCAAAAACCAGTCCTGCCCTTGACTGCTTAGTTTTGGCGGCTAAATTAATGCCATGTATCCACTGGACAGGGGACAGGTAGTCTTCATAAAATAGATAATCTCTGCAGGACTGGGAGTATATTGTTTAAAACAGCTTGAGGGAAGTTGTGCAAACACCTCACCAATCCCCCAAGTACCGATTTGCCTCTAGGTACTGGTTTTTCACTTTGCAGCAGAATGCTTTAGGAACAAGTCCTATCTGTGGTGTTGCTCAGCGTGAGGGAGGAGGGGAGCAAGATATGTTATCTCCACACTTAAGGTGTTTGGGGAAAAGAGGACATTCCTCACAGGACTGTAATGAGCACAGCACTATCCTCGGCCCTGCTGGGAGCTCTCACGTTCTGGAAACAGCAATCTTAAAAGATGAAACGTGGTCCCTTAGATGTTATGAATCCATTTCATATACAAATCCAATAGCAACAGGGGAGACAAGTGCCTGCCAAAAAATCCTCACTGTGAATTTGCCCGGGTGAAGCCTGCAGGACTAGAGTGGAATCATGGCTTCTGTCCAGAAGAACTGTCCTAAGGGCACATCTGCAAAGGTGGTGATACTCCTGTAACACATCACCCTGCAAAGCTCTCATCACTGGTGGCATTTGGAGTAGTTACTTAATTCAGTGGCCACTGTATTAAAAGCATATGAAAACTATTAAAAAAAAAAAAAAAAGACATAGGAGCAAAGTATTATAAAACCCCAAACAAACTTCAAAACACAGCCACCCTGGAAATGTCTCCCATTCACAGCTTCACTGAGTATTTTCTTTTAACTCACCACAAGTCTTCCCAGAAGAATACTTGAAAAGAGATTATTTATCTTGCTTGCTAGAATACTGTTTTAAAATAATTATAGTGCCACATCATCACAATCAGCAAGCTCAAAATGAAGAGGACTACAGTGACATAAGTATTCCTTTGACATAAGATGCCTTTTAATTTCACAGTCAGCTCTTCTGCTTCCTTTTACAATGACACTTCCACTTAATCTCTTCTAGGCCACCTTGAACACTCACTGGACATATGTATTCTTGGTAGGTCTTTTAGTTATTTGATGGTATTTTTTTGCTAATTTGGTTTCATACATGTGAAAATTCATTCTCTGCAGTAAATGAAAGGCTTTCACAAGGGGTCTTCTTTCCATTGGAGACAGGACTAGAGGCTCAATTGCTATTCACACCAAGTGTAATAAAAAAGGGCTTGTTGTGAAGAATACAGCTCCATTTCTCTGTATTAAAGCACAGAACTACTCACAGTAACCTCTTGCATGGAAGACTAAGAATGAAAACAGCCCCACCATGCCATGTTTCACAAAGCAGCTTGCCAAGAATAGGAGTTTCTCAGGAGTTGGGATGCAGAGCTGCAGCAGAGGAGCAGCTGTGGCTATTGCTGCAAAGGTGGGCCCCAGCTAACACCCTCCCACCCTGCATGTCAGTGTGCACAGCAGCAACATACGGGGCAAAGGGGTTAAAACTCATTCTGTCTCTTCATCTGTTCTTGGCCCAGAGTCAAGGTCTGCTGAATCAAGAGGCAAGCTGCAAAGTTGACCGGGTTTATGGAGTGCCAATTGCTCTCTGACAATGGCAGGCATTTCCTGCAGCTACCAAATTTCCCTGCTGTGTCCTCTTGATGGGCTCAGTACTGAGCCTGAGGCTAAGGTGTGCTTTTTACCTTCTGCTAGGCTACTCTAGATCTAACCTGTATGGGCAGAGGGAATATGCAAACAAGGGACACACTTCCAGCTAAACAGAAAAAGGACAGGAGCCACCTCTGCTTTTCTCCTTCTACTGCTTGAAAAGAAAAAGCAGAACATGGGGTTTCCTTATGGCCCCACAGACTGCCATCTCCACAAAGCACGTTGTTTTCTGCACCTTCATAAAATAAAATGAACTGTGAATGCTACAGAAAGCAGAGGGATCTTCCACGGGTGTGGCTTCATGCACTGTTTTGGACCCTGCAGAAAGGATGTGCCCGATCTGTGACCAGCAGGGATGGAGCAAAGAGGACTGAATTACAGGTCTCTGAAAAACGGTCTTTACTTTGTTCTGTTTGATGACCCAAGAGAAAGACAACAAAGACATGTGTAATCCTCCTCCTCTTCCAGCAGTATTTCAGTTGGTTCAGCCCCTCACACACTCCATATTCATTACTTTGGCACCTCAAAATTTTCTCCTACTTTTAGCTAATCTTCACTTTAGCTAATCTAACTATTTAAAAAAGGCACTAGTTTTACAGTTTTCCATATTTGGGAAAGCTTTTTCAGCTCACTGGCAATGAGCAGAAGAACCAGATGCTGGTTTGTTTGCTTCCCCTTAAAACTGAGCTACGCTGTGTATTACCCAGTCCTTGCCTCTGCTGCTTTCTGCAAGGCACTTTTAGTAAAGAAATTTTGCTTAACACTGAAAAATGCATACAGTAATTTTTACAAATTTGTAAAAGAGGTTAAAAGTATTATAATTAATAATTATAATTAATCAATCAGAAACCTGTTTTCCTAAGGAGACAAATAGGTTATTGAGCAATGATTAGTTGGCTTGTTTTAGGAAAGCATCACTGTTTAGGGGGTAGCAAGAGGACTTGTGATTGGGGTCTTGGAACAAGGTGAGGACAAGAACCACCTCTCAGAATTTTGGCTTTCCAGACCTGGGGAACAATATGTCGAGGAACACATTTGGAGCACAAACTTCCATTCAATGTAAATGTCCATGGATCTGTTTTTTGTATATTTGAAGTCATGCTGTTAGGTAGTCCAACACACTGACCCAGATGCAATTTGGATGTATTCGTGTGAAACCGAGCGCATAGGTTTAAATATCAACATCTGCGCACACAAGCAGTGACATGCAATAACTTCTGGGGACAAGTGAATTTAGCTGTGCACAGATGCTATGCTGAAACCTTGACAGCAGGTGTTCAGATTATTCTGGCTTCAGGCTGTTCAAAATGTTAATTAAGGACAAGAGCTCTCCTACTCCAAACTTGAGCCTTACAGGTCAGATTTAAAATTAAATAATCAGTTATATGGGGCATTATATGTCCTGTTTCCACCTGAAGGAATTACATTCTAGGGAAAAGGGTGGAAGGAAGAAAAATATCCCTCGCCTCTATGTATTTTTATTTTTTGTAAACACACTATCCTCCATTATATGATAAAGCAGAAATGTATGTAAGGAATCTTTCAGTTACTAGTCATCACCACATACACAGATGGTCTGAAATCATATCTTTACCTCTTAGCAAAATGTAAAAGGTAAGTATTTTTTCTGCTATTGAGCATTACTGAATGTAGGGTACATTGATCTTAATAAGCCTACTAAGTAAAAGCATCCATGTCCATTCCTGAGCTAATTCAAGATATAAAACTCAGTAGAATATTCCATGTTCCTGGACAAGATCTTGGTAACAAGCACACAGAAACATGTTATGTAAAGAAAATCAATATGCATATTCCAGACTTTTAAAATTTCAGGTTTTGAAAAATATGCAGTGAAACCCTATTGAGCAGATCGTAGTGCCCAGACATCCTCAAAAGAAGACGTATCACATCCTGGGCTGCATCACAAGTAGCATGGCCAGCAGGTCAAGGGAGATGATTCTCCCCTGTACTCCAGATCCCACCTGCAGTACTGTATCCTGCTCTGGAGTTCTCAGCACAAGAAAGACATGGACCTGCTGGAGTGGGTCCAGAGGAGGGTCACGAGGATGATGAGAAAATTAGCAGGTCGAGGGAGGTGATTCTCCCCCTCTACTCTGCTGTTGCAAGGCCCCACCTGGAGTACTGCATCCTGTTCTGGAGCCCCCAACACAAGAGAGACATCGACCAGTTAGAACAAGTCCAGAGGAGGCCACGAGGATGATCCGAGGGCTGGAGCACCTCTCCTATGAGGACAGGCTGAGAGAGTTGGGGCTGTTCAGCCTGGAGAAGAGACGGCTCCGGGGAGATCTTATAGCGGCCTTCCAGTACCCGAAGGGGCCTACAGGAAAGCTGGGGAGGGACTTTTTACCAGGGAGTGTAGTGATAGTGTGAGGGGTAACAGATTTAAACTGGAAGAGGGTAGGTTTAGATATGAGGAAGAAATTCTTTCCTGTGAGTGTGGTCAGACACTGGAACAGGTTGCCCAGAGAAGTTGTGGATGCCCCCTCCCTGGAAGTGTTCAAGGCCAGGTTGGATGAGGCTTTGAGCAACCTGGTCTAGTGGGGGTGTCCCTGCTCGTGGCAGGGGGGGTTGGACTAGGTGATCTTTGAAGGTCCCTTCTGACCTAAACCATTCTGGAGTTCTATGATTCTATGATCCTATCCACCCCACAGCTTTGTAGCATTACAAAATAGCTGTCAGAAAAGGTGTTACAAAGTTCTGTTACAATGAGCGTGAGTGTCTGCACAAGCTGTCTAACACAAAAATCTCCTAACAAGCCTTAGCTGTGCTGGAGAGAAGCGGATCCCTGTGTCTTGCACTCATCTCCTACAAAACACCCATCTGCCTCCATTAAGAGTCACAAGCTGAAACACAAAAAACCACATTCACATTGTATTTATTTAAGGCATTGATATCTCTCTCTCTCCGATTGGGTGGATTTTCCAGATGCATTCCTGACTGAGCTGAAGAGTATCTGCAGGACACAAACCTCTCCACGTACCCATTGCACAACACTTGTCCGTGCCACTCCGGGCACTGAGCAAGACTCCTTCCTGCTCACACCTCCTTCTCGACCTCCCTCCACTTTCCAAAATCTCAGCCCACACACTTAACCTAGGCTGAAGCAGGAGAAATCGAAATTTCTCAGCTCTCCAGCTGCTTCACTTAGGTTTAGCCATATGCAGAGGGTTAATCGAGACTGGATAACATTTTATTCCAGAATTACTTTGTCTAATGAGTTGTACTACAGCACAGTGGAATTTGAATTGGTTTTGACCTTGCAAAAAACCACACAGTTCCTTTCTAGTGTCTGAAACAGCCAAAACCAGCCTAAAATACTTACAGATTCTCTATTTGCGCTATCTCCATTACCGTTCTCAGTCACTGGCTTCTTGAGGCATTTATATGCTTTCCCCAGCATTTATATACTACCTAACACAGAGATTGGGAGTTGAAGATCTCTATGTAGTAACTTAAAATGACCATCAACAAAGCTCTTGCTCAGCATGGAAGTCCCTTCACGCAGAATTAGCCTCTCCTTGCTACGGCTGTTTTAAGGACAAGTGTCTTTAAAAGAAATTTGCCATCAAGAAATTTGCCAAGTATGTGATGTACTGCATTCATGGTGTCACCTACCCCAGGACACTGGCTGGGCTCAGGGCTGATGATCGTGATGGTGGGGAAAAGCAGAGACCGCTGGGTCTGGGTCCAGGTCTGGGTCCAGGTCCAAGTTCGAGTCCAGGCCAAACCGGCGAGGTTTCACACCCCCCTCACAGTAGCTCCCCGGGGAGCGTGGGAAACCAGGCACCAGCCAGGCAGAGGCAGAGAAGCTTGATGTAATATTAAATGACATCTTATGTCAAAACATAATGGTACTTTCATTCTAACGCTTCTGAGAGTTCAGCGGACAAAATGCCATACTAACAATTTAGTCTGATCTTTCCCCTTCCCTGGGATGCTGCTGAAGTGGAGGGCAGGAGACACGACTGCTCCTTTGACTGTAGCAAGCAGGAATGACTACAGGGGCTTTTAAGCAAGGCGGACAGAGGAGGAGAGGCTTCCTAATCTGACAGCCAGGGCCTTATTGTATGAGGCAGTGCATGTGTCTATCAACACATCTGTCAAGCTAACTTGTACCAACTATTTTTCTTGGTTTCTGCTAATCAAAACACACAGCTCTTCACTGTTAGCATACTTGTGCAGAAATTGCTGACAAAGTAATGGCAGCAGCACTGCTTCATGCAGACTGCACGTTTGGGTGTCTGACTCAATGGGATGCTGATTGCAAAGGGCTCAGTGCCCTGTAGAATCAGGTGCGAGAATGTCACCTCTGCCATGTCACTTAACGTGTTAGAGCTCCAGGACATTTTGAGGAAATTCCCAAGAAATAAAAGGAATCTAGGATATCAATGTAAACAGCACCTGAGAGGCATGTGGTTTATTTTTGAGTGTTGTTAGATATGTCTAACAGCATACTCTCAAGCAAAAATAGCACCTTCTTTCTCACAAGACACCAGTGTATCTCTTTCAAAACTGTCACCAGCAATAAGCACAGCGTGACAACTTTCTGATGGGAAACAACTCTGAAGTAGGTACAGAAAAGCCAGAGATCAATTAGACACATCTGAGCACTCGCAACCTTATAGTTAATAGCATGCAGTACGGAGCAGAGTATAATAGCAGCTGGCTACAGATGCAGTCTTGCAGTTTGAATAAAGTTCAAGAGGAGCTCAGGAGTAATGCTGGTGTGTGCTGCAATCCCACAGCAGGGCTGGGAAAGTCCACTAGCAGGTATTTCCACCTATTTTATCTTCCCCTTCCTTCTTCTGATGGCTTCTTACCCAAAATTTTAATTTCTCCAAGTTTTCCTCTATTACTTCTTTACATGGAAACAATGGTAAAAAGTGCTGAAAATACAATTCTTATTTTCCTTCCAAGACATTAATTTCACAGGTAATTTTGTCAAAAGTTGAACAGCCCATAATTCCGCCTAGGTGTTTTGGCAGCAACTTGATGTTACCAAACATCATTATGTGTCCAGCTAGTTTACAGGGAAATAAATAAAAAATCCCCAGGTGTTGCTTACAGTGTAGCCAATGTTTTTCATTCCATTTGCAAATATAACATGCTGTTCAGCCCACACACCTATTTTATAGATCTAATGAAAAATAGAGAGCAAAATTTAGACATAATGGTGACCACACCACTCTCAATGTACCTCTGTAAAATACAGAGATTGGTCAAACAGGTATTGCTCCAAGCATGTAAATTCAATATATGAAGAAACGTGAAGAATTTTAATTGTACTAGATAGGAAAAACCCATAACTAAGAGAAAATAGATTGCCTACATACAAGCACACAGCTGGAATGACTTTAGTCCCCAAGGCACAGCTAAGAGGCCTCTTTAGGGGTTTGGATTAGAAGGAGAAGTGCCTTGAGCCAGGCACAGCAGGACAGGTTGGAGAAGGGCAGCTCCAAACTCACAGACCTGAATGGCTCTTGCAGCTTCTAAGTAAGTCAGCACAGGGGACACAGATCCATTAACTTTTTGGATCTTGCTATTACTGCCCAACACTGACAGATTTGTCAGGGTGCGCCAACTATTTTCCATCTTTAGGAAGACTGGCAGTTTTAAATTCATGGTTTAGGTATATCAGCAATAAATCTCATTTATCACTGATCCCTTTTACACTGCAAGAAGCAGAAGCTACTGACAGAGGAGGGACGCAACTGCTGGCACACAGGCACCTTGACAGCTCATGAGCACCTTGACATTCCTCTGCAATGGCACTACTGCACACAGGCCAGCTTTTATGTATTTATCAAGACTTCAGTTCCCTGCTAACTGCCCCAGTACCCTGAGTACTACTGGAAAAGAAAAGGAAAGAAAGACAAAGAAACCCTTAGACAGGTAGTCCCTTCACAAGCAGCCCTTTATGCATGGGACAGAAGACCCAAAGCAAACCCAGGACCCCTGAGGCTGCCAGGCTCTCTCTGCCACTCAGGGCTAACCCCAGGAGAGGACAGGCTCAGTCCCCTTCCACCTTACTGGCCATTGCAATTAAAAAGGTCTCTCCAAATGAAATTTCTTGGCCTAAAATGAACTGCCACATGGGTACCGCCATTCAGTGGGGATTTAATTACCCCAGGACATATGTAGGCAAAATCCTCATCTGATAAATATGGCCAGATCAGTGAACTGGAAGCAACATGCCCGACTTTCCTCTGGCTTTGTGAGTATCAGTGGCTCTGTGACTTTTTATTAAGCCATATGATTACACGCTGCAGGCATACATATGAAAGAATGCCTAGGGAGGGATGTGTCTTGTGGCACCTGAAATCCCTCACTGATCATTTACAAACCATAAAGAAAAGTTGACAAATTCCTAAAGCTTAGAATTATTTGGGTTTTTTTGTTAGGGGCTTAAGGTTTGTGTGGATATAGCACACCACCAGACTGATGCTAGACATTTTTTTTGTGCATGTTATTATAGATGTGAACAATGGTCTGGATTTATCCAGAGATAAGCACTAAAATTATTTCGTCTGGGCAGTGTTAATGAATAAGTGCTATTCCTGAATTCTCACAAAATTCCAAGCCATGAGTTTTGCTTACCATGATCATATTTGAACTGTTATTTATAGGCAGAAAAAAAAATATTTTTAAAACCTTTTTTCTGAAAGAGTTTTCTATCTCAAAGTTTTAATGTTTCACTGTAAACCATTCATAAGGCTTTTATCAACTGTTACACTCCTAAAACTCCACAGTTGTATTCTATCAAAGCTGGAGAAATAATATATAGCTTCTCACTGTATAAAATACTATAAACAATACATAGTGAGAAAACAGTTATTAAATAGATCTAGTTCAGCTGCTCCCAAGCCACACATCAAGGGAAAAAAAAATTATCATATTCTTCAAATATTTTTAAAACAGGGCTTTTTTTCCCCTCACTTTTTTTCAGCATGGCAGATTTCATTACCAGGTGGCAGGATGATTCATCCATATCTGGTCCAGAAATTCCTAGATTTAATTCTTACACCTGGAATGATGCTCAGGAGTTAGCTTGTCGTAACTGCCCACAAGGCATGTCCCCGTAAGGGACATCCTGACCCAGTTATCTCCTGCATACCCTATGGAAGATACCTAAAAAAGTGCCCACCTTACTTGAGGGGGCCCCCAAGTAATGTTTATCCCTCCTTTCCTGTCAGCTGTTGGCCTACAGGGGAAGGCCAGAGGACAGTGCCTTGTTGCACACTGGAGATGCCTGGGGGCATGAGGAACTGTCCCCTATTGATGGCGCAGCCCCGTGGCAGGGGAGTGGGAAGGTGAAGGCAGGGAGGATCCCGACTCATGATCTAGAGCAGGGGGGTGACCGTAGCATGGGTGCTACTATGGAGGACAGGCTTATAGCCTGCAATTCTGGCTGAGTTTGCCAAGGGCAAGGGTATTTATCTCACACAAGCTGTTTAGTCTTGTACTTATCTATAGTGTACTGGCCCCATCTTTTGATTCCTTGTGAGGTTCATCTTCACCAGCAGGGCTTTCAGCTCATTTCTTCGAAGCTTGTTTTCTAAAACATTACAAATGTTCTTCACAACAGTTTAAAGACCATCCCCTTTGGCAGTTCAGAGACTTTGCTTTCAGCTGATCCATATTGTACTGTGGCTTTAAACTATACAATTAATAACTTCATATTGAAATTTCTACATTAAATACTCTATTCAGTAAAGTACAGGTTTTAAGTTCTAAAACATTAAGATAATGAAACAAAATTAACTACGATCTCTATATCTACTACCTGGGAATGCCACAAGTTAGGAAGATCAGATCTGTGACCTCAGAGTCCATTAATGCCCTTCAATTCCCTTGCCTGTGGTCATGCCCAGAGCCTGAATCTCAGAGGAAAGAGTCAAAACCCTGCCGTAAAGAGATCTCATCCTGCTACCTACAATCTAGAAACTAGTCTGAGCTCTCAAGCTTGAGATTTAGCATCCCAAAAGTGTGTAATATGGAGAAGCAAGTTTTGCCCTTTCCTCATTTGTAAAGTAAGGTGTGTGGGGGGTGGTGCAAACCAATGACACTGATTGATGGAAGAGTTAACTTTGGTGGCAATCTGGTAGAGGAAAACCAGTGGAGAGACATAGCTTGTTATCTGGAACAGATAACTTCAAAGTTACTGCCTGAGCAGTGACTGATGATGAAGTAACAGTGATAAGAAACACGCATCCTCATGTGCTTTCTCATTGCACCAATCTGGAGGCATTGCAGCTGAGCATTGCACTTCTGGCAGCATCCCTGCACATCTGTAGCATCCATTGAGAAGTGAACAGCATCAGTCAGCTGGAAAGAGCACTTTCCCCAATCTCCCTGACCCCCTGCAGCAAATTTGTCCCAAGCTCAAAAAAGAAAAAAATGCTGGTGTGTTATTTTCCTAGCATCTTGTAGTTGTCTGCATCTGTATTCATTTTTCTTTAATGTTAGTGTGTTATGCTTAATATGTTTGGCTTAATATGACCAGTTAACTTCTGCTGACTAAAAAACTAAGTAGCATGAAAAATTCTATGAAATTAGTTTATCTGAGGAGGAGGGACAGAAAGATTCAGAAAAAGAGGAAGCAGGGTAGCATGTGTTCAGTCCTCTTTTCAAAAGTTTCTTCCTCAAAATGAGAATTGTTGGAAAATGCCTCTCTCCCTCCCTCTCTCTGCAGATCTCTTCCTTCCTTGAACCAAACTACAGGCTCCAGCAACAAGGCAGCTAATAATAAACTCTCCAGCTGAACTCTAGGAAAGCAGTTTGGTTAAGGCTTAGCCTGCCAAGTGCTGACCAACACATGTTCCCAGCTGCCAGCAGTGACTCACCACAAACCATAGTTTTTACAAACCAGTTGTGCTTTAGCCATCTCCCCCTCAGAGCATGTTTTGCTCCAAACAAGGCCTCCCACTTCCAAATGATGGAGTCAAAAGCACTTGAATCACTGTCCTCCTACCATGTCTCATGTCAACGGGGCATACAGGGACTACTCCGGTCACAATATATTAACACAGCTCCTTACACCATGGCTCCTGAAACAAAAATCCCTCCGCTGTTGTTATTGCAGCCCACTCCAGCAGGCTGTACACGAACAGTGCTGGGATTTCTACAGTGCCAGCCAGCAGGCAGGACAGGACTCCTTTCAAAGTGACCTTTTTATCAAAGGTCTGTATAACAAAACAACAAAACTTGATTATTGATTCTTGCAATATGGGCTTCCCCCTGTATCACCTTCTCATACCAGTTAGGACACAGGACCAAGAGGGAACACCAGTTGGAATAGCAGGCAGAACATTTCCGACCCGTCAGGCAGGAGCTTGAACTACTTGGTTGCATTTTGGCCCCAAAAGCAACCTCTAGTGCTTCACTGGAAATGCCAACCCAGCTGGACAGTGAATTGGGAGTTTTTAAAAGACGTGCACGTCACCTTACTGAATGGAGGAGTCTGGTGCCAGGTGAAGCAGCCAGCGCTGCTGAAGGCACATGGCTCCCACTCCCTCCAGAGGTTGCTCAGAGGCTGCCTGGAAATGCAGCAGGCACTGCAGAAGTGGGAACATGTCGAGCTGGGTTTTCTGAGGGAGGGGAAATAATCCCTTTAGGGGCCACAAAAGCATGAGCACTTGCAGGCAAACAGCACGCATGCTGATGCAGCAATATATGGAAACCAGGCCAGCCTAGCTGCTCCCTGTGCTGCCCCAAAGATGAGGAAGTGGGTATGGGAGGAAGTTTGGACTCAGAAATGGTGTGGACAAAGAAGGCTTCTTGGATCAGGACATGACTGAATTACACAACTCTCACCAGTGCCAATGCTATGGCTTCGAGGCCCCATTCCTGCTTTTGATGAGGCTCTTGTAAAGCAAGGAAGAGTTTGAGATGGTTTGGAGTTTAACTCTCAAGTACTGCAGACATCTGGGACACCCCCCTGACCACAGTGATGTTATTTCCAAGAAGGAGAAGGTGATTATGGTTGTTTTCTAAGGGTGGAACTACCCTGCCTCCTCCCTTTGTGGTGAAATCTCCTCCTCTTGCCACACCAGACTGCTGGTCCTCTCCTCCCTTCCCACTGCCCCACCAAGCACAGCAGCACAAGCATTTCTGGAAAAGCTCAGATAAACCTTACATTTCTAAGGGGAGAAATAACTCACATTGGTAGCACCACATTACCCAGGAGAAAGAAAGAAATGAAAGCAGGTTAACATGCACAAATCCCATCATGTCACAACAGTGCACTTACTATTAGGATAGTAAGGATAGTGGGGTACCCACTCCTCGCTAAAACCTTTCACAGTATAGTGCAAGAGCATGATGACCAGGGATAGCTAGGTAGTGGGCAACACAGAGGGACACTATTTTTGTAGGTGTTAATGAGTCCTAATATTTTTTTTACTCAGCTGGAGGTGACAGAAACGAACAGTTAATATTTCTTCCTATTTATCAAGATATTTTTTTTCTTTTTTGCTATTCCAGGGTCTAATCCAGGAAAAAAAAAAAAAAAAAGAAAGAAAGAGTAGGAAAGACCCCATGTGCAGTCTTATGGCAGGACTTTCCAAGCCACAGATGCTGCCTCTGTGGTTGTCTGACCCATCCAAAATAAAGCACAACAGCAGGGAGCGGTGGAGTAGTTCAGGGGGTAGAAGAGGTCATGCGAATGTGATCCCCACCTCCTGAACACTTCATCTCCTTACGCTGCCTCCCCCTGCTTCTTTTGGGATGGAAGGAATTGTTGACTTTTTATTTTTTATTTTCAGCCTGCCTTTCCTATCTGTTTGCCAAGTGGGGATGTTGAAAGTGACTCTTGTTGCAGCCGCTTTCCCAGGAGAGAAAAAACAAGGTGAACTTTAATCCCAGTGGCTTACAGTTGAAAAAGCAGCCAGCAGCTTGGGTGATGAGCCCCTTTGGCTGCTCCAAGACAGAGTTGGCACTGTGGGAGCTCAAAGGCCACCGTGCCACCTCCTTGTGTCCAGAGGCACAGGAGTCAGCCTGCACTGGGTGAAGCTGTTGTCTGCAGAGACTGAAAAGCTTCCCTGAGGGAAAGAGAGCAAAAGAGCCATGAAAAGAGGAGCCTCAAAAGCTGTTGTCACTCGCACAGAGATACGTGGCTCTGCCTTCTTCACTTGAGAAGGTCATTTTCAGTGAAAAGCCATCAAAAAAAGGAAAGGAAGTGGAAAAAGGGAAAGAAAGTGACCAACTGTTTTAGTAAATTTTGACAACAGAATACATTAATATCATATACTTTTACTTCTTTTTTGAGAGAAGTACACAGCATATGACCCGGTCCAGCTGTCAATACAACCTCCACCAGCTTGCAGGAGGTTCCATGCCACCATTCTCAGGTATACCTACAAACCTCACTGCACATCAGTCTGTGGGCTAAAGGAAAGCCCAGCTGGGCAGAGGACATATAAGAGGCATGGACATCAATTTCTGTGGCGGTATGGGCTTCATTTCCATAATGTAAATGATCAGATAATGAAACCAATCACTTCTTGTTTCTGAACAGCGCTGATGTGTTATGTTTGCCAAGAACATAAAACAACTTGAAAAATCACACCCTACTCTGGGCAGATATCAGAGTGAAGCAGATAACAGGGCTGTACCTGTATGTTTTGATGATGCCAGCAAGGGAGGTTTCCATAGCAAGTGTTTGACTTACCCTAAGCACCACACAATAGCAAGCTGAAAGATCTGCTGCCACTTACCAAACCTCTTGTAGCCAAAGGACTGCACCTCCTCTTCCTCTGCAAAATCGTCTGGAGAAAGAAAGAAAGACATAGCAATAGATTACTACTACCACTGGAAAAAGATGGGAAGAAGTTTTTAGAGATGCACATTTATAAATTCATGTACTTGAAAGATTAATCAATTTGAAAGTCATGTTACTGATCTTGCCCTCTGTTGCTCATATCCCACCTCTGTCTCCAGGTAGAAAAGACAGTTCAGAGCCTTTCTCCTAAACCAGCAAAAATCCAGATTACAAATGGTTTATCACATTGGCAGCTATCCTGAGGCTTGCTTGGCCACCTAAGTATAGGCCAGAACAGACATGACCCTCATCATGATGATGGCCACAACTGGCACCAGCATGCTGCTTGGGCAGGCTTGCCTGGATCACAGCACTCACTCCAGCCCTCTGCCTGTGCTGTCCAGGCTGTCAGGCGCAGGTTATAAATGCACCAGCTGGGCCATTTGCACAAAGTGCTACACGTGGCTGTGCAGAGTAACGAGAGGCGAGTCAGAGGAGACAGCTGCCTGTCCACCCACCACTGCCCACAGGCACTAGCTTGGCCTGAAGAGGCAACATCCAATACAAAATGGGAAACAGAACTGACAAACTCAAACAGATGAGAAAAATAAAAACCATTTAAGCCCTTTTACTTGCAACTTCACCAGCTAGCAAACAGTAAAATGCTAATAATCACAATTTATTTTGTCAGAAGCTTAATTTCTTTCCACTTCCTTCCAGCAGCAAAGGAAAAGGCTGGCATCAGCAGAAGAAATACACCCACGACTTCTTTTTAAAAAAAAGGATATGTTTGCGTTCATGTGCTCAGCCTCCTTCTACCAGCACAACCCCTCTTTCTGCAGAGTCGGGAAGGCGAGAGCCCTGCCTTATCACCAGCACCAGGCTACTGACTGCCAGGGAGAGCAGCACAGCCCAGGCTGCTCATCTCCCACTCCCCTACTTCCCGAGGGAGAGAGCAGACCCATTCCCCCTCCCACAAGCAACAGTTAATGGGGGAAGCCTCTGCAGGGCTCTCCTTAAACAGGACCTAGGACACAGCTTCCCAGGCGCTGGCCGGTGGTCCACAGCTCTCCGCTGCGCTGAGGAACCACATCACCTTTGCCACGTTTCTGAGCAAAAGTACACAGGCAAACCTGCCTCTGCCCTGCGAAAAACAGTGCCCAGGACTGATGGTAATCCCCAGACTCTGACACCCGGGTACTCCTGGGCTTTTGATTCCATCACAGCGGTGAGAGGCACACTCAGCACCCCAGCGAGCTTCAGCGGCTGCTTGCCACCTTGTGCCACCCTTCCAGCACGGGATGCTGAGGCAGCTCATTTACTTGCAACCTCTCCATCCAGGCCTTTCCCTGACACGAAGGGAGAAGGAAAGAGAAGTTGAAAGGCCAGTCAAGGAATTCACCAGAAGGAAACATGTAATGAGCAGCAGTGGAAAAGCAGGCTCAAAGCAGATAAACAGACATGACAGTGAGAGGTCTGTGCTCAGTTAGACCTTTGTTGTCCACAAACTTACTGCACACGAAGAGGCTGCTCTGCATCATGAGACTGGGATTACTGGTGCCGCAGCTAACTTGGGCCAAAACAGAGCCTTGGGGGGATGAATTCACAGGTGAAATAAAGATACAGTCCTCATCCAGGCTCAACAAAGCCTAAATCATATGGGATAGCAACAAACATGACCTGTGCCTCCTTCTGACCTGCAAGGTGCCACCCACTAAAGTCTGAGGGACACGTTGCCTGAAGCAGCAAAGGAGCCTATGAAATGCATCATTTTGCAGAATGTCACCCATTACTTGGACAGCACTTTTGATAAAAGAGCTCAAAACTCATATTCTTCACCAGATAACACATACTTTGCTCACTGCCAGAGGTGTTCCTGTCTGTATCTTAACCTAGACCCCCAGTTCAGAGGTGCATTTAAGAAATGGAGGAACCAGTGGACACTCCTTAGGCAAAACAAACACATCCTGGTTTTGAAAGCAGAAAGAATCCTTTAAAAAAACAAACCAAACAAACCCTCACAATTGTACCAAATGTTATCTGAAGACAAGGTCACCCAACAAAACGTGACAAATACTAATAAACCATAAACAGTCAGCAACCAAGCTTCTCATCCCAGCAGTGCACTATTCAGGAAAAATCTTCCACTATTGCACAAAAGATAAAACATTGCACAAAAAAAGATATCGGCTCCAGAGCCCTCAGCTTCCTGCCCTCTCCGGCTATCGGAGCCGTAACAATCACCTCCTTTGTTTCTCAGAAGCGTAACCTAGCTTATCCGATCCATATCTGATGTGTGCAGCACGGCCGTGTTTAAATCCTGTGGCTTCATCCTAACAACGTATCTCCAACACCTTCCTCCTGGGCTGCCAGTCTCTTCCTCAGTGGTTTGGTTTTTCACGCTTAGCCCAACGGCATTGCCCTCTGGCCAATGTGTTTGAAATTTGCAACTTATATACATCTACTGTATATATATAAAAATACCTTTAAATACACATTTATGTACTTTTAAAATACATACATATACTTTTTAATATTTGCAACACTGCACACTATGCTTGCTAGGGATTAATACATTTTTTTAGCTTTTAATACTGTATAATTATTCATTAATCTCCTAATTTTGAAGAGTGCTTGTGGCTCTTGAAACAGAAAAGTGGAGACAGGCAAGGACAGTTTTGGTGACCTGGCTCTCTTCTCACTAAAATCTAAAACATCAGAGAAAAACTTTTTCAATCCCTGTGAGTTGATCTAGCAAGAGGCAGCAATGTATTTTAGGGGAAGTTTATTAAAATTATTCAACAGTTTATTAAAATTATTCAAGTTCAGTGGTCTTTCAGTCACAACTGCCACTTAACCACTTTGCTCAAATCATGTGCAAATACTAAATTTTATTATATTAACTGTAATGTGACAAGTTTAACGAAAATAAAGACTGGAAAAAGCAATTAATAAAAAAAAGTTAGACTAAATGTTCAGAAATGAAAAGTACTGCATTCTTTGGAAAAAGAGACTTCCTAGTCTACTGAAAGTCCTACTTGAAAAGAAGTCTGTGTTTGAAATATTAAAAAATGAATTTGACAAACAAGCCTATAAATTGAAGTCCAAGGCAAAGCCCTGTGTCCCTGCCTGATGCCCCCATGCCTTTCGGGCAGTATTGTGCTTACTGAAGGTGCCAGAAACTTGTCCCTCAGCTCCTTGTTCCAGTGCTGAAAATACTAAAGTTTTGTCATAAAGTTTTACAAAAATCTCAAAACTTTGTGATACCTTTGAATCAGGGAAAGATAAAAGAACCCAAATTTCCATTGAAAAGAGAATAGCTTTTCTAGAGAAAACTATGAAAATGTTATCTGTGGTGAATTACAAAGGTTAAGAAAATACACAGCAAACAGGAAAGCAAATAGTAAGAAAACCTCCAGCATGTTTATGGGCCTTATGCTTTTAAAGCAGTATCAGAAATTGGCGTGGAAGAAATTCAGGAGTTTTGAGCACTGGTGGCTGATATTACAAAAGGAAATTTTGCATTTTAACATCAGTGGTGCTGATATGCTGCATATACTTGAGTAGGGCTGCAACAGGTGTAAGGGGCTTTTGTTTGACATTGTGAAAGCCGTAAGTTGGAAATATTTTACTTTAGTTTAAATACAACCCTTCTTGGTTACAAAGAGGATTGGAATGAATGCAATAATTCCATTACATATATATATACATTTATATATAAGCAAAGCTTATTTCCTGGGTGAAAAATGTGATGGGCAGACTCTTCCTTAAAGCATATAATAAAGCAGAATCTGTTGTTATGTAATTAGCCCTTTAGTGCTGGAAAGACCAGTCACAACTTTGTTATAAGCTGGTCACTGAGCTCTTGGCTGTGAGCTGAAAGAGAGGAAATTGAGAATAAGAAAGATGAAGAAACAAGAAAAGCTGGTTAAAATGTGATTTCTTACTCCACTGACTTCTACTGATCTCTGGCAGAAGGAAGGTTCATAAAAAAAGGTGAACTTTGGGCAGAACAGAAATACGTGTGAGCAAACAATTGCATTTAACCATCTAGAGGAAGGACCACGGGAGGTCTCCTGTTTCATCAGGTTTACAGGAGTCTCCTTAGAGGCTACAACAGATTGTCAAGCGGAGCAAACCACTAAAAATGAGTGGTTTGCTGTAGCTGAGCAGTAATACATCAAATATTCTAGGGAGTCAGTACAAAGCAAGCACTCTGGTCCAAAAAAAAAGGCTTTGAGTTATTTTGGCAACATCCACACCCCACCGAGCACCAATGCCAAATTCCACTTGCCCTCCAGTTATAAATTATTACTGCAACACCTCTAATAAATACTGTTGTAGAGTTAAATAAGTTACAGTACAATGCTTCAAGGGAGTGGAAATTATAAAAAGGCTGTTCATCTGGGGATTAACGCAGCGAACAGAGGGAATTCATTTAATCTAAAACAAATTAGACTCTCATTTGATTAATTTGCTAGAGGCAAAGCAAAAATCTGTGGAATAGAACTGTGTAATTTCTAGTTCTTGTTCTTAAATCTTAAATAAATTAATCACGGACCACTTATAAGTCACTTTGAGGTCAAGTAAGAAAAAGCTGGCCTAGAGCCAAAAAAGATGCCAAATCTGCCCTGGGACTATATAGGGCCTATAACCACCACACTGCTTGGTGGAACAGCACCGGATCTGAGGAGCCTTTGGTGCAAGGTGATTTTAGGGAAATTGTTTCCATGTTATCCCCTTCCTTTTGTGGGTGTCATTTTGCTGGCATATAAGAGGTGTTACAAAAAGCTGCTAACATACATGTCCAGCTGACACCTTTTAGCACTACACTCCGCTCAGCCATTTAAACATAATTAACTAATGAAGCAAAGGAAACCTCAGAACCATTAGAGGTGTTGGGTCACACAGTGGCTGCAGACACGTGGTATCCAATAATTTCTAGAACTTTCATGTGCAGTAAACATGGGTTTAAAGTCTTTGTTTAAAGAGTTTGAAGTCTTTAATTAAGAAAAGGCACCAATATTCTACACTGCATTTCAAAATCCGGGGAAATCTTCAGGACAGAATGAGGTATCTGGGTTGAAATTTTCATGCCGAGTTTCAACTCAGATTTTAGAAGTTACTGTATAATCCCCCTGCAAACTAGATTTACAGTACATGAGGACTTACCCCTAAGTATCAAAGTGGGAACTCAGGACTATAAGACTAATTTGTAGTAATGACATCCAGTGTAAGAGTTTTCTTTAAACTATATATCTCTCTCAAAAAGCTTTAAGAGTTAGGACCCTGCCTTTCCCACTGACTTAAGGGGAACTATATAGTTATATCCCAGTGCAACTCTGTAAAATCCATTTTTGTATTATCAAGAACAGATTATTTTGATACCATTTGGAAACACACTGTGCTCATTAGTTGAAAATGATGATATTTCTATCATTAATCCATACATCAGCATGGATGCAGAACTCTGCTTAGAACCGTGTAACAAGTGCATCTCCATCATGAGGGACCGCTTGCAGTGTCAAAAGCTACTCTGCCTGCTGTCTCCAGCTCAGCCCTCTCATGGAAAGGCCAAACTTGTCCACTGGTGAGGTTTCTGTAATATTAACAACTGTTCAGACAGATAAGAACAGTGAACAATTTCTTTCTCATATCACATTTCAAAAGCTTTTTGAGCAGCCACCAGGTTTATATGCATTTCTGGTCACTATTAACCAGCTATGTTCAAAGCACTGACCTAGAGGTGAAACTCAGCCAGCAGAAGCACAGCAAGCAGCTGTGGCCTTCATATGTTGATGACTTCATTGGTTCTAATTGGTTTCCACTGGCTTTCGTAGCTTTTATTCTGGACAGTCTCCTGGTTGTGCTAACAGGCTGCACATTCTCCTCTCTCTTCACAGATGCTTCATTTCACTTGTCCTCTTCTTCTGCCTTTCTCTGCTAGTTTTTCCTTCTAGCACCTTTCATATTCAAGTCTTTCTCTCTGCTTCTATTTTGATAAGCTCTCCCTCATAAAAACCTACCCCACATTTAAAATTCTTCCCTATTGACGAGGTCCCAAACTGACACGTCACACTCACAATGTCACAGTTGTTGGCTCTGTGTGTCGTGCCCATCTTTCCCACCCAGTCCTTTGTCTGACTTGTCACACAGTAAGCTCCTTCAGACGGGGATTACACACATTCTGCGCTTGCAGAGTACCTGATCTTTAAGGCAGCTGTGGCAGAGGTTCAGCTGAGGCAATCCTGGAAGAGAGACCATCTCCCCACATCCAGAAGCATCTTTTGGGATGTTGTTTGAGCCTGGATTCTGGCAAGGAGATTGAGGCTTTTCCCCACCTCTGTCCTTCAGGCTTCTGATCTGGGAATTTATCCACTTTCAGTATTGCAAGAAACCAAGAGGCAAGGTTTCAGACTACAGATCCTCTCTTTACACTTATAATCTGGGATTGTGTCTCTTATCACCTAATACATGCATGAAATAAAAAAAAACAATCATGACAAATGGGTGCATTTAAATATTCTGGTCTTGATCTATGCCCACACTGCTATGCCAAAAAAATGTGAGACCTCACATTTAAGAATGCAGAAAAAGACCAGAGGTTAAGAAATTCAGAGGTTTAAGTGTAATGGCTCTACTTTTGCTTTTTGGCACAGAATGAAGACAGAAAATAGGGGTGTTTCTGGTACAAAACTTGTTAGCCCATAAGTGCTGCAGAGTATTGCTACTGTACAGGGGTCAGGATCAACTGCATGGTGTGGCGGGTCGATCTTGGAAGTTAAAAGTTGAAATCATATCATATTTCAACATAATGATTTAAGAGCAAACAGATCTGTTCTCATTAGTGCACTGAAAAATCGTGCCTCCCTGTCTGTATGTTAGAGGAGGCAATTAACAATGGCATTAAAATGGCATACACATTCCTGAACAACACACATCTCTATTACCTCCCATAACTCATCCACTTTGTTCCCCAGTGACGTCCCAGTCTTCACCTCTAATTTATGCACCAAATGGGACTGCAGTTTTAGGTGGAAGCAGTCAAACTCCAAAGACAATTCATCTTAGATTGCTTTATCACGAGGTTCAGGTTCACTTTCAGTGCCTGGTAAAAGCGTCTTTATTTTGCTTTCCAAGGAGGAGGGCTGGAAGTGGAGAATCTCTTTCCTGACACACAGAACCTCAGGATAAGGAACGTTTTGTGAAACTGAAGATAACTGGGCACACATCCTTCCCAGCACTGACCTGCTTTCATCCTTGACATTTATTTCATCTCTCTCTATTTTCCTTTTGTTTTGCTCTGCAAAACCTGCCTGCCTGATCAGCTCTCTCTCTCTGCAAGATTCTCCTTCCCTCCTTATCCTAGCAGGCAAAGATGTTCGAATCTCTGGGCTTTGAGTGCGGACCTAAGCAAACTGTTCAACAGTTGTGACAAAAAAGGGCTCTGTTCAGCTCTCAGCTGTAGCAAAATCAGTCTAGAATAAATTCATGTTATCCAAAGTAGCAGAATAAAGAGCCACAAGAGATTTTAAACAGCTCCCTTCTTCAGAGGGATAGGCTCACTGGTGCTATTCTTAGTCCTGTGTGGCTGGGAAAAGAGGAATATCAAAAGCTAAGATGAACAATTATGACTTTACAAAAACACTCCTGTCATATATAGCTCATATGATAATTCTGCTGAATATCCGTTGCTGTTGTACAGCAATATTTCTATCTGTGCAGTAACAGATTTCTCTTGTATTTTTACAGCTTCTAACACTCTGCTTTCCTTTATGTTGTTCATAAGAATATCCTTTTACACATGCTTGCATGATCATCTTTCTCTTCCATATGTTTAAAACCCTGTGTGCTACCAACCAGTTCAGGATACACACTGACTGTATAGTAGCATTGCTCAGGATTTGTTCTGCATTGTATCACACATTTATTATAACTGCTCATGCCTTTGAACTTCTGTGGTAGGGTCCTGTGACATGTCCAACACACACCACTCAGAGCTCCTGCATGTGTTTCATGTTTATGTCACTGTATTCATATAAGCTTTGTTATAACTGGACTAAGTAAAGGTTACTGGATCACTCCACTTCTAATCCTTGGTTTTCAGATGCATTCTGGCTTCTGCAAAATGCTCTGGACTGGGGGGGTTTTTTTAATTTTCAGTTTGAAGTTTCTAACCAGGAAACACCTGTTTGCAGATTTGATTTTGTGCACACGAAGATGAGACAGAAAGAGAGATACACTTTTCTCCAGTATTAGAAAATAAGAATGTTTATACCTTAATTCTCTAAAAATATCTGTGGCATCAAAGGAGTTAGAAAGATTAAATCTGTCAAGAAGGCAGACATAATATAAATGGATTATTTATTTAAGACTTTTCAAGGCAGCCAAGAAAAAGCAAATGATAAATTTGCATGTACACTCAGCTTTTGCAAACAGAGGTTTTACCTGCAGATTACAATTTTAGTGATATGGGCTGATACATCATTAATTGTCTGTTAAAGAGTGCACTGTATAAGGTAAATCTGAAGTAAATTGAACTGGCATATCACATGAAAGTTGAAGATACTTCATGTACTGAAAACTCTGCGCATGAAGCTGATTGTGAGGCAAACTGGTTGACACTAGGAAAGCTGGGCATTCAGACTAGACCATTTCTGAGGCCGTGCCAGCTCCACTGATTTCAGTGGAGCACAACCAAGAATGAACCTGTCCTGCTGTTTCACTCAGTGCATTTTTTTATTTTTTTTTAAAAAAAAAAGAGTGGAACTGTACAGGGCAGGCTATTTGGTCACATTCCAGTTCAAAAGCACAAGACATGTTTCAACCTCCAGCACCATCACTATACAAGCGGTACACAGCAAGGTGCCTGCAATAGTAGAAAGGAAGGAGGAGAAGCAGGATTGGCAGAAAGAAGCAGCTGAGCTATCTTGGGTGTTGTGATGCACAACTCCTTTGTCATCCTGGACCAACAGTCCCAAAGTGACCACCTTGACTTTGTTATAGCCCAATTTTGAGCATTATGATTAAGTTGTTATCCAAACAATATCCACATTTCAGAAGAAAATACTTATCACCAGAACTGCTGTGACAGTAGTGATCACAGATACAGTTTAAAGTAATAATTACAAAATATATCACAGATATATAGAAAGAAGTTCTCAGTTTTAACAATGCTTCTCCCTCTCTTAAATTAGGGCCAATGTTTTTGAACATGTGGTGGTGTTTGACTATGAGGGAGCTGTTTTCATTTGTTTCCTAGGTAACAAATACGCCTTCATGCCCCAATAAATAACTATAACTTAGAAGTATCATTTGATAAAGATACATCTGACCCTAAAGCAGTCAAGTCCCTTTATAAATCACATGAATTACTATTAAAAAATATCACAAAATTTGTGAGCTCAGCCTAGTTTGCTGGAAATAGAACTGCCAGCATATTAAACATAAACTTCAATTTGTTTTCCTGATTTAAAACATAACACATTACGAATACCAGCAATGGAAAATATAATTTATTCCTTACAGATATTTAGTGATGTAATTATTTAGATATTCCTCCATTCTCTAGAGAGGGTAGATACAGAGACAGCTGCAATCAACAGATCATTTTATCGTTATTGAGAAAAATGTGTAACTACACTGAGTTCTAAAGACCTACAATTATCACCACCATCAAGTTTAAAGAGAAAATATGAAAAAACAAGTCTGTACCCAGAAAAGAATATCACAGAGATAAAATTTGTTTTGGCTCTCTGACTTCCATAACACTGGCAATAGCACTTGATGTGGTGATTTGTTTGAAGTTTCTCTTTTCTCTTGCTATTAGCACAGTCATTTAAGTGTTCTTCTTTGCATGTTTTATTACTGATTTCCATAACTCTTGATGGGGAAAGAAATAAGATGGCTGTGATCGATCTTAGGGAAACCGAGTGGTAAGGACTAGCAACCAGAGTGAAGCATCTCCCTCCTGCTGGAGTGTGGGGCAGTAACACTTGCTCCCAGCAGGAGTAACATCTTCCCTCCAAATGCCACTTCTCCACTTTGCAAAGAAATGCTGCAGAGGCAGAACGGAAGGAGATGCAAGTCGCATTATATGTTATTGCTGTCCTCAGGCCTTTGCATCCTGCCTCCTCCCCAAACCGGCGCAGCCTCAGACCCAAGAAAAATAGAGCGTAAACTTTTCAGTGATAACAGGAATGGGTTTATATTACTGGATCCCCATTGTTTTGATTTGTTCCTGCCATTACACTTAGGCTGATAATGACAAGTTGATGACAAAACTTTTGGCACAAGTACCCTATAAATAAAGAACACTGTAAATACATCCTTTTTAATCTGTTGCACGGCCCTGTAAAGACACCATGTCACAGTGCCAGAAGTTACTTAAATAGCGTGTGTGGCCTTGCAAAAATAAAACCCCCCAAAAAGCTTCTCCTCCCTTCAGGCAGCTACTCTGGCAAGTGAATAAATAATCACATCATTTGGTGTCCCAGACTCTGGAAACTAAGTGTAACTATCATGATGTTTACTGGCCTCCTGGCATCTGGAATCAAACTCTGCAACCCAAGCACAGGCACACTGGTGCCCAAAAGCAATTTTCTTATATGTGTTTTTTTCCTTCCACTCAAATTCAAGTTTATTTTTGCCTCTGAAGAAAAACAAGATTCAACTCTCACAAACTCCCAACTACTTCCTAAACTTGCCGTAATGTCCTTTGATGTTGTCATCATAAGTATTCTCCAGCGTGTAAAGTCTCTGCCTTTGCTGTAAGGCTATCGACTTCCATAAACTGAAGGCTTTCTTGCAACACCACTAATACATCTTTACTAGGTTACAGTGTGGCAATTTGGCAATCTGCTTCTTTATTTGATTTTAAACGTGTACTATCTAATACCTCTCAGTCACAGCTTTGTAGGACGAGGTCAACCAGTGGAAGAGGCATGTTTCACACATTTAAAACAAAAAGGATGGGTGGGGGGAGAGGGAAAACCGAAAAGAAACAAAGTTTCAGTTTAAACAGATGCAAAGCAAAACCCAAATATTTTCCAGTCGGTGGATGTTGAGGAGAAATATGCCAAATACATTTCACAAGCCAGTTCAGCCTCTGCTGGCACCTAATCATTGCCAGATGTTTAGAAGCAACACCAAGAACATCGCAAAACGCTGGCAAAAAATAAACAAACAAACATAGAAATAAAAGTCTTCGCAGGACGACGGGGAGAGGGGAGAGGAAAGCTGGGAGCCGAGAGACAGCGTGCCGGGGAGAGCGAGTGCAGACGGCCCGGGGGACACACGGACACCCCGCTCCCCGGAGCGGGACTGGCCGACAGACGCCAAACGGGAGCGGCGGCGCGGAGCCCCGTGCGCGGGGCCGGGGCTGCCCCATCTGCGCCCCGGGCTCGCGGTGAGACCCACGCTCTGCCCGCTCCGGCACCGCCTGCCCCAGCCCTGCCGGCCTTCTGCCCGCACCCGGCCTGCCCTGCCTTCAACCTGCCTGCACGGTGCCCTGCCCGTGCCCTGCCTGCAGCCGGTTCACCCTGCCTGCGCCCTGCCCGAAACCTCCCCCAGCTGCAGCCTGACCGCACCCCACCGACCCTGCCTGCACTCTGCCCGCCGTCTGCTCCCTGCCCGCACTCTGCCCACCCTGCCCGCACCCTTCCCTGCCCGCCCCCAGCCCTCCGCTGCCCCTTGCCCGCTGCCCGCTGCCTGGCGGCGCACGTGTGCGGGCGGCGGAGCGGGAGCCCCGCTGCCGTCCCTACCTTTCATCTTGGCGCCGGGGCGGGTCACATAGGACGGACGGGACGGGACGGGACGGGGCGCGGTGGGCGGGCGGGTGGCGCTCCCTGCCTACTGCCGGGCCATGCCGGGGGCCGGGCGCGCCCCCGCCGCGGGCCCTGCTGCGCAGCCCCGGCCGCTGCCGCTGTCCCTGCCCCTGCCGCCGCCGTCGCTCGCCGTCGCTCCTCGGCCGCCGGCGGCACCGCGCTCTCGCCGCCAGCCCCGCGCAGCCCGGCCCGGCCCCGCGGACCCGCGGCCCGGCCCCGCCTCCCTCCCTCCGCCCCGGGGAAGGGGCCGGGGCCGGGCCGCGGGGGCGGGCTCGGGGCCCCGCCGGCGGCTGGGGCTTGGGGTGTTGCGTCCCGTCCCGCCGCGTCCCGCGGGGCCCTGGGGTTCCCGAGGTGTAGGGCCGCGGGCAGCAGGGTCTGCCCGTGGGGTGCAGCCCGGACCGGGACTCAAGCGGCACCCGTCGATGGCCGGGGAGCTTGAGCGGGACGTGGTGTTGCCGGGAGGTGTTGCCGTGCTGTCCTCTCCCTGCCCCCCCACGCACGTGCGATCCCCCGGGGCTTTCGGCTTTGGCTGTCCTTCCGCGTGTCGCACCGCCCGAGCTCGCCCGGCCGGGAGCGCGTCCCTCGGCTGGGAAGAGGCCGCGGGAGGTGTGAAGTTCACCCTGGCGCTGGATGAAGCACCACGCGCTGTCCCGTTGGGTTCCATGGGACTGCACTCAGTGCACGCGCTGCAGTGTGTGTGTAGATATTTGTGGGATATGAGGGAGATACGGGCCAGTTGTCTTTTATTTCTCTAGTTCTGGAGGTAGCCAGGAATAGTGGATCGTTTCCAGGCTCCTGTTTTCATGAAAGGTGTGCTTTGATTTTCTGCAAACCTACCTGTTTTTAGGCTATTGAAGATGATGATCTGTGTTTAGGATCCAGCTTCGACTATTAACACCAGTGCTGGTGAAGCAGAGCTAGTGCAGCGTGCACCAGTCCGTTCCGGGGATGAACCAAGTAGCAAAGGCACCAGAGAGTCTTTCTCATCACAGAGAGCAGATGCACACCATTTTGCCTTTGCAATTACAGGTATCACAGTCTGTTGAATCAGGCGATGCCCAAAGAAATTACTATGCTACATGGTCTTCTCAGCCGCCCTACAGCTCCTATAAGGATCATAGCGTACTGGAAAGCTCATGGCACAGTATCACAGCATTAGTTTAACACCAAGTCAAAAAACATTGGAAAGCTGTCAGGCATGACCTCACCTGAGCAAGGAATGGAGGATTAAATCCACAAAAAGTAACCATTGTAGAGCCAATATTAAAGAACGGGTTTAGAAATTGGAATTCCTTCCGCTGGTCTGATGACTTAAGTTGGCATCCGCTTGAGTGCGTTTTGCTGACTCGGAGGCAGTACCTTCGGTTTGGGGTTGTCAAAAATACTTGAATACCAGCTGCAGTAGCCATTTGTTGCTTTAAAGCAGGGCTCAGATATCAAAGAGACTTGACTCAGCTTTTAGTTTATGCTGTGGTAGTTGACTGGAATATCTATGTTTGGTACAAGTCATAAGTAAAACACTGAAATGAGTGCTGTCATCAGGTAATTAAGGTTGTCCTGTAGTATTGTGTTGGATTAGGACAACAGCTCTTGCAGTGTTTGTAAGACCAACTAATGCTTGCTCAGTTGGGTGACTAATTTGGATCCTAACTCACAACTTTTGGTTCAAAGAATCAATTTCAGTTTCCCAAACTAAAAACTAGACTCCAATCCAAAGCTCATGAGTATGTTTCCAAGGACATATCTTTCCATTAATTCTCATAGACTGGATGAAACTGATAATGAAGCTTCATTTCTGCAAAGAAAAAAAACTTCCATTTGAAAACATAGTGCAGAAGAAATACTTTTTTTTAAAAAAAATAATATTATTTTAAACCTGTGTAGTCGGGGAATGTGCAAAGAGCAGGACTGTGTACGAATTTAGAAATTTCCTCAAAAGCAGTAACTGATGACACTTCTCTAGTTCTTTAGACAGCAACTGTAGTGAACTGAAGGATAGCGACCAAAAATTGCAGAGACTGATGAGTGAACTGCTGTGTCTGAGGAAAATGTGTTCTTTACTAGTTGAAAGAAAAATAATGAGTATTTCGAATTCATATACAGTTTATAATTGATTAATTAGGCCTGAGATCTACCTCCATTCTTGTGACTTTAAAATATTTATTAATTTGTGGAGACGCTTCATATTTCTAATGTAAGCTTCTATATTATCTTTTAATCATGGAAGTTGTATTCCACGTTGGATTTCTTATAAATATGTTACATATTTAAATGTTTGATGAGCTTCTACTAATAGTACTTTAAAAATCTAGTGTTAGTAAAGAAATTCAAGAAACTCATTAACTGTTTCATGTGTGAAATATTTCCTCTAAACCTAAGTATTTTGTGTTTCGGTTTCTAAAGTAAGCATTACTTTTTTTCTTCCTACCAACCCATCTCCATCTACCAGCAGAAGGTATAGCTGTTTGACACTCTTACCACCACTTCTCAGCCCTGGGATTAGTGAAGGGGAAGGCAGATTGTTACTTTGTGGAGATGGGGTAATTGAGCAAGAATTCTTAATGAGCTGAATAGCAGTGGATTATTGGTGTTATGGAATATCATGTATTCTCTGCACCCAAACCAGTTTGATTAAACAGAAGAATTCTACATAAAAAACCCCAAAACAAACACAAAAAAGCCCCCCAAAACTCCCACCCCAACGACTGAGTGGCATAGTTTAGAAATACTGGCTTTAAAAATCAGCAACAGCATGTCCCTTTCCATCCATAAATGGATTCAGCTCTCCAGTCACCTCTCCATTGTCTCTGTTTCAGTTGCCAGTATGAACAGCTCCCCAAATTTCCAGTTCTTTTTCGATGAGCACTCTGAAAATTATGGTCTGAGCCAGGATGTCCTGTGGAGAGCTACCTTACATTAAGCCTGGCTTCCGACACCCTATCCTACCTGCAAGATGTGTATTGTGGGGTGCAGCCTTTTGTAGGGCTGCTGGTGTCCCCTGGGGCAGGCTGTGGTGAAGATGCGGGGGAACAGTGCTGCAGCTGGCAATGTTGACAGGGACATGGCAGTCCCCGTGGTGCTTCTTCCAACCAACCTGCTGGGAATATTTTGTTGGCAGTGGCATCACAGGTCCCAGGGTTAGAGCTGTTTCTTGTTCTGGGTTAAACCAGATGGCTTTATCTAGCTAGAGCTAGACAGTGTGGTTGCCCTGTGGCTTGGACATCTCTCCCTTTCTATTCCCATGTCCTGTGAGCTCTGCCCTCAAGCACACTCAGGTCCAAGGACACTAAGAAACACCCAGAGTCAGAACCTGTGTCCTGGAAAGAAATTATGCTCAATTCTCCCAAATTTCATCCGTACCTACTGTGCAGGTACCCCAGCATACTTGACTTCAGGTAACAAGAGCAGCCTCTCTCCCACCTGCCTCTACTGCCTGGCCCTGAAGAACCAAATCAGGTGCAACCTTCTCACTCACCCTCTTATTTCTACTTAGGTGTGAGCTCCCCATGAAGTTGGACCTACTGGAACTTAAACTTTATCTCCATTTCTTACTACATGGGGATCAAGAGATACTCCTACTAGCTAGATAAACCACAGAATATGTACATATTTAGGGTGCGACACAGTACATAATAAAGGGTGCAGTTAGCATTGCCCGGTTCTGGGCCTTGAACTTTTTATACAGTCTTTTATATTTTTTCAAGTTTAAAGCTATGGTGAAACTTGCCAAACACAATTACACTGCCTCTCTGGTTAAAACCACTGTTCTCAGAAAAAGTTTCAAGCATATTTTCAAATTATTTTATTTTTAGGACACTTCAGACTGTGTTCTAGGGAAATCTAATTTCACAGAAATACTTCATTTTAGGGATTTTTTTGTTACTCTAGTTCAGGACATAAATTATGAAGCCTGTTTTTTCATCCGGTAATAATAATATAACAAGAGCTTACTACCGCAATGGGCTGCCTGTCACAAAGTGACCCCATGTTGCAGCCAGAGTCATATTCAGAGAAGGTCTAGAGGTTCTAAACAAATTGTCCTTGTTTAGAAATGTTTACATATTGGCTTAATATGGCTTTTTTATATGGAACTATTACAATATACTCATCAAATGCTGAAATAAGGTACCCAAGTGACCACTTCACAGCTGCTGTGGCACCATGTGACTTTAAGCACTTACCAACCACATGTGTGTTGTTCATTTTTTCCTTGATACAGTCTTCTCTTGAATATCAAATTAGTTCATTTATAATTGTTCACACTTGCTTTTACTCTGCAGAGGTGTTCAAATTTGGCAGTAATCCAAAAGAAAGAGGCAAATTTAATCTCCCTGTATGCACTTTAGAATAAATTGTGCAGAATTTGATGAAATTATCTAAAACCAGAGGTAATGTGCACAGTTCCTGTCACTTTGATTGCACTTCACAATGGCCCATGACCCCCACCTGGCTCTTTCCCACAGCCTACCCTACACAATTTTGTCATCATCACTCCTCTCTTCTCATCCATAAGCTATTTGGCTACTTGGCAAGGTAGCCAAGCAATGCCAGAGGAAGCCTTGGTCTGTGCCCATGGAGGTAGGTATGTGTGGCATTCTGTTTTGATTGGCAACCTTCTCATTGCCTGAGCCCAGAGGCAATAAAAAGGACAATAATTAAATTAAAAAATTGGAAAAAGAATTGAATGCATCATTGAGGAGAACTGCATGTGACACAGGAACCATATGTGGAAGATCATTTGTCTGAAGTAAGTACCATTTGGGTTCAATACAAAATGTACATGTAAAAAGTAAGAGTTGAGTATTATAACATATTTTAAGGATAAATCTTTTTTTCCACAACAATTTCATATTGTCGTTAATGACCATTTTGGACTTGTGCCCAGAGTGAGGACATTATCCTTGGATCTGGGTAATGAGTTTGTAAATGATCCTGAACAAATGGTGAAGTTATTTACTAATAATTTTGTCAAATCTGCAGATGATCCTTTTCTTAATATGGGTAATTAACATAATAATTTGAAAGTATTTAATTATCTAGACTTGTCTCTGACAAGTAAGATTTGTTTTTTGCTTTTCCTTTCCTATTTTTTGATTAACTGGGAAACTGAAGGAGATTCTGAAAGCAGCAAAGCACCTATCTTTTCAGTATGCCAGAGTTACTCAGAGGTACAGACTCATTCTAGATACAGTTTGGATGTTGATCATGCCAAGGCCCATGCACCAGTTCTCTTGTCTTTCAGTTGCTGTGAGCTTTTTCTTTTAGAAACTGGATTTCTTCGAAGGAAAACATAAGACAGCCCTAGAGTAGGCTGAACAGTCACATTTCCCTAAATTTAAAGAAAAGCAAAATGCTGGAATACAAATAGAATTACAACTATTGCAATTACCTGCAGATGATATTTAAGGACCACTGTTTCATATTTTTGATATTTGATGAAATACAACATTATGAGTTTTACTCATATTTTGAATGAAGAGTGATTTTTTCTGGTTCAGAAAGTTTATTCTGCCAATTTATAGACCAATTTCCTTGCACAGTATTTTGTCAAAATTGCTTAAAACAATTGTAACTGTTGTGTCTGTTTATTTAAACCAATAAAAAAAAATTACTTTTGTGCTCCAAAATTTCATATCATGAAAAATAATTCCATTACTGGTAGAGTGCTTAAATGTTGAAGACAGTAAAACCAAGACCAAATTCTTAGTGCCAAATTTTATTAGGATATTTGCAGAAGTAGATTTTTATGCATTAGTAATAACATTTTGCTTGTTCATGGCCTATGTTTCTCTCAATACATGCAGTTAAAATAATTCTGATTTCCTCAGAAATAGTTTCCTATTGCCTGAGGTCTAACTGGGTCGGGTCTTCAGCTGGAGTATAAAGATGATACTGGCCAGGGTTTGGTTCATGTTGATGGAAGGAAGTAAAGATACTGCCATGTTTTGAGACTGTCCAAATGCCAATAATGTTCAGCTTTCAGTTATCTTCAGTGGGAACCGGTGAGCAGGAACCCAGAACTGGGCTCTGTCAGCCCAGAGGAGTGTCCTCCAGCTGTCATTACATGCCACACATTTCATCTCCAGTTCAGGGACAGGTGGGCATGTTCTGCACACTCCTGTCTGGATGTGGAGCTTCTTCCAGAGGTAAGGTGATGCACAGAGACGCCTCCGTAAGGCCATCTGGCACTAGAAGGAGTGGAAGCTGGTGTTAGCTGCTTACAGACATTGACACTGTGTCTTCGTTCAGACATGTTCACTCTACTGATTATGTCAATATAGATCCATGTGGCAGGTCCAAATGCATCATATATGGTCTTCCTGACCTCTTGCTTTGCAGTGCAGACCTAAGAGGCAAACAGAGGCTAAGCATGTGTGGCTTGTATACTGCTTGGCCACAGGAGAGGAGTATAGCAAGAAAAGTCAATAAAAAGACAGCGAATCCTCCCTACGTTAAGTTAACATTATTGCAATATATTTTGGCTCTTCAGCCTGTGAGTTACACCCACCAGGACTCCCTGACGCTTCAACAAGTGGGTGTAAGTAGGTCCAGGGGAATATTAAATTACAACTCTTCAGCTCTAAATTTTGGCCCAAAAAGCACAGAAACAAAACTTTGAAAATCAGGGAACATCATGACTGCAATTGTAAAGTATTTTGCTCACTATGTAGAACACACATCTGTAATTTATGTAAATTACTGTGTATAGAGAATGTTGAACCTTTGAAATTTTGCTTGTTGGGCCATAATGACAATAAAAGAAAGCCATCCTAGTAAGTATTTTTAGTTGTACTTACCAGGTTTACATTGGTCTTGCTTTTTAGAGTAAACAGACTTCAAAAGGAACAAAGGAACCAAAAAATAAAAATAGGTAGTGATAAATAGTCCCTTGTATATTGTTTCTGAGATCACGTTATCAACAGTTGCTTCTGATGAAGTATTTCTGTCTTCTTTCAGGTAGATTACAGGGCATTAGATATTCACTGAAAATATTAATGATAGCTTTGGAGAGATCCCATGTCTTTTTCATTTTCTCAGGTTTCATAAATACCACACAGAAATAATTATTGTCAAAGAACATTGCTGAGGTGGTGAAGTCAAGCACTTACAAGCTAGGAAATGCCAGGAGAAAGATTTCCCATGGGACCTTATCTTACCTACATATTTTTGGAATTATTGACAAGGCATATTTATTCCTATACTGATAAAAAGAATTCATATGGATGTTAGTTTATAATAGTGTATTAATTTTTCTCCAGTAACTCAATTTATTTAGTGCAGAGAAGGGACTGAACTCATTTAGCGAGCACCCATTCAATATTTTATCTTCTTTTCATCGTTCCTCTAGGTCCCATTCACTGCAACATTCACACTCTGCTCTGAAGATAAAATTATTGATTTCCCCTATTTCTTTCATCAGGGTAGCATTTATATATTTCACAAAGGTTAATTCAACTTTGCAAGTGATGAGGAATGTTATTACCTCCATTTTATAGGGCTGAGGCATAGTAAGATTAAAGCTAAAAGTTATCCTCTCATAAGAAGTGAATCAGCTGAAGTGCTGTGATTTCTCAGGGTACCCAGTGTTACAATCCATGTTTACACTATGCACCCAAGGGCACCTTCCACTTTCTACTTTGCAAGCCTGGCTAAAATTCCTAGTCACAGCCCCACAAGACTCAGCTACCCATGATGCTGCCTCTACCCTTCCCCTCCCTGCTTTCCATGTGTATGAAACCTGCACAGAGCAACCTGGCATACTCTGAGCAAAATCCCACATGTGGATGATTGAGAGATCAGGACATTACATGCACTGCTGATAGCTCAAGCCCTGCCATCCAGCTACAGTCATGCACAGTATCTCACATGTTTGAAGGCTAGACCCCATTGACTTTCACAGCAGGGGTGAGTAGTCAGCACTTCTGCATATGATACCATAGGGTTCCTATTTGGACTGTTGAGAAAAACATGCTTAATGATAAACTAGGATGAGCTGGATGTTGGTGAGTTGCTGGGGTGGATTGAGCCCAGCTGGTAGAAGCTCACCACCCAATTGCTTGCTCAATCCCCCCTAGATGGACGGGGGAGAGAGTTGGAAGGGCAAAAGTGAGAAAAACTCGTGGGTTGAGATGAAGGCAGTTTAAAAAGTGAAAGAGAAAAAAAAAAAAGAAAAAAAAAAGCAACCCATGCAAAGGCAGTCACTCATCACCTCCCACCAGCAGACCAATGCCCAGCTAGTCTCTGAGCAGCAGCTATGTTGGAAAAAAACCTGTCCCTGGTTTATTGCTGAGTTTAATTTTATATGGTGTGGAATATCTCTCTGTTCAGTTTGGGTCAGCTGTCCCAACCTCTTGCCTACTCCCAGCCTACTCAGTGGGGCTGTAGAGTGAGAAACAGAGAAGACCTTGATGCTGTGCAAGCACTGCTCAGCAATAGCAAAACGATCCGTGTGTTATCAACACTGTTTTTGTCACAAATCTAAAACACAGCACCGTATGGGCTGCTGTGAAGAAAAGGAACTCCAACCCAACCAGACCCAGCATAGCTGCTCACATCACATAGGCACTGCCTGGCAGAGTCAAGAGTCTCGTTCTCTAGCAATGAAGCCACCAGCTCTGAAAATAAGAATTTCTTTTTTCCCCTGCCTCTTCTCTGACCTTCACAACAAGCAAGGCAGAACTGTTAAAGACTTAAAAGTTTTCTTCACTGGACAAATCTGTGGTTGATATCTTGCTTCTAGGCTGTGCAGATTTCCACTGGGAAAGAGAAAAAGCCATTCCAGGCACAAAGATCATCCACCCACCAAATTTCAGGACTGTACTCCAAAGTCTGGGAAATTAAAGTTTTTAAAAGAAAATGTCTACAAGTTTTTGACATAGACAACAATATATACATTTTCCCCTAGGTTCTTTCTTGGAAACGATTGAAAATTTTCCAAAAAAATTAACAACAGAAGTCCAAACAAAATCAGCCAGAGGCATCCAGCCAGCAGAAGAAATTACAGCTAAAATGACTGAACTTTGGCAAAGCTCAAAGGTCCTTAGAATGGAAAATATTGGGTAACTTCAGTGAAAGGCCAAAACCAGTTGAGGAATGAAGAATGACCATGGTGACCAGTGATTTTTATCTTCCACCTCTCATGCAACGCTGTAAAGGGAAGATAGAATCCAAAATGTGTTTGGAGATATCTACAGAGAGGGAACAAAGGAACAAGCTGATTTTGACCTTTCTTTTGTCACTCCAGGCTATTGGGTCTTCTAAAAGCCTTACAAAGCTTTCTCCACCAATAGAAAAGTCAGTTTTCTCTACTTGAGAAATTTATGAGAAATGAGATATGTACATCTATATGTCTCTAAGACCCACATAAAATCACCTACAAGCCTACCTGAGCAATGAGATACAGACTTCAGCTGGTGATTCCAAGCTCAGCATCAGGCACTCAGACCTTCCTCGGCAGAATGTAGACCACCCTTTCCCCTACTTGGAAGACAACTGCTCAGCGTGCTGCTGGCTTGCACAGTCTTGTATAAAGGATATTCTGTGCATTTCAGTTTAAAGTTCAGCAAACAAACGCTGTTACTAGCCTTTTTCCATGCAGGTGATACAGTGGAGTATTGGGATTGAAAAAACTCCCTCATGCTCCGGCAACAACACATCTGCTGCTGCTGCTAACAGAGTGCAGTGAGGCTGCTAGCTCTCTGCCTCCCAGAAAGGCAAAAGCACAGAGACAGGAGCAAGGCCCCGTATTCCCCACCGGCTCTGTTGTTACTGCAGGGACAGTTGGGATGGAGAGGGAAGTGTTCAAGTACACATTTATAAAATAAAACTTTGTAGTGCAGAGTTTTCGTGCTGTCATTTGTAATACTGTTTTCTTCACAGAAAGAGATCACGTATGCTTGTTGACAGAACAAATTTGGTCAAAATATGCCATTTTCAGCATGAACTGCAGAACAAGTATATGAACACCTGCTCGTTCAAACTCTTCCCTTATGATCTGGAGATCTCTGGGGTTTCTTGAGCAATGGAGAACCGAAAGAGCAGGGAGGAGTGTGAAGCACAGAGCAGCAGACGCTGTGTTCAGCCCAGGTGTCATATGCAATGCAGGCAAGAAACATTTCCCAGGGGAAGGAAAACAAGACAAGGCACCTGACCACTGTTCCTGGGGGCTGTTTATAGGTTTATAAGTTTAAGTATGGAGGGGTTTGGTTCTTCTTTGCCATTTAATTTTCTGAGTTTTGGAGGGTTACTAGTTTTGCATTGCATTAGACTTTAAAAAGTATACTTAAAAATTGGTAACAGGCAGCTGGTCTGCTTGTAATGTTCTTTTTTTTTCCCCTTGAGATGCTTGTGTAATAAAGTTCAGTTTTTCTATTTATTAAATGGTTGTGGTCAAAGTACTTGCAAAGAAACAAATAGCTAAATATATGCAGAAGTCTTTTAATTAAATATCAGAGAACAAAAATCATGTGGGCTGCAAAATTATAACACAGAGTCATTTGTGTCCAGCCTCTTCTTCCAAGCAGTGTTAGCTGTGAGATCAGACCACATTGCTCAACGCTTGGCCAAGTTGGGTCTTGAAAACCTCCAAGGACAGAGACTGCACAGCCTCCTTGGGCAACCTGTGCCCCTGTCTGGATGCACTCAGGCTGAAAAAGTTTCTCCTTATATCCTGTCTGAAGGTCTCTTGTTTCAGCTCACCTCCATTGTCTCTTGTCCTCCAACTATGGACCACTGTGAAGTGCCCAGCTCCATCTTCTTCCTAACCTCCCTGTAGCAAGCTGCTATCACCTGTCAAGCTGCCAGGGCACACTTCTGGCTCCTGTTCATCTAGCTGTCCTACACGGCCCCCACAGCCCTTTCTGCAGAGCTACTCCCTGGCCACTCAGTCCTCAGCCTGTCCCATTTCAGTAGGTTAGTGCACACCAGGAGCAGAAAATTGTACTTGTTCTTGAATTTAAAAACCAGGCTGTTTTGAAATTCCTCCAGCCTGCCTAGGTCCCAGCACTGCTCCCGAGCACAGTGACTACACTCCCCAGTTTGGTTTCATCTGCAGACTTGATGAAATCTCCTTCAAATCAGTAATAAAGGTATTAAATAGGATAGATCTCATCTCTAACTAGTCTCTAGACAAGAGGAGTGGGAACCATTAACCAGTACACTTTGAGCCTTATGATCCAGCTAGTACTTCATACAGCTAATAGTCCACCCATCTCGATCATAACAACCCATCTTGAATATAAATATACTGTGTGAGACTGCTTCAAAAGCATTCCTAAAATTGAAGTGACATCTACTGCTGCCCCTTCATCCTCAGGTCCCTTGACCTTACCAGACAAGACCTGCGAAGAACCTGCTGGAGATATGCTCAGGTTAATGTACATTAGGTGTGGGGTGTTTGTGGCAATAGAGCAAAGATGCTTCGAGGCAGTTTGCTATGGCCTAGCTTGTAGAAGCAATAATATATGTTTTAGTAAAGGCAGGACATCGGAGTGAATCTGCTACAGAGCCATACACTTTCTGTTTACCCCTGCAAGCCTCGCTCAACGCAGCCAAAGAGCTTAACTTTGTATTTTATTTTACATATTGATAGTGTTTGTGTTTGCAATTAAGGAAAGCTGAAACTTGTAAGCCATTTTCATGTCCTATTGTCCCAGATGCTAATTCTTTCACAGAACTAAAACAGAATGCAAAATTATGTTGGTGGTTGATATAGTCCCTTGGTCCCACAAGAAAAGGGAGGGAAAAGTTTAGAGTCATTCAGCAATAACCACAGGGAAATGTAGCCTGATCCACATTCATTTCCAGAGAGGAATTTGAGGTTTGGATGAAAAAGAAGAGGAATTACTGGGGGGAAAGGACTTTCCAGGCTCTTCTGATAGAAGGACCTTCCAAAGCGCAGATGGATTTTGTCGTCTCTGTAATTCTTCTAACTCTGTGCTTCTCATTTTATGAGTGTAAGCTGTCTCTACTTCCCTGCACCTTCCCATTGGGATCATCCTTCTTTGTGTAACCCTGATTCAGCAGCAGCTCAGTGCCTCCCTGGATGAGGGTGAGAACTGGCTGTATTTTCTGGCTACAGGAGCAAACATAACCTTGCCTGAGAGGAACTGAGCTAATGTCAGCAAATAGAGTCAGCTAACAGAGCCTTGGCCATAACTGCAGCCACCTCTCACTTCCCTCCTGCAGGGAGTGAGTTTCTTCAGCAATGCTTTCTAGTAGCTCTTCATGATGCCTTGGACGTTTTCACAGCCTTGGGTGAAAGAAAGGGACATGGAAGTGCAACCTCCAATTTCAGAAAACGTGTTCAACCTCTTCCTGAAGAAATTACAGCTGTGATGAATTGATGGACAGCCAGGCTTTAAACACGTATAAGCATTCAGAGGATGGTACTTGTCCCAGGTAACAATGGGACCCTAATGCCAGTCTTTTTAGCTGTACAGTTGGGTACTTATCTGGGCTTGCCATGTACCCACTTCCTTAACATTGTGCCTCCAAGCTTTGAAAAAAGGACATAATTACAGTAAAGCCTCACTTTTCTATTAATTCAAAATAAATTATCTTGTTACAGTTTGAGGTATTCATTTGGGTGAGGAGAGTTATGCATTTGGAAAGATGGCAGAGCACTAATATCATCTTGGTCTTATGGAGGTCAGTAACAGCCCAGCTTCCGCTGACTGCAATGCATTCGCTATGCATACTAGTTGCCTGCAAGAGCTGTTGGAGCTAAGCTAACTCACAAATGTGACTTTTGCATAAGTTATTTGGAAAAATAGTGAGTCTGTTACTCTTTTTATGTCTTTTCAGAATGGATTCCAGTCCCAACACAACTTTAAATCCATGAAATGTGAAAATCTTCTCTGCACAGATACAAGGTACAATACATATTCCTGTGTTGTGTGGCATGGCCGTGATCCAGCTTCTTCCATTGAGCTAGAAGCAGACTGCTTCTGTGAGCCCTCAATTTTCTGTGCTTTGGAGCTTCTTTGCTGACTTTGGTAGTTGCCCCAGAAACACAACTGCTGTAGGAGGTGATAATGTAGGAGATTAATTTGTCCGCTGACATAGCTATGTGGGCATCTGAACATCAGACAAGAAATCCTGAAATGGATTTCTTATATGGTGAGGTTGAAATGTGAAGAATACAGCATTGGGATATGATCTGCTCTGCTAACCAAGTAGGTTGCAGCATTTTATACCACTGGAAGCTTTTTTCAAGGTGGTGGCAGTTCTTGTAATAAGTTGCTTTTGCCAAAAGGTGATTCTGAATTTGAAGAATCTTATGAAAACAAGACTGCAACCAATAACTGCAAAGAATGAACATGAAAGCTGAAAGTTCATAACCTGTATGTGTCCAGCCCTACTGAGTGGATTGTTTTGTGGCATTTGAAATTATACATTGAAGTCTCTGTTCTTGCTAGTTTTATGGCAACTTTATTCTGGTCATGCAAAACACCCTTATGATGGATATATTTGGGCATGTTCACTCAACTGTAGAGCCTAGTCAGCTGAATGACTTCAGAGCTACTCTCTCCTCCTGCTGTTGCTGGTAGTCTGCGATTGTGGGTTTTCTGAACATCTTTTACTGTCCTATAAACTGTTAGCAACCGATGTCTGATCTCTGTTACACCCAAGCCTGGACAGATGTGCAGCCAGTGCAGGGCCAGGGAGCTCGGGGATTGCAGGTGAAGAGCCTCGTTCACGGTCCGATGCACTAAGCCTTCTGCAGGAATTAATTGGTCATGCAGCCAATACTTTTGTTAATGTTTTTCTTGGCAAGAGTGAACTGAAATGGTTTGTATATAATTACACGGCTTTACTTTGACTTGTGCTTCCTGATTATGCTGATGGGCAGCATTTTTGGCTATTAAGAAATCTATATATAATCATACACGATACATGGTGATGATATATGAATTGATATTGGAACAATGACTGAATTCCTTCATGGTTTATTAATACCATTCTGAATTTAAACAGTTTTGATTAAATGCTTTCTCAGTCTCATGCTATTTTATAACCATGTGGCGCATTTTGAAAAGAGAAATCTTCATCTAACTTGTTTGTGTAAATACTAGTGCTGATCAAAACATGGAATTTATGTGTTGAGGAAATTTTGCCACTGAAAATTTGGGTTTATTCTGATTAAAAAGAGAAATTACTTTTGAAACCGATTTTCCCTACACCCTATTGTACAGAAATTAAAAAAAAGACTATCTATTTATAAAACTGTAAATTTGCTTTGGAGTTTGAAACTTTGGTTTAAAATTTTTAAATGTTTACTGTATTTCTAATTTTGTATTTCTACATTTTCATATTTATATTACTTTATACTCTTTTTAGTACTTTGAAATCAGTTTATGACTTCAGTGGGACTATATTTTATTCTATTATTTTAAAAAATCATAAAGTTCAGCTTCTGTTTATTACTCATGAAAGCATTTTATCTTCTTGATGTAACTGTCTCCAGTTTCTTTTGAGTTGAAACAGTTTATCAGGCCATTCAGTTCCAATACAAACAGGAAATACTTTGACGGGAGTGACATACCAGTTCTTTGCAAAAAACAGGAGACACTGTGAACAAGGAAAGAAGTTTCATTCAGTCTTAGATAGCAGCACACAGCAGTGATTTTAAACGATAGTACCATCCAGTAAGGGAATAAAATAGTTCAGCTATGATGTTAGTCTGTATTACATTATGCTATGTCGTCATATGGCAACTGCGGTAGTGTATAACATGCCATAGGTTCTAGGATTTGTTTTAAAATGAATACAAGACAAATAGGAACATAATTTCAGAATGCTGAAATAAAGTTTCATACTGTATGATGAATTTTATTTTTTTGAAATAGTCAATGTTTGTACTGAAAGACTTTGGGGGCAGAGTACATTTTTATCAAAATATTTTAAAATGTTTTAATTTTGATGAAAAGAGCACTATTGCATTGGAAAATGTTTTGATGGAAAAGTCAGACAGTATTTTAGGTACTGTTCTAAGATGGGATGGTAGTTTATTAAAACTTGAGTGTGAAGGAAATGAACACATTTCAAGGACATATGCAGATATGGATGTAGATTTTGCTGCTTGTTTCCTGAGAGGTGGACTGACCTGCCACTAAAGTCAATGGAAAAGATCCTATTTACTTTTCATGTCTTATAGGAGTGGGTATTGATTCATTATTTAGAAGCTATTCAACACTGGCTTGAACTTCAACTGCTCTTTGGAGGTGCTCTTTTTACAGCACTTTTACTATTTTTGCTCTTTCTGATGATGCTAGCTGTAGAAAGCCTGATAAGGCAGCATCTTTACAGATATCCTTTGCTTTAAACTTTCACATTCAACAGCTTGGAAGACCAGAAGTCATCACTGAAATCTTGGCCCTTCTGAAGTCAGTGGGATACCTGCCATTGCTTTCAGTGGAGCCAGGATTTCACTGTGTGTTGTGAGGATTACCTTTTTTTTTTTTTTTTTTTGTATTTTACTGGTGGAAAGGAAAGCCATGCAAATCTAATACAGTTAAACAAACATATGGTGGGTTTGGAAGTGTAACTCCTCTTTGTATCCATACAAGAGGCAAATTGTGCTGGAACCTGCCCGTGCTCACTGCAAGCAGGCAGCAGAGTAATCGCTGATTCATGATAACACACAGTGGTTTGAAAGCCAGAATTTCCCATATGTGTGTAGGAAGTACTGTTGCAACACTAGTGACGATCTAGCAAAGATAAAGGCAAAGTTTTATAGAGGAGAAAGTGAATTTTTTTGAAGAACTGAACAAATTTAACTCATACTCACACTTTTGTGCCCATATGCTGATGCTGACAAGCACTGGGAGAGGTATCTACCCAAATCGATGCATTCAGGCATCCAGCTGTGAGTATTCAGGTGGTCTGATCGGGACTCCCTGCCAGGCAGGACAAGCAATGCCATCTATGAAGCCCCCTCCAAATCTCCTGGTTTCTTCTTAGGCTGGTGACAATGATCTGCTTTTGTGTATGCCTCTTTCCTACCATCTAGGAGTTGACAGTCACTAATTACTCCAGCCTGTCCCACCTCTGTGTCTCCCAGTCTGGAGACAGCTGGGAAGCTGCACACAGATAAGCTGGGGTCTTCGTGGGCTGCTAATCCACACACTGTCAGCAGATGTTGTGCTCAAAAACCTTTCCCTGCTGCTGCTTCAGGTGGTTGCCCAACCAAACCTTCCCGTTCCTGCTCCATACCAGTTCTAATGTTTCTTCTGCAGTTCTCTGCATGTTGATGCAAAATTCAACAGACATTATTTGTTTTAAACTTTGTCAAGATCTATACAAATCTGAGCTACTTAGGAACAAATACAGCCCCCTTTTCACTTAATTTACTTTGAAAATGGCTCAGTTCTGACGCTAAGATTAACTTTCCTGCTCAGTAAAAAGATCCATCTTATGATGGATAATTTGTCAAGGTTGCAAAACTTCACTGAATAATTCCTATGTTTATATATATTTTTTGTATTACATCATATTGGGAGGCCTCAACAAGACATATTTTTGTGAGTTTATGTTAAAAAGAATAATCTTTTTCAGCTTAACTGCTTGGCTGTGTGACTAAGAGACACCATTTGATGGGGCCCTGTGGTGCTAAACCCTCTAAGATGAGTAAAAGACATTACTTTCTGTTAAACTGTAAACATCACATACTTCAAAAACAGATCTCAGATAAAGGGACAAGATAGTAACATGATATCTTAAATCTATTGTCTAGTGGTTAGTGTAGTTCTTGCCTTTTATTGACTGTTAAAAAACTGTGAAGAACTGTGTAAAGTTGACCAAATCAGAAACAAAACAGATAGCTTTCTATTGCAGGAATGAATGAGTGCTTTAAAATGAAATGCAAGAACAACTTTCCATCCACAAAAACCAGTCCAAAAGTAAGATTTTGATTTATTTGATTCTACACATATTTTTGTCATTAAACTTTGTAATGTATTCTAAGCTTTTGCTGCACTGTTATGCATGTTAAGCCACTGATTCCCACATGGTGATCTAATGGCAAAGAAAACACTTGTGTCACCACATTTGAGGAAAAGAGAAAGTCTCAGGCAGAGACACAGAAGATTTCAATGCTCTCTCAGGCATGTTAGCCTACATAGTGATGACACCATACAGGATTTCTGGACTCTTCTCCTCTGTCATGGGACACCTGCATGAGCTCCTGTCAGTCACAGCATCAGAAGGCAGCACAGAATCTAATGAAACTACAGTAAGGGTAAAAAAACCCAAAAAAACCCCAAAAACCAAAAACCACAACAATGAAAAAGCAGCTAAGGTCTTTAATTTTAGACAGAAAGGCAGAGTTAGTTGTGCAGTTTTGAAATAAATGAGTCAAAATCACAGATGGTCTTGAAAAAGAAGAAGCAAAGCTGTTGATAGTAGCAGAAGAGTTGCATCAGCTAAACATGCGTGTGTGTGTGTGCATGTGCAAACATTGGGATCCCCAGAACAAGAGCCTGTAGCCTGGTACAGAACCCATTCAGATCTGCAGGAGTCCCACCGCTGCTGGTGGCTGTCCCTGGCCCCTGCCTTTGAAGGCAAGAGGCTCCTTGGACTTTCTTCTTTTTTATAAACAGAGACAGCAAATTGCAATTGCTGATGTATATGCCAAGCTGTTCTTACCCTTCGAGTGGCTCAAACAATAATTTTCAGAAGTGTTTCTGTAAGTGGGTGTATATATAAATTCAGAGTTGGATATATAAATATCTCCTTTATTTATTTATTTATTTGACTTAAAGCTTGGCTGTTATAGGGACTTCTGCTTGCTGAGCTGTGTCAGTCCTGGTCCTGAAGAGGTGCTGAGAGCGAGACAGCTGCCCTGCAGAAGCTCTTTCGCATTTCCTAGTATCCAGCACCTGCAGTTTCCTTCAGAGGTGGGAGAGGAGGGGTGGAGGGAGCTGAGGCAGCACAAGCCCTCAGACATTGCCCGTCCTCCTCTATGCTCACACTAGTGGCAGTTCGCTGCATAATATACCAGGAGGTATCTCCTGCAGAAGGATCCAGAGAGATGCAATTCCCTCCAAACCAAAATAGAGTTGTGGCTGTAGAATTGCCCATCTTCACTTCCTAGCAGAGCTATTTCATCAAAGGTGGCCTACCTCCTTGTGGTAGAAGGCCAGAGTCATTCTGTGAAGTTCTGTTGGCCTACATCTGATCAGAAAGGAGCAAAAAAACCCCACTCTCAAACCCACAGATTTATCCCCTCAAACTCTGTATGTATTTGTGATGTTCTGTGAAGTCCTTTTACTGTGTCAGCGCACAACTCCATTTACTGGTGAGAGTTATGTCTCCTCTAAAGGCGTTTGCCAGTCTTTATCGATCCTCCTTACCACTTAATGGGTTGAGGGGAAAAAAAGAAGTCCAAGGATCATCTTGCATAGTGTTGCCAAAATAGTTTTCACTACAACCAAACACTAAGGCTAGGCTTCAAAAACACATTGATTAGTTTTATTTTCTCCCCTTTTGCCTGCTAGCTTGTGCACATCTGTGGGAATATGTGTGCGTGTGTGTGTGTTTTAAAATTTTTTCGCCATTGTTTTACAGTCTCCCTTCTGATGTCTTGGAGACCACACATTAAGGAACACTGGGTGTAGACTAATTGCAAGACTTTCCTAGTAGCATGAATTTAAGCTTGAAATCCCTTCGCTCTTTTCTTTTTCTTCCCACAAGCAATATCAAAATGTCAAGAGAGAGACATTTTTCGTATGGGAACATATTTCTCTTGCATCATCCAATATACTTGCATGCTGCAAGCGTAAACCCACTAGGGTACGGGACAAACACAGAAGTTACTCTGAAGTAAATGAAGGGCAGGAACTTACAGCATAGCTGTCTCCTGGTGACAATTCCAGTTCCCTTCCATTTTCCCTTCATGTGAAGTAGTTGACCTGCTGTCATAGCTGGGTCACCTGCCTTCTGCTGGCTGCAAGAGATGAGCCCACACTGACGTAGTGCACCGTAAGGTCATGGCTGGGAGAATTTGTTCATCTTTCTGATTCTTTAAGGCTCACCACAGTGAAGGGCAAGATCACTGAAACACAGGAAAAGCAGCAATGAAATGCTGTGGAAAAAAAAAGAAGAAATGCACTCTTCATTTAAAATATGTATGTATATGCCGTGCTCCTTCAAAGTAAAGTAAATGAACACATCACAGAAATAGTGCTTCATATTTCTTTTAGATGTGGAATATTTGTTAACATTGTTAGATGGACACAAAGCCAGATGGCTTCATTTTGAATTGTTATATGGTGTTCTTTTTCCACTGTGCCTAACAAAAAAACATTTATTAAGCAAAAGAAAAAAAAGCCCTCCTTATATTACGTAACTGTGAATTCAGCCTCAAAAAAGAAAAGAAAAAAAAATAAGCCATTTGGGATCCCATGGAAATATTATTGGATTGTTGCTGAAAATTTATTGCTCAAGACAAACATTGGATTAAATGACAACTAGTATAATGGCACCTTCGTGGCCAGTATATGCATTCATGGGAAAGTAGTTACTATTCCCTGCAAAGCGGCTGAACTTTTCAGAGACGCAAAGAACTGCACAGTATTTTTCAGAGGCTGTCGATGTTTTCTGAAAATTCACACTGCTGGAGGAGCCTCAGAAGACTGTGAACATCTTCTGCTACCAGCGCTTTCCCAGTGGCCCCCAGCACCCAGAGCACGGCCCAGACAATGGGATTAGCCAGACTGTCTGTAAGGAACAGATGGCAGATGATGAAAATGAAGCAGAGAGGAGCCGTGCATCACGTAGTGTGATGATGACTGGGCTTGGAAAAAAACCTAGACCTCCTGACTCCCCACCTTGTGATCCCCCCACTAGACGTCTTCCTGTTTTCCTTTGAAAATGTTGACAGCTTACTGGAGAGGAAAATCTACAAACATTACACATTCCACTGTCAAAAAGGGGCTTTGTTATTTGATATAGGAACTCTTTTAATTATTGCGGTAACTTCACAGCATGAGGTCGCAAAGGGCAAATTAGTTAGCAGCATTTACGAGTGATCTCTCCATGGGTAGCACACAAGTCCAAAAGAACTGGCTTGACACAGGAGTTTTTTACACAGTCCCATTCAAGAACACTTTAATAACAAGCATCATAACTTTTTTGACTGGAAATAGTGAAATTGGTACTGATCCAATGAGAACTGACCTGATTTTTCATGTGTCACCTGAATCAACACCAAAAACTGGTTCCAGCTCCCGTTTCTTTGGATTTCAGTTTCATATAGAAACAGATGTGCACAAATCCAAAGAGACAGTTTTTCCCTATAGGAGCCAAGAATTGAAACAAAACTTCATACACTTCCATCACACTGACTATACTTAAACAATTTGAGGTTTCAGATAAATGCAAACTTGTTATTAGAGGGACCAATTAGACATTTAGATAACTAATCAGAATGCTTTCACTAGTCACAGACCATTTTTGTTGTTTCTTATGAAGATTTCTATTAAATTTGTTCATAACAAGCAATTTTGCCACTTCTTTATAATAGGAATATTAAAGGGGTTAGAACTAAAATATGTCACAGGCAAAAGCTCTCCCCTCTATGTACAGTAAACACACAGTAAAAAGAAAAAGTATTCAGCCATGTATAAATATGGTATGAAAACTTATATCCTAACTTATTCTTGGTCTGAAGTCAGTAGCGAAGTCCTGTAACCTTTTTGCCTTCTTACATTTGATGGTACCAGGCACATTGAATTCAGCACTGGGACTAAGGCTGAGAGAAAGAACCTGGCGAAGTTTCTTCTTAAAAGATCCCAAATATCAGCCTACATCTAACAAGCCAAAGCACACATCTCTGGGAATTTTGCATCATGCTCAGAATTTGGTCTGTGCCTGAATAAAGTGCACTTGTTTAACAGAGCATCTTGCTGGGGTAACTCTGCTCACAGGTTTGCGTTTTGCATCACTGGAACTTGTATGAGCTCGGCACTTCTTTGCAATCAGGTCATGCAGTGACAGTGATATTTCAGTGGCTGTGCTAGAAAAGGACGTATTCTTTCCACAGCTATGTTAAACAAGAGCTACGGTAAGTGGTGCCGATGGAAATGAAAACAGTGGCTACGATGATGACACCATAAACATCAGTTTCACAAAAGAAGGTATGGATCTGTGTCCTCATGCTGGTGATGGAAAAAATCAACACACAAAGCAGTTTCTTACATTCATCCAAAGAGTGAGAGGTGGGAATTCAGGTACCCTCATTCCTCTTGTCCAGCACCCTTCCTTTTACTGGCCACAATACTCAATGTATGTGTATGGGTTTGTAATCTCAGGAGGTGAACCTGCACTTCAGATACACCACACCATCTGCCTCATCCTGGGTGTTAGTAGGTCCTCTGCAAGGACCTGAGGTTTCAGGATTAGGGCTTCCAGGCACCATGCAGACGGCTATGCCTACGTTGCTACGTGATGTTCTCATTCAAGAGCATGATGAGCGTCTCAGAGCCAGAGGAGTATGCCAGATTGCAAGGTCCTGGTTTATATTGACAGAGAAAGAGAGTTGTGACATCACAGCTAAGCAAACCCTTTGCTACAGGTACTTGTCTTAGGTGCTACCACTACTATGGCATTACATCCAGAAGCAGTGAGGCTGCTGGATCTTGAGTTCCTGTATGATCCCATTCTGCCCTGCAAGGGTCTCAGAAGAGCAGTGGTGGGCCATGCTCAGGCTGTCCACTCCAGGCTTTCAGTCTAGGTTTCATAATTCCTTATTCCCTTGAATACACAGGATACTAGGATTTGGCAGCCTTAAGTTGTAGGTGGTCCAAAGGGCTCATGAAGCTCTTGAACTTTGACATCCCAATGGCACCAATGTCCTCCTTCAGCGCTATATTAGCAGCTCTGAATGTGGTCCACATGTCCTTTCCTGGCAATATGATCTGCAAGGCTAGACCTTTATAAGCAACCTTATACACTCCCAAAGAAACTATTGGGGCTACACGTGAACTGAAGAGTCTCAGCTTTAAATAGCTAACCCTTGTAAACCTTCAGAGTGCTTGTGGATGTTTGTGTGAACTTAATACGGTACCTTCATAAGGAGGGTTTGTTTTCTGCCTTTACTGATGTGAACATGTGAAATACTTCAGATCATCTATATCATATAGCAGGGTCAAGTATTTTAATTTATAGAGGGTCACAGTTGCTACTCCTCTTAAACACCAATGGAATTTTTCAATATCCTTGAAGTAAATCCCTTTTGCAAAACAGTAAATGTTAGGATGACAGTATGTCAAACATGGATTTGTTCCGAGATTATTTACTTACAATTAGACAACTGTGCTGGCTTTCAGAGAGACTAGTCAGCAAAATCAACATTATTTGAAAGAGCAGCGGGATGGCCAGTGTTTTAGAATCCAAGGAATGTCGTTTTCATAAATTCCACAGCCTGGTGAGATGCCACAGAACTAACTAATTTGTTCTTTAAAGTTTTTTGTGGGGCCTGTTTTACACACATCTTCATTTTAAAGGATTTATATTTTGTGAGGAAAAAGCAAATAGCAATTTATCCATTTTAAGCCTTGTGAGACTGACATTTTCCCATTAAGAACAAAGCATTTTCCATTTTTTTTTTTTTTCCATTGACATATGTGTACATATATATACACATACACAGCTCTTGGGCAAGGCAGAACAGGGAATTGGCTGGCAGCAGCTGCCAGGACTGAAATTTGTGGACACAAAAAGGCAGTTAGTCTGTTTGCAGCTCCGATCTGCCTCACGACACCATTAGTATCTCTGTGTGCTGCAGTTCAGACTCGTCTTTGAAACTGCTCTTTCTTAATAAGCATTCCTTGTAAATACTTGCTGCATGGTTTGCCTGTTCCTGAGCTGAAAGCTAAAGGTGGAGCCTGTACTTACATGCGGCGAGGCAGTTTTTAAGTAGACATTCTTCCTGGTGTATGTTTTCAATAAAATCTTAATTATCTACTTTAATTGGCATGTTTCTCTTTGTGGACACAGTGTTGTTCGGTACATACTTTTAAAGCAGAGCAGGGACAGCAGAGAAGCTACAAAACCCACTTGGGAGTTCAAAAATGGATGTTTGGACATTTTTATGCACACATGGAGGGGCTGGCTTTTGGTTTAGCAGAACCTGACAGAGCGAGGGCAAAGCAGATGTGCAGCGGCTCTTTGTCCATGCCAGGGAAAGCAGCAGGGGGCCAAGCGGAGAGCTGTAGGGGCAGAGCATCTGCACGGCAAAATGACAGTGACCTGGCTGCCTCCCTCACCTGGGCCATAGCTCTGGACAAACAGACTCACTGCTGCTTCTGCTACAGCCTCCAAGGTCAGGGGCAGCCCTCCCAGGGAGCCCCAGCAACACGCCTGCCTGCTTCTGGTTGCACAGGAGCAGCATCTTCACTATCCCGCTGTTCCCCACGCCAGCCTGGCTCCTCTTGCCTCCTGTTTGGGACCGGCCTTGGCCTCTCTTTTTTGTGGCAGCCTTACAAAACCTTCAGTGCCTCTGCTTGGCACCATGTATTTGCATGAAACAGCTAAAGGTGCAGGTATGAAATGTCTGTATGAGCAAAGGAGGCTCTGGACATGTGGGATGTAGACAATCTTGCAGGGATGCAAAGTTTGAAGGGGAAGGCCATCAAAGAAAATGTTTTAAATGAATTAACTAGTATGTTGTCTATCTACCCATGCCACCATTCTTTACTTTTCTTTGCAGAATAAGGAGTCTGTATCCATTGGATGAGAGGCTGCAAATATAAGCAATATTCTGGGAGTTGCTGCTATTTTCCAGCTTCATTAAAAATAATCTTTGAAATCCCTGAAGTCCGTTGACAATATCCCAATGAGTTTAACTTTATCCTTTCAAAATTTGCCTGAGACTTAAAATCTGACTTCAAGATCTCGTTAGTATTTCTGGTTTACCTCTTAGAGATGAATTCTGTGAGGTGCCACATTCCCTTCCCCCCACACCCATACCATCACTGAGGACTGGGCTTTAAATGGATGAGAGAAGATAAATGAAGTATCAGCCAGCAGTGCTTCACATCAGGTGTGTCAGGCAAGGAGTTAAAAAAGGGAGAGGAAATCAGAAGTTTTTCATACCTGTTACAAAGTGCTTTTCAAGCTCATCTTAAAGGGAAGAAGGGTCAGTGAAAAAGACAGTAGATTTTCTTACAGATTTACAGATTGGTATTTACTTGTTAAGTTAGATAGAGTCTTGCTAAAACATTAAAGACATTTTTGCACTCAGTGTTCACATAATGATGTGGAAACAGATGCCAGAAATAGTCTCAAGGGAGGAAAAAGAAACAGTGAACTAGGAAACCAGGCTCCTGTTAGGGCAGATAATTAGAATATCTAAAGAGTGACAAAATTCCAGTGCCAAAACAGCTCCATTTCACATCATGGAGGAGGTGCCAGGAAGATGGAATACAACAAAGACCCCAGAAAATTGCTAGTTTCTGTTAAAAATGTTGAAAAGGGCCCATACACTATGAAATTTGCTTCAAAAGCGTTCTCTCTCGTTAGTTTTACCCATTTACTCAGTTTGTGCCTTCACTACTTTAGTGTCTGTCCTTTAAAAATTTGCAAGCAGCCACTGTCTACCACAGGGATTTACATCACCTCAGGCATGTGAAGTTTTACATGCACCAGAAGTAAACCACACATAAGAACCAGACCCAGGCCAGCAGCAGATCTGGCTGTAGATGAGGTGGAGGTCAGCACTGCTGCAACCAGCCTGAGATCCACTCGTACAAGTCGAATCGATTTTGCATGAGGGGACATGGGGGTACAATGACCATCAGGACATATTTTCCTTGCAGGGAAGGAAAAGAGAAGCCTGCTAGTGTAGGTAGTTCTCTTTACACTTGGTTGTGTAAGGGAAGGGGGAGGAGGAGGCATCTGGCAGCAAGGAGCAGAAAAGCAGGAAAGAACAGGGAATGCGTTTTGCTCTGCTCCATCGACTAGCCCTGCCCTGGTCCATTTGTTGTGCAACTTAAAACTGCCTGTCAGCAACGTTATTTATGGCAAGGCACAGGCTGAGGGTCAGAGTCAGGAAGCCAAATCCAGCTTCCCTGATGTCATTCTCCACCCAGGCTATTCGGTTTTTAGCTTTATTTCTTAAGAAAAGGATTCTTACATGATTTTTGCAGCCTGTTCATACAACAATCTGTGTGTCTTCTATCACTCTTTGTAATGCAATTTACCAGTTTCAATTTTGCAGAAGGGCACAGGGCCCAAAGCTGATCAGTTTCCAAATGCTTCATTGAACCATTTGGCTGTGTAGAGAAACAAGAGCCAGAGGAGCATCTGTTCCTTGAGGGAATGCAGACAGAGCTCAGCCTTTGTTCGGTCTGAAAGTGGCCACCAGAACCGCCCTACATGCACATTAGCTGGCCAGCTGGCATGAGGCATGCCCCAGCCAGCCACAGCTTGTGCTGCCCGAAAGATGTAGGAGCACTGAAGGATACTGGAGGGGGTTATCTGTATTGCAATGGTGGGGAGCACAGAGGACGTGAGAGGAACTGAAGGCATGGGGCAGAATGGCATGTTCATGAAGATGCAAAGAAGAAAGGGGACAATTCACCAAGAGGCATGAAGGCTATGGGGTGCAAGTCTGTGGTAAGCCACTTCCAGCCCTTACAGAGCACCTCAGCCATTGCAAGGCTCCTGGGCTCAGCATCACCTTGCACACATCTAGCTGAAGTCTGAGAGAAGTGGCAATACATCAAGAGCAGAACTGAGCACGCTTCATGACATTCTGTGTGTTTCTTGGCATAGACAAAGTGCTGGAGATAAACCAGATGATATATAAATTCACAGATCATAGTTCAAGCAGATTAAAGAAATAAGGCTTTTGACCTTATAAAATAAAAGACTCAAAGGAACATTAAGGGAGGAAATAGAAATAGGAAAGGTCCAGAGACATGTCGATAGCAGAGATTATTGCATTCCTAATAATAAACCAAGGGGTTCTGATTCAATCTATGGAATGACCAGACACAAAAAGAATTCAAGTGGAATTCTCTGCCTGCAGAGCAGTGGATAGAGCATGCAGGAAAAACAGCAAAGGAAGAAAAAGGTGTGGTATGCAAGTATGGGCTAAGAAGTATTGTGGAATTTATCTAGAGACTCAGAGAGGGGCACATTTAATTAGAAAGGATTCCTAGTTTCCTTCTGTCCCCAAATGTCTCTCATTTGCTATTGGCAGCTCAGTGGGGGTGATATGATACAATTACTCATTAGGTAAAGGAATTTCAAACCTTTGCCCTAAGAGGAGGCTAAACTTGTCACTCAAACTCCAACCTGCATCTTTTCATGAGCCTGAGCAACTTAACCAAGGATCACAGAGTCAGGCATTATTTTTGTTTTGTTGTGAGCACTCGGGGTTTGAAACAGAGAGTTTGCTCCTGGGTGCATGTGCTGTGCTGGGCTATGCTGCTGCTCTCCTGCACAGACTGTCCTCCTGCCCGCTACATGAGGCTGAGACAGGCTAGTCTCATATGCCTAAACTCATTTTCCTCATGAAATGCATCAACTCCAGCCTTTCCTTTCTGACAAAACCAGTAGCTGTGAGTGCAATAACCATATTTTATATACTGTGCAACAGGGAAGATGCAGACAACCAGGTTGCATAGCTTCATGGCTGTGTCTGCACGAACAATCAATCTCTGGTATCATCATACTGCTGTTGCTGTAGCTTTTGTGGTTTAAGGGAAGAAGAAAGCTACTAATTTTTATTAGATTAAATGACTTAATTTGAAAAATGGACAAAGCTTTTAGATTTGTGTCCTTTTTAGCTTTTAGATTTGTGTCCTTTTTTTGTTCAGCTATGGCAGCTAGGCTAATAAAAGGCATTTCCTCCCTCCACAAATCTCACTGTTCTGATTCTCTCCAAATTAAATACTGAACTGATTTACAGCACATTCAACATTATCCCCATGTGCCACTCTTTTTGATGACTACTAAATAAAAATATCAAGTTAATGGACGTCAAAGGCATTTAGAATAAAATCTTGAAATTAAACAGGAACATATGTAGCTCACATATCTTTATTTGAATAAAGAATATGGAAAAACTAACAAAGGGTACTATTTCAGCTGATCTGTTTTCCTCAGAAAACTTTGCTGAGTAAGACACTGAAATGTTAACCTTTGTTTCTCTTTCCATTTCTGTTGCTTAAGGAATTTTCTACAATACTGTTGAGTGTGTGTGTGTTGGGAAAATAATACTGCTTTAACACTTTTTTATAAGTCACTTATATTCTCTTTTGTTATGCGAGAGAGTTAATGTTTCTTTTGACATGATAGTGACTGTTTTTATAAGGACTGCTTGGGACAGCAGCAAAGCAATCCTGCTCACTTCCATCCACATGTACAGAGCAAAAAGCTAGTAGATATCAAGCAGTTTTGACACATGTTCGGTGGATAACAAGGAACTAGCAAAATCCCACTAAATTCTCAGAAAGAGACTGAAAGAAAAGGAAGCAAAGTTATTCAGAAATAACACCATTTAGTTTGTGATCGAACTGAAGAGCAGCATCTCAGCTTTCTTTGGGAGGCCACTGCTTGGAATCAGGTGCTTCTATGGCTTGTACTCTACAAGCCAAGTTTTCTCCCCAGGGCTTGTCTGTGAGACTGCCTTTGCTTTCCTCGCTGGAAATACCACCCAACCCATTCAAGGATTGAACTTACTGATTTTTCAAGGATCCTTTATTGGGCAGGAAAGCTATTTGCCCTAAGAAAGTGGGTTATTGATGACCAAGTGAGCCACCCGTCTGCAAACACCAGCCCTTTCACAGCCAGGCTACTTTTGTGCAACCCCATGGTTTCAGATGGTTTCTACAAACAGTGGACTGATAATGTCCTTTGCTCAATATATCGAAATCCAAGCCTGAGCCTGGAGAACAGGTACTTTCCATCTCTAAATACTTCTTTTTGTACAACTGGTTATGGAAGCATTAGGATTAAACTCCCTTATGATCTCCCTGCGAGGTTGCTCTAAAGAGGTACACACTGAGAAATGGAAAAGCAGGTTTTTCTTTTTGGAAAAGCAGCTCAAAAATTTTCAGCCAAAATGTATTACCTCCATTATCCAAACAGATAGAAAGAAAGCACATTTAGAAAACATGATGAAGAAAGCAGTGAAGCAGGTGGACTTAAACCAGGAGCTACGGAAAATATGACAATGAGTAGAAATACCTTTATTTCTGGCACATTAGGCAGTGTGAGTTTTCCTGTTCTGACTAACCTGGAAGAAGCTAAAATTAAGTATGAGTTGGGTATACTAAGAAGTTATTGCTGTATTATGGCCAATACTCCAGGCAAAGCAGAGCAGTCCAGGGCTCTGCAAATACTCTGAGTTGCCTGAAGCAGAGCTAACAAGCAAGTAGACAATACAGAGAATACAGAGAATGCCTCTGTTATTCTCCAGTTTAGGCTTGGTACATTATCAGATAGGAAGAGGCATTTACTTTTAATAGGCACTTACTCATGGGCTAAATTCCTCTAGTCCTTACTCAGATTTGTTGTGTTTGGTGTTTTGCTTGTGTAGGATTAAATAAAAATAAAATGCAATAAAATACACTGTATACCAAGTGCTTTAGCAGAATAGACAACATTTACCTTATTGTGATCATATCTGCAAAATGCAGCCATTGCAGTGTGCTAGCACCAACACGAAAGCTTTTAGAGGCAGGGCAGTGAAGAAAACACCTTGTTCAACAAAAGAAACCATAAGACCTAGGCAAGGAGGATGCATTTACCTACATAATGGCATTTGGTCAAAACTCCACATCCCTTGTGAAGAAAGGCTGCTCCTTCACAGGCAGGAGTATAGCATGATCTCTCACTCAGTGGGTGATATCACTGTTGCAGCCCAACGCCATTCCGTATCATGCTGCCACTTTGACTCAAAGCATTTTATAAGGGCAATAAAATCTAGGAGATCTCATGAGCACTTCTCCCAGCTCAAGGGTTTCTCCAGGGAAGTCTTCCTCCCCACGCAGTCCTGTCTTTGCCATACAGACATGATCAGCACAGCTCCCTTTGGCTTGGAGGGATTAGCTGCAGCTCTTGGTGTGAGTCATCCTGTCAGTAAAATTGCAAGACGATTTGTAGAGAATATTTGAGGAAAACATATGATTGGCAAAGCTATGAGGATACCTTGCAAAATCTGCAGTGGTGAGCACAGCCACATAACTGGATTCCTAATATAATTGCCAGAAGTTACATATGAAAAAAGGGTTGTTGTATAATCACAAAATGGGAACTGTCAGTAAACCTCTTTCATTTTACCATCAGTTTTTTGGCTACTTGGGACACAATAAGTAAGAAATAGAAGAGCGAGACCTTAGAGTACTCAGCTGAAATATAGGAAATAGAAAAATTATGTGCTAAGGATACAAACTTGGTACTTCTGGCAAAGGTCCACGTTTAAGTGAACTTTTCATATGATATGGATAAATGTTGTGAGTTGTTTTCAAAATTTAATTTTTCTGGTTCTCCATGACATGAAAAATTCCTTTTCTATTTTTTGCAGTAAGTCCAAACACCAAGGCTTATGCTCAGCAATTGCAAGCAAATACTACAAACATGAGTTGAGTTAAGTTTACACGGGGTTTTTTTTGTGCAAAAAACAACTACTTTAAGTGTACATAACAGAGTGAATGCAACTGCTTGTCTGCTCCCACTTGGAAGACTGTTGATAAACATTTCTCTTTAATATTGGCTAGTGTTGAAATAAGTAGATTATAAGGTTTTATTCTCTAAACTGCTTCCTGCTCGGGTAACAGTTATAAGTCAAGATGCATGAAGAGTAAGTGAGCACTTCATATGACTATCCCAGCCCTAACTAATTGCTGAATTGCCAGAAGAGCATCCTTCTGATGGGGTTATACATGTGAAGATTCTCCTGGCATTGAAGATAAACTTATCTTGATTGCTCGTGGCCTTTGGGTACAAGCAAAAGCATTTTGTTGAAGAAGTTTCTGTCAAGATGTCTCCAAACTAATTTCTCTGAACAAAAAAGAAATACAGTCTATTAGCTCTGCAGCTAGACCAGGAAGGAAACTCTTCCTTTAGCTGAAGGAAACAGGAAGAGAACTTCCCCATCTAAAAGGAAGGAGCAGTGTAGCTACCAGCAATTGTGGATATAAAAGCATGAAATATTTTTAAATTGAAATATTTTATTTTTAATGCCTGAATATTGAAAACACCTAAGAGAGTACCTTGTCTGAACACGTTTATTCCTCTGAACATGTTGCAAAATAAAGTACATATCTTTCATTTCTAAAACCACTTCCGTTCTTCAAGAAAACTGGAAGTGGGTTTTGCGCACAATCTGACAATTAAAATAACCACTGTTTCCTAATGCTGCTATGTGTCGCAGAGCATTAATTTTTATGATGATTTCTTTGGTAGCTGTTCCATTCTGAATTACATGCGAGTGTGTATCCTTCTTCAGTGGCCAAAACCCCCTAAATCTGTTTGTGTATGTAAAAACTAAAGCCTGACTTAGACACTGCAATATTTGTCATGTGCACTGAGAACAGAGGTTAGGTGTGGTTTCAATAGTGGTAAATCCTTTGTTAACACAATGACCTGTAAAAAAAGTAGGGAGCTCCTACTACTTATTTACATGATAGCAATTCTTTTATTAACCCACTGTGCCATTACACATGCAACTCTTTTAACATAAACATTTCAGGCAGTTGGGGAATTGCGATCTATTTTTTTCTCATTAATGTTCCTATAAATTATGTGATGGATCTACCTCCTCGAGGTCTCAAGTAATGGAAATTTACACCTGTAAGAAACCATTGCAATAAATTATTATGCTGCTAAGGGAAAGTATAGATGCCATGAGATGGCAACACAGGACTGTGTCAAAGATTATTAAATTATTTTATTGAAACTCTGAGATCTAAGTGCCCTGTAGCTCCACAACATTATGATAGTTGTTGGGAAGATGGGAATCTTTTGTGCATGCGATGCTTCCACATTCCTAACATGAGAAAATGTTTTAGTGATAGCATTAATCTGTTGGAGGTATGCAGGCTAAAATACAGGCTTTTCTCTTATGCCCCTGCACTCTGGGTGGCTTATGCAGCTCTTACCTAAACCCCAGATACTTGGGACCTTGGGATGCTTGTCCTAGTTGCTTATCTTTATGGTTTCAGCAGTATATAGATAGCAGCTCCCAGTCACAGTTTGTTGCCCCAGCTGGTGGCTAAAAGCAAACATCAGTCTCAGGCCTTTTCTCTTAGGTAAAGATTTTGCTGCATTTTTATTTGTTGGGCTGAAGATTCAGAGATGGAAACATTTTTCTGGGAGAGCTGAGAGGGAGAAACTGCTGCTGGGGAAGAGTTTTCATGAGTAAGTGTCTGGGTTTTTCAGTACTGTGGATGATCACTTAGAGAAGCTATGCACAGAAATACCTACTCCCTCTTGGAGCCATAGACAACACTTACAGTTAGAGATGGAGAGGAAGCTGTCACAAAGAAGAAATTTAAACCCAAATACTGTCAGTGGATGCTCAAGTGCTGACTTAGCTTCTTTACCTGAGGCACTGTTGGATTAAGTGATTCATGTTATGGGTGAAGGAAATGGTGAATAGTGACAGAACGTGAGTTCACAGGTAATCAGTCATAGTTTGGATGTAGTTGATAAATTTGCATTTGCTTAATCTGAAAATATAAAGCCTGATTTTGCCTCTTTCAATTTTTTATCCTTCTACCATGAGACTGTCAGAAAACAAAAGTGCAACTTCGTTTCCTGATTATCTTAATTTCATCAGATTTCACTTAACGTCTAGCTGGGACATAATTTTTCTGGTAAGTACCTTATATAGGATGAGCAATGCACATAGTTCAGCTACAGATATGGTTATATTTCATGAGAATGAGAACATCACTTCAGACTCCACCTAATCAAGTCATAACAAAGCAACTGTCCTCTTGCCAAAAGCAAAATAAGTTTTCTGAAAAAGTCTCAATTTCGTATGTCTGTTTTTTTTGTTCAGCCAGACTGGAGAAATATAGAATAAATTATAATTATTCTATTTTGGAAAGGTTCATTTGGTTTAACCTCTTCTGTATGGATATATGTACCTGCCCCCAATATTCCAGACAAAGCTTAATGGAATAATGATGCCACCTTTGCTATTAATAGAATGAGTTCAGGCTGATTAGTCAAGCTTAACCCACTTGTTTTGACAAGGTCTTCAAGTTTATTTCTGTTTAAACAAGAATAGAAAGCTTCTCACTGATGTTTATTAAGTATGAAACTGTACTTTACTGTAATGACAGTGAAATGAAATAAATAGTTCAAAGGTGCCAAATAAACATTTTAAAGTATACTTTGCAGAATAAGTGACCTTTGTCTGGTTTGTTTCCTCAGATGTAGTGAAAATACCCAACTCATATAATAACAGGAGGTGATCCAGTGTCAAATTCCTTTGTTAGGGGATGAGCAAGATGTATTATTTTATGCATTTATTAGGTAAAAGAATGGGTAATATTCACTCTTAAACATGGAATTTAATGGAAGGATCTGCATTACTATAATGAAACTGTAAATCACAACTCTCTATAGTAAATCTTAATTAAATGTTGTTCGTTCTTCGAAGAAAAGAAACCTAAACTCTAAATGTGAGTCCACACATTTAGATGCACACAAGGCATTTAAGAATTCAAATCTCTTTTATCTACTGAATTAAATGTACTGGTCAGATAATTATTTCTTTTTTTCCACCAGGAAAGACCCTTTCTCTGCTATATCCTCCTCCTTCAGACAGTGGAAGCTAAGGAGACAATTAAGCCCTTAATGGAGGAACATCACTGAGGCAGGAGAGGACAGGAGCCCTTTTATTTGCTAATGCAGAACAGTGGCCAGCAGAAAACAGTTTCCCCTGAAGCTATGGCTCTGAAACTCAAACTGCAGATGAGTTCCTGTGCAGCTTCTACAGCTGTTCCTCATCTCCCCTGAGCTCATCACCCAATTAGTGAAAGTTTTTGTGGTAAATAACTCGATGTGACACATAACATCATGCTTCCCCGTGTGTGCTTTAGCTTGCATCTATGCATATATCCTAGGTGCCAGTTCCCTGGTTGTGCTGGCTGTGTAAGTTGTGCAGGCATGCCAGGGTTGGCTGGACAGGGGAGACGGCCACCTGATGTACACCGTTATCTAAAGTCAGTCTGGAAACAGAGCACAACCTAGACTCAGAAACTGGAAGTGAAGACAGCTCTGATAGCTTACATATTACCTGAGCATCCCTGCCTGCAAAAAAACATTACTTACCAATCTGAAAAGACATGTAGCTCCATAATGATCTAATTCTCTCAACCACAGCTCTGAACTGTCAGGCTTATCTGTCTTGTCTTGTAATAACAATCAGCTTGGTGGGGTGGCACTGAGGAGCACAGGGGACTGACTTTCAGGTCTGGTGGGATGGGGAGGAGGGTAGAGCAGAAACTGTCTGTGTAGCTGACCACAGGCGACTGGGCTACTGGGATAAGCTTGCTGAAGGCAGTTTCCAACATCTGGTTTGAGAAACAGCTGTGATTTGCTGATCTACATAATTGAGATGCCTCCCTGGAATTAAGTGTCTCCAGAGGAAACTTAGCATCTGAGCAAATAAGACAACCAGGAAGGATGTGGTATTGAGAACATGGAAGTCGGGTCTCCCATCTCTCTGTGGGCTAAACATCTTTCTTGGGTGCCTCACTTCTTCACAAAAGATTTATAATGGGCAGTGTCAGTGCTGCAGCCTCCTGGTCAGGCCACATGGAAGTTAGTAGCTGATTATTAATCCCATGTCTCTGCTCATGGTATTTGAGCTGACAGACACACATCCGTCTCCCTTCAATGCAGAATTCTTGCCCAGGAAGCTTTCCAGTCCTTGTCCAGTCTCTGTCTTCAGACACCAACATTTCTCTTTGGACTGTATTTCAGTCCAACAGTGCCAGGGTATTTCCCCTTATATTTAGGCTGATTTTTTGCTACTTTGATCTCTTTGTGCTAGCCCACACCATTCTACTCCCTCCTCGGCTGCTAGCCCCTATGGCACTGGTCGAGCATTCCTCTCCACACTCCTGTATGAAATGCTCAATTTCTCCTACTAATCCTTGTCTTGAAAAAGCCTGTTCCCCAGGCCTCTAATCGATATTTATCTTTGAAGAGACTCTGTCTGAAACCTTTTTGTATGTATTCCTGATAAATGGCTTTCCCATTCCAAATGTTGCTTTGAGTAGTGAGGGGGAAAGCACAGATGCAGGAGGCAGGGATTAGGAGAAAGGGAAGAAACAATAACAGAAATATTTTACATTCCCCAAAACACATGAAACTGTGCCTATCATTTCACTTTTAGTGGGATTCAGCTGCTTTTCCCCAGAGCATTTTGAAATGACAGGCATAGTTTTTGCAGCTTGGAAAATGCTAAGACATTTCTAAAATATATCATATAGTAAAGGAAGCCTGCATTGCAATTTTTTACCAAGATAATTTCCTGTGGCAGCTAATTTCTTATTAAAAAGCAAACAGTTAACTTCTAATTGTCTTGAATGCATGCCTCTGACATAGATGAAAACTGGTTTTCAACTGTATGAGTTATAATTTTTTCAGAAAAATGCAACAATTACAAATAATATAATTGAAAACAAATGCAAACAAAGCACAACTCATAAACAAGCAGGGGGGGAAAATATCCCTGTCTTATGAAAACAGGTTATTATCTTAGACACAAGTAAATTTTCCAGGTCAGTCATGTCTCTCAAACACACACAGCGCTATCTGACCAGCTACTGCATTTTACACTCACATATATATACTTAGGGCTTCGTGTTTTCAAAGGATCTTGCTTGTCCTCTACGTGGAGCCCCAATCCTTCAAGCAATTTGAGGTGATGCACCTTCAACTTCTGCTAGGGCCAGGGCAGGCAGCTCCGAAAGACAATCTGGGGTACATCAGTACTTGTTAACTCCAGGGCAGACTTGTGCTTGAGGCTGAATATCAGATGGTCCACACTGCCTACATGACTTTTCAAGCTCTAGCTGATGTCCCAAACCAGGTAGTAGGCTGAAAACTAGAAAAGCTGAGGAACAAGGGAGGAATGGTCCCTTTGCTACAGACAGTGTAGAAAACAGTGCTTTGGGGCACAGTTCAGCCAATTAAAGTCCAAATTTTGGTGTGGCAGAATAGATGTAGCCAAGGAGATTTAGACTCTGTAAAATAAATTTGAGGGGGTTAGCAAAAATGCAAATCAGGGCCTTGATTATTGTGCCTGGCTAACCAGCTACCTTCCAAATTTAATATACCCACATTGAGAAAACTGACCCTAATCCTTATACACTTTAAAATTTTCGGTCTGATCTGTGGGAATTGAACTGCCAAGTAGAGCAAAGTTATATCTCAAGTTCACTTGTCCTTATAAACTCCTGAGCTTTTATATTACAAGGATGGAAAGTGCAGAAGACAAATCCATCTACAAAGACACAAAACCATCATATGCAAATCTCCCTTATTGTGACTATGCATAAAGACAATAATGCTGCGATGTTGTTCAGATGTTTGTGTTATTGCAACCTGTAAAAGGTTAAATAATCCTCATGCCTCAACTAGCATTCTTAAATGCCTTATTATTTAAATAGGTTATTTAAATTGCAGACATAAAAGCTGTATAAACACCTCTCTTACGATAATGACTTACTTTGTATGCAAATATGCATCTATTTCTCATTGATTCTGTATCAGTTCATAAACAACGGAAAAACCCCAGCTTAGTATTTAGCAAAAAGCCTAACATTTATGCTGGGATCATCTCTCTACTTTGAAAGACACAGGCATCTTAAACTGGGGTATGTTGGGGAAAACTACACAGTTAGTTACTTAGTTGCTCCCAGCACTCTGTTATGTCTTGGGTCTAAAGCTAAGAGCTGTCATACTGAAACTTGCAGGAGCTCTGGCTTAAAACTGCAGAAAAATATTACTGCTATGAACTAGATCCTTAGGGTTATACCAGATGTGCTCCTGGCCCAGAGCATTAATCTTCTCTCATTTAAAGCCAAGACTCATGTAAATTATGCGAGCTGCTCTCAGTTTTGTTTGGGAAAATGAACAAACTGTGGTGAAAGAGCTTTTCTTCAGTGGCTGAATCCTGCAGGGCCGTATATCCCATGCTAAACTTCTGTCCCATAAGTAACTTTAAAAGCTTTTAATTTCTACAGACCTTTTATAAAGAAAACTGAGAAGAACATCTCCTGAATATATTTTTAGCTAATTTAGTGTTCACACATTTAATTTCTGTGAATATGCTATTACCAGTCCTTTCTGAATAGCTCTGCTTTTGGTCATTTAGTTAGTATTTACTGCAAGCTGATCTGCATTCTTTTTGGACTCCCATTGACTCGGACAGAGGCTGTAGATTCAGCTGAAGTCTTGTTCGTGTGGAGTGAAGTCAATAGGAGTACTTCCAGGGATTCAAATGAGCTTCTATGGGCCCTAGCCCAGGACAAGAGTTTATAGTGTTTGGAGCCAGAAAGAACTGAATGAGATCATCTGGTCTGATCTCTAGTTAATCACAGGATATGAAAGTCCTATCTAGATATGCCAGGACTGAAATAGCATTTTTTAACTTGGGAGATTACAAAGCATGTACCATGGAGAGGAGATGCAGAAGTCCTTTCCTCACGGTGTGACACCCTGGCTGCTGGGACCTGCTCAGGTGAGATGTTCCTGGGTGACCTTAGCTTGATTGCCAGCCACCACAACATGGCTGATGGCACAGCGTGGTACCCGCTTCCTTCCCAAATCCTGCAGGAAGCTGAGGATTAAAGAAAATGTAATCAATACTGTTTCCCATCAAACTCAGGAACAAAGGTGGGAAGCAGAAGTTGTCAGGCTGACATTCTTTAGGGCCAGAAAAGACTGCAAATACCAGTCAGCCTAATACTCTGATGATGTGTGTGTACGTATGATAAAATGTCAAAAAGAAATATGGTTGTACAAGGCTAAAATAAAAAATATGTCTAGCCCAGTACTACTTCCAAAAGTAGCAGATGCGTACAAGAAATACAAAAAGCAGAGCAATGTAAAATAATCTGTCTCATAATCAGTGGTTTAGGAATCTCTTGAAATGGAGGTTGGACCCGGACCAGTATACTGCAATAAACTGGTGGAGGGGTCTTTCCTTCAGGAACTGCTTAATAATTTTTTTTAAAGCCACTGAGATTACTCCCAGAATCTGTATTAATCCCCTTTTTCTTTTAATATACTTAATGTCATTATAAGAACTCTATGTGAGGGTAAAGCCACTTCCTTCTCATAAGCTGACTCAATATTTTCCTCACAGCTATGAGGAAATGTCTTATTTCAAGGCTGATTTTTTCCAACTCTAACTTCCCCGTGCTAGCTCTTAACACACCTTTGTCAGCATACTTGCAACAGAGGATGGAAAACAGATTTTTATCTTTACCTTCTCCTTTTGTACTGTATCAGTTTTTAGGTAACAGCCATTCAGATTTTTAAAATCCTGATCCAGAGGACCATTTAATCGCATGATTTACTTTAAGTACATAAGTAATCCCATTGACTTCAATGGGACTATTCTCAGGTTAAAAGTTAAATGCACGGTTAAATGCTTTGCTTGAATAGCATTTAAATTCTTTTTAATTTCTCATTTACTCTCATTTCTTGCTTATAATACTGGATCTGTACAATGTGTTGGAAGCACAGCATTTCAAGTAAATAGTTCAGCATGGGATCACGTAGGTTACAACACAGCAATTTCCATTGCAGCTTTTGTCTAGCGCTGAAGGAATTCTGACTGATGGATACCAAGGGCTTTTTTGATGTTATTTTCTCTGAGGAACTAATGCTCTTCATTCCTGCTAATTCCCTCTGCTGCCTAGTTTATTTGTTCAGCAGTGCCCTAAACAAGAAAGGTTTCCTTCAAACAATAAGCTGCTTTGCACTCTGTGTGTGTGCGGTTTACTGAATCCAGACCTAGGGAAAATGTACTGGTCTTCAGCTGGTATGAATCAGAGCTGTCTGCAGAGATGAGGGAGCTATGCTTATTCACATCAGCTAAGGATGTGACCTGATGTCTACTGTGTTCATAGATAAATGTGTGTATGCGTGCAGTTAAACATATAACACCTGGGAAAAGGACTAGGTCTTCGATAATCTGCTCTTGGGACATGAGATATAATATCAGAGACACAAGGGCAAAAGGATGAAATTAAAGCTGATTTCTTCCCGAGGTCATGTATGAAAATACATAATATGGTATCATCTACCAGTGCCAATAGCAAAATACTTTTGAATAATGTTTGCAGTGTAATTATATCCATACTATGGACCTTCAAAAGCATGTAAGGTGTTTCAAATGAATCTGCATTATTTCAGAATTTTCAGTATTAGTCATTGGCTATTCCTGTGTCCTACATATATGTGACTGGGGGTTTAGCTCCTTCTGCAAACAACGCGAAGTTGCCATTTCCGATCAGCCAAGCTAGGAAGTTAAGTATCGCCTGACTCATGGTTTCAATTATTTTCTGAAGGCTTCTATATCTGTCTGTTGACCAGATGCAGAGCCAAACCCCTTCTGTAAGGCGCTCAGCATATACAGTGAGACTATTCCTTAACATACAGTATTACCCAAATACTTCAGATTTTTGTCAATATTCCAGAGTAAAACCTTTTTTCATTAAATTGCTTATTAGTAATTTACATATACGAACGACATTGTACATAACAGAGATCCAATTCTTAAAGAACTAAATAAAATCCAAACTGAATGAGCAAATGGTTATGGTTTTCTGCCTAATTTGCAATTGGAGTTGAGGTGACTATTTTTACATCTTTAAATTTTATAAAAATCTCAATGTAGAGATACAAAGTAGCCTTTGTTTGCATAGGAAGCAACAGATCAGTTAGTTTTCCACAGATCAGTTAGTTTTCCACAGATCAGGAAAGGCAGGGCTCCATTGTAATGAGACCCTCTAAGAGCAGAGAGGTCATCACTCCAGTAATTTCTAGAATAATGTTTTGATGTAATTGCTGAGTCAGGAAAGCAAAGCCATAAAAAACCCCTGTACCACTGAAAAACAGTGAAGTATCTCGCTTTAGCATTTTTATGAGAAAACAAATACCTCCTAGGTAAATCCTTAAATAAGAACTTACCTCAAATATCTTCCCAGCAGGTAGAAGTTCATGGACTTTTTGATCTGGAGACAGCATTTTCTCCACTGTGCTAAATAATCACAATCAGTCGATCTTCCAAGTTTTTTTTACATCGTTTATCTGTAGGAACAAAATAAAACCATCAGTATTAGGACTCCCTACAAGCCACTGTCCAGAAAGTAGGATGTGTGAAACTGTGCTGGACACTAATTATAATGTAGCTAACCCAAAACCTAAGTGAAAAATCAGCATGACTTTGAAGTGCGAGAGTCTAATCCTAAATAAATGACTGTGCTTCTTAGGAGTTTGCCTTCATCTTTTACAAGTTTAACACTCTAATTCAAGTTTTCAGAAAGGTGATGATTCAGATGTGGTGGCCGCCATCTTGGCTGACTGCAGACTGTGCTAGGAAATGGTTGACAGGATTTTGTACAGCTTGAAATAATTTCTAATTTGGACGTGCTTTACGGGTGAATGCTCAGAACCTGTCAACTTCCATGCATGATGGATGTTGCACATATCCATATTTAGCAGGCTATCTATGTATCCCATTTTGGCCTGTATCATACACATCATAGAATCACAGAATGTTTTGGATTGGAGGGAAATTCAAAGGCCATCTAGTCCAACCCCCCACCACAGGCAGGGACATCTTCCTCTAGATCAGGTTGCTCAAACCCCTGTCCAACCTGACTTCGAATATTTCCAGTAATGGAACATTCACAACTTCTCTGGGCAACCTCTTCTAGTGTCTTACCACCCTGATCATAAAAAATTCTTCCTTATGTCCATTCTAAATATACTCTTTTCCAGTTTAAAACTGTTATTCCTTGTTGTATCACTACAGGCCCGGTAAAAGTCTGTCTCCAACTTCCTTAAAGCCCCCTTTTGGTATTGAAAGGCCATAATAAGGATTCCTCAGAGGCTTCTCTTCTCCAGGCTGAACAACTCTCTCTGTCCTTCCTGACAGGAGAGGTGTTCCAGCCCTCTGATAATTTTTGTGGCCCCCACTCTGGACCTGCTCTAACAGGTCCATGTCTTTTGTGTACTGGGCTCCCCAAAGTTGGATAAACATGGAAAACACAGAACTGTTGTGGTTGGCAGGGATCCCTTGAGATCATCTAGTCAAAATTCCCTGCTCAAGCAGGGCCACCTAGAGCTGGTTGCCCAGGACCATGCCCAGTCACCTTTTGAATACCTCCACAGATGGAGACTCCACAGCCTCTCTGGGCAACTTTGTTCCAATGTCTAACCATTCTCAGAGTAAAAAGGTGTTTCTTGTGTTCAGATGTAATCTCATGTCTTTTGTGCCTGTTGCCTCTTGTGCTGTCCCTGGGCACCACTGAAAAAAGCCTGGCTCCCTCATCTTCATTCCCTCCCATCAGGTATATAAACACACATTGATAGGATTTCCATGAGCCGCCTTCTCTCCAGGCTGAAGACTCAGCTTTTTTGGCATCTCCTCATATGAAAGATGCTCCAGTCCCTTAATTATCTTTATAGCCCTATGCTGGACATGCTCCCTTGTGTCCATGTCTCTTTCACTGTGGAGCCCAGAACTCAACCTGGCATTCCAGGTCTGGCTTCATCAGTGCTGAGTAGAAGGAAAGGATCACCTCACTTGACCTGATGGCAATCTTTTTCTTAATGCAGCTCAGGATACTGCTGCCAAACACAAACAAGCCAGGTCTTGCTGAAAACTGCATGTCACATCAAGTCAGTTTTAAACAGGGTCTTCCAAAGTGCAACTCATCTAACTCTGAGGTCAAGGTCTACAGTAGGTCAGTTAAATTGCAACTTAGCCTACAGCTCTTCTTTGGTTTCAAAGAAAACCTAGATCACTTACTAGCTGAGTTGCACATACTGTTTGCACACTCAAATCTGGACTGCTAAGTCCTATAATTATTGTCTCAGTGATTAGCATCTCACAGTGCTTGCAAATGTATTAAGCAACTTGGTATGTGGGCAAATCCCCTGTGGCAGGGCGGTTGGACTAGATGGTCTTTGAAGGTCCCTTCCAATCCAAACCATTCTGTGATTCTATGATGTGTATGGTACAGGCCAAAAAATTGCCTCGATGCTTTTGTACCAGAGCTGAAGGAAAGAGGAAGAACAAAAAGGGATTTCAAGGGTTATATAGTTGTCCTGTTCTGCCATATGTCCATCATCATGGGCTTCCTATATTATTGTTGTTTGCAGTAACTAATTAGATGTTGGTAGAGGATATGGAAGTGTATTTTACTTCATATATTTCCAGTTGGAGAGACTGTTCTAATCAGTGTCTCCCCTGACATTTTGGTACTTTGTGGTCTTTCCTATCTCACCTTCATTTCCCTTTCTGCCTTTTTTTGTCTCATTTCTAATCTTGTTTGCTCTAAACTCAGTTTTTCTTTTTTTATTCTCCTCCCATTTGTCAGATCTCTGTAACTAGAGTTGTTTTTTCACAGCGCTTTAAAAGCTTAGAGTACTGAGGCAGATACATGGGGCAGTGTACTAGTTATATAAAAGGACAGCTGTAAAAACATGTGCGACAGCAATTAAGCAAGAACTCTTAGAGAATCATGAAGTCATTAATTCTAATTGCAGTAAAGCTCTTAGAAATTGTCCCTAATATTTGAAATGGAGAAAAAGTCAGCTTCGGGCAGCATTCCAGCTTTACTTCCTCCACTTCCATGCTACTGCAAGCAAGGGGACTGCATGTGTCCTATTATCGGCTACACCGAGGAAGCTTTGTCTTCAGACATCCCTCTTTGGGTTTGCTGTCCCACAGGCACTGGAGTAGGTTCCATTTTAAGTGCAGCAAAAGCCAAGTTACCAGCCAGAGGATTATTCTGCACCAAAGCAATTTCCAGTTTCTTCATCAAATATTATCAAGGCCTTATCCTGAATGCCTTCAATTACTTTTCAAGAAAGCAGCAGATTATGCAGTCAGCAGCATCTTCAGGAGTTGTTCACCACCTCATAAACTGATAATCTGGGCATGTTAAGTTCATTAAACTCCAGAGTTGTTTCCACTAAGAAGCCTTCTTTTAACTAGCTGATATAGAGCTGAATGATGAAGATATGCTTAAGCAAACCAGATGAATACACACAAGGAGCCCTGTTGCTTTCAGTTGCAGGCTGAAAGCTGATATATTACATGTCTGCATGCAATAAAACTTTTTTGTTTTAATGTTCCTAGGGAAGCTTGAAACTAAATCCTTGCAAAACATCTGGTTCAAAACTTCAGCATTTTAATATTAAATGCTTCCTGAAATCTGTTTGTGTAAGTGTTCCACGCAGGTTTGCTTCATAGCTTTATAATTGTTTCTAGCTCATTTTGTTATCCTTGCACTGACTTTGATATCTCCTGCTGATAACATAACATCAGTAATAGTGCTACTCCGAGTTCAATAGTTAGCTGATATCCTAAGCACAAATCCTGAAGAAAACCACATAATTTTCAGGTTTCAGCTTTGTATTGTCTTACATCAGCTCTAAGGTTTTAATTCTCTGTTCCTTAAAATTAATTAAGTTCCTTTATGTTATAGATTTGTCTTCCCAAATACGGTGTTCAGCATCACAGTATGTCCCTTCTGCAATGTCTCTGGATAAGGCGTGAAGAAACCTTGCATGCCCCTGTGAACAACAGTTGTCATGTTACTGCTGGGACTGGTATTCAGAGCTTTGTGTCAAAGCCCTGGAGGACTTGGAAAAAAAAAAATCAGCAGTGAAGTGAAGAATTTTTCCACACGTAATAGTCACCCTGAGCATCCATGGATAGACAAGCAAAAGAAAATCAGAGAAGGCTCATACATTTTAAAGCATGCTAAGCCTTGTGAAGATGGTCTTGCTGACCTCAAAAGTTGTAGTTTAATAGTTACAAATAAAGCCATGTTAAATCTTAATGTGATGCTCTAAGGTACGCAGGCTGATTTCATTCATGCCTTTAGCTGGTTTCATGGTTGTGGTGAGCACAGTGCAGCGTCCTGAACTGGCCTTGTCTGACTCTCCTCCAGACAGGGTAGTTGTGTCGACCTGACTCTGAGCTGCAGAGCTCATGAACTTTGGGATCCTGTCACATTAACACAGCTGTGCTACTTCTGGGGCCTGAGATGGTATTTTTGCAAGATGTGTAGCTTAGACTTTGGCTATCCAACTTAGGCTATCCAACTTTGGCTATCCAACTTAGGGTAGTCTCAGCTCCTTGGTCTGAGGTCTTCCAGCATGACTGAGAGCATCTCAGGAGCTTGCCTCTCTCTGGGCTAAATAAGGAGCCTTGGTTCCTAACTTCAGCTACCTGGGTAGAGCTCAAAGACAGACTGAATACAAACTGAAGGAGAGCTCCGAGAGCCTTTGAAATACAGGAGAAAGCAGAAACCACTCAGGGGCTCCTGAAGTACTAGAAAGAATTAAAAACAAAACAAAACTTCACACAACAAAAGTTCAATTCTTTAGCCTAAAAACCCATACTAACTGTTAGCAAAGCTTTGTGCATGCTTTAGATTAGCCATGTAATTACACAATAAACCCCCACTAGGATTTCATTTCAATTGAAAGCAATGGAACTAATGGTGTGCTTACAAATAAAGCTAATTAAGATTTTGTAGAACTGGGGGCTATTTCATAAAAATATCAGGAGATTTAATGTCAATATGCAGCACTTTGCATGACTCATAGAGTTATAAATATATACAGGTATTTTCAGCCTGATCATTATACGACTGGCCTAGCTCAGAAAGAAACGTGAAAATACATAACAGGAAACAACTCTTCCAAACAGCAAATAATTGTGTAAATATCTAACTGGAACAAAATCCTACAGCTGATGTATAACACAGGAAATTCCATTTCAACATATTTCTTGATGCTTAATCCTGCCAGGTGGAATGGATCAGCAAAAAGGGAGAAGTCCCAGTACATTGTGAAAAAATGTTACACATTGTGAAGGTCATCCAACAGGACAGAAGGAAACTCCACAAAGCAGCTACAACTCTCCTTGTTCAAGTTCAGCTAGGTTCAAGCTCAATGTCTATCTGTATAGTTATAATTATTTACGTTTCAATTTATCAGTATCTTGCAAAAAAAACATTCTTACTGAAATCCCTTTTCAAGCTATTTCCTTATTTTTTGCCAACATGTACATACTAATTTCATTTAAAATATAGTAGAACTGGAATAATAATTGGGTAGGGAAGAAGACACTTTCTATGACTTGCTCACAAGAGCTTCTTCAGACTGCCTCCAGTATGATTCAGTATTAGAAGAGTACCTTATAATATGTAACAGCATCAGTGAGCGATGAATCATCTGCTTGTCTTAGACTGTGAAAGAATTACCATGTTAGCACAATGTCATGATGTGGCATACTATAGCTGATCGAAGCACTCCAATTCAGAGGAAAATAAAATATTAAGAGGAAACTGTTGAACATGGCAGCTGAGATAAAAATTTGAGATCTCCACAAGAGGTCACTGCAAATCAGATTTGGAATGTTAAAAGAAAAGAGAGTGGCTATTTGATCTGAAACCTGAAGGTATAACTGGTGAGATTTTTGTTTAATTAAATTCAAAACAGAAATGAGAGAGGAAAAGATTTCCAGAGTGAGCATGACTAATAACTGCCTTTCATGAACAGAGTGTTGGGTTCTTAAGTGCACTTAAAAGGTTAAGCTTAAGACCAAGATTAACTTTAACAGGCAGACTAGCTCTAGACAATTTTTCCCTTAAGTTCCTTAGACCTCCTCTTTGAGCCATTAGATATATATGAAATAACATGACAGCAAAGAACTAGGATTTGGTGTTTTTGTAAGAAGAAATAGATATATATAGTAATGACTATTTTAATGTGGGTACACAGTAGTAATAATAAAGCACGAGGAATAACATTTAAGACAATGGAACACACTTTGCAATGTTCAAAATAAACTGAATGGAGAAAAGGAGCCCAACACCCACCAGGACTCCATGTCTCAGCATGAGCTTTGGTACAGATTTCCCTTAAGGGCTGACTTCAAGGTGCAAGAGTGTGTTTGACAAGAGACTCCCACAGAGACCTTCAGAAGACAGGCAATTCTGAAAACAAGTAGATGGGATCTGTGCCAGAGGCAGCCTCCAGCCTCTCCAGCCTGGGGCAGGGGTGCTGCTCTCTCTCTCCATGGGGCTGAGGCTGCCTGCTTTCTTGCAGAATACTATAACTACGGGTGATGTGTTGAAACTGCCCTTTTTGCTCTGGATAGACTAAAGCTTACTCTATATTAAGCCAGGTCCAGAAAGGCCAGCAGTAACTTTTGCTAGTAAACGAATATTAGCAAAGATAAATGCCAGAAATGAGGGGACAAACCCTTGCAGTGAAAAATTAAAGTCTTTGTTAGGATTCATTAAACACGCAGGGTAATAACATGCCTTTCACAAGTGTCAGTAATAGATTGTCTTCCTTTGTGCAAATATATTTTCTGTTTACTCTCTATCCTGGGCCAAGCATGAGCATGAGGCCCAGAGAGAGAGACTGTCCCTTTTACTTCAGCCCAAGCCCCGGGGGTGCTTAACAAACAGTCTGGCCAGGGGATTGCGAAGTCTACAAGGGTGCCTGCTTGGTATTGCCACAAAAGAGAACTTGAAAGGTTTTGTATAGTGATGAGTCTTGGTCAAGGAGTAAGCAGCATTTCAGTGAGCCAGCAATTCATATATATTAAAATAAAATACATATTTTCCTCCCATCCATCATTTACAGAAAATAAGAGTGGAGCTATCTTAATTTTTAATGCAAATTGAAGACTTGCAGTTCTCATTAGAGCTAACAGGTTCTCCACTCTTCCTGATAATGTATTTAAAAATAAAACCCTCAAATCCCTTGCCTGAGCAGCATTAATCATGCTGGATGTTAACCATCAATCACCAATTGGCTTTTATGAACTATGAGGTAAACAAAAAAAAGAATGGAATGTTTTAAAACTGCTGTTACAGATCATGAGCTACAGACATCTACTTTTCCTATCTCCTCTTTAACTTCAAGGGAGTATTATTGCTGAACATCACAAGGTGGGATATGATTTGCTAACAATACTTGTCCATGTTTTATATTAAGCATCTGTTAGTATTTAAATATCTTATTTCAAAGTATCCAAAGCTTCATGCAGGTCAGATCCTAGACATATTTCGCACACATAAATTAACTGAAGAAAATTATTAAGAGGGCAAACCCCTAAAAAGTTAGCAAGTATAATGATGTACAAAATGCCAAAATTTGCTTATCTCATTTCAGACTTTACTCATATGCCAGCCTGTGTCTGGATTCCTGAATTTTTTTGATTTCTGCATTTTCAGAAGGTATATGAAGAAGGCCATTATGTCATTCAGTGGTTTTTTTTATAGAAAACTAAAACTACACTGAAGAGATTAAATGTTGGAAGCTATTTTTAGTGCAGCTAATTGTAAAAATTTCACTAAGAACATAAGCTGCAGATGTCTCCTAAGGTAAAAAGCAAGATGACAGAAGAGTTATTGAGGTGAAAAGTCGCCCCGTATGGAAGAATAGCAGATCCAAATGACTTGAAATGGCGCAATTCTGCCCAACGCTCCCCCTGGTGGCTTTGCCCACAGGGATGAGCATGAAGTCCCATACGTGCACAATCCTCCAGCCTAATGACAAAATGTCCCGCTAATAGGATTAAATGCCTTCTCATCAGATAAGTAGAACATGGCAAAATCCCTGACACTGCCAGCAATTAGATCAGAACACAGCCCGACCCCTTCCTGAAGCAGGAAGCAATTTTGCAGAGGAGGTGTTTCGTATTAATGGTAAATATGCTGGGCTTTTTTTACTTTTCTTTGGTAATGGGTTTGTATTTCTTTGCAAAGTTAATTGTTCTTTTGCTATACATGCAAAGGTACAATATGCAAGTAACTATAGAAGTAAATCCAGGCTATAAATATATCCAGGCTCTTAATTTAGATATGCACTTGTGCATCTCCAAGAAGGCTATACTGGCTAACAAGAAGGCACTTAAATACTGTGTTCACTTCATCAGATGAGAACTATAAAATGTAGTTGCATGGTTTCTAAAAAAATAAGCCTTTCTCCTCTAACTGATCTTAGGAGGGATATAAAGAAAATGGCATTTCTTTCCCTTATTTTGTAGGAATTTCTTTCAATTGCTGATGTGTTTGTCTACAAAACCAATCTAATATTGCCAATTTCTTGGCATACTTACTATTGCATCTGCTATATTACACATTATCCTGAAGGATAATGAAAGGAATTGCATGTTCAGAGACAAGGAAAGGAAAGGAAAAACCTTCAAGAAATTTCCCTTTTTAAATTTGGGAATTATGTTTAACATGGATGCATTTATCAGACGAACTAAGAACAAAGTGTGAGATCAGTAATTAGAGTGTTTCACGAGGTAGAAAAGGGACAGGCAGCTGCATAAGCTTTCAGTTTTTTATATATATATATGTTCTGATTCCGTTAGATGACTGTGCAAACTCCATGGAATTAATCTAATTAGTCTGAGTACACAATTACAAATGAGGTCAAGCTCCTTACTCAGTTGTTTTCACTAACAGTAGCATTTAGGTGCATCAGTGGGCACTTGTATAGTATTTAGTAAACATTATACCTAGGCATCATGAAGATATTTATGGTTAACTGCACTGACCTGCTTCTTTAACAGAAAGAACATGAAGCGCTCCTGGTTATTTATAGTATATGTGCTATGGCTGAACGGTCATCAATGTGCACCGACAAGGCAGGAAGAAATGAATCTCCAGGAAAACCTGAAGCGTATGTATGCTTTTTTTACCAGGGGTGTAAGGAAGGCCCTGGGCCCAGGTCTTCAGTCTCCTGGTGCATTTTAACTTCCACACTCACTGGCGTCAGGAGGATCCTCTTTCATGTGTGGATTTTAGAAACCATTATACAGTTGACTACATGCATCCGCATACACACAATGGGGAAATAAGAACAACTGGGATGAGAAAGTGAAGGGATTTACAGATAAGTATCCCCTTACAAAAAAGTATTTACAGCATTTTCATATGTTATTTGGTCCCTCAAAAATTGTTGGAATATAAACTGAACCCAAAATTCAATTCAACAGATTTTGAATTATTTGGTTTCTTTAAATAATCACTGAAAATGTTTATTCTACAATTATATACTTTGCTGGAAAATATGGTTATTACAAAGAATTGAAATAAAATTACTTAATTTATAAAAAAACAGCTATTCTGCATATACTCGCCTTGAAGCATGGCTTTATTTAGTGGATGGGAATCCCAAGAGAATCAGCCATGAAATATTCCTTTGCTTCAGTCTATGTTAATAATATTTCTGTAACAAACAAAAAATTAGGGAGGGAAAGAAAGATATAAAGGAAGAAATGACTGATGTGCTTTTGTCAGTCTCAGGGTGATGTGTTCTTTTGTTTTGTATAGCTCCAGTGATATTCAGGGTATTTCTGCTATGGGAAGAAATACAGATAAAGGATAGGCCATCATGCAGAGCTTCAAGGTACAATGTGAGGGTCAAACCAAGCTTTCACCAAAACTCTATGGTCATTACTTCACAAGAAATCTAGAGATTGTATTTTTATGAAAGCAGGTTGAAGGTACCTGTAATCTAAATTTTCAAAATGTAAAGGGAATCTGTAACAAGCTGCTTTCAGATTAAAGATAAATACATAGGCTATGTCATTAGAAAACTGATGAGCAACCCTTGGAGATATCCAAAACCCAGGATGAGGTCCTAAGCAACCTGCTCTAGTTTTGAGCAGGGAGGTTGGACTCAATGATCCCCAGAGGTGCTTTCCAGCCTCAACTGTTCTGGGATTCAGCGATCAACAGTGGGACAGCTGAGTATATGGCTTGAGTTACACACAGCTGATCACTGGCAAAGGCTCTGGGCCAGATTCTTATCTGATGGAAATTGTCTTGGTTCTGTGTTATTTAGCATTCTCTATCTCAAGATTTGGCTGCTCTGCAACTGTAGGAAAACAGAGCTGTTTCATTCTCCTTCATCATCAGTGCACAACAATTTGTGATAGTGTTAAAATCTGATTAAGTCTCTGTATAATTTGGCTTTTTTCAGTATTATCTGAAGTTGGAGAGAAGTATGTAGATGAAGAGGTAAAGAAAGCTTTGATTGGTATTAAGCAGATGAAAATTATGATGGAAAAAAATGAAGATAAGCATGTAGATCTGATGAAAACCTTGAAGAAAAGCAGTGAAGAAAAACAGGTAACTGAAGTGCATCTGGGTTTTTTCGTTTGCATTTTTGTTAAGTTGTGGCTATTTTTAATCAAAGATGAGGCAGGTTGTACATGGATTTAGCCTGCCTCCTACAAGTAGTACAGCATGCCATTGTGCTTAGGCCAGTAAGCAACCCAAAAGGGATCCCTTGGTGTCTCCCCTGCTCTGGAAAGAATGTAAACTACATTGTATATACACTCTGAGCAGCATACATCTCTTTATGTGATCACAGGACTGACAGAAAATCTGCTTCTTTCTCTCACTAATGAAAGAAAACTCTCATGGCACCTCTATAGAGGTTCTCACTGTCTGTCTCCTGGAAGCAGGAGTTCGGCCAACAGACATCCTCTACTAGCTAATCAGGAACCTCTCAGAAGTTAAAACATTAGCTTGTATTTGCTGGTTTCTTAAGAAATAAGAAATGTCTTTATACACCTCAGGCCACAAGGTGTGGTGGCCACAGCTTGCTTTGCAAACTTCAGACCCTCAGAAAAATATCAAAGACACAAATGATAATGGTGCTCTAAAGAAAGTAGAGGAGACCAGGGGAATTTCCAATGTCCTAGTGCAATGCCTGGGCTCAGAGCCATGTGCTCAGATGATCCTCAGAGACAGAGATTACTGTATATTTAAAAAAAAATACAAAGATCCTAACTACTGCTTTCAATGAAGCTGAAGGAAAATTCCCTCTTGGCCTAACATCTGCTAGTTAGTTTAAACTATTTGTATCAGCAAGCCAAAAAGGACCTGATAGCTTTCTAACAACTTTAGGAACACCAGTACGCTCCCGTGATCTACGTTGTTGTTAGCACTTATTGGATGATTTAATTTACACAAAACTTACATCCACAATGAGAGTTCATAAATCACTAAATAAATGTATTAGATCAGAAAATAATTAAACATAAAGACCACAGTTACTCTCTCCACCAAGCACATTCTGACAGAAGTTTTCTTTTCTGTGAGCCTCTTCTCTATTGAAATGCTGCCAGAAGGGAGCAAGACTGACCAATTAAAAGGTTTCTATCATACTTAGGAACAACTTGGAACACTGTTTGGAAACCTAAACTATAAAAATATCTTGTACTCACAGAAAGAAATTAATGATGTGCAATCTACTTCAATAGGAATTACTCTTCTGTCTTTACAAGTCTGTTTCAAAATGCTGCTTCTGATCTGCTCTGCTTTGTGCTCTACCTGATGAAGAATGATCCCATAAATAGAAGCAGCATTGTAAAAGGCATCTTGTTTCCCTTCACTGTGGAAGGAGTGCCTCATACTTCAAGAGCAGGAACAAACCCCCTCTTTTGATTAGTATAATCCCAAGCAGTGTAAATGCTAAACTCTTACATGTTTCTGCACTACAGAAAGAATTTATGTATGGCAAGGACCTAGCCTCCTGAAATATCAGTCCCTTAAAGAACAGAGCAAAGAAACAAAAAAAGGCTATTTTGGAACAGATGAATACTGCAGATACGATACAGAAAAAAAATTATGCAGAAAAAAAAAATCACATAAAGACATGTTTTGGTTTGGTTTTTTTCATAAACTCAGAGATCCAGGTAGATTGTAGAGATGTATTTGGTGTAGGCTGTACCCTCTGGGAGAACATCATCAGAAAAACCCTGTAAGGAAAAGGTTTTCAGTTTTCAGTACCCTCCATATATGACTGCAGCTGAAAAGACAACCTACCCTAACAGCGAGGGATTAGCAAAAAAGAAATCATAAATAGCCAAAATGAGTGATCAACACTGAGATAAGTATCTAAAATATTAATTTGAAAACTGCCCTCAACTGAATCTTTTTTCTTACTTAGCAAGCCTTGCAACTTATGGATGAAGTAAAGGAAAGATTAGAAGAGGAAGAAAGACAATGTCAAATATCCTTGAAAAATTCATGGGATGAATGTGAATCTTGTTTAGAAAGTACCTGCATGAGCTATTATATAACTTGCAAACATGGTTTGTCAACATTTAGAAGAAAGGTAAGAAATTTTGTATCTGGGAAATACTCTTGAATTCACCTAAGTTTTAGAGAGAGCACATCTTATTTTCTCAATATATTTTCTCAACCAGTTATATCAGGTTACCAAAATTAATTTGATTTGTAGGGTCTGTAAATGTGAAGTTATATGGCAAAAATTATATGCATTGAACATTGAGACAAAATGAGTTGAGTTGCACTGTGGTGTGACTCCATGGACACTGATTACTTCCCTGACTGCGATGGAGTCACTCCAGATACACAGTGTTGTCTCTCACAGTAGGACTTGCATTGAGATGCTCAACAACTGTTTGTGAAAAATACCACATAGCTTCTTTATGGTCCACCTGAAAATCAGCAGAGTTAAAAGTGTAGATATACCTAGCAAAATTCCATGGGAGAAAAAATCACCTCCTTATACAACATAACTCCTTCCTATATTAATTTAATTTTATTTTAAATCTACTCTTTACGTTACAAAATAGCTTTAAAATGCTTAACTGTTTTTTAATAAAGGAAACTGTCAGCAAAGGAGGTTTCCCTAATTCTACCAGAAAGAAAATATGCTTTCCTGGCAGGCATGTTATTATTACAAGATTTAACAAAATTGTAATATTTTTTATTTGGGCATATGCTTTAAGTGCAGCTTAACAACTGAAACTGCGCACTTACTGCTACAGAAATTTTAGCCAGATTACCCAGCTTTCACATCCCCAGGCACTGAAAAACATGATAACTTAAAAATGAAATATGGTGTTTCTGAAGCGACAAGCTTCAGAGTAATTTTTTTTAACATTTGTGTGTATTCTTAAAATTATTCAGGTAAAAATGTGGAAGATAATAAATTTAAGACTAAATCTGTGATAGTTTTGGCTTTTTAGATAGCTCTCATGGATACTTCAAATGTATCTCTTGGACTTTCAAGACCCTGTGGATGTCAGGTTAAAATTATTGCAGTAGAAGTTGTATACTGCACTGTCACTGTCTTTGACCCTCTTGGTAACTTCCTCAGTGAGCCATATGGTTTATTTGAAGCATTCAAAGTGAGAAATGTGTTGTGACCTAAAGAATTTTTTAAAAAAGGGGACAAAGATGATAGCTGTGGCTGACACACAGGCAGAAGGGGCAATACTGGTTTAGGCTGTTCCTGCAGTGCTGTTTCACAATTCACCATCCCTCTGAGCTGCACTAGTGGTCAGATCAAGCAGTTGATCTGATATTTTTTTTTAAAGTATAGGTATAGGTATGGGTATGGGTAGAGGTATACGTTTGGCAGGGTGTTTCTTAACCCTTACCAGTTTTCTAATGCCAGGAAGTGCAGCTCCACAAAACATTGCATCTGCTCAGGCGAAGGTAGTGCATTAAAGCATGGAGCAGGGAACCAGTGGCTGTGACCCAGAGACTGGGAACTCCACAAAGCAGAGTTGACACTGAGTCTCTTCCATCATCAAACCATGGACTCAGGACCACTGCTTCATTGATTTTAATGCGTTTCAGTTTGCACAAGCATTGAGGACTTGGCCATTGGTGAGAGAAGGTAGGGTGTTCAGAGATCACAGCGAGAATCATCACCTTCTGTTCCCTGCACTGCACATGAGTACCACAGAAATGTTTCCAAGATAAAGCCCAAATTGTTTGTTGGAAGAAACCCAAATGTCAATACTAACTTTGAGCCTCCACAGATTAAGGCAAACTGACAATCCTTTTACTCGAGATCTGATTTTGAGCTAATGATTTAGACTGAATGTACTTTCACTCTTTAGAATCTAGTGTCTTAAATTAGTTCAGAGAATATGCTGTATTTACAGTTATTAAGAGGGCATTGTTTCTATGGATATTTGAAAAAGAAAAATTAGAGAGAATGAAAAACTGATAACTCACCGGGCAGCTGATCTATATCTTCTTCTTATACACAGGTTGAAGATTTTTTGAGGAAAATACCTCCACTCATTTTTACCTCTCAGGAGGATCAAGGAAAAGACATCCAGTTCAATGAAAACCCTGAGAAAGAGGACACCCAGCTAGTAAAAATGGAAGATTTATTTAGCCAACTATTATCAGACATGGGCTCAATATTTGACAGAAGTTTCATTTTTTTCAAGCAGATGCAAAAAGAATTTGACCAGTCTTTTCAGATGTATTTCATGTCTGATCTGGACTTGAATGACTCTCCCAGCATGCCATCTTCACCTGAGGACACCACCAGAAACAACAGCTCACAAAAAGGCTGGGGTATACCTGGCTTCTTACAGACAGTTTTTGATTTCAGTAAGACGGTGTTTGAAGGTGTCAGTGAGGTGATTACCGAAGTGTTTGATGAATACAGAGATAACAGAAGAGATGTGCCAGAACAAGCCAAAGGCAAGTGTTAGAAAATGAAAATCAACTGCACCATCAATGACACTAAGCCCCTTGGGACTGCTAAACCATGGTTAATGATCCAGTTTGAGGTATGTTAGTGTGAGATATGGCATGGAAGCTCAGAAGGCTTTCTTGGCTAAAGAGTCATGGGTCAAGGATAACTTTATCAGTTAAATGAAAAGGTACAAAGCACCTAGAAATCTCAAAGAAATGTCACAAGGGGACTTACAGGCCCTACACAGCCTGATTTTCAGAGCAATTCTCAAAGCATTTGCAGGAGTTCCCCGGGAGTGCTTGAATTAATGATGGATGCAGGTTTTCATAAGGCTGACTGACAGCATTTGTCAGGATAGGATATTGTCATGTCAACAACTGTAAAAAATAGCATAATTCTATGATACACCAAGGCATAACTCTGCCCCTGTCAAAAGATATGAAGCTCAGCCAGACAGCTGCAAGCCCTGTTCTAGGCTTCCACAGCAATGCAATGTGCCAATCAAACACAGACCAGCCATCAGGTTTTCCAGGGACCAGAAAAATTCTGGGCATAATGTTGGTTTCAGGTCATAACTCTCAATAGACAAAACAACCTTTGGTCAACTTTTAAAATACAAATAAGCCTTATCCTTCATATCTTACTAATGCAAATAGAAAACCAAACATCATTCAAATACATGCTGGTGCCTGTCAATAAGGAGATCACAGTAAAGATGTGCCATAACTCTGAGTAGCAGGTGACATAACCACTACATGGTCTTCAGAAAATATAAAGTTAAGTGATTCTACAACAGTGTTTTTTAAATTTTTTCTTGTATCATGGTCCATGTTACCTTGGAAATAAACTTTGGTACTGTGCTGTCACGTAGCTGTACATTATTATGAAAAAGGGTCAAAAAGATCCTAGTGGAACTCGCATGTTCTAGAAATAACAAGCAATAATATTAGCAATTGTTTGGCTGTTAGTGGGAAATACACTACTACGCCTTTATAAGGGAATATACTATAGCAGCATGAATTTCTTGAAAAAAACCCATGATTTGTATCTTCTCCTGACTTCTACTTTTAATGTTTTATTCTTTTTTTTTTTTTCCTTTGAAGGGGGGAATTTATGCCAGATATTTTGGATTAAGGGCAAGAAATTATATTCTAGCACAGAGAGTAGGTAGCAAATATATATTTATCAAGACCCTAAGCTTAATGGCAGTCTAAAAATACTGTGACTTCATTCTAGATCCTGACAGAAGTGGCATGTTCTCAAAAATTGTGTCAGGGCACCGGAGGCCTCTGTGCAGGGAGCTTCGGGAGAACTCGTCTGGATGCCCACAGTTTCATGAGAGGTGTCAGAAATGTCAAGACAATCTTTTGCAAGGTAAATAGCTATTTTCCAGTTTCTTTCTGTCATGCATTGATCACCTGTTTGTAGATTTTGATGCTGACATTTTTTTATTGTGCTGTTTCCATATTTTTGGAATTAACGTTCAGTCACTGAGTTTTTACTGTAACTACGGACACAAGCAGTATTCCTCATTCCCCATTACTTCAGTTACCTTTCCCCACTTTCTCCACAGAGTGTCAGTATAACTCAGTTGTTAACATACCGCTGGAGGTCCAAAGAGAAGTTCTGCACTCCATAACAAAATACCTATATATTTTGTTAGAATTGTCATCCTGCAGAGAACCAAGAGGTCAGGCAGTAATCAGTCCTGCCTGGGTACAGAAGTGCTGAGCAGAAAGCGAGGAGAAACCCAAACTCCTGCAGACAACCAGACCTAGCATGTAGCTCCTCACAGGGAAAGCAAGTGCTGAAGAGCCTGCAATTACTCTTTGTCCAACCACGTCAGCAAACAGGGCTGACATGAAGGACAAAAAAGGGACTGCTTGTCAGTACATAAGGAGGTGGAAAAGCTCTGGCACGCATTTTCCATTGGGCATCTGGAAAAAAAGCAGACTGTATCACCTAGAACTGCTCCCAGGAATCCTGCTACAGCACAACACATTTGTGTTTCCAGAATTATTTAGGTCTTAAAAGCCACGGAATATGCTTAAACCTAAATATCTTCAGAATATCTCCAGTGTAGCAAATATTAATGATCCAATGACACATTTTGAAAATAATATCGGACCACTTCCATCTTTTTGTCTACAACGGTATATTACAGATACCAGATTGTATCTGTGGTTACTGTACTATCAGCCTGAAGGTGTCCCTTGACAGTCCTATTTGACAGAGAATACATTTAATTTTTCAACAGTACTTTTTTCTAGGTTTAATGCAATGTTCTTGTTTAATATCTACATTTTAGTAAAGAATAAAACAGAAATCTTCAGTTCTGAATTCAGCGCAGACAATACTGGTCAGATACTAATGGCTAGCTATTCTTAGATAAACATTAGGCCTTCACACTCAGCAGGAATACTAACCTACATTCCAGGCTCTCTTGTAATAACCTATGTACTTGGAAGGATTGATAATGGAATATGAGCAATTAAAATAAAATATAATGTATACGAGATTATGGTGTTACTATATGCAAAATCTACCAGTTATTATTTAACATAACAGAAAATCTGTTGCCATGAAATATGATATAAATCTAAATTAAAGTTGTTGGTAAGTTGTTCTAAGACAGCAAATGAGATAATCAATCCATTTAGTCATTGTGAGCCTAAACTAAATACTCCTTTTTTTTTTTAGCATTATTTAAACACCAACCCAAAACATGCCCCCTTGCTAGACTTTTTTACAGTTTTCTATACTTCAGATAGAAAAAATGAAGTACAAGACATACTACTTTCTTATAAGCTTCATGTTGGCTGTCTTTTTTAATAGATTGCCCAAATGTTCCTGAACTGCACATCAAGTTTGATGAAGCTTTTAAGCTGGTTAATATCTCAGGGGAGCAGTATCAGCAGATTCTCCAGGTGGTTCAGCGTCACACAGAAGACACTTCCTACTTGTTGAACAGAATGAAAGAAAGATTTGGGTGGGTGTCGGAGTTATCCAATACGACCATCGGACCAGAAGGCATTTTCAATATAGTTAAGGTAAGGCTTATATTCTGAAGGGAACTATTGCACAGAGCTGTCTTTGACCTATGCTTTGCTCATACTTATGCTTTTGAGGATTGTGGATGTTTGTTTTTTACAACACAAAGTTCCTATTAATCTTGAATTTATGTATGCTTGATAATCCCTCGATGAGCAGAAACTCCAGAGACTAGAAACTATTCTCCTCTAAATCCTTTTAGTCTGAGGAATGGCTGACAGACTAACCTGAATCACTATCTGATAAGAGTAAATTAACACTAGCAGCTTTGACTGGCCTCAGATTACCTTTCCAGATAAATTTCTCTGTACCAGTCAGGAACACATCCTTACTGGATCACTGAATACCTAGCTATATGTCTATGTCTGTAACTATACCTCCCAAAGCTCAAAGAAGGCAAATGTTATGCAAGTTATTGCAGTGGAAGCTGCATATCTTTAACAGTATCTGTAAATATTCCAGTAAATACATCATGATTAACTGTATCTCACACACAATAATATATCCAAGGTCTAACCCATTTTCCTGGGTAAGGGACAAATCCTATTCTCCCTTCCAACTCAGAAATACAATGTACTACTATTACTACAAAACTTTGTAGATCATGCAATCCACCAAAAATCACACAATCAGGAACAAGGGGACAGGCAATATTTAAGCACACTTTCCCAACTGAGTCTGAGGTATCTGCTCTAGAAAAATAAAGATACAGATCTAAGCTTGGCTTAGAAAAACACACAGGAATTAATAATTTCAGTCACACAACCATGTTTTGAAATTAGTGGGATGATTCACACACTAGTTTTTATTAGGAGATCAGAAAGTCCTTATGGAGGCAGTTCATGGTATAAAAATTAACATGCAGTTCTTTAACATGGTCTTGCAGTGCCATGTCAGCTCTTCCCACTGCCTACAATAAACTTTGGCATAAATTCAGACTCCCGCTGTCTTTTCAGAAGAAAGACAAGAAAGACAAGTTAAAATATTCCTCTATTTAATTTTCCCCTATTAAAGACAGTAGGCACAGTAGATACAAACAAAACTGAAAGTATGCAGCAGTTTGTAGTGTCTTAAGTACTGATCTGTTCTCTTCTAGGTGGTACCTGGGGATCCCTCTGGTAAAAATGAAACTGTGGTAGATGTGAATATTCTGACTTCACCTACTTTCACCATTAAAGTTCCTCCCAACTTAGACCCGGAGAGTGCTGAATTCATTGAATACATAGCTGGGAAAGCACTGCAACTATATAAGCAGAATTTTTAAGTGGTAAGTTCATTGTTTTTCTTTTTGTAGAGAATGCAGTTCTTTATAAGAGGTATTTACATTGCAATAAACTTAGTTGGAACAGGATTCAGTCATGGTATATTGAAAACCATCTCCTCAGAAATAACACAATTTTTGAGAGACAAACACAAGCGTTATGGAAAACAAAACACATGCTCGGTGTTCTAGTTTGCAACACACATGATGATATTAGAAGACTTACTTAACTGTGAAACCCTCAGTCTTTAAGTAATAAATGTTCCTTCAGAAAAGAATCGCCTCACAACCACAGTCTAGAGCCTTGGCATCAGAAACCATGTCTTTGTGTTCATTAATCATGAATGAACTGGAATTACCACTATTCATTGTGTTTTTTTATTTTAGGTGGTGTTTAAGAGCATACTCCATTTCATTCCTAAGAAAAGTGGCATTACTTTCCAAATCACAATTTTAAGTTCAGTTTGCAGAAGAGATTCAGGGTACATGAAAGTGCCATGAAAGCAAAGAGTTAATACTCAGAGAGATTATCTGAAGGGAAAAAGAGAAAAAAAAAATCTGATTCAGTCTGATTTTTAATGTTGTTTTTCTACAGCAGGGCACTGATACTTTCTGCATACACTTATTTTTCTGACATAGTTTTCTCAGTCCAAAACCAAAATGTTTAATTATTTTTTTTTTCCTCCTAGGAAAGAAGATGTGTGAAATCTTTCTTACTGAAATCCATCATATACTCCTTAGGTGAAATACTCCTAAGCTCAACGTACAGCTAATTGTTAAATGACTATGGTTAAAATAGTTTTATATAAATAAAATTACTTAGTAAATACTGTGACATATGAGCTAGCAACCGAAGATTTTAGAAATCTTTTAATTCAAAACCAAATTCAAATCTATTTAAATGCTCATCTATTTAAATAAAATGATATTTATTATGTAAATTAGGTAATATTTGATAACCATCTATGGCCCTGGTTATGCAAAAATTTAAGGATATAACCAGCTGTAAGCATACAAATAATTCCTATTTGCATAGTTAAATTCAAGCACATTATTTAGCCTTTTCAAGATTGGTCCCTACAGATGTTGCACACTCAGCTAAGTCTGAATCAACCAGATTTCCATATGCAACATATTATTTTCCAATGAAAATGTTCCATTTCTTCTTCTAGTTACTTTTGATGTTTATCATGTAAATTAAATGACTTTTCTGAATATGCAGTAATGAGTAAGTCTTCTGCCTTTGGCATTTCTTACTTGTAGTTCGCCTCTGGAGTCATAATTAGTGGGGAATCTTTTATCAGAGATGTTTGTTTTTTCCTAAATTACACACATTAGCTTGCAATGGTATTTGCAAATTATAATAAAGGTTAAGAACTAATATATCTCTCAGTTAGAAGCAGAGCTCTAGATGATTTGGAGTCATTTGCTGTGCCTGGCATTTCTAAGCATTTTTTGTGCACTGTTATACTCACCATTTCCTGTATCTCTGCTGAATAAATTGCATTCATTTCAAAGCGTACAACACCATCTATATTAGATATGAGTATAGAAAAATAACCATACCCTAATTATACCTTGCCTTTTCCTTTTCTTCTTTACATGCAAGTAAGTCTACATGTTTATTTAAAAAAAAAAAAAAAAAGGCCATTTCATTGTTTTAATTAGCGGAAAAGTTATATTTTCCTGCCTGCAGTCAGGAGAAGCAGCATTTCTTAGTCGAGAGCCTTCCGCTCCACTCAGCTTCCACTACATATGCCTGTCTGGAGAGACCGCCAGTCCTACCCCGGGCATCACACCGGCTGTCAGAAGTGGGCTTTACCTGAGAGATAAGTGACTCTTACGGGTCCCTGACTTACGAGATACACTGACACAGAAATATTCACAGTTTGTTTCAGAGTATTTCAGGCAGTTTGTTTTGACTAACAAAAAGAGTATATTTAGAAAAATTTCAGAGGACACCACGTTGGGCACAGAACGAGGGAAAAACAGTGTGGTTTGGAGCACAGATGGGGGCTCGGGGCAGCCCTCCCTCAGGCAGACAAGGCCTGTGCGGGGCAGAGAGGGCGGCTGTGGAGGACTCCAGCACAGGGCGAGGAACTCCACAGGAACGGGACACAGGCCACCCGCCTCAGCGCGGCCCCGCGGCCCTCCCACGCCTCGCACGGCCCCCGCCCAGCGCCGACTGAGTCTCGCCAGCGGCGCGGAGGGCAGGCACGAATCGGCAGCGCTGAGGAGCCGGGGGCAAGAGGCGGACGACGGCCGGGCGGGGAGGGAAGTGGGAGGGAGGGAAGGAGTGGGCGGTGGCGGTCCGCTCCGCCCGCCCCTCGGCGCCGCTTGGCGGGAAAGGCCGGGCTTTGGCGGGCTTGGAGGAGAGGCGGCTGGCGGCAGGGGGACAGCCGGGCAGCCCACCCCACTCCACTCCGACCCGCAGGGAGCCACCCCGGACACCTCTCTCCCGCTATGCCTGCCGAAGGGGAGCTGCCGAACGCGGCGGCTGCCGGCGCGGAGTCCGGCGAGCCTCAGTACCTGCGGCAGGTCCGGCACATCCTGCAGCACGGCCACCAGAAGGAGGATCGCACTGGCACCGGCACCATCTCCGTCTTCGGCATGCAGGCGCGGTACAGCCTGAGAGGTCGGCACCCCCGGCCCCCTACCCCCACCCGCCGCAGCTCCAGCGGTCCCCACGCTGCAACTGGGGGGAGGGACGCCATCTTCTTTCCCGGCGCTGTCCCGCTCCCGTTCGCTGTGAGCGAGGCCTCCCCCGGTTCAGGGCCGGGGCTCGGACCCGCTGCAGGGGCCTGTGCAGGCGTTTCGGTCTGTATCGGCAGCTCCTTCGCCATGTCCTTACCCGCCAGCCTGCGGCAGCTCGGGCCCCTCCTCTGCCGCGGCCCAACAGCCGGGCCTGGCCCGGCCCCATAGCTGGTGAAAAAACGGGTAGGATCTTGAATTAGCCTGTCCTGGTGCTTCCTACCACTCAGGCGTAGTAGAAAGGATGGCTTGTGAAATAGATTTGAAAATAATTTTATCTTAAGCCTCCGCTTTCCGTTGTAAATGTCTCCACATACATCCATACTCTGTGCTGTTGCGTCCTCACAGTGGAGTTCGTCAAAGTCTGGAGGGATAATTAATCTTCCCCCTCTGTCCAGGAAAAGAAAAGTCAGGTTCTTGTCTTTCTTCATCTGTACATAAGAATTACACATCCTTTACCAACTTCTTACTTCATATCCAAACCTCTGAATGTCAGATCATGCGTTACCCTCCACGTGGAGAAAACCCTAAGTCAGTGGTCACCCTGACAATCGCTGGTCACCTCTGATACTTTGAAACTCTTTTTCAGATCAGTTTCCGCTGCTAACAACAAAGAGGGTATTCTGGAAAGGAGTGCTGGAGGAGCTGCTGTGGTTCATCAAGGTTTGGGTTTTGGATGTCTCTGGGGAGGTTGTGCCTGGGAGTGAAAGCAGCAGAATGAACAAATGTGGAGTGGATTAAGGAATTTGGGGTAACTGCAGGTGCTTCTGTTTGTACAGAAGTGCAATCAATGAATATTTTGACTACACAAGGAAGGCCATTATCTTCAAGACATTCTGTGCATTTTAGTGGAGGCTATTGCATTGTTACCAACCAGAAGAGTTCTTTTTCTTTTTAAGGGAAATAGTCTGAAATAATGAGGGCTTTTGATTATTTACCTATACCCCACATTTATAAAGCCTAGTACAGTCTCTTTTATTACTGATTGAATAATAAATAATAATATGATAGAGATTGTAGGCAACTAAATGATCTGATTTTTAATGCTGAGATAGGTTGGTTTTTTTTTTATTTGAACAGAAATAAGCAGCGTGGAGCCATAGGTAAAGTAAGACTGATGTAAATACTAGGCTTTCTGGTACCAAAAACCTGAGATCTAATGGAGCCAACAGCTGTAGTTAGAGAATTAACATTCAACTGTAGATAATACATTATGATGTAAGTGTTCCTTTGTATGTTGTGACATTGTGCAGGTATGGGAAAGTACCTAACCATTTGCTAGATAGCAGGACTCAAGTACACATTCTTTTTTTTTTTTTTTAAGTATCTTTTTTTCAAACATGAAAGACTAGAAGCACTTTCTGTGCTGGATTTTTGAGTGTGCTGATTTGGACATATTGCAGAACTCAGATTTCTCTGGTTCATTTTGTCATATTTGTAATTTTTATCATTTTAACAAAAGGATTTTTAAGACCTTAAGCTCATTAGAGTTGGCTTAGCAAAGACAATGCGTAGGCTCTATTTTTTTTGTTTGTCTACTTTTATCCATCAGTAAAATAAAATCTTGTTCTCTGCAAATGTGCATGTGAAATGATACACCACAGTTGACCTTGAGACTGTACTGTTTGTGCATTCACAAAGTTAGAAGAATCCTGAGTTGAATAACAGTAGCGTGGCACCTCAGTCTTCATCCCAGTGTGTTGCTCAGAAGTTTTATTCTGTCCATGTGCAAGAACCTCATCCAGTACATTAATCCTATTGTTCATCCTTTAGAAGTGGAGAAATACTGTAGACTAGCAAAGCTTAATACAGCTGTTTCAAATCATGTCCTCTGTTAGGATGTAGACTTCTTACTCTCTGTGTTTTGTAGGGTTCTACAAACGCCAAAGAGCTCTCTGCAAAGGGTGTGAAGATTTGGGATGCTAATGGATCACGTGAGTTCCTGGATAAGCAGGGTTTCAGCACCAGAGAGGAGGGGGATTTGGGACCAGTTTATGGTTTCCAGTGGAGGCACTTTGGAGCGGAATACAAGGATATGCACACAGGTAATCACATACAAATTCAATCTTGATTGCTTAGTGAGATTACTATGACACCTCACTTCCAGAACACCAATGCAGGGTCCTAATTTCCACGATACAATTGTGCTGGCAAGAACTGATGCTAGTGCACTACATTCACTGGAGACTATGGAAGAGGCAGATTTTTCCATTCTGCAGCTGCAACAAAGTAGGATGTATCCTTAGCTGGTGATTCTGTGGACAGAATACCTGTAACAAGTTATGATGTGATGCAGTACCTGTTGGTATTATTTTCAGTGGAACTGGTTCATTAAACTCACTCTGAAGTGTCTTGATGGCTCTTTTCTAAGTCACGGAAGGAGAGGATGTACAACATGTTTAGAGGACTGCCATTAAAAAAAAGAATAATAAAAAATTGTCTGGTCGGTGTGATTTTTAACTCAGAATGACAACATGGTTAATTATAGTTTTTCTTCTTGTTTTTTTTTTTTTTTGTCAATGCAGTCTCAAATTAAAGTTCATATTAGTTACAGATATTAGACTTGGTATTGGCATGTTGGCCGCTGGCAGAATAGTTTTATGCTAACGGAAACGATGCAAATTGTGAACTGATACATCTGAAAATGTACCAAAATGTGTCAGCATTCCTGAACTTGAAAGATCTGAGGCATAACATAGCTTGGAAAAAAAATGAACAAGATAAATTCCCATAGGTTTCATTACTAATAGATTTCCTTAAAATGCATTACTATTGGATAGGTAATTAGCTTCAGGAGCTACCATAACCATTTGAAAAGGCTTTTGGCACAGTATTGCTGGCAGAAGAATTCCCATAGATGCTAATTATATATTACTACCTTGTTTGCCAGCTTGAGTCTCCGTGTAACCATAATTTGGTGTTGCTTTGCAATAAGAGTTATTAGAAAAAATTAGTTACCAGCCATGCTGATTCACTGGCATGAGTCAGAACAATGAGTAACAACTAATGACTCTTTTATTCTGGAATCCACTGTAATGTTCAGTTAATTCCAGTGAATTTCTTATGTAACTGGTATTGAGCCTAAAAATCAACCTGTGAGCGTCATTGGGTGAAATGTAATATCCTGTGCTATACTTGATTAAAGGTCCCTTCTGGCACTAAATGCTATGGAAATTTAGTTTTCATTCATGACCTTGTGAGTGCTAGATGGATGTGTTTATTCATCTGTCAAAAACTTTCTTCTTTCAAGCATGCAAAGAATGCTGGCACCCCCTGTTACTGGTCTGGGCTTTTTTTCTTTTTTTTTCTTTTTTTTCTTTTTTTTTAAGGAGGAACACTGTAGCGTACAAGTTTAATATCTAGAAAGGCATCTTAATTCAGAAATGTGATGAGCAAATGAGTTTAAATACCATGAATGAGTAGGTGGTAATATCTTGCCCATTCCAGTACAGCTTTTGTCCTATTTAGGTAATGAGTCATCATGAATAATAAAATAACATGTGTTGTCCCAACTAATTTTTTTGTATTTCAACTTTTGTTTCCTGCGATGTGGTGTTTATGCAGACTTCTTATTTGGTCTTAAAAAATGTCTAGTTGTTGAGGCTTGGATTAAAGTGTTTAATTAGGAACGGTCCTGTTTCAGTGAGTGCTAAAAGTACTAAAATCACACATAAGAGATGGGGGGACATATGAAAATACCATCATGGGAATTTCACAAGCCTTAAAGCATCCTAAGGAAAACGAAGAATAGCTCACATTTGGAGAGTGCAAACTGATAAATTTAATCCCTTTCAACGATACAATAAAATCTTCAGAGCTTTTCATTTGGGTATCACTTTTCAGTGGGATGTGGGCTGGGCTTTAAAAAAATAATGACTTGAATCTATCTGACTTAGATCTTATTTGGTATCTTTCTTCAGATTACTCCAACCAAGGAGTTGATCAGTTGCAAAAAGTGATCGAAACAATCAAAACCAATCCGGATGACAGAAGAATCATTATGTGTGCTTGGAATCCCAAAGGTATCGAACAGTGGACTTTAAGGGAATGCAGTTGCACATTATCTTGCTGTATGCTAAGCTATATTCTAATCCTGTGTCAACAGTCAGTTCCATTTGATGTCCTTGCTTATTCTTTATAAATCTACCAGGAATGCAGTAAAAATCACCAGGAGTTATAAGCTTGATTCTCTTTCTACTTAATTCTCAGGTTCAGGCCTCAAAAATGTCACTTCATAGTTTTTTTCTCTGGGTTAAAGTGAAGGTTTTACCTGGCTAGCAGTGTCTTTGATGTACAGCCTCTGTTCAAATATGGAAATTCTTATTTTAAAAAGGTTACAAAACCAAAACCAATAAAGAGTATATCAAAGAGCCGTATCTGTTTTTTAGCCATATAATAAATTGTAAACTTAACAAAAACCTTAAAACTAGAGAACAAAAGTATTACGTGTGTTGTAATCATCTCCTTGAACATAGGTTGTCTAGATATCCATTCACTCTGTAGGGCTACTTCTAAATAAGAACTAGTGCCAGAGAATATTTAACTTCAGCAGCAGTAGATCTGTGCAGAAAAAAGATCACACAGCATTTTCCACTTGTGACTCTGAAAGGAGATGCCGCATGCTATTGCTATTATTTTAAGGTTAAGCATTCTTGGATATCAGGAGATACCTGGTTAAAGTTTTCCTTACCAAGCTGTAATTGCACTATCTCCACTTTTAAGTGGAGATAAACACTCAACAGACTTTTTTTGTTTTCTGACCATTATTTTTTATTGGTCATTACTGTCGTATTTCAACAAGCAATAAAAGCACATTGCAATGGGATGAGGGTAAGGTAAAGCAGTTGGAAGTTGCTTTAGGGTACATGCTTAATTTTACTCTTAGTGCTTTCCTTTAGGGAAATCAACTGTCTCACCAAGATGAGTAAAACTCAACTGCTGTGCAGCTTTATGGCATAAATCTGTTCTGTGGAATATCTGTGTATGACTTTTCTGGTCATACAGGCCAGGAGACAGCTTGTTGTGACCCAGACTTAATTGCTTAGGCAGCAGGTGCTTTTAAACAAGAGAAAAAGCAACAGAATGATAGTGCAGTTGTATTTTTGCTCTCTACTGTATCTCACTAAATGCTTGTTCAGGCTTTGCACCTTCTACATTTATAACAAACTAATGCTGGTACAATGAGTTTTTTTCTCCTCTCCTTTCAGATATTTCTCTGATGGCTTTGCCTCCGTGCCATGCCCTTTGCCAGTTCTATGTGCTAAATGGTGAATTATCTTGCCAGCTCTATCAGAGATCTGGAGATATGGGACTTGGAGTGCCTTTCAATATTGCCAGCTATTCATTGCTCACCTATATGATTGCCCATGTCACAGGGCTAAAGGTAGGCTGTTTAATCATTTTACATGATTTTGTCTGAGAAGTGAGGGACAGACTCTTCATGTCATGTCCAAGAAAACTGGAATGAACATACTGTTCAAAATCTTGCTGAAATATGTATAAAAAAGGATCCCCCGAATTTAATGTGAATTGTCTCCGGTCTGTATGGGCAGTTAGGATCAGCACTGTAAGAGTTCTTAAATTCAGGTCAAATAGACAGAAGATCCTCCAGGTCTTTTTAAATGAACATGTGAAAACTGACTTGTTCCACTAGTCTGCTTAGAAATCTGAACTGACCACTTGTCCTTATGGGATAATAACATACAAGTGATTACATTTTGTAGCATGTGTTTTTTATTGGAAGCAAACAGTAGCTCAGCAGTTCCTGTCAAGGTTCCAATTTGCATATTCTGCCTATCTACTTCCAGCTATAATTTCAGCTGGGTATTTTTTTTTGCATTTGCTACTGTAGATGATTATGTAGCATGGTAGCATGTGCTCAGATAGCTACTGCCCTGGCTCCAGAGCTGTGTTTTGTAATTTGACAGCATAATTTAAATGCACCACAGTCTTATACAAGTGAAACCCCCTTTTCTTTACAGCATGCAAAAAATTGTACTAGCAAGGCCTTTGGGCTTGATCCTCTTACTACGAGCAACATGAAGAGGAACTTAAAAAATAGGGAAGTAGGGGAGAATCTGACTTCACAGCAATTGCAAACATACTTAAGAAATTAGGCCAAGGTACTAGAGAAAATGAAGTTTAACATTAACATAAAGCAGCTGTTGCCTCTCAGCCACTTCCTTTCACAGCTTTGGTGGTGTTTAGCATAATATATCTGAGGGCTGATCTACCTTGGTCAGAGGCCAGTAAAATAGTTGATAGAACTTTCCCAAGTTAAATTAGATTGCTCAGGGGCTGCTAAGTCAAAGAACTCGAAAGCGTGCAAAACCCATCTGGATGCTTGATAAGTACTTTGGGGTTTAGCCTGCGACTGACACCTCCACTGCCACGAACTACTTGGTTTAGTGGTGGCTAAAGCAACTAGTTTGAAAGCAACTTTGGCAAGTCCTGTGTACTAGAAGTAGAGTGGAAAAGTGGGATGGCTCTGCCCCATCTAGTTCCATCTTGATGAGCAGATCAGTAGTGCTCCATTCATTTACCAAAGCTATTATCCTAGCAGGATTTCAAAGATATTTTTTTTGGTAAGCTAGTGGAAATTTAATTATATTTTTCATTAATTATGCATTAGTCTGGGAAGATAGTGTCCTTCAAAGCTTGCAAGGATGTTTTGATAATCCAATTCGATACAGAGGCTGCAATTCCACACTAGATGCAAGGTGCTAAGTATCAATACTGTAAGCATTGTCATGTTGTGCTTTCTTGAAACCTGACTATTTGAAAACCACATGTATTCTCCTTTCTCTTCAGCCTGGAGAGTTCATACACACATTAGGAGATGCTCACATATATCTGAATCATGTAGAACCTCTAAAAGTTCAAGTAAGTACTTCTTCTGTATTCTTGTATCCTTTTATTTTCCACAGTGCTTATCCATTACAAAGTTATCTTGGTATTGTAAATATCCTTTTGTAAATATTAATTTGTGTAGCTTTTTTCTCATTTCTACCCTAATAATTGTAGTACCTTAACCTCTGTTCAACTCAGGTTGCAAATGGAAATACAACACAGATGTGATGGACATGTACATCAGTGTACTATTCTAGAACCAAGTTAGAGATCCAGAATCTGTACCTCTGTTTTTGACTTCCTAATTCCAAAAACCTTAGAAAACCATTCCACCTGACACAAAATAGAATGTCTCTGGGGTGTATCAGGAAAGAATATCTTACCAATTCACAAAGTTAATCAGTATTACTATTTGTCTGAATAAGGCTATATTTTCTTTAAGAAGCAATTTTTTTGCAGTAGGAGCAAATCAGAATTTTATTTGATTAGACTTAGCTCGGACTAAATATCCTCACCATTCGTATGGTTCAAAACCATCCAGAGAAATAGTTATTGGTTCGGACCCAAATGTTCCATTGAGAAACTGCAGCACATTTGATGCACATCTGGGTCAGAATTTCCAGTTCAGTGTCCTCTGAAGGAATCTCATCTGTAACCACCGGAATTGCTCTGCAAACCAAAAATGCTTGCAGTGCATTTGAATGGTCAGGGAATCCACTTTAAAATTATGCTAGTGCTCCTTATCAAAATACTAAAGGAGATTCCACCTAAGTGTATTAGATTTTTTTTTTTGGAGTGTAAGTCTTCTTGGAGAGGAGGGAAAATCTACAGTCTCTTCCTTCAAGTATTAGGTTTATACAGTAAGCATGCTTTTATTTCAGCTTCAGAGAGAGCCAAGACCTTTTCCCAAACTCAGAATTCTTCGTAAGGTTGAAGACATCAGTGACTTCAAGGCAGAAGACTTTCAGATTGAAGATTATAATCCTCATCCACCTATTAAAATGGAGATGGCTGTTTAACGCTATAAACCAGCTTTTATTTATGTGGAAATGTACCTAAGCTGCTTAGCTTTCTCTGTACTTTAAGTTATGGGGGTTTTATATGCTTCAGAAGATAGATATATACTTTATGATTGAAAAAAAACAGATACTAGTGGGCCAGTACTGTCTGCAGTACTAAACTGTAGTCCTACAGAAGATTATTTATTCTGCTGTACTATGCAGATGCTAACCCAGTTTCAAGTTGTTTGTGAGATAGTTTTCTACATATTGTTTCAGTTACCAGTGGCCACTTCTGTTACCATTTAGTTACTATGAGTGAGTAGTATTTCCTTACATGCTCTAGTGCTGAAAATAAGAACTTTTATTTATGATAGAGGAGTCCTTCAAGGTTGTAGAAGTCTTTAAATATGTTCTAAAGAGCATATGTTTAATAAAGCTTTTTAAAAAAACATTTTCTGGAAGGGATGATGCATGTTTAATTCTAGATTGGTTTTTTATAGTTATTAGTAAATAAGAGTTAGGCAGCAAAGGTAAATTCTGTTTTACTTTAGGATGTTGGAGGGTGAGATCTAGCAAGGAAAAACAAACTTCACATGGTCTTCATAGATGAACCAGTGGGAAGTCCAAAGATCTTAATGGAGCCTTGTCTGAAATGCAGTCTTTGCATAACATCTCTGTATCAGCATTTTTTTTATTCCCCAACCTTACATGAATGATAAATTTTATATAAACCAAACAGAGCTGTAGTTAAACAGAGGTTACCAGATAGTATGAGTAATAATCTGTCTGTCATCATTTAAAACCAGATTCCACAAACATATGGACTAATTCTGCAGCCTGGAGCAGTAAAAGTTAGGGATAGTAGTATTTGTAGGATTGGACCTTTTTAATTAAATCTTAGCAGAATTCAGCTTGCGTCTCTCCTTATCCTTGCAACTTCTGCAGTAACTTCAGTCCTTATAAAATTCCTCTTGAGGAATTCAGTTGTGAATAAATCTACAGTTAATATTCAGACATAGCATATTTAATACATGTTTGAACACATGGAGAAATGTATATTAATTTTTTGTTTAAGGTTTTAAGTCAGTAAACTGGTAAATATCATTATAAAATTGTACAATTTGAGATAATAGTATGTTTTGATTCCATTCATTCAGGGGCCTGCATAAGAGGACCACTTCATCTTTCTTAAACCAAACTGATCATAACTTTCAAAAGCATATTTTGTATCAAAATTAATTACAAATCTCATTGCACTGTTCTTCATTATACTGATCACTGATCTTCAGACTAAATTTTTTGTAGTGCCATGTTGTGCTCAAAACTTAAGTTGTTCTCTTTTCCTGGCACTTAGCCCAACTCAACAAAATTGCAGAAAAAGGATGACATTATATTTTTATAAGTACATCAGATGTAAATAGGCCACTGCTTATTAGAAAAGTTCTCCAGTTTCTCCCGCAGTCCATCTTTCTTGCACAGAGATGATCAGACTATGTGCTATTCAGCTGAGATCATACGAGAAACTTGATACATGGAAGGATCAAACCTGTCTTTTTCTGAGGCTGCATCCAATGGACACTCGGTAGCCAACCTATAGTTAAACACACTTGGGTCTTCTTTCAAATTACGGAACTCACAGGTAGTAGCAATATTCGTGAGGGTAACAGAAGAGTGGAACAGGCTACCTAGAGAAGTTGTGGAGTCTCTGTTTCTGGAGGCATTCAAAACCTGCCTGAACATGTTCCTGTGTGATCTACTGTAGGTGATCCTGTAGGGGGGTTGGACTAGATGATCTTCAGAGGTCCCTTCCAACCTCCACCATTCTGTGATTCTGTGATATTAGACTGGAAAGCCATGTCACATGCTCCTTGTAATAAATTTCATCTCAGCTCTACTAGTCTTATACTTTAAAATCACCTGGTTCATGTATTCCAGGTGTCATCTGCATTCATTATACCTCCTAGCAGTAGGTTGTCAGCAACTTCTTACCATGTGCATACTTCTATAAGTTAAAGGTTCTTGAGTGTATTTACAGTCCTCTAAAGTACAGGAAAACAGTTTAGGTTGCAAATTCACTTAACAGTTCTGCCTACACTTAGCAAGTTACGTTCCTTTTGCTGGAAAACACTGCATTTAACACGTCAGATGAGGTGGATTTTTAGGGCCTTTTATCAAGCGCAGCCAGAGAGGACATGAAACAAAATGTTGGCCTTGGGGCTTGACTAGTGGGAATTACCAGTGTCACTGAAGTTAACCAGGACAGGAATACTCAGGCAAACAAGAATTTAGAATGGGAATAGTTTCCTTCCTTTCATAAATTACAGAGGAGTTAATCCAATCAGAAGGAAAATGTTTTTTATGTATTACCATCATGAAACATGACAAATGGTCTCACAGAGGTGCATGGACATACATAACATGCTTAAACAGACCAATATATGTAGCTCTGGAAGAGCTACTGCTTTTCAGTATTGGAATTAACAACTTCATTGTTACCCTTTATCAGCACAATTTACTGCCAATAGCAGTTGTTGAAATGAAGCTTGTACCTTGAAGTCCAAGAAGGTTTATGCTGCTCAAAACATCAGAAAGATGGAAAAAGCAGATTTTGCACAGCACACTTTAACGTGAATAGAAGTGAAAATACACATTTTAAATTAATAGGCATGACACTTCTATGATTTCAAGCAAAAAATATGAATATTCAAAGAATTTTAATATGTAGACTTACACAGGAGGTACTCAAGCAATTTTGATATGCAGGATATGAAGGCTGTTACTGCTGCAGAGATGACTAATATGATTGCAAGCTACATTCAGAGCAGTATTTTAGACAAAACACAGGACACTTAGATCCTTTTGGGAAGCTCTGAAGGTAACCTATAGGCCTACTGAGGGAAGGGGGTGTTCTTGGACTTGCTTCCTGATGAATAAGCTGTCCCAGCGGCTCCCTGTCCCCTGCACACCTCAGCTGATGACTTAAAGAGATATACAGATGGCATTAGAAGTCAGCTCCTTACCAGCTCTGCATAGCCAGAGCATTTCTGAGTCCTTGCCATTGCCCTGCTGACTGCTACACTCATGCTGCCTCACATTTTGGCCTTGAAGAGTTTCTTCTGTTAATCTGCCTCTGAATGCATCCTTTTATCACTTCCCCACTTTCCAAGGGCAACTCAATCAACTCGGAGACAGCAAAGAAATTTCTTACCACTTTGCTCAAATACCAACTCCCTCTATGTTCTACTTTCTTAGAGAAGCTTTCGTAACCCACGTGATTTCTGACATCTTGTGATATGTTGCAAAATTTGCCTTACTGCAATACTAGAAAGAATATTAGTTACCTGGTCATGATAGATGAGGGGTCAGAAAAGAAGGAACTGTTTCTGAATTTTGAGATAAACACCTACTTCATCAGCCATCAAAATCAATTAGTTTAATCAGTTTGACTTGGTGAGTTTGCAACCATAGTGACTGGCATCTGTGAAGTGTCTGAATATGAAATACAGCCCAAGTTTCAAGCACCTTTATCAAAACCACAAACTGTGCACTTTCACCTGCTGAAGTTTAATCCATACTTCTGACTTCCCTTTGTAGCCCCCACAAGGGTGGGCTTGGAGTGTAACAAGACAAATGCATGCTGTGACCACTATGTATAACTAACGTGCTTTCAGGTACTGGAATACAATCAAATTTTATCAAGTGCTGGACTAATTCACAAAGATGCCCAAGTCCACACTAGGGAAAGACAGTGCCCGATACCATGACACTGAAGCTCTTTGATGCACTCCTACAGCACGACATGAAACAGAGAAAATTACAGCAGTGCATGCAAGCTTATGCTCAGAAATCACAAGCACGACAGCTGAGGAAACTAACCAAGACTGGCTTGGAGGGTGGGGGGAGAAGCGTTTTCTCATTGCTGCTGCATTTTGCAGAGCCTTACTGTGGGACTTTTTGGCTCTCAGCAGCACAGACAAGTTTTCATTCACACTTCCCAGCCTGCAGCTGTCAATTTGGAGATAACTCAAGGCCTTAGCTCTTCGAAGCTGTTTAAATACCACTCTGTTGTGGCAGTGTAAGGGGAAAAAAAAAAGTTAAGACCCACAGTCTCACAAATTAACATATTACAAGAGCTGCTGGCAACTCATATAAAAACATTTGTATAGTGTCCTCCTGTGTGTCTCAAGAAATCCAAATTATTTTAATTACTCCATTTAAATGAGAGATCACATGAGAATTTGGATGAAGTTCACAGAACATAGAATCATATAATGGTTTGGGTTGGAAGGGACCTTTAAAGGTCATCAAGTCCAACCCCCCTGCAGTAAGCAAGGACACCTTCAACTGGGTCAGGTTGCTCAGGGTCCTGTCCAATCTGACCTTGAATGTTTCCAGGGATGGGACTTCTACCACTTCACTGAGCAACCTGTTCCTGTGTCTCACCACCCTCACCATAAAAAGTTTCTTCCTTATACCTAGTCTAATTCTACCCTCTTTCAGTTTAAAACCATTGCCCTTTGTCCTGTTACTACAGACCCTGCTAAAAAGTTTGTTCCCATCTTTCTTACAGGCCCCCTTTAAGTACTGGAAGGCCACAATAAGGTCTCCCCCAGAGCCTTCTCTTCTCCAGGCTGAACAACCCCAACTCACTCAGTTTCTCTTCATAGGAGAGGTGCTCCAGCCCTCTGATCAGTTTTGTGGCCTCCTCTGGACCTGCTCCATCAGGTCCACATCTTTCTTGTATGGAGGGCTCCAGAGCTGGAAGCAGTACTCCAGGTGGGGTCTCACCAGAGCAGAGTAGAGGGCAGAATCACTTCCCTCAACCTGCTGGCCCCGCTTCTTTTGGTGCAGCCCAGGATATGGTTGGCCTTCTGGGCTGCGAGTACACATGGCCAGCTCATGGCCAGCTTTCTGTCCACCAGTACCCCCAAGTCCTTCTCTGCAGGGCTGCTCCAAATTCTTTCATCCCCCAGCTTATATTGATACTGAGGGTTGCCCCAACCCAGGTGCAGGACCTTGCACTTGGCCTTGTTGAACCTCATGAGGTTCATATGGGCCCACTTCTCGAGCTTGTCCAGGTCCCTCTGGATGGCATCCCGTCCCTCAGGCATATCAACTACACCACTCAGCTTTGGTGTCATCTGCAGACTTGCTGAGTGCACTCTATTTCACTATGTATGTCACTGATGAAGATGTTAAACAGTACTGGTCCCGGTATGGACCCCTAAGGGACACCACTTGTCACTAATCTCCATCTGGACATTGATCCATTGATCACTACCCTCTGGATGCGACCATCCAGCCAATTCCTTATCCACCGAACAGTTCACCCATCAAATCCATATCTCTCCAATTTAGAGAGAAGGATGTTGGGAGTACCAACATGTCAAAAGCCTTACAGAAGTCCAGATAGATGACACCTGTAGCCCTTCCCTTGTCCACTGATGTAGTCACTCCATCATAAAAGGACACTTGGTTGGTCAGGCAGGACTTGCTCTTGGTGAAGCTGTGCTGGTTGTCCCAAATCACCTCCCTGTTCTCTATGTGCCTTAGCACAGCTTCTAGGAGGATCTGTTCCATGATCTTCCCAGCCTCACAGAAGTGAGGCTGACAGGTCAGTAGCTCCCAGGGTCATCATTTCCACCCTTTTTAAAAAATGGGTGCAATGTGTCCCATTTTCCAGTTCAAGGATGTTGCCAATAATAAAAATATCAATTTATACTTGTAATGTCAACAGCACTACACCTGACACAATGAACTGAAGGTACACTGAAAAAAAATCATTGTGTGCCAAAGGGCATGGTTGTCCTGGAATGAGTTTGGAAATTACTGCCCCTTAACTGGATGTTGAACCACGTAAGTGGAAGTGAAGTGAAGTGAAAATGCCAAGTGAAAATGGCTCTTCTATTCCAGGACAAGGACAGGGGCTTAACCTATGCAAAGGCATCTGAGTTTGTAGTGAAACTATTATGTCATGCTTACACAAACTGCTTGGGAAGCTCTGCCAGATAATTGCCTCACAGACTGCCTCAAAATCATTTTAGGATTTAGGTTCCTGTAGGAGCCAATTCACTCCCCTCTGCTCACCCAACCGTGTCCCCAGGCAGGGACTTTGGGTGCACTGAGGACTGGACTGTTTTAACCCCACTTCAGCATGTTCAGGACTGCCCCAGCTTTGGATGTGCCGGCCCACATGAATGAGCAGCTATTCCCACAGCTAAAGTGAATATAGCAGTGATTCTGCTGTAGGAAATAATTTCTTCTTCTGGAGACCAGCCTAGCTAGATGAAAGCTGGCCTTGCAGACAAGATATGCTTGGATAACAGTCAGGATCCAATTTCTAGCTGTGCTACAGATTTCCTGTCTAGAGCTTGGCTAAGTTGTTCAGCCAGTTCAAGCGTCACATTAATTTCTCATATTTGTAGTATGGATAATAGCACTGCCTTTATTCGCAACGGGATTCTGTGGATAATACATTAAATGCTTATGCAGTTCTCAGATGTTATGGGGAAAGGAAGAAAAAGGTTATACAAACCAGCAAGTAAAGCCAGTATTCAAGACTGGCCTTTACTTTGTAAAGCAAGGCCATACTAATGAGTAATTAAAACCCATCCTAATAGTTGTTCATTATAAAACACCCCCTCCCCAAATTAAGTGTCCTACTGGTAGACAACAGCTGAGAGCAAGAAGCACAATTAAATATGTTGATAGCAGGGCTTGGCAGGAGAAATGGTCAGCAAAGAGACTATGCTGATACAGTCACTGTTGTCTCCAGCTGCTGCAGAGAACCGAGAATTTGTTAATTCACATCGTTTGGCTCCGTAGATTTGGAGTCAAGACTTGGCAAAAAGATGGGTGCAATAAAAAACAATTTACTTTAGGTTGGAGATTGGTATTCTAAAAGGTACCAGCCTGTCTATTTGATGTACAGCAAAACACAGAATTTTCTACCAAGTGGGATCCTGTTTCACAATATAACCAGCCCATTACCTTTAGCTTGTGCAAGTCCAGTTACTCTGTATAAACTGTGCACACCTTACCAATGACTATGCCCTTGAAGAGGAGCTAAAAGGCTGTTAAAAGGAGAACATCCTGCCCCAGAAGGCAGCAAAAGCTGGATGATTGTCCAAGAAGGATGAAGTCAGCAAGAATCTGCAGTAACTGGGGGAAAGGTAAATGCGTCAGGGGGAAATCGGGACCACCGACTCAATTAGAGACTGAATGGACTTACCCCCCTCCTGTACTAGAGCACACACTGTGAATTCTTTGTGTGTTGCACTCTTACAAGGTAAGGGAACCAAGTATGAGCCAGTCATAAAGTAGAACAGTCATGCACAGGTATAGTGGGTGGAACAAGCTCATCAGTTATGTATAAATGTGTGAAGTTTTGCAAACTCGCTGTGCTGGCTTTGTGGAATAGCACCTAGAGCCCGTATCTGTGCAAATATCGTCTCTGTGTATATTGGCATCTGCACACTGGGTAAATGACCTGCTTTGGGACAACACTGACACCTCACTATTCATGATATATCCGGGAACTGGTTCTGGTCTTTGGACTCATTAAAAATTTTTCATGTGAAAATTATTTAAATACAGCTGGTGGTAGTGACTTACTACTGCTAGCAATGAGTTTCCTGAGGGAAAGGAAAGGTTTCAACCTTATAACATAGCTGCATACATACCAGCCAGATTCCTGCTAAGGCCAGACAGGGCACTGAGCGCACTGGCAGGCCTCATCCTGACCAGTCTCACTGGGAGCCCACACCCTCTGCCCACGGGCCTTCATTTCTGCCTGGGCTGCATTGCAGGTCTACCTGCTTCCAGCAGTGGTACAGCTGTGGACACGTCTGGCCATGGACCAACACCCTGGCCTGGCCTATGACCATGGCCCTGCTCTGTCATGGCCCTGCCCAGACACTCCCTGGGCTGTGTCTGACCTTGGTCCTGACCTGAACCCCACTTGCACTGCTGGCCTGCCTGGCTGGGCTCAGCCCATCCTTGTCCCCAGGGAAATGCCCAGTGCTTGGGACTGGAGCTACCTCACTGGCCCCACTGACCCTGCTCCTGACTGGGGGTGGGATGGGGCTGGCTGGGAGGCCTCTGCCCTGCTGCCCCATGGGGACCCCCCACAGCACCCACTCCATAGAGCTCGGCCCACAGCTGCATGAGGCTTTGCCCTACAAACCTAGCCTGGCTCTGGGCTCTGACCCTCCCACAGCACTGGCCCCTGCCTAAACTTCAGGTTTCTGGGGTCTTCAGGGCTCTTCAGGGGCCGTCTAAGAATGCCCTCTTTGCCCCCCAGTAAGGCTGTCAAGCCTCTGGGGCTACTCGGAGTCTGCCTGAGCCCCCCCACCTGGCTGCAATCCCCCTGCCATGTCCCTTTCCCATTTCCCTGTCCCTGCCCTGGTCCTGTGTCTCCTGAAGTGCCCCCTACACCCCACAGCCGTTAAATCACTCTTCAGCAAGTCCCACCTGAGCCCAGATCTCTGTCAGATCGGAGGACACATCCCTCCAGGCAGGGGGGGGCTGCGATGGCAGGAGTGGCCTTGCTGGCCCTGTCCAGCCTCACCGGAGGTCTCCATGCCTGCCCTCGGGACCCACCTCAACTCAGGCCAGAGTCCCCAGGCCCTGTCAGGGGACACCCCCAGGTGTGAGCATCTCCTGTCACATTGAAGCTGTGCCAGCCATAGACCTTGCTGGTCTGGACCCTGAATGGCAGGCTGATGGCCCAGCTCAACCTGAGTATGGCTACATCACCATGGATGGGCTGGCAGCTGCTGGGCTGTATCTGACCCTGGTCCCTGTCACTGGGACAGACCCTGCCCTCAGAGCTGTCTCCTCACCGTGACCTTGTCTGGCTGACCCTGGCTGCCGCCACTAGATCTGCTCTGCCAGCCCTGCTATCGGCTCCTGGCTCCCCAGCCCTCCCTGCACCCTGACCATGCCCTTCACGCCACCGAGAGGATGAACTACAGCTTGCTAACAGCATGATTTTCTTGGATTTGATCTTTACAGTTGAGTTAGTGCGGCACAAACAGAGGTGATAGAAGAGGAGCCAGGAACCTCTCCACTCTAAAAAAACACTCCTTCATACAGCCATTGCAAGGTCATGTCTACACATGCACAGCTGCGCTGAGCACAACAGTCACTTAAGCACCAAACCCACAGAGCAAGATGGGAGCTGTAGTAATTTTCCTTTGGCTACAGGGGATATCAGCTTCAGCAGCCCTGCAGCTCTCTACAGACCGCAGTGTCCAGCCTACACTGTTCCGCACAGATGTTATCCAAGTTGTCTCATGGAGCTGCAGTGTGCTCCACGGAGCAGCATGAACTTACTCTTTGTACCTTGCTTCTCTACCTTTCCTTTGGGCAATCACAATCATGGATGCCTTCTTTTATATTTATCACTGATATGAGAAGATGAAATTTTAGCAGTTACTCTTTTATAATAATAAAAAAATCAGATATTTCCAGGTTGTTCACAAAAATTACGTGTGGGAAGAATGAACCAGGGAAATAAGGTGAAGGGAGGCAACCTTGGTAGGGAACAGCTGAAATAGATACCAATTAATTTCCAGCTGTAGTATTTAAGTTTAGTGAGAAATGCAAAGGAATTTTGTCACCAGCTCCAAAGGTTATGCAGTAGTTGCATTAAACAAGTAGTAATTAGGAAAAAGGCACTTATACATATCTCACATGTTCTCTAGTTGCCACACTAATTCCTAGCAATGCTAAGGCCTGCAAGGACGTAACAAACGTTCAAGACTTGCTTCTGTTTTTTAATTTCCAAGAGTTACTCGGTAGCATAAAGGATGTAATAACAGTTGATTCAGCATATTGTTTTCTACTCATTTTATAGAAAATGTAATACATGCTGTAAAACTTCTTATTGATTTTTTCCCTGCTTTCTCTGCTCCACAAGCAATTTAAAGATTTACATGGCAGGGTATGTGGAGCAGTAAAGAAATGCACATCCTGTACATCTGGGGTTTTAACAGTGCTGCTAAGTATAGTGTGTTGGGAGCACACATTCTCAACTGAACTTCCAATTTCACTGGAAACCACACATTTTAAAAAAAGTTCATTCACATTTCATACTAAATGTTGGCTGTCTTCCACATGCAGGCATTACAGTCCTTTTAAGTATTTTTTTTAGAAACAAACTATTTAAACTTAAAGGAATACAGATGCAGAATGTGTGTCAAGGTCCTGTAGCAAATACGTTTAGTGATACTCTGAATAACTAGTTCAACAAGAACTCTGAATATGTGAAGGAACAGTATCAACATTACACTATGGTACTGACTGGAGTCACTGTATTATTACTGAAATTAAAAAAACCCAACAAAATAACTCTCCAACCTTTGAAATGGTTGCATATCCCACCTGGACATGCATATCTCATCTGGAAAAGTCGGTTCCTTAATGCACAAGGGTGTAAACTCAGCTGGGTTAGTGACCCACTCTATTGCTTCCTTTATTTCCCATTGTTGGTTTGCATCCAGCATCTGGGGATATGGAAAATAAGAATCAGATACCCTCAAGGATCTGTTGACTTTTTTTGTCAAACTCTCATAAAAAGAGCTGCAAAACTGATATGAAGTGGTAGAAATTCATGAAATAGAAAGGAAATGAAAAGCTGGAATTGTCATTCTGCCTATATTGTACTTTTGGGCACCCTTACACTGAGTTGCAATGACTACAGCAATATCCAGACTAGCTTTGAACCAAGCAGATCACGAGCTGTAGGAAGCAGAGCAGTTTTCCATGGGAATAAGTATATCTTGGCAGCATATATGTGAGTAAAGCACCTAAAACATGGACATGGCTGCCTGAAATATTCTTGATGAAAAAATGCAATAGTTTAAATAAGATGAGTTTCTCAAGCAGCACTTCTCTCCCACACAAGGGAGAATTTTTCTCCCTACAAAAGTGAAATATCTGAAAATAACACCACAGTTCCTCTGCAGGCTCTTCAGGTCCTTGCCATCCTGTATTCAGAGTTCCTGGTTCTCATGATATATGGGATCCCATGAAAGCTCGGTGCTGCGCTGCAGCACCCAGAGTAGGTCCACAGCTGTGGCATGCCAGGGAACACATGGGGCAAAGGATCTAGTCCATAGCAGTCAAGAGAGTAAAATTTCCAAATCAAAATGTCTCACTTCCACCTAATTATTGCTTTTCATTCAAATATTTTAGTTTGAAAAACTTATTTTCTGGTTTATTTTTGGCCAAACATCAGTGAAAAAATATTAACAGGCTTTACTGTGGAAGCCTCCGTGGATATAAAAGTCACTTTAAATCTTCTAGAAGACAATCCTGGAAGTGGGGTTCCCCCACAGACTTGAATGGAAGTTCTGGCACAGAATACAGGATAACATTCTCAGTAATACATCTACTTTGGTCACATCCAATACTGCTCTTTGTTGATATTTATCAAAATTTGTTGCCATCATTATTCGGGATTTGAAGAAGGAGGAAAAAATATCTGTTAAAAAATGTATATAATGAGATATTTCATCTAATGTTTTTAGATGGAAAATAACATAGTACAGTATCAAAAAGTGATATTCACCATTACTTTGTCTGGGCTGATCATTTCTCATGTAAATTTGCATCTGCAAATGTCATCCTGCAGATCTGCACTCTCCTTTACTTTGAACCTAGATGCTTATTTGGAACAAGATATAGATGACTTCTGAATGATTAATGCAGCAGTAAACAAATCCATAAACTAGAATTTACAATTTCAGCATCACTGTCTTACAAAAAGAACTTTCTTATTACTTCTCTTCCCTTGTGAGTAAGCTTCATCCTACTCTAAAAATAAAACAGCAATGTATTTTCATAAATCAATGGAAACATTTATCTTAATTTGTGATCAGCCCTCAGCTTTGCCATACCATTACTGTTTTCCTGCAATGCAGCATTATGCAGTAGTAGAAGGGGAAATTGGCTGAGAGAGATACAGAAGCAGTCATCACTGCTCATGTCATAGACCTGGAGGAGTTAGACTAGGTCTAGTCCATCTGTTTAAAGTACAAGGAACAGAAGAATAACACTCAAGACAAGTGTTCAACTTGTCCAGCCTTCTCTCAAGGCCTTTGTGTGTTAACCGCAAGCAAAGTTACATCAATTATACATCTCCAAATAACTCGACCACACTGCACCTAGAATAACATTAATTTACACATTTTCAAAATAAGAAGCAGCTTTTTATTTCTTCCTAGGAGTTAGCAGAAAAACATCAGAAAATGAGATTAGAGATATGAATAACATCCAGCTGAACTAAACCCCTCAACTCAGCTAACATATGATAAATTTTTCTAATCCAGGTATAAACGTGACTCGACAACACTGTTTCTAGATATACCAAGGCATATATTCCCAGATGATAAATCTCAGCTGTATTAATAAATGTGACACCAATAAACTGTCCAAAGCTTTTACAATATTTCAAAGAAAGCCAAGCACGTGCATATCTCTCTGGCAATAAGGATGCTGCTTTACAAAGGAAGCAAAGGGCCCTTGGCTGCTGTGTTTTCAGAGTATCCCTCAAAACCAAGGCAACCAGGAGTTCTAGAAGAAACCAGCCACTATCAAACCTCTGAGGTTCATGTTGTCTGTGGTGGAGACATCCCCATTTCTCATCTATGAAGTTACTGCAGCTTAAGGAAACTGTGCTTCTGAACATAGCTATCCAAACACAGATTTTATTTGTTTTCATTAATACTCTTAATGATCACACTTTTGGTTAATTCACATTGCTCTCCTGAGTATCCTTATGTGCATAAGCTCCTTGCTTAAACCAACACAGCTAGACCTGTGCAAACTCGCTGTTATACAAAATATACCAACATAAAGAGACATCAATTTCTACCTTAATACGTTGTTCTCAATACTCATATTCCTTGGGTGTATCCTTGATGGTAGACAGGGCTGTAACACTCTGTCTTACTGGGAAAATTATTTAAATGGTATTGGGCCTGCTTTTTACCTCCCAAAATGGATCTGCAAAGTTACGTTTTCACTCGGTCCAGCAAAACTTCAAAGTGTTTAGGAGCAAGCAGTGAAAATTAATCATAATGTTAGCATTTTCCCACTTCACATACCATTTTAAATCTTACTATTACAGGAGAGAACATTCAAACCTGTTTTAACTGTTGGTCTGAATAGCCCAGCCAGGCACAAGATCTTGTATAAGCCAGATATCTATGCTTCAACATTTGCTGTTCTGAAGCAGGTGAGGACAGTTTCAAGTCAGGCTATGTTTTAGTCAACAGAGGATTATTTTGTTAAATAGTGCATCAAAGCATGTTCTTTGGGGAAACTGGAGGATTGGAGGTGTTTTGCCTTCTTTTTTTCCTTGAAAGCCATAATTTTAATCAAACAGATCAATTTTGCTGAATAAGCCTTTCCCTCTTCTCCCTAGCTATTTCATAGCAAGAGAACTGCAAAACAGATAAATACTTGAAAGCAGCAGAGAACAGCACAATCCCCTTGCTAACCCAACACAAAGAGATATACATATATATATATATATATATATATATATATATATATATATATATATATATAAAGTCACCAATGTAGCACAAACCGAATGTCTGACTGCACTCCTGGAACACGTGAGGAGATGCTAGCATCACCAGGCTTCATCTCACACTATCCCCTTCCCATTCTTTAAGAGATGCAGAGTAATGGTTTTCATCAGGTACACGTCCATTTAAGCTCACCGCTTTCCTTTTTCCCAAGCAGGCCATTTTGTAGTATTTCTGGAGGGGAACAAGCATAAATAGCAAGTTACACTGAACAATAACTTCTCACCCTCCAGATTCCATCATTACAGTTGTCTCTCCAACCTGTCTTGGTCTTACAGGCTGGATGTATATTCCTGAGTGAGCTACTCCCACCAAAACTGATGAGACAACTCATGGACTGGGAAGATGGAGGGTACTGAAGTCCAGCTTTGAAGGAGAGAAGGCTTACCATAAGATTCTTCATCTGTTAGCACATCAGTAATATTTCTGACATCCACACAGAATAGCAATTGTTTGGCATCCTGATTCATGGATGACATATAAAATAAAAAGGCATAGCATAATAAAACAGTATGATGAAAAAAAGAGTAAGTAATGCTAGTCACCTGAGGAATGGCTGTCGATCTTCCCCCCATTTCCCTGAAGCAAGCAGGGAGTTCAGATATTCTAAACAGCAGATATTCTAAACCTTCCTCCTCAATCACCTCATCAGCCTGTGTTGCACTGCCAAACGTGTGTGTGCCTAATTTCATAGCTGTGAGTAGTTGATAATAAGACCTTCTGAGTTTCTTTTTAAACTGTCTCCAAGCTGGAGTAAAAAATTAAACAGGAAAGCCAAGTCACACTTTTCAGCTGTCAAATTATGACAGAGAAGCATCCCTGTTGTCACACCTCCTGCTGTCAAGAAAGGAAAAAACAGGTTATTTTAGAACAGGCTCTTTTAGAGTTCAATACTGAATAGAATTCCCCCCAAATGACTGATCACTTCATCAAACAGATCAACACACAAGGCCCAAACATTTGCTAGCAGACAACGGTAGCATATGCAGTTCAATTACTGAGTTGTTAGTTTTCAGTAAGGAGTTATTTTTGGGAAAGACCCCCCAGCAATTAAAAAAAAAAAAAAAAAGCCTCTGATTATCCAGACTTAAAGAAAGGCAGTTCCTTGTCCAAATCATAAACAAAGACCTACAAATTAAAGCACAATTTTTCAGTACACAACTTCCTGTTAGCAGTAGGCATCAGTTCTGGGGCTGCAATCTAGCATGGTTGTTTTGACTGTTCAACAACACACCTTGAACATCTCTGTGAGTGGTGTGTTCCACAGTTGCTGGAGGAGCAGGGAGCCATCCTCACTGTTTTTATGATGAAGCAGTCTAAGTGACTAGATGTTCTCCTTATTTATGGCAGGAGTCATGCTGAACTGAGATATATCCTTTATTGTTTTTGAAAGAGCAGAAATGCTTCTTGACCCAGCAAATACAACCCTGGCACATCCACACACTGAAGCTGAGAGAAGGATCATCAGCCACGCACGGAGGCCCTGGAAGCCTGCCCTGAATGAGGGTACTGAATGAACAGTAAATGCAGCAGCTGACACCTGCTGAGGTCCAGGAAAGAAGTGAGTTGTTAGCATGCATGGGATGGATTTTCAGGGCCAAATGTAAGACGCACAGATCTATCTATTTCCCAGTACGCACTTATCAGTAGCCTTAGCTAGAGACTCAATAACCTAACAGCAGGGCACAAAGGAGCAGGGTGAAGTACTCCTGCTGGGAGTAACTTTTTGATAAAAAAAGAAACGCTTTCACAGCAGTCAGCTTCAGTATTGATACATGACTGATTCATGAAGAGTGCTTGTATTCAGGTTTCCCTTTTAAATTTCCAGCCTGTTCCTCAGACCCTGCTGAGTTTAACCAGGCAACTGTCCTCTTTCATTTAAGAACAAATTAAAAGCAACATGATGGCCAGCACGTGTTTCTACTCAAAGGAAATCAAATACTGAGAGATGGACAATGTTCTGTAAAAGTACACAGTGCTATGAATACTTTGATCCCCCAACAACAGTGGTTATTACAATTTGACAAAAAATATGCCTTTAAATTAAAGGAGAATGTTAAATAACCAACACGCTACCTACATGAACCACGTGTTTGCATGCAGAACTGACAAGGAAAATAAGCTCAAAAAGTAGGACCAGTATAGAACACGGGTCCCATGGGCAATGTCTGAACTCTGTTGAGTTTCTAGGCATGCCATACCCACATGGAAAAGAGAGAAACCTAACACAAAGTCCTACGTTCACATACGTGCACTAGGAAAGAAGTGCTAAGTTACTCGCCAGTGTCTGAAATGCCATCACTGTGGGGCTGAGCTCCAGAGGCAAGCATCCCTGTCAGTTTGGGATCCAGGGACCAGTATGTCCCTGTACTGGTTTGTTTGGGTTTTGTTTTTTTGTTTTGTTTTTTTTCCTAATTGCTGATGAATGTTCCCTCTAACAAATGACACCAGAACGATGCTCTCTTTCAGTATTGGGACTCTCCAGCTAATATGAAGGGGCTCTGCTAGGAACCAGTCTGGGTGAGGTGGCCAGATCACCACAGAGAACAGAAGCAGCACTTGGCATTAGCCTTGCTCCATTTCCACTGGCCACAAAGGAACAGATGCTCCCTGTAAGAATCAGTAGGGAATAGCACAGAGAGAAAAAGGAACTTGGTCCTTGAGCAAATAGTTAAGTATGTGGCTGTGAGTGAAGTCCTGCCGTGGGTTCTGCTCCCACCTAGCAACCCCCCGAACAAGATCCATCAGCAATCCAGGATTCTTGATCAGAGCCCATGTTTTCCACTCTAGGACATTACATCAAAATGGATATAACCATCCCACTCATCTACTGTCTCTTCTGACCCCATCTGGAAAAGGTGTCTGCCAGACACGTGCACCGTGGAGGTTTGCAGCCATGCGCTGACTGCCAGCCTCCGGCCGTGCCTGGAAGATCAACAGCAGTCTTGCTCCTGCATTGGGAGCAGGCTGAGGTAGGTGCAAGATATGCTGCTGTGAAGGCACCTGCATTTCTAGGCACGTGCACCAAGTCCAAACCCCTAATGCACAAGACAATAGCTATTTGATGAATTACAATTTGGACTTCAGCAGCTTTCCACCCAGACCTGCTTACAGTGCCCAAATCAGTTACTCAAATTTAATCTTAAATTCCTTAGCAAGGTGTGAGAATTTGTATGTCCTGTTTGCAATGTACTGCTTACTGTGAGCGCTTCTGTGATTTAAACCCAATATGACTGTTGAGCTCTAAGCGAAGTCTTGTGTGTTGGGGGAAAGTTGGCACAAACACAAACATCTACAGCATCTTCACAGAAAAACTTAAAAACTGAGAAGTTTATTGGATTTAACAGATCAAAATAAATAACAAAAGTGGGGGCTCATTAAGTTTAGTTGCTTATATTAATTTATACTCATTCCAGCTGTGGATAATGTGCTTCAGAATAAACAGTATTGTAAATGACTACAGGTAAGACAGGATTCCAGCTCGCTTCTACCCATCAGCAAACGCTAGGAGATTTTCTTAAGGGAAAAAAACCCAAAATCACCTTTCCCAGGCTACTTCTCAGTGGTAAGAGCTACTCACAAGCCTAGTGAAGTGACAATTCAGTGGTTGCAAGGATAAGAACACGGAAGGTTCTTCTGATAATGCTTTACGCTAAAGTAAGGATGTATTTTAACTGAATAGTAGGATCGCACACATCTTTATGTTTGGAAGTTTACTCAAAAATAGTATGAAAATATTCTTAAAATACTACAGTTTGAAACAACACATGACAAACAATCTGCAGGCCTAGCATGCAGAATGGGTATCACAATGGACGTGGAGAGTACAGATTAGCAGAAATTACATTATTGTTGTAATTAAAAATAGTAAAACATTAATTACATTACAAGAAATACTAAAAATACAGTAAACTTCGCAGTTTGTAGGTTCTGTAAGAAGAATGGTTTTAGTGCTGTATTAGTTATTACTGAAACTTGAACAGTACTAGCCCCTTAATCCACACTGGCACTGTATATACATGTCAGGATCTGCGGTTTGAGTTGTACTGGTCACTGAAACAGGTAACATTCAATGAAGTCGAGATAAAACATCAGCTATCACAAAAACAAATGTATAAAATTCCCTGAAAAATTGCACAGAAGTCAACAGTGGCTGCTAATCCCAGATGAAGCAAGAGAGGAAATGTGTTTGCCTCGGAGCATGGCAGTGGCTGCCAGCTGAGAGTCTACACTGGACTTGCTCTCACAAGAATCCCAAGTCTGCCTGTCCATCCGTCATGAGGGTTAGTTTTAAGTCTAGACAGAATTGTTTTAACCCATTCCTGCCAAGAACTTCTGAACTGCTCTAGAAAATGTCTCCCTTTTCACAGCAATAATGCACCATGAACTCAGCATCTTGTACGAAAGTACATTAAAATAGTTTACAGAAGATAAAAATACACCCAAAACTCATGAAGGTTTTATTCCCCTCGATATGAAGGCTACTCTGCCTTTGTCCCCCTCCCCCCTTCCTCAAATAAGCAGATGCAATCAAGGAGAAATTTATTTTGAGCCAATTCTGCAAAACAGTTCAACAATGCCATACTTTATAAAAATACTTAGTTACATAATTATTACTATTTATATAAAAAGTGTGAATGTGAATTTTAAACTCTGTTAGGGTAAGAACCACATCAAAGTCTTCAGGTGAAACAAATAAATTTTCATAAACATACAAACTCTTTTGGAGAAGTCTTATAATACACAACCATTTACAATGAACACGTTCATTAAGTTAGTGTTTTATTCCTTTACTATACAAGTGTTATTACAATGAACTGTTCCATTCAGTAATTAAAAATCCAAACAATGCCAGTGTCATTTTTGGCATTTTTTGTTATAACTGTATTAATACATAAACTCATATGATTGTGTTACTAATTTTAAAATATTTAGAAAAATTAAAATACCGTTGTATTTTTTTTGGGTTTTGTGATTTTTTTTTTTGTGTGTGCTTTTTTTGTTTTATTTTTGTTTTTCTTACATAAAGCCCTTTTAAAATTTTATAACCACAGATGTATAGGTGATGAGCAACAATGAGGGAAAATTAAAAATGATGGCACTGTTCTTACAAAGATCTGTTTGGTAGTTGGATTCAATGTAGTGTAAACCCATGAAGAATGTTAAGTTTAGTACCAGAACTGTAATTACCAGTGTTTCTGAAATGCATTTGTTGTACAGTTTTACAACGGTAATATGAATTCCAACCTGGTAGCAGAGTTTAGTGTTTCAAAATTAAAGTACAGAATTTCAAGAACCTCATGCAAATTGTTGAGTAAAAGACATGATGTTATTGCTTGATATGTCAGTAGCCAAAGAAAATAAATCTAGATGTAGTGTCAGCTGGGCTGAATGCCAGCAAATTTCAATGTCACTATATTTGGACAATATTAAATATATTTTATCCCTTTAGTTTTTAAAATTTCACATTTTCTTTTGTTTATTTTCAGTTAAATAATTCTGTAGGAAGGGCAGAAGCGGGAAGAGCAACTGCGTGTAAGTGTGTCTTAATAGTCAAGAAAAGCAAAAGTGCAATCAAATCCCTGAACTAGTGACAGCTAGCATCTGTGGCACCCACCCTCGTTAACACATATAAGCCACATACAACAGTACCAAACCTGTCTCTGAAAAAGGACTAAAAAGTGGCCATTTACCAGCTTCAGTCTTGCTTTCCTGGTGAGCTTTGTTCAGGCAGTCTTACTACACAAAAGCTCGCTGTTGGATTGGAGCTTTAAAGATTAAAAGCTTTCCCCTCCTGATTGTATTACATAGCTTCAAGTTCAAATATCATCATCCGTTATCAAGACAATTTTATAAAATATTACCTCATTTTCTAGTTACCTTCATTATTCTTAATTAGCTATGCAGAAAGAAAAAAACCCAAAGAATCTCTCATGCTACTTTCCAGTTATATTAATACAAGTATTAACACAGTGCATTATGCGCTCTACTTTTGCTATTGAGGTCTACCATTTAAATCAAGTTTTTAATTCATTGTTCCAATTTATCTTTTAACCTGCCTACCCTAAAATTAAGTCCATGCAAGAGGAAGCTTAAAGATCAAGACTATAAATCAAATACAGTTGTATCATCTTTTCTTTTGGGGGGGTGGTGGGCACACACATGTAATTTTAAACATAAGGAATTCTACAGAACTGGAATAGAATTGCTTGGTCCCACAAAGTTCTTCTGCTTTAAAAATGTCTTACCCCAAGATCACCAATTCCAGACAATTCACTCTTTAGTAGAATAATTATCAAATGTTGGGAAAAAAAAGGATTTGAAACATTGGTTTTTCTGCTATTGTTCACACCAACGCTCATTTTTCTACCCCGTATTTTCAGTAAGCTTCCTTTGGACCCTGAAAATAAGTTGGGAAAGAGGAAAAAAAATAAAAACATGTCATTGGTAAATTAGATTATAACACTTTAAAAGTGGTTTTGTGCAACTGCCGTATGAAATTCCAGTTTGCCATTAAGAGCATGCAAAGTAGCAAAGATTTTCTTTCCTTTGATTCTTTATAGACATCAGGAATTCTTTGCAAGTCTTTTACATTTGGCAGATTTGTGCATGTTATATAGACTCTTGGCTTATAAATTGTCTCCAGGCTGGTACTGTGGTTCTGTAGCAGTAAAGTAGTCCTCCAAGAAAGACTGTATATATTCAAATGTTGGTCTTTCATCAGGGTCTTTCTTCCAACACAGTTTCATTAACTCATGGAGAGACTCTGGGCAGCCTTGTGGGCAAGGCATCCTATATCCACGCTCCACTTGTTCCAGCACTTCCCGATTCACCATCCCTGAAAGGGAAGCATGTTAGCTCTGAGAGACATGATGCAGAGAACAGTTTCCCAAAGTTTTTCAAGTGTCTCTCCAGTCACAATGCATGTGAATATACCACAAAAAAACCTTTAATGAATGCACTTTATAATGAATGAATTTTTTTACATTTTTCATTAAGTAAATTTTCTGAAAACTATTTAACTACACTGGCAGTTCCTCAATACCTGGTCCTTCTTCCATTTGTATGCCCTCTCATTTGTATAGTTTCCCTCTGCCTTGGGTATGTCCTTTTAAATAGGAGACTCAAGCAGAAATACCTTCTGCCTGCCTTAGGTTCCATTCAAGGACCACTTAAATTTGAAATCAGGCCAAGAAAAAAGCATTTACACATAAAAACTGTCTTACAAACTCCAGTCATGGCAAAATACCTGACAAAAGATGTTACTTATGTTTAGTTTCAAGAACTGGTCTAGCAGGTTCACTCTACTGATGCTCACTGTAGCCTGGGAAAATGTCAAAAGTAGATATTTCAGGAACAGAGAGATAGGAAAACATGAGGATACCCACTAATGCGAAATGAACCATCAATCACATTTACAAATGCTATTATCTTAAAACACTTTAAAAATATATAATAGTTAATCTGTGAATAATAAAAAGTAGCTTTGTGAACAAAGGAACCAATGAAGCGTGACTAAGTTTTGTCTCTGCTTGTTAACTGTAGTCTCTCAATGAAGGCAAAAAGCAGCAAAGGTAACTTCAGAAGCACAGAATACAACAAAGAAAATAAAAAACCATTAAATTTTCGTCTTACCTGGATATGGCACTCTCCCCTTTGTTACCAGCTCTGTCAGTAAAATTCCAAATGACCACACATCCGACTTGATTGTAAACCGACCATACAATGCTGCTTCCGGAGCAGTCCATTTAATTGGAAATTTAGCTCCTACAAACATTGGAAAGAAATATTCAATTTTCCCTTGCTTATGCATAATTTGCTTATACTTACAAATATTTTTAAAAGAATGTACTAAAAAAAGTATTTTGCTTTGTTGACAAAATTTGAGGTGGTTTAGTATTTTAATATTTCAAACTGGAATCCAGTTTCAAACTAGGGCAGCAACAACTGGCTACAATTTTTGGAAGCACTTAAGGCAGCTGGTATGCTTAACTAAGTATGTTTCAAAAAGTGAGGTGATCTTCAGAATCTGATGAGCAACCTTTCTGGAATCAGCTCTCTTCAAACTGTAGCAAGTTTTACCCAAAAAAAAGAATTAAAAACATTTTTTTAAAACATAAGCAAACTGCCAGCTAATTTTGAACATTAGAAACTTTACTAAAGTTGCACTTAGGCAAAGAGAACTTCTAAACATACTGTGAAAGAACACTTATATGCATAATCTTTATTCATATGGACAGAATACACAGACACATTCTGCCAAATGCAATAGTTATAAGTAATTTGAAGGCAACTGGTCCTACTTATTGAGTAAATAAATTGGTCTTACCTTGTCTCGCAGTGTACTCATTGTCCTCTATTAACCTTGCTAAACCAAAGTCTGCTATTTTACACACAAGATTGTCTCCTACAAGAATGTTGGCTGCCCGGAGATCCCTGTGGATGTAGTTCATTCTTTCAATGTAAGCCATGCCATCAGCAATCTTAAAAATAAAGTTTTTTAAAGATTATTTTTCATAACTATACACATTTCTCCCGAGCATTAAGCTGTACCCCTTTATTTTAGCTCCATTGTACAAGTACAGGAAGTATAGCATAGCAACAGCTTGTGACAGCACTGGTTAGAGTGTGTCTGGCTATACAGTTATCTGTTAATTGGGAAACAGTCTGTTTCTTTTTGAGAATTTACAAACCCACAACAGAAGATGTAAGACAGAACAGCATATAATAGCCAGAGTGTACAATATTTATGTTTAGTTGATATCTGATGTAGTTTTAAATCTCTTCCCTAGGCACAAAATACAGTTTTCTTGGTTTATACAATGTACCTGAGCAGCCATGTCGACCAGCTGTGGGAGTTTTAAGTATTTCCCTTCTCCCTCTTTAAGGAAGTCTAGCAAGCTGCCTGTAAAAGAGGACATATTTGGTGAGGGTGGGGGGAAGGAAAAAAACCAAAACATTAATTTGACCTGAAAACATGAATGAGATATTTTTTCCTAGACATTATGATTTACACATTCATCTCCCAAAATCTGTTTGAAAACCCACCATTTAACTGAATATATATGACTTCATGACTATGCCTGTAGTCGACTCTGCCCTGGTAACTAGTTAGTGTAAGTTTTATCCAAGTATTTCAGAATCCATTTCAATAACCCAGATAACTGAACACTAATAAAACAGATTGCCACTTGATGATTACATGCCAATACAAAAGGATTTTTCCCAATATTCCTGGTATTAATGCCCTTCTTAGTCAGACTTTTTCCACAGTGAGATTTATAATTGAAGACCAAGAAATCTCCTATCCTTTACTTAAATTTCTCTTCCAGCTCCAATTATATACTAGCAAAATCATTCTGAAACTGCTGCTTTTATTTTGTTGCTTTTTCTTCCTTATAGGGGAAAACAAAAGTATCTTCCATGCTTTTTGATAGATTATCTTCTCCCATTTATATAATGCAATTGTGTCCAGAAAATTACAACATAAGTCATGTTTGAAATCAGTTCTAAGGATCTGTACTTAAGAAAATCATTTTTACATGCATGGCAAAACACTCTTTGACATTACAGCTTTCCCTACAGGTGTTGTTATGCCATAAGAGTAGAGAAACATGATCTCTTTCTTAAGAAACTAGTGAAGACTGATAACTAATAATTCTCATCACAGTCAAAACTACAATAACAAAATTACAAGTGTGGCAATGGTGGGGAAAAAACCACTGAACTACACATCTTGCAGTGGATTCATGGGTGTAGCTGTGAATTAGATACCTCCGATGTGGTTTCAGTCCCCTGTTGTATTTTTGTATTGAAAATAAAAGTGTGGCAGGCGAGACCCACATCGCTGCTGCTCTTTGTTGTGTGTGTTTGCACAGACTTTTTCCTGTCTTGGTTCACGAGCTCAAAGGACCAAAGAGGAGCAAAGATTTCACACTGATCTCTAGTAACCTGTCCACACTGGAAAAAAATTTGGGCACTGCAGTTCTTACCCAACTCTTATCCTTGTAAAAGGAGAAAGAGAAAAAAAAAAAGGTTCTACTAGCTTTCAAGTATGAACCAGCAGATTTTATGTTTTTTGCTAAAATGTGTGAAGTTTTTCAAATGAAAACAGAGGCTTTCAATGGCATTGTACATCCATAGTTTAGACAAACATGCAACTATTTTTCCCATTCTTTACTTTTGCTTCTGCAAGGTAACATCCCAGTTCTGGTTTTAAACTTTACTTTTTCTTAGACAGAAAGCTATAAAGCATTTTCTTCCTGTTTGCCTTGACAAAAAACGATTTCTGAATAATGAAAACTCATTTTGAGTGGCAGCTTTAAGATCTGACAGAGGGACTGTCTAATGTTATTTAGGAACAACATAGAAGGAACGTTTTAGATGTTTCTATGTCTTTCTACCTTTTCAAACTTATACAACACTTTAAAAACCCCATCCAAACAGGAAAAAAACCTCCCACATATTTGTGTCAGAGTACTGAACAAAAGTAGCCACTCTCTGAGACTTTAACATTGCTTCTATTTCTTACCAAAATAGCAAAAAATCTCTGTGAGATGAAAAATCTGCAGTTTTCAGCAACTGGAATAACTGACTTGAAAATCTGCTGCTGCTTAAGACTAATATGCTTCTGATGTTTATTTCTCCACTCAGCCTAAGTCTCTAAATCTCTGTTTCAGCAGTGGGGGAGGGTGGGGAGAGGAATAATACAGAGCAAGGGAAGAAGGATGAAAGACTGAAAACAAGGAGATAAAGGAAGGAGTGTGGAAAAAAAAAAAACCCCTCAACCTTTTTTTAAAATTTATTGTTACACTGCTGGAAGAGACAAACTGAAAAAAACCCCAAACCCAACTGATTCTGTCATTGTGAGCACAACCTGTGTATAAGCAGGTGTATTCTCATAATGACATTCCCATCTGTACTATCCACTTTAAGTGTAACAGGCAGTACACACTGAAAAATGAGGAAAAAACCCCATCCTGTACTTGGAAGATTAGTAAGGATGACATATATGCAAAAAAAATCATGCCTCCACCCACGATCTAAATCAGAACTGCTTCAAGTAGGTCAAGCATTGCTCATTTTAATTTAATCAAAATTACCACTTATACTTCAGTCAGCTTAAATCTAACATTAATTAAGCATTTCATTTGTTACTGGTATCTGAAATAATTTTTTAAACATAGTATCTTCAAACTATTCTGTCACACACCTTTTGTCATGAATTCAGTGACAATGTAGATTGGTTCCTCAGAAACAACTGCGTATAGTGGAACAAGTTTGTCATGTCGTAATTTCTTCATGATCTGAGCCTCCTGCAGGAAAGCTTCTGGCATCATTGTACCAGGTTTCAGCGTCTTGATTGCTACTTTTGTGGTTCCATTCCATGTCCCTAGAAAAGCAAATCAGATTTTATTCTCCATTATAACACTGAAGAGATTTTCCACTGAAACTGCTTGCTTTTTGATTCTGTTTTCTTAGGTAACAGAATAATTATAAACTAGAAATATATTTAATATTACTTTTATCTTTAAGTGACTGATCACAATTGTCATTTTTTCCCTTAAATTCTTTATCAGTTTATCTTTTCAGATCCCAATACTGATTTATTTAAAATGCTATTAGAATATCCACAAGAACAACTGAAAAGTGTCACATTAAGCTCTTACCCATCCATACTTCACCAAAACATCCTTGGCCCAACTTAACTTCCAACCTCAAAGATTCTCTAGGAATTTCCCAGGCATCTTTTGCTAGTCCCTGTGTTTGTGGTTTCACAGTGGGACACACAGTTGTTAGCTTATGACACAGCCCATCAGCATGTTCTGAAAAATGGAAAAAATAAGCTTTGTTGTTACACAGGGGTAAGACTATAACAAAACTAACATCCTAAAGTTGATAAGGAAAACTAGTCCCTTTACTGCTTGTTGAAATAAAAAAGAAATTTTCTAATTGTGAATTTTAAAAATAAGCTACATAAGCTGTTTTTCTTCCTCATGATAAGCACAAGGTAGTATTGGGACACTAGGACTTGGGCTTACCTCTGTAGTGTTTCACCAACTTCTGTAGAGATTCAAATTGTGCTCTGGTCGTGATATAGTATCCACCATTGTCAAGTTTCCTGATTTTGTAGTGTTTCACATTATCACCTCTGACCTCATCCCAGTCACGTATGGAAAGGGAGTAAGCACCTATGGAACAAGTCATACTTGGTTCTTCACCCAAAATTTAAAAACTTATTTAACCTATTTACTCCAATTACACACCTCTATGTGTGCATATGCATACGTAAAATGCGACAGACAAAAATACTCAGTATGTCCACCTTGACGGGGCAGGGTGTGACATAGGAGAGAGAAGAGATACACATAAATATACATACCTTTAGTGGTTTCACTCTCTCTTACTAAGAAAATACCACGCTGGTTTCCAGGATTTAAAAGTAGCCTTTCTGCATCCTTCCTGCCCATCTTACCAAAATACCACCTAGAAAATGTTAAAGGAAATATGTGTAAATAAAAGCTTTGTATGCTTTGGTAATCATAGAAATACAAGATATAGAAATCTTGAGCATTGATTAGACTGCTGATATCCCAAAGCAGTTACAGATCAACAAAAGTAATGACATCCATATAAACAAAAGATTAAGATGACCTGTTTCTATCTGACTCATTTCTACTGTTTGCAAAAGACATGTAAAGAGGCCTCTATCCACAAATACTGTATTTTTCTGATGGTTTAACAATGGACATCAACAATACTTAACACGATATAACACCTTCCTTCTGGTGAAGAAGTTCACAGGTCAAGCTCAATCAGATGACACACTTTGGTACCACACTCAAAGCACTGTAGCAGCCAAAAACTACCTTCTCTGAGAAGTTTTGGGTATATGTTAGAAAACAATACTTAATGCAATATGCGTGTGCATAAGTATAGTTGGATTACAGGTTCATTCAGGTTGGAAGGGGACCTTGGGATATCTCTGGTCAAGCCTCCTGCTGCAAGCAGGGTCAGTGGTAAGATGAAACCTGGTTGCCCAGGGCATTGTCCACTCCAGTCTTGAAAACCGTGAAGGATGGACCCTGCACAGCCAACCTGGGCAACCTGTGCCCCTGCCTGGCTGCCCTCAGGATAAAAAGGTTTCTTCTTACATCCAGCTGGAACCTCTCCTGTTTCAACTTCTATTGCCTCCTGTCCTTCTCTACCTCAGTAGAGGGAGCACTTTTTTCTACTGATTATTTAGAGACAACCCAGTGGTAGGTATCATTTACTTTCATCTTTATTGCATCATTCCGATACTGAATTTTTTCTTCCCTTAAGTTCTTTCACAAAAGGAATTTCTTCATTTATACTCCCACAGTGTGCTCATCCTGATGAATAGCCTGCACATAGCTCTGTCCTGAGATAGTGATAATTTTAAGATCCATCTCCCAGCAAATTCCCAGACTTTGGAATAATACTTACTTCTAACTACATTTTATTTTGATTGTGTGCCTCAGAAGTCAAAGTGATGCAAAGCGTAAATTTCAAACGTTTTCATTTGGAACTGTCATAGCATCAAGCAAATCCGGCTTCATGAGTGTTGGGAGAAGAAATGTGGTATTGGTAACTGGTGCAAAACAATGGTTTTGTGGGTGAAACATTTTGTAGGGGAAAAAAATGTAGGTAAGTTGGGATCATTTTATTGGCCTGTGCAATCACTTGGGAATTTGAAATTTATTCTTACTTTGTATTGTATTTGCAGTTTGACTGTTTCAAGTAGATGTGCAAAGTTAGAATTGGATATGAGAGCACATACTCTTGAGACCATTTTGATGTAGCTTATAATCTTATGGAAGCAAACTTGAAATGAAAATGTCTCTTCTCCAGACTACAACAACAATTTAAAAACTGTATTGTAAAGTGCTATTTCATTTCATTACCTATAAAATAATAGTACAGTTTAGTTGTTCTTTTTATGAGCATTAAACATCTATATTATGGTATCATTCAAAAGGCACATGGATGTCGTCACAAGCAGTTTGTGATATAAATGCCTTCAGGCTTAGAAAAGACCACTTAAAAGGAAATCTTAGTAACTTGGGGCTGTGTATTGCTTTTGCACTTGTAACTCCAACTGCAATCACAACACAAAACCTATAAATGCTATCAAAGCCCAGGGCTAGCAAATGAACTCTATTACAACTGCTGTGGTGATATTTAATAAAATCAGCACTAGTTCTTTAAAACAGTCAGTTTAAAAAAAGCTTCCTCACTCATCACCCCTCACTCTCGCCTCTAGTCATCACATAAACCTATGAGAAATCCCACCACCTCATTTTGCCAGTCTTTAGGAGCAATACTTTCTTTGCAGCAACACTGCATTCTTAGTTTGCAAAGTTTATAATTTCTATTTTACCACCACTGAACCTGTAATAACAATATGCTTTTACTGAATAGTTTAAAAAAAACCACAACAAAACCCTCAACTTTTTTTCCAAAAACTCTGAAGTCAGTAATTTTAAAAGCAGCTGAAACTCAAGGGCATAAAATAACAGCACATCTTTGATGCAATAACTTTTTAACAGCAAAGAGCAGGTGAGAGCAGCAGCAACATGCTAAACTCTCAGCCTGACATTCAGGAAACATCTTGGAAATTGGGCACTTTTCCCAGAAGTGCAGTAACAAACACAGTAGCGTGCAGACCATGTATCAGGGAACTGCTTATTGGCAGTACCATACCTGTATAATGAAGCAAGAGCTGCAGAGCTTTGTATTTTTAGTAGAACAAATACAATTAATCCTTTGGAACAAGCATAACACGAAACTACCCCAACTCACAGCTCCCACAGCTTTATGCGATTCTGTAACTGCTCTGGGATCTTTGTTTGTAAATAAATGTAGGAAGTACTGGTACCCAAAAGCAATATAGTTTTCCTAATTCATAGTAGTTCTTAGTATGTGTAACAATTTTGTTACCAAAAAGAGTTGTTCTAGATTAATAGATTAGCAATACATGTCCACACAAGGACATTTTTTAGAGTGTACGATTAGGTGCTACCAAGGATATAGCTGATCTTGAATCAGTGTTTGGCAAAATAAGGATAAAAACCTAGAGTTGATGGTTCATGAGCTCTTTAAAAAACATCAATTTTTGTTTTACGTTAAATACAATGTATGTCCCCCAATTCTTATCTTCATTATTGCATTCTCCCATCCTTTTTCCTTTAGCCCTATACCTATCCAGCAGGCATAAAACATTTACATGAGTGTCCATCTCACACTGGCTGATAATTATACCCTTAACATCATCCAAATAGCACCACCAGCCTTTAATTAGTAGTGTCAGCTTACTTTAATACATGTAACATTTAAGGCTAAAGTAATAGTATCACCACAGGGCACAAAGTATAGAATAGATAAAAAGAACAGGAGACAGTATACTGTGTCTTACTCTTCTGCTTGAATGGAGTCTGCAGGAGCTACATAATTGCTTGGGATGTAGCCTGTTTTTCCTGTAGCAATGGATCTTGCTTCCCACCAGTCTCCTTCCCTGCAATACAACATCAGTTATCTCTTTCACATATAAACAATATATCATTCCCTAGCACCTGTAACATCCTCACATATGAAAGGCAGGTTAAATTTAGGTAACAAGTTATTTTAATTGTGAAGGCATTTAAAACAGATTGTGCTGCACCTAAATGTATTTTTCTTTTCACTGTAAGCAATACAAGTGCCTCTTAGTGGGTTTTGGCATTTTTTTTTTTTTTTTTTAATGTAAAAGGAATTTATTGATATACACAAAATGAAATGTTTTATGACAGAGATGTGTAAATAAAATTCCCAGTTCTCTACTCTTCATCTGTTTCTCCCAGATCATTCCACCTGTATGCTGACAGTGAACAACAAAGGAAGCAGGAAGACAGATAATAAAATTAAGAGAACAAGATGAGTGAAAACTGCTACATGTATGAATTAGAACTGTTACCACAGCCAAAAGCTGTGTGCAAATAAACCTCCAAGGTGTACAAATTATTTCCTTTTCACTAGACTTCTAAGAAACCAAGCCGTAACACTGTAATGCTGCTGCAATTGAACTGGAACATCAAACTACTCACAAACTATCTGAGCACAGATTTACTTTGGAGGCCAGCCAGACACTTCCATGGCCAGAAGCCCTGACAGGGCACTTGCCTCTGGCATTTGCAGTGCAGCGCTGCTGGTTGCACACCTCCCTGTCATATATGTAAGCTCACCAGAGAGAGCCTGCAAAGTGCAGAGCCTTGGACAGGGTGGGATAGCCTGTGTCTCCACCTCTGCTGCCCCAAGGCTGGTATCTGTGCCTTGCTGAAGCAGGGAATAGAAGGAGGCCACCCAACCAATTGAGGAGAAGGCTTGGAGCTGTCCCAATCACTACAGTCCTACATCAGGACCCATAACCTGACCTCAGCTTGAAGGTTATTGTCTTACTAGTATCAGTATTTTAACCCCATGCTTGTTGAACATAGCATGCATTCAAGGAAAAAAAAAAATCAAAAAAAAAAAATCAATCTGTTCTTCACTGAAATAGCATATATAGATTTCAAGAAGGGGTGAGGATCTATTTATTCGCAACAACAATCAACTGAAGTCTGCGAATTAGAATACTTACGTGTTATTTATTATCTGGAACCGTTCACCTTTCTTAAATGAAAGGTCATCTGTAGTTCTAGCTTCATAATCATATAAGGCCACAAATACTGTAACACCACCTTCAGAAAAAGAGAAAAAACAAAAACCCATATGATATAGCATATCATAATGCTGCAACACTTAATTTAAGGACTTGCCTGTGAAACAACTCATCAATTTTGATTTGGAAGCAACTGAACACTCTGGGTTCCATCTCATTTTGGAAGTTTGATCAATAATCACCTAATTTCTTATGCTAGAGGAAAGCCTATAAACAGACATCCTAAAAATATGCTTTAATACCACAAAAAGCAGCTCAATGCATCACTGGATGTACATTAATAATTATACACAGAAACCTGCATAACACAGCAGCAGTAAAAAAAGATAGCTTCTTAATTAAGCCAACTTCTTTTTAAGAAATGCAATTCTAGAAAATCCTACAACACAACAACAGTGAACCATCAACCCCTAATTTTTACAGAAGTAGTTCCCTGTTGAACTTACCTGTAAACAACTGTGTTCCCAACTTACTGAGGTTACACATCAAGATCTACTCAAGGAATTGTACCAGAAATGTATTCTTGTTGGGGAAAAGATGTTTCTCTGCTTTAGGACTAATGATTTTTTTGATTCCATCAATTCCATACTTCCCCATCAGTGAAGCAGACCCTTGCTGAGCATGATCCACCTCTCTCCTCCAAAGAACAAGGACTGAGATAAGTCATGGAATGAGCAGAAGCACTCCACCAACCCTGTGAAATTTGCTTCCCCATCTCACTTCCGGTACAGGGCACATTGCTGAACATGCCCCATAGACACGATACATGTGTGAGAGAATGATGGTAGGGAGGCTCCAATACTTATGGTAAAAAAACCATTTTCTATACTTAAAAAAACTAATCTATAAAACTGGGCTAAAAGAGAAATAGGGAAAGGAGAACAGGCTATACGAGATGTACAAACTATGAGCAACAATAAAGAAGTATGTACACAACCTACAAGAAAGCTGGGGAGGGACTTTTCACAAAGGCAGGTAGTGATAGAACAAGGAGAAATGGCTTTAAACTGAAAGAGGGGAGGTTTAGATTAGATATGAGGAAGAAATTCTTTACTGTGAAGGTGGTCAGACACTGGAACAGGTTGCCCAGAAAAGTTGTGGATTCCTCCTCCCTGAAGTGTTCAAGGCCAGGTTGGATGAGGCTTTGAGCAACCTGGTCTAGTGGAAGGTGTCCCTGCTCATGGCAGGGGGGTCGGAATTAGATGATTTTTAAGGTCGCTTCCAACCTTAACCATTCTATGATTCTTATGATAACTAAGAGAAAGTTAAAACAGTAAACTGCAGACAGGCAAGCCAAAAAAACTTTTTAAGGTCTAAAGATGCTATTTCACAGTCTAATGGACATTTAGGAAGCCTAATTGTAGTCCAAACAATGATTTATTATTACATCTCTAGTGTGCATATGTATGTACCAGGATATAAATGTAAGACCACCAACAGAAACATGTTGTATCTGATTTTACATCTTACAATTAACATGACAGTGATCACAAAGGAAAAATACATAATGCAACAGGTATTGTCTACACCTAATATACTTTTACAATGCATACTTTCTGACGTAAGAGCTCCTAATCACTTAAATATTTACATTTGATTTAGTCTTCCTGTGATTACATTATCTCAGCAGGCTTCAGCTGGAAATTAATTCACAGTTCCTCTAGGAAAAACAGAACAAGAAATCCCCACAGGAGGTTAGGGTTTTTTTGAAGCGTGATTTATGAACTGAAAATGAATTAGAATATACCCCAGAAGTTAGCAGTACCTAATCTAAGTTAAAAATCAACGGTCCTATCAATTTTTGCCTGCATTATAACATTACCACATTATTTTGATGACACAAACTGCTACATGCAGCAAGAAAATTGTGGGGATACATACCATATTCACACAAACAGAAACCAAATGTTACAGAAATAAGCCATGCCCAGAGTTCTTAATCAGAAGAAGAAAATCAGTACTCTCAAGTCACAATATGATAAACGTTTTTAATTTCATATAAAGAAACTGGAAGACTCCCAAGAACTTTGAAATAAACTGTACAACATCTAGAAAGATACTAATGTGGGAACAAGAGACAGATTAATTCCTCTAGTGTAGTACTAGTCAAAGTAATGGATTCAAATGTAAACCATGCAATAAGAGAATTATCAGTTAATCTGAACATTTGTGTACCCTTAATAGTTTTTAAAGAAAGAATTGAAAAAACTAAGATATTTGAAAGTTTTGATTTCAACACTTCAGCTACCATAAAATCTCTCTTTACTCTCATTCACAAGTGTTATTTATTTCATAGCAAAGAACAATAAAATACTTCACGAGAACAGCATCAGCACAGAATGTTTTAAACAAACAGATACTGCTCAAATGATTTTTTTAAGTCTCTTGCAGCTGTTTCCTTTGTGAATCACTGCAAGGTGATCTAGTTTAGCTGTTCAAGCTATTTGTGGTCATAACATTTCCCTTAAAGGTTATCCTTTCATTAGGTCAGTATTCCCATCTTCTAATCTAGGACTGGTCATGGAGAGAATACTTTACTTTCTTGTTCAGCATGAGGACTACAGAGCACTAGTGCTTACACGGCTTCATGAAAGGCAAGAAGAGTGCTCCATTTTTCTGCTTTGATTTTCAGTAATCTATGAATTCAAAGTATCTGATGACTGAGAACGTGTAATAGAGAAGCGGTGTGACTGACTCAGATTTCTTCTTCTTTTCTGCTCTAGAGGAATAAAAGATAGCTCAGCTCTTTTCAGCCGCACTACAGGCCATGATGACAACCGTATCATCCTCTTGTCATACATCACTGATGGACTGGATAAGTACTACTGACACTAATGTCCTGTTTGCCAAGCCCATCTATTCTCCTCTCTTGCAAAACAAACAGCCACAGAACGCGATCTAGTGTTTTATTTGTCACAAATACAAAAAGCTTACAGCCAGATGAAGTTTGTAGTCTTTTTCATTCTCAAAAACACCCAATTTTGATTGATCTGAAAATCAGTATTGAATGTACCAAAAAATTGCTGTTGCCTTCTCCCCCCCTCTAAAATGCTTTTATTTATGGATGGGCTGATTTTACAAAACAGGAAGGAATAATTACATATGCAGTACCATTTTACCTGATCACAAAACAATGGGGACATTCACCCAAATCAGCCTGCCTGCGGATAACCGAATCCACATTGATGAGATTCAAAACTATCTTTTCATAATAAGTCTCTCCTGTTGACTCTGGTCCAAGACATAGCATGCTTAACTGCCAACAGGAACAGGGACAGGCACGAGAACACCCTTTCTCGTCTCTGCAGCATAGGATTTGTGGTACATGGGGGAAGCTGCATCTGGTGATGGCCAGGAGTACCTCCACGCACTGCTGGCGATTCCCACGTGAACAAAGAACCAGACGCAGTAAGAAGAAATATACAGAGGTTCTTGGAGGAAAAAGAGATTTCTTTAAGAACGATAAACTTTCCTTAGTGGAACTAATGGGAAAAAAAATTAATGCTGCCCTTATTTAACTTCTGCATATGTTCATCCAAACTGAGGATCCAGAGCTGGCTCAAAAATTGAGACAGGATAGATGCTCATTTTAATTATTTGTTTTTTAATAAATTCCTAAAAAGGGAATGAGGTGATCATTACCTGACAATTAATATTTGGTTACTTGAACTGCTTAATGTCAAGGCCACAGTGGATTTTCATGGCTCTCAAATTTCTTGTGTTTAAAACATTTTAAATGCCAGTGTAACAAAGCAAACATTTAAACACCGTTATTGTGCTAACATTAGAGGTTTGTGGGAAAACTAGAAATAGACTAAGGAATTATTTATCATGTTTTGTGAAGTGTCTGCACAAAGCTTCTAGAATAAATTACTTTCTTCTCTCTCTCTCAAAAAAAAGAATAAATTACAGCTTCCTCTCAAAAATATTCATCAAAACTAAGTGAGCTACTGAGATCAGTCATGTGCACAAATCAACGTTTATGTAATGAAGTTCTAAGATTTTGATATAAAGGTGCATTTATAACATCAAATGTGCATATTGCTTTAAAATGCTGTATCTTCAGAGACTTTATATCTCAGCCAAGAAGGTCTCTGTGCCTCATACATTCTATTTTTATAATTTCAACTTTGGTTTTAATATGACCACCAACAATGAGAATTCTGCTCTTTCATTTCACACATTCTTATACAGTAAAGTACACAGAACATACTGCACATTCTGTTTAGCTTTATAAATTAACAGACTCAATGTTGCATTAATACAAGTAACTTACAACTAAGTAAGTCTGAAAATCAGTTTAAAATACCAGTTTCCTGAAATTCAGGTGTTTTAATTTTACACCTCTCTCCAAAAGTTTAAGCCATTATCCCACATGCATCCCTTCAACAGCTTAAAACTTCTAACACAATTTTTTCAACTATTCCCATCCCTGCATTTAGTAAGTCTTAAATGTCTCTGTGCTGTGATCCTAACCACTCCCACTGAAAACAAAAGACAAAACACTCAATCCCCAAGCCCCAGTCACTAGTGAATATGAGCTGAATTATTATCTGAGCAGTAAAGATATTGAAAAACAGAAATCCCTAAAAGGCAATTTATTTTACATTTGCAATTTATTTCTGTGTAGTAAGAGGTCATAGTACTTTTTTGAATATGACTCAAGTTTTAATAACAACAGCATCATTTTATGTAATACTCACCTGTTAACGTACTAGGATATGGACTTGGCACAGCTGAAAATGAAGAAGATGCTCCTCCAAAAGGTGTCATTCCTGAGGGTCCTCCAAACGGAGTCATAGAATGACTATTAAAATTAACACTTGATCCCTTTATTGATGGTGACTGTGTTGCTTGGCTGGAGTCTGATCCGTAATGGCTGACGTGGGAAATAACAGGTTCTGGAGTATTATCAGTTCTGTATTTCATGGCTGGACCTTTATCTTCTTTGCTTTTAATGCACCCCATGGTTGCTTCTGTGAGAATTAAAAGAAAAAAAAGAAAAAGACTTCATCTCCATGTTGCAGATTTTGCTAGTTTACACAGAAGATTCCCAAAAAATTACCAGAAATGCTGGTTTATTACTGTTTAAATAATCCAAAACAACCTCCAGCAATTGCTTCCAGGTACAGACTACAAACTCTGATGAAAAAAAGTTCTGGAAAAAAAATCTATGCCATTTCCAGACTAGAGAAGACCTATTTTATTTTCCCTTACAACATCACATACTAACAGCACATTTGTATTATTCTTCATCCCAGTCCTTTGATGGACTGTTAATGGTAAAAAAGACAAAAAAAAAAAGGGGGGGGGGGGGTGTGAAGAATCAGAAATCATGCAACAGATGAGGAAAAGAAGACTTCTATAGCAGGATGGAAGGGGAAACAGAAGTGACAAATCCAGAGTAAATTACACGAAGCAAATCCAAAGCAATTATATGAAGAAAACAAGCGGGGCATTCCTAGTTTCTTTTTTAAGCACCTGTGCAAAAAGGTCCTGACTTGCCGGTGCTATTACAACTAGTATCTTCAAAGATGCAGAGAAGTTTTGATCCATTGATAGCTCCCCAAATGCAACTCACAAAGAAACCTGGGATATTCACAAGCACAGGAACTAAGGTCTAGAGTCTAACTGGAATTAGAAAAAAATTTGGAAGAGTAATAACAACATCTGTAGTGGTTTAGAAACTGAACTGCACCTGGAGAGGTGACAATTTATAGCTCTGACAGCCCAAGATTGCAACCAGCTCCCACTGCAGGCAGACGGAGCCAGAGCTGTTTACTAGGGGGACACCTATTGCCTGCTGATAGAGCTAATCACAGAGCAGTCAACAACAATTGAAATGACTGCTCTTAAGAAGTCACCACCTGCCATTTATCAGGTGATGACAACTGATAGAGGGCATTTTCTGGCTTATCCCAGCTAGGAAACCAATCAGGAAGAAAACAGGAATCCCTATTAGATGCAGGACTAGTCTGGCATGAAAATTCCTATAATCTTGGGGAAAAAAAAAGTAAAAATCCACTTTACCTTCAAAAGGAGAAACCTCCACAAAAATAGGAAATCAACTGCTTCACATTCTCTAATGAATCAGTTAAAAAAATAAATGGCAGCAGTCTGAAAGCCTTAAAAATACGTCTTTTGATAACTACAACAATTTCATGGACTCTTGACTAATGATTAGAGAAACTGTTTCCCATTGTGTGTCTAACTACTTTTTTTTTCCAGTTCTCTCTTACCCTCTTAACTATTAGACACAGAAATATGGAACAAAGTAAATCTTACTAAACAAATACTGCCTTAATATAGTCACACTGTGAGAAACTAATTCCCTCTGTATAACTAACCATTACAGTATTAAAGATACTGTAATTTCCTCAAGAACCGTGAATCAGAGTTCTTGGAAAGAAGGTCCATAGCTGGTAAAACACCACATGAAATTTACTGCTCCTAAAATTAAGACTATTCACCCTGTCAATTCAGCCCCTAATGATGTAATGTAATACAATTACTGGAGCAGAAACAAGCAGCGACAGTCAAATAACTGCATTTTTACAAATCTTGTCTGTCTTACACAGAATAATGAATCACCATAAAAGCATATCTTATAATTTTTCATTTACTTCTGATACTATTATTGCTAACTTATTAATTGTGCAGAAATGTTAATATAACAAGACTCAAATACATGCATGATGCACTGTGTCTAAATACCTTACAACAGAAGGCTTACAGTCCACAGTAGAAAAGAGTTATTAATTCATGATACAAGTCAATCAAACACCCAATCACAACCTTTTGATTTCCTTACCACTGCAAACAGATGCTGTAACTTGAACCATTGTTTTTGGCCATGGGGCTGCCTAGTGTGAATTCTTGCCTTACTCTGAGGCCTACTTCTTTGATTCTCTTTAAAAAACTGCAATCAAAGTTTTCTGTTAGCTCTAAATACAAGACAAATCACCTTTGCAAAAATGTATTTGCTAATAGGACTGATTCCCTCTGCATTTGGTTGAAAGTTAAGCATCACACACAATTCAAAAGTTCAACACAATACTTAGGTTAATAAAGCAGATTAAAAAAGAAATGTGTGAACATTTGTATGATTAAGTGCTTATAACAAACATTTTTCCTCCCTTACTTCTGGTATTTGGTTAACTTGTAACAGGCTGATAAGACTTCAAGATCTAAAAAACCGAAAAACCACAATTTACTAATTCTGGTAAAACTGCTGGTACTGGATTCTGCCCACGGTATTGCTGACTGGACAAAACGGCCAGTGACAAGGCTAGCCTGTACTGCAACTCTAACTGCTGTCACCCATACAAGCTCACCCACTGAAGCTGTGGCTAGCAGCAAAAAGTCACCATTGGTACACTTGAGCGCTGCCAAGAAAAGCCCTTACTGAAGGCCTGAATTCAGTCTAGAGAAATACTCAGCCTCCCTCTTGCTTCTCCCCTTCCAAGCTGCTTCACTGCTAAGGTAAATCTTATTTCAGGGGTTGAGAGATTAATAATAGAGATTCAATCAGCAATTCTAAGAAGGACATACAGAAATAAGCAGAAAAAATTTTAAAAGCTCTACTTTTATAATTACATATCCACAATACAAAACTAAAGGAAGCAAACTTCTCAGCTTTTAAAAGTCAAAAACATAGGTGGATCTTACTATAAAATATTGTGCATGCATTTATGAGGAGGAACTAAAGGAACGAGGGGAGAGAAGATGACACAAACCAAGAGTGAGTAGTAAGGACGGGGAAAATGATTGTCCATACTACAGGGGAAAGAAACCATCAACTTATTACTGTTAAGCCTTGTATTAAATTACTAGGATAGAGAAAAAAAAATCCCTAAGCAGCTAGTATGCAATATTAGATTTGATTATTCTGTTACTCTATTTGTTACTAAAAATGCATGTAACTGAAGTAACTTACAACTATTTTTATCATCTTTTCTGTGACTAGCAATAAAACATTAAGGAATAAGTTTCTGTCATAAAATTCATGTCTCTTTCTGAAGCACTGAACTCTTTTTAGAAATAGGTAAAGATGAAAAATTCCTGCTTGCTCTGTAGAAGTCCATCTATTCAAAGAAATGCTGGCCGAAGTTATTCACAAGCCACTGATCTATTCCCATTAGCTAATTAATTCCTTTAGACTGGACTGGTGTCTAAAGCAAGCTACAACTTCAGCAGCTTGTTCTTTCTTTGAAACAAATACTCTCCTGTTGGTTCTGATCAGCATGCCCATCAGCAGCTTAGGAGTCAGCTTGCTGGAGGTCTATCAGGAAACCATGTTCAGAAAGGCATGGACTAAAAGCACAGAAGTCTTGTTCTGCTTTGTAAATGAAAACAATCCTTTGTTAGAATGTTTTCAAGAAGAAACAGAAGCTAAAATGATTATTGGAAGGACAGATGAAGGTTAGTAGGATGCCCACAAAAATCAATAGAAGAATGAGGGCACTCCAGGAAGTGGTCATTGAATGAGACTTTAGTAACATCTAAATTGACTTGGGCTTTTTGGAGAAGTTATACAAAGGGTAAAAGTTCATTTTGGTTTAATACTCTACAAACAACTCAGACAATGACAGAGGACCCTTAATAAGCCCTCTGACAAACAAGAGATCTCCAAGAAAGTCAATGCTGCCCTCTTCCTTCTCAACTCTGTTTTATAGCAGAGTGCTGGATCACAAGGAAAGCTTTGTTCAATAACAATCAAAAAGTGTGGCCAGCAGTCTTTGTGGGTTTTTTTCTGCTTTCCTTTCAGAATAATGACCTACCCAACCAAGAAAAAATACTCAAGAGTCATCATATCCTAAGATATTGACAAACGGTTCCCTCAGTGTGGCTGCAGCCTTGTTCATCCAGCCTGGAGAGGTCACAAGGGAACCACTTGTTTTTCCAATGTATCTTTGATCTTTCCAGCTGACAGTTACAGCAGTTATCTACCCACTGGTTCCTCGGGACACAAGGTTCTCAGGAGTGCTTCAACACAGGTGTCCTACTGGCATAAAGGAAAATGCCAGAGTTTTCTATGAAAGAGGTGGTTTTAACTTGGGTGGATAAACAGAAAATCTGTTACAGCAAGCTGCCTCAGAGCAAAGCAGTCTGCAAATACCTCTAAACTTTGTATTAATTTTCCCCCCATACTCTACCCATCAGCATCAAAATTTTGAGGGCTAAGTATGAGCCTCTAAAAACCCGATGACCAAGAGCTGGGAGGGCCTGACATTTGTTTCACTTCTGTCATTAATTTGATAACAAAACACATTAACTAGGGAAAAAAAAATCCCAAGAAAAATAAGGAGTTTCCTCTTGGGGCCAATTGGAGGTACTCTTCTGATCTCCCACTTCTGTTACTATTCCTCACTTCCCCAGACACTTTCTGGAGACTTCACCACGATGTAAGGCCATGAAAGACAGCCACACAGAGCCATTCCGATGTGCCACAAAGGGAAAGATGCTCCAGGGAGTTGCTCTCTTTTCAACCTCTAAACTAAACTGGATACTAAAACCATACAAGAACTAAATGCAAGAGGTAGGGCAAAAGAAAAATCAGTAAGGGGAAGGGCGGGTTGCAACATTTCTTTTGACCATTCCTTTTGATTACTGAAATTGTCCATATAGCTGAAAAGAGCACATAAGTAATTTTTCACCATGAAAAAAAAGTGAAGTTAAAGAAAAATCAAGACAAATCTCCTTCCAGAAGGATAAAGCAAGACTGCAAACACACGGCCTAAAAATAAAAATTAAAAAGATAAAATAAAAACCAATCCACCCATGCTACATAACATAAAGAAGAATTTGAGGTTCACAAATTGCTAATAAAAAGATGAAAAAAACACTGAAGCTTTCCACTGCTCTGTACTTTCACTTCTCAGTGTTAGTAAAAAAAAAAAAAAAATTGTTTCTGTCAAGAAAACAAGTACCTTCACTTCTCAAACGTGAAACAACTGTTTTGCAAAAAGGTCCTCCACTTTCAACTGAAGCAAACATTTAAAGTTATTAAAATTTCATGCAATAATGAAGACAGGATATTCTGCAGAAAGTTTGCTAATGGATCCATTAGCTGACAGCTGACTATTTGCTCAAACAAGTGCAGAGCTGGCTCCGTATGTCACCGGAGACACAGAACCTACACTGGCTTTTCCTACGCTGGGCAAACAACGCAGAACATCTGTCAAACAGGTGGCTTCAGCTGGTGGTATTGAAAACTCATTTATTACAAGTGACATAGACTGAAAGAATTTAAGATAATCACAAAAGAGTCTAACAAGCCCTTTGGCCAATGCTATAATATCCAACTAACTCAGTCCATCTTTAAGAGGTCACTGCTTTGGTATGAAAATATGGCTGGGCTTTCTTCCCTACAAAGCAACTTGCCATGTTTGTAAAGGAATAAACTAAAGAATTGCCCTGTGATCTTCAGAGAGTATATGTAATCTTTTAAAATTATGCAGTTTTTATTGTGCGATATAATTTATCTTTTATGAGCTGTCATAAATCACAAAGTTTGCTTACTTTACCATGAAAAACCCATGGCATTTCAAAGAATGATGTTCCTCTGGATTCAGTTTTATAATTAGCAATAACATTAGTGTAATGAGACCTTGGAGAGTCTGTACCATTATGCATTTAAACTGCAACTGACATGACCTTATACTTAATGATGTAATAAGAAGCAAAAAGCAAAAATAAAGGAAGAAGCATTAAAAAAAGACACCAAAGCAAGGACTTAGGTTACTCGAATTTCAACGTTTACCACACATCTTCAGGCAGTTCTACCCAGAAAAAAACCCCTATAAAATAGCACTATTAGACCTCAGGTTGCCTGTACACTAAAAATATATTCGAAAACAAATAAACATCCTCTTTGTCACTGACTAATGCAATCTGAAACTTTTGATCCTAGTTTCTACAGATCAAATCCTGCTTTTGTCATGACTATACAAACATACTCAAGGAAAAATTCTGGGGCTGCTGTGATAATGCTTTTGATTTTATAGAAGCAGAACAAACCCCAGATTGCTAAGAAAGCTACAGCTAGCAAACCCAGCATAGCAAACAGAAAACTGTAAAGAGAGAGAAAAAACTGCATAAAATTGCTTTTCTAGTTGGACATTTTGTATTTCAGAGTTAAAAGTTGTTGGAAATATTACATATTTCTGTTCTAGCTCGTTTTTTACAGGAATTAGAATTTAAAATTTGCATTAAATTAACGATTTATACTGATCTTTTTACTGGAGTTACCTGGCTGACAAGATCACTACAATAACTCTGAAGGAATACCAGATCTCAAAACACTACTTGGAAAATTTGGATAAGCAGGAATTGCATAAAAAAGAATAACATCCTTTAATCCTTCATGTCCTTCCATGATTTCTTGACTTTTTTTTGGAACTGAAGACATGAATTTTGATGGAAGTGTGCTTCTTCCGATGTCTGAACAGCTTAGACATGGGAGACTTTCTCAGATGTATCAGACTTTGGACACCCTGTCTATGAATGAGACTGAAGATTTCCAGTTCTCCAACTTGAACCATCCCAGACAAAGGCTTCTCTCCTGAAGAAACACTTATTGTCCTCATTTGAAGTAACAGGTAGGAGGCACACAGTACAACCCTTGTCCCAATGCACACCAGGCCATACCATCTGACTGCAAGGTCTCACTGGATGCCAGGTAACAAAGCTGAAGGAAAAATTAACTACTGCAACAACAAGTTCTAACAAATAAAGTAGAATTAAGGATTATCACTGAGGCAAAGTCAGGAGAGAGGTGAGCATGCTCAGTTTTCCCTCTCAGTCACATCCTCCTTTTATCTGGACCAAACACATAGGATGTCTTCCTATGGACAGCTGAATCTGTAGGGATGATCTTTCACTTCAAAGACAGGCAAAGGCCACAGGAGCACATTGGAGACAATGATCATGTCATGGATGACACATGGCTGGCTCTGCAAAATACACACTCACAAAACTGTTTATTTATAATCAGAGTTTTGCCTACATTATCTGAAATAGCGTAAGTTTCCTTTGACCAGATGTGGTATATACATGCATAGGAAGAAAACCTGGCTTTTCCCATCAGACTAGTAAGTGTTCAGGAAAGACAGACCAGAAGTGGAAGAAAGCAAGCTTCTCTAATTTTAAAGACACTTCTTATCAAAGATCCAGTTCAGTATCCTGTCTCCAACACTGGCCTTCCTGAGACCTCCCTAGCCTCCACCAATCTGTAGCTCAGTCCACAGTCAGACTGACACTAAAGACTCAGCTACATGAGGGAAGTCTTACAGGTGTGACCTAGCTTATGAATTTAATGTAGTTACGTTGATGCAACATGTGCACAGGATTTGCATTCTAGTATGTCTTTACTTGAATTGTTTTCTGCTGCTTGGTTTAAGTCAGAATAATCATATCTAAGAAAATAAAAAACAGTTATTACTATAATGCTAAAGATTTAAACATCATAAGTTTCTGTTGTTCTAAGCAAGGCTTCTGAAAACCTGCAGGAGGCGAGTGTCACAGTCAAGATCAGGATGAGATCTTCCAGGTACAACTGTACCAGCCTGACTTTTAATCTGATATACTTAAGCAAGGCTTCCTTGTCAATCTGTTCAGGCATCTGAAGAGCACACTTCCATCATCAACCTCTTTGTCTTCCAGTTGCTCACATAAGCAATCTCTATTCAGCTGGAAGCTGCCTACCCTGTGCACAAGGAAACAGAAAGCATGAAAGAAAGATGATGCTGGGTGGAAAAACCAAACAAAAAAGAACCCAATGCTCTAAACCCACCTGCAGCAGGCACAGAGTATGGCTGGGGATACCTGACTGACAGCCAGAGGGAGCTGCTTCTTACTCCCACAGCACAGCAGAAAAAATATTTGTCAAATCTACATGTTTAAAGTTCATTTTAAAAACTTGCCCATTGCTAAACAGAACTTTTATTTAAAAAAAACCTTTGTTTTCAGGATCAATTCCAAATTTTTAATGAATTTTCAAGCATATTGTTCATATCCAGAAAGCAAAAAATAATTTATTTTTTTTGTACATCCAACAACAACAACAAAAAATCTATTGACAAACCAAAGGCAGATGATGGAAAATGGGTACACAACACTAATGGATTAATTTTCTTTACTCCAGCAGTCAAGATCACAAGGGAGAGATTAACTAAAATACCAGAATTGCAAAACCAATTTTATGTGCTGAAATATGTAATGCTGAGATAATTTTTAAAATCTAGATTTACAATGTCTATCCATACATTTTCAAGTCTTTACCACACAAAGACATTTTCTCTGACAACAGATGATACCACAGACAAAACAACCAATATATTGTCTAGACAGCATTACTGCTGCTCCATTGTCTTGAACGTTTAAGCACTGAGTCAATAAATAAATGCAAGCAGAAAAGGACAATTCAGGGTTTTTTTTTCTGTGCAATAGTTATTTTTACTAATTTGTAAAGAATTACAATTATTGTAAAAATTAGAAGCCTGATATATTCAAAAAGTCTGGCCAAAAGATAGTTTCAGATTACATTAAGATGCACGCCATACCTTGTTAAAGCTATCTAGCCTATTTCAGACAGGATTTAGAAACTGATGTATAAATAGAAAGATTTTGTTTTCATTGAATCCTATTTGGAAAAAATAAAAATGATGCCTGGTATGACAGAAACTTTTTATAAATTCAATTTTCTATTTAAGTATATTACTTCTGAAAAACACGCCTCCAAAAGTTATCTAAAAAGCAACTCTTCAATATTGTTTACTGAAGTAAACTAAAGGAAACAAACATTCTGTGTTCTGGATCTCACAGCAGAAACCATTCAAACTGCTTTCCCAAAGGACCAGAAAAAGTGAAGTGTAAAACTTACAGGGCCAAAGAACAATTTGCAGCACTTGTGTTCTGAAAAATTCTATGAAAGTTTAAGAAGGTGTTTCTTCCAAAGTTCAACTACAAACTACATCTGAAATGACGGACTGCAAAGTTTGCCAGCTCCCAGAAATTCAGAAAAAACAAAATTCACATAAATCGACAGTATTTTTCATCTTCTCAACTGGGCATAAGGCTGAAGTAGCAACTACATTTTAAGATGACAGTGGAATTCATATCAGCGAGAATGCAGCCGCAATTTCATTTAGTCTCCGTTAGTCAACTTAGAAATATAAAGAAGGGAACAGTCACAGCAACTTAAAATATGAATAATTAAAACCAACTCTATAATAAATGACTGTTATATCCATGCAAATTATAGCACAGGAACACTATTAGAGGAATCTTATAGAGCTTAGACTTAATTAATTTGGTGTGTGTTTGACAAACTGTTACTTTACATTTGTACATACCTGCTTTATAGAGATTAATTTTCCCAGTTACTGTTTGCTAAATGTCACCCTGAGTTGAAAGTAAATTCCCCTTCATTCTCAAGCTATTTTCTCCAAATATAATTGACATGATTAGCATGTTAACAAAAATCAGTAATTAAAGTATTTAAATCCAATTACTGACAAAATGTTGCAGCTTATTTATTCAAGGGCCATATACCCAGATCTCCTTCAGCAATTAGTTCTTTGCTGAACAATAGGAATTTCAAGAGCCCAGCTGGAAAATATCAACCTTTTGACTAAAACAAAAAGTGAAAGTATGTATAAACAATTACAACCACACATGTACACTGTTCTTAACTCAATAGCTTGTGTTTTCCTTTGTACATAAAAACGAAGTGAAAAGTACAATTAAATTACAAATAAATTCAAAATTAAACAAAAAAGACACCTGCTAAATAATACCCTTATTAAAAGGGAAGAGCTGGGTTTTTAACTAAACAAGAATTATTACCCTAATAGCTATCATTGCTGCTGTTATATTGCTTTCTATACTGACAGATATAATAGCGTTCATAGGCAAGATGGTCAGGAGAAATTACCTTACTTCGCTTGTCAGGCATCTTGCACAATAGAGGCCACAGGGCTGCCCTAAATTAATTTATTTTTTTCTACGGTTTTGAATGTACACACATGCTCAAATTTATTCAAAGTGACCTGTTATAGAAAGTTCACCCACACTGGACAAGTCCTAAATTTTAAACACCGTATAAATACTAAAAGTACATACCTCACATCCCATCGGAATTTAACGCCAACATCCAGTCAGCAACTGTTACACCTTTGCCTTGGAGTTCTGTGACCACTCCATTTCTGTTCCCCGTGTAAGGAGATTACAGCTCTCTAACCTTCCCCTTGGCAAGGTTGATGCAGTCCCACTAAACTCCAGTCTAGCAACTGGCTTTCCAGCCACTCCAACCCTCTCATTTTCTCTAAGGTGTCACCGTTTTTTCAGTGTCTCTCATTAACAGGGATCACCAGGAACAGACATGATATTCCAGGTAAGGGATATTTCTTAACCTTTCTTTCATAGAATCACAGAATAGTTTGGGTCAGAAGAGACCTTCACAGACCATCTAGTTGCAACTGCTATGGCCATGTGCAGGTACATCTTTCACAGATCAGGTTGCCCAAAGTCTCGTCCAACCTGACCTTGAATACTTCCAATGATGGGTCATCTACAACGAACCCCTGGACAACCTGTTCCAGGCTCTCAGCACCCTCACTTCCAGGGTCTCAGCACCCTCACTATAAAATATTTCTTCCTTATATTCACTGTAAACTTACCCTCTTTCAGTTTAAAACTGTTACCCCATGTCCTGTCAGTACAGGCCCTGGAAAAAAGCCCCTCTCCATCTTTCTTATGAGCTCCCTTTATATATTCAAAGGCCACAATAAGCCTCCCCAGAACCTTCTCTTCTCCAGGCTGAACAACCTCAGCTCTCTCATGGGAGAGGTATTCCATCCCTCTGATCATTTTTTGGGGCCTTCTCCAGACCCGCTCCAACAGGTTCACATTTTTCTTGTGCTAAGGACCCCAGAACTGGATGCAGTGCTCCAGGTGGGGTCTCACCAGGGCAGAACAGACTGGTAGAATCACCTCTCCAGACCTGCTGGCCACACTGCTTTTGATGCAGCCCAGGATACAGTTGGCTGCCTGGGCTGTGAGCTCACATGGCTGGCTCATGTCCAATTTTTCATCCACCAGTATCTCCAAGTCCTTCTTCTGCAGGGCTACTCTCAATCCATTCATCCCCAAATCTGTATTGATACCAGGGATTGCCCTGGCCCAGATGCAGGACCTTGCAGTTGACCTTGTTAACTTCATAATGTTCACACGGGTCGATTTGAGACTCTAGTATTTATTCTGGCAGCAGTCATTATCCCTTTTGATTCTCAGGTCTTTTCAGCACTGCTTTAGAACAGATATTTCCACAGCCTGAAAGCATGGCCTACACCCTTCTTGCTAAAAGTATGGTAACATATTTTGCTGTACTGAACAGGCATGACTCTCAACTAATCATGGAGCTACGAGACAAATTTGCAAAAAGAAATAAAAAAATCTCTCACTCACCTGAAAATGGAGACAACAGGATTCAGTAAAAAATCACCATTACTCTCTCCAGGGCTTCTTATGCCTACCTCTAATACTGCATTGCTCTGTCATCTACCCTACGAGCACCTGGCACTACGTTTTGCCATGTGCATGGAGCTCAGCCACACAGCAACTCCACCTTCCAAGCTCATCTGCTTCTGCACGAGAAAGATATTTCTGCTGCACCTCAGCAAGCATGCCACAGAAGGAAAGCACCCCCTGTTTCCCTCTTGTCTTGGGAGGCAGAATTGGCTTGTTTGTAGGTTACAGTTACTTGTCCCAGGCCGGGTTTGGCTCTTGCAAAGTAGGTGCATCCTGTCTTCAACAGAGAAGTTTTGTTCCAAATGTGGGCATTTTGCTAGTGATTTTGTGAGCTATTACTAATAAATAATAATAATAAAATTTTAATTCTTTCCTTTCAAAAATAAGGTGTTACTTTCCCTCACGTTCATGTTGTTTCACTTGCCTAAGGAATCAAAATATTTAACTCTTTCCAGCTCCAGACTAGCAATTAGAGTGACATGCGCGGAGTGTATTAAGCCTGCAATGATGGCATGTAATGGAAAACCACACAGTGATTGCTTCTCATTCCGTGTCGGTTTTCCTTTAGCCTCATCTTCCACTGATTTTTCTTCTACCACTTAAAACCATTGAAAGGGCTTTAAAGACAGTTCATTAAAGCATTTCTGAAAAAGATATCAAAGAAACTTTTCCTGAGACTGTTCTTATTTGATGGAGTGAAACAAAGGTGAACCATCCCAGCATTTCCTGGGACATGGAAGTTTATCAAAATACAGCTCAAAGGAATGTTGGAAGTCTTCAGACATCTTCTACGGATACATTAAAAGATTACATCAGTTTTCTGTTCATCTTTGTAAAAGGTTTTCCAGATTAGGCAATGGGCCTTCCCTCTAATTTAGCATTTTCCATCTCAGATTACTCCCTACCATCCAGGCAACACGATCCAAGCATGAACTAGCCAGCAGCATGTAGAACACATTATCAGTCACTACTCTCCAAAGATGTGCAAAATTAACACAACTGATAACTTTGATAAGTTCACTGTACAGGATACAAAATAAAACAAGAATAGATCAGAGAGGGGTGTGAAGAGGAGAGTGAAGAGATGCCAGAGCCACAATTGGAGTGCTACGAGTTCTCTTTAAAAAAAACCCCAGAACATTAGTAAACAAAGAATGACGAAAAGAGCAATAAAAAATAGTTTTTACATACTTCATGTAGGTAAATACTGTTAACCTACAATAGGGTACACCACAGCACAAAGACATCCTTCATTTTTTCATCAACAGGTTCAGATAACTCTCTTCTAAATAGGTAAGTAAAATGCCTTGGCCATTTTGTGTTCTCTGGTACCTTTTTTTCAGGAGTACACAATGTATACTTAAAGATTCTCTCAGGCTAAAGGCTCAATAACTATTGTTTCATAGCAAATTTTCATGTTCCTAACTAGTAAGCAGAGCTTTTAGCAATACTACTTTGACTCCAAAAGTATTGCCAGAAGGAAGAACAATTTCCATTTTAATTAAATGTAAAAGGTAGAAACACTGAAGGGGGGAGATGATGTTAGGGATTCAGCAGAAGTATGCATGTCAAACAACTTACTCCTCAGTAACTTCTAGGAGTTATTTAAATTTCGGTCATAGGTTGGAAGGATTTAAGTTATGAGTAATAATGAAGGAAACAATTTAACAGTATTTAAAGAATAACTAATACTGCCCAAGATAGAAACATTGCAATGACAGAACTTCTCCTCTTCAAAAGTAAGCAGAACACTTAGAAGAGCTGAAATGTGTACCTCAATGCAGACTTGATAAGCTCCAACTGAAAATTTCAAGAAAACTAAGTATTTATTGAAAAGAAATTAAAAATATACAAACATTTTAAATAATTCCATTTTATTATGTTCCCATAAAACAAGAAAGAGAAGAAAGCCTTGTTCAACATCTCTTCTGGAAGGTGGGGGGGAGAGATATTTTAAGTCCTTTTATGTGATTTTCTTATTTGTTTCAGTGTTCTGGTTCTTCTTATACTGATCTAAACTAATGGTTTACAAATACATAAAAATCTGCAATTCTCACTTCTGATAAGCTTAAATAGGAAGCTGTACCTGAGAGAAAGTTCCCTGTATCTGAGACATTCCCTATCCCATAGAAATGGGATTTCTTCGCTGAGCTTCAAATCTTCTGAAATTCAAAAATTCCTTAGTCCTCACCAGTTTTATAAACTTAATGCTTCTAAATGTCATATTTCAAGCAGGAAGCAATGAAATACTATAATCTCACAGGTTAGCTTTAAGAATCGATTTTGCATATTTTTAAACCCTGTCTTCTAGGCTAAACACGAAATGACTCTGCTGAAAAACAGGTTCTGCTGTTCGGAGCAATTTGTGGACTGCTCACTGCCAAAATCCCCTGCTATTCACACAGAATAATACTAAGAGTGATAACCCTGAGGCAGAGCAGTATTAGTGGAAGTGAATACTTGTACCTTCAGCCACCAGAGCAGTGGCATAGTTCACTGGTGACTGGTCTAAAGACAGGCAAGATCTGTACAACAGAGAACTAAACATCAAATACACTGACAGGTCTGCATTTCCTGCTCATACAACACCCAGCATCAAACTGCCAGACTAGACATGGGGAGAATTATACAGTCATTCCCAAATGGTAGAGACTACTGTTTTTTTAATGTCCCCTCTTGTAGAAAAGGTATTTTTTCCTAGGAGAGCCTGACAATTTCTATTTGACAGATGTTATGCTTAGTGTTAAGGGCTGGCGATGTGCTTCATCTGTCCTCATATCTTCCCGTAGTGTGTTATAGCTGTGACTTCTGACTTTAGCTATTTTTGTTTGAGAGCTGAGAACTTTTTTACATCCTTGTTGGTACAAGTAAGGAGTCCATACAATGTCTGTACAGCATCCGTTTCTCCCATTAGGAACCCCAATAACCCTTTGGTTACAATTTTACAATACATTATTTCCTCTAAGGTCCTAGTGAGGAACTCCTCTTCCCCCCATGTTTGTATCTGGTGGAGGAAAATGTTTGAAGGATATGTGTTTCTATGATACACAACCTGAAACGCTCTTGTGAGCTATTTTCTAATCCTAAACTACTTTTCTAGAATGTTCAGGGTGACGTAGGAAATAATACTCACTTTAACGTAAAGAAAAAAACCCCAACCAACCAACTTGACAGAGCTTCATCCACCTTTGATATATAACGTAACATAATTAATAGAGTAGAAAAACAGAAGTGGTACAACAGCAATGGAATTGTAATAACTTCTTATTTTTGATTCAGGTATAAGGATAGAGTCTGATGGCAGGACTTGATCAGTGTGATCAAGAGGATAAAGTTGCCACAAATTTTGACTCAAAAAACATAGTTCCCAAAAGAAAAGAAAGAGAAAAGAACAGAAGATTGACACTGATGGGAATCAAGACCTATAAACAGGAAAAAAGGAAGGGAGGGGGAAATGAAGATTTTTCAAGCATGGCAGAGTGAGCAAGCATGGCACAGCACGAAAAGTACTTACAAAGGATGCTAGCCATTCCAAGTGTCTGCTCCAGACAAAGAGATACAAAAATTAAGGAAGGGATCTGCACTGCCTATCTTTTGGTCCTGAAAACGTGAAGGTTGGATCACCTTACACAGGCTTCCTGTACAGTCAGTGGACAGACACAGGCTACTCTAGAGGAACAATGATTTTAAGGACACCTAAGTATTTTTTTTAAATCCCTAATATTTAACAGAAAGTTTAGAGTAGAAAGAAAATTGTGTTATATATCCTGCTCTTCTCATTATGCTAGTCCCTGCCATCATGCCCCCAGCTTAAAAATCAAACCAGCTGGCAACAAGACTAGTCAGATAGCCTCACAGAGCTAGATGCTTAGAAAGTAGGCAATGTGAATATATCCTACTTTATAAGTTTCAAATCTGCCCTAAAAGCAAAGCAGCTTCAAACAACACAAACAGGCTACAGAGTGCTGATTTTAAATCTCTGAAACCTAATTCATGGAAAAAAAAAAAAAGACTTCTACTCAATGGCTGTGCCGGTCAAGCTAGTGTCCTTTTAAATAATTCCCTAGTTTAAACTAATGATATTTATATTCAGTAATGGACTTCAGGTGGAATTCATCTTCCAAATTTAGACATCCATCTGGGGGTGAGATGAATCATGCAGTGAAAGTGCTTATTTCTCTCCAGTGACTATAAAGGGAGCCTACAGAACTAGCTCACGTATAGGCAGCCAAAGCTGGTGTTCACCAACCTGTCTCCTGATAGCTAATCCTCAAATTTACATTGCACAGCATGCCTAATGGTAGTCTTCTATCACAAAAAATTAGACTAGAAAAGTTGTTTTGCAACAAGGTGAGAAGCAGCACTGCCCTAAATTAGCACCTGGAATTAGCTTAAGTTGTATGTCACTATTGTCCCTTGCACAACAGTTAGAGGTCTGACCTTTCAAATAAAACCCCCGTATATCTGACATCTTTGTACAAATCTTAACACTTGTTAAACATGAAAGAACTATTTTAAAATAATGCAACCACATACAGAAAGCTGTCCAGAAGCCTGTGTCTTCATAAAATGATGCATAATTGGATGAAAATGTATTACTAAGTCTAATTGCCTAAACTCAGGCTAAACTTTCAGACTGTTTCTACAGAAAGCAGGGACTTAGGATTCTAAAATCAATGACACAGTATAGTACTAAATAAAAATAATCTATTAAGATTGAACTAAACAGTAAAAATCTGTGATTTGCACAGCTGACACCTTAACAAGAGGAACAGGATAACTACATTAAATAGCAGCCTCTTCTTTCAAATAGCGTAAACCTTCACAGATGAAATATCTCGTCCAGCACAATGTCATCTTAATATTACTTCTCCATTTTCAAGTAGAGAGGTCCCTTAACTATTTCAATAATCATTACAGAAACAATGTTGTATATTTTTATTGATAAGATGATCACATATAACAGATAAATATGGGGGCTTAGCATGTCTGGGAGAAGGAAGGGCATTAAAAAATCACCACAAAGGAGTCTGAAGGGAGAGCAGAAATAACCAGCCTACAGACAGCCCAGACCACGTATTTGTTTGATCAATACCCACTCAAAAATGCCTCTTCCTTAAAACATCTCTTTCCCTAAAGGGCCTCTATTTTGTGAAGAGCACATGAGAGAGATGTGATTGGAAGTGCATCCATTACATGACCAAAAAAGTACCATGCAGCAGTAAGGGGATGAAGTCACATGAAATTAAGCCACTGACCGACACGTACCTACAGGCCTATCCCTGCTCTGAACGTGATCCTCGCTTCATGGAGATTTTATATTTTGATGGCACACACAAGGTCACACAAAGAAAAAATATTTAACCCGTGGCCCTAAAACACCCCTAAATAGGTTAGCATCCCATTTTGGGCTAAAGTTTGAGTGCTACTGATAGAAAGGATTCTGGAAAATGAGTGACAGAGAAATGGGGGCTGGGGGGGAAGAGGTAGGCTTTACAACAAAGGAATGGCTGTACTGAGCAAGACCCAAAGGTCCATGTCCATTCAAATACTCTCTCACTAACAGCAGCCAATAACAGATACCAAGTGAAGCCCATAAGAACACAATAAATATATATTAATGCTTCCCCAGAATACTCCCTGAGCCTCTGACAGTTTGCAAAAGCAGGATTTCCAAAACAAGAATAGGTATTTGCATTTGATGATTTTTCTTCCACAGAACAGCAGTTTCCCTCCGCACTGATGTAATGTTTAGCTTCCTTAAATTCCTGAGGCAAGAAATTCTATAGCTTAATTACATGTTCTGTTGAGAACCACCTCCTTTTGTCTGTTTTCAATTAATCAGCTGCAAGTCTCATTAGATACCTCTTAGTGTGCGAGTGCTAAAAAAAGACAGTGAATAAACACTACCTGTTAATGTCTCATTGGCTGCTGAACGTTTTACAGGATTCTGTCACCACTTTTTGATCACCTTTTCCACCATAATGAATTAATGCTCCTCTTCTTACAGAAATTGTTTCATATTTCAGATTTGCTCTTCCTTAAATCTTCAAGTACTTTCTTTTTTATAAGATAACAGAGATAGGAGTAAGCAGGGCAGACCTACAGAAGATAATACAATTATATATATATATTTTTAACAGAATAATCATTATTCTTCCTTTCCTTCCTAACCATTTTCAGTGGTAATAGTCAGTGTTTTTTGTTTTTTTTTTCCCTAAGAAGGTTTAAGCAGTATCTTTGGAAAAATCAGTACATGATAAAGATTTACCATAACAGTAATACTACAGACATTTAGCTGTATCAAAAGAACTCTCTTTTCTTTCCAGTCTGTAAATGATAGTTCCATAAATACCTGCTCCTGTGCAGCAGTAGTCATTTAACCATTTAACAGCTGTCCTAGTTACCAGAAAACACAACTGTTAAAACATAGTTATTCATTTGCAAATCAGATAGTGTTCAAAGGGAAGTATAACTTTTAACATCTTGCTAGAAGACTGGAATTGAGTACTTCTGCAGAAATTACAACCAACAAGCAGGCAACTTGAGACAAAGCCTAAACCAAGCCAATTTTCAATATATACAAATATTTTTATCCTCATCAGTTGTGTGAAGTTATAGTTTTATTTCACAAGGTTTCTAAGCACCCTCTAAACTTCAAGTCCAAGTTCACACAATTTTTCTTCAGCATAGCACTGACTTTCATCTTATTTTTTACTCACAAGTCCAAAGAGAAAGAGTTGAAAAATGAGTCTTATTTTACTGAACAGATGCCTTTCTGTGATGCAACCTCAATTGTTAGGTTTCATTGTGACCATATTTCTACTGATAAGATTTTTAACATAACTGTGTGTTTAAATCCATATGCACTTCTCTCAGCTCCTTTTTCACCTCTGTATTTTGTATTAGTCTAACAGAAGCTCATAGTTCTAATACCAACAGAAGGACAGCATGGATTCATCAGTTCAGTATGTTTAGTCAAATGTAGGGAGAAAAAACAAATCTTATCATCATCAGTAAAGAGACCATTGGAGCAAAAGTAGTGTTCACAATCTAAATTTTTACACCATTAAGAAGAAAAAAAATTACCTGTTGCAGATATTGAAAAAACACCTTTCTAAATATGAGATTAAAACATTTCCTCAACTTAAAAGCCTCTGGTGCTGCTCAGCAGCAGAGAAGTTAAGAGTATCCTCACCACTGCTGCCATGGGAGTGGGGAGAGGACACAGCAGACAATAAAGCCATACACAGACTTGACATTAACAGCAGAAATAGAAGAAACCCAAGAGAACGATGCAGTTGCAAAGAGTTATCTCCCCTCTTCGCAAGCTGTTATAAAGAAGCTGGTAGAAACTAACAAAAAAAATTTGTCTGCCAAAATAAAAATATTCTGCCTTTCAACACTTATGTTTTGTTTCATTTCAACTACCACACTTACTGTTGCGGCCCTCTTATCCCTTCATGAAAACCACAGAACAGCTGAAGTTGGAAGGGACTTCTGGAGGATGCTTACTCCAACATCCCTGCTCAAAGACATGTCAACAATAGCAAGTTGCTCAGGTCTCTGTCCAGCTGGGTTTTGAGTTATTGCCAAGGGTAGAGACTCTAAAACATTTTTGGACCACCTGTTCCAGCATTCTATCACCCTTACAATAAAAAACCCCACATTTTTTTCTTATGTTTAAATGGAATTTCCTGTATTGCAATTTGTGGCCATTGCTGCTTGTTTTGTTAGTGGACACTACCAAGAGGAGCCCAGCTCTGTCCTCTTTATTCCACCCCATCAGGTATTTATACGTATAAGATCCCCCTGATTCTCTTCTCCAGGCTGAGCAATCCCAGCTCTCTCAGGCTTTTCTCATAGGAGAGATGCTACAGACCCTTAGTCATCTTAGTGGCCCTTTTCTGGACTCTCTCCGGTATGTCCATGTTTCTCTTCTACTGAGGAGTCCAGAAGCAAACACAGCACTCCAGATGTGGCCTCACCAGTGCCAAGTAGAGGGGAAGGATCACCTCTTTGACCTGGTGGTAACTCTTTTCCTAATGTATCCAGGTCACCTCTGGCCTTCTTTGCTGCAAGTGTGCATTACTGGCTTACATACTTTTTTTCCACCTGGACCCCTATGTCCTTTTCTGTAAACTTGCTTTCCAGTTGGTTGGACTTGATCATATACTGAAGACTGGGGTTGTTCCTTCCCACAAGCAGAACTTGGCATTTCCTTTTACCAAACTTCATGAGCTTCCCATCAGCCAATTCCTCTGGTCTGTCAAGGTCACTCTGGATGGCATCAAAACCCTCTGGTCTATCAACCACTCCTCACAGTTTCGCATGCTCTGCAAACTTGCTGGGAGTGCACCGCTGTGTGACCACCTAGTTCAGGGACAAACGTGTTGAACAGGACTGGCCCTGGTATTGAGCCCTGAGGTACACCACTAGTGACTGGCCTCCCACTGGACTTTGTGCCACTCGTGACAACCCTTTGAGCCCAGCAGTTCAGCCAGCTTCCATTGGTTCTCAATGTTCACTTACCCTGTGTGTACTTCATCAGTTTGTCTACAAGTATGCTATGGGACACCGTGCTGAAAGCCTTACTACAGTCAAGATAAACAATATTCACTGCTTTGCTCTCATCCAGCCAGCCAGTCATCTCACCACAGAAGCTGGTTAAGTGCTATTTCCCCTTCATGAACCCATGCTATTTTGACAGCTCCCAATCAACTTCTACTACTTCATATTTGGAAGTTATTCTAGCTCCTGTTCTTCATATTTTCCAATCTTTCCAGGTTTATTTTTTATTTATTTTTATTTTTTCCTGATTTATACAATGCACTTATTCAAAATTGCACATCTACTATTTGGGATGTCCTTAAAACAACTAACAATCTCATGGCACTGCTGAACAAACTACTTATTCCAGCCAGGCTCCGAAATAACAATGCTTCTTTTTTCTCCACAAATGTATCTAAACTAGTAGCAACGTTGTTGCAGCTGTAATGCCTAATGATCTCAGAGAAGCAAAGAAAACGCCCTCCTCCCCACCCCCAAATACACTTACTACTTTCTGTTGGCATACCAACCAACCCTTATGCCTGTAAGACTTTTTCTCTCCTCTGAACATTTTGTTACTAGCATCCTTTCAACACCTCTAGTATATACCTAGTATTTTTATATATATAGATTTATAGATATCTATACATCTAGTGTATAGATATCTATATGGATATATAGAGAGTATATCTAGTACTTTGTCAGGCTCTTGACAGAAGTAGCTCCTTTCCTCAGATTTCCTCATCTCCCTGAAACAGAGACATTAGGAATTTCAGGGAGCATCTTCTCCACATCTTTTCCTTAACGTTTTTCACCTTCTCTTCCCTTTGGAAGCGTAGTGAAGAGGTATCAGACCCAAAACTATACTGAGAAAAGGTCTGTGCTTACACTTACTGGGGAAGAAAGAATGCACAGCACCAAACCCTCTGCATTCAAGCGATGGTCTACCTCAAAGGTAAGCATCCTTTCAACGTCCACTAAAACTAAAAATGCATCCAAAAAATTTGGTCAGCAAAGAAGCAATGCAGTTTTCCTAAATTCTGTCCAGTTCTAAACATTTCCAGGTAGTGGATAATCCAGTAGCTGGTTTGGCTAAATGGTAGCTCAGCTGTCTTAAGTCTCAAAGTAATGGCAGGCTACAGTTGTGGCTTTACACTGTATTATACATCCAGCTAAGTGTTTCAAACACGCCGTGGCATTAAACTGAACTGGAAGAGCAGATTACAACACAAATCCTGTATTCTTCCACCAATTTAGCAATGTACTGCCAAAAAAGAGTTCATTTTAAAAGCTGTGTTGTACATTTGGCCAGGACACATCCACTGTAGTTCCGACAGACCAAGGACGATCGTCTGACAACAGTTTCTGGGGTACTAATGGTCTCTGCAGCCAAGTGACTGACTGAAATATTTTAAGCAAATTTGGACATATGCCCAATCAGATTATAACAATTTTCAGGCAGCTGAAGCCCTGGGCAAACACTAGTTGACGGCATCCATTTAAAAACTCTTTCACACTTGTGCAAAGTTAAATCAGCTTGGCACTCTCTCTGGTAGGCAATTGTCTCCTTAAAGTATGAGCACTATTCATCCAAGTGAATTGCTGCATTAAGGGGACAGTTGGCTGGCATGGGGAGGACGGGACTGATTGACAACGCGCCTTAGACACAAAGAAGTTGCAGCAAGAGTTTCTAAAAACCAAAAAGCAGTTAAGACTGTGAATAGATTAAGCTAGCTGAAGATGACAAAAGTACAGGATGTTTCCAGGAAGATGCTGGTGGTTCAATAAGCTTCCTCACTATGACTAATCTTAAAACAGTTCTTGTGTCTTGTTTTGTAAATTTAGCACCTCAAGTGTTTCACAGAATTTCAGTTTACTAGTTACTCCCTTAACACCAGCTAAATATTGCAGCACCAGTTATTTGTGAAGAGTGTTTTTGCAGAGCTATGTACGCTGAACGGCTAAGAGCTCTGTGGATCTGCATTCTTCCCAGGGAGGGGATTTTATTTCACATGTGAAATGTTAATAAAGAAACACAGAGCAGCATTTAAGGACTCATTCTCAAATTATTCTAAAGAGATTACAGCATTCCAGCCCCGCTTCCCTTTGTGAAACTTCAAAGGGAAAGTACAAGAAAGCCATACAGTGCTTAGGTCAGAATAATCACATGGACTGTTGCATTAATTCATGATCCCAACAGATACCAGAAGTGCTGAAAGAAAAACTTGATATGCAAGAGTGACAAACGATACATTTTACAAGTAGGATAGCAGAGTATTACATCAGTAATCACTATATTTGAGTATTTCAAATACTATTTATTCATTGTTTGTGTACACAATACAGATACCATTGTGTAAAGCATAAAAAAAAAAGATGCCAAAGGCACTACTGTCGGATATCACTGGCAAACACACAGGTAACACCCAGTCCAACTTTTGGTGTAAATGAATTACCCTCTTCCTACCTCAGCTAGACTACAGAAAGCCACTCGGGACACCAGCCTGATGCTGAAAATATAAGCAAAGCCCCTCAAATCCCACTCAACTTGTCACATAAAGCCTATCAAATTTAAATGGTACATGGATCCCTTTCAGCTACTTAAAGATAAACTACTTGAACATTTGTTAGTTTAGGAAGTGTTTGAGTTTTCTTGTAATAATTCTTATTCCACACAGACAAAAGTTCATAAACAGATTCTAGTTTCTCTAAAATACTTGTAGCCAAAAATGTGACATCTTATTCACTGCCCGATGCAGTGAATTAGTACAACTGTAAAATTTAATTGGAAAAAGAAAAACTTACTTGATTCCACTGCTAAATTAACCTAGCTGTTTGAGCTAACAGATCCAATCTCATTGCCTGTAAAGGCAGGCCACACTTTGTTTTCATTTTATATTGCAACGAACTCTACTTCCATAGAGTTGCCACCACTTATCCCAGAGGACAATTTGGTCCTTTTATGTAAAGCTAATCCAGCTCTTCCTGAAGTCAAGGGGAATTTTGCACTTGACTTCAGTGTGACAAAGGATCAGGTCCTAGAACAGCAATGTTAAAATATCTGTGAATAAAAATAAATTCAGATTTTTCCATTTCCTAATGAGCTAAAAAACAAAATAACCCAATTGATTTGATGAAATGAACAATTATAAATGGAAAAAAAATCTAATTTCTACTTCAGCTTGAAGCATGTGAAAAGTTGTTTTAAATGGCAAGTTTTTTTTTAAAAATATATAAACCCATTCAAATCTTCTGACTGTAAAATCTAATGCATCTGCCTCATCTTTTCAGTTTCAGAAGAACTGAGGGGGGTAAAGTAACAATCCCTCAAGCGTAGGAAATACTTTAAGAGAAGCAACAGTTCAGTTGGATGGTTTCCAAGCTGTGGAAATCATGCAGCAGTCACATTTACAAACTTTTAATTCCCTGCCAGTGCAGTTAGGGTTTCCTCAAGAATGTCTTACACAGAGTAGTTCACTAGCTCAAAAGTTTTGTCAGGTTACTCTGTCTGCCTGAATATGATTTGATTCTATCATCTAAATTAGCTGGCTCCCAGGCTACACTATACTACACATGCAGTAAACAATGTTTACTTCTAAGTATTTGTATAACAGCAAAACCAACATACAACAGACCTGCACAGTCAAACGAAGTCACATGCTGACTGACCACATGCCATGTTATAAAGAAAACTACCCTTTCAATGTAATTTTTAAAATATTTAAGTGGATAAAGAAATCTTTTTTAAAATTGTAACATCCATTCATATTAAGACCCAAATTTACTGTTAGGATAACCTATATTAAATTTTAATATTATTCAAACTATATTGTTACCCACCAAAATTTTAAACAAATTTAAACCACCAAACCAGCACAGCTCATTCATAACCACCTGGAATCAGAACGGGAACACCTACAATAACATAAGCTGTTACAAGTACAGAGGATCCCCTCCCCCATTAATATTATTTAGATATCTGTTCACTAGAATCTGAGAAAGGGAAGATAAGGTTAAAATACAGAGGAGAGATTTTTGTTTGTATTTGCAAAGAAAACAAAAACTTGCAAGTATGAGATCTATTCCTTCTAACACCTTCGACATTTTGGTGACCAAAATTAAATAAAAAATTAAAGCCAACATTCCCTTTTGTAAATAAACCCATCAGATTTAAAACTTGTTTTGCATTTAGAATTATTGCCTTCTGTATCTTTATCTAAAGGGCAACACATTATTAATTTGTACTTGAAAATGCAATGCTGGTTATTTATATTAATTTCAATCAGAATTTCCATTCAAATGCCACTGAACAGAAATGAGGAAGAAAATAAATGTCTTTATGTAATCTGGGCTTTCATTGCCTAAATAATTATATATATAGCTTAAAAGAACTATTAAGACTCTTTATTATTACATTAAGCACACAGGCAGAAAATCCACGCCCCTGGCAAAAAGCTAACAAGATTAGTGTAAAGCTAATATACATTTAGAGTCAATGTATTTTACTAACCAGTAAGACTCAGTCTCTTTCTTTGAAAAAAGAACAAAGAAGCAGAAGTGCAAAACTAATTTAAAATAATAATTTAAAATAACCATATAAAATTGAGGTGTCATGCTTGTTAATATAAATTGCTTTGTATTAACTTAACTATGGTTTCACCATGTACGCACCAAATTTAAATAGCATTTTAAAGGTATCTCAGACCTAAGCTAAGGGGGTGGGGTGAGAGAGATAATCAGAGCCCTAGATTTAATAACCAATGCAAATTAATTCCACAATATTTAAATGCACCTACTTTGTATGAACAAGTCAAACATTTCCAGGGAAATAACGTTTTATCTAGAAACTATCACTTGTCTCATTTTACCTACATCATGATAGCCTGAATCAGTTCTACAGGTTTCTACAGTGTACAAGCTAAAAATTATTTCTTAAAATGAAAAAGATGACCGATACCTTTAGCAAATTACATAATAAATATAATTATCCAGCAAGCTGTTTTGAAAGCTTATCACTTTAAATAATTCATAAATCATAGTGGTTGAGGTTAAGTTTTAAGTCTATAACTGTACTTAAAATACAGTATAGAACTGTATTTCAAATTTTAAAAATGCATCCAGATTACTATTGCATCTTAACCTCTAAAGCCATATACAAGTCAGCATTTAATTTTTGTGTCTTCTGAAGTTAAGAATTTTGTACTTGCACTTTGCTCACTCATTTGAAAACCATAAAACAAAACAACCAAACTAAACCAACCCCCCAAAAAACCGTAACTCCTTTTTTCACTCCCTACAGAATATTAATACAACACTTACTTTTCAGGCTTGAAAAAGCATGGCTGCTGAGCAAAGGAATTTTACTCAGGAAAATTTCCCCAACTGACTAGTAGTAACAGCTCAAGAATTATCCTGGTTTTCCCTTCTCTTTCCTGTATGAGTAATTGTTTTCAAAAGGAATAGTATTTTGCTCTATGCTGGTTCCTGAACAGAGCATTTAACTTTAGTATGAAGACAGAATTAAACAGGGGTGTCCACAGTGAGACTAGTATACTCTTCTCTCTTCAATGCATGTTTTTCAGTTAGGTATGGATGAGCTGATCTGACCAATAGTATTATAACCTTTAATAATCTTTTAAACAAATATTTAACATCAGTATCAGTTAATCAAACTCCTCCCTCTCCTTGCTTTCAGGACTTTGTCATTCTATTAATGCATCTTCTATCTAGAACTTATGGCAGGTGGGAACCCAAAGAAGAAAAAGAAAGAACACAGTTTGGCAAAAATCCCAAATATCACATCTTGGAAATCAGAGGGCACATTTATATTTTAAGATATTACTGCTGGAAGAAAACTTGAATACTTTTTACTTAAAAGAGGTAGAATCAGAGCTGCCATCTGTTGCTGAAAGAACCCATTCTAAAATTTTCCTTTTAACTAAATTTCCAAAAACTTTTACTTGAGACATTCAGAAGAATAAAAAGAGAGATATCTGCTTAAATGGACTTCCAGCTTGACTCATGACAGCTGTTCTTTCAGTAGGCTTTACTTAATGAACATGTGCATCAAAGAGAAGAAGCACTGTTAAGATTTAGGATAAAAACCAACCAAACATGAAACCCCCAATCCTTCCATCTCCATGCAGTATGGGACAGCCTCGTCATAAGAGTGATACACAACTCACCTGGGCTACTCATCATGCAAAGTAGAGAATGGTCTTTGACCTATGGATCTTATTTAAGCTTGCATAAATTTGCACTAGGAAAAAGAAAGAAAATCCGTATTTTCAGGTTCACTTGTCACTGAAGTATTGCAAGGTTTTCTATTAATAGAAATTACCCACAAGTGCATAAGCCGCACTATTACATATGTTTGCAGCTTCCACATAGCACCAATATAAGTTCATATTTGCAAGGAAATGTGGAGTACTTCAACTGAACTACTGGAACAAATACTAGTCACAAATACTAAATACTATGTATCAACAAAACCACCAGAAGCAGCAAGATATTCTACTGGTACATTCTGTTTTCAACTCAAGAAGTTATGGGAAAGGAGACACAAAAGACTCGCTTTTATCACCATAAGCTTTCCTCCCATTTCATCTCACCCTTGCTTAGTCCTCACATGAACATAAATGCCATGTCTCTAAAGATTATTAAAATGTGAAATTTGTTATTAGGCTTGGTGCAGATTTTTAATTTTTGAGATCAGACCACTGTTTTATACAAATTTCAGACCTACATGCCACACTTAATTATCTGTTTCTCACAGACTAACCTTGTTAAACTTTAACTGAAATACTATAAATTTTGCCTGTTAACATGCTTCTGAAGACCTCAGTTTGGAAATCAGCAACGTAAGGTTTTAATCTCTAACTGCAGACATTCAGAAAAACAGCATCAGAATCAAGGCGAAGAAAGGTGGTAAGAGAGACCTGAAAAAAAAAAACCTTGGAAGATGTACTACTAAATTTATTGATTTGTTTTAAACACTTCACAATGAAATACAGAACTTTTGTATTTATGTTCAAATTCCTTTCCTCAACCACAGCTCTTTCACAAAATCACAGAATAGTAGGAGTGGAAGGGACCTCAGGAGATCATCTAGTCCAACCCCGCTGCCAAAGCAGGTTCCCTACAGCAGGTTGCACAGGAAAGCATCCAGGTGGGTTTTTAACATCTCCAGCGGAGACTCTACAGCCTCTCTGGGCAGCCTGTTCAGTGCTCTGTCACCCTCACAGTAAAGAAGTTTTTCCTTAAGTTTGTCTGGAACTTTTGGTGATCCAGTTTTTGCCCATTGCCCCTTGTCCTGTCACTGGGAACCACCAAAAAGAGCCCGGCCCCACCCATTTGGCCCCCACACTTCAGGTATTTATAGACATTGATCAGATCCCCTCTCAGTCTTCTCTTCTCCAGGCTGAAGAGTCCCAGCTCTCTCAGCCTCTCCTCATACGGGACACACTCCAGGCCCCTCACCATCTTTGTGGCATCCCTGTTAATGTTTTCTTTCACACAATCTGGTAAATGAATGCTAGCTTCAGACAAATGTGTATTTTGAAAGCAATAATATTTTCTAGACATTCATTCTATATTAATTTGTCAATGGAGCACACTTTGACCAAAGCCTTAATAGTGCTGCTCACCTTTGAGGAAACATGTTCTTTAAGCTAAGCCTACTGAAAGTCCAGCTGTTATGACTCAGACCAGAAGTCCAACTAGTCCAAAAACCAGTCAGACCAGAGGTTCACCACTGGTCTCCACCATCCAAGATGCTGGGCAATAGCGGGTGCTCAGGAAGGGAGCCTAAGAACCAGAAAAGCCTGTGGCCATGCTATCCTTGGCAGAGTCTTTTAGCTTCTGGACTTTGGGGTATTATTGCTGGCAAAAATAGAGTATTTCTGTTGAAACAGCTAAGCTGGTAAAAACCAACCACAAATAGGAAGAAAGTAGAAAAGAAGAGCAAGGTATACAGAAGGAGTTTGGTGGGGTTTTTTTATTCTTCTGTAGTTGCAAATGTTGGTCATGATTTTAGCTTCCAATGAAATGTTCTTGAAAAGCAGGAAGATACACATAACTCAGACCTGTTTTTCCTTTGTCACATTTTAAGCATAAATATTAATTTTGTTATTCAACCATACTTAAAATAACTTATTAAAACTGGATTGTTCACTATTAATTTGTTTTATATCTCCTCTTCCTGGCTGACTGCCAAAACAGTTACAATGCTATACAATTGCAATACACAAGAGATTCATAGTACACTCTAAGTACTCTTTAAATACCTTGCACAAGCATTGCCTTTTCTTACAATCATGAAGGCATTAAGTATGACTGAAAATTTCAAAACCTTTATCCCAGATACTGTATTTTTCTTCCTGACGATGAACTTTACACACACCATCAGAAAGTTTGCCTGAACTATGGGCAAACATTTGGAACATGACTGAACACGAACACCGTCCTCAACTCCAACCCTTCTTTTGCTACCGGGCCATCAGACCTGGTAAGCATATGCAAACCTGACTGCATTTATGCTCTGTCATTCACACCATGAATAAAACACTATTACTGTCTCAGTTTTGCAAGATTAAAAAATGCTTTGGGCATGTGCAAACAAAGGAAATTAACAGCATTGAACCAAAATCTTCAAATCTGAAGACTGACTTTAAATGTCTGATTAATGCCACAAAATGCTCCTGAAGGTTTCCCCAAAACAAAGTTAAATGCCCTGTTCTACAAAGATTTACTTATGTGGGTGTGTTTACTCAACTTCGCTGTCAATGGAAGTAAATTATGTTATTCACATAACTTGTAAGCCTGGTCTAGCTGACCCCAAAATCTGAACTGAAGGAGTGGCTCCAAACTTCTGAAGAATCATGTTTTTCCCAGACTTCTCTATGACTTCTTGTGTGAAGAAATCTACAGAAACACGTATCTTAAGCCATAGTAGTTTTTTCTCCCCTTCAAGTACCAATTGGAAAGGCAAATTATTTGAAGTTCAGTAGCACCATCAGAATTCAAAACTTACATAAACGTTTAAGATATAGATGTAGTCAATATAGATACTTATTAGAGTGTCATACAACACTATTACAATAGCATTGGCCTTTCAAAAAATACAAGTATAAAATACAGACAGGTTAGTAAAAAATGTTATCTAGTTTCCTATGCAACATCTTAGAGTACTCAAGAAGCTCAAATACAGATGATGCCAGCCTGAGGTTTTAGCAGGCATTACTTCCTCAGCACTCTCCAATCACATCCTGTAACAATACCTAACACACAGTCACAACAAATCAAAAGTGTCTCGGACACAACAGTCAGTGCGGCCTTGGATCCACTTACTGCTGATGCCCACAGCAGTATCCCGCAGGGCGCAGAGAGAAGCCAGTAAGCCAGCAGTCCTCGCAGCAGACCCTCAGCTCGAGGGCTCATTTCAGCTGAGTGCTACTTTGAACCACTGACTTTTGGCACATGGGATGAAACCTGGTGCTCTATGCAGGTGCCTACCCAAAGTGACAGAAGAAAGAGTATTTCTCATCCTATTTACAGTTATCCTTTACATTTTTAAAGAATATATGCTTAAATCTAAAGGGAACAAAACTCATGCATAAATAATAATGTTTACTTACTTAACTTCTAGCATTAACATGACTATTATCTTGATCTCTGATCCTGCAATCAGACATGTGTGTTAGCTACCTTAGGGTGCAGTCCCACTCATTTCAGTAACTTGCTTTGGTGCCAGTTTCTGCTTCGATGTGTTGTCATCATTAGAGATAAACCCCCGTGGGTGGAGAAGGCTGTAAGAATGACCTCTTAAAACCTAAAATTAAACTTCACAGTCAACTAACAGTCTTACAGTTAGTTGACTGCATCTTTTCAATCTGCCCATTTCCCTACTAAATTCAGTATACATCTGAGAATTTGTCCAGGTTTGCATTCAAAACCTGGCAATTGATATATACAGCCTGAAACCCTACAGCTCAAAGTCATTGCTCTGAATGCAGTCAGGGACTGTAGTGATTGAAAAAAGTTACCATATGGCAACCATAAAGCAGTTTGTATTAAAAAAAAAAAAAAAATAGTGGCTGACACATTATAAAAGCCATCACTGTAAAACAGCATCCTGTTGGCATTCTCAAGGATAACACAAATAAAATAAACACAGAGAACGAGCTATCTACTTGTATTTGGAGATGGTTCCTCCAAGACAAAAACTAAAACATTCTGTTACAGTAGTTTGAGAAACTACATTTCTCCCTCACTAATCGATCTGTTCCATCAACTAGCAGGATACAAGGAATTATCTACTGAAAACATACAGCTTTTGTCCACAGAGAGCACATATAGAAAAAGAAAACCATGCAGCTACTTTGCTCATAAAGTAAACTTTGACCACATAAACTGACATGTGCCATACCACAGACTTTCACATCACTGTCACATGACAGCTATCCTTATCAAAGCAAACAGAGTGTCTGTTTCATTCTTTGGGAGCTGCAGGAAGTATGCAAAGCTCGAAATACAGAATATTGCTCTGGTGCAGAAGCATAGCTCTCTGCTCTGCTACATGAATATTGATAAAAAACCTAAATCGCGAACTGCAGTTTTTCAATAATTCTGTTACACAGTATGCAGCACACCAAAGGCTTATTAAGTATTTTTCTAGCAATTTCAAATAACATAGCAATTTAAATATATTTTCCATTCTGTTTATTTGTTTCATAGCCAAATAACAGTTGTTAGGCAACAAACATTCCCCTGAAAATCTCTCTTTATAATATGAAACACAGATTAAAGCTACCTTGGGCTCACTACTCTCACTCCAAATGAAGTTCTTCAGATTTCAAAGAGTGCTACTGGGATTCAGATATTAAAAAGTCATTGAAAACTGGACCAGTAGCTCTGATGGCAGCATGACCAGGGAGGCCTCATTTCCTGCATCAGTTTCCAGCTGTAGGTAAGTGTTGATGTGAACCCTCCAGCGTGCAGGTTAAAAGCTCTCTTCTACCTGGCTTCATTACTTTCACGAATTTTGTAGAAATTGCTCACCTGGGAGACCTCTGCTGCCAAATTCGTTTGAAATTGGCTAACAGCCAGAAGAGTTACTACAGGGACTGACTGCACACAGATACTGCAGTTGCACTTCAGCTGCACCTCCCGGGGAAATAAAGCTAACGAAATAACGAAATGCTCACAATAATTACTAGCAATCACTGCTACCAACTATTGTCACCTGGATCTTTCTCCTTGAAGTCCAGTGCCGCACCAGTGCAGCTCTCTTTCTGTTCCCATCACAGATGCTACCTCATCCTGAACTTAACCCGAACAACCTGGCTGTGCCAAACACACCCATAGTCTCTGCTTTATGCCATGTTCAGCAGGAACCTTCTATAGCTAAATTTGCAAACATGCATCAGAAACACAAGTGGAACTGCAACGTCTTATTGTGCAGAAAAGCACAATTCTTACATCTATGAAGCCTGCAAAAACATACAGTCATGGCAAAACTATAGTACTACCTACTGCAAGTGTAACTGAAAAAGCAATTTTATTAGAAATCTCTCAAGGGCTTATTTTCCAAAAACGCAAGACAAAGACTTTGAGGTAAACTTTTGTATCTTGCTTCCCTGCCTAAAGATCAAGTTTGCTTGCAAAACTTGCATGAAATTTCATTCAGTTGTCTATGAATTATTAAGAGAAAGACACCTTCCCTGGCAATATGCTCCAGGTTTTAAACTGTTTTTGGATCATTCTGACAGTTTCAGTAAATCCAAGCACCTATTTTTTAATTAATGACCAGCTTCTGCCTAGGGTTAAATCCACCAGGTACGCCTGAATACACCTTTTTAACAACCATGCGGCTTGGAAATATTTATAACGTAGTCTTCCCAGTGCAAACTGGCCGGCACCCACATGCATACCAGACATCTGGGACCGGCTATTCTGAATGTAATGCTGAATGTACAGTGGAGAAGAAGACACGCCAGCCCTCGGCCTGAGGGACGTGCACACAACTTCGTGCTCCGCAAACCTCGAGGCCGCGCAGCGCAGAAAGTTACGCGCAGCCTCCGCAGGGACGGATGGGGCCTGCGTGGGTCCGATACTTTTATTTTTTTTTTTAACCGTAAGGAAGACGAGGAGGTTTGACGAAGTGTTATGATTGAACATTTAAATTAATGACTCAGAAATTTAAAGCAGTCCTGTTCCTGCTCGATGCAGGGATACAAACCAGAACAGAGGGAAAAAAAGAAAAAAAAAAAAATCCACGCAGGCCAAGCTACAGGCGACTCGCAAAGCAATTTCCTGAATTTCGCCGTTTTACATCCTCCGGCCCCGGCCAGCTCTGCCGAGAGGTGCCGGCACTCGGCTGCCTGCGCCCGGGAGCCGAGCACCGACGCGGCTCACGCCGAGCACCGACGCGGGCGGTGAACGCCGCCACCACCGCGGAACGAGTAACCGCCCCGCAATCGCGGCTGCTCGGCGGGAAGGGGCTGCAGAGGCAGCCCAGGGGCGGGGGGCGGCCTCCCCTCACAAACTCATTTCCCCTCCGCCCGCCCCCCGCAGCCAGCCCAGCCCCGAGCAACGCCGCAGCTCCCGCCCGCCGCCGCCCGACCCCTCGGCCCCGCGGGCGGGGGCTCGGGCCCGGAAGAAAGTTGCTCAGAAACTTTCTGTAGAGGAAGGGGCCGGGGCTGAGGGACGCCCCCTCCACCTCCATAGTCCCCAACGCCCGAGGAGCGGCGGCGGGGCCGCCTGGCGGGGAGAGGCCGGGGGCGGGCGGCTGGGGCCTAGCGCCTCGGCGGGCGCCGCCGCCATCGCGGCCGCCTCTCCCGCGGGGCGAGGGAGCGGGGACGCGACCGGGTTCTCACCTGCCTCTCCTCGGCGTGGCGGGTGGGAGAAGGAGAGGGGGAGGGAAGGAAGCGGGCCCCCCCCCGCTCCTCCCGGAGCCGCGGCGACCCGGGGAGGGAAGGGGGGGAGGAGGGGAAGGGAGGAGGGACGAGGAGCAGGAGGAGGGAGCCGGGCACTCCGGTGCGTGCGGGGAGCCGGAGCCTCGCTGCGGGAGGAGGAGGAGACTCCCCGCCCCTACGGCCGGGCTCTCCGGCGGGCACCGCGGCCCCTCCTCCACAGCGCACTTCCCCCTGCCCCATGCACCCCGGGACAGGCTCGCCGCGCCTCCTGGCCGGGGCAACTACTCCACGCCCGAGTTGGAGGCCGCGGGGAGGAGCCGAGCGGCCCCCGCGGAGCCGGGCTGGCGGCGGCCCCCGCCCTCTCCTCCGCGGCGCCGCGCACGGACGCAACATGGTGGAGGGGTACGGAGCTGCCGCTTCCTCGGCGGCCCCGCGATGCGGGGGCGGCGGGGAGGGAGCCGGGACTTGCCCTGTCCGCGGCTTCGGGGGCGAGGCGCAGGCCACGGGCAGCCGCCTACCCCGTCCTCGTCTCCCCCGGATGGACATGGGGCTGGGTCGCGGCACCCTTGTGGGGATAAATAGGGGGGGCGGCCGATGGGGGAGGCACTAGGTGCCGCCCGGGCCGCGGAGCTGCTTCCCCCGCATCCCGCCGGGGCGGGCAGGTGGCCTCGATAAGCCGCTCTCGTCAGAAAGGATTCTGAATCTGAAGGATTTCGGCAGTGGCGCCCTTCGGCGTGTTAATGGGAAAGGGGAACAAAAATAACTTTAGAAGTCGTGAACCGGGCATCTCCAGGTGGGCCGCGGCTCAGGCTCGGTGAATGGCATTTCGGTGGGTCACACGGGCGCAAAACGACCCTTCTGAAGCGCGGGGAATGCGGGGGCCGCGGCGCTGCGGCGGCGCCTGCGGCTCGGGAAAGCCCAGAGCTGCACAACAGAATAAACCTGTCGCCCAAACACGGAGCGAACAAAGAACGAGCCTGTAATTAACGCACCACTAACTCCGTGGTATTTTACGTTACGGGTTTCCCACTCATTATAATTCCACAAGTCAACATTTTATATTTAAGAAATAAAAAATTGGATTTGCGTCAAGGTGGGCTTCACAGAAAAAGGTCGTTCAAATTCATCCAGCCTTCAGAACTGCAGACTGCAGGAAGAAGCAGAAAGAAATAAATTAACCCTAAAGAACCAAAGTTATTGAAGTTTACATGGGCAAATCAACAGTTCTCATTCAGCATCATCTTTCATTGTTTTCAGCTCTCTAATAGTCAAATTTGGCACTGCAATAGCATTTATGTCTCTTGCCTCTTTATTTGGTTCAAAGACTGAATGTAAACAAGTAGTTGTATTGATCACTAATGATAATCTAATATAATATATTTTTAATCCTAAAAAAAATTGAAACAGGACATCCAATTTATCTTCTAGGCAGTGCTGTAAAGCCATTTGTATTTTTTAACTTAAGATAAAGCAAATACTTGTATTTGCTTTTACAGGACCATAAATACACCAAGCAGTTAACAAATTATTAAAAAAGCATAAGTGTTTTGGATTTGGAGGCTCCTTACCATAAATTGTTGTTGTAATCCTGTTAGAGTGGTAGAGTTTATCATGCTTCTGTTCTGTCAGGAGCCTAAATCACATTATATAGAATTGATTTTTAATTTAGAAATCAACAGTGAGTTTTACAAATTGACCTGAGCGATGAATTGCTTAACTGAGGAAGAATGTTTGCAGCCTGGTGGGAGCTTGGAGTCTGCCATGGCTTCACAGCACTGGCCGTGCCTATGTGGCACCGAAAGGTTCCTTGGCATTCTCAGTCCATCACACCCCTCCCATTGCTTTCTCTCCTTTACAACAATATAAGGAATGAATTGGTGGGTTTCTGAAAGACTGAGCTGTTAATCGTGGCCTCCGCTTGCTGTCATACATGTATGTGCACTTTTGGCTGCCACAGACAGCGCTGGGGCTGTGCCAGTGATCGACTTTGGTCAATAGTGGAGAGACCTGCACGCTTAGTTTCAGGCACAGTGTGATTAAAATAGCAGAGCAGTTGGAAAGAAGATGAGATGACCAGTCTCATAACTGAGAACAAGCTCAGACCCGCACCATATGGGCCTGAAAGAACAGATTAGAGTTTGAGTCTGGAGTCTTGGAGGCCAGACATGCTTTCATTGCAGTGGAAAAATCGGCTGCTTCTTAAATTGTCTTGCACTTGTTACTGACAGTCTGAGTGTTCCTCATGTTTATAAGGAAACGTTGAACACATGACTTGAAACCATCAAACTGCCGGTAGTTCAGTCCATTTAGTCCTGCACTAGAGGGGACTCGGTGTCATTGCCGCCTTCTGCCTGTGAGCCAGCCTGGAACCTGTTGCCACATTTTACCTGGCTAAAACTCCCTTATGCTGCTGCTCTGCTGTTCCTGAGTGGGCTCTCACATCTGTTGCAGTGCTGGGAGTGCTGTGAGCCATGCAGGTGGACTGACACTGCTCGGGATTTGCTCAGGAGGCATCAGATGGAATTGGCACCAGTCTCAGCTGAGAGTCAGCTCAGGCCAGTGCCTGCTTTTAGGAATTTCCCATCCCTTCTATTCTTTCAGTTTAAATTAATGTGTTTTACTTTGTACACGAAAGGGAAGGAGGAGCTGCCTTCCTATGCTTTAGCATGGCTGGAGTATGTTGCGAGATGCTACCACTGTAGGGGTTCATTGCTGGATGTGATTTCCTGAATGGCCCTTTAGACAGGCTCAGCATTCACTAACTCACAAACTGTGTTGCATTTGTAGTTGGCATTAATGTAGTTGCTGTATTGAAAATTCTCATACATTTGAATTAATTTCTAAAGAAGTTGATCATTTATACAATCCTAAATGTTGGGGTTTTTTCTCCCAAATTACTCAATAATTGGTAGGATGAAGTACATATTATGCCAGGTGAAGTATTTTTAGGGATATAGGGGGGATGCAGGTGTAAGAGCAGAAAGAAAGAAAGAGGAATAGAATAGAGATGGAGAAAGGCAAACTAAGATATTTCAGGCATTGATGTGAGATCACTGATTTCTGATTGAAAAATACAGGACTTGTATCCTGAGATTTTGAAGGAGATGGGCAGATTGATTTTCTGAAGAGCTTTAACACTACATATCAAAGGTTAATCTATGGTACACATTAGTAACTTGGAAACATGGAGACATTCCTGAAAATGCTTGGTGGGATTGTTCTCCAATAAATCAGAATAAACAGGAAAATATTGTGGTGTTACACCATCTACTGCAAACAATTTTTTATTTTAGGAGAAATAAACTGTTTTGCTGGACCTAAATTCATTCTTTCATTTTTAGAAATAACTCTGGTAGTCAAGGCCTCATCCTAGCTATCACTTACTCTTTACAAATGTGGAAAATAATGTCATTTTATAGCAGCATCTCCCAAAATTCATGGGCCAGGTTCTCATTGCTCATTGTACTCTGTCATCATATTACAAGAAGCAGTTCTTCTTGGGATTAGTTAGTATTAGTTGCAAGCTTACTTTTAAACATATGCATCAATATTTTTAATAATGGGGAGTTTAGCAAAGCATAGATATTTCTTTTGAATCTGAATATTCTGTTAGTCAAAAAGTGGGTAGTTTTTGTTTTGTCATGTTAATGTCTTCAAGTTAAGCTATTAATGAAATAATCAATTTTTAAAAGTGAAGCATCTCCCTTGGATATAATGCAAATTACATATGAATACAGTATTTCAGTAAGGAAATGGAGTGCTAAGTTACTGTATGATGGATCTGTCATTGTTTCCTGTTCTGAAGCAAGTATTGTATTCAAACTTCATGTTAAACTTCAAAACGCTTTTGTCACAAATGTCCTGTTTTGCCTTAAAATGCTTCTGCATCTCTAAATGGGCAGGATCTCTGTGTTTGGTGTGCACACCTATTTGCAGGATGAAATATTCCCTACTTTCTCAAATAGCGTTTCTGTTTGATCTTAAGTAACATAACTAATTACTTAGGCATATTATACTTTTATCAAGTGCATGAAGCATTATTTTTGAAAAACGTTGATTCAAACATTGTTTTTCAAACTATTTAAAGTTACTTTTGAAAGCATGCTAGGCTTTCTCTTGGAAAACTCCCTACTTCCAAACCTGTTGCTATTTACATTTGTGTCACATCTAGTTATATCAGACATGCTGGATTACACTGTATAATGAAAGCTGTATTGCTGTACTCTAATCTTTATCTCTTTATATCTAATCTCCTTTGAATTGCATATGAGTATTGCTTATGGTTGCTTAAAATAACTACTGCTTTTGTTTCAAGGGCAGTGCTATATATGATGAACACACTAACACTCAGCCCTGCTTCAGCAGCAGCTACATATCCTGTATCTTTGGTTCTTGCAGGATTTTATTTGGAAGCTGCACAGATATTTGAAAAATTTGAAGCCTGTGAAGTTATACATGTCCAGAAAAATTTAATGCATTTACTTGGGCCACTGTGCTCTTCGCTGAGAGGTTTGGAACACATGCTCCCCTCCTCACAAAGGAGGTCATATACTCTTACTCAGAAAGGAAAGGGACAAACAGGAGGAGAAAAAGAAGTACATGTAGTAAAGCTGACCTGAACTAACTTTGATTTTGACATCACAGCTAGAGTAATTCATAGCCTTTAAGAGCTGTGTATCAATACAGCATGTAGGGAGTGCTGCTGGGGGATTCTGCATCAAATTATCTTATTTTCCAGGGCACCCTGTTTAATACTGTTGCAGTGCTTTTGTACATGACTTCATAAAACTAAGCCAGATGAAATAGAACTCAACAACTTTCTTTTTACAAAGGCATATTAACTATATATGGAGTCTTAATGTGGCCCTATCGGACCCACCTTTCCTAATCAGCTTCTCCTCTGTCCACTGCATTATTGTCATCCCTGCTGTATTCCTCCATCTTCTCCTCCTTTAAATTGTTGGTAGTTAGTTCCTGTGCTCAGCCTTGCTTGAGACTCTGTGGTCCTTTTCCCTGAGCTCCCACCCTGACCAAAGATGGACAGATTCCTCAGGCCTGTGTCAGTGACCTTTATTATGCATTAATCCTTAACAGATCTTCTGAATTTTCTGTGCCAAGTTGTAATTCTTGCCCTAATGTTTTGAGGATAATTGTCTGTCACAACTCTGGGCACCAGAAAGCCTTCCTTCTTAATTTAGAGATGAATGTGGTAAAGTTTATTACTTTGGGAATACTTCCAGGAACAAAACCATCCCCTCAGTCTGCGATGCCAGACAAGTCCTTAGAATGGAGCTTCAATCAGGATGGGGCTGTTTGCTGTCACAGTGTTCACCATTACAGATGGACACAACTGTTGTGGACCATTTAGAGTTCTCAGAAAAGTGGACAGCTGCCAGATGTGTATTTTTTTTTCTCAGCATGCCCTGTATGTCTGTTGTTTCTCTCTCATCTTCCATTTTCTCATCGCCGTTCCTTCCATCTGGAGGTTACAGTCACCCTCAGGTCTGCTGGCATAACTACAACTATATTTTTTTCCCTATAGTTTTGCAGTTTTGCCAGTATGATCTTAGTTTAAATCTCCTAACAGTTTTCTAAAAACAGAGATTATGCTGATGCAACTTTGCTAGTGACATATATACAGTTGTGCTCACTGATGTGAGGAAAGAGGTAACAACAGAGGGAGGAGACCAGTGACGTCTTATCCCACCTCAACTGCAGCCAGAACAGTCTGAATTTTCTGAAATTTCAGAATTTAGGAAACTCCAATGTGACTGCATTGATAGATGAGGAGAGAACAGTGGTGGTGGGGAGTAGGAAAGACCAGATGGCCGTTTTCCTGGTGTTTAACTGTTACTTGGCTCTGCATGCATCTTTTTCAGTTCCCACCCTGCTCCAGATAAATATCCTTTTGTTCCCTTATCACTTTTGCAGCAGCAGCAATCTCTCCCCTTTTTCCCTGAGAACCTGCACCAGGGCGAATGAGAGATCCAACGAGGCAGCCGAGGCAACAACTACTTGAGAAGAGGCACCTGTGGAAAATTTGACTTTTAAAATCTGAAAAACACATTAAGAGATGGAAGAAGCCTGGGTTTATTAAAGCAGAGCTGGTAGCCTTTCCTGTGTTTAGTGATCACTAGTACTGTTTGTAAAAGTTTTCAGTTGCCTGTAACCACCCATCTTCAACTTCTTAGCCTAAGATTGTTCTTGGCAATTGCCTGCCTTACTGCTCTGACACTTGCAATGTGAAAATCTGCTGCTTTCTCATGTTAGAAGGAAGCAACTTTGCCAGATGATTTGTAGAGAAGCACCTCTACTTCCAAACTGGGCACAGTAGTTTGAAATTTAGCAAGTCTCCCATGCTGTTGTCAGGGATGTACCTTTTGCAGTATCATCCATGTCTCACTTGGTAGTAAGTCTCTGCACAGTCTCACTTCACATTTAGGGGCTTAGTAGATCTAAGGTGAGCTCTCCAAAAACTCTATCTGCATATCCTTCCACAAGTTCTGCTCACCAAGGATACTGGAGATGCTTCCCTCCAAGTCTTAAAGGGCTAAGCCAGCATTTCTTTGCAATTAGGTAGGAAAGCAGAACTGGAATGGACCTCCTACCACGAAGCAACTGTAGTGGGAAAGTGGGAGTGGCCCTTACCTTTTCCACCCCTTGCTTACAAAGAAAAAACGTACAGGAATAAATAAATAAATAAGGAAGACTCTGCTTCTGAGTTGTTCTCTTTTTGTTCTGGGGGTTCCTGGTTTGTCCTGCTCTTTTGTCACTGTGCTTCTTTAGCACCTGGCTCTCAAGCGGGGAAAGGAATGGAACAGAACCCAACCTGAGGCCCCTCCGCAAGTGCTGAAGCCGCTGAAGAGATGTCACGGCTGCTCAGAACCTTTTTGTTCATATTCTTCAAACGGGAAAAAAGAAGGTTGCTATAAAGGTTCAGGAGAACTAAGTACATGCTGCGAATTCAGAACTAGAAACAATAAAGAGGACTTTTTTTTTTTTTTTCCCCCAGAAACGAGAGCTTTTACCAACATACGTTTCTGTAAATTTAGAGTTATTCTAAGGAAGGGAGCTGGCAGGTATTCTTTTTTTTTTTTTTTTTTTTTCTTTGAGTATTCAAGTAATTGATCCTGTTGTTTCAGAGAACTGTAAAACTTTGGAGGGAATATCAAAATCTTTGATTTTGTTTTTTTAAAAGTAACATAATAATTTATTATTTTCTTGCGTTTCCTACATCTCATTAAACAGTTTATGAAAGCCAGATAATATCGCATAGCTGGTATGTCATTGCTCATGGAATAAATTGTAAATGATAGGATAAAAAGATATATTTATAATTCTCCTCATAATAATGGGGTAACATTAGTTAATATGCAGATAAATGTAGCTAAAGAAAAGAAGAAAAATACTGGCTAAAGAAAAATACATGGCATTAAAGATTACATTAGTGTGGCTCACGTGCTGATTCCTTCTGCTTGTTTTTCCTTTCACTTTTGGTTAAAGTGGGATTTTCCAAAGCACAATAACTTGCTTATCCTACTTGTCATTCCTTCAAAATAGAGCCTATTGAAAATCAGACTGTCTCTTCTACATTGTCCCATATTTTTGCTTTTGTTTTCGAATTAGGCAGAAAAATAAAACATGGAAAGTTCCAAAATATTTTGGTTTTGAAATGTGGGCTTGGGACATCTTTGATGCATCATCATAAGACAGCTAGATGGGACTCTATTGTTCTCGGTGGAAAATGTAATCCACTCAGGAACCTCAGATGACAGGGGGAAATGAGGGACCTAAACCATGACAAACTCAGGATGAGTAATGACAAACCATCCTGAAGCAAAACATTTAGATTTGCATGGACAGTTCAAAACATTTTGGATTTTCTTTTGTTTTCCCAAAGGGACATTACATTGTTTTGGCATAACCAACTTTTTCCTGTGGAAAAAAAGTCAATATTGCAGAAACCGCTTTTCTATTAAAAACCATGAAGAAAAAATCTGGAGCAGGAATAGAGGGAAGCAGTCAAGCCAAAACCAAGCCCATTTGAAAATATCCTCCCTAGAAAATCTTAGGACTGCTCCAACCTAGCAATAAGAATTTTATAGGAAGGTAAGTATATTTCATAGACACCAAACATAACCTGATGAGATCCTTGTGGCATGACTTACTATGTTTCAACACATTTAAAATATGGTGTTTCAGAGAGACACTGAAAACTTTGTTTGTTTAAAAAATGTGAAAGAGATCTGGTGGGAGGCTTGGGCCTTTGAGGTGAAAAATCACATCTGAGATTTCACAACTGTTTTGCAAGGACTAGGCATTTTTTTAAAAACTGGACAGTACTTCTTAAATAAAACCTTCTCTGTCCACCAAGGAAAAGTTTGTATATTTAGAAACATGCTTTCACCTTCAGAAACATACATCAGAATTCATAATTATTTAATATTTAGAAACACTGCTAAATTGGTTTCTAAAAAATGGGCACAAATCTCTTTTTAATAATGACAGCAAAGTATTTTGGGGAAAGATGCAGGATATGATACTTTTATTGAATTTTTAGGATACAGGTAGTTACGATAACCTGCCAGGCCATTTTATAGCCTTGGCATTGTAAAAGTGGCTGTGAGTCACTGACTTTCTAGAACTGATGGCCATCTAAATGTTTATTTTTCAGGGCAGCTTCTGCTTTAAATGTGACAAACTTTGTCCCAGCTTCTTCTGTATCAGGGCAAGACTCATCCTGACAGTAGTGGGTAGAAGTCAGACCCTGTTATTTCCTATTTACCCAAGTTAATCACATGCTTTTCTGATTATAATAAATGGGTGGTTCACTGAGTTTAAAAGAAGTGACCAACAGACCAGAGAGTGTCAAGCGCTCTGAATATCTATTTCTGCTACACTTGAGCCCAGACACTTGTGCCAGACCAAAGTGTCTCATATTGATCAGAAAGCACTGAGAGATGGAGAGACCACACCTTTGGGTGGCATGGGCTTAAGGGACCAATGAGCAAGAAGAGCAGAGCAACAAACCAAACCAGGAGCTTTCGCAAGTATTTGAAGATGGCTGTTGGCACCATGCCTGTTGGCACACGGATTGTTTGGTCAGCTAAGTTATACAATCAATCTTTCACCTGGTTCTTGCAGGCGTGTATCTTTTTGTTGTTGTTCTTTGTGTGCACAGTTTTCACAATGGGATGCTAGTCCCCGTGGTTAGTCAGTTAGGTGCTTCCATAATAAAAACTACAGTAATATAAAACCCCTTGCTAGTCCAAGATGCAAAAACGGCCACTAACAACTCTGAGCTTCGTCACACTCCAGGGATTGCAGGGTGAGCTATCGAAGGGCCCAGGTTCATTGCAGATTTATGCTGCTGAAAACAGAAAATGCTCTACTTGCTGAACATTTATGGGAATGTCTGTGAAGTCAAATTAAAATGGAAGAGTGGATTTCATAGCTGAGGGCTTCCCCTTGAAGCACTTGTGGCTCTTCACTAGCTCAAAGAAAACAAATTACAAATGGATCCCACTGAGGTTTGAAAGGTATTTTGAAGTGCATGAGTGTTTTTAGTCAACATCATCTGACAAACAGTGCTGTTTATTAATACTTTCAGTGTGTTTCAATGTAATTTTTCTCATCTTTCGACGCTTTTGATGAGGGTTTTTTTCTATAATTGTTTTGTTAGTCATTTCTGTGGGCAGCTAGGCAGCTGTTGCTGCAATCAGTGTATTGCGATGGGCTCTGGATTTAACAAAATACAACTGCACCCTCTTGTGGAAGCTAATAAGGAGATTATTTTGTTTTCCTGGTATCGCTTGGTTTATTTTTTCTGAACAAGTCAAATAAAAACAAACAGCATAAGTGTCCTGAGGCCACACAGCAACAAGGCTTCCTGGAGAACTTAGGGAAAAAAAAAAAGCTGCAACTTAGGAATGTCTGAACTCCGACAGCCTTTGAAGACAAACCTCTGTGGGGAAGACTTTCAAAGGCATCCTGGGAAACCTTCCTGCCCTCGGCTTTTGTGGGGATAGCTATCATATATAATATATTCTTCAAGAGAAACAGGGTTGGCGTGGCTATATGCACAGAAATGGTACATTTACCACTAAGTCTCAGGACAATAATTCTATACTAGTATCCAGCATGGACTTGAAAAATAGTTTATGTTCATTGTCTGTGTGTGCAGATCCATGAGCACAGATGCCTGTCTCCCTGACTTCACTGTTGGAAATACTGCATGTTCTTCAATGCAAATATGCTTGTGAAGGTAGCAGGTTAGGCTGCACATTAAAGATTTAACTTTGAACACTTGTAAATCTTGACACATCGGCGTTTTTTTCCGCAACTGCTGTGGATACTTTATTTAAAATAAGTGAACTTAAATTCATGAATACATTTGTACTCTGGTCTGTGAGGAGAGGTGGCAGGGGAAGCAAGAACTCCTTCAATTGGTGAAGCAAGTATATTGGCGAGTCCAACTGCCACTTTGCAGTATAGGGGCTCATAGGGAGAGGCTCATACAATATTCCCCTTACTTTTTTTTTTTTTTAAAAAAAGGATACAGGAAATGAATTTTCCTGCAAAAAGTCTCAAACTTTTTTTTTCTTACTATTATTGTAAAAGCAAGGTGATTCTGCTGATGACTAAATGAAGGAAATAGAGATTTTGTTAAGTAGTAATTCATGTCCTCCATAAACAGAGACAGTCACTGATAAAAGGATAAAAATACCCAAAAAGTAACAAGGTATTTGTGAAAATACCACTTTCCACAAGTAAACTTTAAAGAAATGAGACTGAAATTTTTAAAAAATTCTTATACACAAAGTATTCAGATGCATTAAACTCTTGTGTAAGCAGCAGCTGGTTTTTATGGGCCACAGCAGTGCTATTCTTTCTCAAAGAATTTACCCAGAGCCTGCTCTGATGTCAATTAGAAAGCTGAAATAATTTGTCTTGCTCTCTGAATTTTTTTTTTTTTTTTTTAAGGTAACTGTTATACAGCATTTGATACACTGGTCTATGTAGAATTTAATGAGGTGTGTTGATTTGCATTTTTATGTCTGAACATGTCCTTGCACTGACAGCATGTCTCACCGAGCAGTGAAATACAACCTATCGACACCTCTGGGTGGAGTAACAGTATTCAAGATGCTGGTCTGAAAGTCGTGTTTAAGGAGTCCTGGTCAGACACTAATATAGCTTTACCTGTGACAGGGCTTCTGCGCTTTCTGAAATTCCACAGCAATCATCACAGTGTTTAAAATTTGTATTTCTAATTGCTTCTCTGTTGTGCTTTTGCGCTGTGCTTTAAACAGCCCTTCACGGTGCTCAGATGGTATATGCTTCTGCAGGCAGTAATACGGCACTTTACCCCAGATGAGGATATAAACCCCATTTTAAAATCTCTATTGGATATTTGCACTTGTCCTGTACACTGTACTTTTTGTGCATTTCTGGCAGAAGAGTGGTAAGCTGGGCATGGAGGAGCAGCTATGGTTGCAGGTCTCTGGAGGAGGTGGCTCATATGGCCAGGCCGGCTTTGCAGTACATGAGCTATCATAAAGGGAAAGAAATAAAGAAATAGGTCATGTACTCTCGTGACTGTTGACATTATAATTTTGCTATGCCTTTCCACAGGGCATGCAAGTACGCACAGGTGGATGGGCAAAAAGAGTTACAAGCACCCTCATATACGGGAAAGCTGCTTCTTGGACCTCAACGTGCATTGCTTCATGCCGCCAAACACAGAAGGGCTCCTTTTATCATGCTTCAATCACAGGAGCTTGCTCCTTCTCTAGAGCGAGTATGGATGTGAAGTTTATGCAGCTGCATCCCTCTTTCAAGTTAATGATATCACTCCGAGCACTTCAGCTGTGATCCCACACTGCAGTGCCTTTTGCTTGAACCAGCCTGCCTATTTCCCTGGGCGCCTGCCACAGAGGTTACCTCCCTGCTGAAATCCTGGCACATTACCTAGTCCTCTGTAGTCCGAGTTTCTTTCAAGCTCTGGTACCCAGAATTCATCACTGTAGCCAAGCCTCATGTCTCTGCATGATTTGAGCTGATTTCCCAGTCTCACTTGGGGAAAGGAGCATGTCCAGTCTCATTTAAAAAACCCGTTGCTGAAAGCCAAGGATTTACAAGCAGATTCAACTAACTAAAACAGTTGCTGTGTGGCTAATAAATTTTTGACTCCTAATATTGATCCTCCACTTTATAATCCTAAGCATCTCTATTAGATACAACCTCACATCCCTAGCCCCAAGTCCTCATCCCATAGTCCAAATGGAATGCCATTTCCAACCCTAGATTTAATCAAAAGTTGGCTTTAGGATGTGCTGGGCTTGAGAAATGCAGGAAGCAAAAATTTTCTGTCCTTTCTGCTCAGAATCCAGAAACCCAGTCCTAGAATGGCTACAAAGCAGTGGCCTCACAAACTCATCTTAAGTAAACCCACTGTGGCCATCCCACTCTTCTTCACAAGCCTTCTGGCATTGGAAAATCACAAAGAAACCCAGATCTTCATTTACAGGTGATCTGAATGCCACAAAATATCCTATCCCTTCTTCCAGCTTAAACATTAACCATGGATCCCCACTTGTGCTCCAGTTAAGATAATTGGGTGCTCCTGGCATTAGGCTTTGCAAAACAACATTCAGCAAAACTTCTCACCTAATTTCTTCTGAAACCCAAACTTGAATGTTAACCAACCTCTGCTAGATGCAGCCTTCCCAAATCTTGCATGCATCACTCATCCCTCCCAGCAGAAGCTCTTACCTAGCAGCATGTACCTTACAGGGACTGGGAATGAATGTGACTCATTCATTTCAGCATTGCTGGTGAATTTTAGCTCTAATGGTACTCCTGGCTGCTTCATGGACCCAGAATCACCAACTCCTTACATCTAAATATTATCCTTTCCCACAGAAACCCCAACCCTTCTCATGGATTCTACAGGATCTTGATGAATTTCATAGAATCATAGAATGGTTTGGGTTGGAAGGGACCTTAAAGATCATCTAGTTCCAGCCCCCCTGCCATGAGCAGGGACACCTTCCACTAGATCAGGTTGCTCAAAGCCTCATCCAGCCTGGCCTTAAACACTTCCAGGGAGGGGGCGTCCACAACTTCTCTGGGCAACCTGTTCCAGTGTCTCTCCACCCTCACTGTGAAGAATTCCTTCCTAATATCTAATCTAAACCTCCCCTCTTTCAGTTTAGAGCCATTTTCCCTTGTTCTATCATTAACTGCCCTTATAAAAAGTCCCTCCCCTGCTTTCTTGTAGGCCCCCTTCAGAACTAAAAGGCTGCCATAAGATAGATCTTTATTCCTTGCTGTCACAGAAGTGGGACGATGGCTGAGGGTGACAGGTGTGAACAGAGAAGGGTCTGTTCTGAGCCTAATGTTAGTACTGGTGCAAAGATTCGTATTTTGAAAAATAAAGCTTTAAAATCTGTGTTTATTGTGTATCCCTACAAGAATATTGAATCTAAAATGGAGACTACTGCTGGTAGGGGACATTTTGGGGTAACAGGGCAGGATAGGTTGTGGGTCCTTCCAGTGAAGGCTGGACTTGCAGCTAGAGGTTCAAGAGAAGGGGCTGATCCAGAAAGATAGGAGGCGGTGGAGACACTAGCCACAACTGCATATTAAAATCTGAGCTCTGATTAAAGCTAGGGTTAGAATTTGTCTCTAACCCAGGGTTTAAGAGGGCTGAAGAGTCAAAGGATTACCAGATCCAAGAGGTGCACAGGGTTAAGCTGCGGACTAACCTTGGTAGAGGAAAATAGCTCACTGTTTGGGCTGATGTTGGAGGCGATTGGTGGGATATATGTAAACCCTGTGGTTGAGTTGGGGTTAATGTTAGGGTTTGGTTCACGGGGATCTGAAGAATTGATGATCTTCCAAGACCCGTAGGACTTTGATGAGGAATGAAACAAGGGTAGGCTGAATTTAAGTTCAGGGTAACCAAACCTAGATAGCCTTATGTATTCTGGGAAAGTATAAAAATAGTTTTATATCAAGGATTTGAGATTAGGTTCGAGTTCAGGAAAATGGGAACTGAAGGGTTCAGTTCACTGCTGAATTCTGCAAACTGTATAGGAAAAACACGATCCATGCTGGCAAATAATTTGTGGTTCATTCAGAGTCAGTTAGGAGTTTCTGGATGACGGTTAAGATTAGGACACTAAGGGCTAAAGCACTCAGTTTACTTCAGGTTAAGTGCAGCAGCTGATTTAAAGCAAATGAACTATTTACACTGAGTTCTAAAGTTACATTTAAGGCTAAGTATAGCAGAGCTTAATTTCTTTCTACTTTGGCACAAAAGAGTTTGATTTGCTAAACCTGGTAAGTGTAGATGCTAAGATGAGGAGAAGTATTAGACTGGTTTAAGGTTATTTTGGTTAGTGTTTGCTTCTTTCTATGTTGGCTCTGACAAGGGAGGCAGAGACCTCCTAATGGGAGTTCAGCTATTGTATTTTTGGGGAAGGAGAGAAGAGATTAGATTGGGCAAAGTAAATTTTGATAAGTTTAAAGCTAGAATTGGTTCCAAGGGAACATAGTGTGTGACTCCATGAATAAAAAATACTTAAGTATTCTAAGATTTTAGTCAGATTCCAGGTATTCTGGCTAAGACTAGTAGGAAAAACAAGCACACTTACGCCTGTATAAAAGTGTTTGTGCAAATCAGACATTAACCAGCATTCTCAGGATCTCATACACACACACACACACACACATGTATATACACACACTCATATGGAAATACACACACATATGGTTAATTGTATGGGCTCTAAGAAAATTGAGGAATTAAGGCATCACTATGAGAAGGTTTCAGAAAATCAGAATACTTCAGCTCAAGATCTAGCTACCAATTTTAGCGGAGACAGTGGCTACTACTCAATTAAATTCTCCTTAACTCCTGTAGTTACCATCACAGAACTCAGGCAGTAGTAATTACTAGTTTATTTATATATTTTCCACAGTTAATTTTAAATGAAAACACATTTACCCATATTTCTAAGTATTCTGAGTCTATCTCCTTTTGCCAATGTTTCGTGATTGATAAGAACTATCATACATAAATAACAAATGCTATAAGGCACATTGCATAGAGGAATGCAATAGCCTATTGTCCTGGTTTTGGATTAGGATAGAGCTAATTGTTCATAGGGAACTGGGAGAGGAGCAGCCCGTGGGTATTCCTTACCATGTGATGTCATGGTCAGTATTTAAACAGGGGAAGTTGCAGGAAGTGGGGTACTGTGGGAGCAGGTTGGGAGTCAGCTGGTACATCGTTTGGTTCTGTGCATCACTTGTGTTGTGTACTGTATTGGGTCTGGCTGGGATGGAGTTGATTTTCCCATGGCAGCCCTCAGAGTTCTGTGTTTTGTATTGGAGGTTCGAGGGGTGTTGCCAACACACCAGTGTTTTGGTTACTGCTGAGCAAGTACCAAGGCTGTCTCTCCAACATTTGCCACCCTCCAGTAGGCTGGGGAGGGGAAGGTCTTGGGAGGGGACATAGCCAGGACAGCTGACCCAAATGGACCAAAAGGATATTCCGTACCATATGACATCTGCTCAGAAATAAAAGCAAGGAGAAAAGAAGGGGGGGCATCCATTATTTCTGTTTGTCCTCCAGGAACCGCAATGCGTATGAAAACCCTGCTTCCCGGGAAGCGGCCAAACATTACCTGCCGATGGGAAGTAGAGAATAAATATTTTGTTCTTTTGCTTCTGTGCACGCAGTTCTGCTTTGCTTTGCTTCACTTCTATTAAACTGCCTTTGTCTCGACCCACGAGTTTGGTTTTTTTTTGTTCCATCTTATTTTCTCCCCTCCCCATCTTGCTGAGGAGAGCAGTGATAGAGTGGGCTTTGGTGGGCATCTGGCATCCAGCCAGGGTCAACCCACCACATATACTCTTTCATTAGTAGTGGTGTTGTTATTGTTTGGTGTTGTTTCCCTTTTCTCTTCCCATCTTAGTAAACTGCTCTTGTCTTGACCCGTGAGCCCCTTTGTTTACATTTTCTCCTTCCTGTCCCACTGGAGGGTGTGGGGATGGGAAGGGGGTGAGCAAGCCTCTGTGGTTAAACCACCACATCTATGCACTTACACAGTAAGTTTCATGGCTAACTTGGTTTGGTATTTATAGAAAATCCTAGTTGCCCTTCGAAATTGTTGAATCAATATTTCAAGAACAGAAATTTACAAAAGTCCTTAGAGCAATTCTTTCATATTATAATATTTAATAGTATGCTTTGGAGGTACATACTCAGTTTCACTGAACACCATAAATCAGTTTATATGTTAAACCTCAGAACAGGCCCTGGTATCATTTAGATTTCTTGTAAAACTTTCATTCAAAAACCAGTAGGCTTTTTCACTTGTCTTTTTTTGGGTAACTACCTATATTCAACAAGAGTTAAATCTTACAGCCTATAAAGGAGTCGCAACAACCTCAGCAGAGCTGCTTGTGAGAGAAAGTGCTGTTGAGGAGAGCATATCCTTTAACAAAAAGCAATGTAACTTGGAAAGTACCACAGTGAAGTTACACCCTTCTTCTCCTCACTACAACAGGCACCTTTGCCTTGAAATACAACATGTATTCACATGTGCTTGTCCTGTAGAGTTAAATAGCAGACATATGTGTGAAAGAGAGAGGAGCCGTTTGACTTCTTTAAATTCGGAGTGAGAAGCAGGCTATTGCTGGGCTGGGTGCTCTAATACTAGACTGAGTGAAAGAGGGGGAACAATCTAGCTTCCTCTCTGCCTCTGCTGGCTTTAGGTTTAAGCACAGCTTTCGGGAGTTAAGTTAATGCTGCAGGCCACCATTCCCAACTGCTGCTTATTCCTTAAGGCTCCTTCCCTGCAGAGCTTGCTGCCTGAGGAAGTACCGTGACAACCACCTTGATGCTGATTTCAGGTGGGAAGCCAGATTCAGAAGCAAGTCTGATCTGGTACAGCATTGGTTAGCCCGAGAGCAGGGTTTCCTCCCTGCCTCCCTCTCTGTGATTTGCCTAAGTCATGGGAGTTCTCCTGTCAATATGAATGATGCAATTAATGTAACTTTTTTTTTTTTGCGTGCCTCTGTGTCTTACAGGTGGCAATCATAAATATCAATTGAATGACACACTTAAAAGAATGTATCATTTAATATAACTGACAATTTCAATTTTAAGAACTTGTTTCAATACAAGTTTCTTCCAGCAAATGTTAATGGATGAGGACAAGAATATCTTTTGTTAGATCTCTAAAAATTTGCCCAGTTTGTTTATAAAAATCCCTCAAACCTCAAGCTGAAAAAAAATCAATAAATAAATGTATTTATTCTTTAACTCAAATGTGCTAGATTTCTAAATGCAAGGAGTTCTTTTTCCATTATTTTTTAATGGAAAATTTTAGAAATAATTTTTCTCAAGCAACCTGATTAGCTCTAACTTCAGAGTGGACAATCCAGTCACATCACAAGTTACAGACAATTATGTTTCTAAAAGAAGAACCTACACTAGAAACAGAGCAGTCCAAGGGCAAGTCTGCTCTTTAATGCAGCATTAGAGTATGGATGAAGAAATGGATTAACTAAAACATTGGCTGCATGCTGAGGGCCTTATTGGGCACAAAAGGAAATGATGAATGCAGGCTACACACACAGCTGCTCCACTCTGGACTGAGACAATAACCAGTATTGGACAAGCTTAAAAATAATTCTGCTAAAGGAAAATCCTAGTACTTGTTAATGTTCGCACAAACCAACTCATGTCTTTTCTTGAAGCATCTCTCTATCCTGGAAATGTTGCAGTTCAAGAAAATTCTTGTCTCTGTGCACATTGTTATATTTCACAGCAGTTTCTCAGCACCTTGTGTCTGTCAGTCTTTTGGTCTCTTATTGCACGTGGGATATTTATAAACTGTGTCTGTGAATGCTTACAGATTGTTTTAGTTAGGCTGCCCCTCCAAGGAGAAGTTTAAGCAGGATTTCCTTCTTTTTTCAAAGCTGACCAGTGCTTGCTGGGAGGCTATTCCCATGGGTGGGAGATGGGACATTCATTGTAAAGTTCCTCTCAGGTAGTTTCCTGGAGGCTGCTTGATGTGATAAACTCTCTTTTTACCACTACTCGGTGAGGACTGAAATTGTTGCAACATTTGTAAATTTTTATAGGAGAATAATATGAAGGTTAAAATATAATTTTAAAATCCTTTCCATGCTCCAGACCTCTTGTTGTTGGAATTGCTGGAACAAGTGAGATGAATCTGAGCTGCTCCTCCTACTAGGCAGACGTAAGACAAACTGAGCCTAAGTGCCAGGCCTGGGCACTGTGCACGTGTTACCTCCCTGCTCTCTCTGTCAGCCTTTTGCTATTTCCATGGTTTGCAGGAGACATCTTGTGGTCAAAAAGCAAAATCACAGTGTAGTCTTCTGAGGAGGCTGAGAAGAGTAATCAGACTTCCACTGCCTCCCAAGCGTTTAGTTTTCTTTTCCCTGCCACGTAATAAGAGAAGCTACTCGTGTCTGAAGGGGCTGTTTGAACTAGGCCGGGCTGGCTGAGCTGGGGCAGAAAGGAGCTTTGAGGCTACGGAGGCAGCGTGTGAGACACTGACAGGCTTCTGTCTAGGGGGGACCTATGAAATCTGCTGTAGCTTGCTTGGAGTCAGTTGTTTCTCAGATGAGGTGATGGCCTTGCTAACTGCGTGTTTTTCTGCTTGCAGACACCTCTCTCCAGCGTGGAGCACTGATGCAGGATGCTGCAGAGCATGGGGAATGAGGCAAAGCACAACAAACGAGAGTGCGTTCATATTTAACGGCAGCACAGTACTGTTTTCTGTGACACCCTGAAGATGGACATCATTCAGCCAGTCTCCTAAATCTCACTTACAAATATCTGTGGAATCAGGGTGCTACCCAGCACTCATACCAGATAAATACAGAGGGGAGGATTCCACTGAGGGAGCCTGTTATTTAAAGGTGTCTGTTTAGAAAAAAGTGTGGATTGAGGAAAGCATAAAAAAAAAACCCAAGAAGAAGGAAGATAAGGACACCACAGGGAAGTAGAAAGACAAGGCTGTTTTAGATGTTTTTATGATTACTAATAGGTAAGTGTCTCTAATGATAATTACAATTATTACACAATTATGTAACAGCATTTCTCAACTGGCCTGGCCTTTCACTGTGGCAGATGCCGTTCAGATACACATAGAAAATGACAGTATTTCTCTCAAAGAGAGTATCAGCTATGAGACAAGATAGAGTAGATAAATGAGAAAAATAAATGGATTGTGGTGGTGTGATGGAAGACGTGGTAACAGTAATAAAAGAATTGGTGCAAGTGCAAGCCTAAACTTATCACCACACCGTGCCGTGCTTTCAAAAACCTTGTGAGAGAGCAGGGGAATAATGACTGTTCATGCTAGGTGAGTTGGGAACAATAGCAGCAGCAAAAGGTAAACCCTAGAAGATGGGTAACAAAAGCTGACTACAAAAATCATTCAGTAGAAGCTGTCTCAGGGCAGGCAGTCTGGTAATGAGACCATATAGTAATCATTTGCCCCTGATCTTCTGTAATTTATGGTGAGCAAATCTGATTCTTGCAAGTGTGCAGTGAAAAAAATCATAACCTTCCAGACCCCATGAAGTGACAGTTTATTATTAGAGCCTTGTAGAAGATGGAAATTCCATTTGGCAAAGGACTGGCCACTTGTCCTTATTAGCTATGGCACCAGTATCTTCACAAATTCTATGCAGAAGGGTATTTAAAAAAGGATTAGTGTCAGGTCAACCTGCATGTTTCATTTTGAGATGTGGACATTTCAGATTTTATAGTAAAATATAAAATTAAATGAACAGTCCTTAAAAAAAAAAAAGAGGGGGGGGAAGTAAAAACCCTAAACCTTAGAATATTTCCACAAGTGACAAAAGGGCATTTTGCAATATTTTCACAGCTTCTCTCCTGTTTCTTTCCCCTTTGTTGAATGAAATTAGAGAGAGAACTATGCTAGTTTGCAAATGTGTCAATGATAATGAAAGTGAATTCTCTATCCCAACATTATTTTCCCAATAAGCTCTACAAACCAGGTCTCACTTGTCTTTCAGAGCTAAATTTTGTTCTTTCCTTGAAAACTGAAACAATTAATACTTGGCCCAGTAGTACACAGCTGTAACAGCTCTGCACCCACTGCCTCAAAAGAAAGCAACCCTTCTGTAACTGAATGCAAACTACACATGTGGGAGTCAGTGCACCTCTGGCAAGATGTCCTCTGCAAGACTGGAAAATGGCACAACCATGGGGGCTGGTCTTGCTAATCTCCTTGGAGCTTACTGTGGCACTGTGTGCAGGGTAAGCTTGCCCTGATTTAAATCATAGAGTCACAGAACCATAGAACAGCCCAGGTTGGAAGGGACCTTGAAAGGTCACCCGGCCCAAACTTTCATGGGAAAGGGAGCCTCAAGGAGATTATCTAGCACCCCATCCAATTGCATCTTGAAAACCTCCAACAATGGGGACTCTACCATGTCCCTCAGGAGGTTGTTCTAGTGATTGATTATTCTCACTGTAAAAAAATTATTTCTTGTATCAAGATAAAACCTCTTCCAGTGCAACTTGCACCCATTGCCCCTTGTCTCCTCCATGTGGCTTCTTGTGAAGGGAGAACCTCCATCCTCTTTGTAGCTGACCTTTAAGTACGGGAATACTGTGATGAGGTCCCCTCAAGCCTCCTCTTCTCCAGGGAGGAAAGACCTTCCTCCTTCAGTCTTTCCTTAGGGGGCAGGTTCTCCAGCCCTTTGATCATCTTTGTGGTCCTCTTTTGGACCCTCTCCAGTCTGCCCATGACTCTCTTGAATTGTGTGGACCATAACTGGACACACCCCTTCAGGTGCAGCCTGATCAGCACTGAGTAGAGTGGGATGGTCACATCTCCATCTCAGCTAGTAATGCCCCTGTGAATGCGGCCCGGGATCCAATTTGCCCTTGGTGCCGCAGCAGCACTCTGCTGACTCTTGTTCAGCTTGCTGTCCACCAGGACCCCCAGGTCCCTTTCAGCAAGGCTGCTCCCCAGCCACACAGATCTGGGCCTGTACTGGGCTCTCTGGTTATTTTAACTCTGCAGCATTTGCCTCTCTTGGTTACTGACACAGATAGTAATGGCTGACATAAAAAAAGACCTGTACAACCCAAAATCTGTCTGTTCTGAAATGTTGCTTGTGTCAAGGGCTCCAGAAGGGGATGAGAAGTAGCCTGAAGGCTTTTCTTTAGTTTTATGCCATATGACTCTTGGCCATGGTCTTCTTTCTAGCCAGCGCTAACATTGAAATGGATGGCCTAATATATCTGAAAGACTTTTTCAGCTCTTGTCCTTATCTACCCAACAGTGGACAGATCCACATCAACTCTGGGCCTTCCAAAGAGTCCTTATAAACTGCAAAAAGTGAATTCCTGTGTCTTAGAGATGCCTGTATGTGCTCCAGGGTGGCAGACTTAGCATAGAGCAGGCACAATATATTGCTCTGATGTAAAAACTGAGATGTAGCTCTTTGCCATTCCTATTGCTGGCTAGTCAGAACTGAACAAAGAAGAACATAAAAATGCCAAGCACTGATAGTCCAAACTACTTGCTTTTGTTGTCATCCAGAGAGGGCAATTTTGTATTGCCCTGTATACCAGAGCATCATAGCAAAAGGATGAAACGGGCAGAAGTTCTGGTTTATGAAAAGTGATGAACTTTGAAATTCTAGTCACACTAAAGATTTCTTTGAAATAGATGAGAGGGGGGAAAAAAGCTTAAAGTCCAATCCAGAACAGATACTTGATTAGCCACAACTCCTAATTAAGCTGTGAAACTTGTTTCACATATCTAATGCAAGTCAAAGGTATAAAACAGTTCAAAATTAAATTAGACACATTCAGAGGGAAAAGTCAAGCAGGGACAGAACATCAGAATGAGAACACACTTAATATCTCAATAATTCCTTAAGTCACAGACATGCAGAAGCTGTAAGTGCATGAGGAGAAAGTATCAATATAGGCATGCCCTGTTCTTTTATTCTTTCCTAAGCATCTACTAGCAGCTGCTGTTGGAGGTAGGCAAGCAGATTTGATAGACCACTGGTCTGAAACAATAAAGCAGTTTTTACACTCTTACATCCCCAACTCTGCTTGCTACAACTCTTAGATCCTGCAGTCTCAGGGACTTCAATCTGAGTGTCCTACATCGCAGAAAAACACTTCAAACGCGGGGCTGTATAAATTTTAGCACAAGTATTCTAAGCAGAATGGTTTTTACAAGAAAACATAGAAAATATAGCATCTATAAGGTCTTATGCAACTCCTCCAATGGCTGTACAAGCAAATACTAGAGTGTTCCTGGAAAAAGAGAGCAGGGTATCTAACTTACCTCTCAGCAGACTGCTATTAGACTCTGCTATTAGCATTTCTGCAATAAATTCCTCTTATCAAAACTTTGTCTTAGAGTAGGGGAGAGCCCAGATTTTGACAGCTGTCATTTTCTGTTGATGATTCTTTAAACATGTTAATTACAAACACACCTGATAGCTCCTTTCAAACATAGTCAACAGCTGTCACATGAACACATTGAAATTTCTGAACAGCAGTTTTCTCACAAAAGACTCATTGTTAACGTAGCCTAAATTCTCCTAAAACTGAAGGCCTGAGACCATAAAGACTGTACTAATCTCAGTGAAAATGAATTTTATGAGTTTGTGTCTATTAACAACAACAAAACTCTGAATCAAAAAATGGGAAAAATGCTAAATACAAACTCTGCAAAGTAACAGCAATATTGTATTATGTGTGTACAGAAAAGAAGCCAGCTGATTATTGATTTTTTTCCTCAAAAGGAGACTATTGAGGGACTAATTTCTGGTAATATTAAACATGGCTTAAGTAGATTTGACCCCCACAGATCAATTGCTGTTTTCAGGAACTGAATACCACATGTGACATAAAAGCATTCCCACAGGAAATCTATTCTTTTCTACCCAAATGTCATTATCTAAAAGTGGATAAAGATTATTTGCATAGAGAACTTGAAGAAGATATTTTTCAGCTATTACAATGCCAATGGGATTAGCACTTTCAAAATAAGTGATTTCTCCTTCCTTTTATTTTTTCTTTTAAATGGAAGAATAAGTCAAACTCTTACTCTGGATTTTATTTTGTTTTTCTTCTTCTGCAGGTAAGCACCAGCAAACTTTTCTGCTTTTCACAATTTTGTTTTAAGGCAAAGGTATCAAAGATAATCTTTCTTTTATGAATGGGAGAAGCAAAATATGTTTTTTTCTTTTTTCTTTTTTTTTTTTTTTTGGACTGCCACCAGAGGCACATGCTGCAGAATTCACATGTGGTTAGATACTGTGTAAGAAATATGGATAAGATACTGTTCATAGCTCTATAATGTAAAAAAATACCTTGCTTTTCGAAGTAGTAGAAATAAAAATCATAGATATGTAGTGTATTAAGGATCTCAATAAATCATCTCATCTAATTCTTTAGTGAAAGGTGTCACATAGGCCACTGGCAAAGATGTTTGTCAAATTATTTGTAAATGCCTTGAATGAAGGCGTTCCTCGGCATTTCTCTGCCCCTTGTTCCCAAGCCTCATTGTCTTTCTAGTTAGAAAGTCCCCCACATATCTAACACAGCTAATCTTTGCTGAAAATCAAAATTATGTCTTCTGACCTTCTTTCAACTGGTCAACAGCACTCGTTTCACCAAACAGCATTTCACAGCTTGCCCGTACTCCACCTGTGAACTCAGCCTTCCTTCTGTGGAGAAGCAATAAGTCCAGAAATAAGGCTCTGCAGTCACCTTGCAGTGACACCCTGACACTGCCCCAGTGCCACCAGCACTGTGAAGGGCTTGTTAGCCAGGACAGATTTCAGTCCTTGCAGAATTACCTGTGGGGACTGGAGAAGCTCCCTGAACTCCATGGCTGCTTCTCACTCCTGCTGTAGCCTCAGGGTCCTGTGTGTTTGTTTCGATCAAATAGGTTGTTCAAGAAGACCTGCAGATCCCAGTAAAATCTCAAACATAGCTTGCTCGGGAGGAACTGGAAGGGTGGGAGGAGCAGGACTGGGCTTGGATGGTCTCTGGCTGCAGCAGATGTTGCACTGCTGCTGCCCACACTGTTGAAGTGGCAGCACAGGGACCCCTCAGAAGTGTTTACCTCGTACATTGCATTGTATATTGCAGCTTTTCTCAGGGAAAACTGTTGGAAAACACAATGGGATTTGTGCATGTTGGAAATCCCGAGTCATCTGCCTGGAGCTGTGTAATTTATCAGTTTTATCAGCTTTATATTCTCCCTGGAAACGTTCAAGGTCAGGCTGGATGGGGCTCTGACCAACCTGATCTAGTTGAAGATGTCCCTGCTCACTGCAGGGTGGTTGGACTAGATGACTTTCAAAGGTCCCTTCCAACCCAAACCATTCTATGACTCTATGGTCTCCCCTCCTGTCAGGGCACTGCAGGGGCCAGGGCCTCCCCGGGGACCATGGGAGCTCCCTGCAGGGTCCATCAGGGCAGGGCCCAGCAGCTGGGGCCCATCCCACCACCCCAGCCAGGAGCAGTATATCAGGCACCTCCCTGGGGCAGGGGACAGGCCAAAACCGGGCCAGGACATGGGCCTGCAGGTGGGCTCAGCTCAGCTGGGCTCAGCTCAGCTGGGCCCTTGGCCAGGCAGGGCAGGGCTGTGTGGAGCTGGAGACTGACCCAGCTGTGGTGTTACTGGGGCAAGGGTGGAAAGCCTGGGAGGGCTGATGGCCCTGGGGGCCTGACATGGGATCCTGGGCTGTGGCAGGGTGACAGGAACCCCAGGGTGGTGTGCAGGGACAGGCAGGGCTGGAGGTGCCACAGGGCCATGGCACTGCTTGAATTTTCAAGCTTTCCTGCCTTTTCATCCTTCTCAACTAGTCTCGCTCCTGGCACTAAAATCTGGTGGCTATGGGGAGCTGATTCTAAGGCTCTTGCAATTAGTCAGTTTGTTACGATCCTTTGGGATGAATGCTGTGACTAGTACCCTCTTCTTACCTCTGTGTTATAAGGCAGGATGCTCAATTTCCATGGAGGAAAAACATGGTCCCTTTCAGTGCAGAGTTATCAATGAGTCAATCCAGTTTTGAAAAACATGAGAAACACTTGTTCAAAAGCTCTTTCTATGTGTCACAAGATACAGAAAGCAGAAAAATGTCATGCTGGTAAATTATCTTTATAGACACATTTTGTCTGAGATGGGTCACATATCAGTAGCATGCAAAACGCTGGAGCAGCAGTTGCAAGTGGCTCAGCAGTGTATGTCCCAAGCACATCTGAAGGCATGACACTCAGCTTCATCTCAAAATTGTGTGCTAGTCAGATGTTGTCTCCTCCCCATGTTTTTGCATGAAAAACAGCTGAAACTAATGCCAAATGAGGAGTTCTTCAGATAGTAAGGAATGAATTTCATCACATTTCCTGGATAATTTTTAGGTTGTGTCAGATTTCTTTCAAGATTTTGACAGGATCTATGGGGTAAGCCATGACAAAGAGACAAGTTTTATGTTCCTGAGCATCTTCAGACCAGGAGCTTGTCTGCTTCTTTCACCAAACAAAGTGAAGTTGGGTCAACTTATAACATATTTGGTTCAATATTTAGCTAAATGAAACTGAAGAAGTGAAACTCAACAACTGAATTCTCTCTTCTGATGTGAAATAAAAAACGTTAGAAAAAGTGGATCAGAACTGTCAAGAGCAGAGCTAGTTTCTCCTGCTCACTGGTGTGGGTATGAATCACAGTCCTTCTCTCCCTCATAAAGCGGGGGCTGAAGAAAGCCACTCATGATGCCGGGGACACAGTCCCTTGGGTGAAAGCAGAGCCTCTCTCAAAACTTGGTTCTTAAATTTCCAACATTGCAAATCAAGGTGAGACTTGGTATGCTGTCAGCTGACAATTACTATTTTTTGCCCTCATCTCTGGCCTTGTTAGTTGAAATGAACTGGGAATTGTCAAAACTTCAAGCTTGTTGTTTACATTTACTTGAAAATACATATCTTGCCTTTAGAGGCTACTATATGTCTGCAAAGAAGTCTATTTTTTTCCTGTTGTTGCAAAAGTAATTTACCAGAATAAGTTTTTTTTTGTTTGTTTGTTTGTTTTTCCCGGAATGGTGCTGCTTAATCATTTTAAGCAAATGTGGGAAAGAACTGTCATGTGTCCTTAGTTTTGTAAAGAACCATTAAGCTTTAGACCTATTAGCTTGTGTTTGGAGGTTTCATTTGTCGCTCTTTGTAGTTATAATATTAAATATTTATTGAAAAAGGAGTAACCATGAACTCCTTTCCATCAGTAAACAAGTGTCTCCTTCACCTTATGAAAATGGAGGATGGATGGTTCTTCAGTTAAACAACAGTGGATACACAGGCTGGCTGAACACATTTAATCTGAAAAGTGGAACATCTGTTCTGCCTCTCAGATTTCCTCAAGGAACCCCTCTTTTAAGCTATCACAGTTTTACATTCTGCCAAGGATTTTATTTATCACTCTGACACGTTCAAAATTGCTAACCTGAGGTCCATCCAAACTGTACCAAAGTAACTACAGTACCTGAGGGGTTTTATACTTGGTTTTCTATCTTAAAGTTTGTAAGCATCTCTTTTCCCATGAGTATGTACACAACTTACATAAGTAATTCTCTTGTGTCCTTTCTTATCAGACGCATACAGAATTCATTTGTTAATAGTGTCTGATTTCCTTTTAAGCATCTCTGTTTTGTGATTCTTTACATTTTTTTTTTTAAATACAGCTTCAATTCTAATATTGGCTGACACTGCTGTGATCTTTTATAGGCTTTTATTGTGCAATTAACATAAAAAGTAAAAAACCAGAAATGCTAACTTCTGACAATTCAGATGCTTAAGAAAGTCACAGAGACTTTCAGCACATGCCCATGTCAAATTATTTCTCTAATAGTGAGTTATTATTTATCTTTTCTGACATAATGTTTCTTCCATATGTCATTGAACATACTGGTTTTCAACTACTTACTAAGAGACAGATTGTCGAAAGGATTCAGCACCCACCTGCAAAAAGAGCATTTTTCAAGACCTTAAAAACTCACCTTTGCAGTACTTCAGTCCAGATTTTTAAATAAACACAGGACCCAACTCCAAGTGCATGAGAATTTAGGTACCTCTACTGATGCCCCAATGGGAGACAAGTATTTCTGATAGTCTATTCATATGTGCTTTTCTTTAACATTAGGCTCCTAAAATAGTCCTGAAGGAAAGATGACTTACAATGTTAAATTCAACAGTCAAAATAAGTCCTGGATTCCATCTGAAAAATCTGTTCCCATACATGGGAATCACTTGAAGCTCTGACAGTCTAAGCTTTTATTACATCTGACTGATTTCTGGTACAGAAATTAATAATATTAACCTTTAATTAGACATGGCAAATTAGCCTATTGTGTAAACTTCAACTCTAGCAACACACCTGAGCCTGACCTTTAAAACACCTACCTTTTCAGTTGGCTCCTTTTCAGTGTTACCATCAGTCTCACTATTTGTCTTTCTAACTTTCATCATCCATCTTCATTGAGAATGGTTTTGGTTGGGGAAGAATGGGAATTGAAAGTTGAGCTGGTGGGGGATTGAAGAGGTATCTCAACCAGAGATAGTCCTTATCACTTTAGGGAAGAATAGTCCAATAGCACCAAGCTATATTCCTTTCTTTGCCTAGAAAGAAAACTACTTCACTTGCTGCATCTGATGTCTAAGGACTTTGCTGTTCATACACCTTGGCTAAACTCTCAAGGCATGAAATAAGAGCAGAAAATTCAACATATTAAATTTTTTTCTTTTTAAAATTTTAGAACCTCAAAGCATATTCCAGACAGTCTAAATGTGAGAACCAGGACCTCTTCATTTGTAAAGCACGTGGAGGAAAATGTTGATATGCTAAAATCTCATGTTAAACAGATAATTTTGCAATTATGCTTGCTTAGCTGTTTTCTCTTCCCCTCTCTCAGTATCTATTAAGTGCAAATGAACATGATATGTCTGATCTTTGAAGCACAGTGTATAGGGAAAAATCTTTTAAATGAGAATGTACTGCACTGTCAACCCTTTCTCCTGTTCCATCATGTTTAAGGACAGCTGATTTCAAATTGCCTCAATCTGTATTCTATAAACAATCATTTTCTCAGGAGAATAGGGAAATGGTTAGTGGTATAATGACATTTATTATTTTGGCAGTATTGGTTAAATAGGATTTCTGTGAGCATTCTTATTCAACAGAAATTTGCAAATTGAGAGAGAGCAGCAGATATTTACAGCTTCATAAAAGTTTTTTCATTTCCTGATCTCTCTTACTGCTGAGTCTGGGCTTTTAGTTTGCTTATCACCTACCACCTGTGCTCTGGGTACAGCTACCCAGGAGAAAGGCCATTCAGCTCCCAAACCTAGTTTCACATGTCAATTAACGACATTTTTTGTCTTGTCCAAAACACCATACACTGCATATCTGAAATGAACCATGAGGAGCTGGGTAAAAGCAATTTGGAATAGGATTTCAGTTGTGTGGAGTTCATCCATCTATACTTACACAGGCACCCCTAGAATCTCCACAAATAAATGATTGATTTACAGAATAATGTCAAGTTTTATGACACCATGAACATGAGTGTTGAGAAGGAATTTTTGATGCTGTCATTCATGCATCTGAAAATCTGTTTCCTTCTTAATTTTTTTCCTTCCACAGGCAGCTGCATGTTCTCCCTAATTAATGAATTGCCCTCAGGTTACTCACCCAGACACATCTAATCTATCTCTGTCCAAAATGACTAAACTCTGAACTGCATTAAAGATGCAAAAGGCCACAAATTACTTTCTTGGTCTTCCCAACTAGAAAATCACTGCTTACTGAATGGCATTATCTCCATGTGGCATTCAGGGTGATTTCATCACCTCAGGGCCGAAGCTTACAGTAGAAATGAAGTAAAACATCTACTGCTAAAAAGTTTCTCACTTCAGATTCCAGTTCAGCAGAAGAAATGTTCACTTCAGATTTAAGCTTATAATAATACCAGGAATGCAATAAAATGTGTAAGTATGCAGTTCCTTCATCTTTAAAGTACTTTATAAATATTAATCAATCTTTCTTAGAACAATTTCCAACTGAAGTTATGTGATTAAGATGAATGTTCAACATACTGTTACAGAAGGGTATTTTTTTTTCCAGACCTTATAATAGACCTTATATAAAAGTGTGTGCAATTAGCATATAAAATGAAATATGGATAAGTACATGTCAACTTTAATACCATCTGACCAGTTATAAAAATAAGGATATACGCAATATTCATGTGAATTTTACTGTTCTTTTCTTACCCGGCTTGATATTGTTTCCTCCTTAAGGCCTCCAAGAGGCTTGTAGGTTAAAAAAAATCACTTCGTGCTCTTCTGTCTGCTATAAAAACGTCAACAGTACTTGATAGGCTGAGGAATTGGAAATGATAGTGCTGAATGTGAATTCCCTGCAGGAGTGCAAGCAGCAGGAATGCTTGTTTATCAAAGTTGAAGGAAAAAAAATGTCCGTACAATTTGACCTCTGTTTCAAGTGTGAACACCACAAGTGAAGTAGTTAACACTGTAGTAATATTGTGGGTTAGCTGGCAGGCACAAATTTGGCCAGAGACATTGGGCTTACATTTAACAGAAATCATTCCCTATGATCTCTAGCTGGAATTTGCCAGTGAGACCAAACCTTATTAAACCTCCAAACCATAAAAAATAGAAGCGTAAAAAACCACAGTTATGTACTGCAAAGTGGTATGCTGAAAGAGACAAAAGAGCAAACTTGGAGATGGGGAGTTTATTTCCCACTTTGAGACTAATTTCCCTGTATAATCACAGGGAAAGCAATCTCTTTTGTGCCTACAGTTCCTCATTCATGCCTGTCCTCTCTGTTCAGATTGTGAAGCTTTTGGATGAGAGCCGTTTCAAACAGGTGCATACAGTGCCTGGCATAATACACTGCCTGTACTAGCCGGTACATTGTGATTGGATCATAACACGAATAAAAAAGTGAGGGGAACATTAAGAAACTCTCTGTCAGTGTAATAAGCTAATATTGGAAGAACATTTGCTGTTCTTCATTTGTTTTAGAGTAACATAAGTTAGAAATGTGAATGAAACAAACCCTTCACCTATTTAGAATGCTTAAACCCTTCACCTATTTAGAATGCTTAAAGGCTTTTGCTAGTTTCAGAAGTTTGCTTTTCAAACATCTTTTGATCAAGTCATATGTGCAAGATAAAACTAGAACTTCTTAAAAATAGATTAGAAGAGAATGAGTTCTGGTGAATGGTACTTTGAAAATGTGTATTTTTCACATTGGAAACGCAAACTACTGGAAATGGAAACTACGAAAATTGCCTGTTTGGGAGAAACAGATGTGATACTGTAGTGCTTCTCCGATTTCTGAACTACTTTCCTGCTCCTTTTGTAAAAGGTGCCTTGAAAATCATAAACTCCACAGCTAGCATGCTGGTAGCCTTATTTTATTACCCCTCCTGATTGGCAATTCTGAACTGTTGTTACTGTTGCCATACTGTATACTGGCTACCACTGCATATTTCTGCTTTTCTAGTTATGTTTGGATTTCTGAGGAATAACTACAGTGCAAAGAATTTTGGACCTCAAGCAGTCACCCACATTTAGGACAGTGTAATCAACCCCTTGGGAAGATAATACACGAAAGCTTGATTGCTGGTGCCAATAGGGTTTCTTTCCAGGTCACTGCACAGGCTGAGGCCTGGAAGGTGGATAGTTTCCATTTTGTTTCTTTTTCTAGTCATTAAAGAGGCCAGCTTAGTCATGTCCTTATTTTAGACTTTTCCACATGATCCAGAGTTAATGTTCCTCAGATGCAAAACGTTCCATATGGATCTTTTATAGTCTTCAAAGGTCAGTGTGTTGCAGTCCCTGTATAGTTCTTTGGTATTGCACTAAGATGAGGTGGTTTTGCTTATTCTTTGGACACATTGTTTTAATCCTAAAAAACCCCCAAACCACCAGAGTTGAATTTTGTATTATGCATTTTGCATTTTTTATAACTATGTCTTACGAAAGGATATTCTCCAGTGATTGCCTCCGAGTTGATGATATAAGGTCAAAACATTAAAGCCCTTTTGGGATCCATTACTGCATAACATTGCAAAGTAACTTATTACTGACAGGCTGAATTGATTCTGAGCATCTGAAATTTCATTTTTACTAGCTGTCCAACCAGGCTGGCTACCCTCTGCTTGCCAAGGTATTGAGGTGAGCTGCGGGTTGCCCTCTTGTTAGAGATTAAAAACTGCAAAGCAGCAGCTGACCCATGGTTTTATCACTGGCATGATTATTTCTGGAAGCAAGATATTTTGGTGCAGGGTGCGTAATTTTTAGCTACTAACATCTTTGACGCTTCCTATTGAATGAACAAATAAAAACCTTTTTAAACACAAAATAAGCTGCTGGTTGGTACTGTTCCAATACAGTGGGCTCTGCCGACTGTATTACTAGTTTCTCTCAGCACAAAAGCTGACTGTAGCACATGATTCCTTCTCAGCAGTACCAGCACTAAGATCTTCTGTTTTTTTTTTCTTAACTGCATGCTGCAGTGGACAGAGCTGTAAGTAATCTCCAAAATATAGAAGACTGATAATTTATAAACTAATTGGCTGTTTTGACTTGCAAATTCCTATGCTGAAATTGCTCTATAGGAAGCATTTATACAAGTTTTATAGTAATGAGATGATCAGAATGAGAGCCAAGGGAGAAGTTTCAGGAGACAGAACTCTGAGTGCCTATCTCTTTTTAAGAAAAATTACTTCTCTAATTGCTGAGAGATGAAAGGGGTGCAAGTGGTGGCCCATCCATATGTTTTCCCAGAGACAGCAATGATAGCACTGTACTTGAAGTGTATGAGATGGGCACATTGCTCTCTGTGAGGCAACTTGCCTCTTAATATCGTCAAAAGTGGAGAAAAATCTGTTTTAGAAAAATCAGCTTTGTGCATCCTACCACCCAGTGCCAGGATGCTGATACACATAGATGAAGGGTAAAGGAGAAGAGGAAGAAAATACAGCAGAGAGTATTGACCACTTGGTGACATGACCTGGGCCATGGGCACCACATGCTAATGGGACTTGTACTCCTCTGAATACCTCTGGCAAATTTTCCCTACAGAAATTTTATATTATTACTGAAGCGAAGATCCATGTATTCAAATATCCATTTTGTGAAGAATACGTTTACAAATTGGTTTTAAAACTGTTATGGGAATTAGTCTCATGATACATTTTCTTACTCATGCAATTACAGAAAACATTTGTCTGAAGCCTGAGAGTAGAACAAGTGTGGAAAATAAAAAAAAAAATCAAAATTAGGAAGTGTCTTTCAGAGTTTGAAGACTCAAGAAGTTTTACAGGCAACTGCTGTCAGTGTTGCTTTTGTGTTGACAGAATCCTTTTAAAAGGTTTTGTGGTGCGAAAAGCTCCTTTTAGTGGGTTTTCATAATGCACTGGGAGAGAACAAGAAAATGTTTTTCTCACCATGGCTAGCCATGGAGCTCACTTAGAACATTGCGTACTCAACCCGGGAGATGATTTTCCGCACGGCTCGCGGGCAGAGCCAGTGGGATCAGTACTCGTGCCTGCCCCCACTCACCTTGGAGACCCGTTTGCTTCTTCCAAGTGCTCCTCAGGATGACTCAGGCCCCTTAATGTGCCTGAAGGAGATACTTGGGGTGAGTATCCCACCCAAAAGTGATAGATTGATGTCCCCATGGCTTGCAGGAGGCAAAGTGCTTTTATTCAAAGAGCATGCCTATGGAGCAGAAGGAGGGGTGGCTGCCCCCTGTGCCAGCTGTAGTGCAGCAGCTGCAAGGTGGCACGACCAGCTTTGTGCTTCCTCTGTGAAATGTCTGCCATAAAGTAGTGCCTGGCCACCTACTCCCACTGTGTGCTCATCTCCCCAGTCTGCAGAGCTGTAGATGGGGACTCTAAGGATTGCTGTGTGCAAAAGCCAGCACTGCTATGTCCTTAGGGCTGCTAATTCTCGGGCTGGTTAAAGACCAGCCTGGCTGTATGTCTGCTCCTACACAAATCCTCCTTTCCTGTTGCCACCCAGATGCCCTATGGGATGGCCACCACTTACTGTCTTACAGGGTCAGTAGCATCTGAAGACGCATCGCAAACACAGTAAAACATCAAGCCCTTGGCTAAGTTAGCCAGTGTCAGCTGGTGCGAGTGTACCCTGTGCCCGCAGCACTTGCGCGGCTGCAGCAGGTCCTATTCAGCGGGGGCTTGAGAGCCCAAACAAGCAGCAGATATTCCCAATTCAGGTCTTCTACTATCACTGCTCTCAACCTGATCTGTAACAGATCTAGCAGCCAGCAAAATGAGAAAGTCACTGACACAGGAGGCTGCAACCGTCTTCTGCACCGACACCTTGGTGATGCTATGGTGGGAGTACAATGGGGTTTTCCTCTTGCAAATGACCCCCTTCTTGGTATATTTGTGATACCTCTGTTGTGTATGTTGTGTCTGTGACATTCAGTAGGTTATGGCGGGCTGGGGGCAGACAGAACAGGATGGTAAAGACAGGACAGGATGGATGGATGCGTCTTGTACTGCTGTAGCTTTTGCCTAAGCAAAACAGAGTGGGGAGGAAGTGAGAGAGAGGGAATCTGGGTCTGGATTATTAAAAAGTGCATCACAGGACTTATTTGAAATAAGTTCATATGAACTTTACTGTATGTGCAATACTGCTTCATTCACAACCTGGGTTGTCCTGATAACATACTTTCAGGTGCTTTGTACAAATGATGTTTAGGAGTTTCTATTGGAGGTACAGCTTCTGTTGGTCCCCTCAGGAGAGTAGTGCAGAGCTCCTACCCCTAGAAAGTTTTCTTTATACCCCTGCCTTTACATTTCACTTAGAAGATAAACTGAGGGTGTAAGATAATGTGAAATAAACAGTTCCTATAGCCAGTACTATGCAGATGCCATTAACAGCCCAGTCCCGAGGAAGTCAACACTCCCATTCATTGTATTTACCTATTTAAAGCTTGCAGCATTTCTAACCAGGACTCCAGGCCATGTAAGGATATTAGCGACATGTAATAGTGCACTGGGAGTTGCAGGTATGCAGTGCTCAGCAAGAATAAGGCAGTATCTGTGAGTTAAAGCAACTGTAAGGACTTTGCTCACAGATCTCTCTGGAATTAAAGAACTGTACCAGCTTCACTCCACTTCACTCCTTCCACAAATATGTCCGAAAAGAGAAACCCACAACCCCCTCACTTTTTCTCCATTTCTTACTAGTTCAAAAAATTTGAGTTTAATATCTCCATGACCTTTCAGTTTTACATCTCTAACTGGAGCAGAAGAGCTATTTCCTTCTTCAAGATGAACTTCCCTTTCATTGCAGGCTCATTTAGGCTTAGGACTACTGTAGCACAGCACAGAATACAGCAAGGATTTAATGTTTTGCTGTGCTGTTCCCTGTTAACCATTCCTAAATTTTATAACCACAAATCATGCATTCTAGGGTGATTTGTCTCCGATGCTTTAGTATCTACAGAAATGGGGAGGAATGATCCTGAGAAAGTATTTACTATAGATTTAACTTCTTAAAACAAATACAGACTTTGAGAACAGGAGGAATCATTGGACATTTCACATCCTAATAGCAAGTTTATACTTTTAGTCTGTGGATCAATGCTTGAGAACTTCTGTCATCTTTCTAATGTACTCCAGTGACTGTGCTGACATTACCTGGTGCTGTGTTCCAGAACAGCAGTGCACACTATTTTTCATTAAGAAAAAATATAAGAAAAACTCATGATTCAGTTCTCCCTACTGCCTCGTCTTCCCCCAAGAAAAATCACAGAAGGACACCAACTATATTGAGTGTAATGACTAACAGTATTGTTTACTAATCAACATTGGAAGATGGGGAAAGATTTCTTTTGAAGGACAGCTTTTGGTCTGTTGCAAAATCTCCTTTGATTACTTTGCTCTCTGAGGATGAGTAATGCGGTTTTAATTATTTTTAGTTTAGTTCAAGGTTATTAATCATCTTCAAACTAACAACAACTACAGGAATTCACTAGTGTTTAATTCACTGTACATTTTCTTTTTTGGAGGCTTAGTTTTCTTTGACATTTCAGTGATGCTGATTTCTACATGCACTGGTGGAGACCATCACCCAACGGCTGCTATTTTGGGGGGAATGTCTTCAACAGAAATCACTTCTTATAGAGACTGAGTACTAGACTCCCCCGAATCCATGACAGAACTCATCAGCAGAGATTTACTTTATAGATTAATGGCACTGAGTGTTTGGAGGCAAGGGAGATGTTACTTCTGAGCAGTGAACCTCCACCCCTGGCAAAAAAAATGGAGTCTGATTACCAAAAGTGATCATCTAAAGTAATTAAGATCTTTGCCTTTGACATCAGTGGGGTCAGACACTTATTTTAGAGCTATTCTGCTTTTCAGTTATGTGCTCTCAAGGAAGTCACTGAATTTGCTGTATTTCATACTCTATTGGGTAAAATAAATGTAATATATTAATAAATATATGCCTTATAAGAGCATTGTGAGGTTAGTAGCAATGCTTTCAGATGAAAGTTGTTACATAATTGTAGCATATTTCATGAATATGTAGAACCAGCCATAAGTATGGGCATATCATCAGCTTGTCTTTCATCTAGAAAAAAAGATATTTTTTTTCCTAAATCTATGACATGGGGTTTTTAGTATAATTTTCTCAGTACTGAACAAATATTTGCCTCTTTCATAAGCAGAACTTTATACCCATATTTCAGTATTTACCTTGTAGTTCAGGTTCTGGGATAATTACATAAAAATATTCTTCACTAGGAATGGGAGGAAAGAAACAAAGGATATGTGGAAATGAACAGTACACCAGAAGCAATCCCTGGCCCAGAACAGAACTGGTAGAACTGATCTTAGAAGATAAGGTCAGAAGATATATTCCAAACAGAGCTGTTTACTTTCTGTGGAAGAGAGGTTTGAATAGATAATGTTCTTGACAATGACTTTCTTTTGAATGTCATTAAAAGATTTTTTTTTTCCCCAGAGAGGCAAGTGAAACACATAAAGGCAAGTTCCTTTGGAGTCCTTGTTAAAAAAAAAAATTAAAACAAAATCAAAACTAAAAAGCCAAACCACCTATATTTCTTAGCATTAGATATTATGATGTTATATCTATAACTCCTTGCTCTATTTATTTTCTATTGTGTTTCAGAGCAAATTTGTCTCACTCCCACATTTTAAATCAGAGAAGCTAACTGAAGGTATCTATCAAATTCATTTCATTTCAGGTACCTAAAACAAAACCAATAAATACATTTTAGAATAATCTCAAGTGTTGCTGAGACTTAGAAGAAAACTGTTTTAGCTGTAAAATTAAATATGTCAAAGAGTCGCCCCAAATTATATGCAATCAACTACTTTTTCTGAAAACCCATATAGAAAGTCAATAATATACTTGCACTTGGTAGCAAGAAAGCTCCAGAAAAGGGACTTCCACTACAGTGAAAAATATCAAAGTTTCAGGATTTTAAACATATCTACAAAGTTTCATAGTTTATTATTTTGTTGTTTCTGTTGACAAATCCAGTTGCCTCTGGAGATTCGACACAGATTTGGGGGTTGAAAGAGAAGGTTCAGTTCTGCAATGTCCTAGCAATTTCTGATTGTGTTGAGCTCTGAAAACTCCTATGAAATTCAAAAAGGATCAAAGGCATGAGTGTTTACATAATGAGCCCAATAGACACGTACCTGGAGTTACAAAATCACACAGGCATTTCTGCAGACAATCTTCATTCCTAATGAGAAAGGTCAATAAATCTAGTGCAGCTCTTTCTGAAATCGGTGAGAGCCCTTCCTGTGGCATTACAAGGGTCAGAGACTGATTTCTGACATTACAAGAGGCCGTTACAAACATCCAGTCTGACCTTTGCATAAAACAGGGCAAAGAATTTGGCTCAATAGCCTGGGATCTTTTAGAAAGACAGCAAGCCTGACTTTAAAGATTTTCAAGCAATGGAGATTGTAATCCAATTTTGTTTAAGTGATTAATTGCCTCAGCTGTTTCAGAAATACATTTTATTAGAGGATAGCGCTGGTTCAGGCCATAAGGCCACACACAGGAAATTCTTTGTGCTATCTTTAAATATAACAACTAAGAATCACCCATTTCTCTTTAGGCTAAGTAGACCCAGGTACTTTATTGAACCTAAATGAATAAAAAACTGTTTCAAAACAGTGATGCTGCCTTATAATTACAGGCTTTGGCCCTTAAACATCCCCCAGTGGGTCATGTATGTGGTTAGATATTCATTTCATGCTGTTTGATTATGGCACGTTTCAGAGCCCAGAAAGCCCAGAAGCTGGCAGTTAAATGCAATTGGGTGCTAAAATAGCCCCTGGTCTCACACAGCCAGAGAAGTGGCTGTCAGTATGGGCTGCTGATGGAGAAATCCAACCCATGGCCTCGCTGGGGACAGCCGCCGTGAAAATGTCCTGGTGCTTCCTGCGAGCCCAGTTACGACAGCAGCGTGCTGGCTCCTGGCCCCAGTGTCTGGCTCATGGCCCTAGTGTTTGCTGTTCCATCAGCTCCAGGCACAGAGGCCGGCAAGCCCAGCTTCCCAGTCTCATCCCACACCCTTTGCCCTTCTGGAGCGATGCACCTGGCCAAGCTGGGGCCCTCATATGCTACGACCAGATGCAGGAGCATTCCTGGTCACTCACTACACACAAAATGGGGAACTAAACCTCATGAAGGGCCCCCGTGCTCAGAGTAATTTTGGCTGTGGCCAGCATGGACTGCAGCCCAGCAAGACAGATGCTACACTGCAGGGTGCATGAACCACTGAGGATGGGCTTCTGTGCCCAACCAAATGTCTTTTCTCTTTTCCTTAATGAGACAAACTTCTCTCATCACAATACGCAGTTCTGATTGATATTTACTGTGCTCTGTGTGACCCGTCACTGTTGTCTTTAGCGTGGTTAATTGGAATTATTGAGCGGCTCCCGGCTCTGGCAGGCTGGGATTCACCCCTGTTGGGATGGTCCTCACCTGCCCGCCCTGGCTAGCTTCTGCACAGCCTCGCTCCCTTCAGACTGAATTAAGCTGCACTGTCAGGAGCCAGGGACCCTTCAACAGTTTTCCAGCAAAAGCAACATCAAATTAGTGTTTGGTAATAGGCTGCACACTGTTTTGTAATAAGAAAATATGGATGATTCTATTTATTCCCTCTCGCTCCTGCGATGATAAGAAATGTTCTAATTCATTATTAATTTGTTCCAACTATTTCTGGTAAATCTAAACTATGAATAACTTTAGCTATGCCATTAGCAGTACCTCAAAACTACAGATGGATTTTAGTTTCTGGACACAGTCATGTGGCAGTCCCACTGTTTCTAAAGGTGTACCCAAAATTCTGTCACATTTGGGTACAAAACTGGTACTTGCAGTTCACACTGGGTTCCAGTTGCATCTAAAACAACCTGGAACACAAAGATATTGTGGCCATCATTTGTGCAGTATAAATTATGGTAGCTTGGCATCATATTCAGTCTGCTTAAGGATTTACCCTCCCCTGAACACTGAACCAAATGGAAACGAGAGTGAGAATAGATGTAGACCTCCTGCCAGTGCTAAAGGCTTTTATTCTGTCATGCAGACTAGCAAAATCTTGAGCAGCACTTTGTAGGTTGCTGGCTTCAGTGTAGACTAGGCTTTTGGAATATTAAATCTTCAAAATGTGATTTTTTTGTTGTTGTTTGCCTTTTATAATTTATTTCTTTACTTTTCAAATATAAAAGATTTATCAAAGAACCATTGCCAGAAAGCATCAAGGAAAATGCTTTTTTTCTTCTCTTGTAGAATATAAATTTACTCAGGTGGAAGACAGGAGAATATAAATATATCTATTGGTTGTCCAAGGAAATTGTCTGTCACATGCACAGCATGGTGGTACCTTGGTGGTACCTCCTTGTGGAATCAAGTCCACCCTTTGGTCTTTCTTTCATCTAGAAAGTGCTTTTCTTGCCTTTGTGTTTGAGTGGGAATGACAATTCCTTTGCCTCTCTGTTGTAGTCATCTGGCTTTGTTACTGAAAAGAGGTAGGAGGACGCCCACCACCTAAGATTGAACGCTGTATTTCTGCGTGGGCAATCCCATGAGACGCTGGCAACCCACTGGCCTTGTCTCTCACCGTGAGCTCTAAGCAGTGTCAAGAGTGGGATGACTGCACTCTTGCAGCTCTCACATGACTGCCCCGGGAAATACTGTCCTGCCTCCTCACTTCAGAAGACAAAAGAAAAATAAATCCCTGCCTTTTTCCTCAGAATGCATATACCTAAGAATGTTTTTTAACTGTTTGCTTGTAAATATAATTAAGGTGATGAAAGACAGCAAGGAATTATCTGGAAGAACCTCACAAAGTCTTTGCTAATGCTTGGTAGTCACCTGTGAAGAGTCTGGCAAGGGTCCTGGCCACCAGACAATGCACGCCTCTCTCACATCTTGAGAGAGTTGCAGTCCTAGTACTGTCCCTGGTTGTTGCTCTCTATTTTTTCCATAGTTTGTACCTCCTGTCCAGAACATTCCTGGATGAGTAAACTGCCAGGATTACAGCTTTGCTCCCTCAGTCTGTGACAGACAAAAAGAAGCACACAGATGTATATGCTTTCCGCAGAGCGCCTGAACATACCGCTGCTTTTACTTAAAGAAGAAAGCACAGGAGGGAACAATTTAATAAAAGAAAAACCACTTTGCAAATGAGAAGCTTCAGTGCTCTCTGTCCTCGACCTGATTGCAGTCTAGCCTCAGTGAGGAAGTTGGGGCTTTCCCGCCTCCTCTGCGGGTGCTGTGTCTAAGCTGGAATGTCCACCAAGCCCTGGCTTCCCCTGCTTGAGCTTTAACAGCTTCTGTTCTTCTGCCAGGAGATGCCTTAATAAGCTGCTATTGGATGACCACAGATACATCTGAGTGACTCTATGAATGAGTTAATCTCCCCTCTGACCAGTCCCTTCTTACTAGGAGCTAGCCGGCCAGGAAGAGGAGGCTGGAAGGGTGAGAAAAGATGATGGCTGGCGTTATGTTCATAAGCTGGTGGAGACGTGCACTCACCAGCAGACCAGGCTGCGGTGGGTTCCCCAAGCCATCCTGGTGAGATAGAAGGCCTGGGGAGAGATAGTAACAAAATGATAAACACTTAGTGTGTGTGTGTGTGAGAGACAGCTGGGTTGGCAGGATTATTTGCTTTTGAGAAAGAAGAATTCAACCTTCCCTATATTGGCAGAAAAACATCTGCCCTTTCATGATAAAATTACAGATTCCAGGTCGGTCAATCTTCCAGATTCCCTTTAAAATACACAACTAAGGTGGGACATACTGAGAAAACATGAATATAGTGGGTGGATATCCAACAAGTGTGCATGAGATATCATCTGGTTTTATGGACCTATAAAGTTTCAGACAGTTTGATAGATTACTTGTGGCATTTTTTTATAGAAATATGCATAATCATGCAAAAGAAAGGGGTTTTCTGAAGAGTGGAAAAGATACCCATCATGGTACATGATGAAATATGCTCCTTTGAATTAAACCTGTGGCAGTGGGTTTTAGAGCAGTCAGTCCTGGTCAGGCTTAACAAGGCTCAGAGGATGTAAGCTCCTCTAGAAATATCCACAGAATTATAATGCTCTAGTTAATAAAAGAGATATTCATAATAGCATAGTCAGGTAAATTAAAAGGTCTATTTTAATCTGGTAGGAGGAAGATGAAGGAAATTCTGCCAGTGAAAAACCTACTTTTCTTCAGATGCTGCCTTAGGAGTTTGTCTTAGGGGCAAGTATTCTAAACCTGAAATCCCCCTCAGCCTTGAAATGACAGTTATCTAGAAATTTACTTATATGCAGAGACCAGGTTTAAACCTTTACTTATTCAGCCTAAATGGCAATCATGTCATATACATATTCATGTTGCACACGCACACCTGTGAAGCAAACTGAGATGCTATGAGACTTTTATTGGCATGAATCATGTGTGACTTACTCGCTCACCCTAAATGACAACTTAGTTCTTGCAAAGTGTCCTGACATCGCTCCTGCGTGTGCAGTGACAACGGGCCACTCTGCAGGGTATGAAGCTTCTGGTCTGTTTTGTGGGAATCTGTACCTCTGTGCTGCTGATGCCCGGTATTTCAGGCATCCTGCTACTTTCTGTAAGGATCTCGGAGAGTGGGGAGGGAAGAGAGGAAATGAGGCAATGTAAATAAAAAAGTGTATTGCCCATGATTCTGGTCTCTTTGGAAAGAGGGAATATTTCTTTCCCGTTCTTAAGGCTGAGTGTGAAGTTCAAGCCTGCAAACCGAAGTTATCCGCCTAATCCCTGCCACGCTTTTTCTAGAAAAGCCCATATTTACACTCGTTACGGCAGACTCATTGCAAAGGAAACAAAAACCCCACCCCAAAACCCAGCAGCCCCCACAGCCCGGTGGTAGAGGGCCACCCTTCCCCTCCACCAGCCGCTTTCACAGCCGGGGCTGGGAATCCCAGCGGGGACGGCGGGGACTCTCCCCAGTCCACCCCAGCCTGGGGGACGGGGCACCCCCCGGCCCACCCGACGGCGGCGGCGACAGGCGCGCTCTTGTCCGCGCGGTGGCGCCCTCCGCTCACGGACGATCCGCGTTGGCGCAGCGCCCGCCGCTTCCCCCGCTCCGCGGGCGCGGACGCGGAGCGGAGGGAGCGGCAGCTGCCGTCGGTAAAGCCCAACGAGGTCCTTTCTCCTGCCGGAGACCCTCTCCGGTCCTGTCACCTCCTCCGCGCCTCGGCATCTCGTCGGTGGCCATTTCTACAGGAATAATTCATTGACGTTAAATTTCCTTTATCTCCGGAAAATTAGGAAACCTTAAATGCTCGTAATAGAAATGTAATTATATGGTGTGTTTTTTGTTGTCGTTGTTTTTGAGAAATCGATGTGGGCTCAAATAACTCATCAAAGCATGTTACACCAAACCCATTCAAATAGGAAACAGGAGAACGAAATTATTGCTGCTTCCTGAACTCTCTGCTTATGATCCCAATAATTAAAATGTGCAGTAATGGCTCCTGAAGCCTGTATTTCTTTGGGTAATTCTCGGAAATGAAGGTCTGATTTTCGGCCCCTGAGGGAGGAGAGCGCGGAGACGAGCGCAATCGCAGCGGCCGGGAGCCCGCCGGTGGTCCGCGTCCGGCGCTCGCCGCCCGCCGCATCACTTGGGGGAAAATAATCCCGGCGGCGGGGAACTCCCCAGAGAAGGGATTTCCCTCCCAGTCCCTCCGGCAAATCCACTTTTTTTTTTTTTTTTTTTTCCCCCCCTTATGGCGATCCTCCTCCCTCCCGCTCTGCCAAGCGCTGCGAGTCTCACATCTGTCTCTGCACAAGGCGGGGAGGGGAGACGGTCGGACTGAGGGAGGGGGGAAAAGCTGCCCCCACCGCCCCCGGGCCGCAGCGGCCGCGGGTGGGACCCTCCCCGGGTGGGACCCTCTCCGCAGAGCAGCCGTGTCCCCCGCGCCCTGCGGCTGCCGCACACGTAGGGCGGTTACAGCGCTGCTGGTTTCCCCGTGGGGAGCCTTGCGTAATGAGAACAATATTAACAATCCTTAAAAAAAAAAAAAAAGGGAAGGGGGGCTCAGGAAAAAAAAAGGGGGGACTCCTCCTATCCCCAAATGTCCGTGGAAGTGGGGGTTCCGCACCGGGGCTGCTCCACCTGCGCGCTCAGTGTCAGCCCGCGGCTCCGGCGCTGAGTGAGCTGACTCCGCGGAGACACGCGGAGCAAACCGCGGAGCAAAGCCACGGGGAAGCCCGCTAAGTTCTGGGACCCAAAACCCACCACGAACTGCCCTCCTCCGCCTCCCGGTCCCTTCCCACGGCAGGTAAAACTGGCTCGGGGCGAGCATCCTTGTAGGTTTGTGGGATAGGTCGTGGGGATTTTCTGTGTGTTGCTGTTTGGTTGTTTTTTTGTTCCCCCCCCCCCCCTTTTTTTTTCGAGGGGGGAAGTGTGAGCTGGTGTTTATGACTCCTGATAAGCTCATCTTTGAGGACGACACAGAACTGTGTTCCTTGAGGAATTGGGGTGGTGACGTATTTTCTGATACCCGATTATTACGTGACTGGGGGAAAAAAAAAAAAAAAAAAAGCATTTGATTCATGAATAAAAATCCGGACACCACCACGGGGGCAACAAACAATATTGCCCGTCCTCTAAGGTAACAAGCAGGCAAATGTTTACGAAGAGGGCTCTTGCCGAAGCGGGGTGTTTGCAAAGATTTTGTTGCTAATTGCGTATCAGACGGAAGGCTGCGGAAGGCTGGTCAAGTTTGGAGCCACCGAACAGGAAGAGAAGAGGAGAAGGCTGAAGGCGCTCAGTGAGGGGAGAGATCTGGGGAAGACAACATCGCACGCAGCCAGCCCGCGGCTCCCCGCCTCCGCTCCCTCCCGGCCTCGCTCCCTTTCCCCTTCCCCTGCGCTCCCTTCTCCAGCGACATCTCGATCCATCCCTTTTTCTCCCTTCCCTTGCAGACTCCACTCCAGATCCGTGCTGCTACCTGAAAACTTTTTTCCTTTATCTTTTCCCCTTTCCTCCCCCCCTTTCTCATTTTGGAGTGGATTCCCCTAGAACCAGCAAACAACTGCTGCTTTTGCGTCTTCTTCATCCTGCGGGTCCTTCGCCCATCGCAGAGGCAATGCCACGAGGGTTTTAACTCCTTTCGGCCGCAACGTGGGAGGCAGCTCTTTTTTTTCCTCCCCATTTTGAGTCTTTTTTTTTCTTTTTTTTTTTTTTCTTTTTTTGACTTACCCTTTTAGTTTCGCAGCCAAACGCTCTTAGTGCCGGGTGTTTAGAGTTTAATGGTAAGGACATGAGGCAACTCTCCGGGCCTTCCCGCAGCGCTCCCGGGGCGGGCGGGCACCGACGGGGCGGGCGGCAGCGCTCTGCGCCGGGCACCACCCCGCGCCTCTCCGAGCCTCTCCGCGCCGGCACCCGGCTGCCCAGGGCTTTTGGCCCCAGCGGCCGTGCTCCCTCCCTCCCTCCCTCCCTCCCCCGCAGGCTCGGCCGGGGGCTTGGTGGGTCGTGGGTAGATTTTTTGTTGTTGTTGTTTTTTTGTGGGTTTTTATCTTTTTTTACAGCGGTTTTCCTTTCCCTCCTGCATAGAGTGGCAATGTGTAGCAAAGCGCTCCTAGCACTCCTGGTCTATGGCATAATAATGCACTGCAGCGTCTACTGCTCACCTGCGGCCGGACTCCAGTACCCGGCGCTCAGGTAGGTCCGTCCCCCTCCCGGGGGCTCCGTCGGGACCCCTTCAGGCTCCCCCCTTCCTGCTCCGGCTTTGCTAAGGGCATGGCAATCTTACCGGGAAGGAAAGTGGAAGGGGACGGGGGGGAAGTCACCAAAAGAAAGGCGCTCCACTTCGGCTGTGTGCCCACCCTCTCCTTCCCGGGACAGAAGCCGCCGGGAGGGTCGGACAGGGAAGGGGGTCGCCCCCGGCTGCCGCTCTGCCTTCCCCAGGACCACTCTCCGGGATCCCGCCGCGGTTACTGTCCTGTCCCCAGGGAAAGGGGAACCCGCTCTGCTGCGTCTCGGCGAGAGAGGGCCGAGGTCCTGGCCGCCTCTCGAAGGGGCCCAGCAGCTCCCCCCCGCCTGTCCCCCTCCCTGCACGGGCCCCGACGCTCTCCCGGCCGCTTTCGGTTGTCCGCATCGCCTGCCCGGAGCGGGGCGGAGGGCACACGGGTGCGCCGCTGGCTGGCTCGTGCAGCAGCCCTGGCACTGAGGGGGATTCTGTCCCTTCCCCCGGTTACCTGTCTGTGTGCGACCACGCTTCTCAAGGGGAAAGAGGTGGCACAGCGTTGCTCGGTTGTCTGTATCTGCCCGAAGTTGTTTCGCTGGGATCCAGCGCGGGCGGATGCCTATGCCGTCCCGTTCAACCCGGGAGCCGGGGGCATTTGGGACCCACCGTGTTTGGGGCAGGAGTGGGGGACCCCAGAGGCGTCCGCACAAGAGGGTTTTCCGTGATGGGCCGTGGCTGGGGGCGCGGGGCAGCCGGTCTGGGACGGCCGCTGGCAACCCGGTCCCACCCTGCTCGCAGCCGGTTTGGGAGAGCGGTGTTGCTGGGCTCGGGGGTCGTTTTGGGCTCGGTGCTGGTGTGCTGCCCCGGAGGCGTTTAGGTCTGTTCCGGGGGCCCTACAGGGGACACCTCCATGCGGCTGGGCTCTGAGCGGGGGGCGTTGCCGGGCGCGTGGGCCTGTCCCAGGAGGGTGTCCTTTTTGGGGCTCCGAGGTGTCCTTTTGCACGAACCGGGAGCCCGTCGGGGCTGGATCAGAGCAGCCCCTCGTCTGCCCGGACAGAGGGGCTGCAAAGCAGCGGGGTTCGGTGGCCTGAGGAGCCATTAGCCGGCAGCAACGCGGCTCCCTTCATTCAAGTGCCTGAATTAGCAGGAGTGAAACACTTTAGCGGCATCTATTATTAATACCTCCACTAAAGCTCACAGACAAAAATAGCTGCCTGTAACGTACAATGACCTACATCGTACTGCAGAGAGGGAGGCAGAGAGCGGAGGGAAGGGGGGGGGACAAAACCGGCGAGATCTCAAAGGGCAGAGGCACCATTCAACGAAAAACAACGGGTGAGGCCTCCTCTCCCCCGGCCCGGCGGGCGCTGCGGGGAGGAGCGGGGCGCGGTCCCCGGCCCTTGGGGCTGCCCTCACCGTGAGCCCGATATCCGCCGGGGAGGCGGCTTGGCTCCCGCCCACCCCTGGCACAAAAACGCATGTGTGCGTGCGTGTCCGTGTGCGCGGCAGCCTGCGCGCGCGTGTGCTCCGCTCCGCTCGGTTGGGGAGGCACCAGCCGTGGCAGTGACAGACATGGGCTGTTTGTCGGGCCTGGGAGGGGGACAGGGGTGATGAGGGTGGGGGATGTTTGGGGCTTTTCTCGGAGCACGTTTGACGGCGGGTGTGTTCCCTCCCCCGTGGTCCTGCCCCGCAGAGGAGGCGGAGGGCGGGGATGCGGAGCAGGCGAGCGCAGGGAGGGAATGGGGGCAAACGGACGGGGCTCCCGGGGCGGCCGGTTCAGGTCCGCCGGCGGATGGCCACCAAGGCAGGTGGGAGGGCGGCGGGGAGCGGAGCGGAGCGCCCCGCGGAGCCCGGCTGACTCCTTCCCCTTGCTGCTTTCGTTGCCAGGCTGGAGGATGAAGTCTACGACGAGGACGGGAACACCCTGCAGGACTTCGCCTATGAGCACGAGCCCCTCGGTATAGCGAATCCGTCCTCCGTGATCGGCGAGATGTATACCTTGTATTACCCACCGGAAAAGAGGTGACTGCAACTCGCGGGGTGTCGGGCGTGAATTTGGAGCCGGGAGCAAAACGGGTCTGGCCGAACCGATTGGGGGAAGTAATAGTAGTAGTAGTAGTAATAATAATAATAATACCACCACCCAAGAAGCCAACAGCAACAACAACAAAAATATCATCCCGAACCCAAACAAACGAGCACGCTGCCCAGGTGCTGGTGCCCAGTTTACAGCCTAGAAGAAATGGCAAAGCCGCCTTACCTCCAGCAGTGCGGGGGAGGGAGCGGGGGAGCAGCCCGCGCTGAGGAGGGCTGGCGATGCTCCCGCAAAGGGAGCAGAAACGCCCAGCCAGCGCGGAGCCGAGTGAGTGCGGCGGAGAGGGGTCTGGGTGGGGAAGAGGGGTCCCGGGGTGGCGCGGGGAGGTGCTGCCACCCCCTCGCCGGCCGGGAGGGACGGTCCCCGCCACCGCCCGGGCTCTCGCATCCCGCCGCAGCCGGCCCCCGGGCCTCGCCGCTCATCCGCGGGCTCTTCCCTCCGCCCAGGCACGCCGATGGGATCTTCAACAAAGCCTACAGGAAACTCCTGGGCCAGTTATCCGCCAGGAAATATCTGCACTCCCTGATGGCCAAGCGGGTGGGGTAAGGGTCTCTGCTCACTCTTTCTCTGCGGTGGGCGTTGGTGCTGCCGGAGCGGAGGCGCTGAAAAGGCCGCGGCCGGAGGGAGGGAACAAAGCTGCTCGGGCCGGGGCGGGGGATTTGTTGCGCCGGCGGCGGTGGGGCTGAGGGAGTCCGGCTGCCTAAACGTCAGCCACCCCCGGCCGCGGCTCCCAGCCCTTCCCCGTTGTCAGCGCAGGCGTTCACGCAGGTTTCTTTGGTTTAAGACGCTTGGGCATATATATATATATATATAGATACACACACACATATGTATATATGTGTGTGTGTATCTATATATTTATATATATATATCTATAATTTCTTGCAACCGCTGATCTAAAATTAAGAAGTTGGGCAGCCTCCCCGGTCTGGTGGGGTGGGACCAGTTTGTCGGAAGCGATGACCGAGGGCTGGTTTGAATCGGGGGTTCTGGGCAGCAGCCCTGCACACCCCCCGGCGCGGCGCCGGGCGGGCTCCCCGCGGCTCCCCGCCGCCGGCAGGGCAGGGGCTGCCCGGTGCCACCCGCTGCCCTTCGGCAGTAGGGAGCACGCTAATAACGCCCCGGGGAGAGCGGCCTTCCTTGCCGCAATGAATAATTCATGGCGAGGAGATACTGTCTCTGCCTCTGCCGGCTCCTGCGCGCACCGCGTCGGGGCGGGTTTCAGCGCGGCCTTTGTCTCCCCGCGCATCTTCCGCGCAAGGTGTTGCGCCGGGGGTGGGGGTGGGGGGTGCGGAGGGGTGCGGAGGAGGGGCGCGGAGCAGCCCCGGCTGATGCTGCTGTGCTTCTGGGTGCTTGCAGCGGTGCCAGCGGCGGCCTGGGGGACGAGGCGGAACCGCTGACCAAGCGGCACATAGACGGCATCTTCACCGACAGCTACAGCCGCTACCGGAAACAAATGGCTGTCAAGAAATACTTAGCAGCCGTCCTGGGGAAAAGGTATAAACAAAGAGTTAAAAACAAAGGACGCCGAGTAGCGTATTTGTAGCGATGAGTAACCAGCCACTCCTGTGTATACAAAGTCCTGAGAGAGAGAGAGAGAGAGAGAGAGAGAGAGAGAGAGAGAGAAACCCAACAACAACAAAATCTAAACAAAAACAAAAGTCATTTCCAAACTGACTGAACAATCACCGCTCCTGTGTTATCTAAACATGTATTTATGTATGAAGTAAAGCCATTAAATGAATATTTTGATAATAATATTGTTTTTCTTTTGTACAAAAGCACTAGAGAAACGCACAGATCTACTTTGTGGACCAATCATTAAGTTATATATAATATATAAATATATATATATAAATACTAGAACGAATACTAAAGAACAAATCTTCATATAAAGCCTGCACAAGAACAAGAATTCGCCTGAGCTGTTTATGTTTTTATATAAAATAAATAGAAAAAAAAGACAATCATTGTTTTGAATATTACTCCTATTTTTGTAACGGAAATTAAAAGGATAGTATTTTTATCCACGACAGGGTCGAAGACATTAATTTTCACCATTTGCTACTGTACATAGAGAAGGATGCCCTGCTCCCAGGGGATTATGAGGAAAATGATTTGGGAGAATTGGTGAAGCAGATTCTTCCCCCGGTGAGTCTCAAGGCAGGCTCCTTTGCCACTAGCCTCTCTGAAGGGGCAGCGTCCCCTTTCCTCTAGATTTCGATTTGTTTTTTTCCTCCTGCTTTCTTTGATCCCAACTGTATCTGTATTAGTGTCTCCTCAAACAATGAGCTAAGAGGATAATTCTCTTGTGAAAAAAACAGCTCGATCCAAATTGTACATTTCTATTGCCTGTTGGAGGGAGAAATAGTTTTAAAAAAACAAGCCAAAGCAACAACAACAACAAAAAAATCAAAACAAAACCAAAAAAGCCAAATCCACCCCTTGAATCTCGAACCAGCAGCAAGGATAGTAAGTACTAAGCCCCGTGCACTGCTCTTCTGGCTGGCCGGGCAGAGTTGCAGAGCAAAGCGAAAGCGGAAACAGGACCCGTTTGGGAAGAGTCGGGAGGTGCGCGGGGGCGGCCCCGCCGCGCCCCGGGACAGAGGCCGCAGGGCCGAGGGAAGACGAGGCGATCTCACCTCCGATCCGCTACCCAACTGCCCTGGGCAGCTCGGTACTGGACCTGGATGCAAAGTACAGTGTGTTACTCTCCAGTGCTGTCCATGCTTCTCATCATGTGTAATGAGCAGGGTTCTCGCCTTTGCATTTTTTGGTCGGAGTTGCTCTTTTCTTTGATTGTTTTTTTTTCTTGTAGACCCTCCCGCCTCTCATCGTCTCTTCGCACTTTTCCCAGTTCTGTTTAACCCACCGGAGTCACCTTTTTTGGGTTATGTTCTTTTGGGGAAGAAAAAAAAAAAAAAGAAAAAAAAGATTGTGAACGCTCTCTCACTCCTTTGTTCTGTTTTAAGCAAGCTCTTATTGTACAAGTTTAGGAACCCCTGTTGTAGCTACCACTAAAGAATTATGCACTACTACGAAAGTTTTTGTTCCTTGTTTATTGAGTTTGGAGGTAAAATGTATTTTTCTACATTCTGGCTTATTGCTTAGTAAAATTTATTTCATAAAACAAACTTTTGTCATAAAAGAATGTGTAGTGTTCACCTGTGGTCCGGTTTCTAACAAGATAAACCATTTTCACCTCATCTCTCTATGTACGGACTCCTGTCTTAACGTCTGCCCGGGGGACAGTAAAGCGGCAGCGAACCTGGCCGGGGGCCGGCCCCGTCCCTCCGCCTGGGCAGGTGGCGAAAGAGGACACGTAGGTACCTGCTTCCTTCCAGCTCACCACACAAACCTTAGAGGAGTCTTTCCAAAGACACAAAACGAGCCCCGCATTCAAGACGCCGGAAAGCAAACCCCATCCCCCTCAAAAAAAAAAAAAAAAAAAAAAAGTCGCGGGTAAAAGCCCCCTTCTCCGGCCGGGCAGAGAGAGCCGCCGGGGAGGAGAGGGGAGAAGAGGCTCGGGCAGAGCTCGGCGGGGCGGGCAGCCGCTTGTCCCAGCTGCCCGGGCTGCACCAGCAGCTCCGCCCGCCCCACCGCCGCTGCCGCCCGCCGCTGCTGCTCGCCCGCCGCCGGCCGTGCGGGCTCCCGGGCGGAGGGAAGCGGGGGGCAGTTTGCAGCTTTCGTGCCTTCACCTTGTAAATCGCCACGAGTTCACGAATGGCTATTCAGTGGCCCTACGATGCTGCAACACATCGGCTTGCGTTTTAGTCGTACTTCTGTTCTTTGGCAATGGGCAGAGTTCGCTGTGTTCGTGTCGGCTGTGGTATAATGACATAGGGCTCTCTTGACGTTTTATTTATGGCCTTATCCGTTAGAGTTCCGTGGCTAGTCGCAAGCATTATGAAGTGATCACCTAGCTTATTATCCTTTGTATTATTATTTTTAATTAATTTTTTTCTTTAGAAACGCCAACAGCCTTACCAAAATTTGAGCAGATTTGAGATACGGTCATAGTTTAGGTAGATGTTAGTCTCGGAGAACTTATTTTGTGTGCAAATGACTATAAAAAGAACTTAAAGTATTATTACACACATGATATCTATAACTAGGACTTTGATAACTGTTATATATAGTGTGTAAAGTTTGTATTAATAAATTTTTGTAAACAATGCAATTTCGTCTAATGTTTGGGGGAGAGAAATCTAGAACCTAACAGTGAAAGCTGCATTTATTTATTTATTTATTTATTTATTTATTAGTTCATTTTTAAGCAGCGTTATTCTGACTTTTCTTGCCTGGGATATGTTTTTATGAGGTCTCCACATTTTATCTCCAAATAACCTCTAACATTTTTACCGATGGCTACTCCTCTGTTTGAGTAAACTGGACAGAACTGCTGAAGTAAAGAGCCCAGTTCAGTAATACTCGCTAAAATATGCAAACCAAAACAGTCGGTGCCTATCGTCCATTCCTCTAACAATTCCTGTGCTTACAAGCCGTTTAGTTTAAGCAAAATCGGTATGTTTGATGAGATCTCACCTAATCCGCTTTTGATGAACATCCTGTATATGATAATGTGCATCCCAGCGTCACCTGGCTTGGGCAAGGGCAGTATCTTTCTTTGGATTAAAAAAGTACTGGGCTGTCCTAAAAAATGATACTGCAACACAAGAAGGAGTTACCTAGGTTCTACAGGGTAGGAGGTGGCTACAACAAAAAAGCCCAGGCAGGGTAGTTTGTCGGCACAAAGCAGAGGTCAGGATATCCGACCTTTAATCTTCATTTTAGTTTAGCAATAGCTGCTTATGTTTATTATTTTTATTGTAGCTCAAGTATGTTGGAAAGTAACAGCAATTTAGTTTAAACTATATTTCCTTCTAAGATCATACAATTAAAAAACAAAGCACAGGAATTAAATGACAATTTCCTAGCAATTTATTTTTCAAAACTGTAGGTCCAGGATTTGAAACAGACTGGTCGTATCCTCTCTGCCACAAATTCACCTTCCAGGCTAGTTTCAACAACACTATTTTACTGACTAACTCGAAAACACGGGGAAAACTTAGAAAGCAGGTGATCTCCGTGGTATGTGTTAGGAATTAGTACAAGGTGAGATGAAAGTTCTGGTTAAATGCAGGCTGGATCAGAGAAGAATGCAAAAAAACACCTATTGGGGGCAGGGAGTGAGCACAATGATTTCTCAGTCTGGTAGCATAAGATTTTTAAATCATCACTGTTTCCCAAAGGCAGCAGTGAAAAACTACTGTTAGGTTTATTCAGTAATTATGCAGTGCTCATACATATTATTACACTACATTTCCTGCCCATCCAAACTGAAAATATGCTTAAGAGATCCAAGCTGAAGATCTTCTTGGTATTGGTAGCTAGAGAACAAAACTTGGTCCACTGGAAAAATAAGGTCTTCTTCATCAAGTCCTGTCACTTGTTGAAGATGTTCAGAAGAGGGAAATTCTGCTGTAAATGACACAGAGATGGTCCTAGCCTCACTCTACTGAAAGTCCTCTTTACCAAAACAAATAGGATTTCATGAAGAAGCTTAGCTCTATTCCTGGTGATTTAGACTGCCATCTGAAACAATACACTTGGAAAATGTGCAATACTGAGTCTTAAAGCATGAGTTCTGTGGGGATTGCTGATCTGTTCTGCTATATGACCAGCAGCAGGATTGGAGAAAGCCAGTTGAGGAAATGAGAATTACTAGACAAGACATGATTTTGGAGCCTCACATTGTAAAAACTTCCTGACATTCAGTCGAAGTGACAAACTCCAGTTATTTAGTGACGGGGGCTCAATAGAGCAAGACAGGCTACTCCAGATTCCAGCCCTCGGAAATGTTTTGCAACACCACATCTATCACAGAATTGCATTGGTCATCAAAATCAGAAGAGCCTGAAATAATAAATTTCTGTAGAGCCCTGGTGTTAACCTGGCTGTGGCCAGCATCTGTCTTTCACAAGATTTGCTTGTGAGGGTACTGACCTCCTCTCCACGTGCCTCCAGAGCCTTTCAGCCTTCTTCAGAAAACCAAATTCACCTTTTGGCTGTATACATTTTCATCTAGAGTTAAGGAAAATAGAAGATCAGGAGGAAGTTTGATCTTTTGGGGGCTTGTTACTTGATACTTTTGCAGCTTAATTTCTAATTTCAGGCTAAATAATTTAGTTTTTCTTCAGGAAAAAAAATCTTCAGAGAAAGTATATTCCTGAAAATTTTAAGGACCTCATGCTTAGCCTCTAGAAGTACGTGTCCTCTTAACTGCACTCATAGATTTTTAAGACCCAAGGGGACTCTTATGATCATCTGCTATATCTTAGATAATATAGAGCATAGGATTTCATGGACTCCTTCATTTAGCATTTAATTTCTGAGTGAGCTGTTCTGTATGACAGCAGTATTGATTGCAAGACTTGCAGGAATGGCAAATTTGCTGGTTAAGTTGTTTCAAATATGGCAGTTTAGCACTGTGTTCCACATTTCAGTTTGTATTGTTTTTGAGTCCAAGAGATTTGTAGTCTGCTGAAGAATCTCTAATGCCTGTGGATTTTCCTCTCCATGTAGGTAGTCTTGGGCAGAGATTTACTCTCCTCCACGCCCTATCTTTGAGGTAGCAAGATTGATCTTTAAGCGCTCACCATGAGGGAGGTTTTCCACAGATGGTTTATTTCTGAACCATTTGCATTTATTAACATCCTTGCTAAAGTGTTGAGACTAGAAATGTTTACAATATCCAGCAATGACTACCTCAAGGATGTGGAAAAAAGCAGTAGCTTCCCTCTTGTTCCTCAGGTGGTGCTCATTGCTAACAAGGGTTGCATTTGCTCTCTTGGCCAGTTCATCATGCTGAGAGATCATGATCTTTTAATAATCCTTTCCCACACCTAGCTTCTTTTCCAGATGGTTACTTTGCATGCACAGAAGCCCTGGCCTGGAAGTGATACCATTGTTCTTGATTCCTATTTAGTACTACTTTGTGTTAAGTTGTGTTAAAGTACTTTTTCAAGAGAGTTTACCTTACTGACCTGACTGTGGGAGACATTAATTTTTTCCTGTACAACTACCATGTTTTGTCACCTCAGCTGTCACCTGGCACCCATTCCTGTCACCTTCAGAAAGAGTAGACCTATTCCAGCGATGCCATTTGTGTATTTGTACACTGTGATACATGGGCCAAACCCAGCTCTGGTGCAGATCTGTGGGATTAAGCCAGAGAAGGATTTGGCCCAGTCTAAGTGCAAATCTTGGGACAAAGCAAGTCAGAGTAACTTGTAGTAGGCTGCTGCCCAGATCTCCTTCTTTTGCACTTGGGTTCCTAGAAGAAATTCCATCCTGGTGTAGCTGAGGGCCCATTCACTCTAAACCTTCATTGGATGTCTGGAAGTGCTTTTTGCTAAAACTGACCATGGCTCAGTTACTTATCTGGAATCCACAGAGTAGTGCATGATGCATTAAAATTAATGTGGTTGAACTGCTCAGGCAGAATAAATATAAAACCTAATGCGTCTTTTACAATAATTAGTTAACTGGCTGTTGGTAGGGTTTATTGAAGCCTCAAAATGGGTTTTAGTTGTGAACAAGGATATTTAAGAAACAGAAATATGCCAATTCAGAAGCAGTGGAGACAAGCATCTTATGTTTGCCATTTATACAGAAGTGTTTGCTTTACTACTTCAATAATGAAATTTCTAAGATAGATAGATGTATTGATCTATGAAACAGTGTAATTATCTATGTGGATCACAGAGAGAAGATCTCTTTCTCTTCAGGCTCTGAGATGAGTTTCAGATACTGCACTTCAAAAAGAACCTAATGGAGATTTATGGCAGTATGAAGCAGAGAAGTTGGACAGAAAAATGGCAGTAACTTCTGATTCTTCTGTGGTGTCCTCCAGCATCTCAATAGCAGGATACAAGGAACTGCATAGGTATAATTGAATGGGAAAAGATCTAGCAAAAAAAAATACCTCCCAGCTCACATCCTCAGTGTTGAAATGGGAACAGAGAAAGGAGAGTGATGTTGAGAATTCTGAATTTTACAAGAAAGAGAATTTACATTGCCATCTTCCACAGATTCCTCAAAACAGACATCTAGGATGGAGCATGTTTTTCTCATTTGCTGGATCAACCACTTGAGAGCGAAGGGACCACTGATTTCTGACAGATGTTAAAAGGGTAGAGACATTTTAACAAAAAATATGTATCTTTTTCTCTCTGTTTCAGGTTTCTGAAAGTCTTGGGCTTTGTCCTCTGGCTCTTTGCTCATAACAGAAAGCTTGGGCTGCCTCATATCCTGCCCATTTTCATAGGATTAATATGGTCCTCTGACAGCATATATCCAATGCGGTATGCATATTTATGTGTGGAGGGGGCAGACTGAGAGAATAGCTGCCCAGGCTAAAGGGTTTACCATTCAAGATTTGACAACAGATCTAAATATATATTCATTTTGGACAGATTAAATTAGACTCAGCCTATGGCTGATCTCTGTTTTGACATTTATCTCCATGGTGAGAAGAATGGTTACTTTTGACTGGTGGAATGATGAATAAATGACTGCCTTTCCCTCAGGAATGAAGATTAGTGTCACAAGAAATCAGCCATCATGTATGTTATGTGGCGAATGTGTACCCTCTCAGCTCCCACCCCTTGGATGAGATTGAAACTTCCCTGACAGTTTGAGGGAATGAAGGGTGCTTGGGCGGTGTGGGAATCAGGCTGCTCCGAAAATTATAAACTTTTAATCAATTGTGAGCTCTTATGTCACCAGTGAAATAACAATATATGTAAATTAAATTGTAAAAATAGCACAAATAAATCTTTCTCTCCCTTGCTGTGCATATAGATGCATATGTGTATGTATATACGCATATTTCTAAATCAGACAAAAATGATAACACATTAAAGTTCCAATATTTATGTATTGGCCATAGCTAAACTTAGACACAACATCTAATTTACACTGACGTCTTTCTTTAACAAGTTTTGTAAGAGGAATGATTTAAGTTCAAGGAAGTGCAGTGAGTCATCTGCACGGTGGGCCAGTGGCTGAGCTAAGTTTAGAATCAAGGAGAAGTTTGGACCTTCTGGCTCCAAGTTTTTCCCGTTACATCTCTGTTTTTCTCAAACATTCTCAGTGCTTAAAAAAAAAAAAAGAATAAAAAAAAAGAATGCAACTTTCTTCACAGTTTCTTTCTTTTTTTTTTTTTCTGACTTGATTTTTTGTGTATACTTGATTCTCTGGTCTTGTATTGTAAATCAGTGAGTTTTACTTAATGAGCTGATCTGAGTTTTTCAAATCAGGTTACCTCATGACCTTGCAAATATTGCCTTGTGACATCTCTGTTTCAGGAGAGCTAAGATTAAAAAGCATAAAAGAAAAACATGAGATCTGCTCAACTGGGCAGAGAGCAAACAAATGTTCCCCATTTGGAAGGAAACAAACCAAGCAAAGCTGAGCGAGGCCAGCCCAACTCAGCCCACCCAGTCCAACCTCTGTTGCTACCTGCTATGAAACTGTACACAGCCATTCTCTTCAGATGTCTTTCCTCCCAAGACTTTCTGTGTGGCAATGACTTTCCTGCCAGACCGAGGGAATCACACAGGCCATGGGACATTATAGCCTATGTGAAATCCAGCTCATTTCAGAAGTGTTTCTGAAAACAAATGCATGGCCAGAATGAGGGAAGACCAGTGCAACTTCACCATAAGCAAGCTGCAGCCAAGTTATGAGCCCATCTCCTCTGCACCAGCCCTGAGATGCCCTTTTTGTGCAACATGGGTTAGAACCTTGTGTATTCCTCTCTGCTCTTGTGGCATCTATCCTCAGCACGATCTGACAGATAGGTATTACAAGGCACAACCTATCTCTGATACAAATTGAACAGTTAATCTGTTTTTGTACAGGTTTTATAGATTTTATCTGTTTTCCCCCCAGGCCAATAAATACACAAAACCTAAGGAAGACTTACCCAACTCTTTCAGACTAGGGCTTTTTAATGATTTCTGGTTTCCCTAGCTGGTTGAGTGCATTGCTGTGTTTTGCATCAGGAAAGAGTCATGACACAGCTAAGTGGTGATTAAACCAGGGGCTTTGTGTAGCACGCTATTTACAGACAGGTGGAACATTTATACTTAAAGGAAGCAGTTTTCTGATTGCATTTGACTTTGCTATAATAAAATGCAGTTATGTTTTATAACAGTTTCATTTCATTCTAGTTATACGGCAATGACAGCCTTATTACACCACTGTTGATGTTTTTTGCTAAGTTTAGTCATTGTTTAATCTTATAAACAGAGAGTCGACTTCATGTTTAATAGTTGTTGCAGCTCACACTCTTGAGCCCTAAACACAGCTTGGAGGTACCATGGGAAAGGGATGTAAAATCACTCAGATAACCTGGTCATTATAAGATACCTACCAGGGGAACCCCATACTGTAGGGCACTCAGAGAAAATAAAAATATTGAAATCTATTGAATCTATTGAAATCTATTAATTATCGATTATCAGCACCCAACAGGAGTGCAACTTCAGTTGCACTTTACTCAGCCTTATTTTACCAATAACGATAGTCTTAATGTCAGTGGGGCCACAAGCAGAAGGAAAATGCCACTGAATGTGAGTGAGCTTCATCACAATCTGACCCTGTCTTATTAAAGATGATTTTTTCAGCATGTGCAGTCTTTTCATATTCCAGATCAGTGGTTCCTGAAGGGTGGGCTTCAGAGTCAGAAAAATCACAATACTTCCTTGTAACTTCACAGTCAGCAGCTGTCACTCTGGTAAGATAAATGCCACCTTTTTAAAACTGCAGTTACTCTGTTCACTATTCTCCATTCTCCTCATATCTCTGCTTGGACTGACTCTGAGTCATTCTCTGCATGGGAAACGTTTCTTCCTGTGGGCATACATATGACTGGGGTTGTGTGCTGATAAAAAGGGTATAATCTGTCCTCTGACTCCGCAGCAAAATGCTTCTGCCTGGAATTAGGATGCTTGGTATCACAGTGAAAACACAAACCTGTGGGAGTTTGTTAAGATTCTCCTGCTAAAGGTAGGTGACGTGGAAAAATAGCCTTTAAATGGCAATGAATGCCTTGCCTGTGCACCTCCGTGGGCACCAGGTGGGCACAACCTGGGACTGCAAGGCAGAAGCAGAGAGTGTCTGAAGTGAATGCTGTACCCACCATGCAGAGACCTTGAGAAGGCACTGAAGGGGAATAACTTGGTTCCTTCACATTTAAATTGTGAGAAATAGGGACGGATTACTTTCCTGCTCAGCTCTAATGGCAAGAGCTTAAGAGCATCCATATGGATCAGGCCAAAGGTTAGCCCAGCAGCTTGTTTCTGGTGGTGACCAACAGTTTAAGAAAAGTCTACAAATTAGGGCATACGGAAGGACCATGTTTGCCAAAATGAATATCTGGCCATCAGTAAATTAAGGACTTGCTGTGCTGTAAGATGCCTTTAAATGACTGTTTAACAGACTGGGTGGACCTCCACTGATTTGGTGGCTCCTTTTTTACATCCACTTTTATTTTAAACTTTATTTTAGCAATGAATTTCCCGTTTTAATTATGCACTATATGCCCCTCTTGTTTGATAAAGGACATTGTTATATGCGTAACTGCCCCTGAAGACTCTGAGTATCTATAGTCAATGTATCATTTCTTGTATATTCCCAGGCAGAATACAGGCTGGCAGTTGTTGGACACTATGGAAAAGTCACAGCTCCTTAAAACCCCCACATCTTATCTGAACTATTCTTTCCTGTCCATTCTTCTGATCTTCTTTACAATTCAGAGCTTTTTAAAATTTCTTGTTATGACTTACAAGTTATTTCACTTTGTGTTTATACCCAGTGCAGATACTTTTTATGTATCAGGAGCATTCTGATTTCTGTTTCTATAACAATGTTTTGTTTTGAACCGTTCTTTTTCATACAGATACAGAGCCATTTATACAGAAACTATAGCATTGCCACCTAGGCAAAAAGAGATACTGCTAAAATACCTGCCAAGATTCAGAATACCCAAAGAATGTCATATGTACTATATCATTTGTTCATCAGATATGCTATGCACCCATTATTCCTTTAAAGCTCACTGAGAGGTGCTGCTGGTGCTCGCTGCTTTTCAAGGCTGAAACACTTCAAGTACAAAATTCCCTTTAGCTTTTGATGACTTTCTGCATGCAGAGCAGTCAGCCCAGGGTCATTGTTGTAGGAATGTGAAAGGGGCAGGGAAATGCTGCTGCTGTGCTCTGACCACTTGGAATTAAGGTGCTCCATATTGCAGTGAAAGACATAAGCCAACAGGAGTTTGTTAGTCTGACTGCCTTAATCAGAAAAAAAATCTGGTGAGCTGAAGATGGCTAGATGAGTTTATAAAGACAAAAATAACAGGTTGCGTCCTTCCCGCTATGATGAGAAATGATTCCATATAGGCAATGCTTCTGTGACATGCCACCTGTGCTGCCACGGGGGCACATTCCACAGCAGAGAGTCTCTAATGATAATGAGCGAAGATGAGCAGGACTCTGTGAATTCAACTGGAGCTCTGTTCTGTGGCTCAGAGAGGGAAATAGTGTTGCAGCATAAGATGGTACCTCCAGGAAAGAGGTCTTGACACAACCAGCAAAGTCAGTTGGTACCACAGACAACGTGGCCAGGGAAAACTTCAGATAATGGTTTGAACTGGTAAGAAGTTGTGCTTCAACAATGAGGTCTGTTCTCATAGGGAAACACACAAATCAAATTGTCTTGTGTTGACAGATCCATCACTTTGATGAATACCTTACACCAGCCATCATGGGAAAAGTGAAATTGGCCACAGAGTGGGCTTCCTTCCATAATGAGTGTATAATCTTCGGTGGAAAAAGAAGGTTGAATTCATATCATATTAATCAAAAGTGACATATACATCAAAGTTAGACTGGGTGCTGGGGTTTTGTTATGTTTCCAAGTGTCCTGGTTTTGGCTGGGAAAGAGTTAATTGTCTTCCTAGTAGCTGACATAATACTGTGTTTTGGATTTAGGATGACAAGAATATTGATAACACACTGATGTTTTAGTTGTTGCTGAGCAGTGCTTACAGAGTCAAGGACTTTTCAGCTTCTCATGCTGCCTTGTCAGTGAGTGGGCTGGGAATTCACAAGAAGTTGGGAGGCACACAGCTGGGACAGCTGACCCCAGTTGACCACAGGGATATTCCATATCATATGATGTCATGCTCAGCATGGGGGAAGAACATACAGCTGGGGGAAGAAGAAGGAAACGGGGGACATTTGGAGTGATGGTGTTTGTCTTCCCAAGTAACCGTTATGCATGATGGAGCCCGGCTTTCCTGGAGATGGCTTAACACCTTCCGGGTGATGGGAAGTAGTGAATGAATTCCTTGTTTTGCTTTGCATGCACATCTTTTGCTTTACCTATTAAACTGTCTTTATCTCGACCCAAGAGTTTTCCCACTTTTACTCATCCAATCCTCTCTTGTATCCCACTGCGGGAGGAGGGAGTGAGTGAGTAGCTGTGTGGTGCTTAGTTGCTGGCTGGGGTTAAATCATGAAGCCAAGCTAGCAGAAAGCCAGTAGATCAATTTTAAGGAGCTGGGAAGCATTTTCTCAAGAGTTTTAGCAGAGAAAGAAGGGAATTATGAGTTCTAGTTCTGCTGGGAGTAATTGTAGCAATGATGTGAGCTCCAAACCAGGTGCCTTTCCCCAGCAAGCAGTTACTTGCACTCCACCACCAGCCTCGCAGTGATTAGGCCCTCTCCTCTCCTTCTCAGCCTGCACATGGAACAGTCTGTGAAAGAAACCTCTCCTTCCAGCCTCAGTAAACCTTTTCAACAAACCTTTTGCCAAACCCTCAGTTTTACACAACTCAGTCATCATGGTCAGTGGAAGAGAGGGGAGAGCTCACTGGGGCTTCCTTGTCGTGCTGCTGCCACCTCATGGGGCTGGAAACAATGTGCAAATGCAACAGATAAGCATTTGCAGGAAGTACTTTAATGTGGACATTAATGTAGAATGATATCAAGCATGAATGATATTCTGTAATGAAGTCTCAACAAGAAAACCCAGAAACATTCTCAGTGGATCAATGATGCAAGGGTGGCCTGATGCCTTTGCCAGAGGTGTAGAAGAAGGGAGAGTAGCCCTTTGTTAAAAGCCAGGACATAAGCTATGCTCTGCTCAACAGGAAAGACAAAGAATAACCAAACCTAGCCTTAGAATTCATTTGTGCTCTATATAAAGCTAATGCAGAAACCCACTTGTATTGGTTATTCTAACTCTGTACAGACTGTGCAGATCTATTTTAGATCTTGATTTTTAGGCTTAATTAGTAAAAGTGACACAGGTTTGCTCTTGTACATTAAGCTTGCCACTACTTACCTTTTCAAAATTTATCTCTCTAACCAACAGCACTCGACATCTTTCCACCTTTGGAGAATAAAGATATGAAGAAAAAATATTAGGCTTCTATTTTACCAGACCCTGTTCCATCATTTCTCCCTCTGGATTTTGGATTTGGAATACAGTAGAAGACTCTCAGTTTTGGGTAAAAGTTGGCATTAAAAGTGTGCATTGGGTTACCGCTGTTAACAAGCAGCTTGTCTCCTTGATCTGAGTGAAAGCAGGGAGAAGTTGCTGGGCAGCTCTTGCTTCTGGATCATTGTGCTTGTAATGATAAATTTGCTTGTAGGTTGGTGGTATGTGTATCCTAGGGTTTGACATTGAGGACTTGAGCCACCTGGAGGAAAAGATAGCTTGATGCCCAAGTCAGGACTGTGTTCGTGTACCTCCCACTCAGCAGTACAGACGTTTGAAGTTCACTGGTGTCTCTCTTTGTCCTGGTAACACACAACAATTTTCCGTGGGCAGGCATCCACTTGATTGCCTAAAGTCTTGACATAACCAAATGTTTGACTGCTTGGCAGGATCCACAAACCAGATATTACCCTACCTACTTACTGTTCAGGGTGTCATCTGCTGGGCATACTTAGGAGGGATGTCACCCCTGCAGGACCCAGCATCAGCAGAAGCCAGTATTTAAGCTGTGAGCTGGGGAAATGTGGGTCACATCCTACTGCTCCCCTCTGTTGGATGTTTGGCCATTTGCTTTCCTTTGAGAAAGAGCAATCTTCAACAACCTGCTGTCCCTAAGGGAGCAGAAGAGCAGAACCTGGCCACGGTTGATCTGCAAGTTAACTTTTCTTCCGTGTAATGTCTTCTTTCGAATGGTGTTTGTTAGGTTGTGAAGTTATATTACACTCTACTTGTCTGAAGAAGTGAGTTGGATGAAAGAGCCTTCTTTAACCAGAGGATTTGGGAAAAGGTAGGAAAAATACACGTTGATTTTATTTTTTTTTTTTAATTTCCCATTTTTCCCTGCTACTATGAGAAACAAAAATAATTTAGGAGAAAGATTAAAAAAATCATTTATTATGATATTGTTACTGCTGTACTTTAATTCTTCAGAAATGCTTTCTGTAACAAATAATTATTTCAGAAGTCACTTTATTTTAAAACTTGCTGTAGTAAGCAACTGCAATTCCCATATGCTATTGGCTGTGTTACTGTTGGTCCTTATTCCTATGTAGTTATATTGCAGTGAAGATGCATAGAGTTATTGATTTAATTTTTCAGTTTGCCTTCAGAAATATCAGCTTCTTTAATAGCTGCAAAGTATCATCAGGTCTTTGTACTGTCTCTGAGCTCTGTGGATTTGAACTTCCTTCTTGTTTGCAAACCAGCAATGTTTATACTTTCTATTTTTAACATTTAATTTTTCACCCATTTTAGAAATGTGTCAACAGGCAAAAATATACTGAAGAATTTCAATGACCAACACAATTACTGGGTGTTATCAGGTGTATCTGTCACTGTTCATGAATGAAGGTTTATGCTCCCTTATTTTATAAATATACCTGACAGCAGTTTCTGTGTGGTAAACGTACCCACATACGCACATACCTATTTATCTGTGTATGTACTTATGTATCATTCTTAGAGGTGTAAATATAATTTTGTTTCAACACAGAAAAAAATCTGCAGACATTTCAGATTTCGCCAACATTAGTTATTTTCTCTGCAAGACAGAAAGAAACCCAGCTATTTTTCTGCATTATTTCATTTTCTAAACACTTATGTCCACCTACAATGGAAATGCATATTAGGACACATTCAGAAAAAAGACAGAAAAATCTCATAATTTTGAGGTTGTTCATGAGGTATCAGTTCTGCAGTACTTTCAAATATGACTCTTGATCTTTGTTGAAAAATCATGTCTTGTTGGATTATCTTAATTCTTATTTATATGATAAATAAAACTACTCTTTAAAATCAGAGCTATCTTTTGCCCTTCTTGCACAGCTGTAGAATCACAGAATCACAGAATGTTAGGGATTGGAAGGGACCTCGAAAGATCATCTAGTCCAACCCCCCTGCTGGAGCAGGAACACCTAGATGAGTTCACACAGGAAGGCGTCCAGGTGGGTCTTGAATGTCTCCAGAGAAGGAGACTCCACAACCTCCCTGGGCAGCCTGTTCCAGTGCTCTGTCACCGTCACTGTAAAGAAGTTCCTTCTGAAGTTTAAGGGGAACCTCCTGCGTTCCAGCTTGCACCCATTACCTCTTGCCCTATCATTGGACACCACTGTGAAGAGCCTGGCTCCATCCTCCTCACACTCACCCTTCAAATATTTATAAACATTAATAAGGTCCCCCCTCAGCCTCCTCTTCTCCAAGCTAAAGAGGCCCAGCTCCCTCAGCCTTTCCTCATATGGGAGATGTTCCACTGCCTTAATCATCTTGGTGGCTCTTCGCTGGACTCTCTCAAGCAGTTCCCTGTCCTTCTTGAACTGTGGGGCCCAGAACTGGACACAATATTCCAGATGTGGCCTCACCAGGGCAGAGTAGAGGGGAAGGAGAACCTCTCTCGACCTACTAACCACACCCCGTCTAATGCACCCCAGGATGCCATTGGCCTTCCTGGCCACTGCTGGCTCATGGTCATCCTGCTGTCCATCAGGACTCCCAGGTCCATTTCCCCTACACTGCTTTCTAACAGATCACTCCCCAACCTATACTGGAACCTGGGGTTCTTCCTGCCCAGGTGCAACACCCTACACTTGCCCTTATTATACTTCATTAAGTTTCTCCCTGCCCAGCTCTCCAGCCTGTCCAGGTCTCTCTGGATGGCAAAAGGGTTTTCATCTGAATGAGAGCAGGCACGTTATGGTATTTTTGAACGAGAGAAGCCCATGAAGTTTCTGCTTGTCCTTCATATGTGCAAACCCACCAGTTTGGACATTCCTGGCTCCAGCATGTGCATGCATGTGCCCACACACACACATCTTCTCCTAGGCACACCTCTGATGACAGGAAATTGAAGCCATGACCAGCACTGCCAAAAAGCTGCAGCAATATGTGGTAGAGCCGTATAATCATTTTATAACATGTATAACGCACAACATCATTAACAATTGTTTTGGGGCATCCCAGTATGGAAATATTGCTCAAAAATGTTCAACTGTAGGAAGTGCTATTATTACCATTCTGGAGAACATGCTTACAAAATCAGAATATGTTATTCCAATGTATTATTTTTACTATTTATTTATTACTTGTATTGCCATAGCAACTAGGAGCTCAGTCACAGACAAAACCCCCACTCTGCTAGAAACTGCACAAACAAGAAAAGCAGATGAGGAGCTCATATTCACATTAATAAAATGGTTTTAATTTTAAAAGGTCTCTGAGGTCATGTATGCAACTGCAGACAATAAATGTAAAGCAAGTTCCAATACAAACAGATAAATAAAACCAGAATCATGCCCTCAGTCATGACTTGGCTGTCTGCTGAAACTCCTTGGAGAAATGCTGGCATTATCAGCAGACCTTGAACCATGCCCTTAAGGAAATAAATTCAGGCTTTATCAAGAAGGAAGGGCCAGCCAAGGACCTCATGCTGCAGCACCTCTGCATTTACTGGGTGGATGCTTGGTGGGAGCACCCCTGCTGATCTGGCTGAGCACAACCTCCTCACGTGCAGAAAGCTATTCAACACTCTTTGGTGTAGATTTTGGACTTTAATGAACCTGGGATCTGGAAATATTATTTTTCCCATTATCTTACCACTGACCTGAGAGAACCTTCATATTTGTTAAGAAGAAAAGTTGTCAACCGTCTACAAGAAACTGTCAGACTGCGAATTCCATGGGGAGGCACTACTGAAAGGACCATGATTATACATAGCAAAGACCTTCTTAAATTCTCCTGCATTTCAGAGAATATCGATTCCTAGCATGGTATTGAGCTGTGTAACATGAATGCTATTTTACATTCCAGAAATGCTAGCTCTGTTAATGCCTTGAAATCTTCCTTCAATATTTAGTGCCCTAAAAGGAAGTCTATTAACTCCTTCCCTTCCTTCAATGTCTCTCTATTTTAGTTGCTTGGGTTTTTTTTTCCCTCTCTCTCTCATTTTCAGCATTTTTTTCTGCTGCGCTACTGGCACAACTTGCTACCGAATGAAGATATGGGGTTTTTTTGTCATTTTAATGCAGGAAGTTGGCATGTTGAATGTGTTTTTTTATGGTTTCAAAACAAATACAGTACAACATATATGTGCTAATTAAACACACCATATTAATAATATGGCAGCATGTGGCCCTCATAACTCCGAGAGCTGTAAGAAGAGTCCTGAGGGGGGCATATTTCTTCAGACTCAGTTGCTGCAAGGATCTTTGCAGGGAGGCTCTCATTTATTTTTTTTTCTGAAGGCACTACACTTGTGGGGGATGAGTTCTTTTCTAATAGTCTAATGCTGACTGTCCACTGTCCCCGCCCCTTTTCTCTCTGCAATAAATTGATGATAAATCTTCCTGGTCACCCTATAAAATAGAAGAGATAACTAAAAACATGGTGTTTCAAACCAGCAAGACCTTAGAAAACAGGAGTGTATGCAATATTGTTGCAGAAGGGAGATTCAGCTGGCGTGAAGTCCTGCTGTTTGCAAGCAGTTTCACTTATCACCTGGGAAAAACAGGAGGTCCAGAGCTTGTCTAATCCATTCCCTGTGAGTGGCAGTGCCTGGAGCCTGGCTTTGGTCATGGGCACAGCTGGCCAGAGGTGCAGGCTGCACCTCAGTTTCTAGGAGCTGTCTCTATGGTGTACAAGCTTGTTAAATGTGCCTTTTGAAGATGGAGGGGAGCCTAAGCTTTCTGTGAAGACATAGTCAGGGACATTTGCTCATTTTTTTTTCTTCTTTTTAACAAGTATGGGTTTATAAGCAACTTGATTTGACTTTCTGATTGGACATGGGGCTTGCAGAAACAGATTTGCACCTCTCCTTGAAAAGCATGGGTCTTTGGATAGCATAAGGACAATCCTAGTTTTTGTCAATTCTATCATATATATATACTAGAAAGAAAGTAAGTTAATGAAAAACACTACCATCACAACTGAAGGGGAGCCAGCCTTTGAGTTTTGTTCAGCCTCTATTTGGACAAAATGCCTGTTAATGTATGTGAAGCTTTTAACGTCAAATGCTCAGTTAGCTATTAATGGGCATGCTAATTCAGATTTGGTGCTAGAAAATTTTCAAGGTCAAATGATGGCATTTAGATCTCGTAATTTCGTATCTGTATGCATCTGCAGATTAGCTGAAGTCTCAAATCCTGTCATTGTAAAAGTTGTACATTCAGCCTAGAGGATGAGGGGAAGGTGCTCTCAAAACTGGACCCTAAAGTCTCCCCAGATGTGCAGCAGAGATTGAATTCCAGGCAGGTGAATAGCACTGACTTGAGTAAGGAGACGTGAATGAGTGGACAGGCTGTGTGCACTGCACTGCTCATCTCTAAGAGGGTGGGATGAAGAGAGTCTCTTTTCTTTCAGCTACCTTATGCATCCATGCCTGGTGACTGCCTTTTGTGAATATTTTTAGGAGGAAAATTCAAAGGAAAGTCCAGGATACTGACATGCTAATGGCTTTGGAGAATATTTTTGTAAGACCCTTTTGGTGGTAGGTATTGTCTCAGCTCTGACTCTGGAAAAAAATTGCCTGCTGGCTATACTGAGCTGTTACGTTTGAGTATTTGGAGATTATTTGAATACTCTGTTATAAAGTCCTGTATCTAAGCAATCTGTTACCAACATATCTTTGAGTTTTAGTAATTTCCATCTTTAGCTTTTTAGGCATGGTTCTACTGGCTGATAGATATTTTATAACTGGACACAGACAAATGATGACAGAGGCTCTTTGCCTCTGGCTCCTGGACTCTCTCTTCACCCTATACTACCACCTGCTGAGGGGCTGATTCAGAGGCGATGCCTCTTCCTACTTTATCTTGCACTTATTAAGCTTTCTTTTGCTCCCCAGTTTACAGATGGGTAAATTCCCTTTCTTACCAGCAAAGGCAGGATAAGTACCTGTGTCCGCGCTTGGGCACACCCCACTGGCTTCATGCAAGGAATGTTAATCCACCTCTCCTCTGGTTTTGGCCTTGGATGCCTGTTCCTGCCAAGTGTGCTGTGGGAACGGGTGTTAAATGTTGCTGTCACTTATGGTATATGAAAGATGATAAATACTGTAGAGACAAGCTGTGAAGAATGAAGACAAGAAGCTGATGTTTGGTGTGAATGAAGAGGGGGAAGTCTGTGAAAAGTAAAATCACATGCTCAGAGAAAAGGGTTAGGAAAATTTTCTTTGCTGTAATGTCATGAATGGAAATAGGTAGCAATGTTATATTTGACAAATTTGTAGAAGGAGATGTTAGTCAAGATGGGAGATGGTGAGAGCCTGGAGGAGTGTTTCAGGTTATGAATGAGAATAAAAACATGTAACTTATAACTGTACTATAAATGAAGAGTAAGAATCCATTTGGGATTAAGCTAAAGGCTGTGCCAAGGCTATGGACCTGAGGAGCTGGAGCAGAGGGAGGACAGTGGTATTTCCATAGTGACAGAGAAAAGGGAAAAATGTCAGAGGGAAAGATGAAGAGCCCTGCTCTGACTGTGGCACTCAAGCACATGGCTGAAACATGGAGCAGGTACTTTACTTGTTTACTTTGCAGATGAAATTACTGGAATTTGATTATCTGTATAATTATCTGCAAATGAATTATCTGGATACAACATGAAAAGAAACAGAGACAAAGCCCAGGTGTAGAAGGCTTCTGTAGAAAACTGGAGGGAAGAATGAGGAAAATCCTTTGAAAGGTTTGATGCAAGTGTGGTTAGAGGGAAAAGGGGAGGATCAAGACACAGGTGAGTCAAACAAAGCCCATGGAGAGCAGTTTTCCAAGAAGAAAAATCTTGCAGGCAGGCTGGAGAGGATGACAAAGGGTGTTAGTTCTGGCTTTGAAGATGAGTGATTCATGAGTGACTTTGGCTTTGTTATTGGAGAGCAAAGGAAAGAAGTTAGAAGAAAGAGGGCTTAAGACTGAACTTGATTGGAAGAACTCCAGAATACACTTGGGGACAAAAAATGTAGAGGAGATGGCTGGTAGAGAGGAGAGCAGAGTCAAAGATTTATTTTTAGAAAGAGGTTTATATTGCGAGGTGGAGAATCCTGAGGAAATTGAGAAATACAAATAATAAAGAGGGAGTGAAAGAGTGCCAGCTGGATTTAAAGACGAGCTTAGAAGAAACTAATGAGATGCTTGTCTGCTTGGAATTAATATTGCAGATTATATGTCCTGCATGTTCTACAGAAGGAGAAGAAAAGTCTTGGAAGGGAAGGAGTTTTGAAAAAAACTCACAATTTTCATTCAAAATAAGTTGGTGAAATTCTACGCAGCAGAAGTGTATGGTTGGGAAGGGTGAAACAGGAGGAAAAGGAAAAGACAGCTGAAGAAATGAATCAAATTTGGTGAAAAGCTGCCAGCTCTGGAAACGTGGGATTCAGTTAAAGTATGGAAGTGTAGAGTTTTTTGGCTAAGGATGTAGAAGAAATGAAGAACTGAAGGAGAAATGGAGGAGAAGGGAATGAATTCAGAGTGGAGGGTGTAGCCCAGGCCGAGGAGGGCAGGAACAGGGGGAACAGAGGTGAGGGTGTGCTGTGGGTCAGGGCGACAGACCTTGCAATGGGAAAGTGGGAAAAAAAGAAGTGTGAATGGGGAGAGGCAGGGTCTGGAGAACTTCATGAGCATGTGATAAAAGAAGAAAGAGAAAGGGAGGAGCAGGACACACCAAAGAGCAGGAGGGTTATCTATGCCTGCGATCTTGATATGGGAACAAGGTAAACTGAGGAGACAAATGATTGATACTCATTTGTCAAGACAGGGAGAGGAATTTTCAGACCAGGCCAGCAAGTCAAATGGAAAAGCAAAGCTGATCTATGGCAAAAGCAATTATGTGTGCTATCAACATGGTACTTGAAGATAGAGAGTATAAGGAAGCTGAGAAGAGAGAAAGAGAGACAGGAGTCTAAAATTATTGGAAACAGTGGAAAAGTTTGAAATTTGTAACACTTGTAATTGGGAAAGATTTTTTTTTTTAATAATAAAGTTGTAACTTCTGATACTTCTGATAATGCTGCTGCCTTTATAATGCTTGATAACAATGGCTTGCTTCTTGTTTTCCTGGGCTGCATCAAGAGAAGCGTGGCCAGCAGGTCGAGGGAGGTGATTCTTCCCCTCTACTCTGCTCTCCTAAGGCCCCACCTGGAGTCCTGTGTCCAGTTCTGGAGCCCCCAACACAAGAAAGACATGGACCTGTTAGAACGACTCCAGAGTAGGGCCACAAGGATGATCCGAGGGCTGGAGCACCTCTCCTACAGGGACAGGCTGAGAGAGTTGGGGCTGTTCAGCCTCGAGAAGAGATGGCTCTGGGGAGATCTTACAGCGGCCTTCCAATACCTGAAGGGGCTACAGGAAAGCTGGGGAAGGACTATTCACAAGGGCAGTTAATGACAGGAAAAGGGGAAATGGCTTTAAGCTGAAAGAGGGGAGGTTTAGATTAGATATTAGGAAGAAATTCTTTACTGTGAGGGTGGTCAGGCAGTGGAACAGGTTACCCAGAGAAGTTGTGGATGCCCTCTCCTTAGAAGTGTTCAAGGCCAGGTTGGATGAGGCTTTGAGCAACCTGGGGTAGTGGAAGGTGTCCCTGCTCATGGCAGGGGGGTTGGAACTAGACGATCTTTAAGATCCCTTCCAACCCAAACCATTCTATGATTCTATGATTCTACGATACTAATGTCAGGCTTAATGTTACTCAACAGTTTTTTTATGTTTCCTTCCAAAATTCAAATTTTTCATACATAATACATTAAAGTGATTTTCTGTGGGGTCTCATCTCCCCAGAATGACGTCTCTTTAGTGCAGAGTCTGTGATATATTCATTTATATCTAGAAGCTCCTTAGAACTTAAAAATATTAAGCTTGTTGAACAATATATTAACTTAAAAAATTAGTCAATGGCTAAGGAATCACAGAGTGCTTCCTAGATCAATAGATACTGTGAATTAATAGGAAAATATGCACTATAGGAAACTCTGAATAGAATTCTTATGAATGCCAGAGTAATGATGATGGTCAACAATGAAATAGGCATCTCTCTTTTTTATCTTATTTTCATTTGTAGAGCTGAATGTAGAATAGGAAGAACAAATGCGTAGCACCTCAGGAATATCTATCTATCTATCTATCTATCTATCTATCTATCTATCCATCTATCTATCTATTAAATATAGCAAATATACTTAGCTAGAAGTAGGAGCTACGTGGCTTGTCTGTAGGCTAGGAATTTTTTTGCTGTGATCTTGGAAAACTCTGAATCACATTCTTATTCTGAATATTTACCGATCTGATGATGTAGCTGAGATCAACAAATTACTTGCTAAGCCAGACACTTTATGTATGACGAGTGTCACTGTCATTTTCCAATTAAGAGAATTTTTTCCTCCATTAAAAGCACAAGATTTCACTTCCACTGGAATGGATTCCCTTAGTCATCTAATGTGTTCTTGTAATCTAGCAATTTCTCTCCAAAACTGTCTTTCAGCTATATTAGTGGTTTAAATAAAGAGCCTCACTTCGATCTTTACTCCTCTAGACTTCTAACGGGCAGTTGTTAAAACTTCTTGTGGACGTAATCCTTATTTACAGAGAGGTTGTTTGATAATGCTATATCACTAAAAATGAGAAATAAATCTCATGTGTAGTACTGTTAGCCCTTTCTTCATGGGCAGAAAACTGTAAAATGGCTTGACTGTAGATGAGAATTCAAACCACGGTGTCAGGTCCATGAGCTGTGATGTCTCTTTCTGCTTTTCAATGTTGTTCTTATTCAAAAGATGCTTAATATCTTTTAATCTCAGGGAATGTCAGCAGAAACACAAAAATGGAGTTACTGTAGACAAGAGAGTTAGCACTCATCAGCTGAGTTGCATTTGCACACCTCATGGAAGTGTTTAGTCCTCCCCACCATTGAATTAGAAGTCATTAACTTCTGCCTGTATTCAACTGTTGTGTTTTGTTTTGTGCTTGACACAGGCTAGGGGGAATACCAGAGCCAGTTTTTGCAGGTCATCTGACAAGGGCTAGCCATTAACTGGTGGCAAACTGGGCTCTTGTAGTCATGTGTAACATCATAGCCACAGCACACACACACTGCTGGGTCTCTCTTCTCCTGGGTTTACTTCTCCTTGTCCAGTGGTGGAGATACATTGGGACCAAGCTCATGAATATCAAACACGGTTTCTTGTCAGCCCTTCATTGTGTCTTGCTTTAAAACACTGGCAGCTGTTAAAAGAGCAAATAAGTGATGATCCCAGACACCAAACCAGTCATCTTGTTGCTCATGCCTAAATATAACACCCCTATTTACCATGTAGGAGAGTTGCCCTTACTGTTATGAAGGTGATCAGATTTGGGAAGCAGTTGGAAACCTTCTTTGCTTTTGACAGGAGTGATTCAGGAGCTAGAAGCTCCCAAAAGGCAGTTTGGCCTCTTGGAGGGTAAGAGAGTTTAATGGTGTCGATAGGGCTGGTCCATGCTGGTAGGTCTCAGTGCCAGAGTGCAGACCAAGCCAAATTTAATTAACTAATGTGAAGAAGCCTTACAGCGCTATACATCATATATGTCAGTAAAATCTATAAGAGGAGTAAGTTGTCTGTTGGTTGCTCGCCAGTGAAAGGTGAGCTGAGTCAGTTGGTGGTAGAGATAGGGACAGTTCTCTTCACAAAGGGATCTATATCAGGCCAGACATAATTTCTTGCATCTTCCTTTTTTTTAATGTCCAAACATTTATTCTAGAGATGAATCATCATCCTTATTGAGTTCATACAAGCCATAAACTTCTTCATTTTACAGCTCCTGCAGTAAGAAAATATGAAGTAAATAGGCTTGTGGGTAAAATACAATAGATTAATGCATTTTTTCTATTTATTTCCTATGGCTAGCCATCCCTAGGAAATAAGCTAAGAGAAGCAGAGGGTCTGTGATTCCCTATGCGATATTTTACAGACTTATTAGTTCACAAGGACAATTTCATCCTTTATAAGAGATGGTAGTGATGGTTATAACTGTTAGAAGTTTGCACTGCTTTTTTCTTGAATTTGAATGTACTCTAAGGAGTGCTTGAGGGTTAGGCAAACTGACCTGAATTTTCTCCTCAAACTTGGACAAACCTTTAATGGAGCCTTAAAAAGTTCAGTTTCTATTTAATATTTCCTCTGTCTGAATAGGCTGAAAGAAAGGAACTTTTACACAATCTTCCCTGTTAAGTGCTTTAGGATGGCAAATACCATCACTGTATATTGATCGATAGCCTCATGGTACAAAAAAGACCCTGAAGCAATGACCTGGAGCAAAGTGGCCATCTGTCTATATATAGGAGAAAAAGAATTTCTAAAATACGAAGAGACAGGTTGTTCTAACAGTTGCAATGCAGTTATTACTTGTTATATGTAGACTAGAGTGTACAGCATTGAGTACTATATCCAAACACAAATGTGTACATGCGCACACACAGAAATAGATACAATTCTCAGGCCTAAGAAAAGAACACAGCAAGAAGTTATATTATGACCAAGACTTTTGAAAATGAATTTGAATTTGGAAGCTCCCATCTGTGAATTTCAAAATAGAGATTCTTATTCATAAGACAGGAGCTCATCATTGGAACTCTGTGCCTCTGGAGATGTCTCAGTCTGGACAAAGCATTAAAACTCTCAAAATCTTTTGAGATTCTGAGCCACCTGGTAATTTTCCCAGCCTATAAAGCTTGTCGGCTTTATACTCTTGTATGTACTGCATTATAAAAGAGCTCAGCTGCCACTGCATTGCAATCCATTTCTGAGGGTTACTTGTGAAAGTGATGGGTCTGTGGCTGGACTTACCTTGGTTCTGCACCTTTGCCATCCCACTGATACCAATGAGACCAACAGCACCAGTGGTAATGAGATTGCTCTTGATTTGCAACTCTAGAGCAATGGAAAACCTTCCTTCCTCCTGGTAGCAAAGCTTCAAGCCTCTTTGCCTGGCACTCAGGAAAGCATATCTGAAATTCTTGCCTGCTTTATGTCAAAGCTGCATCTGCTAGGGGAGCTTTATCTATGAAAAAGCGAATGAGGTTTCAGATAACCTTTTTGACAGACTCTTAAACTATGTGTAGATTAACAATATTAGGAAGCTGTGAGGTAAATTTAGATTAGTATGGACTAAATATAAATATACTGCTTACTTCTCTGAGCAATTGATGTGAAGAGGTTAGACTTCTGCCAGAAATACAAGCATAAGTCCCTGCTCTGCACTGATTTTCAGTAGAGGTTGAAGTAAGTCACCGAGACATCCACCCTCAAAGCTCGTTGGATAGGACCTTTGGCCTTCACTTCCCATTTGTAATGTAGAATAATAATATTTAATTACTGAATAGGGACAGTTCAAAGATGTCTGAATCAGTTTGTCAGCTAGAAATGTTTTAGCTACTGTACCAGCAATGTAAGAGTCCAGCAGTTATCTTGGCATGCAGAGACAAGTTTTAGTGACCTTTGCTCTAATACACGCCTGCTCTGTCAGCTGCTTAAAAGATAAAAATGTATTGATTTAGACATCTGGAGTTGCAACAGGACACAAATATTAAAAGAACAAGGAAAATTAATAATTATTAAACTAAAAATTTATGAAAGTGAATCAGTGAAGGCCTTGGATGACAGGTATGTTTTATGCTCTCCCAGCATCTAATATAAAGGTAAAGGTCTTTTTATCAGCAAAGAGTAAAACACTACTTCTTTATTTTGTTAGCCTTTATGAGTAATATAAAGGAACAGGGAATTCTTAAAAACTGATGCTGCAGTTTGGTTCACATTGGCTGCTGATTGAGCTGACAGTGTTCATTTAAACCTGCAGTCAGGCAATACTTTTAAGCTCAGATGAAACCCACACCTGTTCAGGAAAGCACTGAGTCACATGCCCACAGGCCGATATCATTTAAGTGCTATTGACTTCAGGGGGATCTGAGTGTTTGCAGTAGCATCCTTCTTAAACAGGGATGTTACTCAGAGTACGACCTGAAGGCAAATTTTCCCTGAAGATGACAAAGGTATGTAGCACTCATTGGTATATGAACAAACTCTGAGTTTGTGTGGCTCTCCTAAGACTATGTTTCTTGAAATCTAACATGCTTCATTACATTTATGTATTTCCAAAGATTTTCTGGTAAATCTTCAGTCATTAAAGCCTATTTTGGGAGTATTTTTCTGCATTAACTAGATTTCATTTGATTAAATTCAGTATCTAAAAGTATGTAAGAATTGCAGTGCTGCTATTTAAATTATCTAGGGAAATGTTTTTGTGTGGTGTTGATTAAAATATTGCTTAAACAAATAAGTATACTTTTCCTTTTATATTATTGTTTTTTAACTTGCAAGCCAGGGAAAAACCAAACAAACATCCCAATATATTCATAATGGAAAGCAACATAGGGAACAATTTATTCAAAACTGAAAGGCAAGTCAGACTTCATATATTTGTCCAAAGAAGTTAGAATCACACAAAATCTTTTTTTTTTTTTTGACATTAGCTTTGGCAATGCAAGTACACAAAAACCAGAAAAGACCTCTCCTTCCTCAAATCTCCAGGAAGAAGTTTGCAAGGGTTTTTTTCCTAGTTTTAACCCAGGGGCTCACATCAGTACATTTGTGTTTTAGGGAATGTGAGGATCTAAAGCTGAGTCTGAATACTTCTGAGTTTTGATGAGAGCAAATATTTCATTCAGCTGACAAACCTGAGTACAGGCTTCCAGGTTATTTTTCATCCCCTCCTAACCACGCTATAATGAAAGAAAATAGCTCTGGTTTGGCTTTTTGTGCAGATAACGGGAAAAGCAATGCAGAAGCCTAAAGGGCCTCTCTCAGGAGGCTAAATCTTTCAGCATACCTGTAAAACTCAGCACAGCTGTTCCGTATGGATATGGAGCCCAAAAATGCTGAGTAGAATCATAGAATGGTTTGGGTTGGAAGGTACCTCTGAAGGTCATGTAGTTCAACCCCCCTGCAGTGAGCAGGGACACCTTCCATTAGATCAGGTGGCTCAGAGCCCCATTCAACCTGGCCTTGAATGTTTCCAGGGATGGGGCACCTACCACCTCTCTGGGCAACCTGTTCCTGTATTCAGTAGGATCACTCCATACCCCTGGCCATCCCTGCATGCTCTGGCCTAACAAGCTCTTCCCCCCATGACGGTTGCAGAGGCTCAGGGAGCCCATGTTCAGCTGTTCCACAGGCAGGGCTCCCACTGCCTTCTGGCCCTGCAGGAGCTGGTCTGCATGTGCCAGGAGGGCTGTGGGGATGGGAGCGGGGCAGCCACAGGTGCTGAGGGAGGAGCAGGAGCACAGGCTGAGGCAGGCACCTGTATGAGGCTGCCTTGCTTGAGGGAAAAGTGTAGGCAAAAGGAGCAAGCACTTGGTTATAGCTTTTGTAGTGGGTTGACCCTGATTAGAGGCCGGATGCCCACCAAAGCCCACTCAATCATGCCCCCCTCCTCAACTGGGCAGGGGAAATAAAATACAAGGAAAAGCTCATGGGTGGAGATAAGGACAGGGAGAGATCACTCACCAGTTACTGGCATGGGCAAAACAGACTCGACTTGGGGGGAAAAAACAAGTTTACTTTATTACCAATCAAAATCAGGGGATAATGAGAAGTAAAACCAAATCTTAAAACACCTCCCCCATCCCTCCCTTCTTGCCGGGCTTAATCTCTTTCCTGATTTTCCACCTCTTCCCCCCCAGCAGCACAGGGGAACAGGGAATGGGGTTGGGGTCAGTTCATCACACGGTGTTTCTGCCGCTGCTTCCTCCTCAGGGGGAGGACTCCTTCCCCCGCACCAGCATGGGGTCCCTCTCATGGGGGAAAGTCCTCCACCAACTTCTCCAGCGTGAGTCCTTCCCATGACTGACAGCTCTTCACGAACTGCATTAGCATGGGTCCTTTCCATGGGGTGCAGTCCTTTGAGGAAGGGACTGCTCCAGCTTGGGTCCCCTATGGGGTCACAAGTCCTGCCAGCAAACCTGGTCTGGGGTGAGCTTCTCTCTTCACGGGGTACAAGTCCTGACAGGAACCTGCTCCAGCGCGGGCTTCCTGCGGGGTCACAGCCTCCTTCAGGCATCTGCCTGCTCCGGCGTGGGGTCCTCCACGGGCTACAGGTGGTCATCTGCTCCACCATGGACCTCCATGGACTGCAAGGGGACAGCCTGCCTCACCATGGTCTTCACCACAAGCTGCAGGGGAATCTCTGCTCTGGTGCCTGGAGCACCTCCTCCCCCTCCTTCTTTACTGACCTTGGTGTCTGTGGAGTTGTTCCTGTCACACATTCTCCTCTCTCCAGCTGCAAAGTGTGCAGCTTTTTTCCCCCTCTCTTCCTTTTTTTTTTCTTAATTATGTTATCACAGAGGCGTTACTGATTGGCTCGGCCTTGGCCAGTGGTGGGTCCGTTCTTGTAGCCGGCTGGCATTGGCTGTGTCGGGTCGGACATGGGGAAGCTTCTGGCAGCTTCTCCCACAGAAGCCACCCCATGTTCCCCGCTCCCACTGCTACCAAAACCTTGCCATGCAAACCCAATACCAGTATTGATATAGACACAGAGACCCTGGGACATCCCATTCTACTGCTAATTTACTTCTTGTTGCTCCTCTAGTAAGCAACAAGGTCATTTCTGGTTTCTTTTGTCCTTGCAGCTGATTTATCACAGCAGCTCCTAAATCTGCTGTTGGTAGTTTGGCTATGGCCTTTGAGGTGAATTGTGGATGGCAAATATATGCTCCACTGCAAGACAAACCTGATTTTGTGCCTCAAGTGCCAAAGCTACCAGTGCAGAACGTGGCTGAATATTACAACTGCTGTCATGGACTGGGAACATCAAAAGGGCAGCTTGAGCACGGAAAGGGGAAACGTGCTGCCATCTCCCTTCACTGGCCACCTTGAAAGACAGGGAAACATTAAAATAGAACAACTGCAAAACAGTTAAAGATTAGAAGGTTGCCTTCCTGGGTAAATGTGAGGTGACTTCTGCTGCTAGTTTCACAACAGTTGTAGATTGCTCCGGTGAGGTAAACTGTGTTTAAGGAGAAGCACTTCGATTATCTGCAGCCTGTCTGAAGAAGCACAACATGTGTCATCTGTCTAACATAGACAATAATATATTAAGCCCTACCTTTAAACTACCCACTTACATATTGTTATCAAAGTAAAATATAAGCAACATTATAGTATGATAAATAGTTAAGTAAGGAGAAAACAAGCCACAGGCATTGTCAGTGCCATCCAATGCAAAAAGTTCCAGCTGTTAGTGGAATATACTGAATGAGACGTCATAGGATATGGAATATCCTATTGGCATATTGAAATGCCAATTTGGATCTGTTGTTCTTGTTATGCTCCCCTCACCTTCTTCTGCACTTGCAGACTAGTAAAGCACAGGAAATTGAAAAGTCCTTGATTTCTTAGGAAAAACATCAGTATGTTATCAACATTCTTCTCACACCAAATCCCATATTAAATGCAAAATGCAGCTTTATTCTAGCTACTAAGGAAAAAAATTAGCTCTATCCTAGCCAAAACCAGGACAGAGATAAAGGACCATAGACACTATTACAAGCCTGTGAGTCTGATTTTTAATGAACCCATAAGTAACATGATAGCTAAATTATTCTACAGATTTTGCACAATAGGATGGCCGTATTGATGTTTTTGCATTATGACGCCTTCAATAGAAGACAGTTGCAGCGATAGAGGGGTCAGAGTTTCAGTGCTAAAGATAGTCTGCAAACTGTGTATATCAAAATGCCAAATAACATGTTAAATAAAGAGAAGTGTGAAAACAACAAAGCAAAACCTCACTCTAAGAGCTTTAATATATACAAATATGGCTCAACTTGAACAAATGAAATATTTTTTTCAATTAAATAGGAATGAACCATATGTACTGTTCAGAAAAGGAAGCAGATAAAGGACAGCATTTCAAAACAAGCAGCTGTTCAAATATAAATTTCCTGTTTATTGAGATTTCGGTTGTATCAGAGTAAAGGTCTCAGAGTGTCTGAGCAAGTCAATCATTATATACCTTGTTAGTGTGATGGCCCCTTGTGTATTGTTTGGCTGGAAATATAACACAAATACCCCAAACCCCTACTGTGCCTGCTTCATGGTGCATAAATCTATTGTGTGTCATGTCACTTAGAGTTTTGATGGCAGGCTACCAAATGGCAGAGGAAAATACACAATCCAGCCTTCATTTTAATAAATGAAATTAAAGTGCACACAGGAAATACAGAAGAGAAGTGTTTTCATTAGTGCTGTTTCAAGGGTCCGTCACTCAAAATGGAGACTTTTGCAAGCCCCACTGAACATTTGATTACTTATGCAAATGAGTGGGTTTACCAAATATATAATATTTTCTTTTCCAACTTTGATGATCCTTTTGTAAGAATTAACCTATGACAAATTATTTTAACTAGCATTATGTCTTCTACCTGGTTAGACTGACAAGGACAGAGACCTTGGGCTCTGCCAACATTGCCACTAGCCGCTGGTTGTGCTCCAAGGGCTTCTTTCACAGAAGATGGAGATGTATCTGTATTAGACTTGTTTAAACACCAAAATGTCTTGCCTCCGAAGTCAACAATATAACCAGAATGAATGCTAAAATGAAGTTTGATTTAGCTGGTTCTTTCGAGCTCCCTGTTTTCTTTACCTCATTACTCATATTTAGGAAGCACCTAAAAATAATCAACTTAATTTTGTTGGGCATTGAACAGAGCAAAAGTGAAAAGAAGGCCTTAGCCCTGAACCATGTGATCTAAACTGACATGTACACTGTGCTAGGCTAAGTGTCAGTTTTGAGAAAAAGGATAAATAAACACATGCCCTAAAAATAATGGTTCCTTCTTCCTCACATGCATCCCTTTGGGATCAAAGAAATAAAACAGATAACTTTAAGAATTAGATTTTGCAACTAGACTTTTTGAAAAATGAATCTGGTACTGTGTAGTAGAAAAAGCTGGGTAATAATTTTAAAATTAAGCTGGCTCTTGTCAGCATTATCACTCTCTATTTCCACTGTTACATTCCTTCCAAAACTGAAACATCTGTTTTGTTTCATTAAGCCCAGGGGGTCCAATGTCTGAAATCATGCCTAACTTAGGAAAGATGGTTCCCAAAGAGGGTTCTTTGCAACACTGCCCAAAGTAGGAGGAAAAGAAAACAACCAAACCAAAGAAATGGTGTGTGAGGTCCAGTCTGCTGAAACTGAGTACTGAATTTGTTTTGAAATGCCAGGTGAACAGCGAGGTAGTCCTGGAGCAAGTGACAAGTTTCCTGTCTTGTCTGTGGCAAGAAATCATGTGAAGCTCTCCAAAGGAAGCTCCTGTCTGCATAATGTAGATGCTACCCATCTTCACAAAGTTTCGTCTCATTACATTTTCCCCCTTTGCTGCAGAAAATCAGCCCTATAAAAGAATATCATAAAAGCAGTCAGGACACAGAGGCATATTTGAGTGTTCAGCCTTTGTGCTAAATAACAGTGACAGTCAAGAGATGCCCTCTTCTGAGGCTCCAGCAGTATGATGGTACAGTTAACAGCAACTGATGGGACTTTCAGAGTTGCCTGGAGAATGTAGACATTTGCATCCCGATGCTGTCTAACAGGAATGCAGAACTTAATTCCTTTAAATATCTTGGGTAAAATCTCAGGTATAATTCTCACTTTAGAGAGAAGGTAAAAATGCTCAAACTCAGACACAGTAAGAACATAAATGAAAGTTGCTGGTGGTGTGATTTTTTTTATGTATATCCTAACTGGTAAAACAGTCTGGAGAAAAAAATATCTTTCCATTAATTAAAATGAATTCTACACTGATAAGAGCATTTTCCCTGCATGTTGTTTTCTCCTAACTATGCCATTAGAGGTGGGAGTCCCAGGAGGAAGCGCAGTGATTTTTGACTCCAAATTTGATGGCAATATTGGTCATTTTTGATTGCTCTTCCTTGACAGTGTCTTATGATTAAAATTTCTACAGTTTTAGGCTGAACTGCTCATGCCTAAGAAGCAAGTGCTGCATTAGAATGCTTTTTTTTTTTTTTTCTGGGGAAAAAAAGAAGAGTTAGCTAGACCTTTAAGGGCTGGAATAGGCACAAGCACAAATTATTAATCCACTTGAAGGTAAACTAACAGAGGCAAAAATGCTTTCATAATAAAGAAATTTCTGCTGCCTATTTACAGTCTTTATATTTTGAAGAGTTGTTTTAGTTTAAAACAGGATTAAGAACAAACGTATATGGATGGTAGAGTGTCTTGCTGAATGCTTGTTCCGGTCAGATAAATGTTTCCTGCTGCAGCTTGCTATTCTTCCTTCTTTAGTCCATGCATGTTGCTCTGAGTAGTTATTATCAATGATATATTTCTACTCAGCACTTGCTATCTGCTAACCCAAACGTCTTCCAATAACAAACAGGTAACGGTCCAGACCTCCAGGAGGTATAAACCAACCAATGTCTGTATTGGCTGTACGGAGCACTACTCATGTAAATAAGCTGACCCCGCTTATGATTACAGGTTGAGCTCAACACAGTTCAAAAGGCTACAGATGTAATATGATGAAAGCCCTCAAACTACTAATGCTTCTCCTTTACTGGAGGAAAAACTCCCACATTCCTTACTTTCACCATTCACTTCTCAACACTGCACATTCATTTGCAGAATTAAGCTTTTGATGGTAAAAAATTCAAGAGAATTTAAGATGTCTGTCAAAACCTCTTTTCACCTCCTTGTTACTCTACTTACAGCTCCTGACCTCAGGCTCAAATGATGCCACCAAAGAACTTTCATTATGGCCAGCAGCTTTGAGATTGAGCTCTCTCATACTCGTGATGGAGCTCCCACTTCTCATGTTCTCCCCAGCATCTCTTCAGGATAGATGAAGCCTGGATTTATATAAAGTTAAAATATTTTAAAAGATCACACTGTAAATAAGCAGTCAAATGAAAAAAGGATCTCTTTCTTAATTTTATTTCAAAGGGTGCAAGTGAATTTTCCTCACCTCAGTCAGTCCTGGTTACCTCTCTTTTTTACAACCAGCAGAATGTTAAAGAAGCAAATGGATACAGTGAGCTCCAGATTAGTTAGTATTGTTGAATCTAAACATTATCTGGGAATTTCCTGCTGTGACTACAGTTTTGCTTCTTACATAGGAAAGTGTGCCTCAGATATGACCTCACAAACAATATAAAGCAACACCACACGACTTCATTATTCACTATGTCTCAGGAGGATGGTATAATCATCTAGCTCAAGCAAGCTAAGAGCAGATGGTACACTGCAGATTTGCATGTTTGTACCACTTATTAGTTCATGGAATTAAGGAAGCAGATTTTAAGATTTTAAAAAATATTTCTTCCTAGAAGTGATAATGAAGAGGGTTTTGTATCATCCTCTGTTATGTATTGACTTCTCTATGTGATTGTGCTGCAAACGTTCCTGTTTGAGATGTTAGTTCTTTTTTCAATATTTGACAGCAATGGTTATTCATTTGTATGGAGAGATTTAATTCTCCCTATGATGATTGATTCTGCATGCACATAATATTAGTTCTTCTTATAGAATGGAGAAAGAATTGTGAAAATACAAATACTTTGTCTTTAATTACTCAGTACCACCAGCCATGCAAAAGATCCTTTAGTAAATTACTTACTTTAATTGTATTGTTTGCTCTCTGCTTTTCAGATGGAGGCAGGTTAGGAGAACTACTTTATGAACCTTGGTGTTGCTGTCATAAAATTCCAAAAGAGGGAGTCTGAGTTTTCAGCTATTTGTTCTTGCCTCTATTTCTGTTTTGTTTTTTGACACATTATTTTTCCTGTACACAATTTGAAAGCAAATGAAAAGGGTAACAAAGTCTATTTCTGGTTGACTATACTGATGGATGCATTTGATCACATTTTACTTGAGAAGAGACACTACAATTTGGTCTATCATGGACGTGTATTCTTAAGATAGAAAAAAAGTCATCTGTGAAAAAAATCAGATTGACTGCTCTGGGAGCTGAAAGCTTTTACTCATTCAGTCAACTGAACATGAGCTATGACGATACAGTCCTCCCTCTCTTTAGCCCATTAAGATGCTCCAGTTCTCAGAGAAATGCCTATAGGTTAGGATTTGTGCCAGATCAGTGCTTGGCTTCTCTGAGGAGAAGCCCCAAAAGGGGACTGGTGTCTTGTGTTTGAGAGGATGTGGAAATCTGTCTGGTAGGAAATAATCAGAGGGAGTTTCACAAGGCAGAACATGGATTTGGTGTTACTGCATGTCTGAGCTTCTCTGGACAACCAGGGGCTGTGGGGCTTGTACTTCAGTATGGATCCCAAGCTACCATCGGTGAATCTTTCCAAAATTATCCTTCTCCTCCCTGTCACCACACCATGCCACATGAAGGTGCTTAAGCCTCACATATGGAGGAATGCTGAATTCTTAAGCATTGCAAATTAAGACAACTGACGTGAATTCTATATACTAAAGGGTTATTAGTCCTCCAGAATTTACTGTTGACCAAAAAAGAAGTTGACATTGGTATATTGCCATCCTGAGGGACCTTGACAGGCTTGAGAGGTGGGCCTGTGCCAACCTCATGAAATTCAACAAGGCCAAATGCAAGGTCCTGCATCTGGGTCGGAGCAACCCGAAGCACAAATACAGGCTGGGCAATGAGGGGCTTGAGGCCAGCTCCGAAGAGAAGGACTTGGGAGTGGTGGTGGGCGAGAAGTTCAACATGAGCCAGCAATGTGCGCTTGCAGCCCAGAAGGCCAATAACCACATCCTGGGCCGCATCAAGAGAAGTGTGGCCAGCAGGTCGAGGGAGGTGATTCTTCCCCTCTACTCTGCTCTCGTAAGGCCCCACCTGGAGTACTGTGTCCAGTTCTGGAGCCCCCAACACAAGAGAGACATTGACCAGTTGGAATGAGCCCAGAGAAGGGCTACGAGGATGATCTGAGGGCTGGAGCACCTCTCCTACGAGGACAGGCTGAGAGAGTTGGGGCTGTTCAGCCTCGAGAAGAGACGGCTCCAGGGAGATCTTATAGCGGCCTTCCAATACCTGAAGGGGCCTACAGGGAAGCTGGGGAAGGACTATTCACAAGGGCAGTTAATGACAGGACAAGGGGAAATGGCTTTAAGCTGAAAGAGGGGAGGTTTAGATTAGATATGAGGAAGAAATTATTTCCTGTTAGGGTGGTGAGACACTGGAACAGGTTACCCAGAGAAGTTGTGGATGCCCCCTCCCTGGAAGTGTTCAAGGCCAGGTTGGATGAGGCTTTGAGCAACCTGGGGTAGTGGAAGGTGTCTCTGCTCATGGCAGGGGGGTTGGAGCTAGATGATCTTTAAGATCCCTTCCAACCCAAACCATTCTATGATTCTATGATTTTTTATTTTGTAGGATTTTCTTTAAAGCAAAAGAAAACAACAACTTTTAAACACTAACGCATTCCAGCCATATTTTAGTTGCTATAAATACAAAATTATACTATACACTTAATTTCAGTCAGGTCAGTAATGGCAGGAAACTATCAACACTTCTGCTCTCAAAGTAATCACTGATAATTTACAGCTAGGGAGAGCAATCAATATTCAGGAACTGGATTCATTTTAGCTAAATTGAAATCTTTGACCTGGTAAGGCCTGATGCCTTGCTCTAAACTAGACTAGAATTTCCTATGGTAGAAAAGGTAGTCCAAATTATTGCATTAATTTACCTAAAAATAGTAAGCATAGGGACATGTCAGTTTACTGGGAAAGACTTCAGTTTTTATCCTACAAACGACCTGCCTGAACAACTTACATGTTACAGATGCTACAGGTATTACACCACCCAAGATAAGAGTGTTTTGAACATCTTGCATCACATAAACACCAGGTGATAGGATCCCTGACAAATTGAAAACCTTCCCTGAAAAGTCCCTGCTGTCAAATCAGTTACAACTTTTCCCAATTTTTGCCAGATGGGTTCATATTTTTTATGCTGTACAACTATCTCTGAATGTTTAAAGAAAATTCAGGGGATAATGATTTGAAAATATAGGTTGTATTCACTCATTCGAAAAGCTTGGGAACATAAAGATAGGCTTTCAAATTTGGTTATATTTCTGTCTCTTTCCCAAAATAGATGTCATAACAATCTTCACTGGGAATATTACAAAGAGGCATTTCATGATAACTTTCTGGAGATCCTCTAAACATACTTGAATAGAGAGTTGATATTCAAATAATTTCAAGATTTTGAACAAAACTTCCTACACTCCCAAAGATCATTTTGTTGAACAAAATAAATTGTCCCTTGGCTTGTCCAGCCAGGCAGCTGCACCCAGAAGGATGTGGTGGCTCCATCCCTCACTGGTGGGCCTGGATGACACTGTCCTTGCACCCTTGCAGCCCTTTGGAAATGAAGACTGGCTCTCCATGGGTGTCTTGCACTGGTTTGGGTTTATCAATTGGTTAGGGTTCACCAAGTCACACTTGCAAGCTGGAGAAGAGGTTTAGTATTGAAAAGTCCTATAACTGTGAGGAGGTATATACTCAGCTCATCTCAAGGACTATATAATTTCTCTGCCTACATTTTTTTGTTTCTGATTGGCACATTATTTGTAATGGTATTAGATTTTAATATAGCAAATATATCTTAAATGGATAATCCTTCACAATCCATGTTAATGAAATAGGATTTTGAGGGCCTCCAGTTCTGGGTTGAAATCCCCTAATTTTGCCTGAGGTTCAGTCCTCCATGGTTCCAGAGATCTTTTCTGTTTGTACTGGAAAAAAATCACAGCCTCCCAGAAAAACACCTTACATAGCTTGTCATGCACTTAATCCCCGTAGGTAGGCTCTCGCTGTGACAGGGCCTCTGGTTTAATAATAAGCCTGCAATTTTATTCTATAAATTTTCTGGCTTGATAGGCGCTTTGCTGATTAATGTTGTCAGAATGGGATGTGCTGAAAAACACCTTCTGATGCATTACACGAAAGGCTCAATCTGAGAGATGTATGAGATCAGTTTATTGTCATGTTCTTTTACCAGGAAAAGTCAAGACTTTGGGCTAAATCAATGGTGCAATTTGTTTAATGTGAAGTTTGATTTTGCTTGAGTCAGACCTCACTGGTCTTTTCTTTCTCTGAGGCATGCTAATAACTTTCTTTTTAAGTTTCTGATTTCCTTTATTTTTTTCCAAGATTTGCTTCTCCTGCTGTGAGTGAGTTATTTGAAGGATATTTATTCATAAAGTAGGTTCTTTCCTGCCTGGACTGAATGAAAATATCTTGTGTATTCTCCTGACTTTTCAGAAATATTTTGATCCTAACACCTTATGTACAACAAAAGCCTCACAACCACCAAGCAAGGGCATTAGCTTTGGTGAAACTTCTAAATCTTGTGTTATGAAATATGGAAATGCTCTGGTGTACAGAGGGAAAATGTAAAGATACTTAGATTTAATATGCAAGAATTAAATCTGAAAAAAATAACATCACATCCCTGAAGAAAATAGAGCTTTACCTGCAAACATCACATTCAAAGGATCTAGTCTTGAATATGGATAAAAGAGATGTCTATGATAATTTGTATTGAGTTCCTGGTTATTAAGAAATGATATATGCAATTGCATATTCTGGGATGAAAGTTGCGGCACTAACTTTTTTTCTTTTTGTGAGTGCTGCCTGGTTATCCTTGTGCTGTTTACAACCAGCTGGAAAGGGATCTTCATGCTTTGCAATGTTTTACATGGTGTGCTGGGTGTAGATGCTGGCAGTAGGACGAGGTGGGGGGGCGTGGAAAGGGGCAGCCTCTGTGAGGGGAGGCTGGAGCTGCCCTGTGCCAAACACAGTCACTTCCAGTTGGCTCCAACTGACCCATTGCAGGGAACAGCCCAGCCCCTCAGTCAAGGGGGTGGCACCTCGAGGCCATTTTTTGTTTTTCATTACCAAAATATGATTCAACTGTCAATAAATTAAATTAGTTCTTCCCAGGCTGTGTCTATTTTGCTCATGATGGTAACAGGTAAATGATCTTCTTGTCTTTGTCTTGACCCATGAACTTTTTAATCTCTTTTTTTTTTTTTCCCTGCTGTCCTGCTGAGGAGGGAGAGTGAGTGAGTGGCTGGATGGGCATTTGGCTGATGGATAGCCTAACCACATCTGGACATGTATGATCCAGAATTTATTTGAACTGGCCTTTATTTATTTTATCTCCCTCCCCTGCCCTCCTTTTTTTTTAAAGCTTGAATCATTATTTTCTGTCAAAGCTGAATCTAGGGAAGTTTTCTCTTCTCTATGTCTAGCTATCATTCTGTGAAGTGCTTGCTATTTAAATATTTGCAGGAATAGAAAACAGAAGGAACACTAAGAAGAAAAGTCTTACCTCCAAACTGGGAGAGGCATATTTCTAAGCTTGTCTAGGATCAAAGCTCTCCTCCATGGGACAGAAATCCACCCAATATTTATTGCAATAATGATGTAGCTGTAAAGGCAATCATCAATGATACATAGGTCAAATGCATCTCCAAGTTATGTGAGTTTTAATGAGGGAAGCCTACTTTCCCCAGCACTTTGCTCCATAAGAACCCTGCACCAGCTCCCCACTGGCAAAGTCAGTTGGAGTTGCTGATTGACAATGGTTTGCAGTCAGTCCCTGCCTGGATGCTCACTTTGTAAGCACCATAGGGCATCCAACTAGTCCATGGGAATTTGTCTTCCATGGGCTTTAGAAGAGGTGAGACACTGACCTTTGCTGCAGCTCATGTTTGTAGGAACAGAAAGTCATCATTTTCTTAGTACTACCTGCACGAAGCAGTAAGTCCACATTTCTGTGTTCTCAGTGTCTTGAGGACTATTTTATGGATGACTCTCTTGCAGCTCATGGCTTTTTCCCAAACTAAAGAGCTTCTCTCTCTGTCTGCTTTTCTGGTCAGAGAGTCAGGTGCAATACTTACACAGGATCCCTCTTACTACAAAAATACTCAATTTTTGGAGTCTCATGGGCTCCTCCTAGACATTATGGTTGTATGAGCTAATATTAAGACCACAGCTCAATTACTCTGTTTCCAAACTCTGTCCCTCAGTCTTAAGATCTGGGAGTTGACTGGAACAGTTCCTTGGCTGGAACACCCACAAACCCTGAAGGGCCATCACTGCACCCCACTGATGGGCAGAATGGGGGCAAGTTGTGCCTGACCTGACCACAGCTTCACACACCTCAAGGCTTTTTCCTGACTTCCTCAGCACTCATTGGTTATGTTGAATTTAGAAAGGAACAATAGAAGTGGATCTGTGGTGAGAAATGCTGCTGAGGACCATGTGTCCACATGAAGTGCTTTTCAAGGGTTTTCCTTTTGGCTGGCTCTAGCCTGGTCCTGTGGCTTGAATGCCCATTTGTGGCTGGGGTATATTAGATGTTCTCCCGGAGGACGTCTCTGGGGGTACCTTGCCTCGAAGGAATCTAGTTTGTGTCCTCTGCTTTTGCATCACTGTGTGGAGAGTAGTAATCTTCGAGCAATTCCTGGCTTGAATGAAAACAGTGATACAAATTCACCATAGGCTGTACATGAACAGCTCCTCTAAGTTGTCGTAATGAGCTTTTGGTTTTGCTGTGTATGTAGCTATGACTCAGTGATGCTTTTATTTTGTGTGTCCTACTTTTACTTTTCTGATACTCATCCTTACAGTCAAGTAGGCTGCATTTTTATGCTTCTCAGAGACAATGCAGGCTGAAAAGGAAAGCACATGCTATCTTTTGTTCCCTTTTTAAAGTCTGAAAATAGTTGAGTGCTTGTTTTGTGTGGAAGAAAACAAAAAATGTTAAACAAACAGAAGTTGGCAAGAAATGTCATAAGACGTGCTTTGTTGCACTGGCAAAGTTCCTTTTATAACAGCATCCTTTTTCCAAATATTTAACGTGATAGGCCAGTTTAAGTATTGTCACAGGTTAATAATAAAGTTTATAGTAGAAGGCAGGTGGTATGTGGGGAGAAAGATGGGGATTATCTACTACTCTACGGATTCATTTTTTTGAAAGAGACCTGCTCTTTCCATAGATCACAGAAACATTTCCAAAATGTTTCCTTTTAGAGATGTCAGTGCTTCTGAACCATTTTCCATATTTAAAAATCAACTCTTCCCCCTGAAAAACATGCTTGATTTTTGTATCTTATGTCCTGGACATGCTGCTGTAAACTGCAGACCATCTAACGTGTTTGGAAGTAAGGTGTAGCAGTGTCTTTGTCAGCTCCATGGAGCTCTGTCATCCATCAGTAAATCTAGCAGTGAGGAGAGTTTGCAGGACTCAGATGCTTCTCTTCAGCCTGCTGCGCTGGGTGTCTGTCATATGGCCCATTAATGGCAAGATGTTGACACTGTCATTTTTCACAAAGTTGTAAGTGAGCTATGAGCCAAAAGCAGATAAAAAGACAAATTGACTCATACAGCATGTAGCCTGCTGCCCATGATCAGCCTTCTCTGACTAGACAGAGGCAAGACTGGAGCAATACTTCCAAAAAGTACTCATTATTATTCAAATTTCTCAACGCATAAGTTTTGAAGTGTGGTTGCATAATATTTGTGCAATGTTGTGTTAAGAGAAGTGCTTATCACAGACCTGAGACCTCAATTTGGAAAAATAATGGTATTGCATGTTTGATTATTGCTCTTCTCAGATATTGATCAACGGCAATGCAGTGGGAGAAGCGTGGGCTTCCTCAATCTGCCAACAAGAAGGTCTTTCAAGCTTGCCAAGAAAACTGCTATTGTTTGTGCCCAGGCCCCAGTCTGACAAGCTGTTCTGTGCGGGTGGACCTCAGTGCTTTGCTGAGTCCTGGTGACTTTGTTGACTACAGCAAAATGGAGAATTCCACAGCGTGAGTGTGATAAATCCCTGATGGTTTGGAAAATGGGTTTCAGATCCATCTGAAGAACAGCTCAGCCCACTTGTATGCAAATAGATTATTGCTACAGGGACTGGATTTGATGCTTTTTTAAAAAAAGGCATCTTTTCACAGCTAGAATATGCATTTTATAGTTATTTACATTGTAAGCTGAAATTTAAGGAGGGATGTGATGGAAGGATGAATTTAACAGATTCTGCCATGTCAGAATCACACAATATGTGTGTTCTGCTTGATAGGCAAAGCTTAGACTGGCAAGACGAGCAGAGCTCAGTATGTCTTCTGTATAGTTGCTATTTCTACGAGCAGAACAAATTGTTTGTGTGTCTAAGGAGCCTGCACCATGGGTCGGGAGCCCTGTATGCTACTTAGCACTATGGGGACACAGAAAGGAGAATTAAGAGCTGTAATGAGGTTGGCTTTTGGTTTGAAAAGACTAACTTGTATGAGAAAGATGAAAACAGAGTTTAACTTTGTTATCTGTTTGGGTACATACTGGTATTTGGATGTGTACTAGTGCCTAGGTAAGCACTGGTTTCCCCAGGCTTTGCACAGTCTGACAGGCTCAGGAATAGTGTGAAGCCCTTGAGGACACTGAGCCTGGGTAACCCTCTTCCCATGGGATGGTGTTTGGGTTGGACAAGAAACAGTGGGTTAGAGACACAGCCATTTCCGTCTTTTGGCACCTTTCTGTGGAAGACACGGACCAGGATTGATCAGCATGCAAGAGGAGTGATGCAAAACCTCCCTGGGAAGGACATGATCCTCTTTGCTCAAGGCTTGAGGGCTGCTGCTTCCTCAGACTAGCTGCCCATGTCTGGGCAGGACACAGCCCCATGTAGGAGTTTGCTGTGCTGAGCACAGAAGGGAGCTGTCAAACCTGGAGACTTGTCCAGGGTCAGGCAGAAAGCATGTTGAGCAAATCAGACATAGCGCCTAAGTCTGCTGTCAAGCCTTGTTATCCAAAGTCCGTTGGTGTGAAGTCTGTATAGAGCATCCAGGAGAAGAATCACATAAAAAACCCCCCAGCTTGCTCTATCCCAGGCTGCAGAGGGATTTTTTTTCCATTCTAATATGGATAAGATGGGGTTTTTTGTTTGTTTATTCATATTACCTAATGTAACAAATTAATGATTCTTTTAAATAGACACTAAATAGTGAAAAGTGATGGCCAGGTTTCTCCAAAATACATGTTTTTTAAAAGCTAAGATTTGAGAAAAGGCAGGAAAAGAACTATTCCCAGAACACAGGAAAAGAACAGGTAGAATATCATGCCTGCAAACATGTACATTTCTCTACCCTATTTGCCCACCGAGTATTACAAGAAAGGGTGGAAAATTATAATATCTACAAGTATACTATGAACAACTGTGAAAGCAACTTGGTTTTATTTCCTCAAACCATAACTGGAAAAAATATATATAAAACATGGGTTAGTCTCCTTCTACAGACCTCTAAAATTATTTATCTCCAGATTTTTTAATGTTTTTGATGTATTTCCCATTTGTATTAATCAGATTCAATTATTTAGAACTAAGTCTTTAAGTTCTGTTAATATAAACTTACCAGTCCCCATGCTGTAAATTAAATTTTTATTTTATTTCTATATATGCTTTCTCTCTTACTTTAATGCCAAAGGTTTGTCTCTTGTCTAATGGTTAAAATGAAAGCTTTTACTGCTAAATTAAAATAAAATGAGTTAATGGGTACCCAGTGCCTTGTTCTAGTTAAAATGTGCATCAATTTGCAATGACCACTGCTTTGGGACTGTAGCATGTTTTATCTTAGGCAAAGTGTAGTGAGCAGTGTGAAATTTAGCTTTAAAAGCTCTTCTGTAAATCTGTTTATAATTTATTTCCCTTACTAAAAACCTTACCACACTTTAACATTGAAAGTTTCCATGGTAGGTGATTGCTTTAGATTGATTTTTTAAAAATGATTGAAAATTCAGTTTTTTGAAAATTGTTTAGACATTCAGAGAATGAGATCAAGTGGAAAATGGACAAATTAAATTTTAAAAAATTTGCTCCTTTATGATGTGAAACAGCAGTAGATTTTTCCAAAGGAATACACCTATGGCCAAGTGACTTGTACTGTTCCCATGAATATACACTCAGGTATGAAGGAAATAAAATCCTTAGACAGAATAGGGCAGATTTAATTTTTAATGTGTTATTTTAAAATTAAAGATAGTGCTGATTTTCAGACCTTTGTTTCTAAATTCCTAATTCTCCTTTTTATAACATTTTGTGTGAAACTGAAGTGTGGATGGGATTTTGCATGATACATGTTAGCAATCACAGGGATGAATTCACCTTTCTATCTTGGTATCACTTTCATCAGGAACAGGTTTGAGCCCACTTACTCTAGCCAGTTTTAAAAGGACAGTGCCATATATTGCCAGTAATACTCCATCAGCACTATTTGCAAATAAAATATTAGAATCATAGAATCATTTAATTGGAAAAGACCTGTGAGATTATTGAGTCCAACTGTACCTATCCAGTACTGAACCATATCTCTAAGCACTTTGTCTACCTGTCTTTTAAATACCTCCAGGGATAGTGAGTCAACCTCTTCCCTAGGCAGCCTGTTCCAGTGCCTGATAACCCTTCCAGTGAATAAATTTTTCCTGATATTCAATCTGAACCTCCCCTGGTGCTACTTGAGGCTACTTCCTCTTGTCCTATCACTTGTTAGTTGGGAGAAGAGGCAAACACCCACCTCACTACACCCTCCTTTCAGGTAGTTGTAGAGAGTGATAACGTCTCCCTTCACCCTCCTTTTCTCCAGGCTAAACAATGCCAGTTCGCTCAGCTGCTCCTCATAAGACTTTTTCTCCAGCCCCTTCACCACCTTGGTTGCCTTTCTCTGGACATGCTCAAGTGCCTCAACGTCCTCCTTGTAGTGAGGGGCCCAGAACTGAACACAATATTCGAGGTGCGACTTCACCAAAGCTGAGTACAGGGGAAGGAGGGAAGGACCACTTCCCTGGTCCTGCTGGCCACACTGTTTCTGATACAGGCCAGGATGCCTTTGGCCTTCTTGGTCACCTGTGAACACTGCTGGCTCATGTTCAGCTGGTTGTGATCCAACATCCCCAGGTCCTTTTCTGCTGTGCAGCTTTCCAGCCACTCCTCCCCAAGCCTGAATTGTTGCATGGGGTTGCTGTGACCCAATGTGAGGAGCAGCACCATTATCTTGTCTCAAAGATTGTCTGCAAGATCACTGGCAAGATTGTTTTCATGAGACCACTGAGAAGGAAATGACTTGTGAAATGCCCTGCCCTCAGGAGGTCTTCCGCCAGGACATGTCCCTGCCCTAGTGCTGGGGGGGGCACAAAGAGACGTGCCATTGCTATGGTAACCACAGCCCTCGAAGGGGTACTTAAGGAGGACCTGCATGGGCAACAAGAGCGCGGGAAGAAAGAGAGAGAAGAAGAGGGACAGAGAGGACGACCACCTGACTGCCTGACCGCACCATGCCGCGCTGCACCACTGCTGGAACAAGCTACTGAGACCTCCTCACCCGCCCCTTCACCGTCGCCTCGCCGCTGGACCCGTGGTGGTGACTATTCTTGCTGCCCTATCCCGACTCCTTGCTTCATTTCCATCTTTCTTTCCATTTCTGTCCTATCGCTACCCTCCTTATTACTTTTGGTAATAAATGGTGTTTCGGGAATGCGGCATTTGACCTCGTTTGTGTCTTAATCTCGCCCCTGGGATCATATCAAAACCTTTCCCCGACATCAGATCGGGATATTTGAATGATCCCGACATCGGATCGAGACACCCAAGTGCAGGACCTGCCACTCGGCCTTGTTGAACCTCATACAGTTGGTTGCAGCCCATTGATCCAGCCTGTCCAGATCCCTCTGTAGAGCCTTCCTATCCTCAAGCAGACCAACACTTCCACCCAGCTTAGTGTCATCTGCGAACTTTCTGAGGGTGCACTCAACCCCCTTGTTCAGATCATTGATACAGATGTTAAACAGGACTGGCCCCAACACTGAGTCCAGGGGAATGTCCCTTGTGACCAGCCTCCAACTGGATTTAACTCCATTTACCACTACACTTGGGGCCTGGCCATCCAGCCAGCAGAGAATATGCCTGTCCAGACCATCGGCAGCCAGTTTCTCAAGGAGAATGCTGTGGGAAATGTTGTCAAAGGCCTTACTAAAGTCCAAGTACATTATATCCACAGTCTTTCCCTCATCCACTGAGCAGGTAACTTTGTCATTGAAGGAGATCAGGTTAGTCGGGCAGGACCTGTGTCCTGGTTTTTCCAGGATAAAGTTAATTTTCTTCTTAGTAGTTAGAATAGCTGTGTTTTAGTTTCAGTGTAGGATTTGTTATGAGAAGAAAGCTGATAAAGTACTAATGTTATTAACTGCTGCTGGAGCTCAAGGTCATTGTGTTTGGCTAGTTTGCAAGTGCATTAGGACTGGGAGGGAGAAGCGTAGCAAATAGGAAACCCCAAAATTTGCATTTGGATATGCCAATTAAATATTCCATATCGTATCACGTCATGTTCAGTATATTAAGCAGGGCTGACCAGAAGACAGGGGTATTCTCTCCGGGATCACTCAGACTCACTCTTTCGGGGTTTCAGGTTTCAGGACTATCTCGGCTCTGGGATTGCTAGCTGGCTGGGCACCAGTCAGTGGGTGGTGAGCAATTGCACTGTGTATCACTCGGTTGTATATTCTGTTATTACTGTTATCATTTTATTTTAATGAATAGATAGTTTTTATCTCAACCTATGAGTCTCCTTGCTCTTTTCTTTCTAATTCTCTCCTCTACTCCCTGGAGGATAGTGAGGGAGTGGGCTGTGTTTGGCTGCAAACCAAAAGGGTGAAACCACCACGAAATGCCTGTCTTCCATAAACCCATGTTGACTGGGCCTGATTACCTGGTTGTCCTGTGTCATAGCACGCAAGATGATCTGCTCCGTGACCTTCCCCGGCACCATGAGTAAAGGTAGGAGATTCTCCTTGGCTTTCCTTTTGTTGTTAATATATTTATAGAAACATTTTTTATTATCTTTCACAGAGTTGTCCAATTTAAGTTCTATTTGGGGTTTAGCCCTTCTGATTTTCTCTCTACATGACCTCACTTCATCCTTGTAGTCCTCCTGAGATGTCTGCCCCTTCTTCCAAAGCTCATAGACTTTCCTCTTTTTTCCTCTTTTCCAAAGCTCTCTGCTCAGCCAAGCTGGTTTTGTCCCCTGCTGGCTCGTTTTTTGGCACATGGGGATGGCCTGCGCTCGGGCCTCCAGGATTTCCTTCTCAAAGACCATTCAGCCTTCTTGGGCTCCTTTGCCCTTTACGACTGCCTCCCAAGGGACTTCATGGACCAGCCTTCTAAAGAGTCCAAAATCTGCCCTCCAGAAGTCAAAGGTGTCAGTTCTGCTGACCACCCTCTTAAAAGAAGAATTCTACCATTTTGTGATCGCTGTGCCCCACCTGTCCTCCAGCAGTCACATCTTCTACGAGGCCTTTACTTTTCACAAACAACAGGTCCAGCAGAATGCCTTCGCTAGTTGGTTCACCCACCAGTTGTATCAGGGAGTTGTCTTCCACACACTCCAGGAACCTCTTAGACTGTTTCCTTTCTGCTGTATTATACTTCCAGCAGACATCTGGTAAGTTGAAGTCCCCCACAAGAACAAGGGCTAGGGATTGTAAGACTTCTCCCTAAAAGTGTAAATTACACTTTTAGGAATTCTTTTTTTTATGAAATAGGTATGGATAACTTCTCTGTTACATGCTGAAGCCTCTTAGCATGTAAAATAACTGTCCACAAATGATGGTGGATCTTTTCAAGGTTTGGAGATTCAGTGAAGAGGGGTTGATGAGGTTTGTGTACTTCATGGTAACCTCATATTTAGGCAAAGGAGGCAGAAGGTACTGTGCATCTCTGCACTAAATTCAGGATGGTCGCTGATGCAGCTCCGTGACTCCATACTACAGCACGAGTCCCCTGCGTTTAGTATCTGGGGTCTCCTAAGCAAGCTCTTGAGAAGCAAAAGAGCAGCTGCAGGAGAAACCAATAAAAGTGCAAAGGCTCTGGACCTGGTCTTATCCCTTGTACCTGCAAAACTGTAGCTAACCAAGTCAGATGCTCCTTCCAGCCAGTTTAGGAGACCTCAGCTCCAGAATACATCTCATCTCCCCAACTCCCGCCAATCTTCCAGCTGCCACTGTAATGTCTGCCTTGCTCAGCTGAGCTGTCTAGTTTTACACAATTATATATTCTGCTGTGGTCTCTACTTGGGTTGGATGCATTTGCCAGAAGCTGAAGCTTATATTTATAGATAAATTATTTGCAAATGCTCAAATAAAGATTTGCAGCAGTTTGTTTGAATTCAGGCACTTATCCACAGACGTTGGGTTTGTTATGGAGCTGACTCGTTAGAGGCTTTTTGATGGGAAAAATACGATGCTGATTGTTTATGCTTGAATTTATGGAAACACATAAACATGTGTTTATTTGTTAAACTTTGTAATCTGTAGCCATTTTTTTCCTGTAAAAAAAGGAGTTGGCAGGTATTCTATAAGCTCTCTAAAGAGCTTCTGTTCAAATGCAGTAAAAAAATCTTGTTCACTTGGACCTTAGGAAAATATTCATATTAGCTAACAAATGGTTCTCTGCTAACAAAAACATCTAGCTGAATAATTTATTTAAACCTGGGAAATTAGGCATATTTCTTTGAGTAAATTATATATAAACTATTGTATTCATTAGTCTAACAATTATGTGGCTGACTGACAGATTATCTAACAATGTATTAGATGATTGTTGTCCATCAGTGCATCAACATATAATTTACAATATTTTTGCATTATTTAGCCATAACTATTAGCAAATATGTTGTTTAATGAAGTCACAGGACAATTTGCGTCTGATGATATTTGACTGTGTTGTGATATCAAGATTGCTTTACACAGCAATACTGCAGAAAAAATAGTGTCCTTAAATGATTGGTCTGCATTTTTTTTGGTTATACTTTTCCTCCTCAATTCACAAGACACACTTCCATTTATGTTTACACTTCTCTGTATTTCCATATGGAAACAGAAGAGTATGTCTGTGTTTGAGGAAAACAGACAAATCAATGAAGCTCTCAAGATGTTCTGCAAATGTCCTTTCTGTGTTGCAGGACACACACTCTTTGCTTCTTGCATTTGAAGAAGATCAACTGCTAATTAAAATCCAACTAATTAAAATCCAGCTGAGAAGACTCTACCCTCAAACACATTAAGTCTCCCAGATACCTTGGGATGCCCTTTCGACTTATTGTGGAGATCAGATTTTGACTCTTGACAGTTCGGAGGGGAAAAGTGACAGACAATGTCAAAAGAAGATCACACTTTTTTCACTTTTGAAGAGTTTCATAAAGTATAATAACATTTTTTTCTTTTTTCTTTTCATTATACACAGGAGGCAATAGTGAGACTCGACCTCTTGCCTGACCACCTGCTGGCATTCAGCTCCGCTCTCAGCAATTAGTAACTCCCTTCCTGGTGCCCTATGCTTGAAGGAGAAAGTCATTCAAGATGGCCATTTATCAGGTTTCAATAACTTCTCTTCCCCACAGCTCCAGTGCAACTCTGAGGTGGCTCCTGTGGCAGCGAGGCCTAGGGCTGCTCTGTACCAAGCCTGTACCAAGGGATGGAGACAGGGGATGTCTCTTCCAGGACAGTCTTGTCATGCCCTGAGGGGCAGGAGCCCTACAGAGTGGTGAAATCACCAGATCCGTCCTCAGGAAAGGAACTTGCCTACCAAGAGATGTCTGAGAAAGCATTACCAGTGTGTTCAGAAATCAAGCATATTGCTTCCCAGCAAATGCCACATTACTCTATTGCCTCAGTTTTGATGGGCTTACCAGGTGGACTTTTCAGGGGGATAGTCCATTGAAGTGGATCATGCTGTCAAGTCAAAGGATCACATTGTCATTTCTCCTCAGCAGTAGGAGAGTCGGAGGATAAAATTCTTCCATGAGATTCCCCTCTGCAGTTGCTGCTGTTCCCTTTGGGGACAAGGATCACAAGAGGCACAGGTATGGTGGTCTCCCCAGCTTTGCTGCCACCAGCACTGTGCTGCACTGCACAGGAAGAAATGCAAGTGGTTAATTTTCCCCTGGACCTGGCCAGGAGCAGTTGAGACCCAGAAAGCATTGCTGCCTCTCACAGAGAGACAGAGAGCACGGAGGCATCGAGGGACAGCCATTGACAGTGTGGTCAGGGTCACAGGAAAGGAGGGAAATATATACAAGAAGTAGGAAAGGATTCTGAGGTAGGCATGGATCACATTAGTAGCTTGCATTTCTGAGTCCTGTTTGGTGAAATAACAATAGAACTATTTGGTGCATTCCTAAGTGTCAAGTTAACTGGGTAAATTCCTGTTCTGAGACTATCTACTGCAGCCTGCATCTATTTTCTGCACAGAGGGAGAACCAGAAGAGTTCTGTTTTATGTTTGCAAATAAAATCTCTAATTGTAAGGCCCAGTTATGGATAAATTCTCATCACCTCATGACAGTACAGTAGAGGTCACAGTGCTTTACTGCCTCACTGTGGGGCAGGAAAATCTCATTCCCTAACAGGTGCCAAAGCATACTAAAAATTTCTCAGGGTTACTTACAAATGGTTATTCTTCTGTTCCAAGTACTGCTGTGCAAATCACTGCTGTATTCTACACAAAGAATCACTGGGTTATGAGGCAATTACTATAAAAAAGTAAAAATCCTAGAAACATAGAATCACAGAACTGCAGAATAACTGAGGCCAGAAGGTGCTTCTGGAGATTGTCTAGTCCAACTACCCTGCTCAAAGCAGGGTCAGTGAGAGCAGGTTACTCTGGGCCATGTCCAGTCAAATTTTGAGACTACACAGCCTGTCTGGGCCACATCTTCCAGTGTTCAAACAGCTCTGCAACTAAAAATTCTGGTCTTATAGTTAAATGGAATTTCCAGTATTGCAATTAGTGTCTACTGCCTCTTGTGCTGTCAATGGACATTACTGAGAGGAGCCTGGCTCCATCTGCTTCACCTCTCCATCAGGTATTCATACACATGGATAAGATTCCCGCCCCCAAGCCTTCTCTTCTCCAGGCTGAACAGCCCCAGCTCTCTCAGCCTTTCCTCATGTCAAACACTCCAGTCCCTTAATCCCCTTCACATCTCTTTACTGGACTCTCTGCAGTATGTCCATGTCTCTCTCATTCTGAGGAGCTCAGAACCGTCCACAGCACTCTGGGTGTGGCCTCACCTGTTCTGAGTAAAGAGAAAGGGTCACCTTCCTTGACCTTCTGAAACATTTTGTCTAATCCAGCCAAAGATACCATTGTCTGCCTTTGCAGCAAGGGCACATTGCTGGCTTACGTTCACCCTGTTGTTCACCGGGACCCCCAGGTCCTTTTCTGCAAAGCTGCTTTCCATCTAGTTGATCCCCAGCATGGACTGTTGCCTGAGATTATTTCCCCTGTTGAGGTAGTAATTGGCATTTAAAATAATAACCCCCAGGGGAAAGAGTCCATGACATACCTGTCCATTATTTTCCCATGTAGCAGCACGCACAGCCTTGACTGAGTCAGGCTCACCAATTTGGTACTCAAGACAGTGGGCAGCATGAAACTATTCCACCTCTTTTTAGCCTCCAACAATATATTATATAGTTTGATCCTTTCTCCTGCATGTACTTGGTCTTGGGAAGTCTAGTGAGCCAGTCACAAGCTGCCAAGGTTCACTAAAAGAGATACTGGTGGGTGGCTCTGCATGGAGGAAGCTTTCTTCCCCTACTTCCCTCCCATCCCTTGGCAGCTGGAGAGCTTTGGACAACCCTACCACTCGTGGGAAACCCCACTTGAGGGTGAGAGACATTGCATTGCCCCACTGCTCCCAAACAAGTCCTTATGGCCCAACATTTCACAACAAACTCCTTCTTACTATAGACTTCTGCTTACTGATTTAAATTTGCATGGATGGGTTACTATCCTCTGATCTATCTTAGTGGATTTTTCCCCAAAGGTGGTTGGATAAGAAATTACCTTGGTCTTCATTTAAGATTCAGCTAAACCCAGTCTTGCTCTGACCTCTAAGAGATAAGATACTAAAAATCAGTGCCAAGGTCTGTGAGGCTGACTCAGGAGACAAGACTGTTGTCAGAAACTGCCCTAAAAATTTGGAAGATACACAGCCGAGGCTCTTCAGGAGCTGTTTACACCATTTTGTTTGTTTGTTTTGAGGAGGAGAATGATTAATTTACAAACAGATATTTCTTATCCCTTAAGCCTCTGTCCCAGAGCTATTTAGGTTCCTATTACCTTCTGGCTCCCAAGCCATGGGGCACTGAGCCATTCTCAGCCCTCTCCTGGGCAGTCTCCATGTAATTCTGCTCTGTGATCTCTACGCTGGTGATCAATCCTGCAAACTCTAGTTTCCTGGCAGTTGCTGAGAAACTGTTACCTTTCAGTAGCAATTTTCAGTAAATTCAGCCCTGGCTGGCTATCTGCTTATGCTTTTCCTGCTGAAGCTGAGCCAGGGAGACTGGCAGTTTACCATTGCAGAGCTCTTGCCAAATTGACGGTGTTTCTGACTTTGTTAGCGTTGATAATAGGAAATTGGATTCAGTAACTCAGGAGGTCCCTTCCAGCGCTACATTACAGATGAAATCTGCTAGGAAAAAATCAAACAAAAATCTGTTGCAAACATCTTCTGGTATTCCCATAATTGTCTATCTGCTTGTACTGGGATTATAACTTCCTTTTAAGTAACTGTTGTGAAAGGCTGACAGTCATTTCAGGATAGCTTATGGCAGTCATTCAAATGGTTTACCTCTAGGTATTTCTATAAATTTTAAAACAATAACAACTCTATCCTCAAAAGTAACATCTTTTCAACTCACCGTAAGCAAGACCTCTGACTGGGTCAACAACATGCACAGAAAGGGGAGTGCATTTTCCAACTGCTGTGGTTTCATAGAACTGATGGCTAACTCACAGTTATAAAATAAATTTTAATGACTTTTTTATTAAAGAAGTGAGCTATTAGAATTCCCTATTTAACTTTTGATCTTTTTATTTTTCATTTAGCCTCATTAGTCTTTTCTTAGTTAAAAATATTGATTCTAGCTTTGCAAAGAAGGCCAAATAATGGCAGCTTATTTTTTCCTTTGCTCAAATAGAGCGGGACAGGAATGGATCACAAATCATTTAGTCACTATATTAACAGGAGTTCGGGATGTAAAATTGTGCACTCCATTTTGCTGATTCATTTACAAAGATCATTAAAACCAGTCAATTCCTAATAAGCTCCAAGGGTGCTCAAATGCCCAGGCTAAGCTCCCTCATAGCTGGATGCCTTTTTCCTTCAGTAGTAAGAGACAAAATGAAGAACCACCATCTGAGCAACTGACCCACCCTCACCCACTGGCACAGGAGCCCCATTTAAGCCCAAACCTTAGTGCCTGGTCTTTGCATGAACTACATCGTATGTATGTATGGTGTACCTGGCCTTGTTGACTTGACTTTCTTGCTTGCCCTTGGACATGCCCTTGTGATAGGGAACGTGCCTGGTGGCAAGCGGGGTTGAACCAGGGCCTACCCCTGGACCGGCTCTGTTTGCCTGGTTTTGGCACCAGGGAACTGCACCCTGGCCATTGTCCTGCCCTGTCACCTGTGGCTCCTGTCTTGCCTCCCCTTAGGATCAGCCACTCATGCTGCTCCCTGACCTCTGGTGCATGGCAATCTTGTCACATACCCATCAGCTCTTGTACTGTAATCAGGGCTTGTCCATTTAGTTTCTCCTTCCATGGCAGCATAATTTTGTTTATTGTCCTCTGCGTATCTTTTCTGGGTTGGCTACATCTTCTCAAAGAAGAAACAGCTACATCTATATGACACATCCACCTATGTCCCTATGTCAAGGATTTACACAGCAGCAAAATGATGTTTTTAGCTTTGGTCTCCACTCTTCCTAGTAATTGCTATCATCCAATTTTCCTGTTGAGCACTAAGTCAATGTTTTCCAAGAACTGTCTGAAATGACTTCAACATCCTTCCCCAAGTGGTAATAGCTAGTTTAGAGTCCCTCATTGCTTTTATGCACAGATTTTTTTTCTCCGATGTGCATTACACTGCATTAATTGGCACTGAATTTAATTTGCCATTTTATTGCCAAGTCACCCAGTATTATGAGATCATTCTGTACACTGTGTTAGTTTCTGACTATCTGGAAAAAAAAAACTTTTTCTTTTGGAAATGTAGTTCTTTCACTCTTCATATCCTTTTCATTTACGAGCCCTTAAGAGAAATGTTCTCAGCACAGATCCTCTGAGGAACTAGGTGTAACTTCTCTCTGGTGAAAGCTGATTTTCTAGTTCAGCTTTTACCTTCCTAAATTCTAACTGATCATGAACCTCTGAGAGACCTTTCCTTTCATAGCATGACATTTTAATATACGTAGGAAAAGGGAAGCTCTTAGCTGCTTTTTGATGAGCTGAGAATATTCTGTCACTGGGACCAACTTGGGCGTACCTTTCAAGATTTATTACAGATTTGTGGGGCATGAGGTGTTTTTTTCTACTGAACTTGACTCTTTTTGGCTATCATATTTGTCCATTTGATCACTAATGCTAGTCTTTATTGCTATTTTTACCTCCTTAATCCCCAGAAAGATGCAAGTAAAAGGAAATATTCAGCTCTTTGGTGCTGTTACCAGTGCAAGTTGGTTCTTTACCTGCATTTATTTGTGCCTATAAATCCCTTGTTATCAAGTCATTTGACTATACTACCTCAGTGGTACGCTTGCCTTCACAGCACATTGCTTTGAAATAGGATTTGGATCATCTTCACTTGCAGTGCAAGGTTGCAGCTCACTACCCCGGAGCAATGTTACTTGCCTCCAGTTCTTGGAGCTGTCCCTTGTGCAACGGCCAAATGCCAAGTAATTATGCAATTGATTAATAAAATCTTTTCATTTCTAAACCTTTCTTACTCCTGTAGAAATGAGAAAAAAATACCTTAACTCACTGTTGTGAATATCAGCTGCCAAAGTATGAGATGTTCATGCTGGTGCAGGGGGCTGTTGAGGTACTTGTGGAAGCTCCCTCAACAACAAAAAATAGAGCTTGATTTTACTTCTTTTTCTACAAAAATCACTGCTTTTCCCTTGCATGACATGATGGCTTAGTGTACTGACTGCCTACTAATTGAATTATTTAATTGGAGAAATGACTTCTTAATAGCTCCTCTTTAATTATTTAGCTGTTCATCAGAGGTAGCTTGTCTGGATGTGAAGCTAGTGACAGTGGTATTGGTAGCATGATATACTTAATGTCAGCTAAATTCTGACTTTATCTCTGGTTGAGGCTCATAATTCATAGATCACCATCCATTTGAGTTTGTTTATCCATCTACTGTATTTGTTCTCATTCAAAATTCTCAAATTAAAAAACACCTCTAACCACATTAATACTGGTATTGTTAGAATGCATTTTTTCTGGATTATTCTGATCTAATTCAAAAGGTACATAGATAAGCATCTTTTGGCTAAGCAGCATTTTATTTGCAGTCTAAGTGCACACTACCACTTGTGTTTGAGTTGCAATAATGCTGTTGTCACTTTTATAATAAATCATTAGTGGGTAAGCATGGAGATAATTTAGCTTTAAAGGTTACTGTTGTGATTATATATTAACTTTGAAATTATAATCTGAATATAATTAGTGTTCCTGTTAGACTCTAACTAAACAAGTTCCAGCACTCACTGAAATCTGACAACCAAACTTACACTGGAGAAACAATAGAACTTCCTTTTCTAATTTACAATTTCTTTCTGACTTGTCTTGGAACAAGGTAGGAGAACTTCCTTTATTTATACCTGTTCTGAGTGTCTTGAAGCAATTAATTTATATGATAGGTTTTATTTGTTAATAAAAACTAAAATTAGGATAGACAACACAGCTAAAGAAAGGAGATACATCTGTGTTTTCCAGTGATTCATAAACATGCTTAGTCTTTTGTTTGCTGCTGGAAAATCTTAGAATACCAAAAAAAAAATACAGAGGTTGTCTGACTGGGTGAAAAAAAGGGGGCGGAGGGAAATATGTTTACTGGCAAAAAGAAAGGGAGAGAAAAATGCTAAAATGTGTCAGGAAAAAAATAGTGTCTTAAATTACTTCATATTTTAAGATAAATTCCAAAATAAATGGTCCAAGTGGGAATCTGTGATTAGAGTGCTGCTCTGTATTACTGCACTAGTAAAGAGTGACTCATTCTACCCATTATAAAACTCCAGCTCCCAGAAATGAATACATTTTTGTTATAAAGGTTCTCACTAGGCTGATGCTTGGCAGAGTTCTCAACCCAGGAGAAGAGTATTTAGTGTTTAATTTCTTTATCAAAAGCAAAGTTTGTCTGGAACAATTACAGATGTGTGCTGGTTCCAGTCAGCACTAAAGTTTCTGGGTGATCACTTTGGTGGAAACTCTTCTGCCTGTGAAGAAGTCATGAGGAGATCTGTGATGGATCCTTCCACCCTAGGCTCTGCAGTAGTAGTTCAATGGTTGTAATGAAGTTATGTGTAGACAATCAATGCTATGAGCAGATACACCTCTCGTGTGCACATTTTCTATATTGCTCTCCTGCCTTCCTAGTTTCAGCAGAAGGACCTTCAGTTTCATAAGTGACTGCAGACCTCCACAGATGGAGACTCAGAGCTGTTTTTCGCTCCTGCCTCAGCAAGCCACATCCCACAAATGTCTCATTACTTGTCCTTTATGACCCAAGAATCCTGCCTTTACATTAAGTCCATCATTCAGGGAATAACAACCGGGTTGAGCTCCACAGATTTGTTTCAGCACACCTCATTCAAAACCCTCCAGCAATCCTCACTGTGCACGATACTGCCATAGCTTATCTTTCTGCCCTGGATGTTAAAAAAGTAACTGTTTGGGCTCATGCTCCCCATTCCCAATTGTGGTGGTTCCACTTGGCTAGCAGCCAAACACAGTTGTTCGCTCACTCTCCCCTGCCCCAGGGGATAGGGATAGGGATAGGTTGAGATAAGAAAAAAAATAATAATTTGAATAAAATAAAATTTAAAATAATAATGATAATAATAATAGTATTAAAATATGCAAATGAATGATACATAATGTAATAGCTCACCACCTGCTGACCAAGCCTGGCCCTTTCCCAGATAATGATCCTGGAGGAGATACAATCCTGAACCAAAACTAAAATCCCCAAAGAGTGAGAGCCTGATAGAAAGTCAGAAAGAACAAGAGAGAAAGAGATGCTTATTAGTATATTGAACATGATGTTATATGATATGGAATATCCTACTGACACACCCAAATGCCAGTTTAGCTTATTAATTTAAATATTCCTCACCCTGTCTAGATGAAAACATGAAGTCCTCCAACTTTCAGCAACAAAATTTAAAACATTGGTATGTTATTAGTGTTTCTCTTGTAACAAATCCCATGCTGAAACCAAAACACAGTGCTTGCTATTCTAGCTACTAAAAAGAAACCTAGCTCTGTCTGCACTAAAAACTGTGACACCTATCTTAGTGGAAAGGTATTGGCTCCAATGGGTAAGAACTGCATCTACTCATAGTACAGATCAGAAACTGATATATACGGCTTGTTTTGCAATAAGTAGCCCTTAAAAATAAAATTTCTGTACCTTTTAATCTACTGTCCCTATTCTTCCCCATTCAAGTGGTGTGTCACAGTTTTCCTGAGTTCCTCACAAACTGTCAAGATCAAACTGATCTTGATTCTTGTAATTTGGTGCCAAAATATGATATCAGCATCAAGGGGAAGCAGAACTTGGCATCAGATAGAGCGAGTTTTTTTCAGGGAATAATGGTTACTTTGTCATATTCTACAGAAGGTTTTCATGTGCCTCAAGATACAGAATAAATAACAAAATTTTGCCTTCACAAGACTAACTGGGTTGTACCTTCTGTTTGTACTCTTTCAGATTCTGTGTAAACATTCACTGATCTTAGCCAGGCCTTTTTATCACCAAAATTTGAAAGATTTGCCATGTTAGACTTCCTTTTTTTTTTTTTTTCTTTTTAGAATAGGGTTGAAATACATTCAAGAATGGAAATATGTTATATTTAAGCTAAAGAAAAATGTCAAAATTACCTTTTTGTCATTCTTAGACTAATTTTGTGTTGCAGTGGTGTACCAGTACCTCTGCTTATTGGTTGCCTATGATACTCAGAGATTTGCAACTCTGGCACCAGTTTTCTAGTAATGTGATCCTAGTTAATAGGCATTGTCTTTTACCACTGGGAATATGTTAATTTTTGTGAGGAAAAATGTAGATTAATGTCAAATTCCTTCATCAGTTGATTTAAAAAACTCCAATGAATTTCATAAGAGGTTTGTGTTTTGGTTGACAGCCTGACTATGCACTTAAAACCAGTCAAAGACAATTCATATGAGATTAATTACTGTAAAGATAGAAAGTTGCATGGGGGTTTGAATCAACAAAAGTGTTTTTTCTTTTGTGCTGAAAAGAGGTTTTGCTTGATTCTTCTATTGCCTAAAGTTTACAAAGGGTTGATTTTCATGAAGCCCAAAAAGACGTAGAAGATGTAGTGTGATAGTAACCTTCATGAGTTTTCTGCCATCACTTACATGACTCTGAAAGAAGACTCCTAGATGTCTGTAAGCACGGCAAGTTCTGCCTCCCTCCTGCTTTTCAACCAGGTACTCTCTTTATAGGCAGCTTGTGCATTACCTATGAACAACCAACCTAGATAAATCTTTTGGCATATTAACAGACTGTAAGTCCAGGTTTGCGTACCCATGCAAAGCTTGAATTATGCCTGAGTTTGGCTTGTAGGCTTACTGTCTTCGGGACCCAAGACCCTGGCCTTAAAGGTGGGGTTAACAAGATGTAAACAAAACCTCGGGTGTTCTGCATGATGGCAAATGAACAAAAGGATTTCGGGCTGAAATTTAGATCCTCAAAACTCCTATCAACTCCTACCTATCTAAGATGATCCCAGAGACCATTGTTCTGTTTCAAAGTCATATTTCTGTGGTGCGTTGGGTCTGTGTGTGTGCATGTAGAGGGTGTTTTTGGTAGTGGGGGAACGGCCTAGTGATGGCCCGTGTGAGAAGCTTTGTGAAACTCCCTTGGCTCCAAGACATACCCACCTCCAGTGCAGGCTGAGCTAATTAGCAATAGAAAACACCTCTGTGAATCCATATTTGTGAGGCGAAGGACTGTCTTGAAAAGAGGAATGTGAAAAGAACCTGGAGGAGAGGCCATTGACCTGAACAAAAAACAACCACGGGCCAAAACAAAGAGAGAGAGATTCGTTGCCAGGAGGAAGAAGGAGGAGGGGGAGGATGGAGAACCTCAGACACCCAGTTCAACACACATGGAGTAGAAGAAGGTAAAGGAGGTCCCCTGTAGCCCATGGAAGTTCAATGGCGGAGCAGTTAACCACATGTAGGCCATGGAGGACTCTGTGCTGGAGCAGAAAGCTGAGCCCGAGGGCAAGTGTGACTTGAATTGAGACCCCAGAGATGCTCAATGCCAGAGCATGGGTGGACCCCCAGAGATAGAGGGGTGAGGAGGTGTGCTGGACTGGAAACCCATCTGGAACTTGTGGCTGTCCCTGTGCTGGAGCCAGGAGCTGTGCCCGAAGAGGTCCGTGACTCCATGGGAAGCCCATGGAGGAACACTTTGTTCCTGGACTTCCATGCCAGGAAGAGCAGCAGAGGCGAACTGACTGTAACCCCATTCCCTGCCCCCTGTGCTGCTGCAGGGGAACAGTAGAGAAATCGGGAGCAAAGTGATTTGAGCCCAGGAAGAAGGGAGGGGTGATGGGAAGGTGTTGTAAGATGTAGTTGTTATGTCTCCCTGTGGTACTCAGATGTTTGGTAATGAATTAAAATGATTTTTCTTCCCCAAGTTTTAGTCTGTTTTGCCCATGACCAGAACTGGTGAGTGAGCCGTCCCTGTCTTCATTTTTAATCCATGACCTCTTTGTTGTGATCCCCTTCCCATCTCACCGGATGGGGGAAGTGAGTGCAAGACTGCATAGTCTGACCTGTGGGTGAAACTGCCACATGTGGGTAGCTTCAGCTTTGCTTCTGGTTGCACTGAGAAGCCCATTGGTCTTGGTATCACTGGACAGATCCCAGTTAGTTCTTATGCTTTTGTCAGGTTTCCGACCCTTCTGGAGACTATCACACAGTTCATTGAAATGCTTTGTTTTACTGTTTAGAAAGCACCTTTGCATCTATAGTGGTGGCTTCTCTGCCCAGCAGCCCACAGGACACTTGGAGAAATGCATGGATGCCTGTGTTGGGATATATTTGGCATGAAAGGCAACTCATGACTATAACAGGCATTCCCTGTGGAGGGGCGAGGTCTAAATCTCACTGTTATCTCATTTTTCCCTACCTATCTGGGATCAAAATTAGGTTGCACTTGTTTGTCAACTGCCTTGGGAGCCTCCAGAAAATGGCAGCTGTTAGCTAAAATCCAGCCTAAAGAAGAATGGACACTTGAGTTCAAATCCAGCTCATAACACTATTATGAATTTTGTTCAGTGGCTGTTTAAGACAAATTATGGAAATTACTTAGCGACACAGAGTGAGACAGAAGACTCCTTGTATGTCTTGAGTGTATTTCTGGTCCTGTGGATGCAGCATCTTTTTCTGTTGTGGAATATCTTAAAGGAAATTAGTGGATTGTGGCTCATTTCTAGAGAAGCAGGCTGACTAGCCCCTCCTGAGGCTCAGGACAGAAGTGGAAACATATCTGGTATTTGATATAGGTGGTCCAACTGTTGTGCACCATGCAGTTAAAGGATTCCTTGGGGACAGCTGGCCCTATGAAGGAGGCAGGCAAGGGAGTTCCTGCAGTGAGATTGAATAGCTATTGTAGCTTACCAAATAACTTCAAAGCACAAATGCAGCAAGACACGTGTCATCAAAGTGTGATTTTATTAGCAACAACTACAGGATGTCTCAAATTTACTCTACATCTAATGCAAAGTGAGATTTGATCAGATGTGTTGCCATAGACTAAGCCAGGTTCTGGTGCTGCTTCTCAAGTGCTGGTCCTGTTTTGTTGATGATAGGTCAGGACCACCTTTTCTGTAATTTCCTTTTCTCAATTTTCCTCCATCATCAGAGATTGTAAGTGGGTGTTATGCATAATCAATTTCTTATATATAGTTAGGGCTTTATCATCACCACTGCAAACAATCCTCACTTCGCATTCCTTCCTGCTTCTTGCATCTTCTGAACTATATCCATCTAGTTTGATGTCACTGAAACTCAGGACAAAGAGCGTGTTCATTGTTATCATGTCATCTTTTAATTTATTTATTATTTGCCAGACTATTTGTTGATTCTTGGATCTCCAAAACCATATGTCTCCCACTGATTCTTTTCAGCTCACTTGTAACTCCAGATGTGCTGTAAAACTTTAGTTGTGCTTACCATATCCCTACAACCTCAGGAGCATTGCACAAAAGTTGCATTTGTCCCACACCTTTGAAAATATTTTTTGCATATTTCCTTTCAGCATGGTAGATGTAATCTAGGACAGTGAAAGGTTTTATTTATTGGCTTGTTTGTTTGGTTGTTTTTTTTGTTTTATTTGTGTTTTTTTGTTTGTTTTGTTGTTGTTGTTATTGTTTAGTCTGCTTCCTAAATTCTACCTGATTGTCCAAAAATCATTTTAGGCACTGCTGTAAATCTCATCAGATGCCAAACTGGTTCTCTTTAGCTGTCTAAATACCTTTTAAAATCTGACAGCACATGAATTGTTTGTCCTTTCTGCTAAGGAGTCACAAAGTTATATCTATTGCCAACTTCACTTGATTACTTTTATAGCCTTCATTTTATTTTCAAGAATGATATACCTATAAATCAAGAAGACAAATTAGTGCAAATTTGTAATTATCCTGCTTCCGCTACCCTATTTGTCCACAAAGACATCCACAAAATAACAGCTCACTATTTATATTTAATTCCTGTCTTCACAGCTGTAATGGATGGTGCTTGGTTGCCCCAGATCAATAGTATCTCTTCAGAAGTCTCATATCATCAAATCACTACATGGAATAAAAATCAGAATAATTTAATTTAAATGGATACAATTAGCACTGGAGATGAAGCTATTAAATAAAGTCTATTGATCGTTTATCAGGCACTGAGGTGAGATAATTTAAACATGTTCAATGCTAAAAGTGGTAGATAAATTGACAACATATTAGTATGCAGCTACTACGTTTAATCTGAATTAATAATTTAACTTGTTTTTCAATTTCAGTGACAAGGGTAATGAGAAAGATTTATCTGAGATTCTTACCTCAAAACTAACTCAAGAACTCTGCAGAAGCTTGATTGACAGATACAAGAAAACTAATATAGTAACAATTTGTTCTTTCAGAGGTTAGACTGTGTATGGAAACCCAATTGTTCAATATATAAAGAACTTTCTCAGTAAATGTCCCCATATACAGTAACATTTCAAATGCATGTTTTATGTATCAAAACATATATACTTTTTCCCTTGTCAAAGGTTTATCTTAAAGGAGGTTTGATATTTCACATAAACAAGTATTTAAAGTTCAGGGTTCTTTTAACCTAAAACTAATGAAAACTGATAAAAATCCTTTAATCTGTTCTAGAGCAACTCCAAACCCACTTCTATCTGTACTATACTGTGGAAATATGAAGACAGAGCTAAACTTGGTATAAAAAGCACAGTGCACGGCTGCCACGCTTTCTGTCCCAAAGTTGACTCATGCTTAAGGACGCTTACTTCCAAAGCAATGCATTTTCCTTTTTATTCTCAGAAGGCAAAGAAGATCAGGAAGGCTCTGGATCTTGTTCAGTTTCTGTTCAAGTTATTAGGAAAATTTCCGCTAACTCAGGCAGCTGAGGAGCAAATCTCAGGAGAAACTGCAGCAGCTTCTGTGTGGGTTGTGGTGGGGGCTCTGGGTCAGGTGGTGGGACCTGGGAAGAGTACTGCCATCTCTTACCAGCATTCCTCCGTGACAGGCACTTCTTACAGGAACAACAAGAATTTTGAAGTCATCAAATAAATTATTTATGGAAAATCATTTGCTATGTCTAGTCATTCCCTAAAACACTCAAATGCATGTCTCTAATGGGCTTATAACACAGTGATGAGGACAGCCATTGGAAAAAGTCAACAGTGTATAACTAAAAGAGCAAATGATTTGAGCTGGCTGAAGACTGAACTGCAAGGTTCTTTCAAGGAGCACTTCTACAGAAGAACATCCTTTTTCATTGCACTTAATAGTGGGAATAAAAATCCCTAGGAGCTAAAAAACTCCTCTCTATTTCTTTGTTTCAGTCCCTTCAGTCCCCACTTCCTATTTGCCACAAAAGAAGGAAAAGAGTGGGAAATAATACAGAAGATAAATAATCTTTGCCTTTTGTGTTTACACGTCTGAAAATTTCTAATTTTTTTTAAAGGATCACATTCCTTTGACAATTTGAATTTAACTGGGAAGTAACAGCTGAAATAAGCTGCGAGGTTTATTTACATCCAAGCAAGGGCAAGATCCTTTCTATGTGCCAGTTCCTGGGGTTCTGTTTTCTAATTAAAGAAAAAGCTAACACGAGTGAAGCCACATGCTCACGGTGCATAATTTTTGGAAAGGCAGCAGCAATTTAAAAGTAAATTTCACACTAGCTCTGAGACTCATGTCAGATGCTGCCTGCTCGCTCTAGTTCATGAAGGCCATTTATATTCTAAATTTAAAAATAACTTGGTGCTGGCACATTCCATTAATAAATTAGGACTAGAATTTTATGTTTTCAAAGGATATGGTGAGGTATAAATAGACTTGCTAAAAATGGTTGAAACTCTGAGTGTTTCTCTTTCACCTGCTTTTATTTCAAGCTCTTGTTCCGCTATCCGCCTCCCCATTTCTGTCTGAGAGTCTAACTCTGAAATCCTTTCTGCATGGTGATAGCAATTTTGAAGACATTGTCACCTGGGAGAAGATATGTAGTGAACAGGGCCACCGATAAACCCAGCCTCCATCTCATTCAATGATGGAAAGGTGCTGGTGAGGTTTCAAGATGAATGACAATAAATTCCCTTGTGAAGTCATGGTGTCTAAATGTCCAACTGGAACAGCTCTGCATGCTGGCGGCTCAAAGGGCACACTTCTGCTGGCAGTGTTTCTAATTGATGCAGTTCCTTCTTTTTTTTGGACATGTGCCTACATCACAGTGAACATTTCAGAGCTCTGCTTTCTATTTTTAAGTGAAAAATGGTAGATATCTGGTCTAACTTGACAGATGCCAGGGGAGCTTTTCTAGACTTAGAGGACAGGTTTCACTTTCACTCATTTTGGTCATGAGAGCTGGAGATCAGAAGCTGTGACAAAAACCCAAGTCCTCAAAAACACAAACGAGTTTACCAAAATTAACTATCCCTCCCTGAGACAGAGGAGAATTTTCTTTTCAATAAAATATTTCATTTAGAATTTTGAAACATTTCATTTGAATCTTGACCTTTTCAAAAGACTTAAATTAGTAACACCAAATTTGTTTTCCTGATGGAATTGAAATATCTCAAGAAGTTTCTTCAGACCAGAAATTCTGTAAGAAAGCCCAATGTGGAAATTTTTAAATGCTGATAACTGCGAACAGAGAATTTTTCCACAAGCAATCCATTTCCACAAAATGTTTTGCCTGTTTGAGATGTAGTCACCCACCCCATCCCTAGATGATTTTGTTCAGAATTGTAGTAGGGCGCAGCAGCTTTATGGACATGAGTGTGTCTTCTTTGGGCTTGTAGATCTGCTCTGAGACGTGTAGGAAGATTTGTGTACTCCTGAATGACTGAAACAAATAGTCCTGCAACACCTTTTTGTCAGTATTGTTTATCAGACTGATAAGTTTCTGTTCTTAGAAGCTTCAGAATTTTCCTTTAGAGACCAATTTCCTTTGAAGAGTATGCATTTATGTCTTAAGATCCACAGAGGAGGGATTAAGGTCAGCATGGAGATATTGATAAAAAGATAACCACTGGTCAAAACTGATAAAATGTCAATATAACAGATCCTTCAATAATCATTACTTCACTCAAAATTCCTCCCATCATTTCCAAGAAAACATATGAAATTGGATGCCTGGATTTTGGTCTTTTTCCCAGTCTTTCCCTCCTGTAATCTGAAGGGTGGGACAAGGTATAGGGCCAGACAATGAGAAGTCTCCAGTCAGGTTTCCCGGACTTCTTTTGGTTTGTACTTTCTGGGCAGTGCCAAGGTCCCAGGAGGATTTCTAGCAATGTAGCCTGTAGTAAAAGTAATAAATACTTTATCCGTGCACATTTGTGAATGGAAATACTTTTAGTGAGTACTTATGAAAGAAAAAAAATATTCTGCTTTGTCTGACATAAGTAAGTATGACATAAGTAAACCAAAATGCTCTTCACCCCCTTCATAGGAAATCAAAATCTTTGTTCTACACATGCTTGAAAAACCAAAAAGCCCATAGGCTTACCAATACACTTTTCACAGAGTCACTGAACAGAAATGCATATGAGCAGCACCCTTATGGATGAAAGTTATCAAATTCTGTGTGGTAGTGAGTCAACACAGCTTGTATGTCACCTGACAGACACTAGTTTTCCCTTGAGTTTTTTCCAGACATTATCTGTAGTCGAGATTTAATGAATATTAGCTAAATAAATGCTCTGACACTTTGAAAGACTACATCTTGGTAGATCCCAGAACTGTTTATACTCTGCTCATGATCAGAGCTTCACATCAAAGGCCACTTCACTTTTAGGACCTGTTTCGGAAACTAGGACAATATAGCCTTTGTACAGCCCATTTATAGTCTTCCTATTAGTAAAAACATAGAAGTCTCCACATGGAGTGAATAATTACTTTAAAAGCAGTTCATATAAGATGTTTGAATGTACCCGTTTGTGTTCCTAGGGCATGTAGGAGATCTCTGAGTCTCCAGCTTGCATGTGTCTGTTTTGTGGGTGCAGCAATGCAATGAGACTGCAGTTGTGGATGGAGTGTTTGGTCTCAGGTCTTACTCCCTATTTGAGTTTAATTGCAAGTGTTGGATAATTTGTTTTCACTTTTGCAGTTATATGCTTTGCTACCCCTGGATACCTATATTTTACTGGATGTCTTGCTAAGCAATATACAGGAAGTATCTAATCAGCCACTGCAGTGGTGCCTCTTCTTAAATTTAGCTTGGAGCTCTTACGTCCTCACATGCAGATTGTATCCCAGATACTCAGTGTCTGGATTTTGTTACCACAGTTTGTGCTATAAACAGCTTCCTTTACCCACTATGATGTCAAGAACAGAGTTGAAGGGCATGAGAGGAAGGTGAAAACTGCCTCTAGTGGCTTTGTGTGCAATCTGTTTGTCCTAAATAATACTAGAAAACTGACCAAACTGTATCTGTAAGGTTCACAAAGCAAAGTGTAGCTTTTTATTTGTGCCATTAAAAGGATGAGTTCAGCAGTACAGCACTCTGCATGCTGATATGTTAAAGTGCCCATTTAAGCAGTGATGATAAACAAATAGTGGAAATTTCCAATGCTTTCTTTATAAATAAAATGTAATTTGAATGAGGGGACGTCGTCTTCACAGGGAAAAAAAGTCAGTTTAAATTAATATTTTGAGACATTTTATGTGTCTGGTAAAACGCACTTTTATGTAAGATCACTCCTTTAAAGTGCTTATGAAATTCATCCCTTCAACAGAAGAGCAGAGTTGCCTGAATTCTGATGGGTGGTCACCCAGCCTTTGCTGTGCTTACAACCTGTTCCTGCTAGCTGTAGAAAAAGAAAGTTGAAGGAGTGACACTAAAAAACCCATAACAAAATAGTTAGGGCCTCTGTAGGGTTATGAATTTTGAAGGGTGTAGGGAAGAGGAGAGGAAGATAAAAGAACAAAATGAAGGAATGTTTTTATTCTGTAGTAGACAAGGGAAATCATTACAATTTTCTTTATCTCAAGAGCTGATCCGTAGGTCCTTAAGTCTCTAAATTAGGGAAAACAGTTACCTCTAATCAGACTATTTCTGGATCTACATGGAGAGGTTATGCAATATGCAAAAAATAAATCAGCAAAACAGGGACCTGCAGGTTTGTCATAATTTCCTTTTGGTTTGTTTCTTGTGGAAAGCAAACAGAAAAAGATGAAAAAAAAGAGAGAAAATTTTTCAGGTTTTGAAAGCGTTTCATGGTAAAAATAATGAGACTAATCTATCTGAATTTACCATCTTCCTGGGAGAAATGCGTGGTATTTATATTTCACACTTTCTAAGTTGTGTGGAAATCTAGGAGTATAAACGTTATGCATGATTTTCAGAACTAAATGTATGACATCTCCTTAAATCCTGCCCTTCTGACTATTACATCTCTCTCTTGTTCCCAGGCTCTTTTTAAAAAGAAAAGTAAAAAAGTTTTGAAGGAGCATCTGGAGAAATTGGAGAACACACTACTGACTTTTTTACCTCCCCAGCATTTAACAGATGTCACAGACTGAAACTGGGTCTTTTAGAGCTAAACCCCTGAATCTGCACAAAGTCATCCAGGTCAAGTATCATGCTTACCTCAGTCCAAAGCAGATATAACGGCAGTTGTGTTGTAGCTAATTATGACAGAACAAACATCATCTGCTTGTTAGCCTCTCCAGGATGCAGACTTAGTAGGGCAGAGCATTATGTATGTTAGAGGCACCTATTGACTTCAGTCCTAGTGGGCTCCCACTCAGGGTTACCTGCTGCTTTTGCTAGCAAACACCGGCAATGTGCGTCATCTTCTTATTGTGGCAGAAAACTCATCTCCTAGAGCCTGAGCTGAAGAGCCTGGGCCAGAAGAATCTAATCAAATTAAAAAAGACAACAACAATAATGCACAACTACTTTTAATAGTAATACAATGGTGTACTTGTAGCGGTGGTGGTAATAGCAATACAGATAATAATTTATAACAATGAGAAAAAGAACCTCTTGCAGGATCATAGTGTCTTGGATTATTTTAAAAAGGAAATTTTTATAATTTTGTACCTTACCAAGATTGCAGAAAATTTCTAAGAGTTGTGCCATTGCATCTAGCCCTATATGGATTAGGCAGGGATTTGACTCTCTCCTTCCTGTCCTTTTAGAGGGAAGCATATTAATGTGTTTTTAATAAAGTGCATTATTCAGCATTGCCCTTCCCCTCCACTCTCTGCAGTTAAAAGTTGAACCATTTCAACCAGAGGAACTATTTATTTTCTCTTTGCCAGACTGTGAGGGTGCTATAAGTCCCCAGTGTACAAGCAATGTAGTTCATGTCAGAAATCAACAAGCTTGCCAGCTATTTGTGAGATCTAGTTCCCTTTTCAGGTCCTATTCCAGCATCCTGAGTGGCTCTCTAACTGCTGGGCACAGCATTGCTTGCTACAAAAGTGGAGGCTAAATAGTGAGGAAGAGGAAACTGAACAATTTATTCCTCTTTCATTGAAAATATACTGTTTTAATTTTTCTAGAGCAGCTGTTCTACCAGTTCGGTGGTGACCAGAATCTCTAAAAATAAAACATAAATGATGTAATGAAAATGTCATTAAGTGGAATACAGACCAAAATATGCATAGCAATTTATTCATTGTTACTTCTGCTTAAAAAGGAGAAAAGGTGAAGACACATTAAGAAGTTACAGCTAAATCCTGCTTTGTCCTTGCTAGAGAAATATTCTGTTGAATTTAATAGTTCTCTTCAACAGAACTAGGACTCCAGAATAAGGATCTGTGCAGATTTGTCAGCTTCTTACACTTTGTTTGACTCTGACATATGCATTTGCATGTCTTGAGTGCTGGTTTACTCTGTGCCATGGCTACTAAATTGTAACACCAGTCAGCTCTTGCTCAGAGCCTTTATCAGTTCAGTGACAACCTGGGAATCCTCTCTGTAATGTCTCCAATTTCAAAGCAGGGATATTCAGGTAATGAGGAGCACACAATACAAGAAAATAATTTTTCACCTGATAAATGGGAAAACCAGCATGCTTTTCTCTAGCTGAAACTTGCATTATTTTTTGCAAACCAACAAGTCTGCAATTAATTTGCACATAGAAGCAAAAGAGCACATATATATTCATTTCCAGTTATTAGTAAGGTACTTTGAAGAGGAAGATTGTTCAATATTGCAATGTTTTAAAAACTTACGCTGCTTTTGATATTGTCCCTACACTATATAGTATTAGAATATTTTTTTTTTTTTTAATTAGACCAAATAATGTGACATAGCTGGGAAAAAGAAAGGCAAACTTTTGTTTGTCCCTCAGGTCCATGAGGCTCCTGAAGAATTTTGAGACTATAGAGACAAGTCATCTCTAGTGGAAAGTGTCCCTGCTCATGGCAGGGGAGTTGGAACGAAGGTGATCTTTAAGGCCTCCTCCAACCCATATAATTCTACGGTTCATTCAGCCGTTTTGGGGGTTCTTGTTACACTTTGTTTGTATATTCCTTATGTCTGATCAAAATATTAGAGAAAAAATCTTGGAATGGGACTTTATTCATGTTCCCATATCACGTCTGTCTTTCTGCCTTTGTTTTCTTAGTCTCTCTACTGTTCCTGCTCTCTACAGGGTCTTCTTCATGCACTGTTCAGCCTCCTCCACTGTATTCACATGCAGAGCAGAAGACCATATATCATTTATATCCAAAGAATGAGATTTCCTAAGGATACTCCTTATCGGAGCGAATGACTCTACTTGTTGAGAAAATGTAAGCCTTGCCATAATCTACAGCTGAAGAGTTGTAGCTGACAGGTCTATTCTGCTGTGTGGAGGAAAAGCTAATCAGTACTTTGGTTCTCAGTGTACTAGGAAACTTGCAACATGTGTTGAAAATTGCCCAGAGCACAAATGAGTGGAAATACGGCAAGAGACCTAAACCTTCTCCTTTGCACACATCAAAAGATGCTTAAAGCAAAGTAGCCTGTCTGTGTTTAAGGTGAGAGGTTGTTTGCACAGGGACCAAGTGTAAGGGTTTGAAACCTCACAGCCAATCTCTTTCTAGTAATATAGAAAAATAGGTGTAATTCCTGGTGATTTAAGCATTATGTATGGAAAAAATGCCCAGGACGGACCAGATGAGTAGGTGCAAGACGTGCAGTGGGCCTGAAAGTGAAATGCACGACTGCTCATGCACCGGCATACCTGCTTCTGGTGCTACTCACACCCCCCATCTTCAGGAAAAAAGTTTTATTGTTAATTCTAACAAAGGAGATATTTCAGATCATCACCTGGCTCGAGGTGAGGCTGTTTTTACAGGCCCCTTTAATAGTCCTTTGGAGCTAAGCTCTGGGCTTCTCCTCCTGTTGTGGGCTACAGTGGTGTCAGGCTGGTGATTCTCTAGTAAAACTCACAGGACTATACATCCTTCTGTTTACCAAGTGTTAAATTTCACCTGAGAAAAGTAGTTTGAGTACCCTAACCTGTGATGAAACAACACCTATTAGTGATTGTCAAAAACCCAAAGGAATAATTTCCACTGTGAAACTGGTTGCTATATCTCAGAATTTTCAATTTTGTAGGTTTCAGGAGGGAATCCTGAGGATTTGCTGGTGGCCCATTGTATCAAAAATGGTGATTAAAAATAGATCTTTAAGTAGTTGAAAACTAAATGAGAAAATATTTTTAAGACATGAAATACAGGAAAAGATAAAGTATGAGACACAGTACCACCATTACCCCTGACATTTTGACTTTATCATAATTGTTGGTGTTTTTCTTAACACTTCAGCTGCTGAAATTGTAAATATTAATATATCTGGTAAAAAGTGTACACTCGGTTTAAATTTTTTATAAAAAGCTGCACTTGAGGATGAAAAATGCAATAGAGACGTACCTTGGAATTTCAAAATTAGAAGACAAACAGATAGTCATATATAATAAAAATATGAAATGTTTGGAGCTGATAAATTAAGATGAGTTTAGTGTCCCTACTCTGTGAGTTCTGAAATTGATAAAACTCAATTTTGGTAGATCATAGAATCATAGAATGGTTTGGGTTGGAAGAGACCTTAAAGATGGTCTAGTTCCAAAACCTCTACCATAAGCAAAGACACCTTCTACTAGAAGGTTGCTGAAAGCCTCATCCAGCCTGGCCTTGAATACTTCCAGGAAGGGGACACCCAGCTTTCTTGTAGGCCCCTTCAGGTATTGGAAAGCAGCTATAAAGATCTCCCTGGAGCCTTCTCTTTTCCAGGCTGAACAGCCCAAACTCTCTCAGCCTGTCCTCATAGGAGAGGTGCTCCAGCCCTCGGATCATCCTCGTGGACTTCTCTGGACTTGCTCTAACAGGTCCTTGTATTTCTTGTGTTGATATCCTAACTTCCTCATGTAAAACCTTTCTGACCTTCAGTATCTCACATCTTTTCTCTGCGCCTCAGAGATCTGTAAGAACTGGATTATGCTTCCCTATTTCACAGAAGAATTGTGAAATCAAATTTGTGTGCACACACTTTATTTCTCTCTCCCTCTCTCTATATATTTGATGGACAGGTACTGCAGTGTAGGTGGATGTAGAAGAATCCAGATAGGGCATACTGTTTTTTAGATCTAAAGTATTAAAACATGTTCACATGTTCTCTCACATGTGTAGAAAGAAAGCATTTTCCTCTTCTTTCCTTTGCTGCCTGCTAAGCTCTAGTTTTATTTAGTATTGCATTTTTGCTAAGAAAATTATTAAACCATCTAACTAAAAAATCCAAGGCTAAGAAAAGGCTTATTTTTCAAAAATCTCTCTGAAAAATCACTTCACTTCTATTTATTCAGCAGACTTTTGTGGTGTCTTACTCCTCATAATCATATAGGAAATATTTTCTTCAGTAGTTTATAGCTACTAACTAGAGGTTGAACATATTAGTTCCTTTAGGTTTGTATTTACAGTAAACTAGAAAGCACCTAATTTAGACACTTTTACTATACTTTAGGAATACAATTGATTACAAGCTGTTCTGTATTTGTATGAAAGAATTTTGTAGTTTTGAGAATTTTCTGAAAAGAGCATTAACTTTTGATATTTCATATTAAGAGGATAGTAACAGTCAGTATATGGTTGTTCTCTCCTGCGTATACTTTAAAAGCAGTTGAACAACTGTAATTGTTAATTTGTAATTGAAATTCTAATTGTAAAATGCTAATTTGTGAAGTTTGACAATGATGTAAAAGTGCCAATTAAAGCTCAACTTATGAGTCCTTCTCTATTTCAACTAAAGAATAATGTCTGATGGAGCCCGAAGTTTACAATAAATTCATCACACTCTGACTCCTTGTAGCTTCCCTTCAATTCTGCTCCATTAATGTTCATACTGCTGATACCTTCCTAAATAATTCATCCCCACTCTCACTTATTGCAACATACAGCTGTCTTGAAGAGATCTGTGTGTGGTTTGTCCTGTCAGCCTTTCCTCAGGAGCTTGGCTGTGTGGTGCCAGCCAGCCCCAGGACTTAAAGGTTCAACTTCAGAGAAAGTTATCTCAGGTTGACTGAAGCCAAGTTCCTTTTCTTCCCTAGCTCTCCATCCACATTCCTCCCAACAAGCCTTACCACCTTGTAAACATAAATGTTGAATGTATACACTTCTCTTCTGTCTCCCAGCAATTTTAGGATGTTAGACTGACGCTTTCCCCCCTTTTCCCTTGTGTTCTCCAAGGGCAAATCAGCCAGCTTTTTCATTTTATTTCCTTGGGACTGGATGGCATGCTCTATCTCTACTTGAAGTTTTGGGGAGACAGGCAGATCTTCTCCTGAAAGTAAAATGACTTGGAGTCAAGCAACACTCCCAGCAGAGAGACAGAGAGGATACTGGCTTCATTTGTTAGTAACTCATTTCCTGACACTGTTGGTCAATTCAGTAAGTAGGCTATGTACTTGATATGAAAGAAACTCCATTTTGAAAACAATTTTTTTTGGAGGCTAATAATTTCTATAACATGAATATGAAATCAAGGTCTTTTCTTGTCAGGATTGGGTCAGTTTGAACACTATTTAAAGATATGTAAGTTAAAAACTCCAGGATAAATTTTTGTTGTTTAATAACTGCTTAGCAGATTTATTTGCTTAGAATAGCACAAAGGAAAAAAACAGGAATAGAATCTCTATTAAAATGAAAGCAAAAAATATGAGTTAATAATATATCTGTATATATTCATACTACTATCATACGTCGAGCTAAGCTTAGCATTTTGTGAGGAAGGAGCTCTAAATACAGTGTTAAAGGGCACTGCAATGTTCTGAAAATAAGAAAGTGATGAGAGACTGATTTTGTTGCATACAAGAGAGATGGATTTAATGACCCCTTTGCTATAAGCACATGAAAATGTCTGTGTTGGTACAACCTCCACAGTTAATACATAAACACGCAGTTTTGTGAGCAAACCAACCCCAAACTTTTATTACTCAGGGATAATGTTTGACAGAATAAGATAATAGCATTTTAAAAATCTGCCTAACAGAATAACGTGTTAACGCAGAAAATTTTATGCAAGTATAATATTATATTATATAATATGATATGATATGATATGATATGATATGATATGATATAATATAATATAATATAATATAATATAATATAATATAATATAATATAATATAATATAATATAATATAATATAATATAATATAATATAATATTTATTTTATTTTATTTTATTTTATTTTATTTTATTTTATTTTATTTTATTTTATTTTATTTTATTTTATTTTATTAAAAATGTTAAGCTGATCTTTTACATGAAATTCTACCAAACATGCTTCTCTCTAGGAGCTGGTGTTTTAAATTAAATAGAAATAATCGACTGTAATCTGTAAGAGGTGATTTGTGTGAGGCTTTTGTTTTTTCTTTTGTTCTTAAAGAAAGCTGTAAGGGAGATTTAAATCCTGCTATATTATTGCCATTATTTTTAGTCCTAAAATAATAATGTGTCTTTGGGGAAAAAAAAATCTAGGCTTGTTATTTGATCTTCTGATGTGTGGAAAGTGCTCCACAGAAAGTGAATATTTAGTTAAAACTGCAAATAAATCTAAGCACATTTAATACTTGAACTAAATAGTTGTATTATGCTATTATTGTAATACTTCTTTTCCAGTTAGTCTGTACCTGATGTAGATGAATATTTGTGAAACAGTCTGTAGAGCTGATGTAAACGTGCTTAGCAGCTTGTAAAATCTTGTTTTTTTTCATGTATTTAAACAGAGGTTCACACACTTGATGTGAAACATGCCTACTTGAAATATTATTACCTGTTCACATAAATGTGATTTTTGTTCTCATGAAATAGTGTATATGATTTCAAAGGTCTGAGGATTTATATTAACATTTAAAAGCCCAGGCTCCGTATCACTGTATTCGAGGATATAATTCAGCTTTAGGTCAGCCTGCTGGTCACAGAAAGTGTATGAAAATAAAGTTTGCTGCAACAGTCATATTAATATGGAATGACATGTGAGAATTTATGTACAAGTCAGTGCTTTCTGATATTGTTGTTCTATTTTTTGATGTTGCTGAAACTGTAATTCAAACACCATTCCTTTGTATTTTTTTTGTGCTAACTTTAATTAAGAATATAGGCATATTTTTTATATATATATATATATATATATATATATATATATATATATATGTACAAATACATGAATTCAAACAGCAGCATTTTCTTGCTATTTAAGCCACTTCTGTGTATGCATTATTTTATTGAACTTCAGTGGAGTTCAGAGCATTTATTCATATGTCCAAAATGTAACAATAGCATGGCTACTAAGGGTACTGTAATTATGTTTTCCTGGTTGAGAGTATATTCGGAATGCTAATGTTGTATTAGGCTACATTTTTGTGTTTAATTTCCTTTGAAAATGAATAGTACAAATGTTTTTAAATTTGCAGTCTCTTTTGAACCTGATAAATTCAGTGCCTGCCTCCCTGCTTTGCAGTTGCTGTAGAAAGGAATGATAAATTGTTCTCATTCTCACTCAATGGTGTTTTCCATTCACTTTGCACATGTGTAAATGACTACATGGGGACAAAGACAGTGACAAAGCAGGATTTGAGCTTATAGTAGAAATACAGTTTTTCTGGGTTGCCACATGTCTCTCAAAACAAGATTTTAGCAGTTGTACTTGCACTTTCATATATTCTCCTGTCCTGCAGAAATTAGGGAATTAGACTTTGTTGCTTCATATGGTCAATTAGTCGGCCCTTGGAGTGTGTACATAAGCTGTTGTCTGGATGAAATTCAGAGGTCACATCTGAATGCTTGTTGTAAGTGCACTAGACGAAAACATGCTGTGTGCCTTTCCCTGGGTAACCAGGTGGGGCTTCCAGAAGGCTGTGCAGTGTGTATTTAAAGGCTTTTGGTAGTGATGATCACGGATACTTTGTGTGTGTGTGTGTGTGTGTGTGTGTGTGTGTATGTGTATATATATATATAAATATATATAAAAATGTATAACTCAATAAAGATACCAAATGCATATAGAGAATTTTTCTACCTTTCTTGAAATAAAAGTAAGGCAAAGTAAACCTGTCTTTAACCTGTGGAACACCTCGTTCTAACTTGTGTTATTCTAAAGTATTTACATGTTTTCCATTCAAATGTTTAAGAATTAGGTCACTGGTGCCAAGACTAAATATTTAAAAGTGTTTCAGTGGGAAGGCTCAGCTGCTCTCTCCTGAGTTTATTTCTCTATTACCTTCTCCCATTTGTTCATCAGATGTAATGTCCGTTCCCTCCTCCCTTCCTTTCTTCCTCTCCGTACCTTCTGAGGGGTGCTGGTCTGATTCCTGAAAAATGGATTACCTTTCATCCTCCAGCCGGGATCAGGATATATGAGGCTTTCTCTGACACTAAAGCACATTGGGACATGGAAACGCTGTCTCAGTTGTCAAGGGACAAGGTAGCCAGAGGTGAAGCAGCATGGTCTGTACTGTAGAATACGTCCCTTGCATAGCTACTAACTAGAGGTTGAGTATTCAAGTCCCTGGACTCAAATCCATCTCTGTTTGCTGAACCATGTTATTCTAAAATAATTACAATGTTGATTGTGTTGATTGTCTGTATTGGGGCTGCTCCAGTTTGCCATTCCTGGCTTTGATCCAGGATTATCCCTTGGCTTCACTGGCCATTCAGGATTAATTTTGTAATTAAAATGAAAAATCCCAAAGGCCTTCCAAGATTGCTGTTGGACCCCAAATATCATCCGCATGCCACACTGTGTCAGTAGGGCCGTGGGGTACTCCTCTGTGGGCAGCCCATACGCCAGCCGAGGGCTGTAGCTGGCTTGGCAGTGGCACAGGGCTGCCATCCCAGGAGCCTGGGGCAGCCGCGGGGCCAGGGGTTGGCAGGGCTGCACAGTGCTCAGTGCTGCGCTTGGTAACAGGGTGCTGCCAGCTCCTCACCCCTGGTTACATCGCCAGTCCAGCTAACCAGCTCCCTGCCGAGCTTTGCAAAGGCGCTGCCTGAGAGCCATACTCCTTATGAAATCCTGTTTTACAGCTCTCTTGTTAGAGAGAAAGAGGGATGTGGCTCTAAAAGGTTGGCATTTGCAGATGCCCCTGTATGGTTTGTGTTGAGTTTGCAGGAGCTTTGAATAGCTCCACTTGATATCTGTTGTACTGAAGACTTCACCTAATTGGGACAATTGCTAGATCTGTAGCTGGCCCAATTAAGTGGTTATAAAGTGTCATGAAGATAATAAAAGAGATAATATTGGTCTGAATGAAAATATCAGGGTAGAAACGCCTCAGTGCATTTAATCTGTTACGATCCCTATTTCTTCTTTTAATCTCTATTTGGATATACTCTGTATTAAAAGACTACAGGACAGAATTTCATCACCTAGTGAAAGCATCAGTTTTCACTGTCCAGCTGCATCCTCAGTATGTGTAATTCAATAATGCCTTGATCAAGCAGCTGTCCTAGCCACTCACTATTACTGTGCAATATCTTCTCCTTGTTAGATGTTGCAATAGAATCACCATCTAAATGAAGGATAACATAATTAAGTGGAGTGTTGGATAGTATCAGAAGCAGAGGCTTTCTTTTCTGGAGCAAGAGGTACTTTGCCAGAGCTGTATATTTTAGTTGTCAGTAATCGTAATAGCAACCAAAAGGTTATGACTTTATTCCAGGCTATTAAGTAATTAGAACACGTATTTAAAGACTCTCTTAACACTAAGGAGTGTGCGTATTTGTAACAAGCTTATCAATGTCCTCTTTCTTCTCTTTGAACTTGTAGGGAAGAGGAGCCTATGAACAACAACAACAACAACAACAAAAATCCCCCAAATTTCAGTTGAGCAAATGAGCAAATAGACTACCTCTAAACAGCATTAAAGCAGTCAGGGTTTCTACCCTAACATATTTCAGGTACACATAAATCTCTAATAAATAAAAAAGAGTGAAAGAAAGTGCAGTGCTTTAATTAGAGCACAAATGCACCATTTATTCACTGAGAGACCTTGACCCGCTACTATGCCTTCCTATTATAAGCTTCATACCTTGGTCCTCTTCAGGGCTCCTGGAGTGGTTAACAGCCTCACTTCTGCCGGTGGTCTCTTAAGAGCTGTGTTGCCACTGTGAGTTGAATGTGAATCAAAGCAGAGACCTCTCCCAAGAAAGGCTTTATATTTTCATTAAAGCTTCAAGCTTTTAATTAGAGTGAATCCATATTAACTCAATCTGTTGGAAAATACGGTTGTGTTAATGGTTGCATATGCAATGCCTAGCTAGCTCTAATTATATTCCTTGAAAAGATGGAGTTGCTTTTCCATACTATAGAGCAAGTAGTTAGCTGGTAATTTTTTAACATTGAACAACTATTAATCCAATGTTAACAATTTAAGAAAAAACAGTTGGCAATGGAATATTTTGGACTGACAGATCTGTAAGGCAAAATCCAGAAAGTAGTACAGAGAAAATAGGTATGGTACAGGCAATATAGCATGGCTTTTCCCATGCTGTGCTTTACCCTCACAATGGCAAGTCTCTCTCTAGGGGTGAAATGATAAAAGAATGTGATAACTGAATTAAAAGCAAAAAAAATACCATGACACTCTGCAGAGAAGGAGAGCAGAAAGATGTGTCTTGAGTTTTAATCTCTTCTATGAGTTATTTAATTATTCAACTACAATGTTTAATATTATATAATACATTTGGTATATATTGAAGTATAATATAATCTGAACTAAGGTCCTCACACATCAAGCGATGTGCCATGCTTCTTGACATCTGCTCTTTGCCCTGAGAAACACCGTGTTCTTGGCCAACATAATGATGCAGCTTCGAAAAGAAGGGTGAGTTGTACTCCTGAGTCCAGGCTCAGTTTCCTGGTTAGTCTAACAACCAGATTGTTCTCTTGGGAAATCAGAAATGCGTGTTACATATTCCTCAGAAATTCCTCAGTGCATTGAACCCAGATTTCCATTTTTCTGGACAGATGAAGGAACAGCTAGACTACAGTATAACTCGAAACTTTAAAATCAACGTTGGATGTTTTTCTAAAAAACATGTTCCAGATCTATCACAGCCATTGAGATTTGAAGCAATAATTAATCCAGGGAAGTCCTATGACCTGTCAGAGTAGATGATCACAGTGGTCACTTCTGGCTTTAAAATCTATAGAGTTCCTGGCTTCTGTGCTGTGAATGCCAATGAGATTGCCAATTAGTGTGCTTTTTTTTTTTTTGATGTGGACATGTGTTCACTGTGAGCTAGGCTGAGACCACTAAATTAATTTTTAAGTCATTAATATCCTTCATTCCCTGAATAACGATTGTCACAAAACACAATCAGAATGTAAAAGAGAAAGCATCTTATTCTTGGAACAAAAAAGTAAGCATAAGGAAGTAGTATAAATATAATGTATCGCTTTTACCCTCTCATTATTTCCCATCACTGAATGTCATATGTAACGTGTCTAATTATTCATTTCATTGTTATTTTTATTCCTTAGAATAGAAAGAACATTACTAAGACAGTGCTTGATGGGGAAGGTTTTAATGCCAAAGCCGAGGGCTAAATATCTAAGTAGTAGTTGATCCCTGATCTCGTGGGAGAGAGGATGTCTGTTTAAAAGGCAGAGACAAATATGAATAGCTAATCATCTTTAGTCTTAATTTTTCTCCATTTCAGGTGCATATGTTTTTGCTTTCACTAAAATCAGTGCACCCATAATTGCTTTATAAATTAATGGCAGGTCTGTCATTTAAACAAGAAGGCATGAAATACGACTATGCGTTTGTGTTTAAGGAAGGTGAAAAGACGAAATGGCTTCCAAGTAACTGGAGGTTTTACATATTAATTAACATGCATGTTTAGAAACATGAGATCAGTCACTATCATATGCCTCTGGTGGGGCAAGCGTGGCTTGTCAGCAAGCAGTGAAGGTGGCATCATACCTCAGGTGCAGCACAGGGTTATGAGACTTCTCTGCACATTACTTTTCATTTTAGATATAACAGAGAGTGGTGGTGTGCTTGATACCAGAAGAGATTCATAGCAGCATTTCAACTGCTATGGGGTAGAGTTTCTTATTAAGCACCCTGAGATGTTAATATTATTCTTTTAGCAGTAAGATGGGGGCATTATTGCAAAATCTAATTTTACAATCTTTCCTTTGATTACTGATTTTACTCTTTTCATGTGTTCCATGTGTATGTTGCAGTGTGTGAACAGTTTTTCTGTTCATTTGTAAGTGGGTGCTGTCTCTAGGGCTCAATTTTTGCAATGCAATCTCTCCTCTTTAACAAAGTCTAATATTATTGAGTGACAAGAAAAATAAAGAGCACTTGTGATTGCCTTGTGCTTTGCAAACTCCAGCTTGCAATACACTTGCTCCTCAAAGCCTGTTGCCATTCAGAATACTAAAATTGAATTTGCAATTACTGGCTAAGAAAAGCATCCCTGGTATTTTTAAAATGATGCCCCCTTAAAATAATGGGGCCATTCATTTTTGTTTCATGTTGGACTGGTTTCTGAGGGACCTTCAAGAAATGAGACAGCTATTTCCCTATTATCAGTCATCTGAACTGGGAGCAAGAAAGGGGAAAAGTCTATGCTTTCAGTCAGAGAGATTTCTAAATATACCATCAGCAGTTTGTCTTTTCTCTGTGCTAGATTCTAAAAATGCAGAGGAGAAAGCCGGCAGTCTGGACAGTGATGGGATGCCGTTTGGAAGAAACTCAGCTGCCTCAGTTTCCAAAATCTCTACTGTGGAGTAACTGTGAGCCACCCATCTCACTTCAGAAATCCCAATGTAAAATCCTACTACATGCCTTAGGAGGACTACCTTAATCAAAGCTTCTCAGTGTTTTCATCCCAGAGCTACCTGTGTTGTCTAGGGAGAGGAAAAATGGGATGACCTTGTGCAGCATTACTGCAAGATATTTAATTTTCCTTTGAGTTGAAAAGAGCTGCTTTAAATGTTAATTTATTACTTCCAATATTAATTGTTTTCTTTACCTGCTCACATGTTTAGTAATGATGTAGAGGAATTTTGCTCTGCTTTCAATTTTTTTTAAGTTCACTTTCTAGTGTCTTATAAACCATCATTTGCTGATAGACTGCTCTGAGAAATATATATTAATGTGGTCACAATTATTTTTCATGCAAGCAGTTAAACCTCATCCTTGAAAAAAATAACTGCAAGTCTCCAGCGGCTAGATCTTTGGCATTGCAGTAGCATCTAACCCACTACCAGTTCACAGGGCTACACAAAAACTCTCTTTATTCAGGGGAGTCCTAGGTGTGGTACCAGTTCATAGGTGATCTCCCTTTTGTCTAGATTTTGATGACAGAAAGACACGTCTGAGATATATTTATTGTACTCAATAAACTCAAAGGTGGTGGATGTCAGTAGCTGATGCAATTTAGAGCATCTTCAGGAACAGATTTTGCATAGCCAGTTAAGACTGTAATTTGTATAGACTTTCATGTTTACTTTACTCTGGCATCTCATGTGTAAGTGCTTTTACATTCCTGTCTAAAATAGAGAAGTGGGCCTTACTGGGGAAAAATATACTGGGAAATATCAAAAAAATACTGGGAAAATATCAAATTCTGATCAGGGCTTTGTCCATAAGAGTCTTGCAAATGCCAGTGAAGGAAATTCTGCAGCCTTCCTGGGAAACATGTTCCAGTGCTTGATCACTCATTGTGCAATTATTTTTTTACTTCTGTCCACCTGAATTTTCCCTTGCTGCAACTTGTGACTGTTTCCTCTTGCCCTTTCACTGTGCACCTGCAAGAAGGGTCTGGCTCTGTTTGCTTCCTGTTGGGGTGACTTGGAGGCTGATGTACTGCGTGACCTCTTTACATTTCGCTGTTGCTTACTTACTGTGTTGATAACAATAGTGGTCTCTTTGCCTTTTTCTTTTTCCTTGGTGTAATTTTCTTGGTGAGAAATTACAGTAAAAACATATGTGTGTAGGACTCCTAATTTGCCTTCATGATTACCTTATTGTTTTTTATGGATTCTGCTTATTTATTGTGAAATGTTTGCACATAATTTAAAGCATACTCATAAAAAATAAATGACCATGTTGGATTTTATGAAGCATTAGCATGGTTTCTTTTGCTTGTTCACTTAGCAATTTGCAAAATGTAGTAATACCCAGAAGGCCTCCCAGTTTTCATTAGCTCAAATCAGCAGGGTAAGACTGTTGCATTATTTCTTTGTTAAAATATTCAGAGACAAAACTTACTGTTACCTTTACCTAGATGTCTCCAAGATACTGTATTATTAATCACACTAACAAAACAGCTCAAGTAGCTTAATAACATGGGTTACCAAAGATGTAACACAGCAAAGTTTGATGGACCACATCAAACCAAGCTTAATAATGGAACAGATCATAATCAAACATATGAAAGAAACCCCCTTTCAGTGAAATAACTACTTTTATCTGAGTAAAATAAATTGATGGGAATATTGTCTAGCAAATGAGCAGTTCGTATTGAACATGGGTTGATATCCTTCATACACTGGATAGATAAAAACTTTTCATCAATTTGCTTTATGCGTGTACATGCACACACTTGGATTGTGCAAAGGTGTAGGAATGTGTGTGCATAAGTGTGTGTGTGTGTGTATAAGTTTTCAGTATGGTCAGAGATTCAGAATATTTGTCTGCTTACTGCAGGTGAAGGAACACCTCATATTATAAAATTTAATTGTTCTGTGGTAGTGCTTGGTAAATAAGTCTAAAATACAGAAATAAAAAACTATTGTTACCCACAAATAGATATGGTAATACAGAGACTCCTTTATTCTGCATAAACTCATGGACCCCATCAGTAGCATAATGAGTGGTAAAGAAAGTGCCCTTCAACCACATTTCAGTCCCTTCTAATAAAAAGAAGTACCACAGCCCCATTTGAAAAAAAAAAAAACCAAAAACAAACAACAAACCAAACCTATGAACAGCTGGTATTTTTCTAGCCAATTCAGTTTTCATTGTGATGAGCTGTAGGTACAATATCTGTGGCTCTGAGATCCTGTTTAAGCAGTCCTGAAGCATTCTGGCATTCTTGAGCAGCCAGTTATTTGGGCACTGAAGGGAATTTAGCCATTTTATTAACATAATTGTTGACATTCCTAAAGCAGGATTTTAACCCCCCAAAAGCCTAGAAAATTTACACCACTTGTAACGCTGCAGCATTAAAGTTGGCAATTTAAATTTTATGCACATAAAGAAAAAGTGCAAGGAACAAAGATCTTGTAGTTAAGATTAGAAAGGCTTAGAGCCAGACTCTGTCCTAATTTGGCCACATTTTTTCTCATGTTATTCATGGCAGACTAATTTTTTGTCCTGCGAGTTGTATCTGTAAAATGTTAATATTTGTTTTCCCCTCAATTTTTCCATGGAGACAGCAGACTTTTCTAATCAAGCACTCTGTGTTTCACCACCTAGTATAAGTACTACTCAAATACAAATTGTAGTAATAATTAAGGGGGACAAGCCATTTCCTGCTTGTTTCTTGTCTTCACAAATCCATACATCTGAAAACAGTTGGAGTGCTCATGGGATTATCTTTCTACCTAGAAGCAGCAAAAGTTGCTTTAAGCAGAGAAGACAATACATTTTTGATTAGAGGATACTTGTCAGCTTGCAGGAGCCTAATTTAATAGCACCCACCTGTAAGGCATTAGCTTTAATCTGGGATGCATCAGGAAGATGGGCTAATGACAATTTACCATTTATAAAAGTATTTACTGTCCCCCAAGTAAATATAAGTATTTAAAGCCAGCAAAGAAATGCATCCAGGATAACTGCTTTCCCACGCTTACCAATAAACAGCAGAAGTTCTCAGTTCCACAGGCAGTGCTGGCTCCCCAGGTATCCACTTATTCTACCAATAGCTTGAAAGAAAATTACAGCAACATGATTAATGAATTCATTAGATTCTGATGAGAGAAATATTCCGCTAGCTGCATTTGCAATGTTCTACTTCAGCACTGGGTCGCAGTGCTCTCAGAAGCCTCCAATCAACCTAATACCCTTCCTCAACTTTGCAACATAACCTGATAAAAGGTAATTTGGGCTTATTTTTTATGTCTTTATCTTCTCAGTGGAGCTGGCAACAAGTATGAATACATGTTGCATACATGTTGCTGATGTGATTTTGTTCAGCTAAGAGGATCCTCAGATCCACCCTCTCTCCTTACTGAGGAAGCTCCACTGTGCTCCCCCTTGTTGCCCTGACCCCTCCCAGCATTTTCAAGTTGTTTTGTCACTACTGCTTTCTTGCGAAGTCCAACTGTCCAGAAATTGAGGATAGCTGAAGGAGACTTCAATGTAACAAAAACATGTGGAAAAAAATATTATAAAATCTGCTTGTGCTCACAGTCTATTAGCACAACACAATTTCAGGTTTTTGAATTGTATGCCATGCTGTCTGGAAAGGATAAAGAATCTTGCAGTGAGGTCCTCATTCCTTTGAGGTGGATAGGGGAAAAACTGTAACTGTATGTGTATGATATGAGTGGATCCCTTATTTCTTTGAATGGAATTTTCAATTCTCCTGTCAGCTGTCAAAGATATGGAGACAGATAAACGAAGTAGGATGCCATTCAAGTCTTGCATGTTTTTATCCTCTGAGACCTCTTCTGTATGAGGAACAATTGATTTCTGCTATAATATGGTCAGGCAAACTGGTAGTGGTGTGCTTACAATTCCCTCCCATAGCTACTCCACTGCAGCTTTTCAAAAATGAACAACCAGACCAACCAGACTCTTGTTGCTAGTGGTAATAGTGGGATAGCTAAAATTCAGAGTAAGATTTTCCTACTATAGAAAAGAGGGGCAGTAGTAAAGTAAAGCCAGTTACAACATGAGTGAAGAGGTTACTGAAGCTGATTTCTATTCAGGAGATACTTTGCAAAAACTGTCTTTTACTACATTTACAAGAGAAATGGATGTTGTTCTTTCCTGTACGGCACTTTAAGATGGTGTCATAAGCACAGTCTTTTGTGTTGGATAAAGTGGCAAATTTGAGGTCTCTCGGGCTCCACACATAAAGGCATGAAGCAGCCCAGCATTGCTGTTCCCCCTGGATGGGCAGGGATTTCCCCATCACGGACAAGATTTCTCACCAAGAAAACTGGCTCTTGTGTTACCTAGTAGCTGCACTGAATTGGGAAAGTGGAAATCCCTGACTTCATTTGGGGCAGTAGGGCACATGGCAGGAGGAGAGTGCCTTGCAGAATATTCATTAAGGGAAGAGATCTCTTCCTTATCAGACTGAGTTAGAAACTATTTAATAAAGAATACAAATATGGGATAATTCAATCAGTGTGCTAATGGTCCCTCTCTATGTTCCATGTCATACATTAATTTGCTGGTCTAAGTTTAGCTTCTAATGGACCATATCTGACTGCTCAGATGAGCAAATATCTTCAAAAGAGGCTTGTAGTTGTAAAATGTGTGCATCCTGCTGGTCAAAATCCAGATTCAGTTCACCGTTTATCATCAGAGAGACTATTTGGTACTTAGCTCTGCACTTAAACTGAAGAGAGGAATAGGTTTGCAAGATAAGATAGCTCTTACTCTTATTGTTAAACAGATTGGGATTGTGGAATAACTGCATCGCTTTCAAGAATGTTGGAAAGGTTTCAGAATGAGGATTTTTTTATGTCTTATAAGGTATTTTTATAAAGACTTCTCGTGCACTTGTGGAAATCAATGGAGATTTTGCTTGGAGTGAGTTTAGACCCTTTGTATTTACAAACCTCAAATGCACTTTTGGTACAGAACAGACAGGCAAACAACTCTGTCTGTATGAAGAGTATGAAGAGAGCACTGAAATCGAAACATCATTTTCAGTATGTAACAGGGGCTCTGTAGTACTGCCACACTCAACCCTTTTTGCTCAATGGCAAAGAGCTCAACAGTTTTCAGTGCTTTAGAAAATGGGATTGATTTTTAAAACTTCCTGTGAAAGTACTTATCAAAATTTCAAAATTTATTTACTGCTTTGACTTTAGTAGAGCTTATTTACTACCTCAAGTAGGGAGAGAGAGCATCTATTTCTCTGTAAAGTGGTTATTATTGTTTCTGAGAAGGATTGTAGCCCTGGTGCAGTACAAATATTTTTGCTTTTTTACTTTTTGCTGTATCAAGCTTTGCTCTGATCATGCAACCTTTATTCATGTGGGTAATGCATTTCAGAAGAAAAATGGTCTTTAATTTGAACTAGATAAGAAAAGAGGTAACTAGGAGACATTCTGATGGTGCAGGCTCCCTGACACCACCCACTGGGAAAGGATTAAAAAGCACCCCAGCAGTGACTGGATCATTGTGCTGAGGAAGTCTGCAGTAGTCAGCCTGGGGAAGGGAAGAAGAAGTTGAAGGATATCCTATACTCATGGCTGGAAAACCCTTCTTTACCCTGCTCCACAAGTTTATCAGGAAAGTGGTAGATACTGGCTAAGGGGGAGCAGGTTGCACTGCAGGCTGGCTGGTTTGGTAGGTGCTAGACTTACCTTCCACTTACTTTCTGAAGTAATGGAAAGCTGAGATATGGAAAGGGGTTGACTGGTGGCCTGCATGATGAGGAGGGAAAACATCCTCAAATGACTGGGACAGGGTGGGATGCCAAGATGCTACTGGATTGCCACCAAAGGCTGCCTTCCTAAGGTGCAGGTGTCCAGGCTTTTTAATGACCTCTACCTTTTTAAGGCAAATGTTCTTAACACACATGTTTTGGAAGAATGGAATTCGATTTCTCTGTTCTTTGTGCAAATGAAGCAAGTTTTTATCTGAAAAATAAGTTTTTACTATTTCTTTTCTTCTATCATTTATTTCTCATGTATGTTATATGTTGAAGCACTGGATCAAAAGCATATTTTTATAAGTTGATTTTTCTTAGACACATATTTCCTTATAATATGCTATGTATTCTTTTCAAAATATTCTAGTCCATTTTTGAATCAAGTATGACTTTCTGGATGAAAAATGGATGCCTTCAGTCATAAAATATATTTGTTCACATCAGGACAGTTCTGTATGCCTATCATTTTGGGTATTTCACTGTCACAGTTTCATGACAGGGGAGCATCTGAATGAAAACACTTTGCTTTTTAAGAGTTCATCAGCTTCTGCAACTAATTCCCTGTTGTTTGCAGCATCAAATATAATTCTGGTAAAATGATTATCATCACAGAGAAATATGATTTCATCTGGGTAATCAGCAGCAGAAGAAACAGATGAACTTCTGAGAAGCAAAGATGTTGCTTTTTATATCAATGTATCAAAATTGGAGAAAGATAAAATATAGGCCATTTGGCAGAACCCCTTCTAAACTGAATGTTTTTCAAAGTTTTCTCTGAGTGTTCAGCTGCTCCAGAACAGGTGCATTCATTTCATGAAAGCATCATTGAATTTGAGTAAGATTTTAACAAATCTGATGACTGACTGACAGCTCTTCAGAGCTTCCCTGAAGTGGTTTTTCTTTCCTTAAGTCATGACTTTATTTCCTAAGGATTTATTAATCAGTGTTTCACTTCAATTATTTTAAGAATTCCTTTTCAGCTTTCTGCAGGAAACCTTGAATAAATGAATCTGTATGTGCATAAATATTCTGTTAATTCCAATTTTTATATGATGTAGTTAGATGGAAAGTTAATAAACAGACAAGACTAAGAGTTAACTGGCGATTATATTGCATTTCCACAGTGAGCAGAAATAGATAGGAATAACGTAACTTCTGCAATCTCCCCTCTACCCTGTCTCTCTCTGTTGATATGTGAAAATATAAAATATAGTTAGATTTATTCATTTATTTTCTGTATTAAGAATTAGATTTTAGAAAATAATCTTAGCTTCATTTTGTCTCTTTGTTAGGTGGGAAACTTCAAGTTTAGATCATTTTGCCTGTGTTAAGTGGGAAACTTTTACAATAACTAACAAGCTATTCCACACTATCAGCAAAGGCCTTGCGGTGCCTGGTATGTGAGGAGTCTGGAGCAATCTAAGAAGGAACTGGTGTGCAACACCGGCAGTCTGAAGCAAGAAAGCTGGTGTTATTTTGTCTAGAGGTCTACAAGGGTGCTAACAAGCATCAACAGGAGGCAGTGCGCAAGCGTGAATGGGAGTGAACTTACGTTAAAAATTTCTTGGAACTAATTAGCCTTAACCTATCCTAAATTTAATGAATATGTATGCATGTGTACTTTAAATAATGCCTTTGTAAAAGAGTGGGGCGCGCAGGGCCTTTATGGAGCTATCTACCCTGTCGCCCACCGGCTAACAAAACTACTTTATACCTCTCTACGAGTTGTAAGGTTTGATTCCACAGATCACTGTTCTGTGCTGTGTACATGCTGATGCCTTGCTTTGCCCAATACTAAAATTCTTTGTGCCTTTCTCTCACCTCTCCATGTTTTTTTCTTTTGGTATCATCAAAACCCAGCTCTCTAGATACCGTTTGTGCTGATCAATACTCTCTTCCTTTTCCAGTATGCAAAGTCGAGCCAGAACATCATTGCTTCTCTCTCCTTCCCTCAGTGTCTTCAGACGTTGCCTTCCACAACACTGCCTGTTTGCCTTGTGTGGCAGCAGCTTTTCACCTCTCTCTCAGCCTCATTGCCAATGGTTTAGGAATAGGAACTGCCTCTGAAACAGTCTGTCTGTCTTCAAACTCTACCAACCCTCCACTGCTTCATGCCATGTGCAAATGCCTCTCTGTCTCTTATCTAGTCTCTTTCCCTCCCTTGCACGGTGACTGTTAAGCTCTGATATGCCTCTCACAAACAATGTGAGCGTGGACAGAAAGGGTGGGTGCAACTCCCCAGTTCTGGCCTACCAAGTCACTGTTGGTGTGCATGCTTTTCTTGGGACAGGAATGCTCCTTGCTTGTCAGTGGCTCCTTTCTTCTACGCTGACCTGCATCTTTGCACAAGTTGTCTGAGGGGCCTCAAGTTCTTCAACTTGCAAAGCATCCTGTAGTGGCAAATGTGGCAATATTAAATGAAGGAAGTAATGACCAGGATGAAGAGGACTCATGGTGTACACACTTGGTATTTCAATACTTACCTTGTCATGATCAGTAAGCCAACTTAAATTCATTCTTCTTTATAGTAGTAATTTGAGTAGAATGGAGTATTTTAGGCAAAATAGCTCAGACTACTTAATATCTTAAAAAGAAAGGCAGTGTTTTCATCCACGAAAGAAGCTTCCAATTAAAAATAATCATAATTGCAGTTTGTATTGACCTGAGCTCTTGAAAGCTGTCCCAATAGAGGGGTGAAATCACAGTTGCTTCCCCCTTGACCAGGTTGAGCTATGATGGTATTGTAACTAGGTTTCTTCAACTACCTTCAGCAGGATAATGTCAGGTTTCTGTATTTAGTCATGATCTTAAGTGACAAAAAATGACTCTAAAAGGGTATCTGCTGGGTATCTTGTACCAATAAAAAATTCAAAAAGACTCATCTATTGCTATGATGTGCCCAACTGACCTTGCTATCTGCATGTTTCCATATCAATGGCTGAACGTGCCTATAGACCAGTAGAGGTGTGTGTTATTCTGTAGGCAGAGCTGAAACAAACATGGAGCAGAAGTCAAGCAAGCACAGGAGATTTCCTGATCCAATCTTTTTAAACATATGAGATGCATAGTAAATTCTGTGAATGGAGCTATGGTGCTCTGTAGAGGCTAAAATCTGCACGAGGCATCAATGTAATTTTTACTGGCAGGAGAAGAATTTGATCACTAAGTGACATGCCAGCCATATGACAGCACTTAAACAGTTCCTGTCAATCATCTGCTATGTGTCAGTACCCTTATTTATCCTTTCAGGGCATATATCCATTTACATTATCGTCATCTGAAAGAGAGAACAGCATTACTGAAAATAAAAGCCCATGCTGGTAACCAAGAGAAAGAGAAACAAAGGATATGTATCACTGTAGCATATGCATGTCATGGTAGGGATTTCTGGTATCACTTACAGGAGAAGATATTTAGGGGGAAAAAAGCCTGAAATTTTGTTCTAAAATTTAAATGGGAAGCAGTAAGAAACAGAAGAGACAAATGTGCACTAGAACTTGAGGCATCGCTGCCTGACTATTCTAGCCTTGTGTAGGCTAATATCCTCATCTATGGAGACACACTTCCAAGCCATTTGCCTGATTTTCAGCTGTAGCCTCAATCCAGCAAATCACTTAGATATATGCATAATTTCAAGCATGTATTGTTAAGAGATTAGAAAGCAATTACAGCTTGTCAGACCTCCTCAGACATGGTCAAATCCCTTCTCTTCATCACAGTCCCCTAAAAATAGCTGCATTTAACCAGAGAAGAGCTTCAGAACCACTGGACCCCAGTTTTGTGCAGGAGTGAAACCTGTGTGAGCACTTTCCCTATACACCACATGCTTTTCTTTCCTTGGGAAGGACACCTGTATGTATAGGCCAGTGGCAGCATACACTGAATAATCAGGATATCAAGGTCTTAAGAAATATACCTGGAGGTTGGTCAGATCTCTGGGCAAAACTGGCTAAAAGAGTCATGCTTTCAAAAAGCTATTATCTGAGTCTGTTTTTCCTTCTCTTCAAGAGAGAGAAAAGTGACGTTTACATATGATGGAGAATATGGAACTGCGTATTTTAAAGGACAATATTAGATGACAGTTTGGACATTTTCTCTGTCCTCAGACAAACAGTGAAGAAAGGCCAGGAATTTGTTTGAAATCCTTTATCCCTCCTATTTTTTTTTTTTGAGATTATTTAGATCAGTCATATTGAATTAATACACCCAGACTTTAAAATGTACCTTTTCTGCCTGTTTGCAGGCATGCTGCATACAACAACAAAAAAAGAAAAGAAAGAAAAAAAGTCTGTGAAAGCCAGTTCCTGTACACTTTATCAGTGTATTACTATATAGCATTTTTTTGAGAAGATGAAGGTGCTGGGGGACACACAACTACCTGTGGAACAAGCTTTTTGAAGGTATGATTGACACTCTTGAGTGGTTTTATGTATTGCTCCTTAGGATGTTACTGAAAGGTTTCAGCAGTGCAAGCCTTCATTCAAATAGTAAGCAGATAGCTAAAATTGCTTACCAGTGGGTCACTGAATAGATGCAGAACACTGTGGCCTCATTTATTAATTTCTGGTGTAAAAATTACAGCAAATGAGCTGCACAACCTTTACTGAGCAACCAACTGAATCACAGGAACAAGGCTGTTTGTAGCAAATCAGGAAAGGTCATTTGACTCACTCAGGCTCATTAGTCCTATTTAATATTGCCCTTATCCAGCACAGAGTAGATAGTTGCATAGCTTTGTCTCCAATACTTCATCCCCTAGACCATGCCTTACAGCTCAGTTTATCCTCAGTACGTTCCTTTAGAAAACAAAACAAATAAACAAAAAAAAGCAATGAGAGGTCTTTACTTGAAAAAAATAATCAGTTACTTATGTTCTCTTCAGATTTGCACAATTGTTTCTGTTAGAGTGAAAGTAGTAACCTGAGGCTATTATTGTTCTGAAATAGTGATGTTTTTTAAGACATTAAGTTAGAAAAGTGTAGTTGGAAGCACAAATACAGAAAACTTAGGTAATGAAAACAGGATGTCAAACGGCAAAATAATTGCAGACCTCATAATGTTGAAAATGTGATATGTGTTAAAAATTATGTGTATTCTTGAATGGGGCACCATCAAGCAGCTGACTACTCTTTTGGAGAGTCTAAGTCTTTGGCTGGATAGAAAATCTGAGGAGTTTATTGACTTGCTTGGTGAAGGGCTGCTTCTCTGATCTCAGCAGCCCTTGCCATGTAGAATTGACTCCTGCTTCATTGAGAAAACAGAGAGAAACAGCAACATGAAGCAGGAGCTGCCAGTCGCTTGGAAACAAGACAGCTACAGGAGTGCTACTGCTGGGAAAAGGGTTTTTGAAAAACATTTTATGATGGTCCAGCCAGGGTGGGATGTAGACTTGGGTGAGAAAAGGAGGGTCCTGTTCAGAGCAGAAGTGACATCTTCTGTTGAACCCAGTTCCTGCACTGTTGTCTATGATAAAACGTACCTTGATGTCAAAGGGAGCAGAAATGGACACGGACAATGAACACTGCTATCTCATTATCACTTCTCAGCTCACTTGTTGCTTGAAATCTGTAGCTTGTGATAAGAAATTCCAGCAGAAGCTAACAGGTGAGACCAACAACTAAATCACACAGCAATGTGGAAAAAAAGTGAATTGCAAAGCGAGAAACCAGTGACTCTTGTAGGTAGTGGACCTGCCTTTCAGCATTCACTGATGTCAGTGAATCTGGCTCGCTGCTTACTGCGAAGAACTGAGCTACTAGTGACCCTCAGGTCATTTATTAAATCTGACTTTTGGTATTCAGCTGAAGTGTGTGCTGAACTTTGGAAAGCAGCAAGAAGCATGTTGAAAGGTGCATACCACATGCTGCTTTTGATGAGTCATCAGGTCACTAAACCGTACTGCTAGATCTTGCCTTTTATGCACTAGCAACCTGAATCCTAACCAACTGTCTACCAATATAAACAGGTAAGGCCAAAGTTTCCAAATGTAGTTGCCTGAACTAAAGCATTATGAGAGGGTGGACTGCCTCAGTATTTTCTAATTTGCTGGATTTTACCTTTTAGCAGTGAAGACCAGAAACAGTCTCAGAAACAGAGATGGAAAGTGGAATTATGTCCCTAGAAGAGAATGGCTGTACTAGATCAAACCAAAGGTCCCTCTAGCCCCCATCCTGTCTCTAATACTCAATGAATGCTTACAGAACAGTAAGAAGAGGACAAGCATATAAGGTACTTCTTCCTAATGGACTCCTAGCCTACATCTACTCTGAGCTTTGGGAATTTCCCAAGGGAAGTCTCATCCCCTTCTTCTTTTGTCTTGTTTGCTTAGGTTGCAAGCCCTTAGGTTGGGTTTTACAACTGTTGAGTTACTAGCACTATGGTGTCACATGTAGGTACACTAGACATTCATGTAGGATATGTGTGTGTGTGTGTACACCCAGGCACTGGAAGAAGTACTGTTTTCACTTTTTCTGAGATGAAACCTGTAGAACTTCACAGAGCTAGTGAGGTGGCATTGCTCAAAGTGGAACAAAAGGATAGAAAGCTTATTCTGGCTCGTACTTTTGCACTTTTTTTTCCCTTCTTTCCCTGAAAACCAATAAGCAAAGGATTTTTACCCTTGAGTCTCCATTTGCCCATATGAAATATCAATAATAGTTCTACGCACTTGCTTGTCCACTGTTATCTCTTTCTTCTTTTTCTCTTATGTCTTTAGGGAACTCATTTAATGTGCAGTAAGTAAGGGGAAGAGAAGATTCTGATTTAAAAAAAACCCAATGTTGAAGGTATTTTGATGTGACTCCTCATTCCTGTCTTTGCTATATTACTGATCTTCACAGGGAGAGAAGTCTGAGGAGAACTGTCTCATTATGTAGCAAATACTACTTTCACTGCTTTGTCTGTATGTTGTTTCATGCTTCTCCTCTCTTTGCCTAATCTTTCTCATTTTCAGCTCTTTGTCATGCTGAAAGCTTCTCTCCCATCATAAGCTGACTCTAGCATAGCCCTCCATGGAAGGACTGCTCAGGGGGGTCTTGACATAGTGGTCCTTCTGTGCCACTCCTGCTGCTTTCCTGATGAGCTGTGGGGGCCAGGCAGCCAGAAGCTGTGCACTCCTCTGCATATTGCGCCCTTTGTCCTCCTCTTTCTGCCAGCCTATATGTTCTTTGCTTTACACCTAAACCTAACTGCACCTTGTCCCTCCACACACTTGTCAGAGGTCATGCTAAGATGACAGTCTCTGTAGTCTTTACCACACCGTCATGGCCAAGAATCCCATTGAAGCACAGGCAGGCATACAACCGTGAACAAGGAGTTACGTGGGGCTTTGCAGCACATAAAGCAACACACAGAGAGAGAATGAGACACTTTTGGTGAAGCCAGGCTGCCTTTTCAAGATGCACTGAAACATAAAAATAATTTCTAAAAACACAAGGAGAGAATAGAATACTTCTACTAGTCCTAGCACAAGGTCGGTAGATATATCAGCAAACAAAGGGTTACTTGACAGAAGTGAACATTAATACTGAATTTTGAATGTCTTGGTATTTGAAATCCAAATGTCAGAGTTTGGAGAAAACATTTTGTTATTGACGTAGACATTGACTGGACATCCGCAAGCTGAATGTCCCCCTTCCTAAAATAAACATGTTGTGGCAGCCGGTTTAGACAAAGGCAAAGAAAATGATGCTGAGGTGAATGGCTGATACTGAGGATCTCTCTGTATTTTAAGATATAGTTTTCATGGGCATTTTTTAACATAAAATATTGTTTAAGGAACAAAACCTACCTGAGAGATAAGGATGGTAACAGGTGGCAAATGAATCAAGATAATGTAACTCATTGAACCTGAATGAAAGAGCGAAGCCCATGGGGTACAATATTAAAAATCCCTTAAAAAATGAGTTTTAAAATTCAAACTGGCATAGCCAAGCTTGTGTTCATTCCTAAAACCCATTGACAGTGACTTTTAGTTTTGTTCTGTTTGCTTTTCACTTAAGCAGTTACAGTTTCTTTCTACTGATTACCATGAGAGGCCGTGTCAAATGATTTTGGATGCCAACCCTCAGGTCTCTGTATCCCAGCCCCAGTGTGTAGAAAGTATGTTGCACAAATATTTTTGTAGTCTTTTGGACTGCTTGTAAAAGGGGCTTTTCTGTCCTCTCTTTAGAAAGTTAATTCTCAAGTGCTTGATTCTACTGGAGGTCATTAAGAGGAAAAACTTGTTTTGCTTGTATTTCACCATGAAACTGAATGTGACTCTAGTCTGAAGTGTGAAAGAATATTGTCCCTTTACTACTGCTGTATATTATGAATTACAGTATTTTCTATGTCTTACACCTTCTGAGTCATGTTTTCTTAGGAGAGATGTCAAGGGAGGTGATTCTTCCCCTCTACCTGCTTTTGTAAGGCCCCACCTGGAGTCCTGTGTCCAGTTCTGGAGCCCACAACACAAGAAAGACCTGGACTAGTTAGGACCAGTTAGTCCAGAGTAGGGCCATGAGGATGATCCGAGGACTGGAGCACCTCTCCTATGAGGACAGGCTGAGAGAGTTGGGGCTGTTCAGCCTAGAAAAGAGATGGCTCTGGGGAGATCTTATAGCGGCTTTCCAGTACCTGAAGGGGCCTACAAGAAAGCTGGGGAGGGACTTTTTATAAGGGCAAGTAGTGATAGAACAAGGGGAAATGGCTCTAAACTGAAAGAGGGCAGGTTTAGATCAGGTATTAGGAAGAAATTCTTTACTGTGATGGTGGTCACATACTGGAACAGGTTGCCCAGAGAAGCTGTGGATGCCTCCTCCCTGGAAGTGTTTAAGGCCAGGTTGGATGAGGCTTTGAGCAACCTGGTCTAGTGGAAGGTGTCCCTGCTGATGGCAGGGGGGTTGGAACTAGGCGATCTTTAAGGTCTCTTCCAACCCAAACCATTCTATGATTCTATGTCCCTTGACCTTTCTGGATATGTACTGAGTGAGAAGTTCCTTATCCACCTCTGCATATCTCTTGGAATGCTGTAAATGGCTCAGGGAACAGTCTGTTCCTACAACCAAGGGGCCAGAGGAGTGACTCATGACATCTGAAGGAAGTCATCATGATTCTTGCTATACCTTGCTGGCACTGGATCGTGGAGCTTGGAGGATTGATTGGGAAGGGAGCAGCTGGTCTGTTCCCTCTGAGATTGCAGCTGGAAGCAAGTTAGTGGCTGGTATCAGGGACAGGGGAAAAACAAAGAAAGGAAATAAGGGAGACTGTTGTGAAGCAAAAGAAAACCTCAGCATGGAGTAGTGATCATGCATTGGGTAACCAAAGCAAGGCACAAAGACACCAAGTTGAATAGCAGTTGTGGAAATCATCAGTTTGGGGATTTCAGCAGTGGAAACAATGATAACTTAATACTCAAGATATAGTAGAACATCACATTTTCAGTTGCACTGTACTTTGAGTTGGCCACATTAACAACTTTCTTCCTGCTAAATCCTTAGTCCCTAATGCACAGCTTGCTCATTTATAGAGAGCAAAAGCAGTCTCCAAACCTTCAGGCAAGAAAAAATTGCCATGTAAGTTACTGAGAAAGTGGAAATGAATACTTTACTGCTGATATTTCAAGAAATGAATAAAGTTACTATGTAATTAGTTATCTAATTTTCTGGCTAGACAAAGCATGCACTGTGATGGTCTTGCTCACATATTAAATTTACTCTGTACTTAGGGAGTTGAAATCTGAAGTCTCCAATGAGAAAGTTAGAGAAAGGGGATGTAAGAAGACCCCTTTTTTCTGCTTGAATTGATATAGATATAATGTGAATTCCATGAGTGTCTTCAAAGATTGACTGGAGTTTTGCTCTGAGGAATCAATATTAATACTGCTTTCTTTCAAAGTTAGTAATAATCTTAGTTTCTGCAAACCAGCAGTTTTTTTAAAACATGTTTATTTAATCATGTTAAGTAGATACATTCTTGCACAAGCCATTTTGAAAATGAAATATATTGTAAATGAGAGTGGGTGAAAAGCCATATTGTCTCATTGCCTGTGTTTCCTGCTAAAAACAGGGAAACTTTCAATGTGCCATGCACTTTCCCAGGAAGATTAAAAGGTGTTGTTCACATGATTTATAGGTTTAGAAAATTACTTGCAACAGGTTACTTCCTTTGTAGGCTATTGTACATGGTTCAGTCAGTTAGGGCTTTCTTTCTCATGGTAAGCAGTGTTGCTATGGAAATTATATAGTATAGGAATAACTGGTTGCTGCTGCAAATAAGGTTTTTGGAAAACAGTTTAAGGAGTAAAATGGCCTTTCTTTTGCAGTGGGGAGAAGAAGACAATACATTGTTTAGCTCTCTATCTCCAGAAGTCTGCAGCTAAGCTATAAAAATAGTTACTGAGAAATTTGGCATGAAATAAGCTCTCTTTGTAAAGTAGAAAAAGAACAAGTAGGTTCATAGATATTGGAAATGGGTAAAATGTGTTGCATTTTAGGCAACTTTTTGTGGTTGATATCAATTACAATTTTTACTGACTCAAAAGTTAGGTCACCATAGGGTAGTAGTTGTTCAAAACACTGTTTTTTTGTAGATATTACTATAAAAGTGTTAGCAAAATGCCGTTGCTGCAACAATATTTATATTTCAAAGAGGAAAAAGGGGTTAATATAGTGTAAGTAGTATCCTCACTAAAATATGAATATATTCAGATACTATATTTTATAAAGCATGACATAAAGCTATATTAAGTGCAAAAAGCCTCCATATGGATGTAATATTACAATGTATATTTACTTAAGTAAGTCTGTGCTTGTCAGAGCTGAAAACTTTCTATGACAGAAACACCTTCTCCTTGCGGTGCTTGTTATGGATGCTTCTTTGGTGTATTTAGAAAGCACAACCAGGGCTTGCTTGTTGTGATCAGTCAAATGACAGCCATACACATAGGAGTAGGTTTCTAAAGAGCTTTATGGTGGACAAAGCTTTTCCCTGAATGGATGTTTACTGCTGTCACTAATAATGGAACCGCACAAATGATAGGGTTTTATGAGACTCCTGTTCATCATGTTCATCTGCTGACAATTAAGTGAGCATGTCTGACCCTAGCCTCAGGGAAGGGCATGCCTGGCTGGCAACTGCCAGCAGTCCTCTGCTGCTCATGCTGAGTCCAACAGAAGACATATGAGAGCATTAGCACCACAAGCACTTCCTCGTCCCACCCACAAAGTTTTGTCAGTGAACTTATTACAAGCCATCCATTAAAATTATCTTGTTCAGCTGACAGATGATCCACCTTAGCAGCCACAAAGCCTGCAGCCATCCAACCCTCAGGTCTCCCCCTTCTGATATCAGCTCATCTGGGTTGCTGCCAAGTTCATATAGACACCCTGCTTTAACTTTCCTTTTCTCTTACAGCCCTGTTACCTCAGCTCTTTAGAAAGGGAAAGGAAAGGGGGAGGGGAAAAGGCCCAGGTAAACAAACATGTGAACCATAAGACATGGTGATCCACCCTCAAGTTATTTGGAACTGTCTTACTGGATTACATTTTTATTCTTATGATTCTACTCATATACAAGAAACTAGTTTTGTAGTTTGCCTTCTTATCAAAGTGACACCCTCAGCTATTAGAGTTTGGTAGCACAAACCTGTAACAATGACTGTTTTAATTCTCTTTCACAGCCATTTTGCTTTCTTCCTCCATGAGTGCTTTTTTTTTCTCTCTAAGAGAGAGTTGATATTGTCTGAATAAGAACTCCTAACTGGAGGATTTGTTATGAGGCGCACACATTGTACAAGAACAGGGAAAGCTCACATTCAGAAGGCAAACATGTGTGTGCATGTTTACTTCCTTTGCCCTGCTGCTGATGAGTTCCCTGTTGAATTAACTTCTTATCAGCCCACTTTTTTACATGTCTGAGATATAGCAGTGGTATGTCTGAGGAGTAGAGATCACCTCTTGCAGATGTTATTGCCTGCAGAGCTTTGAGAAATCTGAGTGAGGAATTAAACTCCAGTTTTGAACTCTTCAGTTTGTGTAAACATATTGCACTGAAAACAATACAGTCAGTTACAGTCAGTTCATCGTTGCCTGGCATGAAAGTCCAGGAACAAGATGTTCCAAAGCAAGCTTCCCATGGAGTCAAGGACCTCTTCAGGCTCAGCTCCCAGCTCTGGCATGGGGATATCCACGGGCTGCAGACTCATCCCCCACCCTGGGTGTCCACCCCTGCTCTGGCAGCAAGTGACTCTCGGGGTCACAATTTCAGTCACACTTGCCTCAGGCTCGGCTTCTCTGCTCCAACATGGAGTCCTCCATGGCCCACATGTGGGTCTCTGGTCCAGGGTTAAATTTCCACGGGCTGCAGGGAACTTTGTCTTCTCCTACTCCATTCTGTAGAACCGGGTGTGGGTCTCTCTTTTCCTCTGGCCACGAAGCTCTCTCTGTGTCTCTCTGTCCTTTATTTTGGCTGATGGTCATCTTTTGTTCATTCCCACTGGCCTCTCAGCCAGATTCACCCATACCAACTTCTTTTCAGGACAGTCCTTCCCCTCACAAATATGGATTTGCAGAGGCATTTCTCTAGTGCTCATTGGCCCAGCCTGGGCTGGAGGGTCTCCGCCTTGGGGCTAGGGGAGCTTTTCACTCTCACAAGGTGGCACTTCCCACACCACAAAAAAAATGCCCCCCCCCCCCCCCCCCCCCAAAAAAAAAAAAACCCCAACAAACCAAAACCAAATAAACCCAAACCAAAAAACCCAACACAAATCCAAAGATTATTCCTGATTGGATTCCCTTAGAGACTTTCCCAGCATGCTAAACCAGGAAATCTGTGATTGCCTATGGGTTTTTAGAGTACAGTACCCTTTAATATTATCTATAAGGTTGCAATCTATTAAACGTGCACTATTGCCTCTGCTGGTTACCAGCTAGTGGGCACATATTTCTATTTGTGTTTCCCTACAAGAACTTAATGAGAAGGGATCCCACAAGCAACATTTTTAATAGAAAGCTGGGGAGATGAGCATACCAGATAGGTAGGAGACTTCATTTTTATATAGTATGTCTCCTGTTTTACCTGCATTACTCTCACCAATCACCATGAAATTTGTTATCAATACTATCATGGAATCCAAAAGAATTTATTAACACTAGTAAGGGGTGGATTACGGGAAGTCTAAAGAATATATAATTAATGGTCAAAATTTTCACAATTATTAATGTGTCTCCTATGTCTTATGTTTTATCTAGAGAATTATTAAAACAAAATGATTGAAGATGCCTGTCAAGAAAGAATTGACTTGTTTAGTTAGGGATAGATCAACATAAGGCTGAAGGCTGTAAGAAGATAAGCTCTTCAGTTAGATATACAGGTGTAAAAACAAAGGAATAGGGGCTGAAGTATGTAGGATGGAGCAGGGTTATCACTTGCCAAGCCCAGACTCTTAGATAATAGGCATCCAGGAGGTATGACATCAGCTTGTTCACGTAAAGCTGATAATTGCAAAAGGAGAACAGGGACAAAGAGAGGGATCTAATTAATTGCTCAGCATTTGATTTATCTCAAAAAAAATCAAGTTTTTCCACCTGTGTTTCAAAGCTAACATTTTTTTTCTGCCCAACTGGTATCAATACAATCTTATAAACAAAAATTAATTTGAGATGCAAATCAATACAAAGTCTGAATGTACTGTATCTTTGAAAATTGTCCATTCATGAAACACCAGGTTTTTGAGGAAGATTAGAATTCAATAGAAGACTAAAACTCTTTTTTTTTTTTTTTTTTTTTGGTTTGACACTGAAGAGTCATATGGTTGTATCCCAGGTTATTGTTCTGTACAAAACAAAATCAAGCAGGTGGGGCAACAAGAACTATAATAATGATCATGTTATTACTGGAAAAAGTGTGGTAGTGCCTCTGTAGGTAGCATTACTAGTTTTGTTTAGGTGACTTGCACGCAGCATGGGGAACAAGCAGGAGGAGTTAGAAACCCGTGTTCGGTCAGGGGATTATGATCTGGTAGCAATTACAGAGACATGGTGGGATAGCTCACATGACTGGAATGTGGTCATGGATGGCTATGTCCTACTCAGGAAAGACAGGCCAGAGAGGCGAGGTGGTGGAGTTGCTCTTTATGTGAGAGAGCAACTGCAGTGCATTCAGATCTATCCAGGGGCGGATGAGGAGCTAGTTGAGAGCCTGTGGGTAAAAATCAAGGGGCAGGCTGGTAGGGTTGATACTGTCGTGGGTGTCTATTACAGGCCACCAGATCAGGGTGAAGAAATTGATGAGGCCTTCTACAGGCAGCTGACAGCAGCCTCGCAATCCCAGGCCCTGGTTGTTGTGGGGGATTTTAACTACCCAGATATTTGCTGGAGAGACCACTCGGCCAGCCACCCACAATCCAGGAGGTTCCTCCAGTGCATCGATGATAACTTCCTGATGCAAATGGTGGATGAACCAACCAGGAGGGGAGTGACGCTGGATCTGATCCTCACTAACAAGGAGGGTCTGGTTGAGGCTGTGAAGGTTGAGGACTGCCTGGGCTGCAGTGACCATGAGATGGTGAAGTTCCGAATCTCATGTGGCATAAGCAGAATTACAAGTAAGATTGCTACCCTGGACTTCAGGAGGGCCAACTTTGGCCTCTTCAAGCAATTGTTAGGGGAAATTCCATGGGACAGATTACTTGAAGGTAAAGGGGCCCAAGACAGCTGGTTAACATTCAGGGACTCCTTCTTCCTAGCTCAAGATCAAAGCATTCCGATATGTAGGAAGTCAGGGAAGGGAGCCAGGAGACCTGCTTGGTTAAGCAGGGAACTGCTGGCCAAACTTAAGGGGAAGAGGAGAGTTTACAAATCGTGGAAGGAGGGGCTGGCTACTTGGGAGGAATATAAGGATATTGTCAGAGGATGTAGGGAGGCAACTAGGAAAGCCAAGGCCTCCTTAGAATTAGATCTTGCCAGAGGGGTCAAGGACAACAGGAAGAGCTTCTTCAAATACATGGCAGATAAAGCCAACGTTAGAGGCAATGTAGGCCCACTGATAAATGAGGGGGGTACCCTGGTGACAGAGGATATAGAGAAGGCAGAGCTATTGAATGCCTTCTTTGCCTCTGTCTACTCTGCCGGAAGTTGTCTTGAGGAGCTCTGTACCCTGGAGACCCCAGATGGAGACAGGACAATGGAGAAGATTGCCTCAGTTGATGAGGATTGGGTCAGGGACCAATTAAGCAACCTGGACATCCATAAATCCATGGGTCCAGATGGGATGCACCCACGAGTGTTGAGGGAGCTGGCTGAGGTCATTGCTAGACCACTCTCCATCATCTTTGCTAAGTCGTGGGGAACAGGAGAGGTGCCTGAGGACTGGAGGAAGGCAAATGTCACTCCAATCTTCAAAAAGGGCAAGAAGGAGGACCCGGGTAACTACAGACCGGTCAGCCTCACCTCCATCCCTGGAAAGGTGATGGAACGACTTATCCTAGGTGCCATCTCTAGGCATATCAAGGATAAGAGGGTCATTAGGGGCAGTCAGCACGGCTTCACCAAGGGGAAGTCGTGCTTGACCAACCTTCTAGACTTTTATGAAAACATGACCAGGTGGCTGGATGATGGTAGAGCAGTGGATGTGGTCTATCTTGATTTCAGCAAAGCATTTGACACGGTCTCCCACAGCATCCTCGCTGATAAATTGAGGAAGTGTGGATTAGATGAGCAGGTAGTGAGATGGATTATTAACTGGCTGGTGGGAAGAAGCCAGAGAGTAGTGGTCAATGGGGCGGAGTCTAGTTGGAGACCTGTGTCTAGTGGAGTCCCTCAGGGGTCAGTACTAGGACCAGTATTATTCAATATATTCATAAATGACCTGGATGAGGGAATAGAGTGCACTGTCAGCAAGTTTGCTGATGATACCAAGCTGGGAGGAGTGGCTGACACTCCAGAAGGCTGTGCTGCCATCCAGAGAGACCTGGACAGGCTGGAGAGCTGGGCAGGGAAAAACTTGATGAAATATAATAAGGGCAAGTGTAGGGTGTTGCACCTGGGCAGGAACAACCCCAGGTTCCAGTATAGGTTAGGAAATGATCTCCTAGAGAGCAGTGAAGGGGAAAGGGATCTGGGAGTCCTGGTGGACAGCAGGATGACCATGAGCCAGCACTGTGCCCTTGTGGCCAGGAAGGCCAATGGCATCCTGGGGTGCATTAGAAGGGGTGTAGTCAGTAGGTCAAGAGAGGTTCTTCTTCCCCTTTACTCTGCCCTGGTGAGGCCACATCTGGAATATTGTGTCCAGTTCTGGGCCCCACAGTTCAAGAAGGACAGGGAGCTGCTTGAGAGAGTCCAGCGAAGAGCCACCAAAATGATTAAGGGAGTGGAACATCTCCCTTATGAGGAAAGGCTGAGGGAGCTGGGGCTCTTTAGCTTGGAGAAGAGGAGGCTGAGGGGGGACCTGATTAATGTTTATAAATATTTGAATGGTGAGTGTCAGGAGGATGGGGCCAGGCTCTTTGCAGTGATGACCAATGATAGGACAAGGGGCAATGGGTGTAAGCTGGAACACAGGAGGTTCCGCTTAAATTTGAGAAGGAACTTCTTTACAGTAAGGGTGACAGAGCACTGGAACAGGCTGCCCAGGGAGGTTGTGGAGTCTCCTTCTCTGGAGACATTCAAGACCCGCCTGGACGCCTTCCTGTGCGAACTCATCTAGGTGTTCCTGCTCCGGCAGGGGGATTGGACTAGATGATCTTTCGAGGTCCCTTCCAATCCCTAATATTCTGTGATTCTGTGATTCTGTGACTGGAATAAGCTGACCAGAGAGGTTCTGGTGTCTCCATCTCTGGAGAGGTTCAAAACCTGCCTGAATGCTTTCCTGGGCAACCTGCTGTACAGAGCCTGCTTTAGCCTGGAGGTTGGACTAGATGATCTCCTGGTCCCTTCCAATGCCTGTGATTCTGTGATTCTATGACTTTATGGATGAGGAAAGACCTCCGAAGATGCTTGGAGTCAGTTGTAGCTCAGATCTTTGTTAGCTGCATTATCTCAGTAGAAATTGTGAGTTATTCCAAAAGACTTACGCAGTGAACAGTCAATGATATGGATATTTTTGAGTGATTTGCATCATTGTCTGATGGAAGCAGCAACAATGCACAATGAAATGTGAAGAAAATACCCCACTAGGTTCTCATAGTGTTAGATTCCTGACCTCTAGGTAGGCAGCTTACATTGTGTTTTGCAATGTAGGGATGCCTTAAAACAGGTTCAAAAGAACGTTTCAAAAGAGAATGAGGTTCATGAAATTCAGCTTTTGTTCATGTCTTCTCTGCTATTCATTAGATCAATTTGTATAACACCTTACTGCAAGATATTACTGCTGGAACTACAATAAAAAGAGCTGTGACCCACAGATTGTAAGTGAAAAACTGTTAGTTTCTAGTTAGTTAAATAACTCATATGGGATATCCAAAACCAAGTAGTTATTTTGCTGTTGAAGTTAAATTTTCCCTCCATGCAGAGGGGAATTTACTATAGATCCTTTTTAATAATGGTAAATCTTTTTCTCATTGTGCTGCTGTTATATAACTACTAGTGATTAATTGTGATAAACCACAAAATAGGCACCTCAGAAGTGAGGAAGAAATATAATTTTAAGTTGGCAAATCCTTTTTGATAGCACAGTATTTAATATTGCATATTTTGCTGCTGAAATGTTCAGAAAGTCTCAAACCATCTCTTGTTCTGAGCATTATGAGTTGACTACCAGCTTACCAACTTTCTAATGAAGGTGAAATTTAAGGTGGGGTTTGAATGTAGAGAGCTATTTAATCTGTGAAATAGAGAGAAACAATTTAAATTGAGCTGTATGCAGGAATGCTTATGAGTATCTGCCACTCTGTGCCTCTAAAATCACTAATCATTCACACAGGATGAAAAAGGATTCAGCGATACTAAGGTCAAGGGCATAATTCACAGCTGATTTAAAGTGCTTAAAGAAATAGCAAGGATTAAACTAGTTGATGATCTGATGACACATGGTGATTAATGCTTCACTATTTAGCTTCATTTTCTAAGGGAAAACAGTGGGTGTACTCATATTGTTTGTTACCTTTCCTTCTACCTTTTCCTGACCATCCCCTCCCTTCTCTCAGTAACTTGTTTGCCAACTTCAGCTGTTTGCCAGACTCAACTGATATCATCTACCTGGACTTGTGCAGGGCATTAGACACTGTCCTGCACAACATCCTTGTCTCTAAGTTGGAGACACGTAGATTGGATGGATGGACCACTCGCTGGATAAGGAATTGGCTGGATGGTTGCACTCAGAGTTGCAGTCAATGGCTCAATGTCCAAGTGGAGACCAGTGACAAATGGCATCCCTCACGGGTTAGTATTGAGACTGGCACTGTTTAATGACTTTGTCAGAGAAATGGACAGTGGGATTGAGTGCACACTCAGCAAGTTTGCTGATGACACTAACGTGTGTGGCTCGGTTGACACTTTAGATGGAAGGGATATCATCCAGAGACACCTTAACAGGCTTGAGAGGTAGGCCTCTGCAAACCTCATGAAGTTCAACAAGGCCAAGTGCAAGGTCCTGTACCCAAGTGAGGGCAATCCTAAGCACAAATACAGGTTGGGTGGAGAATGGATTGAGAGTGGCCCTGAGTAGAAGGACTTGGGGGTGCTGGTAGACCGGAAGCTCAACATGAGCCAGCAATGTGCGTTGCAGCCCAGAAAGCCAACTGGATCCTGGGCTGCATCAAGAGAAGTGTGGCCAGCAGGTCGAGTGAGGTGATTCTCCCCCTCTACTCCGCTTTTGTGAGACCCTACCTGAAGTACTGCATCCAAATCTGGGGCCCCCAATGTAAGAAGGACATGGGCCTACTGGAGCAATTCCAGAGGAGAGCCATGAGGATGATCAGAAGGCTTGAGAACTTCTCCTATGAGGACATGCTGTTCAGCCTGGAGAAGAGAAGGCTCTGGGGAAAGCAGTGGACTTCCAGTACCTGAAGGGGGCCTACAGGAACGCTGTGGAGGGACTATTTACAAGAGCACGTAGTGATCGAACAAGGGTTAAAGGCTTTAAACTGGAAGAAGGTAGATTTAGATCAGATATTAGGAAAAAATTCTTCACTGCGAGGGTGGTGAGACAGTGGAACAGGTTGCCCAGAAAGTTGTGGATGCCCCCTCCCTGGAAGTGTTTAAGGCCAGGTTGGATGAGGCCCTGAGCAACCTGATCTACTGGAAGGTGTCCCTGCTCATGGCAGGGGGGGTTTGAATTAGATGATCTTTAAGGTCCCTTCCAACCCAAAGCATTCTATGATTCTATAAACTGCATTTGATAATTTAGTTGGTTATCTCGTGAGGGTGGAAGGTGAGAGAGATTCTCAGTGCTTGCTCTGAGGCTGCAATTTGCACTACAGCCATGCCATTTGCATTGCACCACCAAACATCAAAGAATCCACACACTCTCCTCTCTGTTTCTGAACCGCATGAAAAACTGTCATCAGGCTGAATGCCTTATCAGGTCAGAGAGAATCCACTCACTGTTCAAAGTTTTTTCTCCATTAATTAAGGAGTGGGGTCAGACTGCAACCTTAATAAATGCATATGCTTTTTCAGAAAAAAAAAAAATCAAAATAAATTAAAAACTATAGGGCCATAAAACCAAACACTTTTTCCTACATTTGGCTCAACAACCAGGATTTTCTGCTGCAGTTTAGAGTCAGGTGTGAAGAGGGCTATGTGTCTTAAAACAATACCGGGATCTTGCAGAAGGCAAACTTCTATATCTATATTTTCCTCTTTAATGTAGACTTGTCATTAAAATTGTGATCCTTCAAACACTGTAACATACTAGTCTGGGGGGCAGGTTTTATATTTTAGGCATTTTCCCCTTTTAGCAAAAATCCTAGCAGAAACACACAAAAATTCATGATTACAGCAAACAAAAAAAGGTCTAATTAATATGTTCTTTAAATACAACACATACTGTGTTTATTATATTGCTTCAGGTGGAAACTTAACACGAGAAACTGTGCTTTTAAACGCAGCACGCTTGCTCCTTTGAATAATTGGATTATGTTCCTTGAGTCACAGGAACATAGATCTTGTCAAAGTGGATTACATCCATGATCCATCTAATCCACCATCCTTTTTCTGAGTGGCCAGTGCCAGATGCTATGGAGCATGGCAGAGCAACCTCATGCTAGACAGATGCAGTACAGCAGTCTGGCACTATGCAGATCTCCTTTTAACTCTTAATGAGTGATTTTTTTTGGCTAACATCAATCTTGCTTAATACCATGGGGATGGTGCTATGACAGAGGAACAAAAAGTGTTGGTGAATTTAGATATTGTTTTGCCCACAAAGGGGAAAAGAAAAAGAGAAAGAAAAGAAGGATAAAACAGGCACTTGAACATCCCAATGTACTTTTAATTGAGATTATTTGATAAAAAAGTACTTTTGCCTGTTTATCCTTCCAGTCTCTGCTGAATCTGTCAAGGGTTCTCCTAGTAAAGCATTTTCAAACATGACTACTGGAGACCAAGCAGAAATGCATGTGGTTAAGTGTTGATTAAAAAACTTTGATGGAGATTTCTATTAGTTCTCAAGATGTTCATGGATAAAATGTTGATTGCATGTTAACCCAAGGGAAAAATCAAGAGCTGGTAAACAGGTGATAAGAAGGCAAAGGGTTCACACAAAATAAGTACTGTCAGGAAGAAATTTTTATGAATGGGCAAGATACATTCCCTTTAGAAGCCAGAGCTGGCATTTTTAATAAAATGCTGAGATGTTTTTTATGAAGATTTTGTATGACACTTTTTATAGAATAGCTATCTCATAAAAGCCAAAAAGGACAATGGCTGGACAATTTCACTACACCCATGGCAATAAAACTAAAATGTTTTTCATATACACTTGTCAATCAAAACTTATTCTGCTTCCTTTTGTAGAGGGCATCTTTGTCTGCCTCAGCTTAATGTTGCTTTTCAGCTGCTGCAGTGGTCCGTGGGCTTTACAGATCTCCAAAGACGGATGTAATACGATTCTACAGATACTGCTTCTTTTATTGGTTTTATTTGCTGTACTCTATCTTATGGCTTTTCATCCCCTTCCCTTAGGCCACGTGTAGTAGGTGGAGAAGGACTACTCAAACACATTTAAACCTGGAATCATTCACCTTCCTGCTCATGTTAGCTGTTTTGAAAGTACTTGATTTCCTTAGTCAAAAGAGTCAATAAAGCCTTCCTAGCTCAAAACCAATGTAGAAGATAATGAAATCATGTTGATTTACACCACCTGTCCCAAATAGACCTTTTAGCACTATTCCTTTTTTTTTTTCATATAAAATATATTATGCTTTTGTTTGGAAAGAAATTACCAGTTGCTTTTAGAATCCAGTTAAAAGTGGCATAAATACTAAATGCATAACAGTCTCAGCACGCAACTCTTTATGTAGAAATGGATATGAGAATGCAAATGAAACTGCAGGTGTTACTAAGTTCCATCCAACTATGATGAAAAAAGGGCTGACTAATGTCTGACTTTTGGCTTTAGTGTATACGATTGCTGCTCATTAAAATTAGGTGTCATATTTTTTTGCTTACATCTTTATACATATAATGAGGGAAAACTAAAAGTGTAGTCAAGAGCAAAAAGAAGTGAGTAAATTTGCATTTGAATAACAGCTTTTACCTTCATCTTGTCTAGTCTGAAACACTAAGCAGGCAATTTTATCTGTTTTTACAATTTCCATCAGTATCAGCTGGAAAATCCAAACATAAAGACACATTGCCAAGTGTTCTCACTTTCTATCCAAAATCAGTGAATTTAGATCAAGTTGATCACAGCTTAGAAAGATGCAGTAACAAGTCAGGCAAAGAAATCACTAGTTAGAAAGTATCCTAAAGAGTTAGTGCATGTTCTGTATTTTAAGCTTTATTCCACATGTAGGAAGAATAATGAGAAAGAAAATTATGGTAACAACAACTGACAGGGAGCCCTGGAATTTTACCAGTCACTCACACACAGAGTTGTTGTAGGAGGTAGGTAGGTCTGTAAGAAAGTCTTAAATGCCCAGCCCAGAGGCAGATCATGTAAATCCACCTCCTGCTGCTTTCTACCTGAGTGGCCTGTTAATATTCAAGGCCTTCTTCATTTGGTCTGGATGAAGATTATTGACTTCATTGCAGGAGAAGAAAACAGCACCCAGAAAACAAGGTGTAAACAGAAGGGAATGAGCCTTAGCAGGCATTCACATTTTTCAAGGAGTGCTCATTAAACCTTTCTTCCTCTCTGAAGTCTTCAAGAAAATCTGCCATGAGTCCTATGTAACCACTTAACTGGTTTTGCTAAAATCATTCTTCCTATCAAGAGGTAAAGCTAAATTTACTGTACTTCTTAATCTATTGATTTATTATGATTATTTTTTGGTCAGCTATCTCGCATAAAGTTGCTAAAGTAATCCCACAGGTTATCAGTGATTTATTACACATATCCTACCCAGAGGACCAACCCACTTAAACACAAGCAAGGTGGCTTGATTTAAAATAGATATTATAGCAAAAGAAAAAGCAATATGAGATGGAGAAAATTTCTGAGACAGGATGTAAGGGATCCTCATGGGATTACCACAAAGCCTTTTAGATTTAGAGGTGTGCTGGGTGCCTATTAGCAGCTCTAGCCACAGGCTGTAGAGAAGCTGTATATCACTCACCCATGAGAATTTGTGTGTCTAAACAGCTCACCACAAGTTTAATGGCCAGCAAAGTCTGTTTAAGGCATTATTTTTTTCCTTCTAATATTTTTTCCATTTTATTTCATTACTAGCTTTTATCTTCTGAGATTTTTGCAGTCATACTGAGGCTGAGTGCAGCAAGGATTGTTTTTTCATTTTCATATTTTATGTAGTCAGATGTGGACATTGCTAAACATGTTTTGATTTCAAAGGTTCAGACCAGCAGAGCAGGAACATCAGCTTGAAAGCCTAAAAGTGTCCATTGTAAGTGTAGCTCGCTTGTGAACAGTTGTCTGTTGCTGCACTGAATGTACAAAACCCCTATTATTTCCCAGGGTAAGACTCAATAGCAACGCTGTGGTCTCAAAACTGTGTAATCCAGGAGAGATAATTTATAGTGTTTTTGTTCATCGAACACACTAAAATTTGTGCAACCTGGAGGCTAAAATGTACAGTTTAACAACAAAAATGTGAAAGTATGAAACAAGGATGAACCAAACACTTGAAAAGATGTCTTCTTCATTTGAGGAAAAACAATATTCTGAGATGGAAAACAATCTTTTATAAAAAAGAAATTCTCTAGCATTTCACAGAAAAGGAATGAGCTGCCTCCTTAGGAATATCAACTAATGTTGTAGTTGCATCCTATTGTGAAACAGTGCACTTCAGATGCCTTTGTTCAGAAATGGAATGTCCTGATTAGATCTGCCATCAAATATTCCTATACTTCAGCACATATAGGTCCAATTATTCAAATGTAATTAACTGTTCATCCCCAAAAGAAAAACTCGTGCAATGTTTATATCAGGAGAATATTCAAACTACTATCCATCAGTATGCTTTCTTGTAAATCACTAAAGAATAATGGTCAGTTCTGCAACAGACAGATTTGTTTACAGTGGAAATGGATTGTTCTCATAAACCTAATCCAAATTCCAAAGGAGTTAATAGACTGATTTCTACTGATTCAAACTCTCTAAACTTTTTACCATAATTTTGGGCATCGTTTAGACAGCCCAAGCACCGTCCAGTTCTCTCTTTCTGTTTCCCACTGGTTTGGCACAAGTGGTTCAAGCCTGTCATCAGAAACACCTGAACTTCTTTGTTAATAAGGCAGAGAAAGTTGTGAAGAATGTGCTCTGTCTGAATATGACTCAGAGTCTGTGTATTCATGTGTATTTAAAATGAAAAAAAAAATCAGATTCTTTTAAAAGTAAAGTACAATCATCCTCATGAAGTGAGGAAACAGGAAAAGGCTCTTTGGATAGCAGCTGTCTTGAAATAGCTTTCAATATAATTGCTGTAAATAAAGATATTATATCTACATAAATCCTTATTTTTATAGGAACATGATTGCTTCACACATTAGATTTGTCACTGTGACATGACAGCCTTTCCTTATTTGAATATTCCCCAGTAAATCTTTATTCACAACTGATGCATGACTCTAGATATTACACTAGACAGCACAAAATGAAAACAGTTTCACACAAAAGCATCAAACACATGTACTTAATATATCTAAAAATGCCCAAATCCTAAATGGCAGGATTTGACACAATCACAAAACTAACAGATTCCAACAAAGAAAGAAAAAAATGTTACTATGTTTTTTTTTTCTCTGCTCTAGCTAATTTATAAGGGGGCAGCGTGGTTCAAGATGGAAATAGCAGTAACAGAACAGACGTCTTAATTTTTTGATTGAACAGATTGTGTTCCAAAATGTGGACAAAAATTATATTTTCCTCACCTGTGACATTTTTATTATTGTAATTTAAAACAAAATAAGCTTTGTTTAGCTCACCAGGCAATTTTACTCTGTATTTCTTGCTGTATGCTTGTTCTTTAATTTTGACAGCCAAAAATTGATTTTTTTTTCCATTAGATAATGTATTCTAGCTTAACATTCAGAGTACAAATCTGCCCTGCATGCACAACAGTCTATATTCCGATGGGTTCCTGTTCTGATACTCTTTTGACTGAAGTAGCTTTGGAGCTGCAGACCCCATGGAGTTAGGGTTTTGGCCACCAAGCTAAGTAACCCAGATTCTTATTCATAGATTTCTGCTCTCACTGGCTCAAATGGCATGATTTTTAAATAGATTCCCACTCTTCTCTGATCTTTTGTATTAATGGTCCATACATATTGAAGCTGATAGCAATGTATTTCTTGTACCTTGTGAATAGCCATGCTGGAATCAGAAAAGTCCCTAATTGCAGGTAGTGGAGGTCAGGGATGAGATGCCGAGGAAGGAAAACTGTCCAAAATCCATGGGCAATGCCCTCCCGTGCTGTCCTCTAGTACCCCTGGGACGTATGCGGAGCTAACCCACCCTGCCACTCGGCTGGATTGCTGTACTAAGCCAGTGCTTCTACAGATTTGTCATCCACAGTCACTCAAAATCCCTTCGATGACAAGCACGCATAAAAGTGGTTCTCATAAATAGAGAGGCAAATCCTGGGCTTTAGAGGCAAGTTATATTTGGATATGTAGTGATAAAGTTCTTAATCTTTTGGCACATATTCTTCTGGTGGATGAAATCCTTGGTGGGTAAAAGTGCACAAAAAATGAGTTGGTTGGTTCTGCAACCAAAATATGAATGCACAGATAGGTAGACAGTTTTGAGAGTCTACCTTTAGACATACTTATTTGAGCAGAAAGAAAATTAATCATTTATTATAGTATCCCTTTTAATAATTCCAATGGAAAACAAACATTTTGCAACAGAAAAATGAAATGCCTTTAGAACATGTTGAAGTTTCAGAAGTCAAAAGTTCTCTTTCTCCCTCTCTCGTCTTCTTTTCTTATGCCTTTTCCACTAAAAATATGCATAATTTTCAACTGAAATGAAAAGCTGAATCTGACCGTAATACAGGAATGGCTTTAGTCTCCTTTATTGCGTAATGTTTCTTAATAGTTATCCCCCACTGTATCCTTTTCCAAATAAAGTATTGGTTTATTTTAATACTGCTAAATATTTACCTATTTATTTATTTAACATGAGATATGTCATTGAACAGGGCAAAAAATTGATCTACATCAATGTTTGTATTCTTAAAGGTCTCTCTGGAGTACTGCATTTTCAGTAAGTAAAGAGTAGAGTTAGTGCGTAAATTTATCTCATGTTGCTCTTTACATTTATTGAAACCACTGTGAAACACAATTCAGGTTTTTTGTTCTATTTTAGTTATGTTTTGCAATGTGAAATAAAATCAATAAAATTTTTTGATGTGGCCATTTTAAACTCAAACATATTTTTCAGTATAAAGTAAATCTCCTCCAGATGCTACGCTTTGAAATATCGCTTTGAAAAGTGATATTTGCCAGGACTTTCTTACTTCTGAAGGTGATCATATTTGTTTTAAAGTTTGCTATAAGTTGTACTTTAAGATGCAAATTTCAGTCACAGCTTTGGAGATATGTACATATAATTTCACTATGAAGATCAAGAAGATTTAGAGTAGTTGCATGATAGGTTCGATTATCAAAAGTGGTCTCATCTTGCCAATCCTTATTTAAAATAACCTCTTTCCTTCTTCATAGACCACTATAATAAAGAATATTTTAAACCTTTTTATTTCTCATGGACAGTAATAACCTAGAAAATCTCATTGCCTTCAAAGGAAAACAGGGCAGATTAGAGAAACAGTAACAACATAAAGATACGCTGTTGACAAAGTAATCTGAAAAAGTACTGTGAGAATTCATTAAGTCAAACAAATAAAACCTGCTTTCCTCACTGTGTCACAATGCCATTCATTAAACACAGATAAACAAGAACTCCCTCAGCTGTATTTTTATCCTTAACAGTTTGTTGACAATAAGAATCTGTCCTAAAAATCTTGAGTAAAAACATCTCTTGTTGTGAACATCTGGAGTATTTAGGCCTGATGCATTTTAGAAAGTGCAGAGAATAGAAAGAAGACTCTCCTGAATGGTTGAAGTGTCCTTCTAAATTCTGTAAATTCCCACGATTGCAGTACATTATTTGTTATAAGCTGCTGTTCTATTAGACAGGAGACGCAAAGAGGTATAAGCATGTCAAGATGAACCAAAGAAGATTAAAATAAAACTAGCCTTCTTGTGATTTTTTTCTCTTCACACAATTTAGGAAAAACTATGCCATGTTGAATGAGAATGACTATGTATGCTTATGAACAAAAAACTACAGCTTATTGTCTCTAAAGATGCTTCAGAAGTGCCACCTCATCCTCCAGCAGTAATTTAGCATACTGATTAATTTCCTTAGAATGTGAGTATGGGCCTCGGAATAAAATAAAATTTATTTTTCATTAAGTTTAGTGCCTAATTGGAATGTTCTCCATTTTTAATAAAAAAGCTTAGAATTTTAGTGGAGCTCCACTTCTGTTGGTTTTCTCTTATTTACTAGAAACTCAACTGACTGCAAGTATTCAATATAAACAGCTTGAATCATATGTTAAAAGTTAAGCCAATTTAATTACATCTGAAGTCAGGTTGTGCAGTAAGTTAATTATGAATATTTATTACTAAAATATTATCAACAGTGTCTTTGATTGGCACCAATATTATCACTTTAAATTAGTTACAGCCTGGATGAGGAAAAAATAGATATAACTCTTGTCACATCTATAACTTGAGTCTGGGTCAGCTGAAGACTAATTAGGAAATTCAAATAAATAGTGTTCTAATATAAACCCAGTCCAAACAATGAGGAATGAAAAAAAAGTCCCAGCAACAGACCTGTCAAACAGAAGACAAAATATTGCTTGATATGGCCGTAGTTTGAGATAAAATCAAATCAAGTACAAAGCAATAGGAAGTCTGGGATCGAGTTTATCCCCTCAGACTGAAGTATTGATTGCATTAGATATACAAAGCAATCCTTTGAGGGTGGGGAGAGAATGATAACACTCTACAGTATATGAATGAGTGATTGAAACATAAATAAATGTAAGCAGCAAATGAATTTCTGAAAAGGGCAGACTAAACAACATAGGGAAATTTACACAATAAAAGATCTCTCAGCAGTTTTTCAGGCCATACTAAACATTGGAACAACCCCTTTTTAGAAATAAAGATGCTCCTGAATCACAAAAATACAATAAACTCTGGTTATTAAACCTGAATCCTTTGTTCTTCTGCTTAATCATTGTGTTGAAGGAAGCTTTAGCTCTTTCCGTGACAGCACAATGAGTGGGGAAACAAAGCCTGCAGCAAATCTCATGGACTTTCCCTGGTTTAGCTTATGTATTTCATAAGCTTCCATCAGTTTCCAGTTAGAGAAAATGCTATAACTTGCTTTTAGTCATGCTTTTGAAAAGCTTCAATAATGAATTTCTGAGTGAGTTTACTTATTGCAATTTTATTTCCCTGCTGTCTGTCTAGATCACAAAATAAGTTTGAAGTAACATACATTTCCTCTGGAAATCATGCTTATAAACAAGGATGGTATATACATTTAAGGTAGCAGGAAAAATGAAAAAGTACTTCTCCATTCTTCCTTATTTGTTTCAGACAAACTTTCTGCTAGAATTTATCTGTCAATAGCATACTTAAGTTTTTTTCTGGAGAGTTTATTGCCTGTTGCTTCAGGAATTATAACTAGGTAGTAACTGGGTTGTATTAGCAGTTACAAATTAACTGCTGCTACTGACTAGTGGAGTTACTGTCTTTGCTTCTGTAGTCTCTGCTCAGTTAAAGTTTGGGCTACTAGTGCTTTGCTGGAGAAGTTGCATGGTTACCAAGGCTGTCTATAGAGTTAATGAATGTATTTTTCCTGTAACAAAATGCTCATTTGTCCTTCTAGCTAAAATGATCAAGGATTTTTCTGTTAACGAGGCACATACAACCCAAAAAATTTTATGAAAAGGCCACACATATATAGTGCATGGTGACAGCAGGTGTACTAACTAATTACAAAGTGCATTTATTTAATGAGTTTTACACACTTACTAACCATATGGTAATCAAAAACTGTCACTGTAAAGATAGGCTTTCACAAACCTAGATGAAATATCAGCTGCTATAACTAGAAACTGAGTAACAACTGAGTAACATCTGGATTAACATACAGGGAAATTTAGTGCCTTTGAGGATTTGCCTTGATGAGGATAATATTGACACTGACTTCACATTAGTATTATTTTTGTACCACCTACAGTGTGCAAGGTCAATGGCATCACACAGCACATTTGAATTAATGCAAGCTGAAAACTTTTCAAAGCCTATCTCCACATATTAGAGATATTTATGTCTGCAGATATGCTTTCATATTTATTTCCTTACTAATCCACTTAATGTAATAGCATTTGAGAAGCTGAGAAGCATGATCGGCTTTAATGACCAAATCTGAGAGTGGTTAGTCAGTTATTCAGACTGCAAGTTCAAAATATCCATCTTACCAGTAAAGGGTGAAATAAGCCTGACTACTCACAAATCAACAAACCAGTGCAAGTGCCCTTTGGTGAACACTTCTATAATGTGTCTGGCAGATTTAACCTGCTGCTACATTAATTGCAAATCTCCATTATGATCCAAATCTACAGCACTTTTATATCTCTCTTTCTCCTGCTTGCAGAGAAAACAGGCTCTTTACTGGTCAATTTTTCCTCTCCCTGCTATCTACCATCTATGCCAACTTTGCCAGCTGAATTTAGGTGTAATACTTTGCTCTCTACTTTCACAAGGTTGTGATTTGATCAAGCAGTAATCGCTCCAATTTGACCTTCAGGTTTGGATTCTTCCTCCGGTCCAATCTGACCAACTGCCTGTGATGACCAGCCTCCTCCATCCATGTTCCTCATTGCTGCGCAGGTCTTGGCACTACCTGCCCTTCTCTCTATATTTCCACCCAACACCCCTCTATTCTCTGGCTTCTGCGGCTTTCAAGCTTCTCATCTTTTGGTCTTTTTCCTGCTGCTGAGGAGAATCTGCCTCTGGCTGTTTTTATTCACTTTACCCTCTCACACATCACTTTTTTTTAGGAGAACTACAAGCAGATTAGAAGCATAAGCAAATCAATAACTTGTCAGTGCTCTCTCAAAGGAAATATTGGTTGATCACTTTACATTAGTTCCCACATATCATTGATAGAGACTGAAAAAAAGACAACCAACAAGGATCCCACTTTTCTATTTGTTTATGCCAGTAACACCATGAAATTTTCTCCTAGAAACTAATGGGCCTTCCACTCACACACTTCAGCAAACAGACCACCACTCGTTTCTGTAGAGACATCTCCTGAAGCCCTAGGGCTAGCATCAAGAACAGCAACACTTGTGTTTTGAAGAGTCCTAAGAGAGGAATAATGTGGCGGAGTGTGTGGAATAATTACCTCTAAAAAGTTATCTCTAAATGGGCAGCAGAATGGCTTTTATGCAAAGCATGCACAGGGTATAAAATATCAGATATCTGAGCTAATTTTTCACCTCTCACTTACGTCTATTACACTTTAATTTAAGCACAAATATAAAGGAGATGTTGCACATATTTGCTAGAGCCATGGTTTGGCAACGCTTGGCACAGGCCTAGTGTAATTGCAGTGGTATGCTCTTTAATACATGAGTAGTAGCACATGTGCTGCTAGAACACTCCTTATGTTGACGCAAATATAAAGAAAAATGAATGGAATAAATAATAAACATGCATTTTAAACTAATTAGATTTGGGGATATACCCAGTAACATATACTGTTTTGTCTCTGGATTAGAGGAAGTGCTCAGAGAAGAGAGGTGGTGGTGGCCAAAAGCTGGATGGATTAGAGTCCTGTCGTGCTCCTGGGCAACATGTTAGGTGAAGAGAAATGCATTGAATCTGCAGTGGACTTTCCATCTGAAGGAGGAAATGTGGCAAGAGACTGCAAAGTGCAAAAACTACATTGAAATCCTCTGCCTGACACTGGCTTCTGCTGCAGGCGAGAAATATTCTCCAGTATTTCAAAAGGCTTGTTATTTTATTCCAGCATGCTGTTCTCAAGCATACAGAAGCAATATTGTGCTGAGTACACTCAGCAGGAGGTAAAACCAAACAAAATAGACCCACTGTAACAACTCTTCTACTCCCTACCTGAACCCACTCTTTCCAGCACTCAGAGCAGTAACACGTCACTTGGGTTGTAGGCACCACTTACTGAGCTAGCTTTTTTAAGAAGATGCCAAAGGAACAAAATGTGAAAACCTATACTCTGCTACCTGGAGAAAGTTGAAATAGTGTTGTACTGGGGAATGTGTGAGTTAAAACATGTGCATGAAGTAGTTTAAGAAAGAAAAATTATCTGTTTCTCTAAGGCATTGCATTCAACAATCTGATTTCAGGACTGTTACTACAGAATGGAGTCTAGTCACAGAAGGGCAATGCTTAGTTGGGCTCATTTTAAAATCTTGAAAGTAATATTGAGAAAATTTCAGTGAGCTGTGTTTTGATATTCCTACATGAAAGAAATAATGACTTACTTAATACAACTTTCTATTTAAATATATGGATATGATTGTGGGGTAAGTTGCTGCTAACCTGAGATGATGGTTTAGAATTTGGCTTGCTGAAGATAGCCTTGCTTTTAAAATAGTGCTGCCGGGGGGAAGGAAAACCATGGGTCATAGGAAGCAAGGTGGAAAGATCAGTTGTAGGAGGTTTTTCTTTCAGCAGGTCTAAAGAGCAAAGAGTTTTGAGCAAGTTTAACTCTTTTCTAGTGACCAGGATCCCACATTACTGAGGAAATGTAAAAGATTACATTTTTCACAATTTGACTTCTTTTTTAAACAAACAAAGAAAAACCCAAGCAAACAAGTTTTGTTCCCTGCCCCTATGCATTGGTGTTGCTGATTCATTGGATTGGAAAAGCCATATTTGCAAGAACTAGGTTGTTACTTGGAGTAGTCCTTATTCAGATTTCATTTCAGATGGCATAGATCAAAGCACCTGCACAGAGTCCAGAGAAATCACATCAGAAAAAAGGGCTTTCAGGCTTAAACTTTTCACAAAGTGGCTCTGAGCTGGTGCCATTTGACGATACTGAAGAATAGAACTGACAAAAATCTTAGATGGAACAATTCTGTGGGGGTCAGCTATCATCTTGTAGAAAATAGTTGAATTTGTTTTCCAGAATATTTCAGACATTTGATTTGGAAATTGTTTTAAAATGTCAGAATTTGCTATGCAATTTCCTACTACTGATCCTCTTATAATGAGTCTGTGTTACAGTATACCATAGAGCACTATTGTGGTAAAGTTCTTGGTTACATGAGCTCTCTCGCTTGTAAGATAATACCAAAATTAGGAAAATGTGCTTGTATTTGATTCGTTTAGAAGTTTGAACAAGGACATTAGTTCAGTTTTGGCATTATTTAACAGGAAGAAGGTCACATTAAAGCAGCATATTCTTGCAGCAGAACTTTGCAGCATATTGTAATGAGTCACTATCAAAGGGCAGGCTTGGTCTTCCAGCAAAATCTTCTGTTCTTGGAGATATTCAAAGGGCTAATAGACTTTATAAGAGGCATGTTTGATTTTTGTTTAGTAATTTGATCTTTTTTAAATGGGGCTGATCCAAATCAAGTTTACTGAAATTGTTTTTAATACCCCTTGCTTTATTTCTTTATGAAATAGACACCTTCCATTGACCGATGTAGTTTCCAAGACACGTACTCCCACATCAATCTCACACTCCAATATAATTTATTGGGAGGATTCTTTTTTTTTACACCTTGGACTTCTTCTTTCACCAAATCATTTTCTGTCCACAGGCAAACTTTTCAATGAAGAAATACATTTAAACTGCCAGTTACAAGTTTTATCTGTTTTCTCTGACAATGTAAAACCACAGCAGCTGGAAAAAATGTTTGGTTTTTTTAGAAATATTTCTCACAGAGGAACTGGAGAATGGTTAAAGTTGGAAGGGACCTCTGGAGGACCTCTGATCCACTCCACCTGCTCAAGCAGGGCCACCTAGGGCCAATTTCCCAGGACCATGTCTAGATCTTTTTTGAGTATCTCCAAGGCTGGAGACTCCACAATATCCCTGGGCAACCTACACCAGTGTTCGTTCACCCTCACAGTAAAAAAATGATCTTCAGAGGGAACCTTTTGTGTTTCAGTTTGTGTCCATTGCCTCTGGTCATGTCACCGGGCACCACTGATGAGGGCACCACTCAGTCTTCTTTGCACCCTTCCTTAGGGTTTTTGTATATGTTAAGTTCCCCTCAGCTTGCTCTTCCCCAGGCTGAAGAGGGGAGATGCTCCAGTCACTTCATCATCCTTTTATTTTCTTACACATCAAAACATAGTTTGATGACTCGGCATAGAGGAGTTTGCTGCAAGATAAACAGAAAAGCAAATCATTCTGAAACAAAAAAACCCATACCTGTATAAGAGTTTTTAATGCATCTGGTGCATTTTAGTTGAATCAAAAATGAAACACTAAGTTGATATTCAGTTTTATTTTTTTTACTAATTACTTTTTCTCAGAAATTTTGAACACCAATATGCAACCATATTTATCAGTTTAAAAATGAAATTAAACATGAACTGAAAATCTTGCAATTCAAGTATGTATTGCTTTTTTATTCTCCTTAACTCAGAAGAGCTTTTTTTCAAAATTATTGTAGCTATAGCATGTTTTTATGACAGAAGGATGAAGGATAATGGAATTTAGCTGATGTCGTACCCTTGTGTCTATGCCTGAGATTTTTTTCTGTGTAATTGCAATTGGACATGTTGTCCATTAGAAAAAACAAGTCTTACCCAAGACACACGTGAGCTCTGGGAAAATTCCAAAAAACAGTCTTTGGTTGTTTATCACTAGTGTGATATCATTATTCATTTACATCCCTTTACCTTTAGCTGCAAAGGTTCTATAAAAGGAATTTGAAATGCAAAGGATGCACCAAGCTATAGCAATGTCTTCCAGGACTTTATATTCAAAGGGACATAGACATTGAACCATAGCATTTTTACTACCTTACAGAGAATTTCCTGCCCTCTCAAGGTAGATTTCATCAAATTACTTTGACTACCGGCTCATAAATATCTTTTCTGTATGCAGGCAAGTGAAAAGAAGCAAAGGCGACATCTTGAATAGACAAAAAAGCAGCATTTAATTTTTTAAGCAATGGACTCCAGGTGCAGAGATGTCCAAGTGGCTCTGCACGACATACCTATCTGGGGGCAACATAGCTGCAGTGACTGTGAGTACTCTGGCTTGGCACTACCTGAAGGATCCAGGTACTTTATCTCTGTGTGAAACAGTTTTTCCCAAACAGTAGCAGCAGATGTTACACAACCTTTCTTTCCTTATGTGTATGGAGTGCTATATAGTTTTTAGCTATTTTCCTGTGGGGCCATTGCTGCAGGCATGGGGTAAGGCTTGGTGTGTGAATTGTGTCAGCACAGTGAAAGGACTGCTGCTGGTACTGACTTGCCTCAGTGTTTCTCAACTTGGAAAGGTGTGTAATGAATTAGTAGGCCTGAAGGCACAGGAAGGACAGTCATTCTGCATCTTCTTCCCCCAGAATGAGTTCTTATTTACTTTAATGAGCAGATGTGAACAATGCAGATCTTGTTCTTCCAGCATTAAAATTGAATTAAAATGCTCTTAATTTAGAAGAATGTTCTAAAGGCAACAATATAAACTTTTTTTCATGCTCTGTTAAGCTTTCTTTTGATTTCCCACAGTGCTGTGGGAGGCTAGTAAAGAGACCACACTTTCCAGTTACATCTTATTTGAGGAGCCTTGTGCACAGTGTTATAAGAGGAATGTGCTACAAAACAGCACAAGATAATAATGTGACTCAAACATCTTTATGCTTTCCTCAACTCTTTAAAACACATCTTGAGAAGAGATAAAGGAACATATGAGCCTATCTGAAAAGGGATTGCAACTCATTCTCTGTAGCAGATAATTTATAAAATGTATCCAGGGAGAAGAGAGGTCTGTTGGGGCTGTTCTTTGTTGTAGTGTATCACTGCCCAGGGAATACAGGCTCAATTGTCCTGGTAAAATAGAGCTATATCTACATTGCAAGCATATCATTAAGAAAATGTTAATCAGCAAAGGAAGTAAAAGTTCATAATGCACATAAAGTTTGCCTGCTACAGCTCTGGAGTATTTAAAATGTCATCTGCTGTTCCGTATGGGATTTACTGCACTGACAGAGGAATTGTGTGAAATGACCCTAAAATCTTGTAAGCAAGCAGGATAGGTAGATGGTTAAAGCTCCCAGGCTTGTAGCTTCTCTTTAAGGGTCAGCTGATACATCCCTTTTCCTGAGCCGGAAGCAAAATGAGTGGTTCCAGCATAGGCCACGGCTTTGCTGCTTTGCTACTCCTATTGTTGCTTAAGCACTGCTTTACTGCTCCGGTTGTCACAAGTATTTTGGCAGAGTGGGTTCCAGCAGGCCAGAAGGTGAAGCCCCGTGCGTGCATCAGCCACCACAGCTAGCCACGGGATCCTTGTGCTCGCCAGCCTCACAGCCTGTCCCAGTCTGGGTCAGGTTATCTCTGCCTCTAGCTTTTAAAAAGAACTGAGAAGGGCATTCCCAACTATCTTTTGCCAGGACATGATACAATGAAAAACTTTACTGTGATAAGTTATTTTTCCTGACAAAGCATCCTGGTTTTTCTAGGATAGAGTTAATTTTCTTCTTAGTAACTAGAATAGATGTGTTTTAGTTGCAGTATGGGATTTGTTATGAGAAGAATGTTGATAAAATACTAATGTTATTAGTTGCTGCTGGAGCTCAAGGCCATCATGTTTGGCTGGTTCACAGCTGCATCAAGACTGGGAGGGAGAAGCGCAGTGAATAGCAAAACCTGAAACTGGTGTTTGGATGTGCCAATGAGATATTCCGTATCATATAATGTCATGTTCAGTATATTAACCAGGACTGACTGGAAGACAGGGGTATTCTCTTGGGGATCACTCAGGATCACTCTTCCAGGATTGCAGTTTCAATTTCAGGTCTGTCTCGTCTTCAGGGTTGCTGGCTGGCACAGGCTGGGCATCGGTTGGCAGGTGCTGAGCAACTGCACTGTGCATCACTCATCTGTATATTCTGTTGTTACTGTTATTGTTATTAGCATTTTATTTTAATTAGTAAATTGCTTTTATCTGAGCCCATGAGTCTCCTTGCTCTTACCCTTCCAATTCTCTCCCCTGCTCCCTAGGGGTGTGGGGAGCGTGAGAGAGCAACTGGGTGTGTGTTTGGCTACAAGCCAAAGGAGTGAAACCACCTCACAAAGTTAACAATATCTGAAGCCCTTTTGGATGAAGGGCACAGCTGAGCATTGTCACTGGTTGCCAAAAGATGCTTTAAAATGCACACAAACCCATTAGTTAGTTTATATGTAAAATTAGACCCTAACAAAGGGGGGAATGACCACATCTGATGATAGCAGACAGACTTGTCCTGGGAAAAAATATTGTCTTCTGTTACTTAAAAGTCAGCAGAGCATCTGGAAGTGATCTACTACACTTCCATATAGCTCAGTTAGCTGAAAGTAGCAATAAAGGAAAGCATGGATATTATTGCAGTGTAATATGCAATAGGAACAGGACTGAGCTGGAGACCTCAGAGGCTCATTCCATATAGGCAGAGGCAGGTTTTATATCTCTTGCTGTGCATGGGGAGGGATGAGTGAGATGTGGAGAGGGATTGGGTGAATCAGTGCAGAGCTGAAGAAGAGCTCTATGAACAACCAGGGGATGGCACTTTTTGGCTGCCCAAATCCATGTTAATATGGTCTTTTATAATGGAGTATAGGCTCAATGAGATCCTATCTGCCAGGACTCTCAGGAGGACTTAGAGCATTTCCAGTCCTGTGACTATAACAGCTGCTTGTCTTTGGGACTGCAGCTTCCTCATCCTCATTTCAAAGCCCAGGAACTGATGTGTGACAGCCCATACCTGGTTAAGCAGACATATAAGGCTGTATCTGGCATTTCTTCTAAGGGAGGAGAATTTGCTTATAGCTTCTTCTTTCTAGTTTCCCTGACCACAGGTACAGAGATATTATCTCTTGAGTACAATCCCTCCAGTGAGAACTCTGAAGCCTGGTTCCCTATTGAAAGTGCCTTGCAGGCTCTTCCCCAGCAATGAACAAAGCCTTTTCCACTCTAGAGATAATAGCAATGCCTCAGTAAGACTGATCTCCACATTTCTTCTGAAAGTTGACAGTAATGAATTCCTCTCTAAGATTTAATATTCAGCAAAATAAATAGCTCTTTTGAAAGTTACCTTGCTTCCTGTTAAAACAACTTTCATATGAAATGTCAGTATAAATTCTGAGTTACAATGCCTGATATCAATTACCTCCATAACTACCTGGGAATGCAGCTATGTGATAGACCTCTGTTAATTTAAAGTGCTTTAATCAAGCTCTTTGGAAAAAGATATTAATGTAGGCTTTATTTACATGCCCCCTCCTCCTTCTGTTTACCCAAATAGCTTAATTAAGCTGAGCAATATTCATCTGACTCTTGAAGCCGAATACTCTTTTCCCTTTCCTTTATCAGACATTAGTTTGTGGTGCTATTATTCTATTTGCCTATTTACAATCAAGAAGTGTATAGCAAAGCTGACTTACAGAGTTTATCATCACCTTCCACACAGCAGCTGGACCCTTGTGACTCAATTTCAGGTACAGGTGTGTCTCTGAACTTTGATTGTCAAGAGGAGGTTCAAAGAGAAGTCCTCTGCCCACAAATGCCAGGTGGAAACTAGTCACAGAATCACAGAATCACAGAATATTAGGGATTGGAAGGGACCTCAAAAGATCATCTAGTCCAATCCCCCTGCCGGAGCAGGAACACCTAGATGAGTTCACCCAGGAAGGCGTCCAGGCGGGTCTTGAATGTCTCCAGAGAAGGAGACTCCACAACCCCCCTGGGCAGCCTGTTCCAGTGCTCTGTCACCCTCACAGTAAAGAAGTTCCTTCTCAAATTTAAGCGGAACCTCCTGTGTTCCAGCTTACACCCATTGCCCCTTGTCCTATCATCGGTCATTACTGTGAAGAGCCTGGCCCCATCCTCCTCACACTCACCATTCAAATATTTATAAACATTAATCAGGTCCCCCCTCAGTCTCCTCTTCTCCAAGCTAAAGAGGCCCAGCTCCCTCAGCCTTTCCTCATAAGGGAGATGTTCCACTCCCTTAATCATTTTGGTGGCTCTTCGCTGGACTCTCTCAAGCAGTTCCCTGTCCTTCTTGAACTGTGGGGCCCAGAACTGGACACAATATTCCAGATGTGGCCTCACCAGGGCAGAGTAAAGGGGAAGAAGAACCTCTCTTGACCTACTGACTACACCCCTTCTAATGCACCCCAGGATGCCATTGGCCTTCCTGGCCACAAGGGCACAGTGCTGGCTCATGGTCATCCTGCTGTCCACCAGGACTCCCAGATCCCTTTCCCCTTCACTGCTCTCTAGGAGATCATTTCCTAACCTATACTGGAACCTGGGGTTGTTCCTGCCCAGGTGCAACACCCTACACTTGCCCTTATTATATTTCATCAAGTTTTTCCCTGCCCAGCTCTCCAGCCTGTCCAGGTCTCTCTGGATGGCAGCACAGCCTTCTGGAGTGTCAGCCACTCCTCCCAGCTTGGTATCATCAGCAAACTTGCTGACAGTGCACTCTATTCCCTCATCCAGGTCATTTATGAATATATTGAATAATACTGGTCCTAGTACTGACCCCTGAGGGACTCCACTAGACACAGGTCTCCAACTAGACTCCGCCCCATTGACCACTACTCTCTGGCTTCTTCCCACCAGCCAGTTAATAATCCATCTCACTACCTGCTCATCTAATCCACACTTCCTCAATTTATCAGCGAGGATGCTGTGGGAGACCGTGTCAAATGCTTTGCTGAAATCAAGATAGACCACATCCACTGCTCTACCATCATCCAGCCACCTGGTCATGTTTTCATAAAAGTCTAGAAGGTTGGTCAAGCACGACTTCCCCTTGGTGAAGCCGTGCTGACTGCCCCTAATGACCCTCTTATCCTTGATATGCCTAGAGATGGCACCAAGGATAAGTCGTTCCATCACCTTTCCAGGGATGGAGGTGAGGCTGACCGGTCTGTAGTTACCCGGGTCCTCCTTCTTGCCCTTTTTGAAGATTGGAGTGACATTTGCCTTCCTCCAGTCCTCAGGCACCTCTCCCGTTCCCCACGACTTAGCAAAGATGATGGAGAGCGGTCTAGCAATGACTTCAGCCAGCTCCCTCAACACTCGTGGGTGCATCCCATCTGGACCCATGGATTTATGGATGTCCAGATTGCTTAATTGGTCCCTGACCCAATCCTCATCAACTGAGGCAATCTCCTCCATTGTCCTTTCTCCATCTGGGGTCTCCAGGGTACAGAGCTCCTCAAGACAGCTTCCGGCAGAGTAGACAGAGGCAAAGAAGGCATTCAATAGCTCTGCCTTCTCTGTATCCTCTGTCACCAGGGTACCCACCTCATTTATCAGTGGGCCTACATTGCCTCTAACGTTGGCTTTATCTGCCATGTATTTGAAGAAGCTCGCATGAGTACGTATCCTCTCCATGCTGCATCACAGTGCACAAAGAAATGGAAGTTTCTTGCAGTTGCAGTTGTACTTGTATTTAAGAAAAAGTTATTTTCTTAGCTTTTGCTTCAGATTAAAATTTGCAGACTTTTCAGTCTTGAATGGAATCATGGCTCAGATGAGGCAAATGCAGAAACTTCTTGTTAACTTGATATTGTTCTTTTGGAAAACGACATACAGACAGGGTTGGATTAAGGTCTCACTCCCTAAGAAAAATGTGTTGTATGATTTTAATAGCTTTAAAATACATGTGAGTATTTGCTCGAGAAATTTTAATTCACAACTAACAAATATAGCTTTCAAAAAACTACAGTTCAATAATTGTCTTGGTGATGGTTGAAACTTTGCCCACTGTTTTTTGTCTAAATACTCTTTAGCTATTTTCTCTGTATCTTTAAGCTTGTATAGCCCAAGAACAATGTTTATTGTTAAATGACCAAATGAAAGAAAATCACAGACTTATTTTGATAGAGGTAATAATATTTTCTATTTTTCTTAATATAAACATTGATTGTGATGAAATTTTCTTATGTCTTTGGAGCGGGAGTAAGTAAAAAAAACGCAACAAGTTTTAACTTTAATCTAAAACCTGATAAAGTAAGTATTATTATTATTGAATAGCTATGAACACTTATCACTGATCTTATTCCTTGTCAGTTAATGCCATATCAGATAATGGAATATCTGTTCTATTTTGTTTATCTTCCAGGTAGTCATCCTTAAAGAGAGTCTCAGAAAGTTCTTATCAGTCTCCCAGTCTCCAAACGAAAATGCAGTAACAAAATGCATGTGGCATTTTCTTATTATCTAAGACTGTGAAGACAACATTAGCAATTTTTATAACTTAAGGAATTTGGCTCTAAGAACTTTTCTGTTTCCCAGCAATTTAAGTATTCTAATTAAAAATAGAAAGTGTTGCTTCTTATTCTGTAATTGAATTGAAAAGCTTGTTAATAATGTATGGTGGAAGCTGCTAGCTGCTAGCACTAAAACCCAAATTGTGTTTCTTTTAAATACAAAGAAACTATTACAGTAGTAAATAAGACTATTCTAGAAGACAGCAATGGATAGCTTGTACAAAACAGAACATTTATTAAATAAGAGGCAGCTGAAACTCAAAATTGATAAATATGATGTCATGCACATGGGACAAACAATCCAGCTTTGTTTATGAAAAGATGGGTTCTGAGCTCCCATCATCGCCCAGGAGTGAAATTGTGGGGTTATGACTCATATTTCCATGCAAACATGAACTCAGAGCTTGGTATCAGTCAAAAAGAAGTTCAAATTTTTTGAAATATACGGAAAGGAACAGAGTCTAAAACTGAGACCATTATTATTGTGATTCAGTATAAATCCATCGCTCACTGTGGCTTAAATATTGTGCCCCTCTTTCCAAAAAGAATAGAGTAGAAATGGAAAAAGTTTAGGAGAGGGCAACAAGTATGATCAAATACCTCTAATGGCTTCTAAATCACAGGTGACTCATTAAAGTGGGTTTCTTCTGGAAAAGAGTTGAGTTTGGCGAATGGAGTTGTAGCAAGGGTTTATGAAGTGTGGAAGAGTGTGGAGAGTCCAGAGAAGAATCTGCTGTTCATTATCTCTTCAAGAGGCTGTGTTTCTGTGTGTCCCAGGGGAGACTAGACAAGTCCATGAAAGGAAAATATGTGGAGAATTACTGATATAGTAGAAACCACAGCTAGCTCAACACCTTCTGAGAAAAAATGGTTGGATGGGAAAAACTGGAATTACTTATCCTGCTCTTACATCTTTCCTTAAACTCTCTCATATGGCACTTGTGGGAAAAAGCACAGTGGGCTAGATGAACCTATGGTCTTACTCAATACAGCCACTTTTATAGTGTTATGTTCAGGAGCTTGGCTTAAAATACATCATAGTTGCATTCTAAGTTTTTGGTTTGGTATTTTGGTATATTTCAAAATCTGCAGCCTTCCACAGAACCTTCTCTCTTCTCTAAACCCCAATGCCTCAAATGTTACATTGTGTGATCAAAGCCAAAGGGAAGAAATTCACAAAGATTAAAAAAACTGAGCATTTGAAGTATTCTGAAGTTCCTGGCTGCCATACAATGTTTGACATCCCTCATCTTACAAACCATTAGATTAGATTTACTGTTCAGTATAAAAAAATAAGAACATTGAAACTAAAGATTTACCAGTTTATGTATCACTTTGTATTGAAGAGATCCTTTTCCAATGTGCCAACTCAAAGCAAAGCACTGAACCTAAAACCCAGAGAAAGAAATGTAGACATTGACAGTTGTCTGGTGATATACAGATGTTGTATACGATGTTGTAGCTTTGTCTGTGTTTTTAATGCCCTAATCATATTCTAGTCTTCCAGCACATCACACTTGCTCTGTGATTGATATGATTACTATATGTCTAAGGTCACATAAAGCACCTTGAAGAGCTGCATCACAACATAAGGTTCCTAGCTCTGGGCATCCTGCTTAGAGTAGGCACTGGCACTATCTTCAAAATCTTAGCCTCCAAGACTGCGTGTAGTCCACCTTTACTTTGGCAAAGTAAGTAGCAATCAGGCTTCTTTTTATGGAAGCATATTGCTGTGTAGGAAAATCCCCACAAAACAGATGACTGATCCTTTCTTGGTACAGACAAGCAAACTAAAAATAACATTTTAAAAATCTTTCCCCCCCCTCCTTTTCTTTAAATAGTAGCTTTTGATGTAAGTTCTTTATGAATCAGGATCTGCTTCTTTGCTGTGTTTGTCTGTTTTTCAGAGATGCTTTTTTTTGAGTGAGGAGCTTATTGGGGTTCCTTTGTGGTTCTGGCTCTGGTTGTGGTGATTTACTTACCCTCTCTGTTTGACAGTTTCACTGAAGAGACAGCAGTCTTAAAATCAGCAGAAAAAAAGGAAAATGCAGGAACTCAACCTGAATTATAGGCAAGGTAGGTGAGGAAATTCCTTTTACAAGGAATATTTTCTGAATGATCTCAGAGACTAACTTGATATCTGCTGTACAGCTGATACAGAATTGTATTCGGTGTTTACATATTCAGCCATTTTTGATCACAAATCTTTCTATTTCTTTAGTTTGAAAATTCATTTGATAGATTTTGGCTTTTCCTTTAAGCATTTACCTTCAGCCAAGGATTCTTGGCCTTTCCAGCAATGGCTCCAGCTCATTTTCAGAGTTATCACTTACGAGCCTTATTCAGGCACCAAAACAATCCAACAATGGCATGTTCCTTGCCAAACAATAAAGAACTTGGCATAACTGTCCAGAAGCTAGGACTTGATGTTAATTAGCTCAGAAATCCTTTTCTATCAGAAGATGTTCCATTGCATTAAATATGTACTTTGTGACCATTTAACACATTTATATGTTTGTAGGGTCATGTATATGTGTAGTTGAAATGTTAATCACATATTTGGCACTCGAATCTTTGACACATTTGGAATTATTGTACCAAGGATATTATTTTTGTGTATTAGTCAGTTTTGTTCAGGCACCTACAATAGTTGTCTTGCAAATAATCACATATGTCTTTCTACAGACATGTTTAGGCACTTTGCAGGAATCGTGTGTACCACAAATGTCAGTTCTGTAATTCTGTGTGGACCCAGTTGACATAGGTCAGGTAAGAAATGCATCTGCACTGACTCTGTTTGTGGAGAGGCAGCAAAAGGAGGCATCAACACTTGTGCCTCAGGAGTTGGTGCTGTTGCTGGCAAAGCACCCAGAAGTGCCAATATGTCTAGTTCTGGGCTTATGATATGATTTTTCCTACTATTTTCTATGAGAAGTGGTATGCAATACTTCTGTAGAAGCATGTTTGACTTGAGAAGGAACCTGAAGCAAAGACAAGCAAGAAATTTCTGTTTTGAAGCAAAGTTTTCTAGTGCAAAGTGAAGGAGTACCGACTTGAACTTACTGTGTGGTAGCTATGCCCAGTGTATTTGACGTACTCTTTCAGGGAGGGTAGAATTGCTTTTCCTCTTCCATTACAGGGAAAAAACCTATTAGTAGAGTGCTCTGATGACTAGATTAAAGGGGAAAGATTGATGTTGATTTCTAGTGTTCATCACCCCTGAGAAACACCATGAACTTATATGGCAGCTACATAAGGAATATTGAAAATTCTTCATTTATAACCCCTTTCAATTTAGGATGGAGGTATATATGGTCCAGTAAATTGAGTGACTCACATATAGAAAGAAATGATTATTTTTCACCCCCTGACATGAATTCTTATTTATCCCAAGCAATGAACATGGTAGGAAGTAACCACCATTCATTTCACATCTCTGTGTGTACCTCTTTGTAATCTCCCAGAGCAGAAAGAACATATGACATTGAAAAGAAAAAAAAAAAGGAATGAAAGAATATCTTCTCAAGGAAGGGTATGGCAGTTTTTGAGAGGTGATTTATCAAAATAAAGTGTCTTGAGCTGAAACTGAAAAGGCTAAATGGCTAGTGGTTATGAAATTTTCTTGTATTTGGCTTCAGAGATCTGAGTTTACGGCTCAGCTTGTCTAGGGTTCTCTGTTGCTATATTACCAAGTTCTAACCTCTCTGTGCCTTTGTTTTTGATATGTGTAATGACAATAATATTTCTTTCTTCTACTTGACTGACAAGCTCTTTTGAGTAGTGACAGAGATTGTATCTGGCCATGTATACATACAGTTTGGTGTCTCTGGGTATTATAATTAGAATAATGTTTCTGGTGCCAGAAGGAGAATCATTCAGTAGGAATGAGAATAATAGTTTTACCAAGATATTACTACACAAGACAATGTTTTTGAAACCTAGGAAGAAGTCCTAGGTACACTCTAACTTGCTTGTTCTAATGAAGAATTACTTGGCAGCCTCGGTTCCTTTAATGGACCTTATCAAGTACAGTAAGCCTCACCATCTGCTGTACCCTCTAATTACCAGTGAGAAAAGGACACTTTTCCCTGCTACACCACAGAAAGAAATATGATTTGAATGTGTATGTGGCTTATTCAATGTAACATACATCTGTTGTGTTCTCTCATGTTTTAGACACAAATCTGGCAGGAGGCACAAATAGCCTTGCCTGGGAGATGTACATCCTTTTTGCTATACTGGCACACATAATCTTACTATTTGGTAAATCTACGGTTTCCTTTCCCTTTTTTTTCTCTACTGAAGTAATTTTGCTGGTGTTCTGCCCCTGTGTTTATTTGTGAAGTAACAGGAATGGTTGAATTGCTATTTTACAGACTTAAGGTTATTTCTGAGAAAAACAAGTCAGCCCAGGAAAGTCTTTGGCTGCCTTCTGGGATATTGTGGTGAAAGAGAGAGAAAACAAGTGAGAGGCAAAATAAATCACAGGCCTGTGTAGAGAATTTCCCTTGACTTTCCCTTTTCTCTGACCCCAGTGTGACTATGGAAGGGAGGAAAAACTCTTGTACTCCTGTAACCCAAGAAAAGGTGGCAAGAGGTTTGTCCGTGTTCTACCTCTCTTTCTTGTGTGTGCAGAGAGGGCATCAAGTCAGGGCAAAAACAGAGCAACAACACAGGGAAGGACACTGCAATGTCTGCCCATCATGCTCCACCTGACCTGTCTCTTCGAAATAGCAGGGAATAGCTGTGGAACAGCTATTTCACAAGGGACTTTGTAGAGAAAGCAAAAGATATGAGGCTAGATATATGGATACATATGACAAAACAGAAACCACTGAAGAGCTTTCTAGAGACAGGGAGATCAGCCAGTGAAAGGTCAGGGTCTTCTCTTTGATGACTCTTCCTTTTGCATCTATGTCACTCAGCAACTTCCATGATGTACATCTGATACCATTAAGACTGGCAGGTGGAAATTCGTGGCCATGCTCCAGTTTCCCAACCCTGATCTCTGTGTAGAGAAAGGTTCCTCAGCTATTTCCTAGGCCTTTTCTCAGGTTTTGTGCATATTTCTCATGTTTTGTTGCCCTAGAAGGCTGCCTATTTTGCCAAAGAGTTCAAGAATTGCAGCTTAATTTCTGACCTTCTTTTAATAATCCCTGGATTTTGCCATAAAAATTGAGACAATGAGATGGAAAAAACCTTTTCAGTATTTTTTTTTTCTTGATGTCAGGGAACAGGTTTCTCCATGAGGAAAGGAAGCTGGGAGCTGAGGGTGACAGCAAAGAGTCAGCAATGTGACCTCCCTGAGAAGTGGTGCCATCACACATTACCAGACTAGGAGTATACAGCAGGTCCAGAGGAGGTGACTAGGTGCACCCAAGAGGTCCACTAATTGCCAGGTGGATCCCTAGCAAAGCAACAGGTCCAGACGCAAGTCAGTGGTCCAGATCAGCCAGTACCTGGCCAGACTGCAATGAAGCTCAAGCAGGGACCACAGGTGAGGACTTGAACTTAAATCCAGTTTGGGAATGAAGGTAGGGAAGGTCCCAAGGGGCCTTGGCTAGCATTCTTTTCACAGTAGCCTGCTACAAGGCCACCCAGCTGCACCATGTCAAAGCTGGCCTTGACCTGAAGCAGCCAAACCCACAGACTTTGAAGGGGCAGGGGGTTATGGTTTGGGTCTCAGCATTTGAAGAAGTAAATGTGGTCTTCCCTGCTACCTTTTTGATGGGACAAACTGATGGAGATGCAGCAGGATCCAAAAAAGAATTTTTGTGAAGCTGTGGGGGAAGTACTTTGTTATTCATTGGAAAGAAAAATGTGAGTGGGTCTGAAAAATGACATGAATTTGCCTCTGAATTTCCTCTGAATCAAATCTTACTGAATCAAATCTTACTAATACTAGAGAAGAAACTATTCTACATTTAGTATCTTTTCATTGATAGGGGTACATTGCTTCAAGTATGTTCCTACATCAAAATTAAAGTGCATTTAGAATCATGTAATTGTTTTGGTTGGAAAAGACCTTTAAGGTTGTTGAGCCAAACAGTTAACCTAACACTGCGAAGTCCACCACTAAACCATGTCCCTAAGCACCTCATCTACACATCTTTTAAATACCTCCAGGGACAGTGATTCAACCACTTCCCTGGTCAGCCTGTTCCAATGGCTGATAATCCTTTCAGTGAAGAAATTTTTCCTAATATCTAATCTAAATCTCCTCTTGGTGCAACTTGAGGCCATTTCCTCTTGTCCTATCACTTGCTACTAGGCAGAAGAGAACAACATCCACCCCACTACAGCGTCCTTTCAGGTAGTTGTAGAGAGCGATAAGGCCTCCCCTCAGCCTCCTTTTCTCCAGACTAGAAGAAACTTAAATAATTGAATTGAATAATATGAGTTAGAATCTTTTGAAAAATGAATACACCTTTTGAACCTACACTTTTAAAGGTTGATTGATTTCTGGTAACAAGAACTGTAGCTTTTGGGCAAACAAGACCAGATGCTTCAGAGGTATTTAGTCATGATTCAAAGATTTCAGAAGTCTTATGATGCAAATGCAAACACAATCCAATTCATTGAATACATAATATTGTAGCTAAGATATGTTTTGGGACCTAATGAATTTATTAATTCAGCAAACTTTAGGAACCTTCCTAATCCTCTGATTGTTCCTTTGGCCTGCCTAGCTTTCCACAGGAAGGGCAGTGGGTCTTCTTCATGTCTGCTTACTGTCTATATATGAGCCTACTTTCAAATTCTGAGGACTTACCTGTCCTTAACTCCTGTCTTTAAAATAATTTACCTTGTCTTTTGAGGTGTTACTCTGCTTCCTCATGCTAATTTCTGACAATCTAGCTGTGGTCAAAGATGCAGTGTTGCAAAATCTTACTTCCAGTAAGAACTTATCAGGCTTAGTTGTTTTCTTTGTAGTGATGAATAAGGTCTCCGTAAACTCAAAAATCCAAGTATTAACTGCTATTATAAACGTGTAGAAAAGGCTCCTTGCTTTGACTCTAAGCAAGCAGCTGTTGACATGGCTGTGCAAGACAACTTTGTATGGACTGAAATACAAATTTTATTTCCTTGAATGATGTGAAAATGAAACTGATTTCTGCACTAGTAACCTCTGGGCTTTGGGACTGAGGGTTACCAGTAGCACTGGAGGTAGATGAACAACGTGTAACTCAGTTTTGTGTCAAAAAAGAATTGCTGCTCTTTCTAAAAAGCTCCATTGGGAAAGCCTGATATTTCTCTGTTTGTTGTTTACTTATTTATTCTTTGGCAAAGCAAATAAATAGATCTGAAAAATATTTTTGTGGCAACCTGGATACTTTTATTTAATTTGTTTTACTAAAAATATTGGTTTAGGGTTATCTAGCTTTCCAAAGTTCCTTTTTGTTTTCTTCATTTAATTTGAATAACTGTTTAACACAGAAGGTTTTGGTTATCTTGCTCACCAGAAAAAAAACAGGGAAAAAAAAAAAAAGGTTCCTTATTGTACATAGGAACCAAATGGAAAATGCCAGGACTTGCTGGAGTTAACGCAAACATGAGATAGAAAGATAATTAAAAAATTCTAAAATTGCCTTGTTAGAAAAAGGAAGTACTGAACAAATCCCAGTAAGAAGACAAAACCATGATTGGATATTGGAAAAACAGGAGTGTTTAAGTGCCTTTTTTGTTTCAATTTCACTAACCAGGATAAATGTGGCCAGATGGCTAACACAATGAACAGCAGTGACAGATGGGTAAGTGCTCTAACTAGCATCAGAAAAAACAGGTTAGAGATGCTTGTGAATTGGCAGGGCCTGATGAAACTCACCCTGGAATACTTAACAAGGTAGCTGAGGATGTCCCTGCTGCTTCAGGATGGCATGTAGGTGGCTGAGATGATGGAAAATGGGAAGGGACAACGATAATCATGGTTTTTAAAGAGAAAAGAGGAGAGAAGCAAAGAAATGAGAGGGGAAAAGGAGGACCCAGAGAATCACTGAATCACTGAGTGATCAGTTTAACTTCTGAACTCAGGAAAACACAAATAAAAGATGCATTTATCAAGAACAGGAAGCGTCTCTTGTAAAGAACAATTAATACCAAACCAGCCTAATTATCTCCTGTGACATCATGGAATAGAGAATCATAGAATCATAAAATCACAGAATCATAGAATCATATAATCACAGAATCATAGAATCATAGAATCATAAAATATTTTGTGTTGGAAGGGATTGTTAAAAGTTTTCTAGTCCAGCCCTCTGGCAGTGAGTAGGGACATCTACCACTAGACCAGGTTGCTCAAAGCCTCATCCAACCTGGTCTTGAACATTTCCAGAGAGGGGACATCCTCAACTTCTCCAGGCAACCTGTTCCAGTGTTTCACCACCCTCATTGTAAAAAATTTCTTCCTTATATCTGGTATAAATCTACCTTCTTTTAGTCTAAAACCATTATCCCTTGTCCTATCGCAACAGGCTCTACTAAAATATTTGTCCCCGTCTTTCTTATAAGTCCCCTTTAAGTATTGAAAGACCTTCCCAGAGCCTTCTCTTCTCCAGGCTGAACAACTCCAAATCTCTCAGCCTTCCTTTATAGGAGAGGTGTTCCATCGCTCTGGTAATATTTGTGGCCTCCTCTGGAGCCACTCCAATAAGTCCATATCTTTCCTGTGCTGAGGACTCCAGAACTGGACACAGTACTCCTTGTAGCAAAGGTCTGTGAAGCACAGAATAGTGTGGAGAGGGCGGAGAAGAATAATCTACTGTTCATTATCTCTTTCTGACTGGGAAAAAAGGCTGTGATCTGGTGTTTGCAGGAGCCATAATTCAGAAAAACACCACGAGAAGGGAGAAGCAATTATAAATAAAGTGTCTTTAATAAAGCTTTTGATATTTCCTCAGATGGCAGTCTCCAAAACAGTCAAGAAACACCTAGAGGTATCTACTACAAAGCAGATGGCTGGCTGGCTGGGAAGAGCACAGCCACAGTAGTTACCAGCAGTTTATGATCAAATTGAAAGAACTGATCTCATGGGGTTCTCCAAGGGATCTGGATATATGCAATATTTTAATCTATGGTCTGAGCCATGGAATGGGGAATACTCATATCCACCTCACAGGTAATGAGGGGAAGATACAAGCACTTTAAATGGCAGGAGTGTAATTAACAGCAGATCTTCAACATCTAGAATATGGTTAGAAAACAGAGGGCTGGAAGGATCTGGATTTAATCTACCTCCTTTCTCCAAACTGGGGTAGTGTCTACTGCCTTCCTCATTTTTGATAGAAGTTTGTCTAATTTGCACCAAAAAGTCTCGGGTGATGGAGACTCCATAGTCTCCCCAAATAGTCAAATTCAGTGTTTCACCACACTTGCTGTTAAAATTTTTTCCCCCATGTCTCACCTAAGACTTTGCTGCAGTGGAAGCCTATTGCTTCTTGATTTATCCAGGAGATAGCAACAGGCCACTTTCTGTCTGTGCAGCAGTCTTTCATGTGTTAGAAGATGGTGTAGAGCTGCTGCTGGGCCAATTTGTTTTGTATTTTATATAGTTGATTATTCCTGTTTAAGTGCACCATGTTGTACTTCCTCCCATCAAATGTTATCATGTTTTTTCATAGGTCATGTCTCCAGCTTGTCAATATAAATTTCAATTATTTTTTTTTCATTGTTTTTTGTTTTCTGACATTGTACTCCAGTCCTCCCCCAATGTCATATAGCATTGCAAAAACTTATATAACTATATAATAAATGTCATACTGGTGAGTATAAAAATGAGTCATATGTAGCTCAAATGCTTTAACTTTTAGCAATGCTTTAACTCAGACTTCATGTCACCTAAGCTGAGGTGATACACTTCAGGCAAGACCTGAACAAACAGCAGAGAATTGAGCCAGGAGTAATGAGGAAGGTCAGAGGCCTTGAAAATTTTTCTCATTTGGGATTGTTAAAGGAACTGAAGTTGTTAAATAAGGAGAGCAGCAGACTTAGAGGAGAGCATCTTCAACCATGTAGAAAGCTGTGCAAACAAGAAAGTAACAGGCTGTTTTCTTGCTCTACTGGGAATAGGTCAGAAGTAACGGCCTTTAAGTGTGATAAGAAAATCTGAGCTTAGACATCAGGAAACACTGGTGTTAGAAAGTACAGCCGAGCACAGATGTAGATTTGCTGAGGGAGGCTGTGGAATCTCTATTAACAGCGTCATTTAAGAACAGTGAGACTAATATCTGCTGAAGACAGTTTAAAGAGGATCCCTTCTTGGGGAAGAATGTAACCTGTAAGCTTGACAGTTCAAAATAAAACTGTAAACAAAATGTCTAAGTATCTAAGACTTTTTTCCCCCCTACCATATGTCTACCTAATTTTGATCCTAATTTATTTTAATAACCCTTGGAAAAAAACCAAAAACCTGTGTAGATCTAGTCAAGACTTAAATCCATGATACCTCCATGTTAAATAAATCAATGTGCTACAAACTATCACTGTTCGAAAATCTTTTGTGTGGTGGTATGGAAAGTGGATGGCATGACTCTAGACGTCAGTGTAGCTTCCGTCCCACAGTGCATCCTGAGCAGGGCAGAGATCCTCTCAAATTAACATGAAAACTGTAACTGTGTTTTCAGACAAGTGTGGCCTTCAGTGGATCACTGACTGTATCTTTTATACCATACCTGTTCTACTATGGCAGGCAGTAGGACACTTTTTTAAAATCAATGAATATCTTAAAAAAAAAGCCCCTAAATTAATTGTAATTAATACCAACACCAGCTAAAAGCATATTAGCTAAAATAACACACCCACTCACACACAGGCTCTTTAAACATAGTTTCTATAATATAAGTAGTGTCAGCTTCTGTAGTATAAGTAGTGTCTCATAATTCAAATATTTTTGGTAGCTATTTTTGCATTGAGAATAAAACAAACATTTGGAGAGTTGTAATGTAGCATTATCACAGTTAAATGTAAGTCCCAATATGCATGAGAAACAGTTGCTCTTCCTGAATGCAAATAAGAGACATATTTGTTCAATGGGTGAAACATCCTTGTCTCACCCATGTGCTGAGCACACACCAATGCGCACAGCACTCCTGTCTTAATATGACCAGAATAGTTTCTCATTGTAAACAGTTGACTTAGAAAAATGTGATGAAATCTAAGTTGACAGCAAAAGCATCCAGTACCTTAGGGAAATGGTATTACGCAGCTTTTGCATTTCCTTGCTTTCCTTCTTTTCACAACATGTTCTTTATTTGCATAGAATAATTGTCTTGTCAAAATGAGATTAGAAAGCTCTTACAAATGATGAGTAAACCTCTTCTACAGCAGTTAGTTGAAGTTTCCGTCCTTTTTTTGTTTTACTTGAACAAATACACAAAAAATACAACACAATAAGATTTAAATCAATCTTCACCCTTTAAAAATACAATTCCAGAGGCTTTTGGGAAGAGATCAGACTCTGAAAGTGATGTTTAGGTTTCCCCTGTTTTCCTAATTGTAAATATCCAAATGCTTATGCACTCTTTCTCATATGTAAGTAGGTAGATAAGTATTTTTTAAGTTATTCTTTCAGAATGCAAATCTTCATTGCCTCACTGATACCTGTTGCACAGGTAAAGTTGTCTGCATGGCTAAAAACTGAGCATTGCCTCTAGCTTTTATTAAATTAAAATCTTGTTTTCAGTTACTATGCCACTAAAATATTAGATGCATTTCTTTACCAAACCTTACAGGGTGATCTGCTGTAGAGTAAAATTAACACAAAAGCAAGCTGTTGGTAGGGAACCAGGTAGAGCATGGTCATTACTTCTTTGTTCATTTATCTAACACACAACATGAATTGTAACATTTAAGTAATGTGCAGCTTGAGTTTGCCAACTTAAATGAAATCTCTTCAAGCTTCTTGTTCTCCTCTTTATGCTAACATTTCATAATGCCTCCTTAATATTCAGCATTAAGCTTTAGAGGTTACTTAACTGTAAAGGAATTAATTTTAAAGAAACTGATAGTGATTTCATCTATCAGATTGTTTTTTCCTAGATATTTTGTACTTTAAAGTTGTTTCATAGATTTTATAAAAATCTTTGCAGAAGATTATTAGGCAGCAACTTAATTTTTTGTTTGCTTGTTTTGTTTTGTTGTGGGGTTTTGTTGTTGTTTTTTGGTTTTGTGTTTTTCTCCTTAGTACCAAATCTGCTTTTGTCTGCAAAAATGGCTTTAGGGAATTTTAGAAAAGTAGTGGTAAGACTCAGTTACATCCAAGTCTTCCTACCAATGTGAGGGGATATGTTTGTAGTTCTCATTAGTGTCCTTATAAGGAACAAAATCCCTTTATGTTCCAGCTTGAACACTTGTAAAGATTTGCAGCAACTTAAAGAAATTAATAAGCGGTTGAGTGGCTGATAGAAATCGTTACAGCCCAAGTTTCAAATGAGCCCACCTGTCAGGGGAGCTCTGCAAGAAATTGCCCTCGATTTTCATATAGGACTTTGGCAAAAAAATATCAGGTGATTCATGAGAAAAGTCTTTTCTGAGTCTGCTATCTCATTTCATGTCAGAATTAAGAAATAAGCAGAGCCTTGTGAAGAATTATACAGAGAATTAGAAGTGGAAGATGGGAAACTTGAATTTATTTTCAATTATGAGAAAATTTCCATGGAATAATTCAAAAAGGAGCTCAACATGAGCCAAAGAGTAGGTAAAAATCCTGATTTCAATGATGCTATCTAAATATACTGAAGCAAAAATTTGGTAAAAAATTGAAAAAATAGATAACTGTCTTACTGAAATATGTATGCTTGGGATTAATATGTTTTCAGTAGAGACAGAAAAACAGTGTATTTTTTAAAATGTGTCTGAGAAAATCATCAACATAAAAATAATATTTTATATGGTTAGGTATAGAGAAATATACCAAATCCAGGACAGTTACAAATCTCAGGTTACCCTTAGCAGGGTTTGTCTTTCCCAGCTGATGGTCTATTAGATTAATGCACCTAAAAGTAAGGGTTTTTTCAGCTTCATCCCCCTTTTCTTTTTTTTTTCTTTTTTTTAAAAAAAACCCCCCTATTTTTCTGTTATTGAACTATACAATGTATTCAGATAGTATGTGCTTGTGCAATACATGATTATATTCTAGCATTTATGTTTATAAACAGATGCAAGTGTCTGGCAGGATGGATCGTTATTTGGGGGCTCAGATGTTATTAATTAACACCAGGAATGTTGTGAAATAAGCTTGAAAGCAGACCTCCTCCCTCCTGATGCACTGTGCATGGATAAGTACTCTTCCTTTTCAATAATAGAAGGAACTCCTTCTCTTACTGTGTTCTAAAGCAGTATGAATAATCAGCTAGTAATAGTGGAAATAAGTTTGGATGCTAAAAAATCCATAGAAAACCCTGAAGAATGCCACTGTTTTTTTTCCTCTCACTGATTTTATTTGGCAGAAGGTTGCAAGACTCCGAACTTGATAAACAAAACCAGTACCTAAAATACCTTCCAAAAGAGTTACAGTTTTATTGTTGTTCCCTCCCTCCCCTGGTATTTCAAGTTCTGTTTATTTTTTGTCTTTTTATTTACCATTTTGTAAGTAATGGGACCTGACAGAGATGCTCTGTTCAGAGGGGTCCTAACAAATGTATAGCTGTTTATCTATTCTGTCAACAGATATGGAATGGGTTGCTCTGCGTAGACAAGAAACTGTTGTACTGGGTCAGACCAAAGACCTTTCTAGCCTAGTATCCTGATGCTTCGGTGAAGGTGCTTGGCAAGGAGTGGAAGATAATGACTGAATACTCTGTTCCTTTCAGGTTCCAGCAAACAGCTGTCAGGGACTGCTTGAAATGGTTTCTAATTTTATTATCAAACAGCCTTAGAGGACTTCTTTTCCATGAACCTTTTAGCACTCTTATAAATTTTGTCTCAATGGCATCTTGTGGCACTATTATGTTCCAAATCTGATTTACACACACTGTGTTTAAAATAATAATAATAAAGAATAAGTGATTTTTCCTTTTATTTTCCCTTTAAAATTCTTTTATTTAAACCTGATGCTTGAAAATAGTTTCCTAGATAAAGGAGATACAAATAAGGAATTATTTGGGTTTTGTCAATTTCAGTGGCTTTCTAAATTGGAGAATATTATTTTAGTGTCTCTTCACACGAACTGTTTTCTTCACATCTCCAATAATTTTTATCACTCTTTTCTTACTGTTGAGAAAACCTACTCTACACTTTTCAAGATGGGATGATGGGAATTGCACTCAGTATGCAAAGTGTGCACCATCTAGGTTTGTCTAGTGACCAATATTTTTTTACAATAATTTGTTTCTTTATGTTGTTTCCTTGATGGAATACCACTTGATTTTTATCAACCAACCCCAAAAAAGAAACATATCTACAGTGACTCGATGCTCTTTCACATGTGGTAATAACAACTTCAGAGCCAGAGCCCATTGCTGCACACAGAAATAAGAACGTTTCTCTCTACATGTATTTCTTTGTGTTTGCTGTTCCTCAGTAGGATCTCATGCCTTCTCTTTGTGTGCTGTCCCTCTCACTAACACTGTCATGTGAATGTGACAAGGAGATGAGAGGAAACTCCCTTGACAAAAGATCTTCAGGGCTCTGCAGTCTTTAGTGTTCCAAGAACAAGGAACAATGAAGCAGGTTCCTTGTATTGGGCCAATTTTACCCATCCCTACAGTCTTTTCTTATCAAACATGACGTGTCAGTAAAGTTTTCAAAGTTTCTAAATATCCTCTGATATGGAAGCATGCTGTCGTGCTGTTTTGCTCCACCTTCCTTTCCTGAACGCCCTAGAAGCTGTCTGTCAGAGCAACTGCATCTGAATTTGGAAAAGCACAAAAACTAACGTGACATCACTGTATGAATGAGGACCTCTTCTGGCTGTTTCCATGTGCTTTCCCCATTAAGAACCACAGTGAAAATATCTGGGTCAGAAAGGTGCAACTGAAGATAACACTGCGTACCAGAATGTTACTATAATAATCTTAGTCCCTGTTGTCACACTTTTAAAAAGGATGGGTGAGTGGCTGTATGGTCTGCATATTTAATACACTTAGTTTTCAAGGCACCTTGTGTTTTGCTTCTTGTTTTAACAGCTCAGATCTTTTTTTTTTTTTTTCTGGGTATTGTTGTAACAACTGGTGTAAGGCAGAATTCAAAGGCAGTGACCTATGAAAACGAGCTAGCAGTAGCCTGCTAAGAGATAAAAACAAACCCAAACCTCCCATCTTGTGTATTATCTACAAACAGCCATGTGTTACATGTTTTTAAAAGTTTTGCAGAATGTAAATACGTGTAAGTTTGTCTAAAGTAGCAGGAGAAAGAAAATCACAGAACAAAATCAATTTGTCCACTCCAAAGCAGTAATACAGATAACTCTATTGTCTCAAAACAGAACTGTTAATGTAAGTAAAAGAAGCAGGATTTTGTCTATTATTTGTGACCTCAGCAACCTCTACAAAGTAAAACATGTATCTGCTAAGAATCATTCAGAAATGGTTAGCACCATTTTGTTGGACGCTTTCTTACTGACCTAGTGACAGATGGTGGTAGGAGAGTGTGGCATTTAAACGACTTGCATGCCCTGTGCAGGCAAAGCAACCTGTGATTCAGGATCTCCATTTCTCCATTTCAGAAACTCCTGAGTTTTTAGCCTGAGTGTGAAGATTCTCTGATGAGTTACTGTTTATTTCCCTCCTGGCTAGAGATTGATCTGTACTCTAAATACTTCTTCTTTATGAAAGTTCAGGGTACACGTTTCCTTTCAAAGAGTGAATCACACAGAACATAATTTCTCATTTTATTGGTGATTATTGTAGTTTCCTGTTGACACTGCTAGAGCACTTAAGGTTCCAATCAGATCTTGAGAGACTTTGTGCTGGACACAACATAGACTTTATTAAAAGAAGTTTCTTGGCTGGAACAAGAAAATGAGGTCACTCAATAAGATGAGCAATGGAAGAAAAGATATTTTTGTTGAGGTATTTTTGTTCCATTTATTCTTTAGCATGCTTTTTAAAAAACATTCTTTCCTATGGCAAGGGAGTGATTGGTCAGCATTCCCCATCAATATAAATTTCACTAAAAAATACGAATAGTGGAATCTCTTTCTGAATAATAACTATTAACAAGGGCCCAAATGAGTCCATGGCATCAAGCCATCAGTTACAAGTTATTAGCTTCTTCCTCAATTACAGAGAAGCCGAGACTGTAGATTCACCGTAGCTCTCACTACACTCACTGTGACTGTAGGTCACAAAGAAAAAAATTGTTCTTCAGCTGAGGTTTCCAATATTAGACTCCAGCTTCCCCCAAACTGGTCATTTTACAGTGATAGCACAGCATTAACATTAACATCAATGCATTAATATTTTTATTAGACAATTACAAATATTTTGCTCACATGAATGATTAAGCTATTGTGAGCTGGGAAGAACTTGTTGATGCAGTCAGATGTTTGTGAGGCACCACTGTGTACCCAGGCTTAGTTCCTGACAAATATGAGAGTAAATAAATGTTAGATTGGAATTTCATTGCTGAACTTTGTTTTTGGACAGGTTTTCTCATTTCAGTTCTCTGAGTAGTCTTTGTTATTTTAGATTTACTTTAATACCCTTGTTAATACCCTTGTTACCCTCAATACCCTTGTTAAACAAGCTTTACACCCTTGTTATGTTGTATTATTTACATTCAGATGACAGGAAAATAGTTAGGGTGCTAGCAGGAAGGAAAAGCCGTTTCCATGTAAGAATAATAAGAGACAACATGGAAAAGGAAAAATTAGGGTCATGGGAGGATTGAAAAAAGAATGTAGGAATGAGCTGCAGTAAACTGTCAGAGAGGAAGCAAAGTCCAGTCAGAAGTGCTTGACTTAGGGACTGGGCCTTCTTTCCTTTTATTGCCTCTAAACTAGTGATGTTTTCTTTAGAAAACATCCCTACTTATGCCTTTCCCATTTTGCTGCTTTGACCAAATAAATCGGATTTCTCCATGGCCTCAGTTACTAGTGCGGGAAGAGCTGGTTCAAGTCAGATTTGGAGGGATAGGACAGGATGGCAGATGGTGATAGTCTGGAAATCTTGGAGAAATTGGTCCAGCAGATCTAACCTTCTAAGTGCTCAGATTATTCGTGTTTGTTTGTTTGTTTGTTTCTTCTTGATTCATTATTTGTTTAAAATGCCCACTTTAATAACCTGGCATACCAAACATGAGAAAGCATTTTTTTTTTTCCTGGTAATAGATTTTAAAACTGATGAGACTTCTATGTTTTCCCACTTGGCTTGTCAAGAGTTTCTGTATGTGTGTACACATGTGCATAAGTGTGTGTCTAAATTTTGGCAAAGCTACTCAAAGATGAGCTGCAACTTGAACAGCTGCAAAGTCTCTGAACGCTGGAATTATTCATACCACATAAAGGAAGTAAACCTCTTGAAAATAGTTCAAACATAACACAATTATGGTAGGATTAGCCTTGAATTTTTTATTTGAATGAACCAGCTCCTGGAGGAATCTATAAAATGGGAACATGGGTAAATGGAATTATTTCATAGTCCTTTTTGCATTTAAAAAAGAGTGCAGAATGTGGCAAAAAATGTTAAGCACAGAGATCTGTGTGAAAAATTTACCAGTTTACTTTCTCTCTGATGGTGTGAAAATAGGAATACCAGGTAGTGGTTGAATAAACTTACAGTATTATCAGGATAACACTGCATAGCTATAGTCCTTGGTGCATAGAAAGGTCTGAAAGCATGTGGATGGTTCAGCTGTGTCTGTTCTTTTGCTAAGGGCTATAGACTTACTTACATACTGTGATAGTTTCACTGGGCTAGCCCTTGGCCAGCAGCCAACACAGCCATTCACCCACTTCCCCGCCATGCCCAGGGGATAGGGGAGAGGACTGGGGGCTTGTAGGTTGAGATAAGAACAGTTTAATAAGAGAAATAAAAGAAAACTTAAACATCCCTCCCAATATTAAAACAGTAGTGATAATGATAACAGTAATAAAATATACAAACGAGTGATAAGCAGTGCAACTCCTTACTACCTGCTGACCAAGCCAGGCCCGTTCCCAGATAACGATCCAAAAGGACCAACAACCCCAAACCAAAACTGCAATCCCAGAAGACTGAGAGCCCGAGTGAAAGCCACAGAGAATCCCTCCCTTTCCAGTTAGCCCCAGATAATATACTAAACATGACGTGATATGATATAGAATATTTCATTGGCACATCCAAATGCCAGTTTTGGGCTTTGTTATTCACTGCGCTTCTCCCTCTCAGTCCTAATGCAGCTGTGAACCAGCCAAATACGGTGGCCTTGAGCTCCAGCAGCAGCTAATAACATTTGTACTTTCATCAATGTTCTTATAACAAGTCACATAGTGAAACAAAAACGCAGCTATTCTAACTACTAAGAAGAAAATTACCTCTATCCTAGAAAAACCAGGACATATATCTTAATGATACACTAATTCAGAGAGTATAATTTTTGACACAAGAATTAAGCTAGAAGGAGTACTGTAATCCTGAGAAGACTATACCTGAATGTAATGCTTTTGCTTTGGTTTCACACAGTCAGATTTTTGCATGTGCCCAGTTCTACTTATAGTTTAAAAGCTTATGTGGAGCTAAAGAATCAAATTCTCCAACTACAGAGGTCAAACATTTAAAAAGGAAGATGCTTTCTGTGTTCTTTTCTCCCAAGTTAATCCGTGTTAAAACAGTTAAGATGTTATCCACAACTGGATTGTTTGCCTTCTTTGAATCAAATAGCAAGTAACAACTCAGAACAAAATAACACTTATGAATATAATTTATTCATAGGGAATTCACATGTTCAATTTTGGTATGCCTCAGGCAGACAGCTGGAGTGCAAAGTAAGTGTCCTGTGGCTTTCCCTTACACCTGATGTTGCAGATACCAACAGGATTTAATGGCATGCTCTTTCCTAACAATACCACTTAGCAATTTTCACAATCATGCTTTCCATTCTCCCCATAGCTTTCCTATCCATTTAAACTGGGTCAGATGTGAGGAAAAACACTGATTCAAAACACAAACTCAGACTTGTCTTCAGAAAGACTTTGGGCAAGAGAGGCTGTGCGTGACACAGTCAGACATACTGTTCTGCAGAGGCTGAGAGACTTTGAGAGACATGAAGAGCTGTTGTGCCAAACAAGTACAAAACCTGCAAAGTACCTGACAAAATCCTTAACCAGGAGTTCTTATACTGGAAAGAGAAGAGGGTATTTGCTTGCCTGATGTGTAATTAAATTGTGGGACTCTTTGAATGGTGCTTTTTAGGAACTATAACTGTAAGCATATTAGAAAAGTAAATAAAAATCATTGAACCATTTGGTTGGAAAAGACCTTCGAGATCATTGAGTCCAACCATACTTGTCCACTACTAAACCATATCTTTAAGCACCTGATAACCCTTTTAGTGAAGAAATTTTTCCTGACATCTAACCTGAACCACCCATGGTGCAACTTGAGGCTATTTCCTCTTGTCCTATCACTTTTTACTTGGGAGAAAAGACACACACCTGCCTCACTACAACCTCCTTTCAGGTAGTTGTAGAAGGTGATAAGGTCTCCCCTCAGCCTCCTTTTCTCCAGACTAAACAATCCCAGTTCCCTCAGACGCTCCTCATAAGACTTGTTCTCCAGCCTCTTCACCAACTTCTTTGCCTTTCTTTGGACACACTCCAGTGCCTCAATGTCCTTCTTGTAGTGAGGGGCGCAAAACTGGACACAGTATTCAAGGTGTGACTTCATCAAAGCTGAATACAGGTGAAGGACCACTTCCCTGGTCCTGCTGGCCACACTGTTTCTGATACAGGCCAGGAAGCCGTTGGCCTTCTTGGCCACCTGTGAACACTGCTGGCTCATGTTCAGCTGGTTGTGATGCAACACCTCCAGGTCCTTTTCTGCTGTGCAGCTTTCCAGCCACTCTCCCCAAGCCTGTAGAGACGCATGGCGTTGCTGTGACCCAAGCGCAGGACCTGTCATTGTGCCTTGTCGAACCTCATCCAGTTGGTTGCAGCCCATTGATCCAACCTGTCCCCTGTAGAGCCTTCCTATCCTCAAGCAGACCAACACTTCCACCCAGCTTAGTGTCATCTGTGAACTTTCGAGGGTGCACTCAATCCCCTTGTTCAAATCATTGATACAGATGTTAAACAGGACTGGCCCCAACACTGAGTCCAGGGGAATGTCCCTTGTGACCAGCCTCCAACTGGATTTAACTCCATTTACCACTACTCTTTGGGCCTGGCCATCCAGCCAGCAGAGAATATGCCTGTCCAGACCATCGGCAGCCAGTTTCTCAAGGAGAATGCTATGGGAAATGTCAAAGGCTTTACTGAAGTCCAGGTACACTATATCCACAGGCTTTCTTCTGTCCACTAAGCAGGTAACTTTGTCATGGAAGATCAGGTTAGTCGGGCAGAGCCTGCCTTTCATAAACCAGTGTTGACTGGACTTGATCACCTGGTTGGCCTTCATGTGCTGTGTGATAGCACTCAAGATGATCTGCTCCATCACCTTCCCAGATAATGGTAGAGCAAATGCTACCTGTCAGTTGTTTTTATGTATACAGTGATGCGGATATGACTTCTGGTTTAGGAAGTTCTTGGAACTGATTGCTAGAAGGCATTTAGTGTAACAGTTGTACTTTACCTATTTTTTAAAAAAACCCCCTGAGATATATCCACTGGAGGATGAAATTCAGAGAGGGTTACCCGATCCTTCTAATAGAAACCACTTCCCCCAGTGTCAGTTGATTTTAATGCACTAGCTGCTACTGAAGATTTGAGGTCACTGTCTTGTGCTGGCCTGAGAACTGGAGTTGCTTCTTAAGCTTTGAGACATTCCTTTGTAGAGGTCCAGTCATGACTGGGGGCAAGTTCCAGTCACCCATTTGATACAATGTTAAATGCAAGTCAGACTCTTTGCTATTTCCCTGAACATCTGCTACTGGTTTGTAATTGTAGACAGTTTTGTTTTAAGAAGATTATTTTTTTTTGCCGTTAGTAGTGATTTAGTGGGCTTACGGTGGGAGGATAGAGCACAGCTGCTTTTGTCTAAATGGGAAATTATTTATAATGTATTAAAATGTGTTGCCATTGAGGAGAAATAGTAGAATGGCAATTTAATTCAGGTTAGAAGGCACATCTGGATATCAACTGTGTGAACTTCAAATTGCCCTGCTCAGAGCATAGTCAGCTTAGAGTAGGTTGTTCGGTGTTTTGAATAACTTTAAGGACAGAGATTCTACAGCTTTTCTGGGCAACAAGAACCAGCATTTGACCAACATTATGATGTAAAAATCTCTTAATATCTAATTAGACAAGAACAGACTGCTGAACCAGGTTCAAGTTTTTCATGAGGTTTGCAGGTCCTTTTCTGTGAAGTTGCTCTTTAGCCAGTTGATCCCCAGTCCATCCTGTTACATGAACTTACCACTCTCCTAGGGCAGGATGTTGCATTTGCTTTTGCTGAACTTCCCGAGGTTGCTGTCAGCCCATCTCTTCAGCCTGTCAAAATCCCTCTGAATAGCAACCTTGCCTATCACAGCTAACACTGCAATGTGTACAAAACATCAGATAAAGAAAAAACATTTTAATGAATAAGCCCAAAATGTATACTGGTAAGTTTTTGTGTGGGGAGGGAAAATGTCGTTATGTTTTTTTAACACTGCCTTTCTACTGGGGCACCGGTGAATACATCGGCATAATCTATTGCACAAATGAAGCCTCTTTCCAGTCCCTGTCCAGGTATCATGGCTGGGAAGAGGAGCATGGTTCTCTTAATGAGATACTTATGACAGTTGCATGTAAACATATAATAGTCAAAGCACAGATCAGAAGCTATTTCCAACATCTTACTACACTCAAGGTTAAGAGCATGATTCAGAAACTCAACAGATGCTGTGACTCAAGTAGCTGCTGATGCACTTGGCAGCGTGTCTGTATGTGCAAACACTAACAAGTACATTTTCATTTCAGTGTACATGGAAACTAGGCATGAAATTCCTGTTGCCTACCAGAAATTGGTATCCTAATTCTCCATACACTAGCCAGGTTCTGCCAAGATTCATGAGCTCAACCAGTGGAAAATGCCTCTTAGGATGACCACTATCCTACCTCTTAGAATAAGAAAAAAAATTACTTGTAAGCTTCACCTCTTCTAATCACATAAAGGCATGTAAGGATGGCTGCAGTGGGTCAGAATATGGTCCATTGGCCTAAATACATTGCCTCTGGCAGCAAGCATATAAGAAACTTACTTAAGGTAGTCCCTATGCAGTCAGTAACCTTAATTACGTTCCTTCTCCGTGACCCTGGCCATGGTTCTCCTCTTGAACTATGGAAATTCTTGACATCTACAACAATCAGTGACAAGGAGTTCTTGAGTTTGATTATATCAAGTTTATGAAGAACCACCTCTCTTTGTTTCTGGTTCCTCACTCTACTAACTTCATTTGAAGCTTCCTAGTTCTTGTCTGAGAAGCAACAGAGAATTACCAGAGTACCTCAAAGAAACTGAAGTGACTGCAGCCTGTATCTTCTGCTTCACCTTTTCACCCATCCTGCATGATTCTTTTGAATGGCCCTGTTACCACTGAGTTATGGGAACGAGGAGCTGCTGCTCCAACAAGTTCTGTTTTGTATTTCTATTTGAACTGTTTTGTATTAGTAGAAGTTTACAAGCTATATATAACAGTGGCCAGAACCGAGAGAAGAAAAGCACGTGCAATCAGAAATGTTTTAATTTGTTGTGTTGGCAGGCTAAAAACACAAGCACTCAGGGCCACAAGAAGACAGAGAAGGAGTCTCAGGATTCAATACAAAAACAATTCCTGTGTGGCTCACTCAGGTTCCTGGTATATACTCTCAGAAACAGGAACACCATGTGCAGAGTGGTGGGACTCATCAGTAGGACTCAAGTGTCATGTGTATTGTGGACATTTACATGGGGATCAGCTAAACCAGATTCAGGTAATTTCTTCAAGGAAGAAAGAGAGCAAGTGCAGAGTGAAGTCTCTTGAAGATGCTTTGAATTTACTGATATTTTTGGTACATTCGTGTCACTAGAATAGCTCTGTTTTGTTTCTCGTTGACAGTTTTGCAAAAGTTTAGTGCAAAAACCTACTCTTTGCTGTATCTTTCAAGGTTTTGCTAGTAACTGCAGAAGTATGGTTAAAGTAGCATATGGCTTTTTTCTACTCTTCGGACTGCTTCCTATTACTGTTGTACTAACTCTGGTATTAATCTTATTTTGATGTGATGGTGAAAAACTTTTCTGGGCTGTGAGATACTAAAAAATTAAGAAATATATCCAGATGTCTGGTATGAACCAGCAGCACTGAAAAAGTAGCAATCCTGAGAGCAGTGTTAGCAGAGCACTCGTATCATATAAGACGTACCATTGCATTAAACCTATAGGCAGCACATCTTTGAATAAAAGTCCATTATATTTTGAAAAGCAAAAGACAATGTGATGATAACTGTACACTGAGTTTGGAATTAAATCAACAAAAATATATGTTTATTAATATAGAATAAAATAAGGCATCAATAAATGCTCTCAGGTTTATGAAATGACAATATACCTCATATGGCTTTAACACCTTTCTGTCAAAGAGGTATAATCCATGCAGTTCTCCTCTGATACAAGTTTAAAAGAAAGTTATCAACTGATGTGTTAAAACACTAGTTACACAAATGTAAATGAGAACAAGATTAGGTAAGTAGTTATTAAGGTTAATAGGTATCTGAAAGCATAATTTAGTAATGAAGAAAAAAATCTGACCTCTGTAGGCAAGAGCATTAGGGTTTTTGTCAAAATTGTTCATGTAGATACCAAAAGTCACAGTTGTTTGTTTAGTAGACAAGGGAGTATGCTGATCTATATTTCATTGTGGAAAGACTCTTGATGTGAAAGATCAGAAGGTGAGAAATCCTGGGTCATGGCACTGAGTGCCCAGGCAGTACTCCATTCTCCTCACTACAATAGGAGTTGAATTTGAGATCCTGGACCTTGACTATAAAGAGGGGAAAAAGCATAGTATGTGTTGGTTGTAGTCTGTAAAGTTCAGATAATGCTAGTTACTGAAAACCTGTATCACACATATAGAAAGAGGAGAGAAGAGTAGAGATTTTATCTGCAAAATCAGTGCTTTTGGAACATTAGCTGGGCCATTCAGAGTCCTGGGAAAGAGAGCATGTGGCAGGAAGAGCATCAGAAGAAAAGTCAGATTAAATATGATATACTGATGAAGACATGAATCATGGTTTATTTGAAACACTAACAACGTGTAGATGAGAGTATTCTATCCTAGCATTTTTTTCATATAGGTTTGCCTTTTTTTCCTGTATTTCATTTTGCCTCTTCTTGTATAGTTTATTCGTCTGTGTAATGCTTCAGGAAGGAATAAAAAAACAAGTCAGGTTTGGGATACTGCTCAAATGTGAATCTGTTAACAATGTTGCAGTTAATACTGGTTTTAGTGGGAGGGTAAACTCTATTCTCTGTTGGAGTTTCTTCTTTTCAAAAAGTAAAACTATAGGAATAAAACTCAGCCAATGTGGGTAACTATACAGATATTCTTATGTCTGAGCTATTTGAATTATTCACATAGTAAGTGATAGTTTGTTACATGAGACTTTATTTTTTTATCATCTTTCAATGAGAGATTCAGGGACAATATATAAATTTGTGATCATCTTTGATAGAAGTATGAAATTGCGAGTAGAATAATACTATTTAAAAACACTTAACTTTTTGCAGAATGGTTTGTATGGGACAATATAGATCAAATCTTTCTTTTTAAAAAACGAATGCAGTGCACGTCAATCTAACAAACGCCATTAAGCTATGTGTTTTATTAAAAAACCCTAGAAGACATAAGCAAGACTGAAAATATAGTAAAGTTATTATACGTTTGTATAAGTTATATACATTTAGCTTCTTTCAGTATATTAACTTCATGCTTCCCGTTGTTAAAGCATACTGGAAATTTAAAATATGTGTGGAAAAGTCCAATAATATCTTTAATGTGGTGATGTCACTGCTAAGAAAAAGCATTTGATTGCCTCTGGACTCTTGCTTCCGGGGGCCGAAGTAGAAATTAAACAGCTAGCTACGATCCTTCCCACTTGCAGCTCATCCCCACACCCAGCCTGGGCTGGTTGGGATGGGGGCTGGCTGGTTTGCTGCCCTGGGGCACTGGCACCAGCTTGGGGGAGCATTTGGGCTGCCCTGGGAATGAGGGGCTGCATGTGAATATTAGTGGTAACGAAGCAGTGATGGCTCTGGACAGGATTCCTCACTGCACTGAATGATAATTAATGGCACTAGATATCTTGGGTGTTAAATCTTGACTCCAAGCAACACTGGAATTTGCCAACCTGGGTGCTGCATGCTCTTTTGGCAAATAGGCACAGATATTGCTATCTGATATATAGGATGAGAGTTTTAAAAGTTCTCCCTAAATCATGAGTTTCTTGTGGGAAATCCTTGGCCTGTGTGGAGATTGATGAGGAAGGTGTAGTATTTCAAATGTTAACCAAAGGACACCAAAAAGTGGGCAAGCGTAACATGGGACTCTCCCAGGCATAAGCAGATGGACTATTGATTTATATATGCGTACAGGAAGGTTGTCAACAAGATAAAAATTAGTTCTGTCAGATTTCTTTTTACTTGCTATTATTAGTTATAAGACTTAATTCACTAATGCTGGCAGAGAGGGGTATGTATTTAACCTGACAATATTCGTGGTGAATAGACGAATATGTTTTCATATCCCATATGCCATTTTTCATAGACATGTGAATCTGAAAATACAGATAACAGCAAGGGAATGATGCAGCAGAATATGATGTAATTTTTCTATTTTTATGGGCTTTGTGCACTTAAAGTGAGGATGAGTCTATAAAAGCAACTCAGTTTCAGTGGCTCTAAATCTGGCACACAGCTTGCTAAAAGCTATTCAAACTTAGCTCCTACGCTAATTTTTTGTTCTTCCTTTAGAGATTTCAAACCACTAAGAGAATGCTATTTTTCAAACGATTTTTAGATTTTTTAGATAACCCTGAAAATTAAATAATAATGTTGATCAGAAGAGCAAAGAGAAAGGTCTATACAAAAACAAGGCCAAAGTGTCTCAGGTGTTTCCTTTGTTATAATTTGCTGGAAGTATCATTTTTTAGTATAATCAGGGAGAATTTAGGGACTTCACGAAAGCAAAGGAAAAGAAATTCTGGTTGTTGTGACATTCAGGCTGTCTTTCAATTTTCTGGTGTTCCATATATGTAAACTGTTTTGCTATTTGCTGTTAATGCAAGGCTTTTTTTTTTTTTTTAAATTCCCCAGTAAGACTTTATAAAAACAAACTACTTATGCTTTTAGAGAGACCTAGCTGAAAGTTTTTGTAACATAAGATAGGATTAATTGTTTAGCAGTTTACTTCATTATATACTTCATTATACACAGGATTACAAGCTTCATCTTAAAGAAGCTTCAGCTTCGTCTTAAAGTGTTTCAGTGTGCCATATGGTTGCAAGCGATGCAACCGGCCTGTCTTTGCATCAGGTATTCTTGTACGACAAGACATTCAAATTGCTTGCCAGAATGTTTGCAGAGTTCATATTTAATAATACTGATAAAATATAATGTTACATTACTATAGTGATGTTAGCCACTTGAAGTATACTGAGTATAATACAAAACTGTGGATGAATATAGTTTATAAATACGTTTGTGCACTATGAAGCTTGGGGGTAAGAACAACGTGATTTAATGAGAGGAAATATTGTTTTTCAATGACACCTTGCCTGGTTTCTATCCTGTTTCTGGCAAGCCAAAATATAACCTTTAGGTATCTGTGAGCTGCTAAGCTATCTAGCAATAAAGCAAAACAGAAAAAAAAATCTTAATTATTAGTTTTTTAAGAAATAATTTAAGCTTGTCTTGCACAGAAAAAAGCAATGTTTTCTGTAATATTCTTATGTGATTACTTCAAAAAGCTAATTATTTAATTAGCTTTTTCTGTCTTTACATGCATATAATAAAAGCACAGGCATTGAAAAGGTCTGAAAAATTCCCACATCAAAAACCAGATTTAAACAATGCTAACAAAATCAATTTCTTACCAGCTGTGTCCAATAGGTCTTTAAATTTTAAAGACACTTAAGTATAGTGGAGAAGAGCATGAAGTTGACAGTAAAATGCAGCTGAAAATATCTGAATGAAATGTTTGCTACCATTGGGCTACTTAGACCTGCCCAATTTGTATGAAGCCTTCTCAAAGGGCTATGCAGAAATGACTGAGTAGAAGCGCATTATTTCACTAGGCAATATTTTACCAGGGTAACATGATGTCTGGATCAGTTTTCTAATGCTTTATAAAGACAGTTAAAGTCCAGTAAGTGAGAAGATACCTGGGATCCACCTGGAATGTGGAAGGTGGGGAAGAGCAGGACATGAAAGGTGATTCCCCCTCATTTCATGCTGGCTTTGGAGAGGTGGCTGGGGAGGGTGCTGGTGTGACCAGAGTAAGGGACAATGTGCATCTGTGCATCCCAATTTGTGAAGCCCTGATCTGGTCAGAGTAGATGTGGGATTTGAACTACTAAGGGGGTGAACAGGAAGAAGCAGGATCTCTGTGCTTTTGTACCACAGTGGAAGTATTTTCATATAATAACTTCCATGAGAGCAAGATATTTGTCAATTTACCCTTACTTCTAGAGCTAAGTTACAGGACAAGTGTACCTGCATGGGTAAATCACTACATAAGTATTAGCATTTAGTTTCCTTTTACCTCATAATTTTTGACAGGGTGTCACCTCCTGCTGATGACAGTGTGTGCTGGGTTGCTTGGAGGGAGGTTCCTTTTGCATGTATCACATTTTCTTACAGTATGATTGATTAACTTTGCTTTACATTTTGGCCTCTTTAATGCTACAGATTCCATACTGCATTATGTATGTGAGCTCTTTGCCTGTGGCCAGTTTTAATGAGAGAAAGAACTTCTCTGTTTCTAATGATGACATGGCCCATTGCAGTAATGATTTTTTTAATTGCAAAATACTAGAGCTTAAAGACCATTTATGGCTAAAACCGTTATGTCACTGGAACTATGCAACAATAAAAGCATTATTGCTCCATTGATGCCTTTTTACTCTTTGTTAAGAAAAACACTACTCTTTCATTTTCCCCTGAACACTTAAAGTATCCCTAATTATGTCACTGCTCAAGCTACAACTGCTGCTTTCAACATCACATAAATCTTACACTAAATTGGTTTGTGGCTGAATTGTGAAAGGGATCAATGGATTCATTTGCACTGATTCCCCACTCTGTTACTGAGAACGTGTCTACACATGTGAAGGACGAGATTATCTGTGTTGATTCACAGCCTCTCAGATGTCTTAGGAGCTGCAGTATACCTGGGATGCAGGGAAAAAGAATGGGAGAATTAAATTGGATGCTCTGTTTGGTCTTGCTACTCCTACAGTTGCTAAATCGCCAGTGTGATGGAGTGAGATGCTCTAGTCTCCAGCATTTTTTTCACAAAAGCACTGTTAACTCCTTGGAGAGAACACCTTACAGTTTTCTACAGCAATGACATGATACTCTCAGGTACCATAAACAATCTGTTGCTGAACAAATGATGGTTACGTCTAAAAGTTCTGTTTTCATGTGAGATGAGGTCCTTAAAAAATGGAGTCTCAGATGTGAACACAAAAATCTGCTACCCTTAATAGTATCTGCTTTTGCTGTATTATCTGGGACCAGTTCATCCTGCTAGCAAAGAAAATGCCCGTGATCTTCACTAAGGGGAATTTTTAGTGCGTGGATGAATAAATTACTGTAGGACTGAGGCCTTTGATGGTAAAACTTTTTCCATAAAGATATGTTTTTCCTGTGTGTTGTAGAGTCTGGTACGTATGACCCAAGTAGGATTATGGTTTTATGAGTGTCACTCTGCCAATGTAAAGTAATTGCTTATGCTACAAACTTGTCTCTGCTTTATCAGTGTGATCAGATCTGTGCCTTTGCATAGGGAGAGTGTCTGTGAGTACTTTTCTGTCGATATAGCTATATCACTTCAACAAAAACATGGGTGGAGGTGGATTTTCTTTTCTTGATGTAACTTTTTCCATACCAGTGTTTTTACCCAAAGGGTAATAACCAAAGGATTGGAACCCTGACATGCTATTCCTGTCTTGGCAGAATCTGCTATTACAGAGCTGGGGCTCAGCAAAAGGAAGAGGGAAAATGCTGTATAGAGGAATAGAGCTTTTAGCTTTTGATGGGCAGCGAGAGCCGTTCCTTTGTTGGTATGTTTAACTCTGCAAGAGGTTGCGTTGTTTCATGGCTCTGCTGAAAGGATTGTTTTATAAGATTACAGTTTATGTTTACAAGAATGATTTTATTTTGTGAGTCAGAGGGGAAAAAGAACAAGCTTTTGCACAATGACAGCACTGTTGATTATATGTATTGTGCTCTAAAGCATAGCTTCTGAGATACTGAGCAACATTTTTGTTAATATGACTTTGAAAAGGACAGGCACTGACCTCACCCCACGCTTGTGTTGGCTTGAGAAGCAACATTGAACAGTTACCTGAGAAGAAAGCTGACAGTCCAGGAGTCCTATCTATATAAATGTATGTGATTTCTGACCAACTCTTGTGGGCCCTGGATGTTGCCCTGACACCCAGTGTCAGGTAGCAAAGGCTGCTCAAGGATCTAGCAAACTTTTCTGAGATCAGTTTTTGCATCACCAAGTCATGCTTATACATACTTATACAGCACGTACTTCTGTGCTGGAGGTCATTTGCATAGAACAAGTTGGCCTGACTTTGCTGGACATTGGCTAGACTCAGAAAAATAGTTTCTCGTGTAAAAAAGATGGGATTCAAGAAGTGAAAATCCCCAAGAGGAAAAGAACAGAGAAAGAAATGTGAAGAATGGAGGAAGAAAAGGGACATATTCTTTAAGCTCGGGAACCAGTCTGGTACTGAAATTCCACATGGTAAAGAAAGCAGAAGCTTGTAAGATTAGAGAGTGAAGAGAAATAAGAGAGGCAATAAGGAGGAAGAGGTCAAATGCAAGTAAAGGAGATGAAGCAGGCATCTAAAGAACTGTGAATTTTCTGGTTTGTCCCAGTGTGTCTGTCCAGGCTTGGAAATTCTGTGGAGCTGAAATTCTGTCATGTTGGACAGCTATGCTGCCTTTGCAGTTCCCATGACACTTGTCCATCCTGTTCCTCTACTCTCCCAGTTTCAGGATTTAGGAGTGTGATCTGCAAGGTACTCACAACGAAGCAGTCATAAGTACGTTGCTTGTGTCCAAAACACATGCAAAGGAAGCAGGAGATAAAGTGATGCCACCTAAATCCTACTCAGTCCAAATCAGCCAAAAGAACATGGTATCAAAGATCTAGTGCTGCTCAGAAACACATTGAGCAACCAGAAAGAGCAAGACAGAGAGCAAGAGCTCCTTTAATTATCAACAGCCTCTTTTCATTTCCAAAATAAGTACTGGATGCTGTGACTCAGAGTTGTCTACAACCTGGTCCACAACATGAGCTAGGAATGCCTGTTGTTTCCATGTGCAGAAATTTTTACATCTCGAATAAGAGAGGTTAGAGATATTTCATATAAAAATGTTTCAGGAATAAATATGTTAAAGACATTGAAACAGACATTTTGGTAACAAGTAAGGTTACCACACAAAGAAATTTTAAAATTTGAATTGTCTCCAGTTAATACAGATATGAGAGAAAGCTGAGGAGAAAGCTATTTCTATTTTTTGTTGGTTTTGTTTAAATCCATAAATAAAATCATATAAACTAAGGCTATGGAGTATTTTTTACAGGTGTAGCAAATTGCAACTGATGTTATCATGATTGTAACATAAGTAAAGATCTTGAATCATGATGCAACTGTTCCTTAAAATACACTGTCAACAGATTGCAGTAATTAACACCCCAGTCTGCTGCTCAGCATTATCCGTGAGAGGAAAGTACAGAGGGAAACCTTATGGACAGATTCTGCCTGGGGACACTTGCAGTCCTAGCAATTCAGTGGTAGCTCTATAAGTGTGTAACAACCAAAATCTACCCTTGAAGTCCCTACATGCAAAAATATTTGACCTTCTTTATAGGAAGGTGATGGGATTTACTTTGGAGACTTTTAAAATGTTTTCTTCTAGTGCTTAGTTTTAATGTTGTCTCTAACATCTTCAAAAGTTGTGTTTTGGGAAAAAGAACAGGCAATAGAGAGTTCATGTATGCTGGTACTGCAGAAAACAGCAGCTCTGGTTGGCTTTAAAAATACTAGTAACCTGATGCTTCCTGTCTCCCATCCCTGTTCTTTCTCCCTGAAATTACTTCGCTTCCTGCTGCAAACTAGATTTTGTGCCATTCATAATAATAATAATAAAATGACACTAATTGCTATGTGTAGTGGATGTTCTGAATTGAGCCTGAGGAACTGAGTGTAGGCTGTATAAGACACCAAACATAGCAACTTCACAAACCGGTTAAATTAGAGTCAAGAAAATGTTGTATAACAGCGTGTGATGGTAGCTTATAGCTTTCATTTTCATTCACACCCACAATTAAAGCTCTTTCGCAGAAGGACTCTTACTGGGAGGTAATTCTTTGGAAAAAATTCATCAAAAACATGCCATTCTTCTGATGTTAGTCACAGCAGAAGATATCAAAATAGAAAGTCTACTCAGCACAGCTTTTCCTTAAGTGTTGAGGACACATTGGAAATACCTAGTGACACTGTAGATGTATTTTTTAAATACAGGTGTTAATAAGCAACTGTGGATAATTAGTCACTTGTGTGAAATTAGAGTGACAGTTTTAAAAGCATCTAAATGACCCTGGAGTCAAAATCTGATTGTTCAAAAGTGATGCTGACACTTGAGATCTCACGGGACTTTGCAGACTTACCTCTCTGTATCTCAGATTGGAGCATTGTGCCGGACCCTCGGGCTTTCGTGGGAGCTGGAGAAGCTTATCTGTGGCTACACAGCCTGGTGACTCAGCTTTTTTGCTTCACTGATGGCAGCTTGTGGTAACTGCAAAGCTGCTACTGGGTTTTGAATTGATCCTCAGTTGAGATGGGTTCCGTGTGCTGGCTCCTGCACCCAGGGTAAGAGTTCTGCAGCACATCTGTGTAGTGTTGCCCCTAGTGCCTAATATCAGCATATGGTTGGAAATGAGTTGTGTTTCAAGGAAATCTGCTGTTAGTTGTTTTTTTTCAGAGCACTTCTCTTGTAGTTAAGTATTCTAAAACTCATTTGGGTGGCAATCGTGGACATACTGGAAACGGGGGGAAAACCTGAACTCCAGGACATGCTATAGGAAATTTACACTTGGATTCCCAAAGAAAATTGGAGCTGTGCCTGGTAGTGGTGCAAAGCTGTAGTGACTGCAGGCTGAGCAGGGAGCAGCCAGGGTTTCCCTGCTTCAGGGCATGTTGGCTGCTTATATCCCCTCATTCGCGGCTTCATAAAGGGAGTCTCTGGGGCCCCAGTCTGCCTGGGTGAAGGCTGAGATGGGCAATACATCAGCAGCCCTCAGCTGCAACGGCAATCCCCTGGGAACCATGGCAGGCAGCACATCGTCTGGAGTCCCCTGATGAATGCTGGAGAGAAGCCGCACTCAGACTGCGAGGGCAGAGCCTGCTTGCTAGTCTGGACAAAGGCTGGCTCCTTAATTTCTTTCTGCTGTTGTTACTAAAACTCCACATAAATCTTGCATGGTATTTGGTGTCCTTAGGAAGCATGCTTTGACCCTCAAATCTAATAATGCTGCCTGCATAGTTTTAAGGAAAAGAAAAATTAAGAAAAAAACATTGGGATGCTGAACAGTATTAATAACTGAAACCGTCTGTTTCCCAGTCTCTCTAAATATGTGTATGGTGGTAGTAGCAAGCTGCTTATTCAACAGAAAGCATAGGGATGTGTAAGAATGTAAGGTCCTTGATGAGTAGCAGAAAATAGCTCCTGTTGTAGTGGTGGATGAGGGAAACAGGAGCAGTTCAAGGGCTTTCTCTGCTCTTTACTTCCCTTCCACAGCCCATCATGAGATATGAAACATGCACCTTCAACAGTGCAAGAGCTGCAGCCCCTTGACCTCCCTGGGAAATCTGTGGCAGTGCAAACTGTCTGTGGTATTGGCTTGATAAGCTCAAAATTCAGCTTCTTTCTTTAGACAATAAGTGCTCTGTGTTGCACCCTTCAGCGATTTGTTCTTTAATATTTTGTTCATCTTCTTTAATCTTAGTTAGTCATTCTCTCTCTCACCGGAAAGAAGAAAACAAATAAATTCTGTAGCTGTACTAAAGGTCTGAAATTCTGAGATTAAATGAAAAGCAGGCTTCAGGCTGAACTGTACCCCTCATAAAGTATATGAACTCAATTTCATGACCTATGCCTGCCCATGCTGTATGCTTTAATATCACATTGCTATTTGCTCTTATCTGTGCCTTATGCTACTTGCCTCAAGAAGTATGTTTGAAATTCCTTGTAATATCAATACAGATAATTGATATTGTGGCTAATAATTAATTAAAGATAGTTATATGAATGAGCATAGAATGAAAGGAGCTCAGCCTAGTGTTTATTCTAAATCAAAATTGGGGTAACTTTCTTTTCACTGAAGCTTTGTTGTGAGTATGGTGTCTTTTGTGTCCTGTTATAGCCAGGCAAAACTACTACAACAGACAATGTTACTAATTTTGTTTCTTGACTGGAATTAATTCAGGAATACGAAATGAAAGAGATCTGTGGCTTGATTGCCCGATGCTTCTGCTTTTGAGGGAGATGGGACTACAGTAAAAAAAAAAAAAAAAAAGTTTTTCAGCATTCAGGTCTGTCTTTTTTTTACTAGGAGAGAGCCAATTTTCTTAGTAGCTAGAATAGCACTGTGTTTTGGTTTCAGCATGAAATTTGTTATAAGAATGTTGATAATATAGTGATGTTTTCAGTTGCTGCCAAGAAAAAATCAAGGATGTTCCAAGTTCCCATGTTTTGCTAGTCTGCAGGTGCAGAAGAAACTCATGGGGAGTATAGTAAATTAACAAACCCAAGTTGGCATTTGAATATGACAATGGGACATTCCATATCATAATGTCACGTTGAGTATATTAATGAGGGCTGATTGGAAAGCTCTGAGGATCTCTCGATCTCTCTGTCTTTGGAGATTGTGGTTTCAGTTTTGGTCTTGTCTCTGCTCTGGGATCCCTAGCTGGGAATCAGGCTGGGCATTGGTTGGTGGGTGGTAAGCAATTGGATTGTGCATCACTTATTTGTATATTCCATTATTGCTATTTTTATCATTATTATTTTAATTTCAATTTTATTTCAATTATTAGATTGCTTTTATCTCAACCCATGAGTTATCTCATTTTACCCTTCTGATTCTCTCCCTCATTTCCTGGGCGGGAGAGAGTGAGTGAGTGGCTGTGTGGTGTTTGACTGCTGGCTGGGTTAAAACCACCACAAGGTCTCAACATTAATGTGACCTGAAAATAGAAGGTATCTGTTCAGTTGAGATTATCTGAACTGGGGAAGAATGAAGTTAAGGCTCAGACCTGAAAGTACTTAGGTATGTCGATGCAATGGTTTTACTGGGATTACTCACATGGAAAGCCTAATTAGCATCCATAGGATTGGGCTGTCACAGAATACACGTTAATAATGCTCTCTGGAAAATGACTTGCACAACACTTAAGGAAAGGATTGGATACAATACTTAGAATTTATTTTTCACATATTGAATAGCATAATTAAGAGAAATTCAAAGTAACAATGAACAATGGGGAGATTTCACACAACTGAAATTAGAGAACAGACTACCACCTGCCTGGCTCGGTTGAGGATTGCCGTTTGCACTGTTGGAGCTGCTCTTGCAAAACTGAAATAGCAACATATTTTTTGCAGCAAATAATTAAACTATCCTGATAGTTACAGCAAAATAACGCACACATACAGGTGAAGTTGTTACAAAGTGCTTGTGTTAATTTTGTATGGGAGTAAAACAATCTGGGATATGGATGTGTTTCCTGTGACATGCAGGTACTAATTGTGTTCACAGTTGCTGAGTGTGTGCATATATGTATGTGCGTGTGTATATGCATATGCATAGATATTGTTAGATATTGTTACTGTGTATAACTTTTACCCCTTTTTGTCCTTTCAAACTGAGGTTTTCCTAATGGGTGAAATACTTTCCTTTGTGTATAGTCTAACTTTTTTTTCCATTTTTTACTTTTTTTTCTTGTTCCAGTGGAAATAGAAATAATGATCAAAATAATTATGATTTTAATAAGTATGTTAATAGGTCAGTGTTTGTTATGTTTTTGCCTATATCAGCAATTAATTTATTTTTGACTGTATAGATTTTATCTCCATCTTTCTTTCCTGTATTGTTTGACAACTACAAGCTTTTTTCTTCACTTTCCACATTCAGTTTTGCAATGTCACAAACACAGCCTACTACTTAAAGAACTCTTCTGTAGGAACATACCTACAAGGCTCAGCAGACTCTGCCTGTTTAATTGAAAGGCTGAGGGCCACCACGGTCCACTCTAGTCTTTGAGCAAAGTGTCACACTGGCTACTGTGAAAGCCTTGCTGCTCAGCTCTGCAGAAGCTCTTAACTCTGTTCTACTCAAACCAACAAGAATTTAGGAGAGCTCAGTAAAAATAATATGAAGACAGTGTTTTATTGGAACTGCTAAATACTGCAAGAATAAAGATGAAGGATATTTATTCATTGCTTTTGATTTTCTTTCTTTCAGTTTCTTTCGGCTGCTTCTGTTTTTCTACATTTTTGTTTGTGAAGCTGATTTTTTCCAGATATCCCTTTTGTTCAGAGGCTACTGTAAGCTTGGCAAAGACTAAGCATACATGCACACAATTTGAGTCATCAGAAGAATTAAATTTTCTGATATATTTATTTTAATATTAAAAAAAAGCTTCCTTTTCTTTGAACAGCCTTGCTACTCAATGGTATCCTATGGATATGTAGGCTTCTTCTGTACTAGTAAATAACACAGGGTGATTATATACTAAAGCACTTGCTTGTGATCATTCATACTGTTTAATTATGAACTTGCTTCTCTGCACAGGAAAGTATTTTTTCCTAGAAAAAATAAAATAACTTTTAAATTTATTTTTAAATAATTCATTATTTTGTCCCAGTATGAATAATATTTCATAATAATATTTCCAGAAGGGCTGGAGCACCTCTCCTGTGAGGACAAGCTGGAAGAGTTGGGGCTGTTCAGTGTGGAAAAGAGAAGGCTCTGGGCAGACTTTACAGTTGCCTTCCAGTGCCCTAAGGGACCTACAAGAAAGCTGGGGAGGGACTTTTTATAAGGTTGGTTAATGACAGAACAAGGGGAAATGGCTTTAAGCTGAAAGAGGGGAGGTTTACATTAGATATTAGGAAGAAATTCTTTGCTGTGAGGGTGGTCAGACACTGGAACAGGTTGCCCAGAGAAGCTGTGGATGCCCCCTCCCTGGAAGTGTTCAAGGACAGGTTGGATGAGTCTTTGAGCAACCTGGTCTAGTGGAAGGTGTCCCTGCTCATGGGAGGGGGGTTGGAACTAGATGATTTTTAAGGTTCCTTCCAACCTGAACCATTCTATGATTCTATGATAATATTTTTATTTTTTTAATTATATTTGAGGTTTCTATATACACATTTGCTTCCGTAGAACCATGCTGCTTATTCAATATTTCCTGTGATCATACAACAAAAATAATGTAGAATAGGACTAGTAGTGTTCAACATTTTAAAGAGTGTTCTGTCTTTAAAAAGTCAGTGTAGGTTTTCTTCCTTTTGATTTTTGAGTCCTTTGAGATACTCTTATGTATAGCAATCAAAGCTTCTCTACACATTGAGAAACCAGGATACTCAAGTTAAGCTTAAATACCAAAAAATATGGAAATTCTGGGCTTTGTCTACACAGTAAATTCTCTGCTAAGAAAGAAGGAGCTTGAATTTACAGAACATTTCCTAGACCTCATTAACTTTCTGTGTGGACACATTTACTGTGTCTGAAGAATGGCTCAGGATGAAGCAGAGGCGGAAAAGTAATGTTCATGTTTATTGTGGCAAAATCTAGCTAAAATCTCATGGGGGTCTATGCACATCTTAATTCATCATGCCTTGCAGATGTCTTTATTGATTTTATTAGAGTCGTAGAGACAGTGTGAGCTAGAAAAGTGAAGCATTTGCCTGCATCTCAGTAGAACTTGATTCCATAGTGATTGCTTAATTTGTGTTGGCTAACCCCCCAAAAATCAACTTTGTGGTCAATATGTAAAGGAAAATAGAGTAAATTAAATAAATACATTTTGACTAAAAACTTTCTTATTTCTGAATCTTTTTCCCAATTTCTTACTGTATCTAAACTTGTTGATCGCAGACTGAATTCAGTCCCATATTAAGAGCTAATCAAATTCATGTTGACCTGAGTTAATAAAGAGAGCATTTCCAACACAGCTGCCATTGCCTCTCTGGTTTTCAAGAAAGATTTATGAAACAGTTTAGAAGTGACAGTGTGAATTACATTTTTTTATTCTTTGTGTTTTATTTTTTTCAGTATTCAGCAGAGATATTAGTTAGCTATTATTAATGAGGTGCAACTTCTTCCTTTGGATTGAGTTTAAGCTGCTGTGAGAAAAAGATCATACCAATAGAGTTTAATAGAGAAAGAGACCCGATGTCTTGGCCAGTTATTCTTTCTGGTTTAAGAAAAGTTCAGACATTTATAAGAATAAAAGCTGTGTGCAAACAGATATTGCAGTAAGTAGCAGTATCTATTTTTTGCAGATTTTTTGTACTAGAAGGCTTATTCAAATCCAACCACTTGAGGCTTCCCATATCTTCAAAAGGTGAGAAATCACAAGATGCAGACTAAAGAAAGTGTCACAAATACTTGACTTTAAAATTTATCAGGCCTGGGAGAAGTTAAGGTTTTCCAGAAGGTGGAGATACCAGGACATAAAAATGTGTTTTCCTCTTTGGTTGCATCAGTTCTAATAATCACACACAAATTGTTGCACGACTTGTAGAGAAAGATGGTTTTCATTTGTCTTAGATTAAGTTTTGGTAGTCACTGTACTGCTTATGCTCTTGTGTGTTTGGTTGATTGCTCTCTGCTCCTAGTGTACTGTGCACTGAGAGTCCTGATGTTTGATGAACCTTTGTCAGTTTTGGGGTGGACTGAGAGAGAGATTTTGAGGTCTTTTCTGCTTTCTAGTTATAGTCTTATTACATAAGCTTCAAATACTGCAATGAAAATGGAAATAAACAAATGAAAAAATATACTGCTTGATTTAGAAAGAACTCATTACTTGTATGTGCAGTGGCAAAACCTGAGGATCTCTAGGCTAAGATCCTCATGTGTTATGCACAAAAATGTATCTGGTGTGCCTAGTGTGTATGCTTGTATCTTCTGTGAAAGACTGTTGTCTTGACTAGATACCACAGTTTCAGAATAGTGTTTCTTTATCTGGTAAAAATAACTTAAAGTTCTATTTAAAGGCATATAGTAGGTTCATCTCAGGCTTTGTGGATGTGCATGAAGAGTGGGAAGGTGCTTAGACATGCCATGAATGTATGATACCACCTCTTCATTACACTTCAGTGGGGACTAGTGATGAATAATTTCTGATCTGGATGATGTCATTGCTATTAACTTTGGTTATTGCCTATGTGGTTTTTAAGCCCCACTGAGAACAAGTTAAATCCCATGAAATTCTAGCATTTTACGAATCAGAAGAAATGAGAAAGCTACTTCAGTTAATTGCAGTGTGCAACATGTAGCAAGCAGGGTATCTATTTAAAAGTGTACCGCCCTGTCCAGCTGAACATCTCTGTGTCTTATTAAAGACTGCAAGATGCATTTTTACCCTTGACATCTATTATCAGGAAGGATCTCTGCTTCCTTTATTTCAGTTATAACTGCACCAAACAGGATTGCTTTCAAGAGATAAAATCATATTTCCAGGGCCACTGAATATGTTCAGTTTTGAGTTTTTTGCAGAAGTCTATTTTTGCATCTTCAGTGCAAGAAAAAAAGGAAACCAAATCTAAACCAGTAAAACAATAGGTGTGTCCTGACCCGGTATCTACAGAAACTGCTGCCTGCAAAGGAGTTTTGGGGGAAGCCTTGTTCTGCCATTCAGCATTTCTGGCAAAACCTGGAGGCCTTAGACTTGCTGTATTCCAAATCAGAATAGTTTTGGCCTCTGGACAATGCAGAAATTGTCTGTCCTTGTTAATTAAGCTCTTTTGGACAGCAAGTAAAACAACCCATGCTGATTTCTGTAATATCAGCTGCCTTTCATCAGGAAAGCAAAGACAGAGAGACAGCAAGGAAAGAAGGAGTAAGGGCAGAAATAGTTAAGGTTGTGTTGCCAAACTGACAATTTCCACCACCCCACCATCGAGTGATTCTTGGGATGGTGCCTGAGCAGCAGGTGTGAGGAGGAGGAGGGCTGTCTGACAGGTTGAGCTTGGTTAGGATGTCTACGGGGTGGGGGGTGTCAGGGAACAGAATACGCCAGAGGAAGATTTAACACCCCTGTCTACAGAACTGGATTGAGCTGCCTCCAGCACTGCCCCTCAAAAAGCCCAGGCATGTCCTCATCTCTTCCAGCTTGCCAGTTGCCCACAAAGCATACTGTCCTGGTTTTTGCTGGGACAGAGTTAATTTTCCTCTTAGTAGTTAGAACAGCTGTGTTTTAGAGGGAGAGCAGGCTGTGCTTGGCTGCAAACTAAAAGGGTGAAGACAAGACACCACACGTCCTCAACCCCAGACCAATGGTTACTGCATAAAGAAGCCATAGGCATGTGAGTTCCTAGGAAATATGTGTAAGAAGCTAGGAGGGTCTGGGGTCTTGTAGTGCTGGGATGAAATTTAACAAGTCCAAATGCTGTATTCTGTACCTGGGATGGAGTAATGATGGGAACTAGTCTAAACTGGGAGAGGAGTTGCTGGACAGCTGCCCTATAGAAGGGATCTGAGGGTGCTGACTGACATTACGCTCAATATGAGTCAGCAGTGTGCCCTAGCAGCCAAGGGTGCATCAATCATAGCATAACCAGCTGGTCAAGAGAGGTGCTTATCCTGCTGAATTCAGCCTTGGTGCAGCCTCACCTGGAGTGCTGTGTGCAGTTCTGGGCCTCACAATCTAAGAAGGATGTGAATGTCCTTGAATGCATCCAGAGGAAAGCAGCACAGCTGGTGCAAGGGCTGGAAAGCATGTTCTGTGAACAGTGGCTGAGGGCTTTGGGCTTGTCTAGTTGGGAGAAAAGGAGTCTGAGGGGCGACCTCATTGCTCTTTACAACTTCCTGAAGAAGCGATGTGGAGAGGGAGACGCTGATCTCTTCTCCTGGGTATCCAGTGTTGAGGACACATGGGAATGGTTCAAAGCTGCACCAGGGAAGGTTTAGGCTGGACATTAGGAAGCATTTATTTACCAAGAGGGTGGTCAAACACTGGAACTGGCCTCCTAGAGAGATGCTTGGTGCCCCAAGCCTGTCAGTGTTTAAGAGGCATTTGGACAATGCCTTTAATAATTTACTTTAGCTTTTGGTCATCCCTGAAGTGGTCAGGTAATTGGACTAGATGATTGTTGTAGATCCCTTCCAACTGAAATAAGCTATTCTATTTTATTCTAGTGTAGTCTAGTCTATCTGACATATCCCAGTCAAAGGGACAAGAACCATGTCTCTCAGTAGCTGAAAGAGTTCTAGCCTTAGCTATTATTTATGTGACCGATCTGTTATTGTTAGTCATAGTCAAGTGTTTTGGCACTCTACCAAGGCTGAGGGTATGTGTGCACATGTAATCGTGAATTGGTAGGCGTCTTCTTTTCTTTCACCAGTGTCAGTGTATCTATTTATGCAACTGAAACATGCATGTAGCTGTACTGGGTTTAATTTAATTATAGTAGTGAAATTAAAGAAAATACGCAGCAAAACCAGCAATAATCTTAAAAGATCCATTTTGTTTCACTTTTTTGGTTACTCAGATGTGGAACTTATCATTGACACAAAGCTATGGAGCACCACTTTAATGGCCCTAAGCTCACTCCAGGGACTTAGTATATCTGTCACAAGGCCTAATGCTGTACTGTACAGTCATAATGTTTTGGGTACTGGCAACAAGAAAGCTATATTATGGGTCTGTGCCTAGGCCAGTGTCTCTAGGTCTCTGCTTATTAACCTGGTTGCAATGGCATGTTAATGATGCTGTACTGCTTCCAATGCTGGAGCTGGCTTGGTAGCTGTGGGATCTCACCAGTGCCCTGGACTGTGTTGGACAGATATGGCAGATTCAGCAACGTGACTGGTGCCAGGAAGAGCAAACTGCGGGGGGGTGCAGTCACACCCTCTGTATTATCTATGCCTTGCTCAACCTTTGCTGAGTGAATAACTACTGGTGAAAAGTGAATGGAAATCATGTCTGTCTGAACCTGAAGTGGATCCATCCAGTTTAGATCTGGGATTCAGTGTGATTGTAATGAAGGACCCAGCTACAACATTTAACTTATGTCTGTGCTACCATCTGAGAGTATTCATAGGTTATAAGTAGTGTCTTGTCCATTTCTTATCAAAATAATTTAATTTTCAAATTTAGGAGAAAAAATAACACCTAGAACTGGTATGGGTGTGATGGTAAAGACTGCCCACAGCAGAGCGGACAAACTGTGGAAACAATAGGGTTTCAGAGTCAGGAGTTAAGCCAAGACAACCTCCCAATCCAACTGTTTTTGTTCTTCTGTTACCAGCATAACATGATACCCAGTATGTTCTTTTTCTTATTTGTATCTGGTTCTTCTGCCTCCCACTCACAAGCTGCATTTCTTAAAAATAGAAACAGGATTCTCAGCCCAAGTTTAGTGACATTTCAGAGCGAATGAATGGAGTTCATTGGGCCAAACAGTTCTTGCTGTGACTGTTAGTATAGATTTAGGCAATGATTAACCATCCTTCTTTTCATTCTGTTTTTTTCAGATACTAGAGGAGGCATTATGGAGAACAGCAACTTCAGGTAAGGCCTGAGGGAAGAGGTAGCTGAGTTTTGTAGCTGTTTGTATTTGCTCACAATTCAATTCAGATTATATTTTTAAAGATCTATAAGGAGAAAGTAAGATGCCCCAGTACAATCCTGTGTCCATGGATTCACTGAGATTAAAAACTTGGATGCTCAGAATGTCTATGGGTACATAACTATCTGAGGACTGGAAGTTCAGCCCAGTCCATTAAAACAGGGACGCTGGGCAAGCTTTCATAAAAAGTTTTACATGAAGTTGCTTCGCAATTTCAATTGTAAAACTCTAGTATTAGGGCAGTGACAGCTGGAGGGATTTGCAGCCTTGGATAGCAGAGGAGTCAGGTGAGCTTGCCTGGTGGAGTGTTGTAGGACTGCATGGGATGCAGGCCATAGCTGAGGGTCACCCTAGAAAAACAACTCTGCTGGCAGCAGACTCCAACTAGGGTATCTCAGAAACTGCCTGAAGACTGGAAGAAGAGCTCTGGGATCTTCTGTTGCTCCTCTCTGTGTTAGAGAGGTGCTTAGCCACTAGGCTGCCACCGTTAGCTGTTCAGTAGAAACACTGTGTTAGCTCAGTCTGCCTCCCAGGAAAAGGGAATGAAGATTAGTGGTCTGAACTGGGCAGTGGTGCCCAGGCTCACCAAGCCAAAGTCCTTGGAAGTCACAATGTGAATAAAGCCTCAAACAGATTCTGATTATCCACTTCAGTTATGTTTTCCAATCCCTTGGGTGACTTCAACTCTGAGATTATCTCATATCTCAAAAATAGATCAAGCAACAGGTACATTTTAAGAACTCCAGTTATGTAATCATCAAGTATGACAGTAGGTATAGTTCATTTGTGAAGAGTAAGTGTCATTATTATGAAAGCAGAAAAACAAGCTCTGACTAAAAAGAGGGCCAGGCAACTGACATTTTTGTGTCTCTTCAACTAGCTAAAATATCGCTGCCAATTTTATTTTGTTTGGAGAACATATATATTTAATGAATAACTTTGCTTTCCTAGCCAGAATACTGGCAAAGTGTGATTATATACTATCCCAAAAATAAATGTACAAAATAGCTGTGAGCTATATTGACTGTCGCTTTTTATTACTGAAAAGCTGACTGCTCTGTTCATGTATTTTGTCAATGACATCACCCTTATTCACACTTTTATGAAGATATTGACACAGATTATTTTCTTTACACAGTCTTGTACTTTCCACAGATAAAACTGTCGTAGTTTGTAGTTTGGCTAGACTTCAGCCAGGTATTTCTCACAAGCAATGTCTTGTGGTGATAATAAGTAACTGTGCAGTGACTGGGGATGAAAAGGCGTGAGCTGGCAGAGAATGCTGCCTTCCATACTGTCAGACCAGCCTCTATTTCTCTGCTGAAGGTGGCCGCAGACCTACTTATCCAATGCGTTAAGCTTTTAATTTGAACCTTTCAAATAAGTAAACTGAGGGTTATTTCTCATATCTGACAGTATCATCTCAGGTATGGCAACGATCCATTTTGCAGCATTATATTACTGGATTAGTACTGGTATATAAAACCTTGAAACTCCTCACTCTTTAATATACCAGGTTTGTGATTGCTTCTGTGGAAACAAATCCAACTCATTTTAAGAGTTGCCATTGGATAAGAAGTGTGGAAAGAAGAAGGTAATTTTTAAAACTCAGGAAAAACAGATGTCCTAAACTTTTCTTCACTGACCCTGTGTCTCAATCTTGCTGCTTGGTTTGTTCACACAGCTGGAAAACTTCTGAATAAAAATTAACTGAAAGTGCTTAGCAAAGTGTGTCCAACAAGCATTATACTGTAGGTCTGCTATGCACAATGTACAGCCCAGAAACAGAACTCCCTCTCTTTCTCGTTCTTTCTGAATAGCAGATTTTACATCACTGGAATGATCCTCTAAAAACTAAAACCACTAAACAAAAAACTCACTGGTCTGACAACTTCAAAAAATGAATGGGACCAGAGCTGAAAATTTCTGAAATATCTTTAGAAGTAACTGAAACATATGAAATTAGAAGAATAATTGTCCTATGCAATTCACAAGCACGTCAGATTTTTTTCTTTAAGAATACTTATCCAGTCCTCCTAACTTCAGAGGCTTAAATTTGTGAATTGTAGGGCTTTCCCCACAGTTACGTGCAAATCAGGAGTAAAATGTGACAAATTGTGGCCTCAGAGAATAGTTCCTTGGCTCATGCAGATACCTGTAGTTCCATCAACTCTTCCAATTGAATCTAAATTTGTTAAGCCTGCCTTGTCTTAGCCACTTCCTCAACGCTCACAGTGCTTGTTATAGATTAACAGCCCCTTTTGCAAGAGCTGGGCTTGGAGCTTCAAGGCTGCTGCTGAGCTACTGTAACATTTGCATCTCAACTTCTCTTGGTAGCAGTAATTCTCTCAGTAATATTAACTGATTAAAATCCTCTAAATATTTTACTTTTTCCCTAGCTGTGTCTTCTTCCTTTATGTTTAGTGTAAAGTTAATATGAAGCTGTGAATGAAATTTTCTCATGTGTTTCTCACTGCTTATAACTAATACTTTGAGTCATTCTAGAAAAAAGGTTATGTCACCTTGTTTCCTGGCATTTCTGATTCTCCACTTAAAACCTATTGTGACTGGGAGACATCATCCTGGATCTTTTTTTTTTTTTTTTTCTTTTCCTATTGAGTCCTATAACACTCACTGCAAGTCCCTCCAAGGCTCACTTTCTGATGCCCTTAGTTGCTTAATGATAATACATGGATTGGGACAATCTTCTGTTCATTTCAGGCTGGGAGCTGGGTCATGTTCTGCATTTAAATTCTTTATTGCAATCCATCTCTTCTGAGTTGCCTTTGAGGCTGAGCAGTAGTGTAACTTGGAAACCGAGCTGCTCTCACAATAATATGTTTGTTCAGCTGGAAACAGACAGTTCAAATCAAAGTCTTACACAGTTCAAGACTTGAGCATATATCACAGAGTCATAGAATCATAGAAAGGTTTGGGCTGCAAGGGACCTTAAAGATCATCTAGCTCCAACCCCCCTGCCATGAGCAGGGACACCTTTCTCTAGACCAGGTTGCTCAAAGACTCATCCAACCTGGCCTTGAACACTTCCAGGGAGGGGGCATCCACAACTTCTCTGGGTAACCTGTTCCAGTGTCTGACCACCCTCACAGTGAAAAATTTCTTCCTAATATCTAATGTAAACCTCCCTTCTTTCAGCTTAAAGCCATTTCCCCTTGTCCTGTCATTAAATGCCCTTATGAAAAGTCCCTCCCCAGCTTTCTTGTAGGCCCTTCAGGTACTGGAAAGCTGCTACAAGATCTCCCCAGAGCCGTCTCTTCTCCAGGCTGAACAGCCCCAACTCTCTCAGCCTGTCCTCATAGGAGAGGTGCTCCAGCCCTCGGATCATTCTCGTGGCCTCCTCTGGATTTGTTCCAACTGGTCGATGTCTCTCTTTTGTTGGGGGCTCCAGAACTGGACACAGTACTCCAGGTGGGGCCTTACAAGAGCAGAGTAGAGGGGGAAAATCACCTCCCTCGACCTGCTGGCCACACTTCTCTTGATGCAGCCCAGGATACGGTTGGCCTTCTGGGCTGCAAGTGCACATTGCCGGCTCATGTTGAACTTCTCATCTACTACCCCTCCCAAGTCCTTCTCTTCAGAGCTGGTCTCAAGCCCCTCATTGCCCAGCCTGTATTTGTACTTGGGGTTGCCAATATATATACCATATAACGGTATATTTCCAGACAGAGTTTCTGTTGGCAGCTATATGAATATGCTAGTGATAATATTTTTATGTGCTTCAGTTAGGCTCTGGATTTGCCTTTCTCTGCTGCAACCTGAAATGCCTGTTTGATACTAGTTTTAGTTTATTTTGTGAAAACCTACTTGGTTTAGACTACATCCTGAGGGTAAAACTTTGCTATTACAACAGTGCATATCTGAATTAAGACATTGAAAGGCCATTGGTTTTTCTTAATTCAAGAAAGATTTTACTAAAGCAGAATGAATAATTTATAAGAGGAGATACGTTAAATTTATTTTTTTGTGTGTTGTATTAATCTATGAACAGCCTGCAAATTCAGTTGGATTTATTAATTATTTAAAATTGTTTTCAGAACAAAGGCTTTAGGAAACTGGGGAAAAACACAGACAGGCCTTGCCCGGTTACATGAAAAGAATAAGTAAACCGTTTTGCTTAGATCACATCATTGCATCTGTTTTCTCATTGGTATGTGTAATTCCTGTTGCAGTTTCCTAAGAAAAGTCTGTGCATGAGTGGACTTACAGGTATCTGTAGTAGCACTTATAAAAAATACGTAGCAAGTAAGATTAATTTCTCAAATGTTCACCTCTAAATAATTTTGTATTAATTTTTTGGTTTTGCAACATGACAAGTACTATTAGTTTTGAATTTTTACAAGGACATACTAGGAAAAGAAACAGATCAAAAAAGGATTTGAAATTCTTAACTTTCTGATAAAGTATGTTGGTTTTGGTAGCCTAAACCAGAATTGATAGAGGATGTCCAAGATTCCTAGTGAAATGCCTACAGCTTTATTGTTTCCCTTGGGTTTTGCACTGCTATTTAGTCTAATTATTTCTCATTCAATCTCATTAAGTACCAATAAGAGAGAAATGCCAATGAGACTATATGCATCTCTCATTAACTAGTAATTCTAACACTCTTCTTGAGTCTTTAAGCAGCAGAGGAGTGAAAGGAAGTGTAGTGGCTTGCTAGAGTTCCAATTATTACTTTGGTAGCTGTCAAATTCATGCCCCAGTTACAAATTAAGTTATTAGAGTTATAAAAGGAAGTGTTTTTAAATAAACTAAACAAATTGCAATTTAATTATATTTACTGAGAGGATTAGAATTAGTTTTGATGAAGACAGGTGCCCTATTCACAACTCCAATGTTTAAGAAAAAGATGAAGTGCTGACAAGATGTGATCCCACGTCATATCACTTTCTGTAGAACTTTACAGCTTAATTCCCCAGGGCTGGGATGCACAAAGCATTCTTTTCCCGGGTTCTTGAGTGCTCTCAGGGTACATAAAGGATTTCAAGAATTGAAAGCAGACATTGGAAAGGAAGAAAAGGGAGCATAACAGTATAACTCTCTGTTTAGGATAAGGTCCCTTCCCTGCATTAGAGCCTTCTTATTTCATTTGTGTGGGATAGATATTGGCTAACTGATATAAGTAATTCTTTGAGGTCCATAACTGTTCCTCCCACATAGTTTAGTGCTCTAATCAAACTCCAGAGTTATGGTTGTTCTTGCTGTTCTTCTGTGTGGCCAATCTCTGTTTCTTGCCTTCATGGTCACAAAACTCTGAGTGTCTAGAGTGAGGGAGCCCCAGAGCAGCCGATATCCCAGTGGCTAGGGAAATCTGAGAAACAGCAGATGTTGATGTGGCTGTTTTAATGTTGTCAACGTTTCCAAGTTTAAATGTGCTCAAAATTCCACAAGATTAGTCCTGCAGGAGTTTAACAAAGCAATTGAGCTTCTCTACCTTTTCTTTTATTCCTTTCAAAATGGCCCAGATGAGGTTTTCTTAATTTCTTCATTCGGTATTTATATCAAGTAGAAAATTTTATTATCACATTGTCAAATCTTATTATTCAGAAGCATGAAAGAAATAAGAGAAATCTATTGCATTTATGTGCAAAAAAGCCAGAGTATATGGAAAAATTTGAACTGTTAGGGGCTCTGGGTGCCCCTAACAGGAAGAGTCATTAATCTAGAATGGACTAGTGACCTTGCTTTTGCTAGTAAAATTTTTTTAAAGTAGTGACAGTTTACTTTCAGTTACAGGTGTAGCACCTATCATGGGCTTATTGCAAAGAATAAGGTTACTGTAGAGGTTCATTTTGTCTGGGACGATGAGCTGTAAGCCTTTTGGGAGCTGCCTGAACAATATCTAGCCCTTCTAGATTTTTTGAAGGGGTTTGTAAAAAGCATTCTCTGGTTTGATGCAAAAGTTTGGACCCCTGGGCTGAGTATATCAGTGATATAGCTAATCATGTATAGAAAACTTGTATTGACTAAAATACCTGTGGTGGATCTGGAAGTGTGGTAGAGCAATTTTGAGTAATGGAAACTAACCTGATCATCAGGAAGTTCATAGGTGAACACAGTGACTGAGCTCAGGAAATAGTTCTTTAGAAAACTGAGAACAAGGACAAATATGTTTCTAAATTAAACTTTAAATAATAATTATATTAAAATAATAATGATAATAATAATAGTAATAAAATATACCAGAGTGATACACACTGCAATTGTTCACCACCCGCCAAACAAGCCCAGCCTTTTCCCAGATAATGATCCTGGAGGAGCGACAATCCTGAGCTGAAACTGCAGGGTGTTTGGAACTAGATGATTTTGAGGTCCCTTTCAACCCATACTATTCTATGTTTCTATGATTCTAAGAGCAAAAACCTGAGTGAAAGTGAGAGAGCAAAAGAGGAAGGGACCCTCATTAATATACTGAACATGATGTGATATGATATGGAATATTTCATTGGCATATTCAAATGCCAATTTAGATTATTAACTGAAATATTCCTAACCCCGCTTAGATCTTGCACTTGTAGACTAACAAAACACGAAGTCTTTCACTTCCAGTGACAAAATTGAAAACATTGGTAGGTTCAAAACACAGCACTATTCTAGTAACTAAAAAGAAGCCTAGCTCTGTCACAGATAAAAATCAGGACAGCACCAGAGAAGATGCTATGAACTTGTTTATTTGCAACTCTTACAATGCTCTTGCTCAGCTGATGCTTTGGAAAGCCAGAAATATTCTGAAGTACTTCACCGAGCTGTAACTGTTTTTGAAGTTGAGGATCAGGTACTGAAGAGAAAGAGAGAGGTTTTGGCTTCTGAATTGTGGAGAACATCCAAATATCCAACAAACTAAGTCTCTATTTTGTAAACATTAGGGAAAAGTTGTGACAAGGAAAGGAAAGCCATGTGCTCTGTTGCTCCTCTTGTCTCCAGGAACCTCAGTGCTTTTGCTTGAAATACCCATCTACCTTGCTGTCTGCATCTCATTAAATAGCTTAGGCTCAGTGATATATATTCATGGAGTGTGGATGCTTGTTAAGTGTCATGAAAGCTAGTAGTAGCAACTCTAATCATAATTCAGTGCACAAATTCAACCCTAAATATTGTTGTCGCGGAGCTGTCATTACACTTCTCAGCAGCACGTTTTTTATATGCTCATGAGACAACTATCTATAGCAGGCTGGTAATTGACTTGGGCATTTTTAAAATGAGAAACCAAACTATGTGAAATCTCTCCAGTGGTTCCAGCTAGAAAAAGATATCTCTAGCAGCATAAATGTTTCATTTTCCTACATGTCTTTTCTCAAGAACAGAAATGTGGAAAAACCTGTTTGGAAAAGGAATGCAATCATAGTGTAGATGTCGTGCCATGGACTTAGAGTTGTACATCAGTGGTAATTCCTTTTAAATCATACTGGAACACTTCTGGAGCTCTAACCTTGCACCTTTACACAGAAAAGCATAATGGTGCCAACCATAATGTAGAGTCCCATCTTCCCCATTAGACTTGCAACATGTTTCATTAAATAAAACAAAACAAAAACCCTAAGAAAAACCCCACACAAATTCAGTTGTGAAACATGTTTTCTTCTAATGTAATTCAATGTTACAGGTTTGCTTTCTCCATGAAGATGATCTTTTGATCTCTTCAACTAGACTCTTGCCTTTCAATTGAGACATATTAAATCATTACTTTAGTTAATAAAAAGAATCTGAACTTTCAGAGTCCCCCAGGCATTTTCCCTTTTATAGCCTAGAAGAGATGTCAGATTTTAAAAGGAACTTAAAGAGTTTGACATGTCATTCCTAGTAAATTGCTGGAACAATAAATCAAGGAGATTTATTTTTACATAAGTAATGGAGATACAGTAAGCAACTTTTCTTGTTTTAGAAATCTTTATATAGCATAGACATTTTCTTACTCAATTTGTAGTGATGGAGTGGAAGATGAATGAAATAATATTGGATAAATGACTCTGATGCTATCTGACTAGTACTACCATTACCTCTCCTGGAGCTGTCAGAAATATTCCATTATATAAGACAGATTGTGCTCTAGTTACTGCCTAGAAGACTGCAATATAATCATTATGCTGGCTAAAACTAACCTTTAGCTTCTGATAGAGGAAACCACTATTTCAAGACACTTAGTTAAAATATGTTATTTCTGGCAATTTTTATTTTTATAGTGAAATGTAACACTGTTCAAAAAATAAATTTGAAACCTCCATGATGAGAATATATCTTCATCTTAACAATGTTCAAAAAGTAATTTGAAATTATAATACCTCTCTGATGTATGGATTGAAACCAGTACAACCTTTAGGTAGATGGGGCTGTTCATTAACTTTGCCTGCAGTATTTGTGTGCAGGGGAGTTTAAACTTCAAGTTCAACTCTGCTTTTGGAAGGAGGAATGCACTCACTTGTCCACGTGTTTTTCTCTACTTGACTGTGAATACCATTATACTCACATGATCAGCTGGTGAGATTACCAATATATTGTTCTAGACAAGGCCACACACTTTCTAGACGATGTGCCTTGCATGATTATGTAGTAGCCATTAGCAACATGCTGTTAGTTTTTGTTTAATAAAGCAATATTTTGCAGTGGATAATGTTTACCTGTTAAAAGGTAAGTCTAGGTAGTATATGATGGGCTGAAGTGAACACAGAGTTTCCTTTGGCTGCATTTTGACTTGTGTATTGGTATTTAAATCACAGCTGCCCAGGAAATTACAAAAATACTTTGATAAGATATTTGTAAATTAATTCATTGGGTGACAGAGCACTGGAACAGGCTACCCAGGGAGGTTGTGGAGTCTCCTTCTCTGGACACATCCAAGACCCGCCTAGACACCTTCCTGTGTGATCTCATGTAGGTGTTCCTGCTCCGGCAGGGGGATTGGACTAGATGATCTTTCGAGGTCCCTTCTAATCCCTGACATTCTGTGATTCTGTGATTCCCAATAAAAATATTTGTGTCTCTAAAATGATTTGTGAGACTAGTTATTATTCATTAAATGTTTTGGTAGGATTCTGTGATTCTGTGATTTTTTTAAAAATGTGAATTCAGGTAAAACAGGCCTTTGAATAATACCCTATCACATGTTTACACAGAGATACCACTGACCTGACTGTACATTTGACTCAGTGACTCAAGGAGACATAACACCAAACTGATTGAAAGCCCTGTAACAAAGAATTTGTGATGCTGGAGGACCAGACTTACCCTCTTCCCATCCTAGACCCAGTCAAAGTATCAGTATTGTACAGCGTAGCAGTTACTAATAAAGCTGAATTTGATGCTGAGAAAGAGGTATTTATGGAAACCACTCTGTGCAGCACTTGGGTCCATAGTAATATAAACACTCACAGATGGGATGAACAAAGGTTACTGCAGAGATACCCCTGCCACCATGCCAATGAGCACAATGCCGTCTCATTGCACTGTCCCTGTCTCTAATGAGAAGAAAGGAGCTGTTGTGGCATAGGATTCTAAGCACAATAATAATGATTTTCAGTTTGTTGGGGTTTTTTTGGGTTTTTTAAAATCCTTGGTAGCTCATAGTGTGCAATTACTTCCTTTGTACAGCTGAACTGCAAAAATTCTTCTGTTCCTATAGGCAAATCACAGCAATGATCAAAGTACCACTAATATCTCTTCTGATGTTAATAGTGTGCCTCAGTAGTCCTTTTTCAGTGGTCATTTATTTCATTCAGAGTGTAGATGATAGAAGTCATGCACCCTGGAGAAACCAGTATGGTGAAAATTATGTATAGTGATATGATATACAAATTGCTGAACATCTGAAATGATACTACAGCATCACAACATCCTTTTTTTTTGGTACCACAAACCTTGATGCTTTAACTCAAGCTACTTGATACAGACATTTGAACTCATTGTGAATAACAGCCATTGATTCTTCAGTCCATTCTTCTGATCATCTGCAGTTAATGAACTATCTTGATTTTTGATGGAATGTTTCATGTTATTTGTACTTTTTTCATTAAGTTCAGCAAGGTTTTTAGCACTTGTGTCGTCTAAGGAAAACAATTGTAGTGCATAAATTGTATGTAGTAGTGCTGCTTATTTTTCAACAGAAGACTAACACTCTTCAACCTGCAGCCTAATCAGGAGAAAACAGGAAATCATTAATATTGCAGTTTCAGGGTTCTCTCTTTGTTATACTGATTTCTGCAGCTTATGAGACTTGTAGTTTTATGGAATGGTACTAATTGCCCAAGTACTCATAAATCACAAATAATGACCCTACAGAAACGGAGGCTGGAAGCTGTCTCTTTCATATATGAGCCAAGAGATTTATAGCTGGCCCCTGTCCAGCTGGAGAACAGAACACACGAGTGAGGCAGAAGTGACTGCAGGCTTTTAAGCCATCGGCACATTCAACTTATGCATCATTAGAGAGGAATTCCTTCACCAGTGGTTTAAGAGTGATTATTATAGTTTGTTTATAGTTTGTTTTTATTTGCATACCTGACTGGAGACAGCAGTATGTTGGTTATTATCTGAATAAATAACCATTTAAATAGTATGGTTTTGCTACTTTTTTCTGGTCACGTTTGAGAATGCAATGTAAATGGCTTTTCCTTCAGTAAATAATTAATAAATAATACATGGTAGTGAAAACATTTTAAATGGATGAGAGAGAATGAAAACCTGTAGTGGAAAATGTATGGCCTGTTCCAGAGACCCAGGGTTCAGTACATAAGAGAAAAGCAGACAGAAACATGTGCCCCAGGCCTCACACATAGAAGAAGAAATGATCTGCAGTAAAACAGTCTGCAATTCATTTTGGATTATAGCTTGATTTTTCTTCTCAGAGTTATATTTAGAGGAAGGGCAATTTACATATCCAAGAAGCTGAATCTGAAGCTGTAGAAGGATGAAACAGAGGAAATATTCCAGCTTCTTTGTGGTACCATGCAAGAGCAAGTTATTTTTTAAATCATATTTCAGAAAGGTGTTAAACAAAACCAAAGCTTAACACTTTGACCAACATGACAGAAGACCACTGAATCATAGAAATCAGCGGAGCACAAGAAGTCAGTTAGTCCAGATCCATGTCCTAAGTTAGGATCATCTGTACCTGGGTTATTTATGACAAATGTCCATTTAATGTATTCTTAAAGACCCTGAGTGATGCAGACTCCACAGCTTTCCAGGACATTCTACTCCAGAGCTTTCATTGTCATTGAGAACTGCTGCAAATTAAACTCTGTATTTCTAATCCTATATAACATAGAGACAAACATTATATTATCTTACTACTCTGGAGCATCTCTTTACATATTTTGTGATTGTTAGCACATCTTCCCTCAGTCATCTGTAGAATTAAACAGTCTTGAATCCCGAAACCTCTCTTTGCAGTCTTGCAATAACCAGGTGTTATAATCAAGACAAATGACTAGTAGTGAGTGATTGGTCCTCAAGCAGATGCAATGTAATGGGGCTCTTTTTTAAGCTTTGGACAAGGTGGGGGTGCTTCTGGCCCCCCATGGTGTCAAAAAGATGAGAAAAAGCCCAGAGATGAAGAGAAGAGGTTAAAAGGCAAGGAAATTAAGTCTTTGGTTTAGTGCTGGTTTCCCCTTTCTATTTGGCTTGCAGGGTAAACAGCTTCAGCCTCCTTAACTGGTGTTTGTTGTTAGTCCTGTGTTTTCTCAGAATAGTTGTGGTCTGTTTCATGCCTGAAGAAACCAGTGTGCGCTCCATGGAGTTGTAAACTAAATAGCAAGAGAAGTTAAATAAATGGGCAAAAGAATGGAAGAGTAAGCAATCTGAAGTTCCAACTCCATGAAGCCGGGAGAGTAATTCAGGGGTTTACCACACTGTGCTTATCCTCTTCTGATGTACTTCAGGCATTGTCCTTTAGGTACTGACCCCTGTGAATGACAGGGCTGTGGTGTGTGTAGACCTTCGGAGTACATTTCATATCAAGGTAACTACGCAAATTTAATTGCCCCTTCACTAGTCAGAACCTGGTGGACTACAGTCGTGACCCTGGCTTTGTCTTGTTTCTGTATTGCATTTCACTCAGTTGAATTAACTTGGAGATGTCTGCAAAGTTGAGGGAAAAATTAAAGTTTTGGCATAGTGTAGATGGCTTTTCTTTTGGCTGAATGAACCACTTGTCCATGTCTTAGCAGAGTTAGGCTTAATTAAGAAATAATTTGGCCTTTGACCTATTTCTCAGAAGGTACTTTTTAATATATTCCTTCCTTATTTCCCCTTTGAGTAGTTCTGAGTCTAAATGTTTATTCATAACAGATGAAGATATCCTAATACATATACTTAGCAGTTCCTTCTACTGTCTATTTTTAAGATTGATTATCAGTAGCTTATAACAAAGTTACTTGGAATAAGTGATCCATCAATCTCACTGTAACAGAATTATCTCTACGAATCTAACAATACACCTCTGAAAGACTCAGTTATGTGATTTGACTGGGGAGTTAATATGGATGCTTTCTTTTACTTTATATAAAAGAGGGATTTCTGCTTCCTGGTGCTTTGCCTTGAGCTCTCACATTCTACTCATGAAAGAAGCCATGGATTAACTGTCTACAGGAGTTGAGGGGTAGTGGTACCTCCTACTCCTGTCCCAAGGGCAGTCTAAGGGATGGAGAGCTGCCGTTCTATGGTGTGCAGCTTTATAAGCATTTTAAAGACTTTGCTTTGAAATTCTGAGATTCCTGATTTTGAGACATTTACTTCAGGGCTCACTTGAAATCACAGAATGGTGGGGGATAGAAGAGACCTCTGGAGATCATCTAGTCTAACCCCCTGCCAAAGCAGGTTCACCTAGAGTAAATTGCACAGGATTGCCTCCAGCAGCATTTTGAGTATCTCCAGAGACGGAGGCTCCACCACCTCTCTGGGCAGCCTGTTCCAGTGCTCTGTCACCCTCACAGTAAAGAAGATCTTCCTCATGTTTAAGTGGAACCTCCTGTGTTCCAGCTTGTGACCATTGCCCCTTGTGCTATTGCTGGCCACCACTGAAAAGAGTCTGGCCCCATCCTCTTGACACCCACCCTTTAGATATTTATAAACATTGATAAGGTCCCCTCTCAGTCTTCTCTTCTATAGGCTAAACAGACCCAGTTCTCTCAGCCAAATCAGTTCTTGGTCTCCTTGAAAATTTGCCAACCTTCAACTTCTGCTTGTCTGAGGTTCAGATACCTATAAAATGTTTTAAAACAGTCATTTCAGCAGTTTTCAGGCTTGTAATGGCTCTCCTATAGATACATTTTTAGTGAGTGTTATAACAGATATTAAAATAATAGTAGGTCCTTTATAGAAATTCTGATTAGCTCTCATCTTAAGAGGATATCCAATGAACTGAAAAGTTTATACTCTTTTGAATGAACTTTTTTTCCATTTTATCACATCCTTTAAATTCCTTTTTAACAGAAATCAAAGGAGTTATAAGCATGCTTTCTTGCATTTCAGGGAGTAAAAGTCCATACTTAGATTTCTTTTTTAAGTCTTCTGGCAGTTTTCCTCTCCAATCCATGTCTAACAACATCAAAAGGACAGAGTAACTTGCATCTCTGACAATTCAACAATCTACACTCTACTTACCATGTATGAGGCTGACTCAGACTCATCAAGAATCACATTTATAGCCTTTGCAACCAACATCAATGAATTAAATTGGCTAGAACAAATAAGGTGACAAAGGGTAATGGTGAGCAGCAGAAGAAATGAAAATCCTACAGTTTAAGGACTGACAAAGTCTTTGCTGACAATCAGTTACAGTAATTGTGTTTTCAAAGGGATATTTTATAATTTCAGGCTTTTTAATAGCAGGCTCAATTTTACTAACTTTTAGAAAGGATAACTGGGCATGATGACCTTTTATTTTGTATTGTACTTCCAGGATTGATCAAGATCTGAGAAAGAGTGCTGGATCCTGCATATCATGAGTATAACTGCTTCAGCCATCCAGACTGTTGCTGGCATGGCTATATTCCTCTTCCCGATGCAGCAAAATGCATATGTACAGATACATGCACACTGTTTTCACTTGTGTTTGACATTTCAATTTTTCTTCTAAGTTGGAGGGGAAGAAAGTCTAATTTGTCATTTAACTGTATTGCTCTGATAACACTCTCGTTGGGTGTTGTTCAAAATCAATATTAACAGTCGAAGGATTTTATTAGCCTGGGGAAATTGACAAGAACCACAATAGCTTTTCCAGAATAGCTCTCCATGTGGACACTCAGAATTATTGCCCACTTTCCCATGTAGATGAGCTCTGACTCAAATACGTGTGTATTTCTCTGCCTATTACAAAGTTGCAGGAAGTTAGCAAAAGCCCATAAAAAGTAAGTCTTATGTGCAATTTATGCAGTATGAGCAATTTATTAGTATTTGCACAGTTCTCTGAAACTCGATTTTCTGTATCTGCAATAATTTCTTTGGTTGAGTAAGGAAGGCTGAAGACGATACCTCTCCTTCACCCTGTAGTTTACCCCTGTGTTTCTCATTGCAAAGTGTTTGCCCTCTTGCTTTTCCCTAACTCCTTTCCCTTCCCTGGCTCCCAGAAGAAGCAGGAGATGAACAACCTGTTCCACTCGCTAAGGGAGGTACTTAAGGTTTCCACCTCCAGGGCTGCTTAAGGTAAAACCAGAGATGAACCACTCAAAATTTCAGAAAGAACAAAACTTGTAAAGCAAAACTGATTCTGTAAAATAATACAAAAGTTTTCAATCCAGTTTTAGATACATGGCCTAGCTTCAGTATAATAAGATTCAGTTATAGCAACTCTTCATTTATAGTAACTCCAGCAGAAAAAATACATTAGTTCAGCAGTAATTGGCTCTCTGAGAATTAACATACCGCACAAGACTGATCCTGAAGACAGTATTCCTATTTATCTCGCCTTTCCCAATGAATGCTATATTTAATATCTAAATACACATGTCTTCTTCTTTATGTTCTTTCTGTTTCAACATATAAATGGAGTTCTGAATATGGAATTATCTCCCTAAAAGTGTTGCAAAAGTATATTCAAGTCAAATTTGATGTCTTTATAATGCTGATTTGGCAAATGCCAAGCCCATTTCTGGCAACATCTTTCCAAAATAACAAACATTTATTCAGCTCTCAGGAGTTTGCTATACTGAGGCTAGCTGGTTTTTAGGTTTTTTTCAGGCCTGGAAAGTTTCTGTGTGGTGACTCATTTGATTTTTAATAGGTGTTGCATAACACTGGTTTTCATTATGCCTGTTTTGTTTTCCACCATATGGAGTTTCTCAGTAAGTATATACTTTAGAAGAAGGAGCTGATGCAAATGCTCTGTTCCTTTCCAATTCTTGGTGTTTCAAAAGGTGGACAAAGACAAGTTATTGTTCATATTCAGAATGACTAACAAGCTAAGGGCAATGGAACCATCAGTCTTAAATTTTATATGCTTTTCTGTGGGAGATTTTGGTACATGCAAGTATTTCAAAGGACAATAAATCCAGTTAATTCCAACTATCATTAGGCTAAAAATAGTGGGAAAGATGTAAATGAAACAAGGTTCTCTCTTACATCATCTGCATAAATAAATAGACCCCTGAGTATTCAGCATTTCTGAAAACAGAAGCTGTATTTCAGACTGGAAGAACAGAGGACTGTACTCTAGATGTAGACTGGATGACTTTTCTCTAATAGTGGCTTAAATTTTGTTTAATTGTTTGTGTGTGTATGTGTTTAAAACCAAACCAAACCAAAAGGCTGGAGAAGAGGGAGGGAAAGCATGGAGAAGCAAGCATGCATGCCAGGTGCATTTGATTCTTATGTCAAGTCCACTCCCAGGTTTTCACATAACAGATGCACAACAGCTTAATTCTTCTCTGGTGTTATAAAGCTCCCCTGCTCATTTGGTTTCATCCAGAGGCCTCTGATTCCAGCTCAAAGGTATTGTGTCATACAAGCATTGACCCAACACAGGAAAATGTGTGTCTAGCTTAGATCAGATGTGTAGGAGTATTTGGGATTTGCCAAGTTGAGTCAGGTTGCTTTTTTCCACCTCTACCTTTGCACAGCTCAGTGTGAGCTTGCCCCTCTCCCCTTTCTGAGCTACTCCTAGCCCTTCTTCAGAAGTAGTCAACATGGTTTCACTAAGGGGAAATCATGCTTGACCAATCTGGTAGCCTTCTACGATGCCATCACCAGCTGGGTAGATGAGAGGAAAGCAGTGGATGTTTACCGATGTTTACCTTGATTTCAGCGAGGCTTTTGATACCATATCCTACAACATCCTTGTAGCTAAGCTTAGGAGGTATGGGATTGATGAGTAGATGGTGAGGTGGATTTAGAAATGGCTGACTGGCAGAGCACAGAAGGTTGTGATCAGTGGCACAGAATCTAGCTGGAGGCCTGTAACTAGTGGTGTTCCCCAGGGGTCAGTACTGGGTCTGGTCTGGTTTAACATCTTCATCAATGACCTGGATGTAGGGGTAGCATCCAGCCTCAGCAAGTTTGCTGATGATGTGAAGTTAGGAGGAGTGGCTGGCACACCAGAAGGCTGTGCTGCCATCCAATGAGACCTGGACAAACTGGAGAGTTGGGTGGAAAGGAACCTGATAAGGACTCTACACAAGAGCAAGTGTAGAGTCCTTCACCTAGAGAGGAACAACCACATGCATCAGTACAGGTTAGGGGCTGACCTGCTGGAGATGAGCTCTGAGGAAAAGGACCTGGGTGTGCTGGTGGACAGCAGGCTGGCCATGAGCCAGCAGTGTGCCCTTGGGGCCAGGAAGGCCAACAGTATCCTGGGGTGCATTAAAAAGAGTGTGGCCAGCAGGTCGAGGGAGGTTCTCCTCCCCCTCTACTCTGTCCTGGTGAGGCCACATCTGGAGTACTGGGTCCAGTTCTGGGCTTCCCAGTTCAAGAAAGACAGGGATCTTCTGGATAGAGTCCAGTGGATGGCCACAAAGATGATGAGGGACATGGAGCATCTGCTGTATGAGGAAAGGCTGAGAGAGCTGGGACTCTTCAGCCTGGAGGAGAAAAGACTGAGAGGGGATCTTATCAATGTCTATAAATACCTGAAGTGTGGGGGCCAAATGGGTGGGGCCAGGCTCTTTTTGGTGGTGACTGGTGACAGGACAAGGGGCAATGGGCAAAAACTGGAACACCAGAAGTTCCAGACAAACTTAGGGAAAAACTTCTTTACTGTGAGGGTGACAGAGCACTGAACAGGCTGCACAGAGAGGCTGTGGAATCTCCATCTCTGGAGATGTTCAAAACCTGCCTGGATGCTTTCCTGTGCAACCTGCTTAAGGGAACCTACTTTGGCAGGGGTGTTGGACTAAATGATCTCCTGAGGTCCCTTCCAACCCCTGTGATTCTGTGATTCTTCAATGCCATAATGTTTTTTTTGCTCCAGCCTTCCTCAGCTTCCTCTTATGTTATTTGGTCCTTGAAAAATCTGACTTGAAAGGCTATATCTGTCACCAAGCTAGGTGACAGATGACCTTCTTTTGAAAGCTTTAGTTATTTTGAAAATAATGATAACTTACTGTATGAATTGGAGAGAAGCTGCCTGCTGTTGTTTGGCTGCATTCTAGAGCTGAGCTGATGAACTGATAAAAACACTCAAATTTTAAATGTCTCTTCTTTCTTTCTCTAACCTAAGCACTCTCTGAAATAATTAATTCCTATATACTCTTGAAAAGTGTAGATTTAGAACTCATGAATTTGTTTTATTCATATCAGAAAACGTGAATTTGTTTCATAACTTGCTTTAGAAAGAAAAATATTTTTTAAAAGACTGTTTATTTTTTGATTAACAGAAAGCTTTAGCAGAAACGCAACTATGAACCCATGATTTGTTAAGTGGAAACAAATGCAATTTTATTTATGACTTAATTCATCACCTGTTTAAACTTTGAAAGTATAGGACAGTGAACTGAGGTCATGAAAGCAAAACGAAACAGTCTTTCATTTATAAAGAAATTATTTGGCTCTAGCTCAAATGAAAAGAGAAAGGCTGTTTTTAAAGAAAATTAACAGTATATTAAAAAGTTCTTGTTCTGTTCTAAGAATGTTGTACAGAGTAGGTATAGCACACTCATCGGCTTTATTAGTGTGCAACACTGTAAGGCTGTTTTCAAGTTTATAATGCTATAGTTAATTAACTAAATCTTTTCCTTTGGCTTTGCCTTTGGCACCTTAATTTGAATATTCATAGCTTTTTATTCTCCTCATTGTCATCTGAGCTGAGCTTTCACTGCCCATGAGAAAAGACTAGGGAGTTGTGACTGGTTCTAGTTTCAGCAAAATCCATTAAAATATAAAGCTTGTGCTTGTTTTATTATGAATTTTCTCTTGTTTTCCCCTGTGCTAAATAAACCTGAAAACAGGTGCATTGACTCAACTGACATATTTCTTACTTTCCCTTAGACTGTTAGCAAAGATGCATAATGGTACACGATATCCTATCCAACAGCGTGTTTTGAGTTTTCTAATATGCCACTAAAATTGCCAGCAGGTAGAATTCTAGCTCTTCAGAGTGAGCAAATTTTTACTTTTCCATGTGAAGGCAATTTCCTTGCTTTGCCCATGAGTAAGCCAAATGATGCAGTATGAAGTTGGTATAAATACACTACAGCCTCTACATCTTCTTCTGTGCAATGAACATCTCAACCTCCACTAATGTAGACAGCAAAACAGCTGGGTAAACTATGTCCTGTGTTTGTAGCCAACATTCCTTGAAATTTCAATCTAAAGTGGTGTGCAGGTATAGCAATTCTGAGATCCATCTACTGTACCAGGGCTTATATTGGAAGTTTAGAAAATCAAGAAAAAAGCTTAAGGAATCACAAAATTTCTGTCAATTTATGCTATTACTTAGCTTCCAGTGTTAAAGCCTTGGAAGTCCACAGGACAGGTTAAAATAGGGTTTATTTCCACTGAAAATTACAGATTTAAACTTTTATTTATCTGTAAATATAAAATTGTCCTGTTCAATGGTAATGAAATATTTTTATATATTGAGACATTGTCTATAAATAGCATCCTAAAATAATTATGTCGTTACAGTATATAGAATATCACTGTAATATGACTCGGTATGATACAGTTTATGCATTTCTACTATAGACAGCTGATATTTTATATTTAAATTAATGTAAACCAACAAAAATAAATAATGCAAAAATATAACAAAATAATAGCAGTAACACAAGGAAATTCTGAGGATTTACCATCTCTAACTACAATTAAAACAAATGTGGACTCTTCAGAATAACGAAAGGATGCAATTTTTATGAGATTGTGGTCTTTCTCTGGTAAAGCAGTGGTTCTAAAAATAAGTTAATCTATTAGGTAGAGATCATCTTCTGACAGAGCAAAGTAGTATTCCAGAAGAAGAATGTAATTTTTGAACACAGAAGTAGGGACAAGTCAATTAGAATGGAAAAGATTATTTTACCTCTGTAAAAGATGCTCAGCTGGTTCTGGAGTACTGGCTGGTTATAGCCTCCGTACTTTTTTCAGATGTTTGATGGGCTTTGGAAAAGTGCCTCAGAAATTATTTGATGTCCAGAAAAGACATATTAGCTAGAAAAACTGAAGAAACTGAAACTGATTAGTTTACTGAAGTACAGGTTGGAGGTTTACATGATTAGTTTTCTAGTATTTACCTCATAGAAGAGATTCCTAATAATAGGCATTTATTTAGTCAAAAAAAGAATCACATAATAAGAACCAATTGGTGAAAAATCTTTAGACTGAAAATATGAACAACTCTCCACAGAGATGGTAAACGACACTGGACAGCAGAGTTTAAGGGCAATTAAAATTGTTGAAGTGTTTCCTATTAAATTTAGTTTGAAAAGTAACAAAAGGATTTCTCTGCACTGTGTATGCTTTATCTACCAGCAACTCTTGATGTTCCATTTTGATTTCAAAATATATGCATCTATCAATGACAAACAGCAACTTTCCCCACCCGCCCCTCCCATTTAAGGGTGTACAGAGCAGTGGTGTTAGCTTAAAAAAATCTCGGTTCTAGTAGGAATTTAGGGAAATGAATTAATTTTGCACTTAAAAACAAAGATAAAATCAGTGCAGTTTTGTATTGCATATGCAGGTTATATAAGACCCAAAAATACCCCCAACTCCAAAATACAGTGAAACTGTGATGACTGGAGATTGCTTAAATTTAAACTAAATTAATTGATTTGGTAGGAAGTGAATCAAACATACTTGGATGCCCCTCTGCTACCCTTCAACATTGTTTGATTATTTTGCTAATTCTAGAATGCTGCATTAATTCTCAGCAGATGACTATAGAGTATCAATACGGATTTGTTTTCCTACCTGCTGGGCATTTGTTTTCCCTGCCTTCTCTTTTTTCACAACTGCTAAACAGCTTTTGCTCCTTGTCTGTTTTCAGCTACTAGTGCCAGAGATGCCATAAATGAAAGTTTTCTGACAGTGTCAGTTACAGAGGATTAAATTTATAGGGGAAGATCCCCTGTAACTGGTCACCACCAACCCTGCTGCAGCCTCTATTAACACTCGGCCATTGCCAGGAATGGTTGGCTCCTAGTATGCTGAAGATGGCTAAGGTAGACCTTAGTGAAGATGCAGCCCTCTTGCTCCAAGTTCATGCTCAGAACCTTTCTCCCCACCATTATCAGAGCCCTCTCATAAAGGGAGGTTGTAGCACAAGAACATGGTAAGGTGCTCTGGGTAATTAATAAATAATTTTGTGCTATTGCTGCACTTCCAATCTTCCCAAAAGAGGGCGAAAGCTGGCTTTAGTACTTCATAACCCAAGTCTATCAAAGCTGATATCAGTATTCCACATTCCTCATTTGCCTACATTACTATGTGCTGTACAGTTACAAGTATAACAGTATACTTGAGTTATATAAAGATACAACTTTTAAAAAAATTCTAATTTTAAAGAAGACATTCAGTTTGGGGCTTTAAATTCAATCAGTTTGGGTCAATACACTTTCCTCCTGTTCCAAACTGTAATGCGCATCACAATGTCAATGATTTTATGTTTTGTGAAAATTTTGCTACCAGTGGAATCTGTGCAGGATGATCAAGAACACAATATTCCTGGGGATGTGTGCAGTCTTTATCAAGCCAGGAAGTTTCTACTATTGAAAGATTTCACACCAGAGCAAGTTGAACACATCATCACCCTCACACAGTTAGAAAGTTCCCTGGTGAAACCCATCACAAATCAAACTAGAGTCGACCTGGCAAGTAATAAGCCCACCCAAGGGCAATGCAAAACAGATCTGCATCTTGAAAACAAAATCTATCCTAGTGCTAACATTTATGTTTTAATATAAAACTGTGACATTACTTAAGTTTTATACTCCCTTGATTTGTGGTTATATTACAATAGAGGATTATTCTCCTTTGATGGATTACGCCCTTTGGTATTCTCAGGTGTGAAAACTGAGGCTATTTTATGATAGCACAAGTGGCTGTCAGGGTGTTTTCATTTAAATGCTGTGCATTATGTTTGAATGAATGATTTCTGATGTTTGTGAATATCTACAAAATACCTACAATTTATATTTAGGGAACAAGATAACCTGTACACTGGAATCACTTATATACCTATAAGGGAGCATGATGGGTGAGAAGGCAGGAGGAGTCAGGGTGCAGGTGGAGGAACTAAAATCGAAGTTTAACCACTAGCCTTGCTAATCTGTATTTTAGGTTCCCATAAGAGAGTCACGTCTGCCAGATTTCCACCTAACTTGCAAGACTTTGTCCTTTGTATGTTAGGTCAAGTTCCAACTGTGCTTATTAGATGAGAACATTTTCCTGTTTCCCAAGCAGGACATAAGCCCCACCCGCATGGTGCCCTGCATCATGTAATTTTGTGGTTGGGGTGTAACTGCAGAGCCTCCCAAGGTAAACTCCTGTCTACCTCTTTCCATGTATTATATAGGGAGCCTATGGAGATCAGCACATTCCCCTGAGTGAGGTGTACATCTGCAAATCTCCACTCACCAGTACACCAGTGAATGAAGCTTTGACCTACAACTTAAGAGACATCCTTTCTGCATTTTCTTCTGTCTCTCTCCCAGTCCATGCACATTTAGTCCAATGTAACCTTTAGGGCTCACTGAGAAGGAAGCCAGTCATGGCATTTTGTTTTCCAAGCACTTCAACCACAAATTTTCACTAAAAGAAAATCTTTGGAATAAATATTTTACTTCTCAGCAATGGTGGCATGTAATCCTTTCACTTCCTCCTGTTGAGAAGCCAGAGTTTTTCATACACTATGGGATGAGCAATCACAAAAATTTTCTGTCCTTCTCCAAAGCTACATAGTGTCATTTCATACTGAAAATTTGCAAGATGCTTGGTAATGGTAATCAAAGTAGACTATGAAAGGGTAATATGCTATTGGCATTTCCACGGATAGTCCTGCCTACAACCAGGAAACGCATGATGATGGGTGTCCTAGAAATGTACAGGCTTCTCTTATTTCCTTAGAATGTTTTCTTATATTTCAAAATAAATTATAGGTAGACAGATTACTTAATCTGAAATATATTAAAGGTATCAGGGTGAAAGCTAGCATTTGTATCTGCTCTAAAAGAATAATTAATTATATTTACCTAAAGTACAGATATAAAGCATATTTAGAATATTTCTATGTCACAGCATTCTTGTTCCTAACAGTATGTATTGACTGCTTTACTTCTTACAAGACTTATAAATATGTTTCCTGACAGAAGAAATGAAGCTTTTCCATGCTGGATTGCAGAAATATCTGTTTTGTCCATCATCATAATGGTCGTCAGGAATTAACATTTCAGAAAAAAGTACAAGAACCAAGCAGTGCCCAGGCATGGGGTAATTTGCTCTGCAGCATTACATTTTACCTTGAGCTTGACTAGACAGAGATGTATGTGGACCTCAAAGAAGGTGGTTTGATATTCGTTTTTTGTTAACAGAGAATGATAACAAGAACTTTCAAGGTTATTTGAATGTCACCTTCCCTCTTGAATCTGGGTGGGCTTATAGCTTGAGTGACCTGCAGTGGCACCGCCTGTCCCCAGTTGTAGACTGTGAGAGAGCATTTACTTTCCTCAGTTTTGAATTTGTTACCTTTCACTGCCATTAAATAGCCCTTTGTTACCTTTCAATGTAAGAAAATAGTCCACTATTTTTCTTTCTTTCTTTTTCTTGTATTACGAAGTGGAAAACACTGACTATATGGGGTGCAGCTTTCAACCTGTAGGTTGTTCCCCCAAGGAAGATACCTTTCACAGCCTAAGCCAGATAATTGTTCTGGCTTATTACAGCTGACCCTCAGATGAGTCCTGGCTCCACCAGCTTCTGTACTGTGCTGTGGGCAGTATTTATGAAGACTATGGCATATTTAGCCACCTCGTGAGGGCTGACATTTCTTTCATGAAATATTGATATTGAATATATCGACTGGAGACTGAAATGCATTGCCTCATAGCTATTGTTTATACTTTCAGTGGGTGCCTTTGTTGATGTGTCTTTCTAAAAACAGATGTTAAGTAAGACACTAAATAATGTTCCTTAAAGCTGTTATGTATGAATGGTCAAAACATTCCAACCTGAAGGCAAATCTAGGAAATTTGCTTGTGTTTGCTTGTTAATAATCTCTTCATGACAGTAGATGCATTCATAAGAGTGGGATTTAAAAAAATAAATAAAACTGTGAAGATTTTCTTTTGAACTGCTGTAGGAGAAATGCTGAGGCAGACTCTTTGGAGATTACTTGCTTCTGTAGTGAAACTCACCACCTGACTTTTCTTTTACATTGTATATTTTGTTTTGTTCTATGTGGGTTGTTTGGTTTTTGGTTTGGTTTTTTTTTTTAATTACACTTACAGGCATCAGCTGAAATCCAAGCCAATGTATACCAAGACAGATGTGACATTCATACAGGGAATGCTAACAGACAAGTTTAATTTACTAGGCACTGAGATCCTCTGGCATGGACTAGCTCATTTCTAACAAACCACCTCACCCTCCAAACCGGAGGGCTGCACACAAACTGTGCCTTGGGAGTGGTCCCTGGACCACCCTGACTGGCAAACCTTGCCTGGGATTTGTTCATAGAGACTGCTAACTTAAAAAAGCCCAAATTTGTTAATGATAAACAAAAAAGAATTTATTGAATGGGTCTATGTTATTTTAATTAAGGATGTTATATTGTTCGGAGAAATAAAACCATTTATATTATGCTGGATTGCAGAAAATAAATCTTAGCCAGAATGCATGGTCTCAGTCTTGACTTTGTCTTTCTGATAAGAATATGAAATTTAAAAACTAGCACTTTAAATAAAAACTACTGCTCCTGAGGTGTGCTATTGTATGAAATAGAGATGCATTTTACAAGTAGTAGCAAGCTGTGCATTCTGCTAATACTGTGATTATATCATGATGGACATTAGGTCTGGAAGGGACACAAAGAGGTTATCTTGTTCTTCCTCTGGCCAATAGAGTGAAACAGTGGCTAAATGCTTCCAGTGATGAAGAGTTTCTGGTGTCCCCAAGTACCTATTCCAGCATGTAGTTATATAGTAGCCATTTGAAAATATATTGCTTCACTCTAAATCCTTTTTTTTTAAATGTTATCCATAGCAATATAAAGAAAAAAAATCTAGTCTTTCACACTTAATCTGTTCATTTTATTGTTTCTTTACTCATATAGAGCACATAAGTATACTCATGCAGTCAACCATTCCTACATAAGGCTATTGAGCTGCTATTTATTTCAGAAAATTTCTCTAATTTTTTTATTCTTTGAAATGCCTGTAACCACTCCTCACTTGAGAGAGATTGCTTGCAAGTGTGGTATTTTCTCTTCCAAGACAGACATGACTGTCACATGGAGCTATGTTTGGAATAGACCTTCTGGAGACCCATCCAATACACTCTTAGGTAATGATTTAAGTTCGTTGACTGCTGTTTGACTGCAATTTTGAACAAACTGAGCCTATATCTTATGCTAGTTTCTTCTAGACCATATATTCTTAATCTGAGCAGACAGTTCTCATGTTGTGTATTCAGAGTCCTCTGTTGCTAAAGCTGAGGCTAGGATGAAGATGCACAAGATGGTAGCTGTTGCTGGGAAAACTTCACAATACTTAGAAGGAGCTGGAACGGCAATGTTGGAGACTGTCCCAACTTCACATTTGGAGGTGATCCATTCCGCCTGGTCTGAAGTCATGTGTTGGACTGGATGGATGGTACAGAAAAACAGATTTCTCAGAGGAGAACAAGCTTTCTTTTAGAGACCTGGGAGGCGGAAGAAGTGAGGAAACTGAGGACAGAGAACATTTGAGATGACAGGGTGGCTGTGAAACTCTCAGAAGACTAGACTGGGAATGGGGAGTCCCTGCAATGCTAGGAAAGAGAAGTCTATATGGGTGATACTGAAGGACTGAGGGGATGAGGGGAAGATGTGTCCACTAACAGCATCTTAGAGAAGAAAACTTCCCAATGGCCTCTCACAAAATCTCCCTGAAAGCCTGAGAAGGACCTTTGTCTTCCTTATTCCTGTCCATTGCTTATTGCTTAGGTCTCCAGACTTCCTTCCCCCACCAAAAAACTCACTAGTCCAAAACTTTTTTTCACTATTCCTTACCAACACCACCTTCTATTCTCAATACCATCAAAATATTGAATTGTACTGCCTTCTACTTTAACTGCATTGCTCTCATCCACAATAAAACATTACTGTTTGTCTACTTTTATGAGCTGCCTTTGAATAGCATGAATGGCTGGGACCACTTGGAAAATTAAGAAAGTTTCCGGGTGTGCACAGGGAAGAAGGAGCAACCTGGCAGTAGGTGAACTGCAGAAGAACTCTTCCTGAGAATGGCTTGAACAGTAGGATAAAAGTAGCTACACAGAGAAAGCAGCAATAATAACCCATCTGCTGTTAAATTCATAATGTGAACTAACAGAGAAACAAATTTTTCCCCTTTGCTTCAATTCAAGTTTTTCTTGCAGCATCCTCAGTGGTACTGAGATAAAAATATGTCTTCACTGTAGCAACTTTTTAACATAATTGTAGATTTTCTTGCTTTAGTCCTTTCTTCTTCACTCTAAAAATCCCCTCAAAATCTTTCAGTATCTCCTCATAAATGTTTCTTTAAATAGTAATAGCTAACAACTTTTCAGACAGAATTAAGAATCTTCTTTTAAACTCCATGGGACACCTTTCATTGCAAAAAATTCAAACTAGGAGGAAATTATAATAACATAAAAACGGTTACATAAATTCTGCTCTATGGAAGATATATAAAGGCAATAAATAATAAATGATGAAGTGTCTGTTAAGAAATCATAGAAAGCCTGCTGAGCTGCTGCCTTTTTTCCTTCTCCTAGAATAAATGTAAAAAATACTGCCAGTTTTAAAATACACACCACACTTCTGGCATGAGAAGCTATGCTTTTTTTCCTTCCAGTAAAGTCTTATTATTTGTATCTTCATGTATTTATTGTTTACTTGATTCTGCCTGTGACTGATTCACAAACAGATGGACACAGTGAATTCCTGGAGAAGTCCTGCAGTTTGATTGGATTGTTTATTTACAGATTTTGGCTGAGCCTAGGGAAATATAACAAGGAGAAAAGTCTAAGGTCAAAATTTAGATGCAGGTGTTTTCATAAGCTTTCAGCTCTAGTGCTGACTTTCCATATGGGTATGCATTTGTTCCCATGTTTGCTCACATGGCCCTGGTAATTTTATTTTTATTAGTAATAATCTTTCTTTCAACAGCTACATTACACATGATTTGTTTGATTTTTTTTTTATTTGGGAAAGAGTGCCCAATTTTTTTATAAAGGCACAAATTGTCCACTGTTGTATGGACTTGTAAGACATATTCTCTGCTATCCCATGATATTAAGTTATATATGATCAAAACTTGAAGTCTTAGCCAAGTCACCCCAAGATTTTGGGCCAGGTCATGGCTGGACTAAATGGGACACATGGCACTGTGACACCAAACCACCCTGTATCTTTCTGCATAGTCTCCTTTTAGCCTTTGTACCAATCACTAATGCAGCCTTTCCTCCCAGTGCTGTTAGGAGATTAAGAAATGCTAAAAAGAGTGACTTTGTGCATAGAAAAAGCAGTTGTTATAGGCTACTTCCTTTTCTATTGTGCAAATGTTGCTTACCTGAGGACTGTTGCTGTTAGTCACACTACATATCTAATGGGTGAGGTTTATTGTCTTGGTTTCTCCCCTCCAAGAGTGGTCTTGTGCATGGATTCATGCTGTGTATGAACCCACTTGCTAAATCCCTTTTGCATCACTAGCCCAAACAAATTTTACTCCCCTGGAGCTCTGCACACAGCTTCCAACTAAATTACAGTGAGGAATCAGGTGGTTCTGCACTGATTTTCCAGCTACTGGCTCCACTAAATAGAGGAAGCCTTGCCTTTTGCTGTGTTACATTATACTGAAAGATAGGTTTTGCATCTTTTACATTCTCTTGGGAGAAAAAGAGAAGGTATGAGTTCTTGGTTAAAGACGTCATAATTTACCATGACTATTTCCATATCACCTCTTTATCCTCTGGAACTTTCAACAGTCAGTAAATAATACACAGTTGTACTGAAATAATAAGGATTATAGCCTCTGTTTATGAAAAGTGCCTGCTGAGAAGTATAATTTTGTCATGCATATCCTCCTAGACATTCAGTTTCTAAGTGAAAAATTATCTAATCTTGGATACTAGATATGCAGTCTATTGCTCTGAAAAAGAAGCTATGCAATGGAATTACATCATATGTAAGGGATGATAGATCACTGGTCTTTTACCACTTTCCATATGAAGATCAGGATATGATTTATTTTCCTAAGTTAAATCAGTCATATAAAACTTAAAAGTCAATATCATATTTGATCATAAATTTCTTGCCATTAGTATCTATTATTTATATTGTGATTGGGCTTTGAGCTAGAAGTCTCCTGCATGCAAGCATATATTCAAAAGACAATTCCAACAACAGCCAACTGGGGTGAAGGCATGAAGGCAGTGTATGAAGGAAGCTTTAGCAAAGCTCTGTAGATGAGACTGATAAGCTTTTCAGGAAGATAAAAGCACTGGGAAAAATGGTCATTCTAACTACTATAGTTGTCACTTCTTTCCTGGGGTTGTGAGAAGTTTTATGGGTACTAGTCCCTCAGGTCACTGTATAAAGAGGAATTACAATTCTTCCAAACCTAAACCCTCCAAAATTGTTCATGTTGGGCCTGCCAAGAGCTCTGTGGTTGCCTTAAAAATAGTGAATCTTTTTGATAATAAAACAACATATGCTATAATCTGTCTTCAAGATTTCAAGTCTTCAAAGTGAATTTTCACTTGTCAGGAGGACTTGAGTTTTTTTTTTTTAATGTTTATCTCATGACACTGGGAGCTCAGAAAAAAATGTAACATTGTGACACATCTGTGTGAGATGACAGAACCAGAATTAAAGAGTAATTAGACCTGGTAAGTTTTGGAAGCTGTGTGTTGCCCTTGTCCTATGTCTTTCCAAGAGATACCTTCTATGGAAAGAGTATGTCATTCTATACAGAATGGGAGAAAAGTACATTGAATGCTGTTGAACTAGAAATTACATGTTGAGTTTATAAAAACACTTACCTCTATCACATATAGCACTCTGTAGCCATGGAAGGAAAAATGGTCATGCATCTGCTCCCAGATCCTGCAGTTCCTACCTGGGAGGAGGCAGTGAGCATGAAGTGCTGACTAATTGGCTTTGCTGGACCTCGGTTCTGTGTCAGCACAGGTAGCTCAGGCAGCAGTCAGTTGAGTCTATGCAGGCTTCTTAATCTTGCTGTGCCTCTGGAAATGAGCTGATGAGCAGGAGAGAGAGTGAAGACAAGGCAAGAGCCAAGACAAAGGACCAGGAGGTAATGGCAGGGTTCTAGGTTTTGGGCAAGGAAGCAGGAGTCCCAGTGCTGGCTAGAAATTTGGTGTTATTAGTGTTAGCAGCTGGATAGGGGCCAGTGAGTGAGTGGCACCAAACCCAGGACAGGAAAAAAAAAAAGGAAAGGAACAGTTATGCAGTGGGAGAGCAGAGGAGATATAGAAAGTTGTAGCAGTAGATCTTAGATTAAACTTTTCCTATGGTGGCAATCACTTTTCTACTGCAACCCTCTGAACAGACTGGATCACTTCTACTTAGAAAGTTTATAACAGATACTTATCTAACCTGCTCCTAAAACCCTATAGTGAAAGAAATTCCATTTTTAGAATGAGTCTGAAATGAAGAAAAAACCAGTACAAACAAATGAAAGAGAAGCAACATCTTATGATACTAAGTGATTTCATGGAAAATAAAATAATGTAAGAGTTTTTACTAACAATTTAATGCATGAAATAATATTACAAACATATGCATTTTATTTTTTTATCTCGCCAAGACCTTGACACTAACATTGTATTACTTTGCATTTCCATGTCAAGTTCTGTAAGATCTTGGTGTGAAATTCTGGTGCAAAAGGTACCTGCCAGAGATCATATAAATCACATATAGAGCTAGAGACATATGTACTCTACACAGAAGATGCTGAATGATAGTTAAGGCACTCAATATGCACTAAAGTTTATTCACCCTGTTCAGCACTCATTCAGTACTGATTTGAGGAAATACCTTAAAGCTGCTAATAAATAAATAAATTTAATTAAAAATAAAGCTGCACTCCATGTTGCTTTCATTCTTCCTTACTCTTATCAAAGGCAGTTTCAGGCCCAGTGGACAGTTAGAACTAGGAAAAGATACATGTGCATCAGGCATACTGGCTCCTGCAAGAAAGCAGCCTGGGATTTTTCAAGCATGGAGTCATCCTGTCTTGACAGAATTGTATGAGCATAATATTTAGACCAGGCACTGTGAACACTTTAGAGGGTGAGGTAAGCAAACATAAGACTGTGTCAGTGCAGATGTGTTTAACGTTTATGCACTATGGTTGTGTTCAAAATACTAATGTCCTCAGAAGATATTCACAAAATAGGTGGGTATACCTAGCTGAATTTAGACGTTGAGAGTTAGGTTGATTTAAAACATGCCAAGTTATTATGTGCTTATCTGGATTTCTTGCTCTCTGGTTAATGCCAGAGAAGATCCATGTCACAAACATTTTACTGAAGGACAATGAGTAGTGGAAGAAAAACTAAGTGTACTACAAAAGTGAATTAATTAATGTGAAGCTTGTAATGGTATTATAATTCCAAACTGAGGGTGGATAGAGGATGGGAGGATGCCAAGTGCTCCATAAAACCTGACACTGACTCTTATCAAGGCTACTTCTTATGACTGAGGAACGCTAGAAACACTAATACCAACAACATCATAGGTAACTACCCAAGGACAACTTGCATGCTGAAGTACTGAGCATGCACCAGAAATTAATTGCTAGAGCTGAGCCCAGTATGGGAGACATTTTACTCAGGTGAGTACCCACTCACACTGACTGGTTAGTTTAGCCTAGGGTCAGCTCTCTTTTCATTCCAGTGCTCACTTTTAGATTGAAGAGCACCACCACTCTTTTCTTTCCAACAAGAATAGAGTCTCTCTGTATGAAACACTTACAGCCTTACTGCTAGTTGCATGTGGCTACACATTTCACATAGTTTAGGGGTAACCATAGAGAAACAAGTTACTCTTGTAGTAGAGCTGGGATAGCAGAAATTAGAAGAAGAAAGGCTTTTAGGGCACAAAAAGAAACAATCACACACTGGCTCCCTATCCCCCTGTACATTCTATGCTGTTTTTTGTATTTTCCACTATGTTTATTCCCTCTGTGCTTTTAAGAGACAAGAATAGCAAAAAAGTGATTACATTGATTTTACATTTTATACCTGACTGATAACAAGTGTAGCTATTGACCTGTGCTCAGTAAAATTTTTCATGAGTTGATTAGTGGAATTGAAAAAAAGTAAACAAATATAGAAGTAAAATTAATTGAGCTTCATTGAAACACACTATCTGTGTATTTAAAAATACAGTTCTAATTCTGCTCTGTTTCAAACTACTGAACCATTGTATACTGTTTGAAGTTTTCCTGGCCCTGTTCTTATAATAATCACAGAAAGATCAAAGCCAAATAGTTACAAAAATTCCTGAAGAAAGCAAGGGAGAATGTTCCATTGACGCAACTTAAAAGATTAAAAAACTGAGAGATGAGCATCAAGCTTTCTGGTCAGAACGAAAAAGATGTCAGGGAGAAAATGCTATATACTGTCAATACAAGGAAACCTTTCAAAAAATAAGCTCTATGAAAAAAAAAAAAGAGAACTAGTGGTGAATAGCTTTATAGGGCTGCATTCAGCAAAGAGGGATTACACAATGACAAAGAACAATGATGACTGCACTGCAGAAGTCTGAGAAATTTCATTCAGTTCTGAGAAAACCCAAAAGTTCAGGTAATAGCTCAATTTCTATATGAACTTGAGAGACTGGGAAAGAAATCTCATGGCAGAAGACTCAGTCATGACAGGGACAGTGCTTTCTGCCCTCATGATGCACCACCGTGGTGGGTTGACCCTGGCTGGATGCCAGGTGCCCACCAAAACTGCTCTATCACTCCCCCCCCACCTCAACTGGACAGCAGTGGGTCTGTCTTGGAGCCAGTTGGCATTGCTTTATTGGACATGGGGGAAATTTCTAGCAGTCTCTCACAGAAGCCACCCCTGTAGCTCCCCACTACCAAAACTTGGCTACACAAACCCCACTACAATCCTGGAGGCTCTCACACCAAACATGGACTGAGGCCAGGAGATAAAAACATGTCAGAAAATAAGAAAACAGAATTAATTATTATTTCTTTCTCATTTACAAGTGTGTGCATTCACTACGGGTTTTGTATGGGTTTTCTTAGTTAAAACATACCAACTAAGATATATCAAGCAACTCAGCACACACTAGCATTGGTAAATTTTAGGGAGAAATGTGCTGTAATATTTAACAGCATTCACCTTTGTGAGGATACACATCTCTTGTTGTCACTTCTAATTATACTGTATATCTCATTTAAAAGTTAAATCATCAGCCAGAGACTTACATTAAAGGGATGTACTGTAGTGCAGGGAGCTAGGGCGAACCCTGTTCAGGCTGGTCACACACTAGTGGGCTCAGGCTGATGGGTAGCAGCAGGCTCAGCAGAGACTGCCTTTCACCCATAAGGCTTCACTTCAGGCACCAGTAAAGGACCTTTCAGACCAGAAAGCAAAAATAGTTTGTTTTCCTTCAGGCCAGCCATCAGTGGCTGGGGGATGAGACCACAGGGAAGGATGGGACAGACTCTTAAACACAGGAATGCCCCATGCACACTTCTCAGAGTGTCCCTTTTCAAAACTCATCCCACTGTACCTCCTGGACTGGAGAGATACTTAAATTTATACCTTATGGTAATTCTCTGTGCCAAGTTTAAATGCTGAACAATGCATACACTTTGCTACCTTGCTGTAAAGGAGTTAAACTCCTTTCCTGAGCAGACAGCCAAAACATTGGGAACTATTACCCAAAATACACAGCATCTGCAGGGATCTGAACTATGTGGGAGGGTGGCTCTGCTGGAGGATGGGCATTGTGGGGCAAGCTACCAGGGAATGGACAGGCTGGAGACAGCAGAAACACCAGAGAAGCTGACAGCCAATACAGCAGAAAGTCAGAGAAATATTTTTAATATGACCTGGGAAAACCCTAGGAACATTTTGTATGGAGAGTGTTGTCAGGGAAGTAGCTTGAAGGTGTTTGAATACAATAGCATGGTGAGGGGGGAGGGAAAGTCAGTCTCCATTCTCCATACAGAAACAGTCCTTGACCAGAGGTAGCTGAGATTTGAGACCCCCAGCACTGTTGGTGTAAATGCTCAAATGATGGCCTCAGAACCCAGCTGAGTTGCGACAGTCCAGCCTGGAGAAGAACTAATATTTATGACATTTCAGTTCATCTGGCTTGCTTTTACTAAAGCAGAGAGCACTTATCTAGATAGTTACACTGGTAGGTCCACAAGTCAGTAACCTCCAGCAAAGTGCTAGCAACAGAGAGCTGGAAACAAGCTGGGGCTGGCAGCTTCTTCATTTGGCTCTGTTGCAACCAGATCAAGGTGTGTGACCACAGCCTCAATACACTGGTTAGCCACTCAAGTCAAAAAGGGTGATTACCTTTGGAGGTGCTTGCATTGTTATTTTGATGCCCATGTGTTAGTTTGTGAGGAACCAGAATGGTAGATTTTTCTCCCTTACCTGATCCTCTGGAAAGGAGAGGAATCTTCATCATTCTTATGTGACTACGGTATTAATAAAGAAGCTAAATTTCTCTTTATTGAAAAGATCTAGAAGAAATTATTGAGAAACTTCTTGCTGTTTTTCTAGATCAGCCTGCAGTTTGATGAATATTCATCATCATTGTCATTATCTTTTGAAAGGCTGAACCTGCTAGGAGCTTTGACTTCCTTTTTGATGAAAGTTTGTGCTCTCTGGTTACTCTTCTCAGAAGGCGATGACCTCTCCACGTGGCTGTTGCGTTCCCTCTGTCCCATCCAGGATTCTGCACTGCTACTGTTTTATTTAAGTGGAGACAGCCAGGGCAATTTTTTCCTCTCCTCTCCAGCTTTTTGGACATGCTGTGTTATGTTTTTGTTCAGTGACCACACTGTTATTCTGTCAGATTGCCCATCCCTACCATTTTGGCTTCCTTTTTTTTTTTTTTTTTTTTTTTTTTTTTTTGAGTGTGTGAATTTCCCCCTGCAGCCTCCACCTACTCCTTTCATGTTGCTTCCTTCATCATTGCAAGATGTTGAGTCTGTGATGACCCCAAGGGTCACTCTGTGCAGCTGGAATTAATCTTCCAGCTGAACTGAGCACTACAGGAGGAAGACAGAGGGCTTAGGCAAGCTGTGTTGCTGAGCTCTGGGGCTGGGAGACTGCCTGGCAGCCTTACAGGCAGCCAGGGCAGCTATGGGACTTCTGAGCATGTTCCTTTGAATTGCGGGTAAGCACTTTCTCTTTCTCTGAATCAAATTTGTTAACTTTCCTCTACAGCCATCAGAGACAAAACTAAGTTTTTCATTTGGTGAAAAAAAAAAAGAAAAAACAGAAAAAAAAAAAAGAACAAGGAAAAGGAGACAACCATCAAGACAGATTTTCACCAATTACACAATTCCTTAAGAAAAGCTCTAGGAAATACAGTTATCTGTAACAATGAAATAGCAGGAATGGAAAGACTGACTGTGAACTTTTAAACTGCCTATGAACTCCTGCTACTTAGAATGGTACCCTTTAAATTTCATATCTGGAGAAACTTTACCATCATATAGAGAAGTAAGGGGAGCTATAAAGTCATTTTCCTTCTTTTTGTCTACTTGCTGCAAGTTATACTTTTGCATGTTAATGTAAAAGTGATACTACTGAGAAGAGGCTGCACTAGTTGGTGGCCAAACAAGGGTTCAGCTAAACATAACATGGCTATTATGTAAAGCTAACATAATATGGCTATGGTATATAATGATTTTGAAAAAGAAATTGTCTTTCTCATCTCCCACAGCTTTAACAATGTAAGAAGACCTTAAACCCATAGAAAATTTTGGTTTTCAAATGTATGGCTTGTGGTTTTGATCCATGATACTGCTTTTTTTTTGGTTTTGTTTTAATAATCTCTGAAGCAGATGCACTGCAAATCTGTCTCTTTTGTGGGAATGAAGCTGTCTCTTCTTTTTATTAGAAGTATTCTGTTGGTTCCAGTGTTATGGATCAATGTTGTCTTCTTGGGGGGGATTTACTTGCAACTGGGCTACTTGTTTAAACTTCATTTCTTATCAATGGAGACTGATACCATTTGCTGAATTATGAGTCATCTCATCCTTCAGCAGATCTCTGAGATAGGTCAGATGAATCATTTTTCTTGGTACCTGCTTCACCCTGCTGACAATAAAGGGAGTCTAGCAGAGCAGCTCTGATATATCCATATATGTTGTAGGTTTCTAAAGATACTTGCAATGAAACCCACCTCCAGAGTTTGTGGAAAATATACACACTCTATCAACATGAATTGACTTCTGGGTGGAATGGAAGCTATGGGTATATAACCTGCTAGCAGAGGTCTGTCCTCCAGTATCAATGTAATAGTGTTGCCTATAGTAATAACCTTTGTCTCTTTGTAAGATTTGCAGTGTACCAATCCTCTATGTGGAAGGGCTTCCTGTGTTCAGGGGGAAAAAAAAAAAAAAAGGATATTGAGCTTCATGATTTTCATCAAGTATATGGCACTTTTCCAGCAAAGCCTCTCACGCCTATTCCGTTTAATTGGAAAATTCATGGCCTGTTCTAATTGGGGCATTTGCTACCATGTAGAGCAGTAACATTAGCTATCCTCTGAAATGGATTACGACAAATGTCAGCTAGGAGGTAGCTAATAGGCTATACAAGTTAATATAGATGGACTAATGATGTTCTGATTGCCTTTCATGGAAGTATCTACTTTTCTTCATGGATTATATAAGCAAATTAGGAACTTAACTTTGGTCCTCTGATTTGCATCTGACTTAGTTGTCTATTAGAACTTAGAATAGCTGAACTCGTAACACCTGCATGGTACTGAATTAATGTAAAGAAGTATGTTATGGGCTTAATTAAGCAGTAACAGACCATTCAGTAATGCTAATGTACACACACACACTCAAAAAGACTAATTAATCTGACCTGCAGCTTTCTCCGTAATTTATTATTAAACATTTGAGAATACACAATGGACTAATGAGATACAACCTTTTAAAATGAAAATATGGACTACATGAAATTAAGGCCAAAATTTTAAGACCTGGACCATCTCTGTTAGAATCTTAAAACAGCACTGGCTCCTAAAGAAAACCTGATCTGACTGTTGAAAAAGCTGGAGATTTTCTAAAAGTCACAACTTTAAGTCTGCTATTAATCAAGACATCCTGTTATTAATCCCATTCACCATTAGAATTTTGGAATCAGAATTGCTGTATATTTCCACATTATAAGTTGAAACACTCTTCATGCACTCGTTTGGCACTTAGACAGTCCTTAAGAAAAGAGAAAATATTCAGTGGCTCACATAACCCAATGCTGAGAATGTGAGAACTTGGAAGATGGCCTTTCATAGGATCTTCAAGGTTGGAAGGGACCTCAGGAGGTCATCTGCTCCAACATCCTGCTCAAAGCAGAGTTGCATTTAAACCAGGTTGTTCAGGGTTTTCTTGAGTCAGGTCTTTAAAACCTCTATGGCAAAAACTCCACAGCTTTCTGGGTAGCCTATCTCAATGCTTGACTGTCCTCATGGACAGCCTTGGGCAACTTGTTTCCTTGAAAACAATTAGAATCTCCTCTCTTTCAGTCTGGGACTGTTGTCTCTTGTCCATGCACCCCCATAACAAAGGCTTGTATTCTTGCTAACTTCCTTGTAGATACAGGCATGCTGCTGTTAGGTGCCTCCAAAGCCATCTTGTCCTTAGACTGGACCAACCCTGGCCATGTAGCTTCTGCTCACAGTGCAAGTGCTCCAGCCCCGATGGTTTTGGTGGCTTCCTCCAAAGTCAAGTCAGTTTACCAGCATCTTGTACTGGGAGACAGAACTTGGAGCACTGTTCAAGATGTGCTCTAATGAGTACCAGATAAAGGCAAATAATAACTTTATTTGATCAACTGTCTGTGTTCCTGTTAATAAAGTCCACTATGCCAACACACTCTGTTGACTCATGTTCAGACACAAGTGTACACTGATGTAGCACTAGACTATTACTGTACCTTGAAGATCTTCAAACAGTGATTTTGAGCTAGAGGTAGCATCTTTGTCTAGACAATCTTGCATTGTTTGTGACAAAATATTTCAAACTTACCTGTCTGACTGACATCAACCCCAGCAAATCAGATGGTCTCACGGTGAGCAAATTTATAGTACAGCATATGGGCCAAAGGTATTATTACTATGCAAGTATAAGATGACTTTGTCTGATACTTCCTCTTTTTGGCTACAAGTTAAGATATACCTAAAAATCACTTTCCTAAATAAGTAAATAAATAAAGAAACTTTTTGACACAGCTGTGCCTTTTTTGTAGATGCTTTCTAGGAGACTCATTTTAAAAGAAAAAACGCAATGTGTTCCCAATCCAGAAGACAATGCTGAATAGGATAATTATTTTAGTTGAAACAGAGTGGTTCTTCCTCAGCTCTTCCTTGCTGCCAAGCTGTGGGGCCCAGGGGACTGGATCTGGAGGCAGCCTGGTGTCACTGTGCTCCTCTGTGCTCCTGCATCTGGGAGGACAATGCAAAGACAGACACATTGGCCCAGCACAGGTCTGGCAAAGCCTACTATCTGGGCTTTGTGCCATTCTTTGAAGGATTTATCCTCTGGTAGGTAATAAAAATGTTTCCTTTTCACAGATTTATTTAGTACTTATGTTAGCTCTCTATGGAGGTGAAGTCCCATATATATTGCTAATACAGCAAAGCTAGCTTTTTTTTTTAATTATTTTCTTGCTCTACAGCTCCCAAAAAGAGCAGCTATCTCTTATTTACACTCCAGCCATAGGCTAAAGATATTTCTAACTTTTTCCACATGTACTTGGTCTTCAGCTGAGCATAATCCTGTCTCCTAAAAGACCTTCTCAAACTCTTTCAGTTATTTAATTCCTCAGACTTCTACTGAAAGTTCACAATAGAGGAGATAAAAGGCCTATTACGCTCATAAGTGGATGTTCGGTATGTTTCCCTCTATACAGCGTTTTCTTCTCCGTTTTTACTCTTTGTTTACACTTTCTGGGTTCCAATCTTTTCCCCTCATGCATGTGGCTTTTTCTCTAGTGCTATATTTCCACTTTGCTTGGGGACTCAGTGGTTCATGTCTCATTAGTTTTAAAATTTATAATCCTTAGCTTTTGGCTGCAAAATTGTCTATTCCTCTAGTCATCCTCTGTGTCTATGCTTAAATGTGGTGCCAGAGCTTGTAAACTCTGGTACATGTAATCCAATGTGGAGTGTACTTCGCTCTCCAACACTTTGTATGGTCTTGGCTTGTGATGTTTGCCACACTGTGTTCAACTCCATCTGTTGTTAGGGGATTCTGAATTGGCTTTTTGTTGGTCTTTTTCCCTCCAATGCCTTTTTGTTTTCATAACTGGCTTATATGTCTAACTCACAGGACTAGTTTGCATCCTGCAAACTTCATTTTTCATTGGGGAACTTGGTTTACTCTGCTAGCTTATATAATAAAGCTATATTTGTTTTCTTAAGGGTTAATACTGAACCTTCCAGTGGTTTCTCTGTTTTGCCTCAGGTTCACTCCAGACTGGTAGCTCAGATTTTCTGTCTACCTATCTTTTCACTGATAACTTATGTTTTCAGATTTAGTGTGAAAGGCTATTTAGATTTTCTCCAGCAGTCTTTCACATTTCCAGACTTTCTGTTATAGCAAGTCTTCTACCATCTGTCTACTCAGGGCTGGGTTGTTTTTTGTTTGTTTGGTTGGTTTTAGGTTGTTGTACCCTTCTTGTTCTGAAATCATTAGAGACAAGGATTGTGATAAAGGTCTAATGCTTTCTTAGTCATCACCATGATGTCAGTTAAATCTCCAGGTTGGTCCATTAGTGATACAAGTTGGCTGTTGTGAGAGCCATTAGAGTAGCAGCTACACATACTGATGTATCACTCCCTCTCTCCCTCTCTCCCTCTCTCCCTCTCTCCCTCTCTCCCTCTCTCCCTCTCTCCCTCTCTCCCTCTCTCCCTCTCTCCCTCTCTCCCTCTCTCCCTCTCTCCCTCTTTTAGATTAATATTAAAATACAAAACAAACCCAATGGTAAATGGGATGCCATTTCACTGAAGCCGTCTCTGAACTGGGACTACAGATGCAAAAGACAGTATTAACTTTGAACATCTTCTATGTTGGATGAATGAAGACATCGGAATTATGAAAAAATATGTGTCTATTTTGTTAGAGCTCATATAATAAAAGCATGGCTAGTCTGTTCTCTGCCTCTGAACAGAAGTAGGAGGGGATGGACAATATTGCTTTCTGTAGTACTTGTGCAGTTATACCCCCGTAAGAGTCTCTCTGCAAAAGATGAGGCATAAATTTAGCCAAGCAGAGAAGTGTAATATAATGTCCTAGGTTACGCCTAGCATGGGTGTATCTATATAAATGAGGAAGAGCAGCAAGGTTTGAGCATAGTCCCAGTTCACTTTACCTCTACAGCCCTATGATGTGGAGAGTGAGCAAGGATAGCTACTGACTGAAGGATCTAGTCTTGTCTGTACAGGAAAGGTGACTTGTCATAGTTGTGGGCATATCAGCTGGTGAATTCCCTTGTCTTTTTGCACTAATCTCTTCAGGTGCATTTCTTACTAACGAGGATCATTTCAGATGCTTTGTGTCACTTGACCAAGTTAGCAGTAAGTCTTACTGATAATTTCTTTAGATAATGAGACCTGCAGTGTACATTGACTTTGTATATACACTTCTTCCTATGCTACATGAGTGCCATTGAGCTGGTACAAGAATATGAAGAATAAATTGACAATGGGAGGTTGAGAACTTGTGCTTCTTAGTTTTCAGCTGGTCTATATAGCACTTTGGTAATCAAAGCTTATGCAAGTTAAAGTAATCCTGAAGAAACTCCAGCTTTCACCATGTAAGAGTGCCCATGAATAAAAAACCTGATCTTATTAAATCTGCAGCTTGTGGAATTGTGGCTTAGCACAAAATTATAGATGTATAATGTACATCTATACATTGGGCTTGGAATCAAAACCTGATAAACACATCAATACCACAGTAAGGGAAAATGCGGTAGTGCTTTATGCAATCTTTTCCCATCTTTCTAGTACCTTTTCAGATTGACAGTAAGATTTTCTGCTAAAACAAAATGTAGAAAGTTAATACTAAATTGTAGATATTAAAATTCAAACGTTTGCTGCAATTTACACCCCCCCCTTGAATCACCTAGATTATTTTTACTGAGTCATTAAATCTGGAGAAATATATCTTGTTTCTGCCTCTATCTTCAGGTTTTGACGCTACCCAATCAGAAATTAAGTTTGTAAATGTCAAAACATTTAATGACAGGACTTTTTGTGATTATTTTTGCTTGAAAACAAGGAACTCCATGTTTATATCTGCCTGATTTGGTGCAAGTGTGATAATTTAACTTTTCCATATAATAACATTTCATTTTAAATAACTTAGCATGCATTTAATGTGCATGCTGCCATTTGAGATAATTAAAAATATTTTCTGCATTCCAAAACAAAATGTTTTTTTCAAATCCCACCTGAAGAAAAATATCCAGAAGTACTGATTTTCCACTGCTGAAGCACAAGTAATCATAAAATACTAGATTTCCCCCCAAGAAAAAATTTCTGTTCTAAGCTGTTGCTCTGATTTCTTGCAAAAGCATCTGTCTTATAAACTGTGCTGCCTATGCCAATTTATGCAACATTTGACTAAATAGATCCCATCAATGAAGCAGAGGAAAATATTTACATCTTTTGCTCCAGCATATTTTTATTTTTTGAAGAACTCTCACAGGCCTAAGTTTTATAATTATCCAAATGAATATTGGCGCAGGTAATCCTCAGCCAGGTTGGGGCCTCATTGTAGTATATGCTGCACAATCATATGGTGTGTACCAGCCTGTGTCCCAGAGCGTTCACAGTTTGAAAACACAAGCTGTAACAATAATTTTGGATGACAAGGAGAGAAGGTGAAGTAATCTTACAACAGAATGTTTTAGTACAACTGATTAATTGTGTAACTCAAAGCCTATTGGTGACAGCAATGAAGAAATATTTTGAGAAAGACGTAAAAACCAGTATCTCCTTCAGTTTCAGTTTCCTAATAATATACACAAAACTGGTGTCAGCAATAATTTACCAAAAATTGTCCATTTTTTTGCAGTAATGAGACAGTATGATCTACACTTCTAAATAATCAGCATTTGAAACACTGTTGAGAGTTCATAAAGCTTCTCTGAAACATGGACTGTAAAATAAAAATGAAACATTAGTTTAATAACACTAGACCAACAACTTAATGTGCTTATAATTTTCAAAGACCCTAAGCAGTGAGCATCAAGAGCTGGTATTAAATTCTGTTTTCTTATTCTAAAATTACTTTACATTTCCCAATGGCGACTTTAAAGGTTTGCTGTTGCAATCCATCTGAAAAGAATCATGGATGACAGCACATATAAAAACACAAAAGTTATCACAATCAGCGATATTACAGCTGCCAATATCTTGTTTTCCCCCAGTTTGCTGTTAGACTTCCTAAAAGTTATGCCTTATTGGAAGCACTAACTTAGTAACTTCCCATACTCTGGAAAATGTCATCTTAATTACAGATTTTTTAAGGTTTAAGTTTTGTATTGTGTTTTTGTTTGTTTGTTTGGGTTTTTTGAGATTTTTTTTTTTTACTAATTCAGGCAATTCAGATTAATTAAAGAATATCTTAAAATTTGTTGAGGGCTTCTAATTTTTTATAATGTCTTTTGACAAGTCAGTTGCAGTAGGTACTGCATCATCTGAATTGAACTGTGGGTACAGACTCAAAGTATACTTGCTCCAGTGATGTTGTTCCACTGCAGCATTGTATTACATAAATACAATTGTCAGATTCAGAAGTACCTTCTAAGGAGCAAAACAGGTCTTCTTCTGTATTTATTTGAAGTGCAGACAAAGGAAACCCTTGCTAGAAATAACAGGGGTCATTGCTTGAATGAAGTAAAACTACAAGCTAATAGATATTTTCCAAGTGTAATTTCTGTATATATAGCTTTACTCCTGTCCAAATATATTTCTCATTCATACAAGTTTTTAATGTAACTCTATGCCATTTTCATTTGGTTGCACAAATAACCTCATGTGTTTTCTGAAAAGTCACTAATTATGTGAATGGAGCAGGATCAGCTTTCAAGGCTGTATTTTGATAAAATAATTGATGTAGAATTTCATGGAACAACTTTTCTCTCATTTTACCTACTGTAAATTTTTCTTTGCTGAAAGAAATATCTCTTTCTGCACCAATCATAGATTCAGAAAGCACAGGTAGTATTTACAAATTTTATATTGAAGGGTAGGGCCTCATGGATGTAACTCAGGAGATCACTGTTCTAAACTGAGTTACTCATAATCCAACCGTTTTCCAAAGTCATTGATTTCCCAGGTTCACTTTTGTTCTTCCCCCACTTGCCAGTGAGATCTTATAGCTACATGTCTCAGAAAATACAGTGTCAATTGTTTTCCCAGGGTTATTGCCCTTTTCTTGAAATGAAAAGCTTTCTGCTTGTAAGAATGTGCACCATTTTCTAAGAAGTAAAAAGCAAGGAAGGAAACAGAAACAAAGCAGAGGAGGGTGAATTTGTCCTTTACTTTTGCTCTCTGGTGTTACTTCAAGAAGGGACAGCTCTGAGTGTAACTCAGGTAAGCCCTGATGGGTGGTCTGAGATAAGGACTCTTTCTAGATACTGCAGTTCTACCTGCTTGATGGCTAGGGCTTTCTTTTATGTTATCACACATGGAATATGTTGCACATGGGGATTATCAGACTTTTCATTGTTGTTTTCTTCACATTGTGAAGTCTTCTAAAGTTTCTTCCTAATTGCAACTCTGCTAATGGTTATATCAATCATAAATTTAAAATTTGAGTTTCAATGTTATACATAATATTACATGTAATACCTTATAATGTATATATAATGTGATGTCATATCCTCACTTGAATTTTTACTGCAGAAAACTGGAATTAAAATTTTATCATGTACATACAGGGGAAATTTTTGTTTCTGATCACTAAGAGAGTTTATGTTTGTGTCTGGAATAGGCTTTTACACCACGAACAAGAAATGTAATCATTATTCTTTATGTCAACCAAATAGTAGGGAGCACTGTGAAACTTGTCCGGCCTTTTTATTTATCATGCAGGATTTTGTTAGACAGAGAATTCCCTCTGGTGAGCTGGGTTACAGTCCAAACCTTGGTGAGGAATGTGATCTAGTGGTTATAGACGCACACCCTTTGAAGGTATGCACACAAAATCACACATAAATAGAACTGTTATAAAGATGCAGTTAGAGACTTCCTGAATAAGTTTGTACAACTTGGTCCTCTCCTATTACCTGGTGATACCAAATGTGCATGAGGACTGTGCAGTCAACCCATCCATCTGCTATAAGCCCAAGAATTCTCAGTCCCCAGTATCTACTCCCTGCTCAAGACTGAGTAGGCATGAAAACTGTGGCTACGAAAACTGTGGGCTGTGCACCCATGGCAATTTGTGCTGTTCACTCTCCACTTCATTCTTTCTCAAACACTCCTAGGATGAATGCAGAGGTCTGAGGTTGCCTCTTCTGTCACTGGCAACCACCCAATTGATGGTTATCATTAGCTTTTGTTTTTTCCAGGGTTCACTAGGCTGCTGTTGCAGTTGATACATACCATCACCCAGCTGGGCAAACTTTCCCAGGAGAGACAGCAGCCAAGTGCATGCTAATGCTGACAACAGAAAGATTTATCCATCTCACAGCTCTATTTCAAAGGACTCCCAAGAAAAATGGTTATACAAAGACTCGTGGGTCAGATGAATTGCCTTGGCAGATTACAAGTTACAGGCTTACAAAGAAGTTCAATGGCAGACCCCCTGCCATATATAGAAATACTCACCTGCCAATAAAAATGTTGGGAAAAAAAATTGCTCAAGCAGACAATAGCCGTATATATGGTTATGCTTGTTTATGTGTGTATTAGTTCAAAAGGAAATTGTCATTCTTCTCCCTTCTGCTGTATAGAGAACTAGGTGAGACCTGTTTGTTCCACAGCCTACTTTTATGTCATGTTGAGAACATTCCTCCTTTGCTGCATCTTCATTCATAAATGCATTAATTATTGATGTGACTCCCACTATTCTTATCTGACTCTCGGCTTCTTAATTTCTGGTGCATAGCAGGCAATATCCCAGTGTCTCTGGACCAATGAGAAACTATGTACAGCATGGTGGCTCAGATTTTCTTGTAACTCCACCATGCCTGTCACCAGGCATGTAGCTAACTCCCTCCCTGTTTCTGGATGCCCACTCTTTAATGAGACTTCAATATTTATTGTAAGGTGTCTTCACAAGATAAGGCAGACTCATCTTTTGTAATGAAAAAATCTAGCAACCTTTTATTTGTCACAAGGACTGTCATTGCATTTGTCATTTTGGGATGCTTGGAGTAGCCAGGAAATGCATGATATCTCTTTGTCAGAAGTCTTTTCCATGTGTGTTGTTTCCCTGTTTTGCTTATTTAAGGGAACTACATTTTTACATCTCCAACTGTAGCTGAGGGTAGAAACGTCTTTATCTTTTTGCTCTAAGGGAATATTTGATATTCCACTCCTGTCCTTCTTTCTGTGGTAGTACTCTCATTTCCAGTCAGAAAGCATTCATTTTCTGAATAAATAGCCTTCTAAAATACACTTCACCTTCAGCATCCCATTTAGTGGGGATAAAATTGCTGGTAAACCAGAAAGACCAACAAGTGATTCCACTTTTCTGTACTTCATGTTTTTATTTGATCTCTCCTTTCTCTTTAACCTAATAAAATACAATAACTTTTACTCTAATATACCTGTTCTTCTGGCAGTGTCTTGAGAGGTAGTCCTTTAAAATGGATTTCCATTTCTTGATTTGCTTTCTAAAATGTTTACAGGCTCTTAGGCTTCAAAAATTCTTCCAATAATTAAAATATGCACAACTTTAGGTAGTTCTCAAGTATTATGGAGGAGTATCTGGTTTTTGGTACAAGCTCTGCATCCCAAGAGATACAGAGATAATCAGTGCTAGATAAACGGTATGCTTCTTAGCTGTAGAATGAATCACCACGTCTCTTGCTCCTAGATTTTTCATTGTAAGTTTAATAGCCTCTCATACTTTCATATTTTCTTTCTGAGAGTCTATATTTATCCCTGCATAAATCTTATGCCTTGTTAAAATCCATCCCCTTATCCCAAACCTGGTGATTATAGTGTACTGCTAAACTTTCCCAAAAGTTGGGCTGAGCTCATAAAAGTCTATTCTAAATTACAATTGTGCTCAGCACAGATGGAGAAAGCTGCATCTGAGATAAACCATTAGTTGCAAAGGCTCACTAGACTGCGTAGGAAGGGTTACATGCCTCAGATTTGCACTACCCATAAAGCTGGATCAGAAATGGATTTTTTGGTTTGGTAAGTTGAACTGAAAAATTGATTAGGTCAGAGCAGAAACTTTGGAGGGTTTAAACAAAAATCTCCATTGTCCCAAAATGTCAATGTTTCACTTTGAGATTAAATGAAAGACATAAACTGTCAGCATTTGCAGAAATGTACATGTTCTTCATGCCTTTTTTGCCCATTAAAGGTTAAGCCATTTTAAAGTATAAGTGAACATTTCAGGAAGAAAACAGGAAGTGTATAAGAAATGCTGAAATAAAACAGTTAATTTAAAAAAAGTAAAAATTTAAAAAATTATATAGCTTTTACATTGCTCCCTCTGTTTGTTTTTTTTTGTGTTTTTTTTTTTAAATTTGCCATAACTGTTTGCCATTTTCTCAAGTGTTACTTTTCCCGAAGTTCCATTTTAATTTCATGTGCGTGCTTATTTTCCATTTGCTGAAAATGAAAGCAAACTCCAGTTAACCTCAGTTAACATTCTGGGTTAGGAACTCTCCAAGTTAGCCACTAGGATGCACTGAGGTCAGGATGGCATCATAATTAATATTTCACTGCAAGACAGAGATGTCTTTCATGTGGATGTCAAGAAAAATATCTCCTTCAGCTCATGGTTCATGGCTCTGAAGTGTCTTCTGGATTGTGCTGGCTCTGGTCTTCTTTCCAAATGAGGGGAGGTCAGTCAGTCTTTCAAAATGCTGTCACACAAAAAGGAAATGTTGATTGTGCTTCTTTTATTCCACTGCTTGCTTTAGTGGTACACCTCTAGACTGGAGTGAGAGGCAATGGCGTTGTCTCTTTGGAGTGATGGGTAAATATTAGAAGGTCTGAAGAGGGAAGATTAGTCAACAAGGAGGTCATCATTCCAGCAAGCAAGGCTTTGTCTGGTCTGAGGTTTCTGAAAGACAGGTTTTCAGAGAGTTATGAGGAAATTTTGACAGCATTATAGGACTTAAAAATGCAGAGGCTTGGGTAAAGGCACAATGCCGCCTTTTGGATATATGGCAGGCTCACAGTAGACATTAAGGGAGTGGCTGATCAGATGCAGGAAACAAGTTCTTGCTAACAAATGACAGACACTGAGCAAAATGATGAGTAATATGACTAATGTCCCTCACTGATCTCGAAGGTGAAAGCAAGTAGCTTATATTTTATTCGGGTGATACCTGCAAGTTTTCCAGAGCATTTAATGGAGCTAGCACTAAGCACCTGTTTGGTTGCAAGACTGGAGACAAAGAAGCTATAAAGTCAGATCTGCAAAGGGAATCTGTGCTGAAGTCTAGGAAACCAGGAAAAAGCCAATGAACTACCATTGCTGTTAGTTGTTATCTCATGCTTTCAAGTGGCTGCAGAGTACTTATGAATAGCTTTGGTGGTGGAAAGGAAATCCTAGCATTAACAGTGCTCAGACAGTGAATTTCAGGGTGGAAAATCAGGTCAGGAAGCAATCTTCTGGCTATGCTAGATGCTTTGTCAATTTAAAGCTGGAAAGGGAGACTTTAGACACTATCAAGAAGTCCAACAAATAAATGGAGATGCTTTTGCTGCTGGGAGAGTAGCAGGTTTGTGACAGTGGCATTCAAACCACATACAATGTTAGGATGACTCGGGTCTTCTAGAGCTACTCAGGCTGAATTCTTTATTCAGAAACCATAGTTTGTGTTCCTAGTTCAGTCACAGATTCACCAAGACTACAGTCCATGTTTAACAATAATAACAAATTTGCAATTAGGGCATATATTTTACAATCTTTGTTACTTGATGAGTTTAGCCCTTTTCCTGATCAATGAGCTAGTAAGTTATCTATTCACTGAATGTAAATTATTTGAAAATGGGGTCCTGAATTATTATATATTAAAAATCAGAATCTCTCAGTAGTAATTTTATTTATGTATTTATTTTTGGTTCCTTCTGCCTAAAATCTTCTTCAGCAAATTGTTGCCTGGATAAACTTTCTACTGCTTCTTATTTTGATTGAAAATTCAGGTATCCCTCAGATAAGTTAATACAATGTTTGCTGTTTGAATCTTCAGTATTGTCATATGGTGTAGGCAGTATCCATGCTATTTTACCTTGAAATCATAGAGAATATTTTATTATTAGTTGATAATAATATTAACTATATTATTCCAAAATTATGTATCTATATATTTAGAATAATTATAAATAATCAAGCTGTGATATTTTAAAATGATTGCATAACACAAGTCAGCTCCTGTACATTCAATTTCTTTACAAGGGGTAATGGGGTGAAAGTCTTAAGTCAGAGAACAAGTGCTTAATTCAAGGTGGATACAACTGATGTTTTAGCAGTAGAAAGAAAACAGACTAGATGACTGATAGGTTTTATTTCTGCAACTAGGCAAGTGAATCACTAATTTTTATGGTTCAATAGCTTATTGCAATGTATTAATATATTTTGTTGTACTTAAATTCTTTCTTTTTGTTTTCATTTGATGGATTTATCTGTGAAAAATGTTGTTCTGAAATTTTAAGTTGCTTGAAATCACTATTTGCCTTGCCTGTTCCTAAGTGTTTGCCATCAGCAAGTAAAAAAGGAATAACAGAATATTTCCAGAGGGCTATTCTGTTTAGAGTCCTTTAAATATTGACGAAGATCTTTTCATTGGCTTGAAACTAGTGGTCCATTGTTTTTTAAGAGGAACGTGGAAGTGAAATGGCATTTGGAAAGTACAAGCTGCATTCGTACCTGTCCTCATGCAGGATGAGTCAATGGAAATGGATCAGAAAAGAAAATGAATCCTGCAGATTTTTCATCAGGATAAATTAATTCTTACTTCATTCAGTAGTGAAATCTTTGAAGTATATTGGAATGTAATTTCTGAGAAACTACAGCTTCTATGGAAAAAATGCCCAGATGAAAATGAAGTATGGTTGAAGAGAACGCAGAATAACATAATGTTCCTAGAAGTTGTCTTCAGAAATTACCCATGTTAATTGTTTGATAAATGTGCTTCTCTGTATTAGATCTTTTTATTTGTTTTCAAATCCGAGTTTGTATTTTAGACTTTTTGGATATATATAACCTCCTTCTGCAAAGGACTTACAAAGTTCTGTTCCAACACAGTAACCTTAAGAAGTGTTAGTCATTTTTTTATATTTGAAGCTTCTGGTAAAATGATAGCTTTCCTATAATTAGATCAATGCAAAGGCTGAAAGGGACCATCTAGGAGATTTTGTTCTCAGTTTAAAAGTCAACCTTCTCTCTACTTGCTGAACAATTTTTAGATACACACCAAATTTCACTTTCAGAGAAGTTTATCATTACCACTGTTTCTATCATGTGGTGGTAGCCCTTCACTTCCCACTGCACCAGACACGCTACATGTGAGTGACAAGCACCTCTGTATAGTATGCACTCTCAGCTGGTAATATAGGGAGGAGATGAGGAAACAGAAGCATAAGAAGCTAAAATTGTTTTCTAGAAGGACTAGAACATGTCTAAAAATGCAAGAGAGAAACTGTGTATAATGGAAACACAGCTCAATGCAGAAGGTGCAACCCCTGTGTTGGGGCCAAAGTCTTCATTGTGCCATCTGCCCTCTCTTCTGCATGTCTGTTGTAACTCTGGGAATCGGGAACTTCCCAGGATGGTGGCTCTTGGAAAGGAGATGGGGAAAAACACAGCTCAGATTAAAAAAACTGAAACCAAGTGGCAACCACAAGATTTCTGCTCGCTGTGACTTTCCCTGCATTTAGGGACTATCTTTACCAAAACACAGTTCCTGAATTCTTGAATCCTAGTTGAGCATCCTGCATACCATATTCAATTATATACATACATTACCACTATATACCCTAATCCACTATATATATAGTGGTAATGATGATTCTGGAGTATTCAAAAGAGCTCTACTGTACAACAGAGCTCAGGCTCAGTTCTTATTGGGTTTTTAAATAGTGTTCCCATTTAATGACTACAGTAAAAGTCACAAGCTTTATCACAGGGAGAACAACATTATCCCAGGCAGTTGGGAAAATGAGTAGAGGTTACTTTGAGATAACTCAGACAATGAACCTACTTTTTGAGTTAAACAGGCTTTACTCATTATGCTCTTATATCCTCTGTTTGTTGCTCTGTCTCCAAAAATATTCTCTGTTGAAGAGAAAAACATACTAATTATCTGTGTTTTTTCAACTCATGTGTTTCTAACCCAGACAACATAATTTAACAGTAAATTGCATAAGGTAATATGATCAATACCAAAAAATAACTTAAGAACTGATGTGATAAACAATAAATAATTACAAAGATAAATAATTCCATAAGGCAACCAGTTTATGATGTCACCATTACTCAGAACAAACACTGATTTCAGGTAACTATCATTATATAGAACTACAAATTTACTGTGCAGTGAGTTTCTTAATAATGCTGGTTTGAAACTGAGGAGGAGGAAGATACAGATGGGAGGAAGAGCAGAACATGTGCACGAATTTGAAAAACTTTGCTGTGTCTTTTGGTACATTACGCTGTAACTGTTCATTTAATTATTGGGTTTATGTAGTGTAAGTGGGTAAGAATAGATGGCCCCTATTCATTTAACTGCTTCCTATCCATTTCCAGGTGAGTGTTACATATCTCCACAGCTTATTGCCTGGGCCCTTGCTCACACGTTCCCTTCTAACTCCTCTGAGTCACGATTAGATTTCCTACCCTTTAGCTGCAACTTATTGGCAGATGGTTTTGGCTGAATTTAGACAGGCACAGATGCCTTCATGCTTGCTGTCTTTGCTAACAGGGAAAAAAAAAAAAAAAGAACCCCCCCCAATCAACTCCATGTTCCTTTTCTTCACCCTTTGTGTGAGTGTGCCTGCTTGCTAGCTATGTCTACATGTGCATTTGACTTGCTCCAAAAAAGAAGGGGTAATGGCAAAGAGACACACTGAAGGACTAGGAGATCATAGATCATTTGCAAGTCTCATTTAGTATGGAATATACTTAGAAATTGAGCTAGCACCAGTAAATCCTTCCCATGAGTCTACTGTGATTCTGATAATCTTCTGTAGCCAAACTATAGCTCTTTCTTTCATTCTTTACTATTTTTTCTATAATTTTATTCTACTTAAGTCTTAATATTTAACCCAATGAAGAGAGGGAAATGTCATTAGTGTTTAGATAACAGGGACAAAAGAGAATTAGCAGTTTTACAGCCTCAATTTTTGCAGAAAAAAACATGTTCTACAAAATAGTTACACATACTTCTGTGGCCAGTGCTGTTCCAAATTGTGCCACAATTAAAGCAGATCTAAAGCTAAAATCATAAATAATTTAAGACAAACCTTAATCTTCTATAGAAAGAATAAACAATAGTTTCAAAATTCAATATATCCCTCGTTGAAAGCCATTCTTAAAAAGTTTGAGAGACTACATAAATCAAAACTAAATCCTAAGCTATGAAATGTGTTTGAATTTTGTCTCTCTGACCTCCTTCTTGGTTCTATACATGCAGATCTGGATGAAATAAGATCTCCTGTCTCCCAGTTAGGATCTACAAGATTCATCCTAAAACGGGACTTGGCTACTCTCTTATGTATGAAATTCCTGCATTTCTCTGTTGCTAATTTTCCATCTTGTAAAAGTTAGAGTTAAAAACTCTGAGTTTCAATTCATGCAACTAAACTAAAGATAAAAAAACCTGAAGAGACAAACTTTCTTTTACATAACTGTAGAAACTAAATAGTGGTCATATTGGCATATTTTTCCCAAATAATTTGGCAATTTTTGAGAAGTGATGAAAGATACAGCAGTACTCTTGTCAAATAAACTCCAGGAGCATCAGAAGCCAAAAGTCTTTAGACTTAGAATCTTCTATACATTTTGTCCATTTAATGTTTTACCAGTAATCCATAACTAAACAAACCTCTTCATTGTGTTTCTGTATCAACATAAGAGATGAGAGCTAAAATTGAAAAAGCAGATGGTGCAACATGGATCACAGAGGCAAACAGAGTTCAAAGCAATTTATTCTGCTGGTTCATGTTTAATTTGCATCTGAATAAGGTTCATTTCACCTGAGTATTAACATTTAAATCTAGTTTTAGTGAGAGCCTAATAGTTTTGGAAGTTGTTATTTCTGCTGAGGATTTTAGCCAAAACATGAACAATTATAATTATAGAAACATTATTTTTATGATAGGATTTGGTCCTGATTTAATAAGAGTAAATACAGACCAGCAATACATGGGTTTTTGAACCTGTGGAGTGCTATCAAAACTAAAGGGATCTATACACTGCCTCTCCAGAAGATCCCTCTTCTGGAGGATTAGTACAGAAAATGGTGGAGCTTTTGTATGAGAAATCCTTGAATCAAAAAGTTTTAGTAATTGGTGTTGCAACATAGATATAAACATGCAGGAATTGAGAAAAATAACTTACACCATGTGGATGATGTGTGGGAAAGGCAGCACTCATACATTTTTAACAGTACAGCTGCTCTAAAATGATTGTCATTTGGGGGGCTTCATCCTGTTGCTTGTCACAATAATGTCTGAGTGTTTTCCAAGAGAAATCAACAGTGCTAGGGAGGCATCTGCAAGATTCATTGGGCATCTGGCTTTCCTTCTGCATTCATGGTGAAAACTTTGCTGTTCCATTCATCAGAGTTAGAACAAGGCAATACTTGAAAGGAGATATCTTTTGTTGTGACTCTAAGTGAATTAAGGTTTGATTCCCACCACCAGATTCACAATCAAGCTGTTAATGAAAAGAGAAAACTAAAGTAGGAAACAAAAAAACCCTGCAAGGTTTGAGCATTGACTGATTGAATTTTTTGACACGTTAAATTATTAGTAGAGCAGGTGAATGTAAACACACAAACTGTCTTTACAGCATAATATATTTTTGTCCTACCCCCAAGGAGCATATGAAATAATTTTTTTTCCCTACATTATACACATTCTTTAGTTCACTGAGAATTTAATTTCTTAATCATGAAGGTTAGTATTTGGACAACTTTTTGGATTTTATGCAAATATTTTTAAAGGAGAAATAGACAAATGCTCATACACAGATGTTGCTAGGAGGGTCTATCAGACAGGTGCATTCATTTTCCTTAGGAAAAGTACTAAGCATAAGAAATATCTTCCTAGCTGTGGAGTTCTCCTTCCATTTACGCTCCCACTTGCTCAAGGTCTGTGCTTCGTTGCTACTTCATCCTTTTCTTAATTAAGCATCTATTCCTGAAAGGAGTGAAGTTCACAAAAAAAGGCCAAACAGTATAATAATGCAATTTAAGCTCATTTACTGCTTATGCTTTCCATCCCTGTCACTTTGATTATAAACAAAATTTGCAAGATTTATGTGGGAGAAGGAGAATCTGGTGCCACTGTGCATGACGTGCTCCTGGGACCTCTGGGGGTGGAATATGACTTATCAAGATGATTTATCTCTTAGAGTCAGCCTAGTCAGCCTATGCTCCCTCATAGGGTGCATAACCCAACTATTGTTACCTCATCTCATTTTGCCTGCTTTTTCTACTTAATCTTTCGTTACATTTTTTAAATTAAATACATTATTGCAAATGCTATCTCAGAAGCTTACTGAGGAAGTTCACAGAAACTCAGTGACAGGCCTTTAACCAAACCATAGGAAATGAAAAACCTTATGACACTCCAAGTTGAATATATTTGTTTCTATCTCACTAGTAATTTTTGCTTAGACTCATAACTGTATGTACTGTGGAATAAAATTTAATTGGAAGTGGACATGGCGTTGGTGACAATATTTCAGTCCAGTCTACTCTGGGCAAGAACCAGTCAAATACCTCCAGCTCTGTAGCCCTAGTTTTTGAAGGGGATGTAATAAAAAAGTTTTGGGAAAAATATATATGTTAGAACTTTTTTTGAGATTTAAAAAAGCATTATGAAAATTTGTTCTTTTTTTATTTGTTGATAAATACAATGGACAAGTAAGAATTTTTACAGAGAAGAAGTTTTCATGCTGCTATTTGCCACTTCACAACTTTGAAAATAATCTGAGTTCTGAAGTAAAAAAAGAAAACAGCCCTTCAAACCCAAAGGAAACTATGCAAATCTTTATTCTGACACTCAGTGACTTTTCTTAACCATTGAACAGAATTTTGAAAACTGGCAAGGTGGTAAAAGCAAGAAAGTAAAAAAAGAAAGCTTATAAACAAGCCCCCTTCATACCATTCATTTTACTGCAGTTGGACACAAAAGGGAAGTAAGGGAATACTGTCAGCATTTTTGTGAATTATATTCAATTTTTTTTCACCCAGATATAACTGTAAATCTCACAAGATTTCAAGCAAGATGCTTTAGATTAAAAAATAAATTATAATTGGAGTAGAAAATCAGTAAAATTACCAGAATACAGAAAAGCATTTAAAGACTTAAACAGTCCTATTTGTATTCTTCTGGACATGGTCATTTGTGAAGTTATAAATCAAGACTATTTTTAAATTTTATCCTGATATTTGTCTAAAATCCATTGCATTGTTGTGGTTTATATCCAACTTTCTAATTAGGTTATCCATAACTGGAATTTTAATTGAGCTTAAATGCCTGAGCTGCCTATTTTCCATAGCGTTTCACTACTATGGACTATTGAAAATATCTAAGAAACAATGCAAATACTGGTCTATCCCACACATAGTGAAATCATATGAGTTGAATACAATTAGAAAATTTAAGAAATTTTTTAGACCTCATTACCTTAATATCCACCAAATTATTGCCAAGAAGAAAATTTTTTTTATCATTAATATGTGATTTAACCTTTTTTGGAGAGGACACTCAAAATGATCTAAGGATATTGTTTATATTACAAAAACAAACACAAGTTAGGAAATGTTGAAATTAAGTCAATCTATCTGATCTTCATTTAGCCCCACACTCTGAAGACAGAAGCACATTTAAATCTTTCTGCAGATGACCTGCCTCATTTAGTGGCCAGCAACAGTGATGCTCAAATCGAAACCATATATTTAAAACCCCCTATTTTCTCCTAGTCTTCAACATTGTCTTTCTCCTTACATCTTATGTGACAAATACTAGTTATATTTTGTTATACAGGCAGAACCACTCCTTTTCTCATGCTCTTCTTGATGACATTTGTCACTGCATTATGTTAGTAACTAATCAATGTATCTGGTAATGTACTAACAATTAGCTTGATCATTTTCCCAATTTCTGTGAGATATTATCTCACTTTTACTGCTGGGGAGCTAAGACAATGAATATAAAACCTATCCACCTCATTTGGACATCTAATTTCAAACTTTCCAGGGAATAACAACCCAAAATTGCACTTTATATGTTTAAAGCATAGTCCCAGCTGACATATCTGTCCGTGCACTTCAGAACATCTGGCACCAGCAGCTCAAGTTGGTTCTCCCAGATAATGAGCTTCTTAAGTTTACACACCTTTGTCATTATATCTGAGGTGCTGCAAGGAGCTGCTTCTCCAGGTCAGGATGCAATTGACGTGCAAAGAGACTGTCTTCTCTCTACGAACAGTCTCCTGCCCAATTCCTCCCTTACCTCCCTGTTTCTGCACAGATAAAAGCAGGGTCCTGTAGCTAACATTCTTCTTCACAGCCCTGCATTGTGCAGTAAATAGGGCAGGGAAGAGGCAAAGTGTAATCAGGGAAGTACAATGTGACAGCAGCCCACAGACCTGGGCAAAAGGAGATGGGTTCCCTATTCCTACCCCAAGATGTTGCACACTCCAGCAGAGTCCAGAGATGGGAAATGTCCTACTTAGCCCAGAACAGGAAGTTTTTGTGTAGTTTTTAGCTGCAACAATTTAGGATGTCTCTCTGCTACAGGTGTGAAATGATCTTTCTAAAAAATAAGAAGTCATATTCTGATAGGATATGTGTAGAAGTTAAAAATAATGAATCTATCATGAAAGTCACCCCCTTGGTATGTATTGCACACTGTGCTGGTTTTATCTGTGGTACAGATAATTTTCTTCATAGTAGCTGGTATGGTGCTATGGCTTGGACTTGTGCTGAAAACAAGTGTTGATAAAGCAGAGATGTTTTTGTTATTACTGAGTAGTACTTACACAGTCAAGGCCTTTTCTGCTTCTCACACCACCCCACCAGCAAGTAGGCTGGGGGTGCACTAGATAGAAGCTGGGAGGGGACACAGCTGGGACAGCTGACCCCAAACGACCAAAGGGATATTCCAACCATATGAGATCATGGTCAGCATATAAAGCTGGGGGAAGAAGAAAGAATGGGGGGACATTCAGAGTGATGGCTTTTGTCTTCCCAAGTAGCCATTACATGTGATGGAGCCCGGCTTTCCCAGGGATGGCTGAACAGCTGCCTGGGGATGGGATGTAGTGCATGAGTTCCTTATTTTGCTTTGCTTGCGTGCATGGCTTTTTCTGTACCTATTAAACTGTCTCTATCTCAACTCATGAGTTTTCTCACTTTTACTCTTCCGATTCTCTCCCCCATCCCACTGTGAGAGGAGTGTGTGAGTGGCTATGAGGTGTTTAGTTGCTGGCTGGGGTTAAACCATGACAAGCACAAAGTCCAAGGTGTATTTCTTTGGAGGGAAGATCATCAACATTCTTTATGTTGTGCAAAATAATGTATCTTCCTGTAGCCCTTCCACTTTTTTTCTGAAAGAACTAAAATATTCAACTGCAACTACTGGTGTGTGTGCTTGGATAGGTATGTGTGAAAAATTTTTTCGAAATAGATGTCCATGCTGAAAAATTTCAGCCCAAACATTTCAAATATTATAAAGTTATCAGCAAATGAAAACAAGCTCTGACACAGAACACATGAAACACCCTTCTACAAATGTAACCTTGCCAGTCTATATATTGTGCTATGGAATTGTTACAGAGCTAATGTCCTCTTTTAATGTCGAGAATAAATAAAACCCTGGGAAGAATTAATACAATAATCTTAACTGATTCAAAAAGTTTATCCTGACATATTTCTTGTTCATTAAGCTGTGAGAATAATCAATTTTTCTGTATGAAATGTGAAGCAAAGTAGGTTGATGGCAGTGTAATTATAGCAACATGCATGCCTGAAAAAGATTAATTTTTTTTGACACATAATGAACCTTTTGATGTCAACTGAAACTTTCATTTCCTGATACTTGTAAAATATCAAAATAGTAATACAATCTCAAATAGGTAAATGCTTAGATGTCTTCAACAACAAAATCAGTGCTGTCTGATAACGGTCAGTGAACTTAACATGTGGAAGATATTGTTTTTATCTGCTTCTTGTTTGTCATGCCAGTTTGAGCCATGTTCCCAGCTAACAAATAGTTTCAAAAGTTTATTGCTAATCTGTCGCTCAGGAGCATTTCCAGTTTATCAGGATGACACACATGTCCCACTGCTTTCCTTTGCCTTATTGGGCAGAGACCTGGTAGGACACTGCGTCGCAGTCCAGTGTACCTTGGTTTCCCCTGGAAGAAAACACAGGCAGATGCTACATAAGAGAGCAGCATGCTTGGCCAGGCTCCTAAGATAAATGTAAATGCACAGTGGACAGGCCCTGGGGCATGCAGGGTGCCTCTAGACGCTGTTTCCTGAAGTGGAGAACTATTGATTTCTGCTATAGACATGATCAGTGTTCACTGGAGGTGGGACTAGAAACCAGATATCCCCAGCCTGTGCAATTGTCCTAGCAGCTCTCTACCATAATAATAATTGAATTATTTTATATTGAGCTTCATTAGGAATAACTGAGAGTGTCTTCACCTTAAAAGTCTTGTAACCTGGTAGGTAGGATACTCCTGAGTAAGCAACATATGTGCTCAGAATTATCAGGAGAAGGTGTCTCAACCTGTCCAGGAGGGTCTGCCCCTGGCCCCTAGGCTGCTCCAGGCAAAGAGGGACAGTGCACTACCAGCACAGCGAATCTGCCTCACTGACCCCTTTCAAATTATTTCCCAAGCATTAACTGGATTTCGTAATAATTTGTGAATATTTTAATGGGAAGTGAAACCTAATTTTCAATTTATTATTCTCAAATTAAATTAGTCCATCTCTACTTGTTCCCATGCTCACTCCTACTAAAGTTGGCACCTTAGATACAACCTTTAATGAAACAGTGCAGCCCATTCAATGCTTGATGTGTGAGTGTTCTTTCTTGCCTTCTTTTGGGAGATCTTATTTCTGTTTCACGCCTCTGATCTTTCACACCTTTTATCATTTCACACCTTTGGTCTTTTTTGTGTTCTTTTACCTCTCTTCATTCCTCTGCCTCATCAGTCACTTTTATCCAGCAATATGGAAAAAATGTGACTAAAAAAGCAATGTGCCTGTGGTATTCAGCACCTTCTATTGTTTGAGTTGTAATGGCTTTTTATGCTTCCTTCTGTGAAATTTGCAGTATTTCTCAGTTGGATTATTTTCTGAGTTTGTTGTAACTATAGTTTATGTATTTCTGTTTTTGTCTTGTGGAGTAAATTTGTCTGGACAAGAATTTTCCATATCAACAGTAAGAAAGTGATGACAAGTTCAGTGCCTGTATGAATTTTATTCATTTTCTTGTGACCTCCTAGCTGTCAGTTTCCAAGTTCACCTCAGATGGAGCAATATTTGTTTGTTCATTATAGATTTCTCTCTGGAAAGGGATTTCTCTCATGTTTTTGACTCTAGTCCAAGACTACAAGTGGAAATACAATGCTAAGTGACTAAATGACTTGCTTCACATCATGTTGCAAATATTTAAGAGACTGATCTCTTGAGGCAAAACAGTGCAGGCTTTGAAAGGTATGAAGCCCATCAGCAGGTTATAAAAACAAGCAGTGTAATTTGAATTTATTTTTTTTGCAAAGTATTTTTTTCAGAAATGTCTTTTGGTGAATTATAAATAAAGCGTGTTCCCATTCCGAATGCAGAGCCAGCCACATTGTACTGTGTGCATCCCACAGCCCAGCTATTAGTGACAAATCCAGGTTCCTAAGGCGTGAGCAATTAATAGCACTGGGAAAACAAAGCAGGTAGGAAGAAGTTTCTAGAAGCACCATGACAACAAGTTTCACCCAGCTGTTGCAAGCTGACTCTTTTTCATTTGTTGTTTTATTTGCATATCACACACATTTGGCCCTTGTTACTGCACTGCTTTTCAAAACTGCTATTCCTCCTGAAGTTGCACCATGTATTCTCTGAAAATGAAATCCAACTGGGAGACTTCAAAGTGGTATTCAGTCATGAGGTCAGCTACACCTCAAGGCACCCTGCTGTTGCAGGGATGTCTTCCAGAAATATTACCATATTTTATGATAAGATACTTGGGATACAGGGTAGTTAAATATTCCATTCCAGACAACTTGTGAAGGAACTAAGACTACTCATGTGCTTAGAAATGTTAGAGCAACCTCAGAGCTGATATGTCTGGGCACTTTGAAACAGCGGGTAATTAATGCAAAGTATAAAGCAGACCACTGTTAGGACTATGAAACCACCTCTTTAGATTTTTTCAGTTTCCTTACAACATCCAAACCTCATCTTGGAAGCAAGCACTGTGAAGCTGGTAGCACAAGCCACAGTTGGCAATGTGTTCTCTAAATAAATGTACACGTGTTTCCGATAACCCAACAAAGAGTCTGTGGAAGGCCTGATTCCAGCCATCCACTCAGAGGATGGCACCTGACTGGGAGAGCAGGATACTGGGAAAAGCAAATTTTTACTGCTCTGCTGATGAGTTTGTCAGAACAAAATTGCTTGAAAATTGGGGTTTCTGTGTCTGGTACCTACTCACAAGGGAGTCCCTGGATTGTCAAAAGGATGTGGGGCCACAGTTATTGCTTGAAAGGTGGAAAGGATCTTTTGTGAGCAGTGATTGCCAGCCTGGTCCCCCTGTCTACCAAGTGATGCAAGTGGCAGCAGAGCTGGCTCTTAGACTGCCCATCTTCTGCCCAGCTCCTCTCCCTCCTGTGGAAGGAAGGGCCTTGGCCTCACATGAGCTAGTCGTCGGCAGTTTTACCAGCATGAGGCATTTGCAGGGAAATTTGTATGTCGCCATGTCCTGTTGAACTGCTAAGTGCCACTGGAGCTGCCTGAATGGCCCTTAATATGAAAAACTTTCGATTTTTCACTGTCTCTCAGCTCCTTTCATTCCTTGTTTCTCTTTGTACCTTTCTTGCCTATTTACCAAAGGGTTTACTCTCTCACCAAGATCTTTCCTCCTCCATTATGTGCATTTTTGTGCTGAACACGGCTCAGTCAGCTGCCAACCGATACAGCTGGAGACTGGGTCAGTGGTACTTCAAAACAGTGACCTGAGAATCTATATGGCCTCACAGGAGTGCTGATTGCTGTCACAGGTTTCCCAGAAACCACACTGGACACTGGACACTGGAATACATGTAAGTCAGTAATAATTATTAATGTAGACTTTCAGCTTATTTTCAAACTCAGACTGACACAAGCATTTGTTTGGTCTCAGGAAGTTCTCTCACAGCCATTTTCATTATTGAAGAATTTTAAAAATGGGCAAGATCAAGTATCCAAATGCTGTGAAATCCAAAGTCTCTGTTTGGACAGATGATTTCCATATGCTTATATGCATATGCGTTTGTAAAAGTCAATAGTCTAAAATTTTTAGAATAGAATGTTTGTAAAACTCAGTGATCTAAAATTTATAATACCAAACAACTACGTAAAATTTTCTAGGATAATGTTGTTGGACTGATGAACAAATACTGAATAGTATTTTTAAAAGAGTTCTAGCACCTTTATGTTTACAATTTAAGACATTTTAAGTGAAAAAATGCATTTAAAGTTTTCATTTATTAATGGCTCTTTTCTTCTTTGTTAAATAAATGACTAAGTAGCCTTATGGATCATAGTACCTGCAGGATAAATATCCATTTCAAAGTGAAAGGATGAATTGTTTGGCACTACTTGACAAGCCTGTAAGATCTGAAGTGCAACTTCAGAACCATTATGAGGCTCTTGCACTTCTGCCTGTTTGTGCTTGCCTGTTCTGGTGCAGGGATTTACTGTGGTCTATCTGCTTTGACAATTCAGTCCTATCCTAGAATTTCTAAAATCTTGTGTTAAAGCTCTGTCTCCTGATGATTTTCATGACAGCCTGTTGCCACATCCAGAAATCACAAAAACTGATGATCCAAATAGAAAGGTGAAAAGAAAAAGAACGTGGGTTTTCCTTGGTGGATTTTCCACACTGATTATTAAGAATGGGAGTATTTTCATTTTCTTGCATAGCCTGACAGCTGGTTTGGCTCTCAAGCTGCCAGAGGCTTTTTTAGTTTTGGGGTTTGTTTTTCAGTAGCTTTGTCAGAAACATTCAGCTCTCCAAGTGCCATTCTCACTGGTTCCAGTTACCTCTCTAGAGATCAGCTCTATGAATTTTATGGAAGAAAAAGCAAACTGTATTTTTCCCCTTTTGAAGATATTCAGACAAGGAAAATGCTTTATCTAGGTAGTTTTTATTAATCAAAGAGATGTAAAGCAGTGAAAGAAAATAACATACTGATTTAGAGTAATTGTCTGAAGATTCAAAAATCAATATAATAGTAGGAGTGCAAGATAAACAGTCCGGATTAAGACGTTAATAACTCTGCTACTAAGCCACAGATATTAGAGATGGTACCAGCAGCAGATATACATATTCTCTGTTTTATATCCTTATCACCATACCAAAACAGCTTTTGGAGGTTAATTTGAAATTTTCACAGAATTACAAGATCACGTAATGCTTAAGATTGTAAGGAACCTCTGGAGGTCATCTTGTCCAAGCCTACTGCTCAAACAGGGCCACGTGCAGCAGGTTGCCCAGGACCATGTCCGTATGGCTTTCGAGTATCCCCAAGGATGGAGACTCCACAACTGGCTTTTGGGTATCCCCAAGGATGGAGGCTTCACAACCTCTCCAGGCAACCTGTGCTAGTGCTTGGTCACTATGTTGGATTTGTGTGTGTGTGGGGGGGGGGATGTGGGGCACATTTTTGGTAGTGGGGAAGGGCCACCTTGTGATAAGCTTTGGAAGCTCATCTGGCTCCAGGGTGTAAGCCCCCAGCCCAGGCGGAGCTAATTAGCAGTAGAGAAACACCTCTGTGAATCCATATTTGTGAGGAGAAGGACTGTCTTGAAAAGAAGAGGGTGGGGTGAACCTGAAGGAAAGGCCATTGTCCTGAACAAAAGACAACCATTGGCCTAAACAAAGAGAGAGCTTCTTTGCAGAGGGGAAGTGGGGAGGGGGGGTGGGGGTGGGACGTGGTACAGAGAACCTCAGACACCCAGTTCAACCATGGAGTAGAAGAAGGCAAAGGAGGTCCCGCACAGCCCATGGAGGTTCAACAGTGGAGCAGATACCCATATGTAGACTATGGAGGATTCCACACTGGAGCAGAAAAGTTGAGCCTGAGGGCAACTGTGACTGAGTTGAGATCCCAAGAGTCACTTGATGCCAGAGCTGGGGATGAGGAGGTGCACTGGACCAGAGACCTGTCTGCAGCTTGTGGATGTCCCCATGCCACAGCTGGGAGCTGAGCCCAAAGAGATCTGTGACCCCATGGGAAGCTCGCGTTGGGAGATCCTGTTCCTGGACTTTCATGAAGGGAAGAGTGGCAGAGGTGAACTGACTGCAACCCCATTTCCTAGCCCCTGTGCTGAGGGTAGGGAAGGTAGAGAAATCAGGAGCAAAGTTATTTGAACCTGGGAAGAAGGGAGGGGTGGGGGGAAGGTGTTGTAAGATGTGGTTGTTATGTCTAGTTAGATGGATGGCAATGAATTAAATGGATTTTTCTTCCCCAAGTTTGAGTCTGTTTTGCCCATGACTGTAACTGGTGAGTGAGCCATCCCCGTCCTTCATCCTAATCCCATTCCCCCTTTGTTGTGACTCCCATCCCATCTCACTGTGGTGGGAATGGGGGTGGGGGAGCATGGTGTGAGTGCAGGACTGCATGGTCCTGCTGTGGGTTAAACCACCACAGTCACCCTCATAGTGAAAAAGTATTTCCTGATATTCAGAGGGAACTTCCTATGTTTCAGTTTGTGCCCATTGCCTCTGATTCTGTCACTGGACAACACAAGAAAGGACCTGGCTCCATCCTCTTTGTACCTTCCTTTCAGGTTTTTGTATACACTCCTAAGATCACTGAGCTTTCTTTTGTCCAGGCTGAGCAGTTCCATCTTTATCATCCTTTCCTCATAGAAAAAATGATCCAGTCACTTTATCATATCTGATATCCCTTTGATGGACTCTCTCTAGTATATCCGTGTCTGCCTTGTACTGAGGAGCCCAGAAGTGAACCCAGCACTCCAGATGCAGCCTCACCAGTGATGAATAGAGGGGAAGAATCACCTCCCTCGATCTTCTGCTAACAGTCCTCCTAATGCAGCCCAGGATATAATTATTTTTCTTTGCAGCAATGGCACATTGCTGGCTCATGTTCAACTTGTTTTCCACCAAGTTCCCAGGTTCTTTTATGCCAAGCTGCTTTCCAGCCAGGCAGTCACCAGCCTGTACTGGTGCATGGGGTTGTTCCTCCCCAGGTGCAGAACTTCATACTTCCCATTGTTGAAATACATGAGGTTTCTGACAGCCCATTTCTTTAGCCTGTTGAGGTCCCTCTGGACTGTGGCACAACTCTGATGTACCAGCCACTCCTCCCAGTTTTGTGTCATCAGCTGACTTGCTGAGGGTGTTTTCTGCTCTGTCAGACAGACCATTAATGAAGATGTTGAATGGGACTGGACCCAGCACTAATCTCAAGGGTACACTGCTAGTCACTGGCTTCCAACAAGACTTCATGCCACTGATCACCAATCTCTGGGCTCAGCTGTTCAGCCAGTTGTCAATCCACCTCATTGTTTGCTCATTCAGCCCATACTTCATCAGCTCTTTAGGAGGCTTTTATAGGAGACAGTGCTGAAAGCCATAGTAAAGTCTTCTGATTTTGTCTGCTGATCTCAATTTTTGACCATTTCCTTCTGTCTTCCTTTTATTACTCTCTTCCCTTGATGCTAGCAACAAGCTAATGCAGACATTTTATTTGATAGATTAGAATGGGACACACCTGTCTCAGAAGAGGAGAAGGATCCTAGGGCAAGAATTAGCGAGGCTCATTGATAGAGCTTTAAACTAGATTGGAAGGGGGAAGGGGATATAGCTGAGACTGCTGGTAGTAACTGTGGCGGGTACATGCCTGAAGACCACCACAATGGAGTTCAAGCTGCTCCAGCCAGCAAGTCAAAGTCAACTTCATTTGGGGCCAAATTTAAATGCCTCTATACTAATGCACGTAGCTTGGGCAATAAACAAGAAGAATTGGAAACGTATGCATGCCTCCAGGGATATGACCTGATTGGCATCACGGAGTTGTGGTGGGATGGCTCCCATGACTGAAGTGTTGGAATGAAAGGGTACAGGCTATTCAGGAAGGACAGGCAGGGGAGACAAGAAGGGGGTGTTGCCCTCTATGTCAACAATCAGCTGGAGTGTATGGAGCTCCACCTGGAGACGGATGAGGAGCTAACAGAGAGTCTTTGGGTAAGGATTAAAGGGAAGGCAGGAAAAGGGGATGTTACAGTGGGGGTCTGCTACAGGCCACCAGACCAGGGAGACCAAGCAGATGAGGCCCTCTGTAGGCAGATAGGAGCAGCCTCACATTCACAAGCCCTGGTCCTCATGGGGGACCTCAACCACCCTGACATCTGTTGGAGGGACAACACAGCAGGCCACAAACAATCCAAGCGGTTCCTGGAATGTGTGGAGGACAACTTCCTTCTACAGGTGGTCGAGGAACCAACGAGGAGAGGTGCCATGCTGGACCTCGTTCTCACCAACAAGGAGGGGTTGGTGGGAAACGTGAAGCTCTTGGGCAATCTTGGCTGCAGTGACCATGAAATGTTGGAATTTGAGATCCGCAGAACAGTGAAGAAGGTGCACAGCAAGCTCACTACCCTGGATTTCAGGAGAGCAGACTTTGACCTCTCCAGGGATCTGCTTGGTCACGTAGCATGGGATGAATTCCTGGAAGGAAGAGGGGTGCAGGACAGTTGGAACATACTCAAAGGTCTCTTCCTCCAAGCCCAGGAACAATGCATCCCTACAAAGAGGAAGGCAGGCAAAAACAGCAGGAGGCCTGCATGGATGGATAGGAAAATCCTGAACAAGCTTAGGATCAAGAAGGAAGCCTATAGAGGGTGGAAAGAGGGACAGGTAACCTGGGAAGAATACAGAGAAATTGCCTGAGAAGCCAGGGATCAGGTTAGGAAAGCCAAGGCCCTGACAGTATTAAATTTAGCCAGAGATGTCAAGGGCAACAAAAAAGGCTTTTATAGGTATGTTGGAGAGAAAAGGAAAACTAGGGAAAATGTGGGCCCTCTCCGGAAGGTGACAGGGTAGCTGGTCACTGGGGACATCGAGAAAGCTGAGGTGCTCAATGACTTTTTTGTCTCAGCCTTCACTGGCAAGGACTCGTGCCACACTGCCCAAGTCCTACAAATCCAAGGATGGGTCCAGGAGAATGAAAAACCGCCCATTGTAAAAGAAGATCAGGTTCAGGAGCACCCAAGGAACCTGAAGGTGCACAAGTCCATGCGACCTGATGGGATGCATCCACGGGTCCTGAGGGAACTGGAGGATGTAGTTGCAAAGCCTTTATCCATCATATTTGAGAAGTCCTGACAGTCTGGCTAAGTTCCCACAGACTGGAAAAAGGGGAACATAACTCTCATTTTTTAAAAAGGGTAACAAGGAAGACCCGGGGAACTACAGGCTGGTCGGTCTCACCTCAGTTCCAGGCAAGATCATGGAGCAGATACTCCTAGAAACTATGCTAAGGCCCATGGAGAATGAGGAGGTGATTGATGACAACCAGCATGGCTTCAGCAAAGGCAAATCGTGCCTGACCACTCTGGTGGCCTTTTATGATGGAGTCACAACACTGGTGGACAAGGCCAAAGCAACTGATGCCATCTACCTGGACTTGTGCAAGGTGTTTGACACTGTCCCACATGGCATTCTTATCTCCAAATTGGAAGCGTATGGGTTTGATGGATGGACCACTTGGTGGATAAGGAACTGGCTGGATGGTCACACTCAAAGAGTTGTGGTCAGCAGCTCAAAGTCTGAGTGGAAACTGGTGATGAATGATGTCCCTCAAGGTTCGGTCTTGGGTCCGGTGCTGTTCAACATCTTTGTCAGTGACATGGACAGGGGGATTGAGTGCACCTTCAGCAAGTTTGCTGATGACACCAAGCTGAGTGGTGCGGTTGACACGCTGGAGGGATGGGATGCCATCCAGAGGGACCTTGACAGGCTTGAGAAGTGGGCCTGTACAAACCTCATGAAGTTCAACAAGGCCAAATGCAAGGTCCTGCATCTGGGTCGGGGCAACCCGAAGCACAAGAACAGGCTGGGCAATGAGGGGCTTGAGGCCAGCTCCGAAGAGAAGGACTTGGGAGTGGTGGTGGATGAGAAGTTCAACATGAGCCGGCAATGTGTGCTTGCAGCCCAGAAGGCAAACCATATCCTGGGCTGCATCACGGGAGGTGATTCTCCCCATCTACTCCACTCTCTTAAGGCCCCACCTGGAGTCCTGTGTCCAGTTCTGAAGCCCCCAACACAAGAGAGACATCGACCAGTTGGAACAAGTCCAGAGAAGGGCCACGAGGATGATCCAAGGGCTGGAGCACCTCTCCTATGAGGACAGGCTGAGAGAGTTGGGGCTGTTCAGCCTGGAGAAGAGATGGCTCCGGGGAGATCTAATAGCAGCCTTCCAGTACCTGAAGGGGCCTACAGGGAAGCTGGGGAAGGACAAGGGGAAATGACTTTAAGCTGGAAGAGGGCAGGTTTAGATTGGATATTAGGAAGAAATTTTTCAGGTTGCCCAAGGAAGCTGTGGATGCCCCCTCCCTGGAAGTGTTCAAGGCCAGGTTGGATGAGGCTTTGAGCAATCTGGTCTAGTGGAAGGTGACCCTGCTGATGGCAGGGGGGTTGGAACTAGATGATCTTTAAGGTCCCTTCCACCCCAAACCATTCTATGATACATATTCTACAATAAGCTAAGCTTTAAATCTATATTTTCTCCTACATTTTCTGAGAATTGAAAGTAAATTAAAATGGTTGTTTCTACCATTTAAAGGTTACAAATAATAGTGCAGAACAAGATTTCCTATGATGTTTTGCATTTTTATATTATATTTAATTCATCCTGAATTGTATTTTTAAAGTACGCATTAATAAAGTTTGCCTCTCAAGAACTGCTAGAGGAAGTAGAAAGGTAGAAGTTTTGGCAACAGGCATAAGGGCATTTCAGCAGTTATCAAGTGTGGGAAGCTTGTAATGGAATAAGCACATGAATTGTGTATGTCTTGCTAAAACAACCATTAGTGACATTTGTAAAGTTTGACATTTAATTAATCATCAGTGGGTCCAAAAATCAGAAATTCCCAATTATCTATGCTATGGTTTCAGATACTTTGAAAATTCCATTATTTATTATTTTTATTTTTTTAATTTTTATTATTTTTTTTATTTTTATTTATTTTAAGGAATTATAACCTTCTACAAGGGGAAAACTTCAGTTACATTCCTCAGTTTTACAAGAAGAGCGTGCATAGGGCCATGTCTATGACAAAATATAAAGGTATATAGCCTTTTCTTTCAGGACAGAAGTGATTTTTCTCCTGACAAGGAAACATATTTTTCCCTTTTAATCCACATACTTATAAGTTATGGGGAAATCTGAGACATATATTGTACCAGCAGATGTCAAAGAGCTAAGAGAGAAGGGAAGATGTTAATAAAAATAAAAATAAATGTAAAATGCCATTAAATGGAAACATTTTTCCAGGACGTCTTCTTCTCAAGCTGGAAACAGGAGGAGAGCCTATAGCTCAACTATCCAAAATGAAGAAAGCTGGATCCAACCACTACTTGTCTCTTACTTCCGCAAATAGAATTTTATGTATGTTTTTATATACATGTATATATGTAGCTTTAATTTAAGCATACTTAGGATAGTTAACAATATGTAATTTATTCTGAAACCTCATCTAATCTGTGGTTTCTTACCTGAGGTTATCATCTATATGTGTTAATACTTGACACACTTACCTGAATGGTTATGCAACAAGCAAAAGCAAGCCAAAATGTTGCTGATGACCTCTAAACTCTCATTTTGGCTAACTGTGTTACACTCCTGGTAACAGTCCTGTTACAGCAATAATTGAAATATATACGACTGGAATAAAAGTGCTTTGGACTCTGTATCTCCCTTCATGGAAATGGAGAGGTTTTATTCTTCTTTATTCTTCCTTATAACGTTTTTTATATGAATGGTGCTGAAAATCATGAGTCTCAATCCAATAAAGACAGAAATTATACCGTAAACTCTATGTTAGTAGTGTAATATAAGCAACAATAGCTTACAGAAAAGGAAGCAAAGGGAAGGTATATTGACACTACTGTTCATTTTATTAAGCTTTATGTAGGTGGCAAAGTAATTTTAATATATCTGAGAAACACAAGTACGGTCCTTATCTTCAAGAGCTCACAACCCAACATCCTCACTGTGCTGGACTGCTACAGTTTTGCTGTGCCCTTGGCAAATCATGGTAACTTGTGTCCTTTGAGAAAGAGGAAGAGTGAGCTGCAAACACAGGAGCTGTAGAAGCCTTCAGTGAGCAGAAAGGTGAAAGATGAGGAGCAGTTTGAAAGCAGAAAGTGAGGGCTTCTGGCGGGACTGGTAGACTCTGGTCAGCATTGTGAAAGAATCTGGATGAGGATGAGGTGAAGAAAATAACAAAGCAAAAACGATGCAGCAGAGGAATAAGGACAGAAAGGGTGATGGGCAAGTCAGAGTTTGAACATCAGAAATATTATACAGAAAATAACTGTCACTGAAAAGATTATTATACCTGCACACATATATGTCCTTGCATGTCTATATTTCTGGAGAAATGGATTGGACTGCCTATTACTAAGTTGGCTAATCTAATTAGAAATAATAGATCAGATAGATTAGCCTTTCTAAAAACAAGCTAAAAAAAGGAGGATCATTTTTCTTCATTAAAATCTTATGTATTTTCTTTTGAGAAGCGGTAGACCTCCTGTGCTTTCATTGCAATAAATTTGTTAGTCTTGTACCCTTTCACCATTCTATTAATCTGTGCATCTTCAATCAACTCAGTTTTGACTTTCAGCCCCCATCTGGTAAGGACTAGCACCAGGACTGAAAAGAGAGCGGTTATTTCTTTTGCACAGTCCAAGACTCTTCCATTAGCACCCAGGATTCAGACAGCAAGAAGATGCGCACCACAGCAGGACAAGGTTACACGCTCACCGCTGAGGTGGAAAAGTAGGAAAGAAACACAACTGTAGGGTTTCTGGGGGGAAGTCTGCAAATAGCTGCTTTGAAGGACTTGGAGAGAAAAAGGATATGAGACCTACTGTTATGGGGATTTTGAGGAAGCAGCAAAGATCTATGGCTTGAATGGTTTGTTAGGACTCTGGGCACTGTGAATTTGGAGCAAGGAGTCAGGGACTGATAAAATGGGTAGATGTGACTGAGAGAGACCTGGAGGTTGCCACTCCATGCAGTTGGTGTTCAAGGCAAATTAGTGTGCTAAGGAATAAAGACAAAGGGAGAGGACAGAAGTGGCCAGTACCTGAGCAGACAGCCTGAGTGGTTTGAGCAGTTTGGGTGGTTTCTGGATCCCAACTGGGCTTGCAATAAAAGGGGATAAAATTGTAGTTGCAAGGACTGGAGGAGTCTGAATGTGAAGAGGGACACAGCTGTAAATACCTGGGAGAAGCTGTGGTCAAAAAGGGAGTCACAGATAGATTTTAGTTTGTTTGATTTTTAGATTTAAGCATTTAACTGCCCACACTTGCTTTTGGCACATTCATCCTTTATTAGAGCTCATCCTTATAATACCCTTTTTTCTTGTGAATTAGAATGATACTATAAGCAGCATTAGCTTAGCTCTTCAACTGCTCTGCTGAAGTAATTGTTCAAACTAAGAAAATAATCCTGTCCTGGTTTTTGCTAGGATAGAGTTAGCTGCATCTTGTTTGGCTGCCAGCTATGTTAAACTATCACAAATCCCTTAGTGAATGTATTAAGACATTTAAATTTTTTTTTCATTTTTAATCTGTGTTGATAATGGTCACTACTATTTTGACATAGAGATATTTCAGGAAAAGAACTCTTGTGGTTCAAAAAAGATGAGTCTGAAGCCCTTGCCTAGTTGGTTAGTGTGTAAGAGGTGTACAACCACAGTTATACCTATTTGACAATATTAACAACAAATTTAATTGTGGAGGATGAACTCATGGTCTCTGTAGTTCTCTGTGCGTGCAGTACTAGAATTAGTTTTTGATTCTGGTCTTAAGCAAGATTTGTTAAGGTTATGATATACAGCAGGAATTATAAACCCATAAAATCTCCATGTCTAAAATCCCCCAAATCCCAATGATGATCACAGCTATAAGAAGATTGTGGGCATTGGTCTTGTCTGACAAGTCTCTGCAAAGATGCAGAGCTCTCTCCCCACAGTTAGTATGTTGCCCAAGCTCATTATCCCAAAGGCTTGTATTCAGCAAAATACCCAGACAAACCTTTAATGGAGAGAAGAAAAACTTCGAGGGGCTGTGGCAGGCTGTGCTCTCCCTTTGATGCTCCCATGGACACGCTTTCCGGGTGACACTATTGTGAGCCCTGCTCTGCCCCATGGTACCAGCTGAGCCAGAGTGATGCGGAGGGTAGATGAGGTTGAGGATATTAAACCCCAGCAGTTATTCCAGATGGGATCTCCAGTTCCCAGGTCAAACATTCTCACTAGCTGAGAAAAACAAGGGGGCATTGCAAGATTTTCCTATGGACATATTTGAGCTTAAATAGGCTCAGCTGCACCTGATTGAAAAAACAGCCTTAGAAAGAAGTTGTCTCATGGAGCATGAGAAGGTGATTGGTGACAACCAGCATGGCTTCACCAAGGGCAAATTGTGCCTGACCAATCTGATAGCCTTTTATTATGGGGTTACAGCACTGGTCACAAGACTAAAGCAACTGATGTCATCTACCTGGACTTGTGCAAGGCATTTGACACTGTCCCACATGACATCCTTGTCTCTAAATTGGAAACATGTGGGTTTGATGGGTGGACCACTCGCTGGATAAGGAATTGGCTGAATGGTTGCACTCAAAGAGTTGTGATCAACAGCTCAATGTCCAAGTGGAAACTCGTGACGAGTGATGTCTCTCAAAGGGTGGTACTGGGACCGGTGCTGTTCAACATCTTTGTTGGAGACATGGACAGTGGGATTGAGTGCACCCCCAGCAAGTTTGCCAATGACACCAAGCTGAGTGGTGCGGTTGACATGCTGCAGGGACAGGATGCCATCCAGAGGGACCTTGACAGGCTTGAGAGATGGGTCTGTGCCAACCTCATGAAGTTCAACAAGGCCAACTGCAAGGTCCTGCACCTGGGTCGGGGAAATCCCAAACATAAATACAGACTGGGCAATGAGTGTCTTGAGACCAGCTCTGAAGAGAAGGACTTGGGAGTAGTGGTGGACAAGAAGCTCAACATGAGCCGGCAATGTGCACTTGCAGCCCAGAAGGCCAACCATATCCTGGGCTGCATCAAGAGAAGTGTGGCCAGCAGGTCGAGGGAGGTGATTTTCCCCCTCTACTCTGCTCTTGTAAGGCCCCACCTGGAGTACTGTGTCCAGTTCTGGAGCCCCCAACACAAGAAGGACATGGACCTGTTCGAACGAGTCCAGAGGAGGGCCACGAGGATGATCCAAGGGCTGGAGCACCTCTCCTACAAGGACAGGCTGAGAGAGTTGGGGCTGTTCAGCCTCGAGAAAAGAAGACACCAGGGAGATCTTATAGCAGCCTTCCAGTACCTGAAGGGGCCTACAAGAACACTGGGGAGGGACTTTTTACAAAGGCAGGTAGTGGTAGAACAAGGGCTAATGGCTTTAAACTGGAAGAGGGGAGGTTTAGATTAGATATTAGGAAGAAATTCTTTACTGTGAGGGTGCTGAGACACTGGAACAAGTTGCCCAAGGAAGTTGTGGATGCCCCCTCCCTGGAAGTGTTCAAGGCCAGGTTGGATGAGGCTTTGAGCAACCTGGTCTAGTGGAAGGTGTCCCTGCTGATGGCAGGGGGGTTGGAACTAGATGATCTTTAAGGTCCCTTCCAACCCTAACCATTCTATGATTCTATAATCCCTCTGATGGTAATATGGCAGAGCAGAAAGAAGTTTGTAGTTTCAAAAAATACGCTATGATGATCTGTATGAAAATGAACAGATATATTCTTTTAACTGGGTGGAATGCACTGTTTGCTGAAATAATAAGCTTGGCTTATTTCTTCTTCAGCTTTTTCACAGCAGTTAATCTAATTCCAGTGTAACCAAACTTCAGGGTTTATTTCTTTTTAATGAGTTCACAGCTATCATTTACTTGTAGCTGCCCAGATTCTAGATTTGCTACACTTATGTTTTAACTATATTTTGTCTTTTTTACATTAAATTAATGGAAAGTAATTAATATTTAAGATCTATCTACACAGTTTCTGTCATTAAAATAAACCTATTAATGCACAAGATCTACCTAAAGAGCGTTTTGTCAAGTAAAAACAATTAAACAAAGAAGTAATCTGTAGAGGTGGAAGGAACTTATACTTAAGTATATCTCATTAGAAGAAAAGTGCTGTGTTAGAAATCTTTTAGAAATTAATAAATGTAACAAATAACACCACAATCCTTTCAAAATTTGAATATTTTATATTTAATTAATGTCAACAAAATATATTTAGAATATGTTTTGCATGAAGAATATCCTTCTACTTGGATGTACATATATATATATGTGTAGGTATATATATTTACACTTTATTCCAGTTTCTCAAGTAAGGACACAAGGCTAGTTTGAATACTTTCCAAGTTTACAAGCTACAGCTTTAGAATGAACTTCAGTGCAGCTATGCTCTGTTTAACTTTGTTATTTGGTTAAACAGTGCCTCGTTACAGTGGTCATGGGTGGTTCATGTCATTGGATTTCTTTTCTTTTTCCTCTTACAAGATTGAGCAAACAGAAATTGAGTATGTGAGGCAAATGGTTTGAAAATAGATAGACATTTCAATTTACTAGTAATTTTGAGCCTCTAAGATCCCACTTTAGTTTGTTTTGATGTCAAAGAATTAATCAGACCTCAACATACCTATATTGAACTATGGGCCACAATAAAGTTAAACAATATTTTTCTGTGGAAGTACCATCTGTTATGTTGTATCAGCTCATCCTGAAAGGTCCCCAGGCAAGCTGCATCAACAACCTGCCAGTCAGAAGCAGGAATTGGTACTGGGCAGTGAAGAGTATTATGACTAAGGAAAAAGTGGAGGTACCTGAGCATCCTGATCTGCCACTGCCTTTCACAGTAACCTTGAAAATCCCAGCTGACAGTAACAGGTTAGATTCACAGGGGTGACTTTCTTACTTCTTTGCCTTTTTGGAGTTGCAAATCCAAAAAGTAGATGTGAAAAGCCATTGACTTGGCATGAGGGTACCACCCATAGACATCCACCCAGGAGAGGCAACCTTGGCCTAGCTGCCCAGCTCATCCATCACACAACTCCTCCCACTCATGGGGCCCAACAAGAATGAGAAAAGATGAGCCTCACTTAGCAAATCTCTGCTGGAAAGCATTTTTTTGTTAGACAGAGCTAGAAGTCATGGTTCCTTTCAGATAAGAGACTACCCTGTCATCCTTTGGTGTGGTCCTCATCTGCTACATAAAACTCCCCAGTGGGTCAGGAGAAGCACTGAGACCCAGATGCTCTGCCCTGGATGTGCAGCTATTCTGCTCCTTTGCCCCACTGAATATTTAATTATGCCAACAGGGCATTGCCTAAAGCATGAGTGATGGTAACTGGTTTTCTTCAGCAGAAGAAAACTAAAATAAATATTTTAAGGCAGTCTTTTTGAATTTAAAGAGATGTGGGCTCCAGTTCTCTCAGGCAAAGAAAAATGCTGAATTTGGTGACCTTTGCCTCTGTTAAGTGCTTCTCACTGCTGCTAGTTGGCAAGTATGCTGCTTCTAGAGTGCTTGGCAGTGCTTAATTGTCTGGTTTTACACACCCAGCTCCAGATAAAAAGTTCAATTTGTGAACCAAGATGGTACCTTCCTTCATCTGAGTAAGAAACCTTAGTGTGTGCATGGTGCTACATGAATATCCTTCAGCTTGCTCTGTGCAAACTGGTAGGGCAACACAAACTAATGTACACAGAAGTACCTGCTTAGGTGCTGTGTGTGATGTAGCAAAGCTGTGCAGGACTTTTTGGCACCATCCTCTGTGACCATAATGTTTCCAAATTTAGGCTCAGTCTGGTACACAGATCCTCAGAAATACTTAACTGTGCAATTACCACGAGACTTTGGAGCAAGCAGCTCTTTGGTGTCCATATCCAAGCTCCTGGCTGGGGTGGGGAGGCCCACTAGGAAGAAAGGATCTGAGAGAGGTTTCTTTGGGAATCTGTTCTAAGAATTAACTACATTTAAGTGAAAGGTAAAACAGGTGCACAAACCACTTTGGTTTGCTAATCATGTCCAGCAAACTACTCTGTTTTGAGTAAAGAGATATAATTAGACAAATCAATACAAAGGAGCTATATAATTGTTTTCTTGGCATATGCTGTTAGTCACTGTCATGTCATATAGACATGCTAGGAAAAAAAAAAAAAAGAATGAAATAAAAAAGAAATCAATGTTCTTTCATTTTTTATTGTATGGAGAGAAAATGAAATTTAGAGGAAGTGGGTGTCTTGAAAAAGGAGGAGGAATATAAAAATCTGTGTGTCTGCCTCTGAACCAGAGAAATAATTTTTGAATTAGATTTATTCTGTGCCATTCGGCAGGAGAGATGGAGAAAGATATTAGATTATTTCATTGTGCTTTAATGTAGATATTTCAGAAGTCATATTAGGGGGTTTCAGGAGGTGGGGAGGAGCAAATCAGAAAAAGGATCCAAATATTGACTCATCTATGGTCTTCACCAGTGTATAACAGTGATATCTAAAGTGTGGTGACCCTAATTATATCAGGGAGAGTCTTTTGGGGACATTATTGAGACATAAAGCACCCTAGAAGATAAATTAGGCAATGTGGAAGGCATCTTGTGTTGATAATCTGGGTAAGTGTGGCAGACACAGTTAGGAAAAGGAGTTGTGGAATACCTGATGGTACCTCAAAGGCTGCTTTCAGGAGTACTATCATAAGTAAAAAACTGAAAAAGGGAATTAACTTGATGTGAACACAAGTTAGGAAGTAGCTTTAGTACATTTAAATGTCATCCTTTCTTTCTAGTGTTGTACTTTCATCAGTGAAATAAGCATCTTAGAAAATGAGACTCTAACCTTATCTGTTAACAGAAATCTCTGCACCCTCCACCCCTAAGAAACTACAGCGTAGGGAGCAATTTCCTAAAAATGGTGTTTAGAAAACTTTTCTCAAGAGTCAAAAAATTCCCAGTAAATGTCTGTCATTCTTGTAGCAAAGTGTCATTGTTGTAGTAAAGGACTTCTATTTCCTTCTCTGAATCATTGCAGATTAGATATTGCTTTTACTTATGCTGGAAATTACAGTGTGATTCAGTGAAATTAAAATGTTTGTCTCAGTGGCCAATCTAAGCAGCTCGGTCTGAGACTAAGCGATTTCATGGGCAAGAGGAAGGAGGACTCCCTCCCCTCTCTTCATTCCTCTTTTCCTCCTTCCTTCCCTCTGTCTCTCTGTCTCACTTTCTTTCTCTCTCTTTCCTCTTCTCCCTTCTCCCCTCCCCTATCCGTTCATCGTATTTTCTCTGTCTTAAGACAGACCCCATTTCTTCACCCTGGGAAGCAGAGGGAAGAAATAGAGGTCAAACCTTGCAGCCTCCCCCTCCCTCCCAGCCCACTTTGGAGTGTGATTGCCACGACTCACACTAAACTTGTCCAGTCTGTCACATTTCCCTGTCAGCTCCAAGCAATTTTTATTTCTCTCTTGATGCACTGCTGAACGCAGGCTGATACCCACTGGGCTTGGGACAGGTTCCAAAGGATGGAAAAATATCTCTCTGGGGAAGATAAGGACTATAAATAAGTGTTCCTAGTGATCTAACATCCAATGGCAATGTTCCATTTGTTATTTTTATATTTGAATATGTGAGGAATTTGTGGAGGGGTGGGAAATGGCAGGAGAAAATGAATAGCCTATCAACTAGTCTGAGCAGTAAAGCATACAATGTGCTGCTCCAACACCGATTTAATCTCTTGTTTTAGGTCCACAAACTTCATGCAAATATGAGAAGTATACTGGGAACCAGTCAACAGGAAAACATGATATTTACTAATTTATGCTTTGATACTTAATTTTAGCTGGCATGACTTAATTTCATTGACTTTGTTGGGGCTGCTCTGTGCCAAAAGTTAAGCACATCTGTGGGGCTGAAGTCTTGTTCAGAATATAAATCCAGCAAATTCCTTGAAACCTTAAACCATTCACTAGAGAGTACAATTTGTGAAAAATAAATGTTAACAACTGTAGAAAGCAAAAATTTCAGAAAAAAGGAAAAAAGTTACATTAGCCTGTCTCATTTACAACTTAGTTTTTGTGTACAATCCTTATTACAGCAGATTCCAGCCTTGCAAAGGACTATATAATTAGCTTTTTTCCCTCAATTAGGAGATTATAAAGTTGCCAAAGAAAACATATTTTGAATGTATCTTTTATCACATGGATCAAAGATCACAGAAATCTGTGTCTATAATGAGGAGCTCATGTGCTAATGTTCTGTAGTGGTCCAAAATTTGCAACTGCAAAAACCTTTGATGTATCACTAATTGGTTTTAGCACTATAGATTAGGCGCTGAAATCAGTAGGCAAGAAATTGTGAGTTGTAGGTGGGGAAGGGATAATTCTGATTCTCACCATATGCTTTGAGAAATGTAAAACGTTTAACGTAAGTAGAAAAAGAAGACAGAACTTGTTGCTTTTTTATTTTTAAGAGTCTCATATGTTATCTGTACGATCCCAAAATATGCTTTATTCTAAATCATTAAAAAATCTCCATTTCACAGTTTTTATTTTTGTAGAAACAACACCCATCTTGCCTGCAATGTGCTGTGCTTTCTAACACCTAATATGTGGTGAAAAATGTAGTAACAAGGGAGATATATCTGCATAACATGTGAAAAGTGCCAAACCTTTAATTCATTTCAGACATTATATCACAAAATAGCAAACTCCAACTGTAGACTTCATCTACACCATGCAGAAACAGGAAAGGGAGGCAAGTAATGTGGTGCATACTCTCATAATGGTGATCCATGCTGCATCTTTGATAATTTCTTGGTTATAAGGATTTATTATTTAAAGAGTAACACAAATCATGGTGGTATTGCCTAAGGATTACTGTCAGGCTAGGAAGAGAGAGCTCTATGATGTGTTTGCCCCCTCCCTGGAAGTGTTCAAGGCCAGTCTGGATGAGGCTTTGAGCAATCTGCTCTAGTGGAAGGTGTCCCTGCTCATGGCAGGGGGGTTGGAACTAAATGATCCTTAAGGTCCCTTCCAACCCAAACCATTCTATGATTCTGTGATTGAAAGCCATAGGGCTGGTCTACACATGTCGTGGTTTAACCCCAGCTGGCAACTAAGTCCCACACAGCCACTCGCTCACTCCTCTCATAGTGGGATAAGGGAGAGAATCAGAAGAGTATTTGTGAGAAAACTCGTGGGTTGAGATAGAGACAGTTTAATAGGCAAAGCAAAAGTTGTGTGTGCAAGCAAAGTAAAACAAAGAATTCATGCAGTACTTCCCCTTAGCAGGCAGGTATTCAGCCACCTCCGGGAAAGCAGGGCTCCATCACTTGTAATGGCTACTTGGGAGGATAAACGCCATCACTGAGAACGTCCCTCCCTTCTTCCCCCAGCCATATATGCTGAACCATGATCTCATATGGTATGGAATATCCCTTTGGTCATTTGGGGTCAGCTGTCCCAGCCTGCTGTGTCCCCTCCCAGCTTCTAGTGCACCCCCAGCCTTCTTTCTGGTGGGGTGCTGTGAGAAGCAGAAAAGTCCTTGACCCTGTGTAAGCACTGCTCAGCAGTAACAAAAACATCTCTGCATTATCAACAGTGTTTTCATCACAAATCCAAAACATAGCTCCATACTAGCTACTGTGAAGAAAATTAACTTTACCCCAGCCAAAACCAGCTCAACAGAGGAAGCTAGAGAGGCGTGTTGCAGCAGACATGGTCTTTGGTTTTAAAATATGCTCATATGTTCAATATTTGTTTTTTCTTAATGAAAATTGAGTGATTTGAATCATTCTACACAAGCATGCAGACATCCCCTTCCAGTATGCCTTGTTCTTGTTATTCATGCATGTTCAAAGAAGGGCAGTTAGGCTGGTGAGGGGTCTAGAACACCAGTGTTATGAGGAGGACCTGAGGGAACTGGGATTGTTTAGTGTGGAGAAAAGGAGGTTAAAGGGAGACCTTGTTGCTCTCTACAACTACGTGAAAGGACATAGTGAACTGGGTCTCAGTCTCTTCTGCCAAGTAACAAGCAATAGAACAAGATGAAATTGCTTCAAGATGCACCAGAGGAGGTTTAGAATGGATATTAGAAAAAAAAAAATTCACCAAAAGGGCTGTCAAGCATTGGAACAGTCTGCCCAGGGAAGTGGTTGAGTCACCATCCCTGGAGGTATTAAAAAGATGTGTAGATGTGGTGCTTAGGGACACGGTTTAGTGGTGGACTTGGCAGCGTTAAGTTTACGGTTGGATTTTATGATCTTAAAGGTGTTTTCCAACCATAGTGATTCTATGATTCTATGATTCTATGATTCTATGATTAATTCCAAAAACTCAAGATTTTGTGCTTACAGCAAAGGTATGGTAAACTTTTTATCTTAATAGTCTTTAATTAAATAAAAGAATATGTAGCCTTAAAAAATAAATAATTCAAGATTTCTGTTCTGTATTGCCACAATGTCTTTTTTTAAACCAACAAATGAGGTTGAACTTCTAATGTTTACCTTAACTTTGCAAGTTAATCTCCCTTATTTCAAGTTGGGTTTTTTTTTTTTTTTTTTTCCCTTGTGTGCACATGTGGAAACTGAGGCACATAGGGGTTTAATTTTTTTATTATAGTTGTGATTTTTTTGCATGCCAGGGGCAATCCAAGAACCACTCATTGTAACTCTCTGACCTAAAGCATGTCAGGACTCCTACCATTAAATTCAAGGATTTTCTTTCTATTAAAAGTAGAGTATGAAAGTGATTGCAAATCTACATTAAACCAAGGTGATGACCCCTTTCTATTGCTTGACCATTAATGTAAATTAGAATTAGGTCTACCATTTACATCTGAAAATCCTGTTCAGAAGTGTCACTCAAGGACTTCCAACTTCATTCTTTATAGTAAAAGCTATTTTAATGTTACTTTAAAGCAACAAAAGAGGTAGGACAAAATGCATAACATTGCAGTAGGTTTCTCTTAAAACTGAATTGTAAGGTATCCTGCCTAACATAGCAGTGTTAGGTTTTCAGTTGGACTCGACGATCTTAAAGGTCTTTTCCAATCAAAACAATTTTGTGATTCTATGATTCTCCTTTGGTGACAGGGTGAAAGCTGAAGGTAACTGGTATTTTTCCTTTTGGCCTTGGTTCAGATGTTCCCTATTGACTTTGATGATGTCCTGAAAGTGCCGTTTCCTTTGTTGCTTTTCCACTTTGGTGTAGTTCACTAATTTATTGTAAGACCTTCATACATTTTTCACATATATTTTTCCCAGCTGATCATCTTACTTTTGTCTCTGTAGCAGAGTGCCGCACTCTTACATCAAATAAATCTTCATTGAAGTAATTTTTCATCATAATTACTTTCCTTGAATTTGCTTATTTAAAAATAACACCTTCTCTTCCCTTCCCCACTCCCTTGCCCTCAATTTCTTTAAATACATATTTCTCAAAAAAAAAATTTGTATCTGACACAAGGTTGGTATTGTTGGAACAACACAGTTAATGTCTTTACACAGTGATGTTTCAGGCTGATCTGTTCAGTTTTTCTCTATCACTGTTACAGAGATGGTGCCTGAGCAGAGCTTGGCATGCACTGCTTTCCTCTGGCTGACTTTCACCTGGTTGCACTGATGTGCTGGATACGATGTGTTGGATACCAATATGCCAGTGCTGATGCTCATTAACAGGGCAGCATCTGGCTGAATAGGCAACATTACAAAAGAACACCTGCAAGGACACTTTCCTCACAGCTTGGGAGTGGTGAATGGGTCAGCAAACTTTCTTGCCATCTCCTCCACTTGCTTATCAGAAAAGGTTCTGCTCAACAATAGTGAATCCTTATTCACTTGCTTTCCCATATAGCTCTGAAATTAGCTTTAAACCTGACCGTGGATTGTTGACTCAAAGGCAATTTCTCTTTCCTCAATCACCAAGGATCAAGTATCCATGGTAATGTCCTTCGACTGTTAGGCTGGATCACATATGGCTGACCCAGGAGGTCAGAATCCTTTTTTCTTCTCAAGGCTCTAGCAGAGAAGTTTGTCTATTATACTGGGCTTTGCAGTGAAATTATAAAGAGTAGAGGTAACAAAATTAACACAGAAGACACAACTCTTGTTGAACCTTTGTACAAAGCTTGTTGTTTCTGAGATCTGCCATAAAAGAAAGAACTTAAGATACTCTGTAAACACGGTGTTTGCAATTGAAAATTAGTGCCTGTACAATATATGTAATTTACATATCCAGGCTAGCAAAAATAATGAAGTGTTCTTATTCCAAGACTACTGATGCAATTCCATAACTTTAAGTGGTGTTATTTGTACCACCTGTCTCAGATCATGTCAGATGCATTACTCAGGTGCAGCAAAAAGCACTGAAAACAGGAGCTCCAATTCCTAATCTGGTTCTTGGGAGCTGTTTGTACTCCCAAGAGACTGCTGGAGATAACTCTGCTGGAAGAATAGATAAGGTGCTTTGAACCAACCATGACTATCTATTCAAACATCACTAGAGGAAAATATTTTGGGAGCTTCAGTAGAGATTTACAGCTTCTGGAGAGCAAAAGTACCAAAAATATTGAGATATTGCAATTAATTTCTTGTTCATGGACAGAGCAAGGCTAATGTGTATGGAAAGAAAGAGTGCGGTACTGGCAAAAATCACAGAATCACAGAATATTAGGGATTGGAAGGGACCTCAAAAGATCACCTAGTCCCATCCCCCTGCCGGAGCAGGAACACCTAGATGAGTTCACACAGGAACACATCCAGGTGGGTTTTGAATGTCTCCAGAGAAGGAGGCTCCACAACCTCCCTGGGCAGCCTGTTCCAATGCTCTGTTACTCTCACAGTAAAGAAGTTTCTTCTCAAGTTAAAGCAAAACCTCCTGTGTTCCAGCTTGCACCCAGCAAAAAAATTTCCAAATATAAATGTTATTAATGTCCCTGTCTCACTGAGTGTTTGTGATGGAGTATATCTTTCTTTCTTTCTTTCTTTAGCACTAATATTCTTCTGAATACAAATGGTTGTAAATTAACCAAATTTGCATATGTTGTACTGCAACCAGAAATTGCAGTAAATCTTAAATACACCAGTTATTATAGGCAGGGTGGATATTAAATATGAGCTTATTAATGGAGCAAATTCCTTATAAAGAGTTGAGTTTACTTCCTCCAAAATACCAGTGTGATGTAAATTGCCATTCCACAGCCACTGACTATCATAGTGATGAAAATTACACTACTGTGCCTGCAGATTTAAAAATAAAATTTGTGTGAGCACAGAGGGAGGGAAAGGAGCGATTTCCTGAAATAGGGGGTGCAAAATGTTTCCATTTTCTCTTTTTGAAGTGTTGTCAATTATGTTGATATCAGAATGATTTCAGCCTTCTCAACTCACTTGTAATGCTTGCCTCCAGATTAGCTGTGTTTACATGTTGATTTACCCTCAGCTAACTATGGACATATCCTTGTGTTATAAACCAGAGCCGAGCTTGTATAAAAAAGCTCCTGGTAGTTGCTGTTATTGAATGTCATCATGAACAAAATAGGAGCAAATCTGCTAAACAGTGAAAACAAAAAGAGAGACCTTTGACTGTAACTGTAACAGGACGAAGTGCCTATTACAGTGGGAACACTGTAACCCATTTTCTTTGACATTGGCATGGAGGTAAGAGCACCTCAGCCACCAATATTAAGCAGAGTGTTTTGAGTGACAGATCACCTAAATGGGTGGTCTTTCTTCACCTGTGAATTGCAGCTCATTATTAATTGCCAGCCTCAGACTGTTGCCTTCAGCATCTCCTTAGCCATCAGCTCAGCGAGTACAGACACTCACAGAGAAACCTTCCCTCAAGCACAAGCTACGTGAGCCAAAAACTACTTATGACTCAGAAACTGATGGATCAGTCAGCTCTGCTGTACCTGCAGTAGATCAAAGACAAGAGGGATGTTGGTTGCTAAATCTCATTCAGCAGCCATGTGCAACGTGTTGTAAAGCTGGAAAGCTTTTATCTTGTCCTTCTACCTTGGACCCAGTAAGGCTTAGTGGGCAGCAGTGTGCATCTTAAAAAAGAAACAGAGCTGGTTCACTCTGATTCTGTATTGCATGAAATGCTGCAACAGCAAAGAGCAAGAAGTGGATTGTTGATGTCTAGACAATGCCAATTCTTGACCCCTATCTCAATCTAAATCCTGTTTAGGGATATGCAGTGGCATGCTCTGCTCTTCCCATCTTTGTGGAGCGATAGAAAAAAGCACTTACACGTGTTACTGATTTCTGATCTTGGTGTCAGTTTTACGGGTAGTTGTTTCTCCCAGTGTCAGGACACATCATTGTTCCTGGGGTTTGCACAATGCATACTGAAGCAATCTCTGTCACTAATAGAAATCCACCCTCTAAATGGCACATTCCGCTGCATAGGTTGTGGTAAACTAATTAAAAAGGCCTGTAATTTGTAATGTAAGAAAGAATGCAATTCACTATAGTTAGAGTCTGTCTTAGATTTCCTACTAGAGCTTTTCTTTTTCTGGTTGTTGTTGTTATTATTATTATTATTATTATTATTATTATTATTATTATTATTATTATTATTATTATTATTATTATTATTATTATTATTATTATCATTATCATTGTTATTAATTTTTTCTCCTAGTAATTATTCCATTCTTTTGGCAGAAAACAATAAGGGAAGAAGGAATGGATTGAGTAAGCAATTGTTGCCTCATCATTGATCTCACAGCTTTTTTTATTCATTGATCTTGAAAGACTGGACAAAGTCCTGAAAACAAGAGCAAACTTGTCTTTTCATCACAAATGAGATGTAAATTATAACTATATGTGGTGAGTAGCATTTAAAAAAATAAATTAATAGTTCAAAACCTTTTTTTTTTAATTTTTGAAGTGTTAGAATTTTTTTTTCCAGTGATGAAATAGAAATAGAAACCATATTTTCAGTTTTTAAAAGCAAAATATCTATTCTTTTAGTGGTTTAGAGCTTCATCTGTAGTTTCACTTTTTTTCTTTGACTCATTTTCCATGTGATAATTAGGGAAAAACAACAATCCCTCCCCCACTCATTTTTGTGAGTTCCTGACTAAAGAAAATCTCAGAACTTGAAAAAAAGTAAAAAATTCTACTTAATAAAAAGATAGTCCTCAAAGTACTACATGCATATCTAATGGTGGCTTGAAACCACACAACATTATAAAAACATACAATATATCATACATGCAAATAATTTAAGTGTAAGAAGTGTTACACTTTTTCTTCAAGTGAGTACCCTCATATCCACAAAAGAAAAAAAAAAGCATTGATCTTACTAACACTGTTTGATTTTCAAAAGACCTCTAATTGTCTTTGCTGGTCTACACTAAGTGCTCACATTTCCAATGAAGTCAGTGAGAGCTTAAGAGGATTGGTTTAGCAGCATCAATAATGTTAATTACAAAGTGCAAAAGCTGAATTTCACAAATGTAGTATTTTTCTGCTTAAAATACATAGAATTCAAATTTCATTTGTAAAAATTTGGCTCATGTTCTTAGTGGAAGAGTAAAGTGTATGAACTAATATTTCCCCTACTAGGCTTAAAAATATTGAAGAAATGTTGGAAAAAATCCTTTAATCTTCAGAAATTATGGTAAGAGGTGCATGTCTAGCAAGATGTGATGGAAACCACAATGCTGATGTGCTAATGTTGCACACTATTTTCACGAGGTTTAAACAACTAATGATAGCTAATCTAGAGATGATCTTAGTCTCTCACTAAAAATATGGTGGAGCTCCTGTAGGCAATGATATGACATTATAAATCAAAAAGATCTTAAATCCTAACCCAGTCTGAGTCACTTAATCAATATGTGGCCTTAGGCAGGCCATTATAGCACCATACTCCTCTCCCAATTTATCTAAAGAATGTACTAAAAAACATAACCATACTGAAAAAAACCCCACATACTGATTCTACACTAAGCTGGCTTTTTTAAAAAGAAAATTTTAAGTAGTAAAAGAAAATCCTTCATCCTAAATGTATTTGCAGCCTAAACAAAAAGTCTATTTTCCTCATTTTCAGCTGATGCCACAGAAGAACAAAAGTGTTACTTTTTGTCAATATATAACACAATTTGTCAGGGCATTTTAGCAACAGGTATCAACTGCAGTAGAAATGACAGATTTCAGTGTATCTTCCACATTATGCCCATTGATACTTTCCCCTTTTCTTCACACTTTTTATTAAGAACTGAATTTAGCTGAATCTTGAATTCTATATGTGTCCAGCAAGATACATAGTTGTTGACCTGTCTTTTTATGAAAATACCCTTTTCAGTACCCTCTCTTGAAAGAGGTTGATAGGCATGCCATGACCATGTCCTCATTCTCACAGTGATGATCACTGTCTTTCCCAACTTGTCATACTGATATGCTGCAGCTTGAAACCTGAGTCCATTTTCAGCAGTGTGAGTGAAAATACTGCATCCAGTTCTGGGGATAATAACTTAAGAAGGATATGGACCTAATGGAGCAAGTCCAGAGTAGTGACAGAACAAGGGGCTTTAAACTGGAAGAGGGTAGGTTTAGATTAGATATTACAAGAAATTCTTTACTGTGAGGGTTGTGAGACACTGGAACAGGTTGCCCAGAGAAGCTGTGGATGCCCCTTCCCTGGAAGTGTTCAAGGCCAGGTTGGATGAAGCTTTGAGCAACCTGGTCTAGTGGAAGGTGTTCCTGCTCATGGCAGGGTGGGGTTAGAATTAGGTGATCTTTAAGGTCCCTTCCAAACCATAAAATTATATGAAAATTGGAAATATTTTATATCATCTACGTATTCTTAGAAGTAAACAAGGATTCATTATCTACTGGAATGACTAGCCCTGACAAAGGAAAGGCAATTCACTGGTAAGGGCATTAATGTAGAGAGCTGTGCACCACTCTGCCACAGACATCCCTTGTAACCCAAGAAAAAGCATTTAGTCTTTCTATGTCTCAGTTCTGCATCTGTCATGGCTATAGTTGGTATTTCCTGACCTTACATGGGTTTTGTCAAGATAAATATATTATGGTATTGAGACACTGACAAGAGCATCTCTAATCTACATATTATACTTGGCTAAAAAACTACAACTAAGAAAATGATGCTAGTGGAAGGATAGAATTGCAGTCAAATGAGAAGGGAAAACTGTGAAGAAATATACATCTAGTACATCTTTTTTTTTTTTTTTCTTTTTTTTTTTCCCGCTTTTAGTTTGATTTCAGTTGTTAATAGAAAAGTTAACAGAAAGGGAACATCCTTTTTTTTCCCAGCTCATCACAGTCAGTAAGCAGAGATAAAAATCAGGCTCTCCAGTGGTTCCTGTCACGGCAGAATTGAAGTTGATATAACACCAACAGTTCACAATGAGATGAATCTCAAGTTACATTTTAACTTTTTGATATTCACTCCAGCAATGACAGGATTATATGTGGAACAACAATGGTCATGGTTTTCAATGCTAATATTTGTATCCACCATGTTATCAGTGACTTTCCTTAAATTTTGTGGAAACCTTTCCTGCTTTCTGGTATAGAGGAAGACAATGCTAACAGGACCTGGCATATTCTGAGAGACCATTTTGGAAGAGGAGTTATCTGGTAATTTGAGTACAGACCAAAAGAATATATTTCACTGAGTGTGCAAAGACGTAGAGGATTGCACTCCTGGACAGACCCTACTGAAACTGCTTCTCTGAAACACTGAAGAAAGAAAGAAAGCCTTCAGGGGAGAGGAAAAAATTGACAAAAGGAAAGAAAAAAACAACTAAAAATGTACTTTATCCTGGAAGGAAACCACTACATGTCTCACATAACACTGTTTCTTTCTTAGAAGTAGGGAGGAAATAGGAATACTGTAAGAAAGGAATAGCAAGAGAGAACTTATACATGAAACCACACTGTATGGTTGAATTGTGGAAACAATTGTTTTTTCCTCATTTCAGTGCTTATGAAGTAAGAAAACAATGTACTTTTCTTCCTCGCTTCCTCGTGCACAAAGAAGTTTCAGTTTATTCTGAGAAACCTTCTTGTAGCTGGAAATCCAAGTAATATTACCAGTGTATCAGGGATATAAAAAATTGGCCAAGAGGTCCAGAACTGTGATTCAAATATTATAAAGCTTCACAGCAACAGGATTAACATAATAAAAAAGGCTAGTTCTTCAGAGAAAGGAGATGGATCCCATTCTGTCCTGGCAGAAAAAGATATGTATAAAACCAGGAACTGCATACGACAATCTGTCCCCAAAGGAGGAAGCAGAGCTCAGAGGGAGAGATCTCAAGTCTGTGTTCTCCAAAAATCAAACCTGTACAAGGCGCCAACATCGGACAACTTCTGTGCAGTTGCCACATCATAAGGAACCTGAATGAAGTGTAGGGGACAGCGTAGGCTGACAACTTGTCTGTGGAATTCATCTGTCCATTGCATGACCTCTGTGTCGCTGTTGTGCGAGGCACAAAGCTAGGCTGCACTGTGAGAGCCTGCATTTACTACAGGGAGCGAGGCACTGTTGCAATACTGGATGTCTACCCAATGCCAGAAATAAATGAAATGACAGACTAATCAGACAAAAATATGTAACCTCAGTAGACCATTCTATAGAGTCCTGGCAAAAAGCCTTAGACAGTGCTACCAAATTAAATTTGCTTTCATTGTTCTCCAGGGAGTCTAAGTCTTTAAGGTTATAGACACTTTTCGGAAGCTTGTAAATAAATTAAGAGACATGTAAAACTTTGGCAAAGCAAATACTGATGAAGTAATTGTTTATACTCATATCAGGGACCTCACCCATGTGAGAGCTGTGATCTCTCAGAACCCAGAAGATAGATTAAAAATTGAAGTATTCTTAATGTGACATGTTATTCCTGAAATAGTATCTGGACTCAGATAGGAAACAATTATATGTTTCCTTGCACTCTGGAGGCAATACCAGATTGGCTTTGTCCCATGCTATCACAATTTCAGCTTTACCACACTTACTGCTCCAGTCCCCAAGTTAACCAAACAGAAAAAAAAAAAAAATCCCAAAGAGGTCCAGATGTGCATATTTTACAAACTTGAATGCTGGGCATTTTGTTTTTGTTAAACTAAACTTAGAGAGATTCCTAAGGTGGTAGGGCATCTTACCTGCCTGTTAGCTGTGCTCTCTAGAACTTACAAAGCTATCCCAAAGTTTAAAATATGACTGTGATGATTAAACATGGTGGGATTGAGAGCTGTTCTGATGAAGAAGAGAAAATGGGTACTTGTTGTGCATTGAGTAAAAAAATAAATCCCTGAGAGTGAAATGGTACTGTAACTTTTCTACAGGATGAGCTACTAGGAAATTCCTCCCCCTCTTTTTGCAACAAACAAAATGGACAAATATTAAATTAATGAGATTAAGTACTGTGTTCTAGCAATATGATACAGAAATTGTTCATTTAGAATGTTCAAAAAAACAATGAATAAATACCTGCTACCCTCCGTGGATGATCTATGGGGGAAACAGGGTCTACATCTTCAGATACAGATTTGCTATTTCACTCCAAAAGTGTGAAGGAAGGCTGTGCAGAAAATACTGTGCTACCATGAAATGGGAGGCTCTGAGGCATTATTGCAGTTAAACATATTGTATAGCAGCCTGCATTGCTGAATTAAGATCAAAGGAGCATGCACTCTGATTGCTAGGGGACCAGGACTCCTGTGCAAAGCTTGCTCTGAGTGAAAAGGCTTGGGGATTGGGAAAAAGAGTCAGTTCTTCAGGGGAAGGGAGCAAAAAAACTAAGAGGGAAGATGGGCAGGGAGGGAAATCACAGCAAGTTCCATGTAAAATTAGGTTTTGCTTTGGTTAAGGGGGAACTGGCTATTAACTGACAGTAAGTGTTTATATTAGGTGTATTTTGGAGAGTTTGCATAAGGAACAAGCAGATTTACTATTTTAGATCTTTTAAAAAGTCCTATTGACAGTATTCCAAATACTATTATCTTCAGTATACATGCACAAGCTCTCTAGGTTTATTATATGTTTATTTTATATGAACTCATGTTGTAATTTTCTTTCAAAAAGTGACTGAAAACTTTTCATCCAATAACCTTGTCTTCTACATGCAATAGCTCAGAGCTTACCTCTGCAACACTTCCTTGAAAGTCCATATCATCTCAGGCTTTTACTTGCACTTCAGATGAAAATTAAGCTGACATCAAGGAACAAAGGGATGACAGTAGAGTTGTATATAAAATTGCTTCAGAATCTCTTTGCCCACTATAGTATCCTTTACCACTCTGCGGGACTGAGCCCTTTATCGCTCTTACAGAGTGTTGTTTGTATGTCCTGCTTCAAGCAACTGTACATTTCAAGAATAAAATGATAAAAATATTTTTTAACCCCATTTTGTGTGTACTTTCCGTGTTTTAGTATATAAAAATACTGTAATGATTAAGGTGAAGACACTAGCTTAGAGAACCCCCACCGTGCATATAAAAATATAGCAGAGTTTCAGATATTGTATGAGATTGATGGGGCCTATGTCTCCTGGAAGTCAAGAAACACTATTGACAGTTGGAAAGGGTTTAATTGCAGGTATTACTTAGAAGTAAAAGCAAAACCATAGAGAGAAATAATATTGCACAGCAATTTATTCTGTGACTGTAACCTGGTTTTCTACTTGTGGTATAGCAGTTTTCTCTAATGTTACAGCATTTGCAGAATCATTCTAATTAATAAATGCCATTAATAAAAATAACTTCACAAACTCATTTCATTAAAATTGTGCATTACTCAGTGCATTCTACAAATGTTAATGGACTTGTCTCTTTGAGCTGCTCATTTAAAGTACCTTCTGAACACTCAGTACTTGAGATGCAACAGCTATTTGCAATTTGCTGAATAAGTCACATGGTAGTATTTTTTTCGTGTGGTTAATGAATGTGTTGGTATACATACTGGTGCTTGTAAAAGTAAAATTTTATCACTATGTGAATATTCATTCATATTATATTGATATTCTCTTCCTTTTAATAGTTGTGTCAGTAAAATTCTGTTTGATGAATATTTGCAGAAGGGGAACAGATAAAAGAGACAGTATGCTGGAGGTAAATAATTTGAACGTTTGTGATAATATTCAGACTAACTATTTTGCAAGATTTGCCTAGCCATGCTTAAGAATAGCTTTCCTGTAAATGAATTGAGAGTTTCTCCTATCTCTGCCTCCTTGTTTCTAGGGGAAAGTACAGAAACCCTGTTATCTCAACATATGTTGTCAAATCTGACCTATTGTACCTTGCAAACCCAGCCAGCTCTCCAGGGGACATGAGGCTGTAGAAAAATGTCAAGAAAGGCATCACATGTGGAGCATAAGTGCTGAAACAGAAAACCTTTGAGTTGTTTCTAATATACCCCCAAACCTGAAATTTCCTCCTCAGTTTGGCACATTCTGTAATAACATTATTTTGAATATTTGACATCTGTTCTCTTGATGAGACCCTGCTCCCTACAGCTCTCTACAGTCCACTCTTTCTGAAATTTATAACAGAAATGGAGACGTAAAACTAACTCTCATACTTGTAAGTGATTTGGACTCAATGTGCTGCTGCAGATGTGTCATGGCAGTCATGCTATATTTGACATTCTGAAGGACCAACATTTGTCCAGCTAGTGACAAAAATCTATTCAATTATCTGAAATTTCTAATGGAGGTTTTTGGAGAGCAGGTGGACTTCTGTACCAAGACAACCTCTGTGTCTCCCCCTCCAGTTCATCTGTGATACTCAGTGTTGCAGAGGGAGGGTAAGCAGATGCTCTGGTCTCTCTGCCACAGTCCTGCACTGGAGGGGTTCCTGTTGGGCATTTGGCTGCTCCTCTGGGATGGGAGAGCTGTGTCTTGGGGAACACAGGTGGCATGGGCCAGTGATGTGTCAGTGGAGGAGGAACAAGGGGCATGAGTGGCTTCTGCTGCACCTCTGTAGTTGTAATGCCCTGTAGCCAGCTCCCAGCTGTGGGATCAGAGTGACTTTTCATTAGCTGAGGAGCTGGACAAGGCTTCACAATCAGGAACACAGTTTATCTGAGCTTTACTTGCAACAACAGGTAATGTCCTGGTACCCTGATGATGTTCATTTCCCTCAAAGTAAAGCCTCATCTCCAAATAACAATGAGCACTTTAAAAAGTGTAACTTCACCATTGGGCAGTGTCTCCAGGTTATTAAATGGCTGTATGAAATCCCCACGGGCAGCATGGCATGCCTTTTCAGACAGGCTAAGAATAAATGTGAGGATTTTCTAATTTTTCTACCTGGTGGAAGGTACTTGGTCTTCAAACATCAATGAGTTTCCAAACTACATTACCTGTCAGCTCTTCAAGGTCCTACAAAACCTCAGGTCCACCAACCTATTTGCCCAGCTCTGCCAGCAAACTGGGGGTCCTCCTTCAGCAACAAACAAGAAGGAGCATGTGGGCCAGGGACAGAGGAAAAGCCAAAATCAGGTGTTCTCCAGTCAACAGTCTACTCAAAAGCTACAGCAGTAGCAATGCCCTCCGAATCCTCTATTCTCTCCAAAGAGGAGTCTTGCCAAGCATGACATGGTATGCAGGACCATGCTGCCTGCCTGCTGCCTGGGGTTCTCTGCTCAGGCAGGAGGATTTGACGGAGAATGAGAATTAGGAGGTGAAAGACCACAGCAGGGGACAAGAGGGTCCAAGAGCTAAAAAACCCCCTATAAGAACCATACCTGTTTGTATAGACTTTCACTGTTGAAGTCAAACGCTTCAAAATTTGGGTATGAGGGGAGCAACCATGACATCTCTTTTAGCTGCTGCCTCTCAGCTGCTGTGTGCTTTCACTTCACTGGTGAGATCACTGGCTGGGGACCACTGACCAAAGCAAATCCTTTTGCTTTTGAAACTGTCTAATTTAAGCACATGCTTCACCAGTTTTTGTTAATTACACAAGAAGTTATTGATGAGGAAGCATAAGAAATGTGGAAACATGGTGTGCCACACACAGGGACAACAGTATTGTCTGGAGAGTGGTCCTCTGTTTTGCTACAACCTCACTTGCTACAATGTCTCAATGAAATAAATCACTCCACAGGCAATATATAATGCAGTCTAAAATACGATGGTTCTCACTGTTTGTAATCTAAATTGGATATGCCCTTATTGCCCTTTTTTGCCAGAGCTATCAAGAGCTTAATAGCTTTCTCGTGCTTGCATGATTATTTCAAATAACCTTTTCAGTAACTTAGATTTTTATTGTAAGTAATGTTTGATCATGCTTGAACTTGTAAACATACTATTTAAAAGCTCTACTTCATTTCTTGATAACAGATTTCATATATGATTTGCAAAATGAAACACAACATCTTTCTCATTGAACTTGTGATTAATATCTTTTTCCCTGTGTTGGCTACCTCCATCTCAAGAATTGTCTCTGCTTGCTCCCTGGCCTGCATTACTTCCCTCTTGTTCTCTCTCATTGTTTCTTTTTCCAGAGATCTGTGAGTAATGGCTGCATCTTTCTTTGCACTACTCCACTGGCTTTGCCATTGCTTCTGCTCTGCATTCACAGCAAATGCTCTACCAAGTGCACTGTGGTATCTGTTACAAATCTTCACCCCTCTCATTAATCCTGCTCCATTGCTGACAGAGATGATGTTGCTGTGCTGACTGCTCTATCTGTCACCTGCTTTAATCTAGTGAGGTTTTGTGATAAAAACACAGCCTCTGCCTGATAAACTATTGTGATTCTTCTACTTGGTGAAGTGTGTTGCTACCAAGGGTGGTGAGTAAACCTTGGGAGCTTTAGCACAGAGATAAGTTAGTCTACTTTCCCCTCTCTCCCTCATCTCTTAAATCATCTTTCTAATCAACTTGTATTTGGTTATTAGCTTAGAAATTCCCTAGGCTTACATTTATTTCCCAGTACAATCCCTATGTTCATTTAACTCCTTCAAGGGGTCTTCTGGAGAAGAGCCAATTAAACTGGTTATTGAAGTGGCACCTGTTCCTGCCTCATGTCTCCCTCTTGCCATAACCTGCCTCCAGCCCCGCTGTAGCCTCCCTCCAGCCCATGGTGTTTCTCCTGGCTGCTGCTTCTTCTCTGGTGAATGACAAAACAGAAGCAGGGCTCAGCAGGCAATTCTATCACCACCTATCCCTCCTTACAGTTGTCCTCAGCCTTGGACACAGACATGAGTGCCACCAGAGAAGGAGGAAAAGAAAGGTGTAACCCACTCTGGGCTATTTGTCATTGGAAAAAAATTATATTCTATGGCAGCATGGCCCTGCCTAAAGCATTTGGCAAGAGGAAAGATGAAGAAAATACACTGACATGGGAAGAGAATAGAAAATATCTGCTGTTACTGGTGAAAAACAGTGCTGCTTCCCTCTGGAATAAGTCTATGAGGACCAAGACCAACTCCTCAGGGGTTTTATAAGTGTTTCTACAGAAGTTGCAAAATATCTGCTTGACCTGCAAATTGAATAACCAAGTCTTTGCAAGGTGAAATCCATCTGTATTTTTCTTGAGGTTTTGAAAAACACCTGGCTCTCATACTGGTAGCCCCATTGAAAACCATATTAACTCAAAAAACAGGGCTGCAGATGTATACTGCCTTCTGTCTTTTTTCTTAGAATTGCCATGTGCCATAATCCTGACTGGGCTCTCAAACTTTTCTGTTGCCATTGAGTTTGACCCATGGGTCTCGGAGGTGCAGAGGTGCCGCATGGTTGCTCGGCAACGCAAACACACCGGTTTGTCGGGGATGATGAACATTTAAGGAACATTTTCCTTTTCCTGTTGCTGTCTGTTAACAAACTATGTTGCATGGCCTGGGGTTTCAGGGCTGTAATTCAGTGTTTCATGGATACATAGTGCTGATTGTCATGGTGATGAATTTAGACCCAGACTTGACTTTCACTAAGCCCAGGGATGAGATAATGTTTAAGTTTAGATGTTTAAGTATTTAAGATATGAGATTTTGACTCAGACAAAAATACTGGGAAGGACTCTTCCTCTTAAGCCCTTTTTTTTAAACTCTCCATGAAGGTAGAGTACATGATTCCTGTCCAGGCAAGTTTTTGCAAAGGATCAGAAAGGGATGGCACAGGCTTCTGCACAGGGGTAGAGCTTGTCTTTCTGCTCTGGGGAAGACAAACCCACTAGGTCTCCTGTGGAAATTCCTGCTTGTGAAAGGCACAGTAGATACTATCTCATGTTGCACCGACCTCTGTATGGCTAGCAGCTTTTTGCAACCAACTCCACACACTGCATTTCACAAGTCCATGTATACATGGTACCTGGGCCTTAGGGAGCTTAAGGAAAGTCGAAAGTCATATAAGAGCATGATAACCTGCCATTTACCAAGGTTTCAGACCTGCCAAAGCTTGCTGAAGACCAACAGCTTCATCACTAGGGTACCTGAATCTTTGTACTTCTATTTGTTGAGAACTTGTTTTGGCACAGCTCCCATTTTCAGATCAAGAGTTTCTATCTGGGTGTTCCTCTTTGCATAGTTCTCTGTAATTCTTATAATTATGGATTTAATTAAATTAAACGTATTAAGAATTACAATTTTATAATTCTCTGTAATTCTTCCATCTGGTTTAGTTTATAAGCCTTTGGCAAATTTACTGACTCATTGTGGCAAGAAGTCAGGTAGTTCAGTAAATGTATAGGAAGGTAAGTGTGCATACCTCTTAGCTTTAAAAAAATTTCAGGTAGAGATAAAGGAAACCAAGAGCAGACAAATTTTGGAAGATCTAGATGTGTTTGACATACACAAAGTGCCTCTAGTCTTCTCTTAGAATTTATGTAAACCATAGTAAATTAGACAGCCTCCAGGCTTACTTACATTCTGAATTTACTCCTATAACATTTTTCCCTCCAAAGCAACAATCAAGTCATCCATCAGACTGTCAGGAAACTGTCTGTGTGTCTGTGGTGGGTTGACCCTGACTAGAGGCCGGATGCCCACCAAAGCCCACTCTATCACTCCTCCTCCTTCTCAACTGGGCAGGGGTAGAAAAATATAACGAAAAGCTTGTGGGTGGAGATAAGGACGGAGAGAGATCACTCACCAGTTACTGGCACGGGCAAAACAGACTCGACTTGAGGGAAAAAAAACAAATTTACTTTATTACTAATCAAAATCAGAGGATAATGAGAAGTAAAACCAAATCTTAAAACACCTCCCCCATCCCTCCCTTCTTCCCGGACTTAATCTCTTTCCCGATTTTCCACCTCCTCCCACCAGCAGCACAGGGGAACAGGGAATGGGGTTAGGGTCAGTTCATCACACATTGTTTCTGTTGCTCCTTCCTCCCCAGGGTCAGGACTCCTTCTCCCACATCAGTGTGGGGTCCCTCTCAAGGGAGACAGTCCTCCACGAACTTCTCCAACGTGAGTCCTTCCCATGACTGACAGTTCTTCACGAACTGCTTTAGCATGGGTCCATTCCATGGGGCGCAGTCCTTCAGGAAGGGACTGCTCCAGCATGGGTCCCCCACGGGGTCACAAGTCCTGCCAGCAAACCTGCTCCAGGGTGGGCTTCTCTCTCCACGAGCTACAGGTCCTGACAGGAACCTGCTCCAGTGTGGGTTTCCCAAGGGGTCACAGCCTCCTTTGGGCATCCACCTGCTCCGGCTTGGGGTCCTCTACAGGCTACAGGTGATCTGCTCCACCATGGACCTCCATGGGCTGCAGGGGGACAGCCTGCCTCACCATGATCTTCACTACAAGCTGCAGGGGAATCTCTGCTCCGGCACCTGGAGCACCTCTTCCCCCTCCTTCTTCACTGACCTTGGTGTCTGCAGAGTTGTTTCTCTTACATCTTCTCACTCCTCTCCCCAGCTGCAAAGTGTGCAGCTTTTTTCTTCCCTCTCTTCCTTTTTTTTTTTCTTAATTATGTTATCACAGAGGCATTACTGATGGGCTCAGCCTTGGTCAGAGGCGGGTCCGTTCTTGTAGCCGGCTGGCATTGGCTGTGTCGGGTCAGACATGGGGAAGCTTCTGGCAGCTTCTCTCACAGAAGCCACCCCATGTCCCCCGCTCCCGCTGCCACCAAAACCTTGCCACGCAAACCCAATACAGTGTCATATATTAATGTCACTTTTAATATCTTGTATTCTTCTGTTTCAGTGGGAATTCAGTCACAGAAGGCTCCTTAGACACAATATTCTGCAAATAGTGTAGCCCAAGAAAGAGTTAACTCATAAGAAAAAACATGGTATCTAAGCTAGTGCTCTGTGGATACACAGTGCTAACTGAGTGATGTAGAGAGGACTATAGCTGGAAATTCTTACTTAAAAAAACTGGCATGTAGAATTTGACTTGCTTCCTACTAGGTGATCAGCAGCAGGCTTTAATTTAAGAGTGATACCAAATGGTTTATTTAGCTGTCAGTTACAAAGAGAAAATTCATAGCGGAAACAAACAGGCAGCCTACAGTGACATCATTAAGAGAAATCTGCTTTCATGTAACTGTGAAAGCACAGGCTTATCTCTGCTAGCAAGCAACAGGAACAAGTCTCATGGAATATTTTATTCAAGACCCCTGCTTTTGTTTTAAGTTTCCTGCAGAGAACGGTGGCTTGTGTTGCCACCGGAGACTGGGGATTATACACAAAAGCAAAGCAGATTTGAAAAAGGAATCAGAACTTCTGCCATACTGCCTTTCCTTAAGTTTGTTTTCACACAGCAATCCATCAATACAAAACAAACCTTTAATGATACAGTGCATCACTACAGGCCTATGTCATAGGAAGCCTTTCAGCTTGTTTTCCTTTAAAATTGAACTGAAGGAAAATGTGTTTTGAAGCTCTACCTTTTTATCTCCTAGAAATGGTCAGTGAGAAAATACCAAGTTATGGTAAAAGAGAGAAGTTGCCTAGCTGATGTAGGGACAGTTGAATTTCTTCATTCCCTGTCTTTACAGTAGTTCATGTAGCATATCACGGGTAAAAGCTGAGAGGTGATAAGATTTTTTATTTGCTACATCTTTTAATGGATGGTTCTTCTCTGTAGATGTAGGAAACCCTGATGGGTAAAGGGAATTTAATAAGAATATTCACAAGTTCCCTGTGGTTGAATTTATGTGTGTGATGCCAGTTGCAGACACACTTATTTGAGCAAATTTTTTATCAGTTTATTCTAGAAAATATAGTACTCAAAGCAAAAAGAAAACTGTCTTCACTAGCAGAAGAGGATTACTTATCTTGTGGTGGGAACTAAATCCCCCCAACAATACTGAAATAAGGATAAGTTATGCTTTTATATTTCTCTACATGAAGCAAGTGGTCTGACAAGGAATTCCCCCAAGCCACATCCTTTCTCTGGCCAGGGCTGAGAGCTCTTGATCCTGAAGCAGAACCTGGTGGCTATATAAGCACTGAGTTGTGGGAGAGCGCTGCAGCTTGCTATAAGCTCATGGTTCTCTGGTGGTACATGGTGGGAACTGGTTACAGCTCCAATCTCCCCTGGCCATCCTCCTTCCCACCAAGTGCAAACAAGGACAAGGGAAGAGAGGTGCTGTGGGTCCTGATGCATAACCAGGCCTCAGTGCAGGGTTAGGATGAGGACAGGACTTGCCCCAAAGCTTGGAATCTTACAAGTTTGACATACAGTAATATGAGAGGAGTATATATTTTTTATGGCTATTTTGGTATAGAATATGTTTAAATGAGTTTGCCTAATTCTGCCTTTTAATTTTAGGTTTTTTGTTTATGCCAAAATGAGGGAAAAGGTCTATTAAAAACACTGAGACAGTGGTTTCCATTAACCTAAGTTCTTGACAGGTACTAAAGCCAAAAATAAGATAATGTAATTTTCATTTCCCTCTTGGATTTTTTGGTATCTACATCTTTTTTTGAAAAGCCTATGTCTTTCTCAATGCTTGTACAATTTTTTTTTGTACAAGAAGCTTGAAGGAGCATTGAGTGGGAGGAAGATGGTTATTTCTGTGAGGCTCTTTCATTGCTGTGGGGTCAAAATAGCTTTAGGATCTTCAGGTTTATCTCATGGACTTAATTTAGTCAGCTGTTATGTCACTCAATGACCCCTCCCCACCTGAGAAGGGGAATTGGGAAAAGGAAAGGAGACCTGGGGTTTGAAATGAAAACAGATTTAATGAACTAATAATGAAAACTAATATTAATACTGATACTAATACAAAGTACACAAAGTTGTACTCAGCACATATTGTGATCGGGAGCTGTGTGCTCCCAGCAGTGAGTGCTGGATGTCAAACGCTGTGAGCACCACAGCTCCAGCAAAAATGCAACAGTCACAGCAAGGAGGAGAGCAGGCCTTGGGAGCAGAATGATGAGTGAGACCCTCCAGGGATGGCAACCACTGAGGAAGAGTTACATCCCCATCAAACTTTCCAGTTTATAGTGAATATGATGTTCATGGTACGGGGTACTTCCATTGGTCAGCTGCCCTGGCTTTTGCTCTTCCTAGCCTTAGCACCTGGCTGTCTCTAAATTGCTAAAAACCTTGATCACTGTGGAAACCTGCATACCATGGCTGGCAACAAACTACAACAAAGTGTCTTACCAACTTTGTTCTCACATGCTCTCAATTTGGCACTGCAGTCTTCTTAAAAATCCAGCTTTTCTGATAGAGGATTGATTCTATCCCAGTGAAAACAGGACACTCATAGAAGATTTTTTTTTTAAAAAAAAACAAAACAAAACCAGAACAGATAGTCAGCAGAAAAGGAGACATAGCAGAAAAGGAGAAATAACTTATTCTGAGGTTAGAGGAAATAAATACATAAAAGTAATTTTGTGTTATATGTGAAGGCTTCAGTCCTAGCTTTCAACTTTCTGTCAGTTTTAGTTTTAGTTCACTTATGGAATTTTAAATTGAACCTATTTTTGACCAGTCACCCTTTTTCTTGGGATAGTTAATCAAATCTGGCTTTGAAAGGCACCATCCAAATAGTGATGGGCTTTGTAGCCCCCTGGCACTGACCACACCATATGGCTTGAGAGAACATGCTCAGGGATCCAGGGAAATGTATAATGTGATGCTGGAACTGGAGGCACAGGGGATACCAACTAAATTGCACTTGGGCTTCACAGGTCAGTGGGGTATGTGCAGTCATCAGGGCAATAGCACTTGTGAATTTGAGCTCTGTATACCCATTTCCTAGGTAAATATTGTGGAAATGCAATCAAGTGTAAGTGAAGCAATGACAATCATTTTCTTTTCTCATAAGGCATCTGTCTCCCAAGATTTGTACTCCTGTCACAACAGACAATATAAGCTTCACCCAGCATACCTACAGGTGACTGCCTCAGACTAAAACCTTTCAGAAACAACTCAAGAAAACAGAAAACAAAAAGAGGACAAAATAATTTCACAAGCTAGCTAGTTCAGTGCAGGTTTCAGTGCATATACCCTTCAAATCTCAGTACTTGCCCTCTACCTTGCAATTACACTTGGGTTACCGGTGCTTGACTCAAAGTCAACCCATACCCAGGTATTTCCTACTATATTAGCTACAGAGATTTGCCACTTGCTGCTTTGCCATAGCAGCTGTGATTTGCCATGTAGCACTGTAGCACACATTTCAGTGTCCCAGGAACATAGATCACTACAACTGGAAAAATAGTCCCCACATCCCTGTAACTCCACAGCAGCTTCCTCCTCATTGCAGTGGTCTCTCTGCCTGGCTCATGGCCTTAGCACATTTTTATAGGCTGATGAGAGCAATGGCTTTTTTTTAGTGATAATGAATAGGTTCCTTTATATGTGACTCCTGGGCCACTTAATTTCAGTCTCTTGTGCTGTCACAGGCCCTGCTGAATGTGTCCAGGGAAAAGCAAGCCCTTTGCATGGGCAGCCTTTGCCCAAGGGGACAGAATGGACTCCTGGCTCTACCTGTGTCCACTTTTCAAACTCACTAGTGGCCCAAGACCGCCCCAAAAAGGAAACACAGGAGCTGCTGAGCGGCCTGCCCTGCTCACTCATTGCCAAAAATTAATGCTGGACAGAAGAGTTCCCCATAACTGGAACTTCTTCTTCCTCAAATATCTCCAGATGTTAAATATTTTTAGAACTCAAACTCCTTTTGTTGTAACTTACAAAAATACTTTTTCAGAGCATGTAGTTTCTAGACATAAATGAACTAATCTGAACAAAGTGGGCTTTTTATCCCAAATGGAAAGGCCAGTTTGCATTTGTCAGGAGATTCTCCCAAGGGAACTTCTGGGGAAAGGCAGAAACAATTTATGAGTCTTTAAATGAAGAAGTATCAGAGATATTGAAAGGAATGGTATTGCTGCTTAAGAAGCCAGAGGCTTTACCTCTCTTTGTAGCTGCTTATTGGGAAAGTAACTGAACCTAATAAGCATCATCACCAGCTCTGACAACACTCTCAAGCACAATCAAGACCCACTGAAGGCAAGCAAAAACACTGGAGCCCCTTTAATCCCCCATAAACTAACTAATTTGTGGAGAACTGTTAAAACAAGAGGCAGCCCCAGGAGATCCCCCTCCCCCCGATTGGCTCATCTCTTTCTATGCCACTCACCTCCCTCCGCAGCTGCCATGCTGTGTGGCTGAGATCCACTCCCAACTCTGCTCCGCCCACAGTGCTTCCTCCCACGTACCCCACTAGCCACCCAGGCAACCATCCCCAATATCCCAGTCTGCTGGCACGCAGATGGGTGCTGGAGACTTTATCTTAAAAAAAAAAAAAAAAAAAAAAAAAAAAAAAAGGAGGAAGCTGCCTCTGTCCTCCAGCAAAAGCTGAAAGCTGTCGTACCGACAGTTTCTTCTTGCATGGTAATAGAAAGAGGAGAAATCAGAGCAAACCTTTCTGGAAGGGTGTCTTGGTGGAGTTGGTTCCTCACTGGTGTTTGGCATCAATCATCCCTGCACCAAAGTCCTACATTTCATCTGGGGAATTGTAGGTTTGCTATGGCATCTTGGGATCATCTTTATGATTCCTGCATTTTAATAACTAACTGACTAAATAAATAAAATGCAGCCTAGCCCACTGATGTAATTGCAGCTATACTATAAGGGTCAGAAGACATAATCATTTTTCAAATACCACAGTGTGAGGAAATTTTAATTAATCCTCCTTGACCAGAATCACCAGCAAAAGAGGGAGAAAAAACACAGTATCATATAAAAGTCTGCCTCATAAAGTGAGCAAATTCCTGCCCATATCATTTTGCAGTTTGTTTACTTGTGGCTTCATTAAAATTGCATGCAGATCCAATGACTAGATTTTGTTAATGGCCCACAGAGGGACAATCATTGCTGAAGCCTCAACGCTGTGATCCATTTTCCCTAATTATTACTTTGTAACCGTTTCTAATTTGACAGCTCCTGCTGAACAAGGTTTCATTTATTTTGTTTCATTGTTTTGTATAAGGAAACATCAGATAAGCATAACAGCAGAGCATTAATAAGGAGACATGCTAATTTGAAACATACATTAATCGAGTGTTAAGAGCACATAATGGCCTTAATTTGGGCTCCTGGAAAGATTTTTCATTGTAGAATGCCTTTAAAAGGTGTAAATCATGGGGTTGTGTTGTATGCTTAACAAGGAACAGAAAGAAATCTAATTCCTTGTGGCCTATCAGTCAGGAATGGAGAGGGACAAAGAGGTTCATTTTCGTCCTTGGCTCTGTTTTATAACTGTCAAAAAGGGGGAGTAAAGATGGATATATTTGCTTACGATGAAGTAGTTTCTACATTTGCATAGTTATTAGGTATATGTCAGTGGGGTTTTTGGGGTTTAATTTTTTTCTTCAGAAGACAAACATCTGGGGTGGTCAGTTGTTTCTCAAAGTCCAATGCAACTCATGGCTTTTTAAAGGTTTTAACATAAAGTTATGTATTTCTAAAGAAGCAATGTGAGATTGTATGACCACAAAGGTCAGCAAGTCCAGTCTCCTACTAATACAGTCAATGCTATCAATATTTCTTTCTATAGAGTTCTATCTTAAACATATAAGGATTTTTAATTTTGATCCTTTTTATTCCTGTAACCCGATTTTAGAAGACTATTCTAAAACTCTATTTTATTGACTTGCCTCAAAATCTGTGTCATTGGGAAATTTAATTATTTCACTCTCCTACTTCCTGTTAGCCCCTACCTTATTAATTTTATGGTATAACTGGACCCTAACTGCAGTCTAAAAGTATCTGGCATTTGTACATTTGTTTTCATACCCCTATCTCTGCTATGATAATGACTGTTAGGGGTTTTTTGGTGTTTACCCCACTTTATGAAAATAAGTTAAATTTGAAGCTTCATTTTGCTAAGCTAAATTAGGCAGACTCTTTTGGTCACATTTGTTAAAACAGGCTTATTCCTTTCCTGCATTCCAGTTTGACTTCATCTCTTTGTGTGTGAATGATTGGAATTATAAATTCTTCCCCAGATGGAAATTCCCCAATTCTTCATGGAGTCACATTAACATAACTTTATCTCCCCTGGAAATGCTATAACTGATAAATCGTTGGATTTTATTTATTTATTTATTTTTCACTGCTGTAACACATTGGTAGATCATAACTCTCCTAAAAATGTATTGGTTTGTCCAGATATTTTTATCATTTTTAGCTCTCAGCTGACGATGAGTCAGTTGGAGCAGTCGTTTTCACTATCTTTTTACTAAGGCATGATTTGCACTTTTGCTCATTGCACTTTTATATTTAAACTATTTCTATCTTTACAAGCCTCATGATCATACAGTTATTCCCATAAAATATTCTGATCTTCCTCAGATATTGGCAATGTCTCAAAATTCCTATCATCAGGAGGTTTGTTCATCTCACACTGCTTTGCGTTAGCCAGTTACTTACTCACTCTGTGATTTAACTAGCTCCTGCCTTCTCCAGTGTGGTCTGCTTTAAATGTCTTATTAGAGTTCATGTAGATGAGGTGTATTGTGCCTGCTTACTCTAAACCTTTAATTCATACAGATATCAAATTGACCTCATTTAGTCTGCTTCACTTTATCCTATTCCCTCTTTCCACTCTTTATTCTTTCCTTCACAGTTTCATCTAGAGCCCTGTGTAACACAGAGGTCAGACTAACGGGCTTGTGGTTGTCTGAAACTCTGCATATTCCTAAATATAGCTACTAAATTTGTTATTATCTGGTTGCACAGCGATATCCCTTCCCGTTGTTTTAATACCTATTTAGTGAACAAAATCGGCTATCAAATCCAGCAATACCTGGATCCTACCTTCACCCGAATTTGTTATTCTCTCTGTATCTGAGGTCTTTGCATCTTGTCTCTCTCTCGGTCCTGTCACTGAATGTGCATAGTCTATCCACACACATCCAATGAGTAGGAATGCTTGTGTCAGCCTCTTCACAAATGGTTTTGCACAGTTGAATCATAGAATCACAGAATTGTAGGGGTTGGAAGGGACCTCAGGAGATCATCCAGTCCAGCCCCCTGCTAAAGCATGTTCCCTACACCAGGTTGCACAGGAAAGTGTCCAGGCAGGTTTTGAACATCTCCAGAGATGGAGACTTCACAGCCTCTCTGGGCAGCCTGTTCCAGTGCTCTGTCACACTTACAGTAAAGAAGTTTCTCCTTGTTTGTATGGAATTTTTGGTGTTCCAGTTTTTGCCCATTGCCCCTTGTCCTGTCACTGGGAACCACCAAAAAGAGCCCAGCCCCATCCATTTGTCCCCCACACTTCAGATATTTATAGACATTGATAACATCCCCTCTCGGTCTTCTCTTCTCCATGCTGAAGAGTCTGAGCTCTCTCAGTCTTTCCTCATATGGGAGATGCTTCAGGCTCCTCATCATCTTAACCATCTTTGTGGCCCTATCAGCTGAGTTGCCCTATCTTATTTTCCTTGTCTCTCAAACTGTTTGCCTTAAAAATATTTGTCCTCTCCCAGGTGTTTAAGTTTCTCCATTTTCCCACCAGTTGTATCTTCTGGGGTGCATAATAAATGTGTCCTCTCGTGCCCCGTGTTACCAGATGGCTGAGCTGTCATTGCAGGCTCTCTCACCTGACGTCCTGTGGAACGGCAGGGAATCTCTCCACCTATGGGCTATTTTTATCAACTCTGAACTTTGTCTTTTAAATTGCAGTGAATGTTCACTGCCTAGGAAAGGAAGGGGTACCCATATAGTCACTACAGGCTCAGAGAAATCTGTGTGATGACCACTCTTGTCAGGGAAAGTTAAGCAACAGTCTAAAAATCAGAGCTCATCTTAGGAGATATTGTATCATGCATATTTTGCAACATGCATGTATGCTTAGACAAAATGAATATTTTTGGCTTTTAACAAAACTGCTATAGCTGTTTCATTACACTCAGATCACATTAAAGGGACATCAAACCTGGCAGGCTGTGTTGCTGCCTCCAGACAGCGGACATAGTATGTGATGTGCTCAGACGGAGCAGGAATAGCTGCAGTTATTTGCTGTAGGAAGGCAAAATGCCTTGCTCTCTGTTTTCATTCTGGACACTCCTCAATGACAGCATGGTACTAAAATACTAGGCTGTTGTTTCTCACATTGTTCCCCAGCTTTGCTCTCACTAGCTGTGTCCTGCTGCATTATTCACATGTTTATTTTCTTCTTCTGACTGGCTTCATCCTTCCTGCTCTCCAGTTTTCTTCTAACCAGTGTCAAATCACCTTTTAACTGAATTTCCTCATAGTTTCTGTTAGCAAGCCTCTCCCAAACTTATTGCCACAGAAAGATCACAGGCAAGTGACCAATCCTTCCTCATTGTGGGACAGTGCAACAGTTTGCAGTTAGGGAGGAGCACTGCATGGGAGCACCTTCTAGAGAAGGCAGGGTGGTTAGCTGGGAGGAGTCCACTCTCTCATAACTTCCAAGAGAGAAGAAAGGTACCAGTCCCAAACTCAGTGCATCACCTGCTCTATAACTTTTCTGACAAAAGAGTCCTGACATAGCTGGTATGAAGTTGTTTTGGTTTTTCAAGAACCATTGCCTGCATGCTGCAAAAGCAATACGAAGGAGGAGGAGTTCATCATGGTCCACCACTCTCCTTCCTGGTGCCCTGTACATGTGTGGTCCCATCTTTTTTATGATCTCTTGCTGGCATTCATTTCAGCCTTCAGCCTGAATGCCCGGGGCATGCAGCAGCTGTCTCCTTTGTGTTCTGCCAGGAGCTTCCTGCTTAGATTAATAACCCATAGGGAATGGTGCTTCCCTGGTTGCCTTCATCTTTAAATATGACCCTTTTTCAGATAATACATCCAAACCAGATAATTTATAATTGAGACAAAAAGCGAATTTTAGACCAAATTTTCTGTACTCCATTTAGATTTCTATTCGTCTCTTTGCCTCACCACCTTCTTGGCTATTATTGTAAGTACATTATTACCATAGAGTAGGAACATATTTGTGGATTTAAGGAGAAGTGAAGCAAGTTAAACATAAATATTCTCATCTCATTCTTGGCATTTGTTAGTTACAATTTCTCCTTTAAATAAGAATTCAACTTGCATTTACTTCCTTTTTCTATATATTTTTAGAACAACTCTTGCCCTTCTTATGTCCTTCTAAGTGCTGACTCACTCTGATTTCCTGATTTATGTTGTTTTAACTTACAGATACTTTCATCCTCCCAAATTCACACAAAAGAGCTTCCTATTAATGCAATTTATTAACAAGTTTTGTGCCTAGAATATACTTTCAGCTAACTTCAATGCCCTACCCCTCTATCTTTTTCCTTTTAGTTTCTGAATTTCTTGGGCCAAACCTTTTAAAAAGCATTCCAGTTGAATAGGCTGCTGAATTTGTAGGCCACCCATCCACTAAAGAAGGTACTTTGGGGTGCAAATGACTTCTGTGTGTTTGAGTAACCCACCAATGAAAATAAGTGAGCTCCACATACAAATAAACTCAGGCTCCAAGACTGGCCTCCCTCTTTTCTTTATTCTGTTTTATATCCCAAACAGCTACTGCCATGCACTACTGTCTATAAAAGCAAAGCTGGGCTGAGCCCAAAAAATTCAGAAGCTGTCTGAAAATCTTTTCACAGCTTTCCATCTTCTGGGTACAAGCTCAGTGTTAAAATTATTTCAGTTCCAAAAATGTTAGTGGTAAAAATTTAAATATTTTCAAGTAGATATTTTCTATTTTTCAGTTGATGTTTATTAAAAACCTTGTCAGATCCAGATGTCCTGCAATATTATATGTTTGCAATGCTTAGTTTCCAATAGTTATCTTGTTAGATTGACCTGCATTACTTCCCTTATTGATTACTGCTGTTCTTAAAAACAGGCATAGCTTTCCATTTGTGTTGATTTCTATGAAAGTCTTCACTTTTGATTAATAAGCTACAGCTTATTTAAATTGTTATGGCCTCTTGGGCAGTGTTAGTCTGAAAAAAAATCTGAAGAGAAGAACAATGGTGGGAGGAAAAGAAATATGTAACATTGGCAGCTCAACATAACTATCGCAAGAACTTCACATTTAGCTTCCAGCAGTAAATGAGCAAGAAAAAAACACCCAATTAACAGAAACCCATTATTAATAATAATAATCCTGAGGTGTATTTACACATTCTAGTACCTCGTGGATTCATTTTTAATGCTGAAAAGGGAAGATGAGATAATTTGAAAAATTATTTCTTCAGTAAATATTTTTAGTGGTGTACAAGAGTAGTAACAGGCTGCTGTGCTTAGGAGTTGGACTATAAAATAACTGCTTGCAAATATCTCATATTTGAACATTCCCCTAAAATGGAAGATATTTGAGACCTCAGTGTTTTTGCATAAATTTGTACTTAGAAAATATCACTTTCTGAGAAGCTACTACTACAAGTATAAACTATGCCAAAAGTACTTGGGGACAGTTGCCCTTGCCTTCTAGGGAGTACTTTGGGTTCATTCTCATAATATTTCCTCTGTGTTACCAGTTACAGTGTTAAGACAAGGAAACTAGTTTGATTTGATAGAACCTTTATATGATGAATCAGAAATTTGACTTAAAAAAAATCTCAGTATTATCTTGGTGCTTCTAAACTAACGGTTTTAGGGTATTTTCGTTGCCTATTTCATCACCATGTATCTCATTACTTGGATGAACTTCTTCAAAAGAAGTCCCTGCCTGTCTCTTCCTTTTATCCTCATTCAAAGAAACAAATATAACAACAATAAACTAGGTGGTGCAGTTGCACTGCTGCTACTCTTCACGTCTTCATCTATCCTTCATACAGATCAAAAATCATCTGATGGTTGAGAAATGTTTCCTACTAGTGGTTTAAGTATGCTAAAGAGAACATTTCAGTGCAACAACAGCACACACATCAATGTTTGTAAATTGCTGTGTGTTATGGGTGTTCTTTGACATCCCTAAAATTTGAGCTGCTCTCTTGGGAGTTGTATTCCAGGTATGCCCTTGTACTCTGAGGTATGTATACATTTTGGACTTGATGATCTTAAAGGTCTTTTCCAACCAAAACAATTCTATGATTAAAAAATGCCTACTGGTTTTGTCTACCATAGTACATATAGCTACTACTATATGTACTAGGCTCAATTTCTCATCAAAAATTAGATTTTCAAAGACTCTATTCTCTCTCATAAAATAAAATCCCATTATAGTTGCCCCAGTTGCTCATGTAAGAAACAAACCACTCCATCAAAATAAAAACAAACCAAAATAATTTCTTTAGATACATTTCCATTCCTTGTTATTACTGGTTCTTCTTATTGTATTTTAGTGTGGATCTATTTTTTCAGTAGATCTGAAAAGCCGCAAGGTAGTTCTTATTGCTGTGTAGAAGTCATGCTACTAGAGTTGGATGTTACGCCCTGCTCTTCTTACTTTAAAATATCATTAATGCTGTTGTCAGACCTACTGCCTTTAAATTCTAGGTCATCTTTCAGTTACATGGTATGTGTTTTTTCCTGGTACTATCAAAAGTGAGGCTGTATTTGGGAAAAAAAAAAAAATAAATACAAGTACTTTAAAAATTAAATGTTTTATTTCCTATCAGAAGTGAAAATCCAATAGGAGAAAGTCTCCATAAATGAATTGTGTCCTTTAATTTTGCTTTTTGAGAAATTAGGCATACTTTGAAATATCATGTAAAAAGTTAAAGTAGATTTTTTTTTTTTTTCCCCAGGAATTTGTAACACATAAGTGTTCTTAAGTAAGACAGACCTTTTGGATTTTAATCTTAATCCCTTAACATTTTAAGAAGCTTGATCATGTAATTATTAGATACATTTAGAATCAAACTGGTTTCTCTTTCTAATACACATATTAAATTCAATAATTATTCTGAACCTTTTATCAGATTTTTCATAGCCAAAAAAATATTTAAATACATTTTAAATTGAAATCTCAAATTGTTTCAGTTGTTCGAAGTATGTATTTTGCTTTAAAAATATTTTACCTCTTATGCTTTTGCCCATTTTTTAGAGACTACTACATGAAAGTTTATCGACATCATCTAATCACTGGAAAGAGCTGTTTATTATTATCTTGAAATAATTATAATTATCTTTAGATAATTGCTAAAAAATGGAAAATTACAATTTTCATTCTACAAAAGAAATTAAAAAATGTAGACATTGTAAGTAAACTGTAAGTAAAGACCAGCTGTGGTAAAAACTGGAGATGTTTGAGCATTCTGGTTTGCACAACCCAGATCTTTCAGCAGTATGAGTACTCTTTCTAAATGTGGTAACAAAGATTATTTGAGTGCTTTTTCCTCTTTAGCTTATACATAGAAAAGGAAAATAGATTCCAGTGCAGGATTTACTGTAATACACAACCATATACTCTTTCCCATAGACATCTCTGTCTCCTTCAGTGATGTTCTGGTTGTTTCATACAAAATGATTCTGACTGACAAAAATGAATGAGACCTTTGTTGATAAAGCACCTGCTCCATTCGTCTGAGGAGCCAGAGTGTAGTAAATGACTGCTGGGAAGAGAAATGCAGCTTTGCACCTAATGCTATTAAAGAACACTCCAGGAGCAACTAAATTTTCTCCTGACCTCTTCCATGAAGTCCCATTTTTCACAATAATTTTGTCTTCCTTTCTCAGTACCTCATTTGGGATGCCTGGGATTTGTGAAGTGGAGGTGCTGAACACCTCCATAGACTACTGGAAGAAGAGAGAGATGGAAACCTTCCTCTCAAACTCCCTTTCTGCCCTGATACCCAGTGTGACTTTGCAGAATCACAGAATTGTAGAATGGTAGGGGTTGAAAGGGAACTCTGAAGACCATCTAGTCCAACCCTCAGTCCAACCCTCAGCCAAAGCAGGATCACCTAGAGTAGATCACACAGGAACACATCCAGGTGAGTTTTGAATGTCTTCAGAGATGGAGAGTCTACAACCTGTCTGGGCAGCCTGTTGCAGTGCTTTGTCACCCTCACAGTACAGAATTATTTCCTTATGTTTAGATTGAACCTCCTGTTTTCTCGTTTGTAACCATTGCCCCTTGTCCTGTCACTGGATACCACTGAGAAGAGTCTGGCAACTTAGACATATCAAGCTTTCTGTCCCCATTTTTGTTTTAATTCCCTTTTGGGGTCAAAGCATATTTGTCACTGTAACATTTCCTGCAGAGTCAAAAGCACAGTAGGACCCTCTATGCAACTCTGCTAGCAATCTTCTTTGGACAGAGCATTTTTTCAGGGTATCAGATTTGATACTCTCAATATCAATATTTCCTGGAGAAAAGGAGGCTGAGGGGAGACCTTATCATTGTCTACAACTGTCTGAGAGGAGACTGTAGCAAGGCGGGTGTGTGTCTTTTCTCCCAGGTAACTAGTGACAGAACAAGAGGCAATGGTCTCAAGTTGTGCCAAGGGTGGTTCACATTGAGTATCAGAAAAAATTTATTCACTGAAGAGGTTGTCAGGGTTCCCTAGGTAGTACAGGAATGGGCTGCCTAGGGAAGTGGTTTAGTCACCATCCCTGGAGGTGTTTAAAAGATAGGTAGATGAGGTGCTCAGAGATATGGTTTAGTAGTGCACAGGTACGGTTAGACTTGATGACCTCAAAGGTCTTTTCCAACCAAACAATTCTATGATTCTATTCTTGCTTTTAAATATATTTTAAATAGATGTTTGTACATACTGCTTTAATAAGTTCTTGTCTCTTCACAGTTTAAAATTTTATCAGAAGATATTTTAGACAAAGAAAAAATAAGTCTTGAAGATACATGTCTGATCCTGTACACATATGATTTCTATTGGTGGGACTTTCCTTCAGAGATGCCTATGGAGCGATTTCAAGCTATTTCAACTAGATGACTTCTGCACTTCTTTGAGCCCTGTAGCTTAAGGACTAGGCCATAACATTGTAAGACTGTACAGAAGAGCTTAGTTCCATTCAACAAAATAGCTAAACGTTAGAACTAGATTTTTTTTATCAGTTCCGACATAAAACATCTTCTGCTGAAATATGACATTCTATTATCAATCCTCATGTCATTTAAAACCAAAATTCTTTTGGTGTTTGGGACTACAGTAGAGCTGCTTTTTAAAAATTCTTATTATTTTTTTCAAAACTGACCAAAATTTCAAACCCTGAAAAAAATTTCTCACTGATTTTTTTTTATTGGAAGAATTATTCTAGCTTGCTCTCTTCAAAGGATATGCAGAGGGAAAATGGAAATTTAAAGGATATCAGAGTTCCTTCCAAATAAGTGAAAAAACCTTGCTGCTCAACTTGTCAGGCAGCTTATGCCTGTCTGTGTTTTGATAGTTTTTCATTTTTAAGAAGCAATTGGACAAAATTATCTACTATGCTATGGTTTCAGAGTTCCTTCCCACCTGTTCCTTCTCCACCTTTGAAGAAAGCAGGAGCCTCCTGCCTTCTTCAAAGGGCCATGTTCCTTGGAAGAGGAAAGCTAATATATTCCCTCGAAAGAAATAAACCATGCTAACATGCTAGAGAATATGCTCTCCCCTGTCATTTTATTTTGGGGAAAAAAAATGGGAAAGGCTGAGAGAGCTCGGACTCTTCAGCCTGGAGAAGAGAAGACTGAGAGGTTATAGACTCAATGTCTATAATAACCTGAAGTGCAGGGGGCAAATGGATGGGGCCAGGCTCTTTTCGGTGGTACACTGTGACAGGACAAGGGGCAGTGGGCAAAAACTGGAACACCAAAAATTCCATACAAACGTAAGGAAAAACTTCTTTACTGTGATGGTGACAGAACACTGGAATAAGCTGCCCAGGGAGGCTGTGGAGTCTCCATCTCTGGAGATGTTCAAAACCCGCCTGGATGCTTTCCTGTGCAGCCTGCTGTAGGGAACCTGCTTTGGCAGGGGGTTGGAATAGATGCCCTCCTGAGGTCCCTTCGAACCTCTAATCATCATTCTGTGATTCTGTTACCATAAATGACCCAATTTATCTACATATGTACCTGTCAAAGAGGCACTGACATCAGGGAGGATTCACAAGATAGAAAGAACTACAATTCACAAGGATCACCACCAACATTTTTGGGCACAAGGTAAATTGATTTAAAAAATTCATATTCCTGGGCTATCTGTGCTCTCTAGCCCTGTAGGTCACTCAGGAAAGGCAACAGACTTTGTGCATCCAGCAACTGACTCCTGGGGGCACACAGCCTCACCGACGAATGTCAGTAACTCTCTGAAAGTGCACATTGATTGAATTAAGTTTACTTACAATGACACATACTGGAACAGAAAATATTAATTTTAAAATATTAAGTGATAGTTTCCTTCCTTTTCAAAATAAAAATAATCCAATTCATTGAGAAAGGACTTTCTTCATGAATATCCAATTTGCTTCTGTCTTGTTTGAATACTGAACAATTTTAAAAAAATCAAAAACTATATACATAATCTTTGGGTTTTACTACAATTTGTCTAAATTGTCTCCTAGCCTCTTCCATAAAGTCACATTTTTCACAATAATTTTTTTCTTCCTTTCTGCTCGTATTTTACTGTAATTTCTGCATAATTTTTCACAGTGTTGCATTCTCCCATATCACCTTTTCATAGTCCATGAAAATTTCCTTATCTTTTCACTATGATTCAGAAAGTGCTGTCATAGAGAACTGAAAGACTTGCAAAACAAAATGAATGAGTATATAAAAATCAAGAGTCTGTTCCATGAGCTAAACACACATAGTCCCTTTCAGAACCACTGTGCCTTTTCACTCCTATGAAAAGTTATCACACCAAAGCACCGATGATGATTCAAATTCAGAACCATGTACACCCTGAGTTTTCTTTTCAGTTCCCTAGGGCTCAGATGGTACATGAATGGGTGGGCTAACATTTTTGAGGGTTTGTAAAATACTTAGAAAAATACAAACCTTCATATCCCAGCTGGGATTTAAACACAAAAAGAGTTGAGCAAGGTCATAAGAAAAGGTTATTTTTGCAATATTATCATTTTATATCCAACAGAGAGGAAAACACAGTTGAACTTAAAGCTGTGTATCTATCTGTGGCTCTTTCTTCATGCAGCAAGCCCTGCTCACTAAGAGAATGGGAAGACTGTAGGACACACAGATCGTAAAAAGATAATTTGTGTTTTCTTTGAAAGTTTATGAAAAGTCTATTTCCTGCATGCATCTCAGCAACCTACCTTGCTAATTTTAAATTATATTACTTCATTTCCTTGCAAGCTAATAGTGAATTTAGACTTTGAATACTGCTGTCAGTTATCCACCCTCAACTGCATCTGCAATTCTGTCTTCTCCTCTTTCCTCTTATTTCTTTTCAAACTACTTTTTTTCTGCCTCCACATCCCTCAATTTCACCATCACTAAATGTTGCCCATGAGCAATTGTTGAAGAGTTTAATGTTCATACAACTTCTTTAGTTTGTTATTGTTAGAGTATGAACAGATTGGTATGACCTTCTCTAGAACAGTGCACAGGTATTTTAATTTATAAAAATATGTAATTTCTAAAGCACTTACTTCATAATCTACAACTTTCTTGTTTTTTGTATGTGAACAACAGAAATTTTTCAAAAAGCAGAAAGTAGCAATTATTTATTTTCAAGTGTTTCTTTTTCCTTTTCTTCTCCTTGTGCCTCTGTATTTTTCTTAAAATTGTCCATAAGCTTAATTTATCCGAGCTCAGAAAAGTTCAGAATTTCATTTAGTTTGAGAGAATAGCAGTGATTTCTAGAACCACTAAGGCAGATTGCAACACATGCAAGTGACTCCTTGAGGCAGATGAAAAAGAAAAACAAAACATATTTGTTTAAAATTATAATAGACTGTGTTCAATTGGTTGTTATTTTGGCTAGAAGAATATATTAATCACTGTCAAAGAGATAAGTGAAACTTGAAGGAATTGAGCCTTTTTTTTTTATTTGAGAAAACATAGGAAGACAAATACCTTAAGAAAACTTTGAGTAACTGCAATGTTTTTTCTTACGTAAGATTTCCTTTGCACACAGAGAATAAAACTCAGAATTAAGAACTTGATCTCAGAGTTTTTAATAATCAAATGCAGTTTCTTGAAAAATGTACTGTTTCATAGCTTGAAATAGTCAGTGATGACTTTTTACTAGCCATACTGAACTTCAGCTTTTCCACTGACTTGCTTTACAGGAAGTATTAATTATGATAACAAGATGCTGCTCCCACAATGATGACATGAAGCTCCCATTTGTGAAGCAGGAGGAAATGTGACAACGTTTTTGCCACCATCCTTTTTTGTAAACACAACAGGAAGGGCTTGCATCTGGGTCACTGCTCTCCTTTCATTTAATTTAAGATGACACAGACACCTACTATGTAGCGTCATCCTTCCGTCATCCTAATCCAATATTAGGAACATAGAGATGAGTGGTGAAAAATGTAGGAGCATTATTAATCCATCAAGTAAATCCATGGCACACAACACCTCAAATGCTGTGTACAGTCCTGCTCTCCCATCTCAATAAACATGTGGTAGGACTTGGGGATGCTTAGAAAAAGGACAGCAAGCATGGTAAGATGTATGGGATGGCACTCACGAAGAGTTAATAAAAAAAGACTTTGCCAGTCAGGAGAGAGATGAGAAAAAACATTATGCATGTTTATAAAATCTGTATCACAGAGGGTGAGATGAAGACAAAAACTGCTTACTGCCCCTCTCAATATGAAAATGAGAGAGAATCACATTTAATTAACAAGTGCTGCATTCAAAACCAACAAAAGGATGTGACCTGTGGCACAGCTCATAGGTAAGCTTGCAGCATGATATAGTTGACATAAAAGGCATGTGGCTTCAAAACGAGAGCAGATAAATTTGTGGGAAAAAAGCCCTTTGAGGCTATTCTGTGTAAATAACCACCTATGGCTCAGACAGAAATCACTGAAGGCCTGGAAAGTATTCTGGGGAAAGGTTGTTTTGTCTTTTCATCATTTCTTTATACTTACCTCAATATTAGCTATGGCAAATGGTGCTCTGCAATATCAGGAGGAGAATCCTGCTAACCTACTATAGCTCCTTTACATTTTTTCTAAGTTCACGGGTTTTCCCTGCTTTTTTTTTTTTTTTTTTTGGTAGGTTGCTGTTTTCTTGGGGGTCAGTCTTCTTGCTGATGATTGAAAACCCAGTCTTCTGTTAGTTTCTCCTTCTGGTTGGAACTGACTTTATTTTGTTTACTGGAAAGCACACCTAAGACACCAAGTGAATATGCCAGCAAACACTGAACTTCTGTTATAGGTGAGAGATATAGAATGTGAAAATATTAAGATGTTATAATAATATATTTCTAAATAAATTTAGAAAAATAATTTACTGATTTGTTCTCAAAAAGTATTTGGCAGTAATAACTATAAAGGCTTTTTTCAGAAAATTCAGAAATTTTTATTAAAAAAATTAAAAATTATCTTTTGGGTAAAATTAAATGGTTTTATTGGAGAAAAAAAATATATATATTTTTTTTCAGCACCAAATCTGCAAGTTTAGTTTTTCCCACAGTTCTCTATAAAAATCTTAACCACAACACACAGCTTAAGAATTGAATTTCCATTTTCTATCATACTAACTTAAACAATCAATATAGAAAAGATTTTTTTTCCCTTAACTTCCCTTAACTGTCATTTCCCTCTGCCACAGATAACTGCCAACAAACTTCATTATGTTTCCTCACTCATTCCTTCAGCAACATTTATTTTAATTCAGAATTGTTCCGTTAATTCCATGACTATCAACATTACTTTGGATTTTCACTGAAGTATTTAAACCAATAACTAACCTCTCTCCTGAGCATACAGGATCTTTTCAAAGGTTAGCCAGGAAATGATGGTGGCTGGGACTAGATACATCCATATTTCAAATTAAGGACCTAGTTTTAGCATCTCATTATATTTGCTGTACAATAATTCAGTCGACCACAGTGACTGTAGACAAGAGGGTATTCAAGAAAAAGACAGTATTAGAGAATAGAAGGTAAGCCTCATATATAACCTTTAACTTGTTATTTTTATTTCTCAGATATCTCAAAACCAAGAAAGAATTAGTTTTATGGACTTTTTTGGTTTTGTTTTGATTTTTTTATTTGAGTCGGAGAAAAAACCATAAATGCTTCTGAAAGATTTCCTGATTCTTATTTTTTTTAAATTCTAAAGATTCCAGGGCAGTAAAATAAAATTTTAATAAGCTTCACCCTCTTGATCCCTTCCTACAAAAACAGAACTGCTTGCAAAAATAACAGCAAGTGTAAACCTTAAGTTATGGATACCTGGAAAAAAGAATTTAAGGTAAAAGTTCATTAAAAGGATAAAATCTGTGTATGATAGGCTGCAAATAGGTTGCAGTTGTTGCTAGGGAAGATGACTTATGCATAGTCTCTGCTGAGAGCTCTGGTTATTTCTGGCTCAATTTCTGGTCTCAGTCCCAAATGGGCAGACTCAAAACAAATGTGTCAATTAGACGCTTAGACAAAATTTCAGCTTTGTCCTTATGCAAACTTCTGCACTAACTTTGTCAACAGAAAGAAAATACAAACCACACTGTACTTCTTGCATTTGAAGGAGGGGAAGACAGAGATTTAGAAAGGTCCTATTACTGAGCACCCAGCCATGGTCTCTTGCTTCAAACTCTTACTGACCTGGTTCATGAAAAATGTCTTTCAGCTTTCTAGTCTCTTTGTGAATATGAGATTAAGCTTTATATTTTCTAACTTGTGGTATGAAAAACATAGCACGTCTTAGCATGTTTAGTATGAAAACCATAGTATGTCATAACGTGTTTCATCAGATCTAAGGTTTGAATCCTTCATTTTATATGAACCGCAAACTACCTTTTCTTTTGTTGTGTTTTCCCTTTAGTCACAGTAGTTTTAATAACTCAGTCAGACATATGGGCTGTCTATTTTTGGAAATGGGCAGCTGGATTATCTAGGGGTGTCAATTGCTTAATATTCAAGAAATTATAAACAACGATTAATTGAGTCTGATATTTAAAATAACCCAACTGATTAAATTAGAAAGCATTACAAGTAACATAGTCTTAATTTTTTTACTATCCAGTTGCAATAATAGAGAATATATATATCACACTGCACAAAATTTGAAGAGAGACTGAGAAACATGTTTGACAGGTCACAGCTCACTTTCATATATGAAGAAAATCAATAAATCAATGAATAAATGAAAGAATGAATGAATGAATGAATGAATGAATGAATGAATGAATGAAAGAATGAAAAGTTCATCTTTCCATGCATATTCGTGTAAAAAATTTGTATGTGTGTGCATGCGTGTGTGTGCATGCGTGCATATAATCAAATTGAACTGAAAGAGAAGGAATCTTAGAAGAAAAGTCTGCCTACCCATTAAGGCAACAAAAGCTTTGGGATTACTAGCAAACCTCTTTGCTGATTCCTGCAGCTGGGAAAGGTGCCTGGGTCAGGGAGGAGGGCTGCCTGCAGCCCTGATGAGGATGGGGATCGAGAGGCTGCGTGACTGCTGCCCCATCACACAGATTTCACTGTCCCAGTCTATGACTGCACATCCGTAACAGGCTTATGAAGCTCTGATGACATATTTCTGGGGATTGTTATGAATGCTTAGTGCAACTGCTATTGGTTGTCATAAGTGATCTTTAGATATGTGGACTTAATAACTTAGTTATTGGTAACAGCACTGTGCTTTTTGCTCTGTGTTATTGTGTACTTTTTTGACTATAGTTTTCTTACAAGTTGCTTACTAACAGATTGTAAATTCTGCACGACCAGTGGCAGAATAGGCCTTCAGGTAAATGTTCAGCTATGGAAGAAAGAGAAGAAAAGATCAATCAGCCATCAGCAGTAGAGGTCAACACTGCTGTTTCCCCAACACCAGACACAGCCCTTAGGCTGGGAGCTAGTGACAGAAAAGGGATTTACTTCTGCTCCTATGCACCAGGGGTTCACGCTCAGAGGGACAGCCATGTGTGCTCTCTGCTCAACTGTAGAGGTTGGTGTCATCATTGTAGTCTTCCACACCTCAGACTCCTTCGTGTCTTGTGGTACTTGGCAGGCACCTGATATCAAAGGATACACATCCATGCATACTTATCTTTCCTTGCAGTGTTCTGCAGCTCTCCTAACCTTTGCTGAGCAAAAAAAAAATTCTGCTGTGAAAATAGAATGGATCATTACCTGAAGTACTATATATATTTAAATGAAAGCTTCATGGTTACTTATTATCAGTAAAATAATTACTGCAGACATATATATTCGCTTACAACTCTGGAAGGTGTTTGTGAGATGTATTTATTTTCATTGACATAGACAAGAAAGAAAAAACTTATTTTGAAGATCAGACGCAATTCTATGATATTTTTTTCTTTTCAGTTGTTTTTTCCTTTAGGTTACCTTCCCGAATCCCATGGTCATGTGAGTCATTGTTACAATGGATCATATCATCAACATTCTTTATTTTAGCTTTTAAAAAAGTCTTGTTACCATGGCAACTGCCATATCACCTCTTTGAAATAACATGCACAATATAGAATTTGATCTTTTGCACCATAGAATGTTCAAAGGAAAATGTTTCATATTAAGGACTTTATTTTTTTCAAAATTTTAATGAGGTTCGAATTATATTTTTAATAATTTGTCTATGTGCTTTTCCCATTTAAAATACTTTTATAAAGAAAACGAATGAGTGCACCGATGTGTACATCTGTCCCTACTGACCCCTTCAGTTAGTGACAGAATTGACAGTACTTGTTATTTTTCATACAGATATAATAAAAGTTATATCAATGATTATTTTCAGCCATTGAATTATGCTTACTCCACTTCCCTCAAATAGCTCAGACAACAGAGTCATTAAGCTAAGGCAGACATAAAGGTTTACCATCAGCTCACATTTATCTAAATTATTTTATTCAAAAAATCATATTTTAACACCAGAAGCGACCATTGTCATTATCTAGTTTGGAGTCTTGCACCACACAAATCACAGAATTTCACCCAGCAGTCGCTCAACAAGCCACAAACAACTTGCTGAACTTTGAGGAATGTGTCCTCGCTAACCACCTTTGTGCAGCAAATGTAAGGAAACATCCAGAGTGGGATCAGATTTTATTGCTGCCAGGGTGAAGGCAAAATATGTATCCAATATTTTGTGTGCTTTTTCTTGTCCTGGACAAGACTCATACAGTCTGAGATTGTCCAGCTCTGTAAAGTTTTCTTCTCAGGAATCTCTTCTCAGGAATAGGCACTGTTAGACCCCTACAGTCACCAACTGAAACTCCAGTAGTTTCAAACTCCAGAAAAATGAGCAGATCTTAAATTAACTGCTATAATCCAAATAGTAGATGATGCTCATAAAGCTTTTATTCCCTCAGTCTTCCAAAAATGGAAATTTTAGTTTTGTTAAATTCATAATAAAGAATATAGTATACATTCTTTTTTCCTGTTTGGAAGAAAGCATTGTTTTAATTTAAAACTTGTTTCATACTCTTCTATGGGCAAGCAGTTATGCAATCCCTTTTGTGTTTGCAAAATTATATATTTTAAACAAACACATTTTCTGGAGTAACATTTACTTGGAATACACATTTCATATCATCTAAGAGGTCCTTGCATGTACCTTGGAAGAGAATACATGACTAGAATTGTGAGCTAGATTTATCAACAACATACTGCTTTGCTCATCTGTTCACCTGTAGACAAAACCACCTGCTATAACCAGGGAAAGGCAGTTCATACTTCAATTAAATCTGCCATCCATGATAAATTTCCCAGTAACCAGGGAAGAAGAACAGACAATAGAATAACATTTAACTATGCCGTTGGTATCTGTCCTGGTGGGTTAAATCCTGGGAACTACAACATGAAATTTAGCCAAGTTGGTAGGCTGCATGCTAAGTAAATGTGCTAAGATTTTCTCCAGTAAGCACACATAACACAATTTCATTTATATCCTTATTTTATACCTTAGTTGCAGGGTACCGTGCCTGACATAAAGCCTAGTATCCCTTCCCAGGACTGTGCCCTTAGAAAAATCCTTTCTTTACTATCCCTTCAACACTGCCTGGATGAAATCTGAATGTTGCTTAGCTAACCAAATAATGATAGTGGTCGGTTATGCGTACAATAACTACACAGCCAAAGGAAGCAGCATGATTCAGTAGAGCTAAGTACTTAAAATGATGCAGTACCTGGATTTCAATTTGCCATCTCTCTGTTTCTGTCTTAGGTCTAGTTAATTTTGAAATCTATTGTGCCATTTTGTGGAGTATAATAAACAAATTAAATAATAACAGAGCTGTCAAATCTCTTCAGGTGTGAATACTGTAATAAAAGGTAACCTTTTTTAATCAAATAGATAAATAAATTATGCATTAATGGAAAAGATATGTAAGTAAAGAGACAAAGTAGTACAAAGCATTGCATAAAGCGCAAATTGTCAAAACGTATTTCATAATAACCTTATTATTTCATAATAACCTTAGCAGCTGCAGTTGTTTTTAATCTACTGTTTAAGGCAGACTTTCTTATAAGTAGAAAAAGATTATTTTTCTCATTAACATTAAAAATTAGTAAAATAAGACATTTGGATGTTTCCTGCACATTTCTTGCATGAGCATGAGAAAGAACTATTTTCACTCAAAAGCAGGAAGAGATTAAGGAGCCTAAAATGTCTGTTCTTGTTTCTTTGTCACAGCTACCACATTTTTCCATGTATTAAGTACATTTTGCTTTGGAACCTGGCTGCCTCAGTTAAATATAATCACTTTTACTTTTTTGAGCTTTCCTAGTTCTGCAGATCCAGAACTTCCAAAGAAGGAGGTTGTGCAAAGTCTTCCCCAGCAGCAAATTTTGAAACTGATCAATACAAAGAAGCTTAATAGACAGGGAAGGTGGATTTGGGTGGTGTGTGAAAGGGAGAAAAGGGAACTGGAGTGGCAGCAGGTGAGAAGTCCTCAGGCAGACTTTGGGAGATTCAAGATCCTGAAAAATAAATGAAGGTGACAGATACTTCTGGCGGTGGTAGCATGAAGTCAGCAGTGTTAGGTTACCACTGCTTTTGGGCAGCTTCAAAGAGGTCCCTGCTCTGGGCCTGCCCCTTTCTGCTGAGAGTGTGATTGTCCAAGTGTGTGGATATTGGATAATCTGAATTTCTGTCTCCTGGAGAATGTGAGTTTGAAGGCAGAGCCCAGAATGATGAGGCCTAGTTTCCTGTAGAAAGGTGGGGTGCTATGGCACCCTCCCACTCCAGCATTCCCTGGGTTCCTGTCCTCCTGCCTCTCCAGGGAGTATGTTCTGTGGGTAGTTGGTGTGCAGCTCAGAAGGGCTTGAAAACTATCCACTCTGGCATGGGAATAATGAAATCTCATGGTGGATCTAAGGATAATGGGTTTTGAATTGGTGTTTCTGTTCCTGAGGTTCAGAGGGAAGGGCTCTATTTAATTAATAAGTTCATGGAATACAATTCCCTTGTAATGTCTTCATTTTTGGAGGCAGTATGACTGATTCAAGAATGAATACAAAAAAGAGTTATGTTGTTGTATTTTGATGTGTAGGAAATGTCAGTGTGGCATAATGTAGTGTGATGTAGGGATTTCAGAAATAGCTTGCCTTGCTGAAGAAATCTTACTGCCTTCATTTGTTACTGTATGTGGGCTGATTTACGTTTTTTTCTTAGACAGAAAGGTATTTGAAGGGTAATGTGGAAAACTGAAATATGTGAAAGAAGCATGAGAGGATCAGTCTTAGATCCTCCAGTATGGTAGCCAAACATCTCAAAAGCAGATGATGCATTTTTAAACAGATTTGGATATTTCAGGAAATGCAAAATAATAGGGGCATATAAAAAGCCATTATCAAAGCAAATACAAGTCAATAAATGGGTACCATAGATAATTAGAGGTGGCTGCATTTGAATTGGAGGTTCTTCTAGCACATATAGTATTTAAGGACAAGTGGAGCTAAATGACACTGAAATAAAAATAAATGGCTGAAACCTGTTTCCCATTAAAATAGCAAAACTTCTTGGCTGCAGTGGTAAAAAATTTGTTACAAAATTAAATAAGCTGATTTATCTAGCCAGGGAAGACTATATAGACTTGGATACTGTATTCACAGGAACACCAACTTCAGCTGACTAATAAAAAAATATTTCGATGAGGGAAGAACAGAAACAGAAGCTTGGATAAGGGTCAAAGCCAGAAGCCCCATAGGAGCAAGGAATATTATGCCTAATGATGGATAGCTTGTGGGGGATTTTTGGGGGTTTTTTTTTTTAGAAACATTCAGGATTCTGAAATGAAAAAGAGAAAGGAATATAATTCAATGCAAAAATTGAGGACCAAAACAAAAGAAGAAAAATTAACTTTAAATTGAAACTTCAGGGCTTAAAAAGTTTTTTTGTCTCTCTTTAAACTAATATTATAGAAAAACACTGTAGACAGTATTACAGCAATTATATTCCCATCACCAGTCTGAAAACCACATTGACAACAAGACATCAAGAATCCTTATTGTAAAATAAAGAGGATAAACACTTCCCTCTTATTGCTTTGTTGTTCCAAAGGGCTATGAAGACATATGCTATTAGATAAAATTACATTTACTACTACTCCTCAATCTGTATTAGTCCAAAGTCCCATATAGTATCTCCTTCCTTGAAGTGAAGGGAAAACAGAAATCCAATATGTGTCTTTCTGAAAAGCCACAGAGAAATTTACTTTAAAAAGTCAATTCTTACCAAAATTTTTTATACTTTCTTTGTCATGGCAAGCAGTTTCTTTGTCTGAGGCCATGTTGCCAAGCAGTGTTGATTTCTAAGACCAAATCTTGTTCTAAAGGTATTACAGGAAGTCTTTGAAAGTCTTAGGAATATTTTTCTCTTAGAGAACTGTTGAAACCTTAGGAAGCTCCATTAAAATCAGATAAATTTATTGGGGATGCACAGTGATGTAACTAATCATAGCACAGGACCTTACTGGAAACAGACAATTCTGAAGATGCCAGATATGGGTTTTGGGATGTATAACTGGAAAGAGAAAGATTTTTTTCCCCTTCCCAAGTGGAAGTATGACAGCTTTTCTAGTTCCAGAAGAGTGCAAGAATCCTCAGTCAGGAATAACTTTCTTCAAGAGTGCTAACACTGGTTTTCGGACTTAGTGTATAGAGTATTTTTGAAGGAAAAAAGAGCCTGTGAAGTCCAAGTTCTGTCCTCTCACCTCATGGTCAATAGTACCTTACTTACCAACTTTTCAAAGCAAAACTCAATTAATTATTATTTCAGATCAAGTGTCATCATATTGTAAATATTTTTCATTTAGATTACTTTCATGTGCATCTTGGTTTTTGTTTAGGAAACTTAAAGAATTTAATGGACAACTATTAATACAATCCTTATGAGGGAGGAAAATGTTATATTTCATTTTTCAGTAGCAGAGACACAGGGAATTAAAATAACTGTTTCACATCATAACTGGTAGCCATTGATAGCTTTTGAATAGAGAGTTTAATAATCCTGCCTCTTCATCCATCATTAAAATAATTGTCTTTCTATACAGTTAACATTCAGTTGACTAACTGAATAGCTAAACAGCCTATGCAACTATATCCATTGCATAATCTGGGAAAAGCTTCTGGATTTAGATTCTCTCTGAGTGTTTGTGTCTCTGGTTTGTGCTTCTAATGTGAGGCATTCAGATCCTGTGGCAGACATTTGAAACTCCCAGGACCATTTCCAATCTACCTAGAGGAATCCCATTTTGGGGTCATGAATATAGGCTCTCCCTGAAGAGGAGGCTTGGTGTGGTTGCTTAGGAACCAGACAAAGGGATTCAAGGAGGAAAGAAGGTGTAATGGTAATGAATGAAAACATAATCTGTGGCAACATCTGACACATAGGTAACTGGAAGAGGCTTTGTGCCCGTATAGTTGATAAAATTATATTTCCATTTCCGTCAATTCAGGTTTGTCAGTTGAGTCTTAACTCCCTTAATTATCATTTAGATGTAAATTATGCCTCTGTTCACAAAACCTAGTCAGAGTTTGTGCGCATCATCTGAGGGAACCAGAAATTAAGACATTCTTTCTGAGAAAAACTCTTCTAACAAGCTAATGAAAATTGAAGCTTTATTTGTAACTTTGTTTATAGAGCAGCACTCTGGCAACATCTGTCTTGGGAACTCTGATTACAGTCAGGTATGGTAGATTAAAGCTGATGATGATCTCAGAATCACATAAATAAACTTCTGGCACAATTGCTGCACCAAGCTATCCATGGCTGTAGAGTGCTTGTGATTCAGCTCTCTATTGCCTCCTCAGTCAATGAACACGCACCAGCTGTGTGGTAAACATCAGCATATGGTGATACAATAGCATAAGCTGAAGATACCTCAGACCTTTAGATCTACATACAAATAGGCTGGCAGTGCAATGTGCTGTTGACTGGGCGTACAACAGATGTCACCTGCTCAGCCCAAGACAAAAGGTGGGCGCTGGTAGGATGCTGAGCTGCCATCTGCTTGCACCTCCGACGGCACTGCCAGTGTGCTTGTTCGCCCACTCAAACTGGTACTCAGGGCATCATGCTTACTTTGGAGGCATCTTTCTTACGGTGAACCTCTGCAAGGCCAAAAAGTAAACAAAGCACACAGCTACAACTGCTACTGTGTGCAATGGCACCTGGGAGTGGGCCCAGCATTCAGGCATTGTTTTTCCTGTGGCATTGTCAGGACACTGTGCTCCACTCTGCAAAAATAACTTGGTTTTGAAGTTAACTCTCTCTCTGATTCTCATGTATGACAAAACCACACACTTCTGTGATGGTTTGGCTTGCATTCAAACACAGCCTGCTCTCCCACTCCTCCCCTGCCAGCACCCTACCCTCCGGCAACCCCCCCCACCAAGGGAGTAGAGGAGAGAATTGGAAAGAAAACAGGTAACAAAGAACAGGTTGTTGACATGATTGTAAATAATTTAATAAATTCATTATATTTTGGATGAGTGCATTACATGTTAATTCATACATACTATTATTCCTTAGTAAGATTGTTGAAAAGATTCAAAAGGTAACAAATACACACACAGCCTAAATCGAGATGGGTGATAACATTGATTTTTGTTACTAGGCTTAAGCAACGAGAATTTCATTGTGTTGTCACAGGTTAAGTGGCAAAATATACATTGTATTTGCATGAATTAAAAAATAAGGAAAATGGGCAATAATAAAACCAATGACCTTATTCATAATATCATAGTGGTTGGAAAAGACCTTTAAGATCATTGAGTCCAATCATTAACCTATCACTACCAATTCCATCTTTAAACCATCTCCCTAAGCACCTGATCTACCCATCTTTTAAATACCGCCAGGGGTTGGTGACTCCACCAATTCCCTGGGCAACCTGTTCCAATGTCTGACTACCCTTTCTGTGAAGAAATTTTTCCTAATATCCAACCTAAATCTCCCCTGGTGCAACTTGTAGCCATTTCCTCTTGTTCTGTCACCCGTTACCCAGGAGAACAGACTAACACCCACTTCTCTACAACGTCCTTTCAGGTAGCTGTAGACAGCAATAAGGTCTCCTCTCAGCCTCCTCTTCTCCATACTAAACAACCCCAGTTCCCTCAGCCGCTCCTCAGAAGACTTTTTCTCCAGCTCCTTCACCAGCTTCATTGCCCTTATTTGGACACACTCCAGTGCCTCAATGTCCCTCTTGTATTGGGGGCCCAGGACTGAACACAGTACTCAAGGTGCAGCTTCACCATTGCCGAATACAAGGGGACAATCACTTCCCTACTCCTGCTGGCCACACTATTCCTGATATGGGCCAGGATGCCGTTGGCCTTCTTAGCCACCTGGGCACAGCGCTGGCTCATGTTCAGCCGACTGTCGACCAACACCCTCAGATCCTTTTCCAACGGGCAGCTTTCCAGCCACTGCTCCCCAGGATTGTAACATTACATGGGATTGCTGTGATCCACATGCAGCACCTGGCACTTGGCCTTATAGAACCTCATACCATTGGACTCAGCCCATTGATCCAGCCTGTCCAGTTCGCTCTGCAAAGCTTTCCTACCCTCTGGCAGATCAACACTGCCACCCAACTTGGTATCATCTGCGAACTTACTGAGGGTGCACTTGATGCCCTCATCCAGGTCATTGATAAATATATTAAACAGAGCTGGCCCCAACACTGAGCCCTGGGGAACACCACTCCTGACCGGGCACCAACTGAACTTAACTCCATTCACCACAACTCTCTGGGCCTGGCCATCCAGCCAGTTCTTTACCCAGCAGTAAGTATGCTCACCTAAGCCACGAGCGGCCAATTTCTCCTGGAGGACGCTGTGGGAAATGGTGTCAAAGGCTTTACTAAAGTCTAAGTGCACCACATCCACAGGCCTTTCCTCATCCACTAAGCGTGTCAGCCTGTCATAGAAGGAGATCAGGTTAGTCAGCCAAGACTTGCCTTTCATAAACCCATGTTGACTGGGCCTGGTCCCCTGGTTGTCCTGTATGTGACATGTGATGGCACTCAGGATAATCTGCTCCATCACCTTGCCTGGCACGGAAGTTAGACTGAAAGGCCTGTAGTTGCTTGGATCTTCCTTCCAGCCCTTTTTGTAGATGGGCATCACATTGGCTAGCTTCCAGTCATTCAGAACCTCCCCAGTTTGCCAGGACTGTTGTTAAATGATGGAGAGTGGCTTGGTGAGCATTTCCACCAGCTGCCTCGGTACCCTGGAGTGGATACCATCTGTCCCTATAGACTTATGGATGTCTATGTTGTGCAATAGGTCACTAACCATTTCTTCTTGGATTATGGGAGCATCTTCCAGCTCCTCAATCCTGTCTGCCAACTCAGGGGTCTGTGTATTCAGAGTGCAGCCTGTCTTACCATTAAAGACCAAGGCAAAGAAGGCATTAAGTACCTCAGCCTTTTCCTCATCCTTTGTCACATTTCCCTGTGTATCCAACAAAGGATGAATATTCTCCTTAGCTCTCCTTTGTTACTAATGTATTTAAAGAAGAATTTTTAATTGTCTTTTACTCATGCAGCTAGATTGAGTTCTAGCTGGGCTTTAGCCTCTCTAATTTTCTCCCTGCATAGCCTCACAAGGTCCTTGTAGTCCTCATGAGTTGCATGTCCCTTTTTCCACAGATTGTACTCTTTTTTCTCCTGAGCTCCAGCTTAAACTCTCTGTTCAGCCAAGCCAGTCTTCTCCCCGACTGGTTCAGCTTCCAGCACATGGGGACAGCCTCCTTCTGCACCTTTAAAATTTCCTCCTTAAAGAGTGTCCAGCTTTCCTGGACTCCTTTGCTCTTCAGGACTGCCTCCCAGGGGACTTTGCCAACCAGACTCCTGAACAGCCCAAAGTCTGCCCTCTGAAAGTCCAAGGTGGCAGTCCTGCTCACCCCTCTCCTAACTTCCCCAAGAACAGAAAACTCTATCATCTCATGATCACTGTGCCCAAGACAGCCTCCAACCACCACTTCACCCACCAGTCCTCCCCTGTTAGTGAATAACAGGTCCAGTGGGGCACCTTCCCTGGTCAGTTCCCTCACCAGCTATGTCAGGAAGTTGTCTCCCATATACTCCAGGAACCTCTGAGACAGTCCCCTCTCTGCTGTGTTGTATTTCCAGCAGACATCTGGCAATTTGAATTCCCCCACAAGAACAAGGGCCAGTGATCCTGAAACATTCCCTAGCTGCTTATAGAATATTTAATCTACCTCCTCCTTTTGGTTGGGTGGTCTATAGCAGACCCCCACCATGATATCTTCCTTGCTGGTCTTCTCCCTGATTCTTACCCACAGACACTCAACCCTATCATAGCCATCATTAACCTTCAGGCAATCAAAACACTCCTTGACGTAAAGGACTACCCTACCTCTTCTTCTTTCTTGTCTAACCCTTCTGAAGAGTTTGTAGCCATCCATTGCAACCCTCCAGTCATGTGAAGCATCCCACCACATTTCTGTGATGGCTGCTATATCATAATTTTCCTGCTGCATGGTGGCTACCAGCTCCTCCTGTTTGTTGCCCATGCTGTATGCATTTGTGTAGATGCACTTCAGCTGGGTTGCTGGTTCCATCACCCTAGTCGAGAGGAAAGCCCTAATTCCATCGTGGTGATTTTTTGGGGAGCCTCTGTGGTTCCTGCCTCATCAGGGTGGTGTGTTACTACCCTGGAAATCACTCCTGGAGGATCTAACAGCACTAAGACCTGAGCAGAAAGACACAAGCACCCAAAAATGCAGGAAGTTGTTGCTCTCTTGATTCTTATGTATGTATCTGGTCAGATTTACACATTTATCCTCCAAGTGAATTGCCAGCTGAGTTGCTTAGTGTTTTTACGATTAAGTGGAGCTTTTTGTGGTTTTTGTTTGTTTGGTTGGTTGGTTCTTGGTTTGGTTTGTTTTAGGTTTTTTTACCCACTTTCCACTTACATCTTCCTTCTTTAGACTGTCAGGCAGAGGATGCAGAAGGTACAACCTTCTGTAAGATGGTGGCCTAGCTCTTGTCAGCTGGACATCCAGGCAATCATCTGCTTGGTTAGCTGTAAAGAGGAGAGCACTGATGAGCAGCCTCAGGTGTCTGAGGTGGCCATTTGGACCTCATCAAGGGAAAAACTGAAAAGCTAATTGAAACTAGAACCCAAATGACTGAAAGGAGAAATTCCTTACTCCTCTGGGCTCTGTGCATATTTAGAGGAGAACTGGGTGTTAATACCATAGATGTAAACACAAAACCTCCTCTCACATCAGCCAGCAGTCTACAAGACATTTTTGCAATGAACATACTAGAGCCTCAAGTCAAAAGAAAAAAACAAGATTAAAGACCAAGAAAAAACAGATTAAAACCAATAACTTTTTTGATGCAGCTGTGCTTAAAACTTAGGTTATAGACTTTAAAATAGTGATGTTTCAGAAGCTTCAGATTAGAGGGTTGAAAATCGTTTCAGGATATAGTGGCTGTGAGTTTCAAATTAAAATAAAATATAATTGTGATACAGTGGTGTCTCCTTAACTCAGTTTTTCTTTTTTACAGCAGTTGTTTTTCATGACAACACCATTGTCTCTTTTCCTTATTTTAATTCCTCTTTTTCTGCAGCTTTCAGGTGCCAAAATGCTTAAATTCTGGTTATTTTTTCTCCCCTGGAAGCTTTATATATTTTTATTCTTATCTAGACTTCTATAAATATACCTTTCTCTTTTATAGACTTTTTCTTTTTGGTAAGATGTAATTCTTTCAGCTTAACCTCCAGTTTCCTTATCCAGATTGTAGGGCAAGCTATGGTTTGAATTTACATTACCTACATTTCTCTATCCTTTTCAAAATGAAGTTTTGTTTTATTCACTCAAATATATTTATTCACATGATTTAAAATGTATTAATATCATTTTTTATTCACTCAAAGATACATTTCATACATAACAAAATGATTTTAAAAGTTGCATATTCACATATTTCCTAATTCTTGGTCTTTATTTGCAAGTTTTATCCCACTCCTATCAGCCATGTTGGCTTTCCTTTCTGGGCTTACAAACAAAGCTACTGTTCACTGTAGTTTCTGTCTCTTCAACTCCCTTCTGAGTTCCCTTCTGTCTTCAGCTGCTGACAATCAGTTTCTCTCACCTCCTTTTCTAAGGCTCCTGCATTCATTAATATTTAGTATTGCCTTTGATCCTAGAGTCTTGTGTCAACTTGAATAAAGCCAGGCAAAAAAAAAAAAAAAAAAAAAAAATCCATCAATGAATCCTCCCTCATTGTATTCCCTTATAGACTTCTGACTCTATTGTATTCCCTTGCCCTTAACTGCATTGTTTCATTTAATTCTGCAAAGCAAATCAAGATAATTTCAAACCCATAAAGTGAGGAACACTGGAAAGTCAGAGAATAGAATCTTATCTTCATTCCAAAAGCCAGGTAATTGTAGAAGAGATCTGTGCATCAGTGTAAAACAGCTTTAAGTAAAAACAAAACAAATAAACAAAAATGCAATTATTCATTACATTTCATTTCTCATTTCTTTTTTTCTGTACATCATTTGCTATTCATGCAGACAAACTTATCCATCTATGCAACGACACTTACTGAAACACAAACAAATGTTTCACGTCTTGCTACAAAACGTAGACATTTCAGTTAGTAATATGTGGAAGAGGAGACAAATCCATAAACAAGAATTCTGCAATTTGCAGAATTTAGGATTTTGCCTAGGGCTCAAAGGTGCATGTACAACCCCATTGTCTTCACTGAGGCCCTGAACATCCATGAAACACCATGTTGCATCCTTTAATAAGACCTGGGTCTCGAGAAATAACATCACCAAGTATCAGAAACATTTTATTTTTATTTTTCCAGAGTGTGATGAATATATTTTTATGAAGTTTTAATATATGAATTTTCTTTGAGAGCATTGTCTGAAATCTGTATCCTCACAGGAGATAAACGTTTATATTATTATTTGTCACAGTATGTGTTTACTACAACCAGTTTAAGATTAAAGACATTTATTGTAAGTACTGAAGCAATGAATTAGATGTTGCATGTTTCATCTATACTTGTCATGATGCTATAGAGCTTGTTAGCAGTCTAGGATATATAGTGATTTAATATTGGGTTTACATTCAGTTCTCTGTTTCAGGCTTAGGATTTACAATTGTCTTGTCACAGTATTTCAAAATGGAAGAATGTTGACTACTTACAAAAGCAAATAATCTATTTAATGACTTAATAAATGTCTGTGTAAGAAGCAAAGGTTGTTTGTGAAGGAAAAGCTTTTTTCCTCACATTGTTGTGCTCAGATGTCTTCCTTACAAAACAAGCAGCAAGTTCATTACCTGAACAAATAACTGAGTCAAGAAATGAGAATTTGGTCCACAAATTGTATGCATATGACACATAAACATTATGTAACTTCAAGTAAAATTTTCTAACTTGTTTTGGTTCTCCCATCTATGCATTCTGGGGAAGTTACAAACCTTATGTATTTACTGTTAATTTTTTAAAGTACTTTTTGCTTTTTTTTACTGTAATGTGTAGAGAAGTGGTAGCTAAGTGCTATCTATTTTTGTTTACACTTGCAAGTTAGTTTAGTTATTCTATTCTCCTACATTTTATAACACAGATGAGAACATGAAAATTATTCTTCTGCTGCTAATTAAAACCACACTTTTCTATGGTTCTAGATTCATAACTCAACCACTGCTAGCTGGCATAATCATTTTTACCATCTATAAAAACGGTGTCCCAACAACAAACTGCAAAACTCTTGCAAACATACCAAGGTATTGGATCTCAGTGGTACCTGTGGTGCTTGTCTTTGAATATTCACTTAAATTTTAAAATAAATTTTCTAGTAGGACAAACCCCTGGCAACTATTAGGGTTTACTCTGGATATGGGAATTTCATTATTATATATGTAATCCATATATGAACACATCAATGATGGTTGAAAGAGAAAGAAGCATTACCAGGCATTCATGGAGAGCAGGTTTTAAACTTCCACCAGAACAACTCTGCTGAAACTTTTGTGTGAGTATTGAAGTGGTATGAGCTTATGAAGGAAGGAAGGAAGAAGCAGAAGGAGTGATGAGGAGATTCGCTGAGGAGGTATCACCTGAATCTAGGAATCTAGTTGTACAAAGAGCATTTCAGTATGATGCTGTTTGTACCAGATGTGTACAGCGGAGATTAATAGCAGCCCGTCAGGCCACAACTTCCTCAACTGACCTCTGATTCTTGTTTTCAGCAACACAGATGGTCACATGAAGAAACACATGGGGTAAAAACCATGTCTGTGGTGGAAAACAAGGACTTGGGGAAATAGGAACAAAAAACCACAACTACAAAATGTCTGTGTCCATCATAGCTGTCTTTAACCCAAAGCAGACGGCAATCCCATAATCTTTGTGTGGGACTGAGTCAAAACCAGCAGCTTGCCCAGACTGGACGTGAAATGACTCATGGGCAAGAAAAGCAAGGTGTAGGAGATGAAGAATGATCACTGAAGGAGGACCTGTGGGCTTTATATTAATGTCCATCTGTGCTGTAATTCACAAGTGTGTTGAAACTTCAAGCAATTTGCCCTTCACTTGTATTCTGGTTTTCACCTGTATTCATGCTTCTTATATTTTGCTGCAATATCTACTGGTGCCATATCGAACAGGGAGATGAAAGGATGATTTATTAATCACGGGATAATGATGAATTTCTTGATGTTATCAGTTGCTCTAAAGTGGTACTATCTACATTTTTTACTAGGAGATAATGATAGGGTTTTGTCTTTATTGGCCTCTTCAATTAATTTTACATGAAGGATGCTTCAGGCTCTTCGATTCTCACACATCTTACATTCTTACACTGTGAAGGAAAGAGAAGAGAAGAACATTATATAAGTTCTGGTGCTATCTTTTTATATTACAAAAGCTGTACAAGTTCCCCTTTGACACTCACTATTAGCTCCACTCACAACAAGAATAGTATCAGGAGAAAATGTCTAGGACCAATGTTTCAGTAGAAAGAATGTTTCAGCAGAGCATGAAACATTTTGGTTACAATTGTGAGTATTTTTTTTTTTTTTTTAATAATTGAAACTTCCTTTCTGAGAACTTCTTTACCTGCCCAGATGCTTGCACTTTTTTCATAGTAAATATGAAAGCCTATACATAAACATGAAAGAGACTGGAGTTTTTTTCTTCCTGTAAAGTTACCAGCTAAAATAACAGTTTGATTGTGTCCTTAAAGTATATTGTCTGTATTTGCTCCATATCATTAAGATAGGTTAACAATTAGAGCATCTGAACAGACCCAACTCTTTAAATATAATTATAGTTCAAACACTTTGTACCATTTATCACAGAAATCAGAGTAAAATGGTCAGATGTCAATACATATCAATGTTCATTAAAGATTTAAGCAATGGAATACACTTTTAAAATATTAAATATTTGAAATGAAAAAAAAAAAGGAAAAATACTTGAAATACTTAAAAATGAAATACACTTTTAACTTTAATGCATTTTTCAGTTTTCCTGATCAGCAATGATGACACATCTAATACGAATTCTTATTTAAGCGATGTTTTACTGTTAGAGGAACATGGCCAGACCCTGCCTAAAGTCTTTGAAGAAGTATGAAATATAAATGTGATGTTTTTGTGACCCATGATAAGAGTGTGTGATACACACTGGAAAGTGTAAGCTCCCTTAATGACTACTGGAAGTGCCTGTACACAGTCTCTCACCTCTTAGGGTGTGCAACACACACATATGTATGTGAGGAGGAGGAAGACAGAAAGAAAGGATGCTTTCAGCCCATACTTTTATGTCTGGGCTTGTGGGGCTGATGCCTGTCCTGGCCACCTCCCCACTTTTCACTGGAGTAAGGCACAGGTAGGTATCGACCTTCCCTTTACTTTTTCCCTTTGGCTGAGGAAAGGACAGGAGCTGTGATCCCAGCTAGGCTTCATTCTAAATAAACCCAAAAAGGTTTGTTAGACTGTGCAGGGTGAGGAGGCCACAACCCTCTGTTTTCTGCAAGCTCCTCACACAGCCTTGCCAGGGAAGAGACTTCCCTTGAAGAATCAGGGTTACTTTTGTGTTGCAGAGGGGGAAGAGGATGATTGAATAAGGCTTCAGGGAAAGAAGAGGAACATGGTGATTTTGTCCATGATTCATTATCACTCTGGTTATATAATAAGACATGTTTGCAGGCAACCTCTCCCTGTTTAGACTGTGTTGAAAAGAGCAGTAACCGTATCTCTCAAAGGGAGGTCTTGGGCTCAAAGGGGCTTTTCTAAGTTATAGGAAAATACTTGATATTAAATTATATTTTTTTTTATTTAACACACTCTTTAGGGTCTTATACTAACAGGTAACCATTGCTTTACTAAATTAAGGGTACTGGGAAATTGGGGAATCTTCTAGGAAGTCTACAGAGGACCTTCAAAAGTAGATGATTGAGTGTACTTAAAATAAGCATACAGAAGTAAATAGGACAAATAATATAGTTATTGTGAAAAATCCAAATACAGCAGGAGAACATATAATTTTAACCACTTCTGGGATGAGCTTCAAAAAGAACATGGCTTACAAAAGAAGCAACCCGGCTCTTTTTTCTATTGGATTTAGAGAAAATGTGTTTGATTCATTCCCCTCTGCTTACAGTCTCATTCCTGTCAAATATAAAAAATGAATGCTGGCCTTGGGTCAAATATGACTAACTCATATTTACAATATTATATAACTGGAGATGCACTTAATATTCTGAATTTCCTGAACTCCTCTAGTAAAAATTGCAACAAGTCTGGATGAGCAGAAGGAAGGTTCCTGAAGTGTCCTCAATAGTGGTTTTAAAAAAAAAAAGCTTTACTTACTGCTACTTATGAATGTGTATCAAAAATGTAGAGGCACATAAGTTACTTTCTTGAAGGTCAAATCCTCTTGATTCTTGGATTTAAGTAGTATAGAGAATTGAATTTTAGAATTTAATTTGGAATAGATAAATTTCTAATATTGTCCTAATTAAAATATTTTAATTTTTAAAATAAAATTCTTGTTTTCTCACAAACTAAACTTGAAATACCAATGTGTAGCCTAGTTGTAAAATGTTTGCTTTAATTGTGGATCATCTGCCAAAGAAAGAAAAGTATGTTACAGTCAGTTTTTAAATAAGTGTGTAATATTCCTTTGACCATTTTTTAACAGTGGTATAATTGATTTTGTTTTAAGCAGCTCGCAATGTTCTCAAGAAAATATATTCTGAAAACTGCATATAATGACAAAGAAAACTCCTTTACATCATTGCTTCTGTGATTCACACAAATAGAGAGGTCTTTTGAGAGTGTGAGAAGGGCAAGAAGCTTGACTGGCCTGACTCAGTTTAACTCTGGGAAACAATGCAATCAGTCTGCTTAATAACAATAAAAAAGCTCAAGCTAGTTCAAAGTAGAAACTTACATTTCTTTCCCTCAGAAAGCAGAAGGGCAATTTTGTCTCAAGCAAATGTTTAACAGATTCATAACTCCAGAACAATTTCATACACTGTGAAAACATTAAAGACAGCTAGTGTAGGTGGGAAACATGTTACAGACAGTTGCCTTATGAACCATCTTTAGAGAAAATGAGAAAGCAGGAAAAAAGCCGTGCATAAAATAGAGTAATTTTATTCTAATTATATGTAAACTCTTCATACTCAACGAATGGATAATCATTCAGGGTCTGTTTTAATGAAATATGTTCACCTGGAGATGGTAGACTGTCAAAACTTTAAAAAAATTCTGATGCATTATTTTTGGTACATTAATCCAAAAAGTCAAGAGTTGAGTCTAGCAGAAGGGAGTACTTGTATGTTTAAGGAGACACATCTTTTTTTTTTTCTTTAAACCTGTTTATTGTTTTGAAGCTCATGTTCAGATGAAGCTAAAATTTAATTTTTTAACTTCTACAGTTCTCTGTAATCTCCAGAGATAGTACTGGATCTCTGAAGGATGGGAACTCCAAGTCAGTATTTGAATTAGCCCTGGCATAAAACTATATTTTATTTATATCTTTGTAATAAAAAATTAATACAGTTTGAAATATGGCAATGAGACAAAAGAGAATGGGTAAAATGAGAAAGCATCCTTCAATAGTTGTCAAATACTCAATCCCAGCCTCCTTTACTTCTGTGTTTAGTACTTGGTGAAAGCCTTATACAGTAATTAATAACATAAAGTTAATTCTGGACTTAGCAAGAGATTTGAAATGTTGAATCTTAGATAATGAGGACCTGATCCCCTACTTCACTGCTTAGTGTTCAGCTTAGTAGGATTGCAAGGTGCTGGTTCAAAGTGACAGCATCTTCCAGGTACTCCACATACCTGGAAGGGATGCATGAAGTATGGGACATTTTGAAGATGCTTGTGTTCTGCTTTTGTTTTATTATGTTCTGTTTTCATTGTTTAAAACTGACCTTGGAAAGACAGGGAATAATTTCTCAGTGCCTAGGAAGTAAATTATTTTCTCTTCTGGTTTGGGTTTTGAGTTATAATTTTGTCCCTGTTTCCTGTGTTTTGGTCTAATGTAGCACAATTTTCTCTACTTCCCTATTTCTGAAGTTAAATGGGCAAATTTCCCTATTATTTTACTTTAAAAGTGGAATGCGTTCCTAATACTTCTTCCTGTTACTGAGAAAAGTGAGCTTTTTCTTTGGGTTTCACTTTTTTATTATAAAAGGCAAGTTCCTGAAGATGTCTTCTAACCCTGTACAATATTTAAATGTCTCTAGAATTATTAAAGCTGTGACTGCCATTGACTCCTTGGTTTAAATTGGTTGTATTCACTACTCTAGGGTTCTCATTAGTTGGATGTTGTATTACCCTTTATTTTCTTAATTTGCCATTTGTGGCAGGCTGTGTATTTTAGTCTAATTTGGAGGATTCAAAAGCTCTCTTTGCAGATATTTTTTCAGACCTGCACAGTATCATACTAACACAGTCCATCTGTATAGAACATTGATCCCATGACAGAACTGAATAATTTCTAAACTAAAACGAAAAGTCTTTTTTCTCAGGAATGATGAATTCATAACTTTTCTTTTCCTTCCCTAATGCTTCCTGCCTATTGATAGCAGAATAAAAGGTTATCTCATACCTGAGTGAAGACAGCACAAAGAGTAAACACTTCCCAGCTGCAAGGAAATATAAGGGAACACTTTCAGAGTAACCCAGTTGAAGTGTCTCTGTTTTTTTACTGGGTGTGACCAAAATCAAAGCTGTGTCCATGCAAAAGGAGTCCTCTTCAATGTAACCTCCTCAGCTGCCAACAAACAGCTCTTTGTGTATTTGAAGTAGTCTCAAGTTACTGCTAGATTCTTTAGGGCAGCTAGAGACCCATTTACATGATTTCATAAGGATGAACAGCCCAAAAGTGTGATGGTGAGAGCCAAACTCATCATGGGTTTCCTAAAGAGATAGATGTCCTCATACAAGTGGTGCATCTGCTACATTGTGTAGGAGACTGGAAGGCAACTCAGTTTCAGATATAGGACATATAGAGGCATTCTATGCAAGTAAAGCAGTGATTTTATTTTATGTTAAAATCAGTACTGTCCATCATTGTGATATTGGCATTCTGATGAGGTAACTTAAGGAAATTTAACATCCCAGCCAAATGCAAAGGTGAGATTAAGAACCTACTATCTTGCTATTTGTGTACATGTAACCCTGCTATAGCACATTTGGCCTAATAACCATTCAACTTGTGAAAAAGCTGAGATGAAGGTTTGAAAGAGAGGGAAGTGAGACCAGAATGCAAGCAGAAACTGTGTTTGGATATTACTACCTCAGCAAAGGACAACCATGAGGCTTCATATCCTATAGCCTTAGATTAGCTGTTGCCAGCTTATTTTCAATAAAGATTTTTTTTAAATAGTAACATAAATCTACTACGGTGGATTGGTTTTGGTTTTTTTTTTGGGGGGGGGGGTGTTTGTTTGTTTGTTTTTTTTGTAGTTTGATGTAAGTAAATTGACCTTGAAGGAGATAATTCCAGTTCTGGTTGCTTTATCACATTCACAAGCATAGAATAAGTCTTGTGAATCTTAGGGCCTATGTATCTCCTCTGCTGCAGTGAACATTCAACTTGATCTACTTGTGAATCAAAAGGGTTGGAGGGTTGATACTGTAAGTACAGAGACACCCAAGTTGGCTTAATGTGTTCCGTACATAGTAGAGGAGCTGTGTGTGAGGGGCATGATGTCTGAGGCACTAAACACTAAGACATAAGGCTTACTATACGCAGCATTGTTCTGCTTGGAGGCAGGTGTTCTGCTTCAAGATTTGACATATTATGTCCCCATAGCACTGTAATGTAATGTAATTCTAGAATTATATTAGCTGCCTGATGGAGGAAAATGAAGCATAAAGATCATGTAATTTTCCCAAGGCAAGTCAGTGCCAGCACTAGGAATGGATTAATAATAGGCAACAGTATTGTAGGAATTGTAGGAATATCACAATTTGAATTGTTCACTGTACTGAAGAATGCCAAAATTATAAGACGCTGACACTCTGCATATTAACACATAACAATGTTAGATCCACTCCTGTTGTCCTGTTGTCCTACAGCTCCCAGGGCTGAGCTGCTCCTACCCAAGCAGCAGTATGGGAGGAAGGCTGAAACAGTACCTCAGACCCTCTCCTTGCAATTGATAGTTTCCTCTTCCCTGGCAGTACTAGAGTGAAGCCCAGGAGTCTGCTCATGCGAGTGCTGATGGATGCCACTTTACAGATAGATGGGAAAAGGAGATTAACTGAGCAGCAGATGCTGGAGGTGCAGGAGATTCCAGCATCCTTTTCCCTCTCTGGCTCTTTTCACTCAAGAGCAAGTCCCTCAGGGGTTGTCATCGGTGCCCAACAGGATCAGATCATCTAGGGAACTGGAGCTGAATGAGAAAAGACTGAGCAAAGTGCAACCTCTCTTGTTGCCAACACTTTCCTTCCTGCCCACTGGCCCCTCATGAAGGGGATTGCGAAGGCTTGGCTGATATCTCTGTACTTCTTCTATGAAGTGGTCTGTTGAACGTTCAAATGTCATCGTTTCAAAGTTGAACCAAGCTCAGGTAGGTCAGTCCTTTCACCCCCATGGGCACTGTAATTTGGTAAAGCATCACACATGAAACAACTAAGAAGGTAGTGACCTGTGTGGGACAGAGGATAGAATCATAAAATGGTTTGGGTTAGAAGGGGCCTTAAAAATCATCTAGTTCCAACCCCCCTGCCATGAGCAGGGACACCTGCCACTTGACCAAGTTGCTCAAAGCCTCATCCAACATGGCCTTGAACACTTCCAGGGAGGGGGCATCCACAGCTTCTCTGGGCAACCTGTTCCAGTGTCTGACCACCCTCACAGTAAAGAATTTCTTCCTAATATCTAATCTAAATCTCTTTCAGTCTAAAGTCATTACTCCTTCTTCTGTCACTACCTGCCCTTGAAAAAGCCTCCTCCCAGCCTTCCTGTAGGCAGCCTTCAGGTACTGGAAGGCTGCTATAGAGTCTCTCCAAAGCCTTCTCTTCTCCAGTCTGAACAACCCCAACTGTCTCAGCTTCTCCTAGGAGAGATGCTCCAGTCCTCTATCAGGAGCCTGATAGAAACCTGCTTCCCTTGATATCCAAGCTGTGATCCACAACTCTCCTAGTTACAGGGAAAGGATAGAAGAAAATACTTAGAGGAGTGAATACGAGGAGGAAAAATGAAGGCAAGAATACATTTTTAAGAGCAATTGAGGAATTTCCTATCTCAGTTTCAGTCTCAAATCAGCTTCATGTATCCCTGAGACTGTGTGGCTCATTAGCCAGTTGCCCAGTTCCCCCAGTATGTCTCAATTTCTCTTCCACTTCCCACCTTCCTCAGTGTTGACAATAAAAGTGCAATGTTGCCACTACAAAGCATCATGTAATGAAAAGATACTTACAGTTGTGGTTGCCAGACGACCACATTCAGTTTGATGAAAAAAAGTCTTTCTATGGGAAAAACACTTCTAAGGAAATTCCTTGTCCCTCATTTTTACTGTCACTCTGTATGAAAACCAGAAAAATTACAGCTTGAGACATCAGTAAAGCCCATTTTCTCCTCTTACAATTAGAGGTAAAATAAAGGACCTGTATTTCTGATACCATCTTGTGCTATTCTTGTGTCATGATATAAACTTGAGTGCCAGTGCCTGGTTTAGAAAACAAAACACAATTGTCAACAAACTATTGCAGTTTTGATGGTCCCATAAGGGTCATTGCTTCAGATGTGTGTTATTAAATGGCATCCTGTAATCTTCCCCTGACCTTTCGTAAGAGGACAGCACCTGCTGCACATGGCTAAGCAGATGCCTGTCATTATTGCCACATACTAAACTAGGTACCAAACTCAGATGGTGATTTAACAATATGTTTTGAAAAGAGAACTCTTTGTGATGTGTAATAATGAGAGTTTCTGCTGCCTGAACAAAGTCAGGGTTTTTAAAATACTTTACCAGAAAAGAAGGAATAATCATTCCCCTGATCTGAGGTCTGAAATGCTGGACGTTATGTGTCTGTGTTTCAAGTATCTTTTTAAAACTTCATATCTTCTTTATCAATAACAGATTTTAATTATTATGGTCACTTTTCTTTATACCCTCTTAAAATTATATGTTTTAGATTAATTTTCTAGTTAAATTAAAGCCATATTCCACCATCTTTTTTTTTTTCTGTTGAATAACAGAATAACAAAATCACAGAATTGCCTTGATTGGAAAAGACCTGTAAGATCATCAAGTCTAATCGTTGACCTTACACTGACAAGTATCCTAAACCATGACTAAACCATGTCCCTAAGCACTATGTCTAGACTAAATGCCTCCAGGGATGGGGACTCTACCACTGCCCTGGGCAATCCATTCCAATACCTGATAACCCTTTCAGTAAAGAAATTCTTCCTAATATCCAATCTAAACTTCCCTTGGCACAACTTGAAGCCATTTCGTCTCAACCTGTCACTTGTTACTTGGGCGAAGAAACAAACACCTCTCTACACCCTCCTTTCAAGTAGTTGTAGAGAGCAGCAAGGTCTCTCCTGAGCCTCCTTTACTCCAGGCTAACCAACCCCAATTCCGTCAGCCATTCCTCACAAGACATGCGTTCCAGACCCTTCACCAGCTTAGTTGCCCTTCTTTGAACAAGCTCTAGCAGCTCCATGTCCTTCATGTAGTGAGAGGCCCAAAACTGAACACAGTATTCGAAGTGCAACCCCACCAATGCTGAGTACAGGGGTAGGAAAACTTCCCTGGTCCTACTGGCCACGCTATTCCTGATATATGCCAGGATGCCATTGGCCTTCTTGGCCACCTGGGCACACTGTTGACTCATGGCTATCAATCAACACCCCCAGGTCTCTCTCTGATAAGCATCTCTCTAGCCACTCCTCTCAAACCTGTCACACTGCCTGGGGTTGCTGTGACCAAAGTACAGAATCCAGCACTTGGCTTTATTGAAACTCATGCAATTGGTCCTGGCCCATTGTTCTACTCTGTCCAGATCCCTCTGCAGAGCCTCCCTGCCCTCAAGCAGATCAACACTCCCACCCAACTTGTTGTCATCTGCAAACTTACTGAGGGTGCACTCAATCCTCTCATTCATATCATTGATAAAGATGTTAAACAGAGCTGGCCTCAACTCTGAGCCCTGGAGAGCGCCACTTGTGACCAGCCATCAACTGGATTTAACTGCATTCACCACAACTCTTTGGGCATGGCTAGTTTTTTGCCCAGTAAAGTATACGCCCATCCAAGCCAAGAGCAGCCAGTTTCTGCAGGAGATTGCTGTGGGAAACGGTGTCAAAGGCTTCACTAAACTCCAAATAGACAAAGTCCACAGCCTTTCCTTCATCCACTGAGCAGGTGATTGTGTTGTAGAAGGAGATCAGGTTAGTCAAGCAGGATCTGCCTTTCATAAACCCATGCTGACTGGGCCTGATCATTTGGTTGTCCTGGATGTACTCTATGATGGCACTCTAGAAGATCTGTTCTATCAGCTTCCCTGGCACTGCAGTCAAACTGCTAGGCCTATAGTTTTTTGGATCCTCCTTCTGGCCCTTCTTGTTGATGGGTGTTACATTGGCTAACTTCCAATCTGCTGGGACCTCCCCAGTTACCCAGGACTGCTGAAAATGATGGAGAGTGGCTTGATGAACATCTCTTCAAGCTCTGTCAGAACTCCTGGGTAGATTCCATCCAGTCCCGTAGACCTGTGTACATCTATGTGGTGCAGTACATCACTGACCATCTCTTCCTGGAATGCAGAGGGATCATTCTGTTCCCAGTCTCTGACTTTTAGCTCAGGAGGCTGGATTCCCAGAACACAACTGGTCCTATTACTGAAGACTGAGACAAAGGTGGCATTGAGCACCTCAGCCTTTTCCTCATCCTCAGTTACCATGTTTCCTCCTGCATCTAATAGAGCAGGGAGGCTCTCCCCAGCCATACTTTTGTTGTTAATATATTTATAGAAATATTTATTTCTGCTTTTTACTGTAGAAGCCAGATTAATTGCTAGCTAGCCTTGTTTAACCTTTTAAGCTGTAACTGATCTCCTGTAAATCAAAAGCCCAGTTCTTGGAAGGAAGAAGTCAATGATGGGGGAAATCATAAAGAAATTTGTTCACTACTGTAAGTAGTAAAGTAATTTCCAGACAAACATAAAGATTCTTGCTCCCAAACCTATGAGCAGAAAACCCTGATGGCATACCTATAGATTTCCTTTAGAAGACGTGAGTTTCCTGTGTAAAAGTGTCATCAATACGATGAGAGAATACTCTGAGGCCATCTTTCACCTTGCCTGAAGAGTTTCATTTATAGATAGATTTGCCAAATCTACACCACAAAAAATCAAGATAATGTTTCAAAAATGACTTATGAAGTAAAGAATTGGAAGTAAGGAGTAAATGGAGAAACTGTGGAAAAAATATTTTTTGGTGATGTCTGCAGCAGAGACTAGAAGTATGAAGTGATGAAAAAGGATTCAAGCACAGAACAATCTCATGAAAATAAAAGAACCTCTGTGATTTAAATATATATATATATATATATATATATATATGTTTATAGGACATGACTTTTCATTTTATTCTTCATTCCCCCACCATTCCTATAGCTGAGATGTTCATCTGTGCAGAGAAACTGAAAGAACACAACTAAAGTTGCATTTATGATGCATCTTTTTGTGATTGTTTAACTTTATCTGTGATTGGCTTCAGAGCTCAAATCCCCAGCATATTATTGGTCATGAACAAAATTACAGTCCACAGTTATTTTGATTTTTACATCTGTTGCTTAAGTCTCTAGAATACATACAGTTTTCATTTAATTTTGTGTTCAGCAATGGCACAATAGCAAGAAGTGCAATTAGTTCCTCACTAATTACCAAATATTGGTGTTACTCAATTAATAATTTACTTTTTGTTTAGCACCAGTTGTTGCTGTTTTCTGAGAGCTTGTCTTTAAGCTAAATGCTCAAGTCATGAGCAAGAATACTGTAGGAAACATTTGAGAGACAAACTTGTTGAGAAGCTGCTAATTCCAAAACACGCTGTAAGTGAATTTGCATAGAAGAATTAAATGACCCATATCAAATTCTAGTGCTAACAAATACTATCGTGAAAGTGGCAGGAAGCATCTTTCTACCCCTTAACCATTAATGAAGCTTCACAAGTAAATTAGGTTATGCAACTCCATCTTCATAAATTGCTGATTCAATAAATCACACTTGAGAAACAGCTGAGTAATTACAAGACAATGCTTGAAGCAACAGAGGCCTCATTTACATATTAACAGATATTTGTTGCAATAATTTCTGTCATGGACTAATAAATGTTAGACACAATTAATTCTGTGAGCACTGCAGTTTGACATCTGCAGTGCACGGGAAGAATTGATGTACCAAAGGCTGCAAATGCGCTACATGTGTGTATGTGCTCTTAACTCAGCAGTGGTAAGACACTCAGGTCTAATTAGCACCAGGAACTTACCCAGGAACTTATCCTTTTTCTTCAGGGTCTTATAATGTAAAGTATCTTGTGAAGCAGTCTCAAAAGATTGGAAGAAAGGGAAAAACAAAACAATTAATTCCTCTGAGCACTGAGGAAGGTGGAATTTCTTCTCTTCAAATGTCTAAACAGATATGGAGAGAAGATGAAATAGCTTTCTGCAAAGGTTTTAGGTTGGTTTTATTTTATTTGCAAACTTCTTCACCTAGAAGACATAGCAGCATATGGCATGTAAAGTTTCTAATGAGCTTTTTAGCTGAGGATTTTGCTTTGCTTTGTTTGTTCACAATGATGGTTAACAGAGAACTCAGTGGCATTTATACCACTCTGCTTGGTGAATCTGTGGCCATAACACACCTTAGTGAAAGTCAATTTGCTCTCTAACAATGATTTGTTCTTCCTATGTACTTAGAATTGCTTAGGAGGAGAATTCAATAGTTCCCCAAACGATCTAACATTGCACCCTTTTGTGCCAGTAGTCACTTGGTGAACAAGGTACAAGAGGTAGAAATGTGTATCAATAGAAAGTGGAAGTTGACTTGCCTCATGGGCCAAAATGAGGAAATGTTGCCCAACCTCTCCATAAAGGTGTTGCAGATGAACTGAAATATATGGTTTTCAGAATTAATTGCAAAGTGATTTCCATTTTTTTGCCAGAACATTTTCAGTTCCAGCATATTAAGAGGCTCCCACATTAGTAAAAAATAACCTAATAGGATATATTGAGCAACATGACCTAGTGGGCAAAGCTGCTTGCAGAATAATGTTAGCCTATCACTTTTCTTACACCAACTTTAAGATAGAAAAATAATTTCCACAGGACATTCATCTTTCATGCTGGAGCTTTATATGCTTGTTTATTATCCCCCTCACCCTGCTCCCTGTTTATGGCGCCATATGTCTTGAAAGGTTCACCTCACTAAGGAGACCAGCCTTTCGATGGCTCTGCTGTGATCAGGATGGATGAGGGACTCTGATATTCCCAGGATGACTCTTTTACTCCATTCACACAAAGGGAGTCTTCAGACATTGACCACTACAGTCAGCTGTAAAGAAATACAGTGTGAATCCACAACAGAACTGTAAACTGTTCCCTAGTCCTAAAATCCTTTTTGAGTAAAAGAGAAAAAAGGAGCCTCATTTTCATGGAATCAGTTGCTCCTGTGTCTCTTCATCACCAGAGCACGTATTTAGGCACTCCCACCCTGGGAAAGCAGGGTGACTCAGAGGACCTGCGGGAAGCCCTCAACCTCCTCCTCTCTTCAAGAGTTCAGTGCCCCTGACGTGCAATGTACATATTGATTAGGGGCTGCCTTGAACTAGTCAATAGGAATGGGAGGCAGAACAAGTCTAATCTCCCTCCTTGCTCTGAAGTGTGCACCACAGCCACAGGTACAAGGCCTCTGCCCCTTTGAGATCTAAACAATCATGCTGGTGTGCTGAAATTGGTTGCAAAGAGCAATCCCCATCTAAAGGGGATATGGAGACTCCTTCTTTAATAAATCTCTTGTGTTGTTTCTGTTTTACTTAACACTTCTCTGTTCTGATGGAAAGACATTGCTTCTGTAGTAAAAAATAAGGCTCTGGAATCAGAGATCGTCCTAATGAGGGTGAAATGTTATATCCTATCAATTTCTAAGCTATAATGCACCTTGTGGTGCTATCAATGCAAGCTCTCTTCAGCAGCTTCATACAGAAAAATACAAGCCTTTTCATTTGTTAGAGAAAAGTGTCTGTAGTGTGGGGCTTTGCTGTCTTCCAAGTGATAGTAAGAGAACAGGGTAAATCAACTTGGGACCTAATTACTGCAAGAAGGGACAATTCCCTTACAGAGCAAATAATCTTACTAGGATACCTAACACAAGCATATTGGAAATTGATTGTCCCTGCTTTTTGTGGGCTTTTTTTGTTTTGCCAGTTTGGGGTTTTTTTAAGGTTGGAGTTTAAGGGTGTCTTTGTTCAGCAAAGATCCTAATGGTTAGGGTCCTCTGTGTTTTATGTAATTCTATCTCAGTTGTAGTCATCAGAGACAGCTGAGTTGGGAATGTCTTGATTAAAAAAAAAAAAAAAAGAAAGAAACAGAGGAACAAATTAATTGAAGAACATTGCACTTTGAGGCAACATCTCACGTTTCTCCAAGGGTCTTACTCTGCTCATGAGCATGTTCCTCTGAAGGTACCAGAGATAGCAGCAGCAGCAGAATCAGAAGTCAAGCTTTTTCCACTGTGGATAGTGACAAAAATGTTCTGTTTCCTAATGGCTAAAGTGACTCCTGTGATTCTCAATATTTATATTTCATTTTAATTCATTTGTTGGCTTATGGACTCAGAGTCACAAATCACGGAGTCCCTCAGCACTAGCATTCATATTTAGCATTTGGAATTTGCTGAAAGATGGATAAAAACTCACTTGGTGAGTCAACTTCATTTCACTCAAATAATTCATCTTAGAGTACTTTGTTGAGCTGTCTAGACAAACGACGGCGGTCTTTTTCTATTTTTTTTTTTCCTCTGACAGAAGTGTAAATGCAAAAGTAGATGCTAAACAGCAGTGGGAAGATTTCTGATGGTGCCTAAAGTAACACAGACTGCTGAGTAAAATATAGCAAACCAGAAATATTGTGTAAATATCAAGAACCTGGTATTAGTCAAACTGTAATGGACTACTGCTGTTACTGGGTTAATTCTCCAACAGAGTTGATTCCACAGTGATAGCAAGAGAAAAAAGCATGTATTCTATTAAGCTCCTTACTTTTGAGAAATACAGAATTATAAATCCACAGATATGCAAAGATAAACAGGCATAAAGATATATAATGACCCTTCCCTTCTGGAAATCTAAAAAAGTTCAGGGAGTTCAGAAAGTCTAACTTTCATTTGTTTGTGGTTTACAAAGTATCTACTTTATTTCTCCTTTTTAATGGAGGCAATGAAGCTCCAACTGGAGAATTTGCTTCTATCAAAAGAGGGCCCCCTAAAAATGAACAAAGTTCTTTTTGTTCCTCTCATGACCAAGAATTCAAAAACAAAGCCTAATCTTTTAAATCTCTCAAACTCCATTTTCTTTGCTTCCTTATTTTTTGTCATTGTCCAAGATATTTAGGTAAAAGCAATCCTGTCACAGAAGTAAACAAAGTAGCTGATTTCAATCAGCAAATTGATTGAAATGGTCACAATAAATGCATTAAAAGCAGCCCAACCTCTTGTGACACCAGTGACTTAAGAAGAGAAAAGAATAATACAGAAAGAATAAAATTAATTGAGTTTGATGTTGGTTTTTTTTTTTGCTTTGTCAAATTACATTTATTGTTTTTTACTCAACAGTTAATTATATGTTAAACAGCAATAAATTGCTATGTTAATGCAGGTACTCTTTGTTATTGTTGAGGTTGTTGAACTGGGTTTTGCTGTTTCATAAGTTTCACGAGTTCCATAACAGTTTATTATGCAGTTCATGCTGTTTCATGTTATTTCATGAATTACGTAACACAGTTTAAAGCCATGTTTCTTTTTTAAAGGATATATCCCTTGAGATCCGTATTTGAATGTTTGTCAGCTCAAGCTTATCTGAAAACCTTGTAAAATAAGCTGCCCCAAATGACAGACAGGGAAAACATTTACTGCTGCTTCATACTCTTCCAGGTTATAAAAGGTAATAAAGCCATGTTGTCGCTATCATCTGCAGCAATTCCCTTTTATATCAGGAACTTTCTGCAAAAAGTGTTTCTATAAGCAAGATATGCATATATATATATAAGAAACTAACACAAGCAACAAGGGGGAGAAACATGATATAGCAGAATGGGCACAAAATATATCAGTGTGGTCGGTTGACCCTGGCTGGATGTCAGATGCCCACCAAAACCCCTCTCCTCCTCAACTGGACAGGGAGGAGAAAAATATAATGAAAGGCTTGTGGGCTGAGATAAGGACAGAGAGAGAGATCACTCACCAGTTACTGTCACAGGCAAAACAGACTTGACTTGGGGGAAAAAAAGAATTTTAATTTATTATCAGACAAAAGGATAATGAGAAATAAAACCAAATCCTAAAACACCTTCCTCCACCCCTCCCTTCGTCCTGGGCTTAACTTCTCTCCTGATTTCTACCTCGTCCCCCCAGCGACACAGAGGGACAGGGAATAGGGATTGGGGCCAGTTCATCACACGCAGTTTCTACCGCTCCCTCCTCCTCAGGGGGAGGACTCCTTCCCCCTCACCATCGTGGGGTCCCTCTCATGGGAGACAGTCCTCCACAAACTTCTCCAACGTGAGTCCTTCCCATGACTGACAGTTCTTTACAAACTACTTTAGCATGGGTCCATTCCACAGCGTGCAGCCCTTCAGGAAGGGACTGCTCCAGCGTGGGTCCCCCAAGGGGTCACAAGTCCTGCCAGCAAACCTGCTCCATTGTGGGCTTCCTACGGGGTCACAGCCTCCTTCAGGCATCCTCCACCTGCTCCAGTGTGGGGTCCTCCACGGGCTACAGGTGGTCATCTGCTCCACCATGGACCTCCATGGGCTGCAGAGGGACAGCCTGCCTCACCATGGTCTTCACCACAGGTAGTAGGGGAATCTCTGCTTCAGCACCTGGACCACCTCCTCCCTCTCCTTCTTCACCGACCTAGGTGTCTGCAAAGGTTGTTTTGCTCACATCTTCTCACTCCTCTCCCTCAAGCTGCAAAGTGTTGGTTTTTTCTCTTCCCCTTTTTTTTCTTAATTATGCTATCACAGAGGCATTACCATCATTACTGATGGGCTTGGCTTTGGCCAGTGGTGGGTCCATCTTGAAGCCCACTGGCATTGGCTGTGTCGGACATGGGGGAAGTTTCTGGTGGCTTCTCACAGAAGCCACCCCTATGCTCTCCCCTGCTGCTAAAACCTGGCCACACAAACCAAATACAATAAGTTACACTTACAGTGTGTTAGCTTTTGATGGGAGCACTTTCTGTGGCATTGTAGTGAGAAAAATGTGTGATTCCTGTATTGGAGGAGAACACATCCCTTCCTGTTACTTTTTCTGCTTGGTGAGCTGCCCATGGTGACTTGGCCAACATCTGCCCAGTACGCTGACAGGGTGCACAGAAGCAGGGACCTGGCAGCCGCCGTCACACCTGTGAGCCTGCCTGGGCAGCTGGAGCCTCGGTGCAACTGTGTGTAAAACTGAGTAGAAAATTAAGGATCTCATAGGAAAACCAGTAGCAAAGTTCCTCTCAAACTAGTTACTGCTATGTTGTCTTTTACAGTTTGGTCTCTTGTAGGTTAGGCAGCAGGGGCAGGAGGACGGGTGCTCTGGGATTATTTATTCTGGGAATGCAAAACCAAATTGTTTTGGACTATGACAGCCTTAGTCATCATAGAGTCTTTTGCTTTTGCTGTGCTTTTGCTGTGCTTTTACCAAGAAACTTTGGAACAGATGATCCTTGAGGTCCCTTCCATCCTGGTACTCTATGATTCTGTGATCACCTGCTGCCCACTGACTCCAAATTCTTTCATTTAGCAATATTCTTGAGTTCCCAGGCAGGTGTTGGAGCAGAGGACATTAGTTACACTCACACATATAATTTCAATTGTTGAACCTAAATTTCATGTCCCCATCTACCTGAGCTGAAACCTTCAGTTCTTCTGACTTTATTCTTGTCCTGATCCTCATTTAAGGAATGTCAAGTCAATGACAAAATTGTGTCACCTTGCAGTCCTCTTCCTTTCTCCCAACTTTTTCAGAAATGCACTTCTTCATTAATCACAGTATTCTAGACACTCCCAGGTAACTCACCAATCAATTCACCACAGTTTCCTGACTACTTCTTCACCACTACCAGCCTAACAGATGGGGACACATCACATCAAAGAGGTCTATGTGCCAGATACCTCCCAGGGGGAATTCCTCCTTTTTACAGAAGTGTTACAACTCTACTTCTGTCTCTGAGAAAAGCACTTTCAAGTCCTCCAGAGACTGATTTGATTCTGCACATTTTAAAGGCATCAGAAGGGTTTTGATGAAGACATTTAAGAAGGAATATTACCCTGTGATCTTTGGATTAGTTCCTATTTTAGACTCCCAGCTTTTGGCAGGCAGAGACCTGAACCTGGGTAGAGAGACATTAGTATGATTAAGATCTATACTCACATACATTTACCTGAATTTATCTCCTTACATTTTATCTCTGATAATGCATAAATTAATGGCCATGCATGTATCTCTTAAATTTTTAATGAGATATGAAACTAGACAAATTATAATTTAAAGCCATCATTAAAAAACAAATGAGCATTTTAATAGTCTTTATCCTGCTGATAATTCCAGCTATTAACAATATCAACCTATTTTATACAGCCTGACATTTTCTGGCAGCAGAAGCCTAACACTAGAAGTCTTGTGTTTCATGCTGTATGCATTAAGAGTTTGCAATAATTGAGACAAAACAAGACTGTGCACTTGAAAACATGAATAAGAAGATTTTTAAAAAATACTTGTAAAATTCAACAAGCAAAATCATGAAGATAAGCACTTCAGAAAGATAGGTGTAGAGTGGTGAGGGGGAAGCCTTCACTGTTTATACCAGAATTCAAAGGATTAACTCCTAAGCGCAATACTGGCTCATTAAAATAGGTCCTTCCTATGACATTGTGAAAATGTAAATCACCTAAATTTATAGGTATGCTACAGCTGTTTGGTGGCAGTCCAGCCATATATCTACCTTAATGCTTAAAAATTGCTAGTGAATCTGTCCCAGCTACTCTCTGTACAACATAACTGCTTTGCTGCACAGTTTATTTAAAGATTTGTGTAAAAATTTAAATAATTTGAAAGGGATATAGCAGCAACCAGTGCCATACACACACACTTTGTTGAAGAAAATATAGAGACAAGTAGGTCTTAAAAGCAGGGAAACAAGATGTTGGTTTTAGCAGGTCTCTTTTGAGAGGTGGAGCTTGTTCTGTGAGAAAAAGAGGGCTGGAGACCTTTAAACAAAGTACCTCTAGTCATAAGTTGTAGTGATAAAGCTTGTGATGTTAAGGATGACTACAATACTGCAAATTAAATCTTGGTGGTGAAGAACATTGCTTCCTACCTTACACGGCAGAAATTAAAGGTTTTCATGAAATCTCTCTTCAAGCAAAAGGAAACATAATGATCCTGTAAGTCCCAAGGGCTCTCTACCTATCTCTGAATGGAGAAGAACAAAAGACAAATGCGTGATATTTCTTTAGATTTAAGTGATAAGTGGGTAAATGAAGTTAGAGTGGCTTGAAAATAATGGAAAGAAAGTCTTTATTTAAGAACAGTTAGGGGCCTTAGGGAAGCATATAAAAAGGTTTAAATTTCCAGACCCATCCAACTCAATCTTCCAAGCATGTAGGATTTGAAAGAGCTTCAGGTGCAACTATAATAAAGTTTATGCAGAACCAGTGTTCTGTAGAATTTAGCTCTGTATGGAGTAAGGTACACACAACAGAACATCATACAGCTTTACTCCTCTGGGAAATAAAAAAAAAAATGTGATTATACAATGTGAATATTTTATCAGCATATCAAAACATTCTTATACTGACATCAGGTTGATTATATAGAATATTAAGCTTCTTATGTTATCCTTGGATTCACAGAATCACAGAATGGTTGAGGTTGGAAGGCACCTCTGAAGGTCATCTAGTCCAACCACCCTGCTCAAGCAGGGACTCCTAGAGCATATGAACCAGGATTTTGTCCAGACGGTTTTTGAATATCTTCATGGAGGGAGATTCCACAACCTCTCTGGGCAATTTGTTCCAGTGCTCAGTCACCCTCACAGTAAAGAAGTCCTTCTTTATGTTCAAGTGGAACTTCCTATGCTACAGTTTACACTCATTGCCTCTCATCCTATTGCTGGGTGCCAATGAGAAGAGTCTGACCCTGTCCTTTAGACATTCTCCCTTTAAATATTCATAAGCATTAATCAGATCCCCTCCGAGTCATCTTTTCTCCAGGCTGAACAGGCCCAAATCCCTCAGCCTTTCCTCGTATGAAAGATGCCCCAGTCCTTTAATCATCTTAGTCGTCCTTCGCTGGACATGCTCCAGGAATTCCATGTCCTTCCTGTACTGGGCAGCCCAGAACTGGACACAATACTCAGGTGAGGCCTCACCAGGGCTGAGCAGAAGGGGAGGATTACCCCTCTCTACCTGCTGGCAACACTCTTCGTAATAAAACCGAGGATACCATTAGCCTTCCTGGCCACAAGAGCACACTGCTGGCTCATATTTAACTTGTTGTCCACCAGGACTCTCAGGTCCTTCTCCTCAGGGCTGCTTTCCAGGAGGTCAGCCCCCAACCTGTACTGGATTCATTTACTTTCATTTTGGAGGGGTTTTTTGCAACTTTTTTTTCCCCTTTTTTATATCAGTGAGAGATCTGGGTACTGAAAACTGATTGTGGCTCTCAGATACTGTGAGTTTATGCAAAGTTTTTTATAATGGAACTCAAGTTTGCTCATGTTTTATACACTATCAGTATATAATTTTAATTTATTAATGGTAATCTGATGCCATTTCTCTCCCTCCCATAAATTAATATATTTCAGGCTGTTGTTACCGTCAATGTCCACTCATTGCAGGATGGGATTGGATCAAGTGGCATTCCTGAGCCCATGCTCTGCTCCCAGAGGCCATGCCTCAAGCATTCACTCTGTCCCCAGCATTACACTTCCCACCTCTGTAGCTGCTTCCCACCTCTGTAACTGAAGTGGGATGCAGATGCTTTCTATCGCGCAATGTCCTGCATTATTACTCTTGTCCAAAAGTGAACAGCGGCATGGTTGCATATTGAGCCTTAGCATGCTAGTGCTATACTGACAGATTTGTTTTCCTAACTTGTGATGTAAAGTGACCTCTTCCAGCAATATCAGGCTGGAAGGAGCTGAGGGGAAATAAACATTATTGAGAGTCTGGCAACCCTGACAAAGAGGCTGTTAAGTCTGCATTCAGGGATGAAATAAGAGCTCTGTACTGAAATCCTAAGGAGCAGACCAGGCTTGTAGCAAAGGTACAAATAAGGCTGAAAATTATGTTCTGTTTTAGGGTGAAGTTTTTAATCATAGAAAAAAGGGGGGAAAAAAGAGAAGGCATTGCCAGAGAATTGACTGTCCTGTTTGAAAACCGACATCCAATAACAATATAGCTCTCATAAGTGGATGTTATTGCCTATTCCTCTTTGATGACTGAGGATATTGTCATAGATTCTTACCATGTTACTTTTTTTTCACCAAAAATGTATTCCTGAATGATACTAGGATGAACTATATTCCTTCAATAGTGTTGTTTAAGGCAAAATTGAGCTTAGAAAGTCCTATTATCTACTTTACAATGTTGAAAAGTTAAGCTTTATTTCTTTAACCTAGATGTTGCTGATCCTCTTGGCTTCTGAACCAATTGCTATAAAAATGATAAAGTACTTTAATCTTGCTTTGATTATTCATTTATTTATTTCCTTTAATTCATTTGCTTTATCTGATTTTGTAGTGTTTTCATATGCTGTATATTTTTAATGACTAAATATTGAAGTACAATATTTCATCTTTATACATGTGAAATTCTAACTAATAGTACTATGATATCATGCTTCTTCATTTGAACTTGAAAAATTTACACACTGAAAACTTTCTGGGCAAAATATGTCAAATTTGAGGAAAATAAATCCATTTATATTCAATTTACAATTTAAAGCTTCTCTAGAACAGCAGGGAGGTCCAAATTGGCAGGGAAAACTGCACCTTCTTCTCACTGCCCCTGTATCCTGATAAATACAGATTATGGCAGTTGTCTTTTTTTTTTTTTTTTGTAACAGCTTTTGCAAGCCTGAGGAAGCTGAACAAGACAGGTATCTTTACATTTAACAGGAATTCTTCAGTGTTACAATGCCACCTAAACTATACCTGAAAGAAAGCCATTTCTAGACTGCTGAGTGCAAGTGTGCTGCAAAACAACCCTATAACACCTGAAAAGTGCCTTTAAGAAAGCTGAGGAAGAACTGTTCACAAGGGCACATAGAAATAGATGTGGGGTAATGGTTTTAAACTATAAAAGGGTAGATTTAGGTTCAATACTAGGAAAAAGTTATTCAATATGAGAGTGGTGGATCATTGGAACAGGTTGCCCAGAAAGATAGTGGAGGCCCCCCCCCGGAGATATTCAAGGTCAGGCTTGATGGGGCTCTGAGCAGCCTGCTCTAGTAAAGATGTCCCTGCTCACTGCAGGGGGGTTGGACCAGATGACCTTTGAAGGTCCCTTCCAACCCAATACATTCTATGATTCTATGATCTACCTCACTGTAATATCTAGCAATGCCTGCATGTGCTATGGACAGAGAAACTTTTCAGCTGTATATTCTCCAGGACTCACTCCTCGAGCCATGCAATATCAGAATCTCAACTTGATTTTAAAATAAAAAATGCAACTGTTTTATGTTGTTAAAAATTGTTCCATGTGCAAACTAGCAGACAGCCTGAGCATGAGGGTGGACTTTTCCAGTCTCTGAAATGAGGAGTTTGCTGTGCTGTGGATGCTTTTCATCACTCTGTTCCCAGATGCCTCCAAGGGCACAGGCATGGAGTGACACCAGAAGCGAAAATGATCCTGCCCCACCCGGGACTGGAGTGTAAGAGAAGACAATGCAGGTAGGTGAGCTGGTGATGTCTGCACAAACCCACAGCCCCAGGTGAGTGGGGCAGTGCTGTGTGCTGAGAGCCCAGTGCTGTGCTGCAGAAAGCATTGCATGCACAACCTGCGTAGTGTGGGACAAAGAAAAAGCTGATTGCAGCCCCACTTCAGCAACCTGACCTGTTTCTGATCTGCCTGGCTCTCTTTTGCTGAAATATTAAAAGGTCGTGTTGTGTTTAGACTATCAGTTCTGCAGAAATCAGATCTCAAGGCAGTGTAATGTTTTCCCAGCTGAATTGCAAGATTTGAGGAGAAGTAAGGCTTAGTTTGTGGATTTGAGTGGGGGGTTTTTTTATTGTTTCATTTGTTGTTTGTTTTTTTTTTCACTCCTTTTTTATCAATATAGGACTGGAAAATTTGTAAATGTCTTTATAAACTAATCTTTTATATTTAGCCTTCTATACCACTATCGTAAAAAGGAAAGTCCCCAACTGAGTCAGTAAATCCTTAATGAAATTGAGTAAGTTAGTCTGTGATGACTTGGTAAAATAGCTCTACTGATTAATTTATATTTGGCTTTACTATTAACACCAGCCAACACAGTAAATATCAGCTGAGCTAAAGCTTAGAATAATATTGGTCTTTAGTGCAAAATGAAGATGTCAGCCATGCTGAGTGATTTTAATTTAAGGCAGATGTGGATACTATGAACAAGTAAATTACTTCTTTGCCACACTGATAATGTGTTTGCATCATACATTACTATTTTCCTTTTGAAGGCAAAGTTGTCACAGGTTGCGAAGGAAAAGCTTGTGTAGCAGTAGGACTCTCTCACCTGATAACACTGAAAGCTGTCACAGGGCTTGTTATGATCTTTTCACTTAAGAAAAAAACTATTGCTCAGATCAACCAAGACACATTCTGCTTTGTACTTTGCTTTTTACTGACTTTTACTATTTCCAGACTAAAATTCATAGCCAATTTACAGTCATTTTTTTTTGTGTCAACACTGACCTATCCTCTCTCCTTAATGTTTACCTCCTAATATATTTATAGACTGCAATACTGTCTCCTCTCAGCTTTCATTTTGTTAGGTGCAAAAAGTTAAGCACTTCTATTCTCTTGTGTAAGACAGGATTTTTATTCCCCTTCTATGTTCACAGTCACTCCATGCACCTGTTCCAGCTGGAGAAAATGTTTCTTGAAGGTGAATAAGGTCTGGCATTGGTGTGGCTTTCCCAAAACCTACACAAAAGCATTAATTTTTCTCTATTGCTCTGGAAAATACCTCACACTCTAAGATTGCAATTTTTTTATTATTATTATTTTCAGAGCCACAGAGTATGGCTCAAAGTTATTCTATTGTCCACAAATCTTTTTTCTTCTCATTTTGCTTCCAATGGGTAATTTCCCAACTTGTTGCAAAGCTTTCCAGTTTGCGAGTGCAAATATCTGTACCTGACCTAGACATTGGAAGAAGGAATAAATTAAATTGAGGTGTCTGTGGTCCGTGGCTATGAACACTTTTCTCAGCTTCTTTCTAACTTTGGTGACCTCCAATTCTGTTGGGTGTCATTTTCCTCAATGCATTTTAGTTGCTGTCAGAATCAGATTCACTATCTGGCCAGGCAGGGAAATGAGAATTGAACTCTCAAATACAACATGCAGAAACTCTCCAGAACCATTGAGTAGCCCCACTGGAATTCCCAGCTGGCTTTCCATGAGATCTCCTGAAGATATTTTGGCACAAACATTGTATGTTCCAGGAAGGAGTTTTGAGAGTATCCTGTTCCTAGGACCATCATTCAGAAGTGATTCACATGTAACTATGAGAAGCCTCTTTGTGTTTGCCACTGAGAGTGGGGTTTGGAGGAGATGTGATGTCTGCCAATGGAGCAGCCTTCGAGATGCTGCTGACTGCAGTAATTAAGCTTGCACATCACCTCACTCATATGTACCCTGGCAACATTGGAAGTTTTTGATTTTCCGTACTTCATGCCTCAAACACCAAAATGAGAACATCTATCTCCTGCTTAAAGCCTCCCAAAATGAAAAAAAAAAAAAAAATATCTGAAACCCAAATTGATCAAAACCCTTAAGAGTCTTGATACAGTTGTATACCAAACACAGAGCAGCAGAACCAAAATACAAGATACTGTGATTTTCTTCAAACCAAAGCTGATGATTAAATCTAGAAGTTGTCCTCAGACACTCAAGTGCTAGGAAACCATCCATGTTTCCTATCAATTAAAATAGAATTAAGCAACATCACAGGTATTTTCATTTAAGATTATGAATGCTATTTTGTATAATGTGAATGAACCATCACCACTATTATTTATATCATGTCTATATTTTGCTGTCTCCTAGCATCACTTGCCATGGTTTATAGTTTTGCATTATAGCACCTATTCTACACATTACAGTGAGCACATTATCCACTGTGGATCATTCTTTCAACTCTGATAATCTTGTCAATGTGCATGACTGACTTAACGCATTTGGCACAGGTCTTTAAAATGGCACACACATAACCATGTGTGTATAAATTAAAGAAGAAAGGAAGAAAGGGAAAGGGAGATTAAGGACAAAGACAAAGGAGATAGCAGAGGTTAAAGATCAAGCCACAGATCAAGATAGCATTCGGTGAGCATTACAGAAAAATAAATGTGCCCTGGACTAAGATTCACTAACCACACAGAGGCAATGAATACTGCAATATCAGCTTTTGATTAACTGCTACATTATTATCTAAATGCACAGTGGTATTTAGATTTTCAACATATTTTTCTGTTGCTGCTGTTCATGCCACTTAACATTAATGTCACCTTATTTTGTAGCTTTTGAAAGTATTGAATGTCATTATGTATTGAGTTTGTGTAGCCAGGTTTTGGTATCTGGGGGGCATACGGAGGTGGCTTCTATGAGAAGCTGCCAGAAGCTTCCCCCATATCTGATAGAGTCCATGCCAGCCAGCTCCAAGACAGATCCGCTGCTAGCCAAGGCCAATCCCATCAGCAATGGTGGTAGCACCTCTGTGATAACATATTTAAGAAGAGAGGAAAAAAAAACCTGTGCAATTGCAGTTGGAGAAAAGAGTGAGAAAGGAGTGAGAGAAACAACTCTGCAGACACCACGGTCAGTGAAGAAGGAGGTGAGGAGGTGCTCCAGGTGCCAAAGCAGACATTCCCCTGCAGCCCACAGTGAAGACCATGGTGAAGCAGGCTGTCCTCGAAGCCCATAGAGGACCCCATGCCAGAGCAGGTGGATGCCTGAGGGAGGCTGTGAGCCCATGGTGAGCCCACACTGGAGCAGGATCCTGGTAAGACCTCTCACCCCATGGAGAGAGGAGCCCATGCTGGAGCAGGTTTGCTGGCAGGACTCGTGACCTCACAGGAGACCCACACTGGAGCAAATTCCTGAAGGACTTCACACTGTGGAAAGGACCCATGCCAGTGCAGTTTGTGAAGAACCGTAGCCCATTGTACTGGGTTTGTGTGGCTGGGTTTTGGTAGTGGGTGGGGGTGGTGAGGAGTGCATAGGGGTGACTTCTGTGAGAAGACGCTAGAAACTTCTCCTATGTTTGACAGAGCCATTGCCAGCCAATGACAGGCTACAAGGCAAGCTCGCCGTTGGCGAAGGCCAAGCCAATCAGGAACAATGGAAACACCTCTGTGATAACATAATTAAGAAGGAGGAAAAAAAAAAACCCAGCCAAAAAAACCCCTGCACATTTCGCAGCTGTAAAGAGGAGTGAGAATATGTGATGAACTGACTACAACCCACTTTCCCCATCTTCCTGTGCTTTGGAGGGGGAGCGAGTGGAAATCTGAAAGAAAGTTAATCCTGGGAAGAAGGGAGGGGTGGAGGGAAGGTGTTTTTAAGATTTGGTTCTATTTCTCATTATCATCCTCTGATTCGTTCTGTAATAAATGTAATTAATTTTCCCCAAGTTGAGTCTGTTTTGCCAGTGACAGTAATTGGTGAGTGATCTCTCCTTGTCCTTATCTGGACCCATGAGCCTTTAATTATATTTTCTCTCCCCTTTCCACTTGAGGAGGGGGAATGATAGAGTGGCTTTGAAGGGCACCTGGCATCCAGCCAATGTTAACCCACCACACATTACAAACCTGAAATAATAAAAATGCTAGTATGACTCTTAAAATAGCATATTGAGAAAGAGATAAAAGGATTTTTTTTTTTTTTTCCATGAGGAAACTAGAAACAGTCAAGGTGTGTTACAGGTGTCAGTTCAGCTCCTGTGCCTATAACCATAGACTGCTGCTTGCAAAAGTCTTGTATGTACATTGCATTGCTATGGAATAATTCAGTGACTGCTTATTGGCACTGAAGAAGGAAGAACACAAGGAGTTTGCAATCACTATGGAAACTGCCTCTCTGGTTGCTATGTTGGCACTGGCACATCTGTCAGGGACAGCAGCTGTTCTAGAGGATTCCTTCCAACAAACCTCTTCCTCAGACTTGTATCTGGGACCAGGCCCAGGGCTGCAGGGTTTGTTTCAACAAGAATCTGACAGTCTACATAAACATGATTTTACTCTTCACTTTGACCTTGTAAGGCAACTCTATGTTTTCTTTTCAGTGTTTGAAGAACTCTCAGAGTAAAACACCTGGAAAGGTGACATTCCAATATTTTCTACTATATGGTTCCCAGCCTAGAAATTATGGCAAAGAAAGAGTCCAGTTGGCAGATAGTAGAGAGCTTGGTGCTTCTTCAGCAAGCTATGTGGTGTGTTAAAAACCTATTACTGATGAATTTAGGGTTTTGGCATGAAGTATTTGTATAGCAGTATTTTTTTTTTCTTGTGCTGCTTTATGCATGAGATGTCACTTTGTTTTCTTCATCAGTGTTCCAACACAGATCCGCTAGTGCAGTGTACCTACCATATATGCCAGCATACCAAAGTACTTTCTGGCATTAACATCAGCAGAACCATTCTGCATGAAAGTGGAGGACAGGGTTCCTGGGAATGGCAGCATGCTAAGGGAAACCAGTCACCAGTGAAGGCATAGATAGTATTATGACTTTCATGTGAAGGCAGACTGGAATATTCATAAACCAGAGACTCTTGTTAAGATAGTGCTTGTCTTTAAATACAGAAGTCAAGTTGAAGTTTATTTTGTTTATTTTGGAATACGTTACCTTAAATAAATTTGTCTTTAGAACATTGCATAGACATGTTGAAAGGAAAGTACATTCTCAGGTATAATTTTCCAGTGCCAATGACAACCATGGGGCTACTGAAATGAATGATGAAGCCTAATGAAACCCTGCTTACTCAGTAGAGAGCAGCTCAATCTTTTTGTTCTGGGAAACCTTTCAAAATCTGGCCATGATCTTTTCTTGCAGTGATAATGGGCCATGGTATGTTCTGTATTATATAAACTCTTCACTTTTTGTAGTACCTTTTAAAAGAAAACCTTTTAAAAGAATATCTTGGGGGTGAAGGTAGGGTGCATAACATTCCTGTAGGAAATGTAGCAATTGTTCATGAAAGAATGTAAGACCACAAAACAAATTTAAGTTGTTGCAAACTAGCTCAGGTTGGCTGTCTTGATTGATACAGGTATAATCTAACGTAATTAATAGATGAAAACAAGAGGAAAAAAGAGTCACGCAACCAGCTCATTCATCACAGACTTCTACAAAATCCTTCCAAGAGCTGGTGTTACAGTATAATTTCTTCCATTATTTATCTATTAGGAATATGTATTTTCTTTTCTTGAGGAAGTATGGGTTTAAGTTTCTAAAATAAAGTGGTACATCCAAGAAAGCAAATTATTGAATTTTCTGATCCTGATGTACTTTCCTAATTGTACTCTGACTTAATATTGCAATATCTGGTTAGAAAAAAACTTCTAAACCTTTGCTTTTGTTATCTATATTGCACCAGAATCCGTACTTTACTCTAACAGCTACTTGTTACCTTTGTTTATATATAATTGACTTCAGAGAGAAGATATTATTAATTTTTCAGCTAATAGTTTATCTAATTAAAGGGGCATTTATATCAATGTACGTGCAAACAGTAGTGTTCTCATATTTAATCCTTGAAAGCTACTAGGGTGGCATGTTTTGCAGTGGTTAAAAGGAATTCAGGCATGAAGATCATTGAATTATTGTTTGATAACTAAACCTTTTTAAATCCTTTATCACATTTGTTAGTGCTCTGAATCAAATGGAAAGCCTATTTCTTTGGCTTTCATAATCACTGTGAAGGAAAAATAAGTGGAAAAAGATACCTTCTTGTCTGCCAGGATACTACTTTTGTTGTGGAAGAAAGGAAAAAGACAGAAGATGTGTTGTGATTTGCTGAATGTTTTAATTGCAGATAGGTTTATAGAAGAAAATAAGTCCTTTTTGATGGTATTTTGCCATTTCTATGGGGAGCTATTCAGATGACATACTCTATGAAAAAAGACTAGATCTGTTAAATAGAGTTGGTCTGAAAAGATCTTAACAAGTTTAATTACCACGTTCACAATCTGTAGGGGTTTGCCCTAGTGTAAATGGAATCATTAGGTCAGCAAGACCTTCATGTTTAAATTCCTTTTCTCCATAATTCTGGACCTGCATTTTATATTCCATATGCAAACAGATGCACTGAGACACCCAGCAAATGCGGTGTGGGGCTGGAGCACAGACACGCGCAAAGGTAGTTCTGATGAGTTTATTTAGCAGCAAAATGACATCAAGATCCGAACGGCTGCAGGGCACGGTCACGCTTCACTCTCAGGAGCAGGTACTGCCAAAGGAGGTTCAAAGAGCCATGTTTACAACCGTGAAACAAGCTCCCTATTGATTTCAGTACCTGACATTACACAGATACACAAACTCAGTGCAAATTGTCCCATCTGTCCCTCCTCCTGGCTATCTGTAGTAGCAGCACAATGAGTACTGTACTCCCTTCTCCCAACATACTAGCAGTTCTACTGCCTGACAGCAGTGAGGACAATGCAGGGATAGGGGAGGAGGAAATAAAAGCCGTATTTTAAGCTTTCTTACTTACCACAATACCCTGTGGTAGTACTGGAGTGTGCAATTGATCCCTGATGAGAATTGCCTCAGGTAGACACAGATGAAAGATAGAGAGTAGTTTGTCTTCCCAAAGCTACAGAAACAAGTGTTTGTTGCATGTATGGGTTTAACTCGGAGATCCTGGACTCCCTGTGTCTTGTGGACAGTGTTGTGCTCTTCTCTATGTTGCCAAGTACAGTTGTTATTTTATTATACTGCAAAGATGTTATTTTATTGTGCAATATTGCAAGCAATCAAAATGTTTGGAATATATTTCCAGCTCAGCAAGCTTTTACAGAAGGTGAAGTTAGCCACCAGAGTTAGCTCTCTGTAAACACTCACTGCTGGAGAACTGAAGCGACATAAAGGGTGTTGTATTCTTTCGGATACCAGCATTTTCTGGAAGTGTTACTCGCAGGAATGAAAATGTCCCAAAGCACAGAAGTACATTTCTTCAGAAAGACTAGAAGTAATTTGGTTGCAGAGATGCTGCAGGAATTAGGCTGCCCAGAAGGACTGCCTTGTCCAATGTTGCAGACCCTTGGGAAAACAGGAAATTAGCTTTCACCCAATTAAATTATCATGTTATACCATCCCCTTTACTTCATTCGTTTTACCTTCAGGACTCCTCACTATTGCTATAATATTCATTTACTGATTAGTTTGATTACAGTCTAAAGGCTGTCATTATTACACACAAAAAAATGTTTTCCTTTCCACTGCTGGCTCAGTTTTTCCATTGCTAACCACTGTGTAACCATGGCAAGCCTTACCAACACATTATCACTCCCTGCACCACCTTCATATCTATAGCTTTCAACTTGCTATGTTTCAGATTTGGTATTCCACTTTGACTCCACTGACTCCACTTTTCACAAAACCCACTTGATTCTGGCCCCTTTTTATGAAGTCTTTCATTACACACATTGCTTACCAGACCTACTGCTTTTGTTATTAACATATCAAAAGCCAGTTTTCCCCTCTATGTTAAACACACTGGTGTTCCCTAGTTTCTCGTTGGTAAGACTGCTCCTGTCAGGAAAGTCTTTACTCCTATTCTCTTCCTGTTGTTTTTCCCTATGAGTTTACTATTTCTCCACACCAGATATTTTTGGGCACTGACTTAGAGTGGATAATGAACTGTGCTTTTCTCCGTGATGAAGGTTGTATAAACCTTCCCTCTCATGGCATCTGCCAGTTAGAAAATGTTTAATGGAGTTTTTTTCTCAGTAGCATTTAAACCGCAAACTACCAGCAAAGACATTTACTTATAGCTACTGATAGAAATGAAATCAATAATATGATACCATGCCCAACTTGGTGTCAACAATTCAATAGGCTTAAAAAACTGCAGAAGATTAAAATAAAAGCTGTATAAGTAAATAAAGGGCTGAAAGCTTTGCTTCATAGAGATGGCATGAGATGATAAATTTGCATAGACAAGGAAGAAAGTTGGAAGTATACACTGAAATTAGGGCCAGCAGGAACAATTAACTCGTTCTGTTTGATCTATGCATTTAGAAAATATTCAAGCTTCCCAACTTCCTTAAATCAAGCCCAAGCTTTTTCTAGCTAAGCCAGATAGCTCAGTCTTCAAAAGGTGTGTGTTACAGATAGTGAATAGATGAGTCTAATTCATGACCAATGCTTCTGCAATGGTAAGGAAATGATCAGATAACTTAAACCAAGACTATTCCAATAGATAAGCCATATCTTCTGGCACACCAGCAGGCTAAAAAATATAATAAATAAACTTCCTGCTCCATCACCATGATGAGAAGAAAAAATGCTGTCCTACTGGATAGACTTGAGTATAGGAGCAGACACTCCAGTGACACAAATTTTCTTTCAGAGTAGTGGCCTAAAGGGTCTCATTTTTGGTCCAGATGTTGCTTCAGAGGAAGATGAGAAGACAAATAAACAAAAACAGCAGGAAATTTTTTCCTGACCCCCTGTAAGTAGCTAATTGAAACACTTAAGCTGTGATTAATATAATTAGGTTAAAGCTTAAGCATTATGAGAGCACTGAAATAATAGAAGGTATCCTGAAGCCAAGTCATAAAAAAGAAGTAGGATGAAGAGACAGAAATGGGTTAAGTTTTCTTAGTTCATACAGAAGAGGATGAAATTTATATTTATTGACAATTAGAAAGGATAACTATGCAGACATACTGTTATGAAGCCAAAAATATCTGTGAGGTTGCATCAAAAGTGTATGTTTTAAAAATGTAGTCTATACCCCCCAAATCTCTTTATTGATATGCATTTTCACTTTATTGTAGAGTTGATTTTTTCTAACTTCTACTGCTGGACACTGATTCTCTCAATACCAATAGTAGTAATATTGCAAAATGTCTTTTATTCAACATTTGTAGCCTGTGTCACAACCAGATTAATCAATTATCTCAACTTGTTTAATGAACAGACAAAAACAAACTACCTAACAACACTCTGAGCTCAACAAGGCTGATTTTCAAGTTCTCTGATCACATTTGTGGCTTTTCATTTGAATTTTCCCTTCATACATCTACACCTTTCAAGTTGTGGTTACCATAGCTGGATATAGTAACCAGCTATAATTTAATGGAAGGCTGCATTTGCCCATACTGTGATAAGGAATTTTTTATCAGCTGCTGCCAGTCTACAACATAAGGGTGGAATGAGAATAACACAGCTGTAAAGGTAGGAAAAGTCAGGCCAGACATTTGCTAAGAATGATGGTATTTAAGCATTGCAACAATTTAGTGTCATGATATGTTCTTCATCAGGAGAAATACTGCCATCAGGACTGCATGTATCTTGACAGTACACTCTAGCTCCTCTATGAAGGAGGTTGCCCCAGAGCAGATAGCTGTGGACCTTTCAGGTGAAGCAAATCCACAGGACCCTGTACCACTCTGCACTGATGGCAGCCCTGAGGCATAAAGGCATGCTGGAGCTCTCTGCCTGTGATTGATGAAGGAGGCTGAGGTGCCCTGCTAGATGAAGGGCAGTTCTCCTCCTCTTCTGCTTTCTTGTACAGACATTTGCAGCATTTGTATCTGTCGGTCTGCCAAATTTTGTAAAAATGGGTCATAGTTGGACCTGTGTAAGTGAGGCAAAGACTTGTCTGTTTTTTTTATGAAGGTGTCCTGACTGATTGCAGATGAAAAAACAAATGAGGGGTTATCAAGAAATAAAAAGAAAACTAAAAGACAGACTAATTAGTGCTTTACACAAAGTTTGCTGATGTGATTAATACAAATGAAAGCTATTAGCTTTAGAGCAAATTACGTTCCAACTGCAATCTACTTCATTTGTACATCACTGCAGCCAGTACTGTGAGCCAAGCTAACTAGTAGATAGGATAATTTTGAAATGTTTTTACTTCAATAAGAATTGAATTCATGCAAGGGAGACAAAAAGCTGACATGGTAAGAAATGCCATGGTGAGATACTAATTTCCCACAGACAACAGAGGCTTACAAACCTTGAAAAGATACATGATTCAGAGAGGCTCAGAAATTTGGACACTCCTTCTTTTCTGTCTCCTTGAAGATAGACAATGGGCATATTTCCCTCTCTAACTCTCTTCCATTTCCAAAACAAACATAATTTTTTATTCCTTGTGCTCTCAATTCCACATACTACTTCCTCCTTCAAGAACAGGCCAAATGAGATTCCATTTCTCATATAGGTTTTATTTTCTTTGGTAATCTGGCCAGCACATAACCCATGGCATCCCTCTCTTTGCTCCTCATTGCCTGGCATGCACTTTCCTCTTTATTCTGTACAGAATAAAACTCCTTTCCTCAGGAATAAAACTCCTTGTGAGAAAACCATTTTCTCACAAGCAGCCTTCCTTTAAGCTTGACTCTGAGCAATTTGATGCGGTCTCTGTTTCCCTCTGCTTTTTCTGAGTGCTGACTCTGCTGACATGCCAGCCCACTCCAGGACACAAATTAGAGCAAACCAGGTAGCCACCTTGCAAGGGGAATGGGTTCTGGAAAGAAGGTCTTCTTGTCCCAAAGGCTTGTGAGGGCATGAGACCACAAGCACATGTGTCCTTCGCTCAGGAGACCTCTTCACTTATTTCCCAATTGTTTGGCTAAATCAATAAGCATTGATCCAAGGCCTGCTTTTACCCCCACTTGGAAGGTTTTCTTTAGAGGATAATAGTAGCACTCCTAAAGCTTATTTATTCTGCTTCATCCTGCGGAGGACAGAGATAACAAGAATGGGACTGTGAAATAATAATAATAAAAAAGATCAAAAATATTCTCCTTTTGAAATGAATATGTACACAGCAGTTACTTTACTCTCTTCCATCGATGTAAAGGGGCATAAAAATTTCATTTACTTCCCTTTTCACCATCAAAATGGAACCATGGAGGCCTAATGCAACTAAGAGTCAGACTTTCCAAGTATGTTAATTCATTACGTTTGGGAGATCTGTGATTGTAGGAAAGGAGACAGAGATGTGTGTGGATCATTGTTACAAAGTTGGATATTACATATTTTGACTTATTTAAATTTAATGAACCCCAGAAAGCATTTTTAGTGTTTACGTTCCTCATTTGATTCTAATTAACCTTTCCCATGATTCAGATGTCTGACAAATGTGGAGGGCTGCAGGGCTAAGTGCTTTTTTCCCCATGATTGACTTTAATTAAGCTTACTGCAGGCTTGAAACCCTTGTAAACTTAGAGAACTTTATTTTAATTGCCTTATGCCAGATTTACTTATGCTAGACAAATATTATAAATCAAATACTAACACTATTAGAAAAATGAAGAACTGACAAAATGGTAGTCTGCCGTGGTGAAATGCATTACACTCTAAATCTGAATAGAAAGTACTACGGTGGGAGAAAAATGACTGATTTCATGAAGGCAACTTCTGGAGCATTAATGGCTTTTCCTTTTCTGCTGGGTAGGTATGTTAAGACATCAAGTTTCAAACTAATGTTATTCTCCAGTTCCAGTGGTAATAAGTCATATTCATTCATACTAGACATTGCATTTGAATATTCCAAATATATTTTCTAGTATAAATGAATATATATTATATTTGGATATTCATATATATTAATATGAATGAGTATATACTATATTTGAATATTCCAAATATAATATCTTGGATATTCTAAGAACTTATTTCATGCTTTGGCCTGCTTACTAGGTCTCTGTTACAGCTGTTGGAATGAGTCAGTTCAATCTTGATTAAATGACTTTGTCACCTAAATCACATGGCATTTCTGCTCCCTCATTCTATCCTAAAAAATGATCAGGAGAACCAGACAAACAGTCAGGTATCAGTATTTGTACAAATAAATACTGATTTTATTATTCAAAACATTGCACAAAGAAATGCATTCCAAGAGGTATTTGCAGAAATAAATGAAAGATCATCCATAAGTTTTAAGTGAATATGAAGGTTTTATCTAAACAAATATTTGTAAGTTTTTTTAGCGCTTCTTGTCAAATGATAGAATTTTAAGTTAAAATTCAATGAGTTAATGGATGGGGAACATCCCCACTGTGTAAATGAATGGCAAATCATATTTTCATTCTATGTTGAGTTGCATCATACTGAACTGTGAATTGTAGAGAGGCGTCCTGAGTCACACAAGGGCAATACACTGCACATTTTTGCTTCTTCTCCATCATGCAGTATGTTCTAAAGGGTCAGCTTAAATATATTTACTTAGTTACTGCTCTCCTATTCAATCTCCTTATGCAGGATGGGAATGGTGTGGCTCTCATGCCATAATGCCATCCTGAGAAAACCTTTTGCACTTGCTGTGGCAGAAAGTACTTCTCCATAATAGAAAAAGTTCTGGTGAGCTTTTTCTGGAAAGAAGTCTAAGAAAACTGCCTTTGCGCTTAATTACAGTATAGCAGTGGTCTTGAAATAAGAGTCAGCCTCTTCCTTCAGTAACCAACATCCTGAAAATAGATGTCAATAGAGGTAAACTGTCTTGTCTCAGTCTTGGTGGCTCTATGTTTCCTTAGTTTTTTTTCTCTCTTTTCTAACACAATGCAGAATAATCTGAATTGTAATAAAAATTATTGTGAATGTGGTTTAGATCAATTTAATTTCCAAGACATAATCTTCGCATCTGGATCCACAAATAGCGCAAAGAAATGCCTACATATTTAATCATATCATATTAATATGATTAATACATACATAAATATGCATATGCATATATATTTATATATGCAACTATTTAAAACAACTATTTTATCGGAATACAAATCCTGCACAAAGTAGTAGACTGACAGCTCTGTTAGCTCTATTTATCCAGCTAATGTCTATTGCCAAAGCTGTTGCAGCAAAAGGGTCTCCATGGGGATCATCTTTGGTTTAGAGAGAATAATTACGTTTTTGTACCCTGTTGATACTCAGCTTCCAAAAACACTAATAAAAACACTGTACCAAGGTGGCAACTTTCAAACCCCAGCCCAGGACCACAGGAAGCCCTAAGCCAACTTGAAAATCAGGTGCCAGAGCCTGCACAAAGTTTTTAAGTCAGGAGGACAACTGTCAACTTTTGTGGAGCCTGCAAGGATAGTGGTTTAATTCCCGAGTTAGATGTATTTAGCAGTCTTGTTGGAGGACTCCAGAATATTTTCAAGGTAAGTAAGGATACATGATGAGAGATGCACAATGTGGAATTGTGTACACTTGGTGCACAAAGACGTTTGTCTTAAAAGTACCCAGAGCCCTCTAAATAGCAGGGTATTATTTTTTTTAAAAAAAGGAGATATAAACTCTTTCATGTACTGTGGCTTTTTTTATGCTCGTGTGTCTTTAGTCAGAATCCCAGTTATTAATGGGATAAAATCTACAGCTATTTCCTAGTATTAATTAATTCTATTTTACATCCTGACACTTTAACTTGCACTTGATCAGCTTCTAAGTGATCTGTTTGACATATTTATCTTTAATTCAGAGTAATTGCCAAATCAGTTTGCAATTTATCAGAAATGTGAAGAATAACTCTAGCCAGAGTGAGCTATTTTTCTTTGAGAGTGAAAGTGAGCTACTACAAAGGGCCTAGGAGATTTAAGAAAAATGGTAATGTCATCTGAAATTTCTGAGCGGGAGACCCCCTTCAGATTTCTAGCAAAACTTTTAATTAGTTTCTACATTCCATAAACATTGTAATGATCTGACTTGAATGAAAAATGCTGCCTACATTCTACTGCCTTATTTAGACTAAGTTGAAAACCCTGCAATCTATTATAAGCTATCATATGTGCTTGTTTTGTGGAGAGGCTTTCCATGTCATGCTTTTACTGTGTGAGAGAGTTGACAATTGGTACCAGTCTTCAACGACACTTGTAATTACCAACTAAACAGTGACGTGTCTGCCTCAAAATTTCCTTGACATATTTTTAAAACACTCTGTATAACAATTATAATAACTCTCAGCTTGTTCACTGTATACCAAATCCTAGGTACAGTCACATTTCCTCTCTGTTGAGTCATTGTTATTTGCGTGCAACTCTTTTGCCTACTACCAACAGTGGGAACAAGGACCTTAAACAGAAAGGTCCTTTTCTAAAACTGATTAGACTTTGACCTATGCACATTTATGTTTCTTCTTCTGGTTCTGGGAAATTAGAATAGAGCTGTAGCTGGGCCAAACAATTTAATGAATTGTAAGTTTACAAAAAAAAAAATAAAGGCAGGTGTAGGACAATTTTGCAACTTAATGAAGCTGGGTCAAAACTGGCATGAAATTTTGATTCAGAAGAAGAAACAGAGGAAATACTTTCTAGGAGCCATTTTGTTTCAAAATATACACCATGTAATATTTTGACTTTTCGCAAAAAATAAATTATTCGATTTGAAATTCACTAATTTCTTTATAATTATTACCAAAAAAAAGCACAAAATTAAAAAAAAAAATCAGTGGCATGAAAATAAAACACTGAAAATATATTTTTGTTCCCATTTTGGTTGGAACACTGAGCAGAAAATCAATTAGTCACACAGAAGCTCTTTTGTGGGCAGGATTTGGTTATTTTCAGGGTCATGAGCATTACTTAAACCATGCAACCAGAATGTCTGCTCAGTGAGAGCACAGGGGGGATAAAACTATGTATATTGGTATTTTAAAGTGTGAGCAGAGCAAAGAATGTAGGGACTATGACCAAGGGCACAGCCCCAATGTATTCATTACCCAGCTGGTAGACACTAAGAATACAGATAGACAGCAGTTCCCTGTGTCACTCACAGTTTGACTTACTGATAATTAGAGGTGATGGGGACTAGTCTCACTTTCCTCCACTCCTGCAAGGACCATGTTTCCTCCTTTAATATGGGCTATCCCTTCCCCTTTTCCATGCTGTCAGCATAACCCCTTTCTGATCCTTGCTGCAAAGTCAGACATATCCTGCTACACCTTCTGTCCTTGCCCCATTGCTTATCAGAGCACAGCGCAATTTGGTCTATGATGTCATGCACTATTTGAAAAAGCCAGGCTAGCTAAAGAAGGAACTATGGGGCATAGGGCATAACAACAGCATTTCTGTGGAGAAAAGAGATGAAAATGGATCCCCCGTGTCCCAAGATCATGTTTGTATTTCGTCTGTGTACTTGGGGCTAGATTGTTCCTTCCTTTCCAGGGAAAAAAACCCAAACAAGCAAACAAAAAAAGAAGGTAGAAAACACATTGAGAATAATGAAGGAGATATAAGAAACCTTACTGAGGGGGACATGATGTGCACATTGTTTTTAGTTGGAGGGGTGAGGGTTTTTTTGAAATTTCTTCCTGAAAGCAATGGTTATTTGACAAAATGCAAAAAAAGTGAATTTGTTTAAAACATTTCCTCATCCCTGGAATAGTAAGCTAAAAGAATAGTAGTTGTTGCTATGATTTGGCTCACATCAAACTTACCTTCATAAAGTAACTTGCCATATTGCTGCAGCTGGCTGGATAATTTCTGTTCCTGTGTTTGTCATTACCGAGCAGAGAGGACTGCCAAATTATTCAAAAGTGTATTGCAGTCCCAGCACCTCTTATTATTCCTTGCACTCCTTGCTCCCATTCCTTTCATGTTGTTCTGGTACACAGGGATATAATGAAGTTACGTAACTAATTAAAGCGATGTATTTTTAATAAAGACCTTTAGATTGATTTTTTGAGAATTAACAAATTAAATTATCAAGTGTATCTCAACACTGTTAAAAAAATGTTGGATTTTTTTTTGTGGGGGGGAGGTGGGGGGCGGGGCTTTCAGGAGTTTTGTTTTCATACAGATTTTCCTGAAGACTGAGGGTGTTTTCTTGGGTTACTAACAAACAATGTAGATAACCCATAACCATTTAAGCATACTGTCAGATCAGAAGCAAAGGTGTAACTAATGTAACAATCAAAGGATTTTTAAAACTGACAGACTATCTCTGCAGGATTTCACAATCTATTTTATTCATAACATTATTAAGACGCAAGTATAGCTTCATTTTTTACCACAAAGTCTATAAATGCAATGTCTGATAGGCAAAAATGGAACGCTGAAGGAAGGCTCATTGAAAAGACTCACACAGGCTCCACTGATCATCGGTGAATATTAAAGCCCACATAGACATCCTGTTGTGATTAGTTGTTTTAATTAAAAAGTTTGTAATTAACATCCAAAAACTGAGATTATGTACAGGGAAGAAGGGTTAAGGAAACTGTGAAAAATATTTGAGATATAAATGAAGGGGTTTACTAGTCTGGGGCAGGAAGAAAGAAAGATTTGAAAATTCATTATTTTTTTAACAGAGACCCTGAGTGAAAAACTCTCAATGTCTCATTATTTGCTTTTTCCAGTTGTATGGCTAGTGGATTCTTTTCCCATTCTTTGTATTCCTTTCTTTTCTTCTCAATTCCTTTCTCTATGTTCTTGGAGGAAGTGACAAGGGAATAAATTAAGAAGGGAGAAAGAAAAGGAAAGTTACATTTTGGGGCTAGATTTCAAAATCAAAGAGAAAGCTCAATATATTTTTCCTCCTCATGCAAATATCTGTGAAAAGAGAAATGCTAAAGATTTACACAATCATTACCTGCATAAAAAAAATCATCATTATTAATAGCAGTTGAAGCAATGGTGTTTGAAAAAAATCTCTTTCCCTAGTCCCTTGTTAGAAGATAAATCTCTACAAAATATCAAAAGTCTAATTAAAAAAAAAAGTAAATATGCTTATTTTTGAGCTACCATACTTTGAGTTAACTTTATTTTATATACTTTCATAATGTTCATCTATATTGGAAAGCTTGCTCTCAAATAGCTACTTTGCCATAAAATATACATTTTAGATTGCACATAGTCCGATTTGACAGACTGAACCCTGGGTGAATTTCTCTTCCCTTCTTTTAAGCCCATAAATAGTTGCCATAATTTAGCTTGGCTAGCAGACAAACATCACACAGCCTCTTGCTCCCTCTATCCACAATCCCAAGAAAAAGGGAAGAGAATTGGAGGGATAAAGGTAAAGATACTTGTAGGTTGAGATAAGAACAATTTAATAGTTGAAATAAAATAAAACTTAAAATAATAATGACAATAATAATAATCATCATCATAGAATATACAAATAAGTTATGCACAGTGCAGTTGATCATCACCCACTGACTGATGCCCAGCCCATTCCCAGATAGTGATCTCAGAGGAGCAAAAATCCTGAAACTGAAAACTCATTCCTGGAAGACAGAGAGAACATTCTGGTCAACCTCATTTATGCACTGAGCATGATGTTGTATAATATGGAATATCCCATTGGCATATCCAAATGCCAATTTGAATTCATCACTCTGCCCCCAGCTTCTTCTGCACCTACAGACTAGCAAAACACTGGAAGCTGGAAAGTCTTTGATTTCCCAACAGCAATTAAAAACTTCAGTATATTATAACATTATTCTCATGCCAAATCCCACACTGAATCCGAAACACAGTGCTATTCTGGCTACTGAGAGAAGGAAATTAGCTCTGTCCCAGCCAAGACCAGGACAAGAGTGCTCTATACCCATGCCTCTTCCATGTTCTTTTTGTCTGGAGCATTGAATTTCTTGCTCACAAATGACCAACCATAGACAAAAGTTGGGTTGAGATTAACCTTGCAAGGGTCTGTCTCAGTTTTGGGCTGTTCAATAGTGATTGGTGATGTATGAGGGGACCCAAACACTCTTTTTTTTTGCTATACAAATGATGTTTAAAGTACTCAGCAAGGATTTCCACTTTTTGAATTGTCTTTTATATGGCCCGAGGTTGTTGAAACTTGGAAACACCAAATGACTGAATGATGAGCGATGGGGATGCTGTTATCAGTCTCCATGTACATGTATGTATATGTGTGTAGTTCCCATACACAGACACAAAAGAAAAATCCTGAAGTTTCAGATACTTTTTTCTTGTGAAATAGCTGCAGGGTGGCTGAAATGAATCAAATGACTTGAAAGAACAAAAGTTCAGGGAAATACGTACAGCAATAAGTCCAATGATTTATGAGCAATGTGAAGGATTTACTACATTCTTGCATCAGTTCACTGCCTTGGTCACTGCCTTCTGACTCATCATGAGAACCAATTTGCAAACCTGAGATATCTGAATTGTAAATTGTTCTGTTTATTATTAATGATGAATAGAAAATCTTTGTATTAACATTCCCTCCCCCCCCCCCCCTTTTTTTTTTTTCATTTAAGATTTGAGATTGATTGAAAATGAAAGTGGTTAAGGTAAGTCTTCAAGATGCACAAAACTTGGCATATATAATTTTCTTCTATTCACTATTCCTGACACTGTCTTTCAGCTTGCCCTCATATGAACTCTTTTTTTTTTTTTTTTTTTCCAGCTCTTCAAATGTACAGCAGCCTGATTTCACAGACAATGAAACACTTTGAATTCTTGTAAAATCTGAGGTTTCTCTGACTGGCTACAGGTGCAATTTCTTAATGGTTTATGTTACTAAACATTGGGGTTTTTTACTGTTCCCAAGGTTCTACCTTTGCTTTCTGATGTTCTTTGCACAGTGAAAGGTGTGCTGACTACCACCAAGACAAGAAAAAATGTGCAGGGAAAAGATTCAAAAAAGTCACTCAGATTTCTCTGAAATGTTTTGGAAAGTCTGTAGCAGGAACACGTATGTCACCTCCTGCCATATGTATAAATTGCTTCTACTCATTTCCTAGCTGCAGTGTGAATTGTATTTCTAAGGAGTGGGTTTTAATTTCTAGTTATTATTTGAAAGGTCAGTCAGCCCAAAGAAGCTGCATACCAATGACATGAGTTAATCATTTAGCTATCAGAAGATAATGGTGTTAACTCACATGAAATACAGGGACAGCGTCACACAGACAATAATTTTCCTTGGTAAAGAAATACTAAATTTTCATGTGGGTCTAGCTATGACAATCAAGAAGTTGTGTGGAATGTGAACTTGCAAGCATGTAAAATACTTCCTGGTAAATTCACATATATCCTATGATAACTTCATGCACTTATGGTGAATGCAAGACACTCTACACTTCCCTCCTTGAGGGACAGCAGCCTTTTGTTTACCTGTACATCCTGGAGAATTGTAATAGAAACTTCACCACTCAGCTTTGCTCCTGATAACTTGTTATTCTACCTGAATTCTAAGAAGATGGACAGAAATATCTCAATAACCCCCACCCTCTGGAAAGACATGATTGGTTAGACATCAGCATTTTGTGAATGTCTGGGTGAAAGTGAGTAGAACCTCCTGAATCCCATGGATCTTGTAAAAGGAACTATGAATTATTTTCATGCTCTTTCTACTTCAGGAGCAGGTCTGATAAACTGGGAATACACATCTTCATGCATTAATAGTGCACTGCCTTTTTGATCAATCAAAGCTGCTTTAGTAAAGATTTTTAAAATTTACTAAACAACCCCATTTTCAGAAAGTTCCAAGTACTGACTCTGAAAAATAGGCCAAGCAAGACATTTTGAAGCAGCAGATGTCCAGAATGAGATACAGAGAATTCCTGATCACCTCTGAAAATCTCGGATAGTTTTCTGGAGCCACCTCAAAAAACTACGTGGCAAAGAGATTTGATTTTTGTAATACAGGGTATCACACAATCGTTAGTCATTTGCTTGCTTGCTGCCCACTGTTCCAATAGCAAAATTCATTCCTTGGACAGAGCAGGCAGCAATATTCACATTGTTCTCTACTAAAATAACAGCTTGAAAATCAAGCTGATGTTTCATAGGGGTCCTGTGAGCTTCCTGACATCTATATTCCTAGCCAATCTTGGCAATACTAAAGCCATTTCTCTTTTTGGGGGTAATAATAATCACTTTGTTTGTAATTCAGACAAATGAATCGATGCTCAACAAGTGAGTTACTCAAAGGAAGGGCATAAAACCATAACAGAAAACTTGCCAGAACAGACACGAACCCTGACAGAAGTGACAGTCTTAAGGAGATGGATTTGGCAGGGAAGTTGAGACTATGACGAGGGGAGAATAGGATGCTAAGAAAGTGAAAAAGAAATCCAGAACACTGCATGACAACCCAGATTGGTGCAAAAGGCACCAGTGAATAATTACAGGTGTAAACTGATATTGAGTGAGCACAAACTGGAAAACTAGAGCTTTCCTTTGATGATGTGCTGTCATGTATGGCTAGAAAGGCTTTGCTATATGTTTACCCCTATAGTTGCTATTTATTCCCAAAAAGACTGGGTCAAAATACCTTTCACGGTCTGGACTGGTGCAGCTATTTAACCACAGGCAATAGCGTGTGCAATGAATGCTGCTATGAATGGAGCTCCTCATCTTCTCCACCAAAGACCACTCTGCTGATTCACCTCAAACTTCTGCCAGGGACCCATGGGGAAATGTAACTCTTCTGTAATCCCTTCCAATGAAGGTGATTGATAGCTTTAACATGCTGTGCTTTTCCACACCAGCAAGGAGGATTATCCACAATGGAAACAGTGACCTGAAGAAACAAAGTGTTGCATTAAAATATTAATCTGCTGTGAAGGTAAGTGTTTAAAAAGTGTGGAAGGACACCATCAAATAAATGAGACTTACTATTATATCTATCATGAAACTGTAAAAATACAAAGGGGACTTCTGCCTGCTAAAAAAAGTACTTGCTATATTGCTTATCATTGAAGAAAAATAAAACCAATTTGACAGCCTAAGCAATTCAAGCATCGAATAAGCTTTGATACGTAGCTTCTATAGAGCTTGTGTAAATACAGATTACCTATAAATGCTATTCTCCCTAGTGGACAGATGTTCAACTGCTGAAGTCAAGAGACAATCAAGGACAGTAAATTGCATGCTGAGTGTTACTGAAGGGTTGTGAGTGAAGATATACATGATGACAATATGTTGAGGACATCAAATAACTTTCTGTGAATCTGCCAGTGCTAGAAGCCTCTTTTAGACAAAGCTGCATCACATCTGGAGAAACAGTGAGGAAGTACCTTACCTTTCCCAGCCAGTCTCTCCTAAGACAGGTTATGCTCATGGGAAGACACATAGTTTGGTCATTTGAGATAGTCATGGCTGAATTTGACCTGATGTGACCTTGATGGTTTCTGTAGTTTAGTGATTCATTACAGTAAAAGGCTCAATAAAAATCAGGATTCTGAATGTCAGGCTATCCTTTTCTTCTTCAGACTGTATCAGTGCACACAGAGCAACCCTGCGGCCACAGGGTTTCTGCAGTCCAGGGGAAATTTTCAGTCCAAGGACCAAGTTATGGATCAAAAGCCACTTCTTGTTGTCATGGCAAAGCTTATATCCTTCCTGCATGCTTAATATTATAATGTGGACCCAGTGGTACTCTTTCCTTGATAATAGTATATGTGGCAGACTAGTACAATGGCTATAGGAATAATTAAAGTTTCAGTTACTTCTCCTAGTTTATGCTTTTGAATGTTTTTAATTTTGGGAACTGGAAATAGTTAAGGCAGCTCTCACTTTGGTTTCCAGCGTTGTCTGTGTGTCTGCAGTAGGCACTGAGGCTTATGAATTGTTCTGAAAAAGTGCAGGAGCTGAATTTGCTAAAGATTATTTAAAAACACTTATGTATCAGAGTAAAAGAAAACAAAAAGTAATGAAAATATTATCATATGTCTTGGAATAGCTGAAACTGTGTCTTAATAAACCCTGGATTTTATGCAGTTAACCTACTAACATCCAGGTAGTTGCTATGGGGGGGGAAAATAAGTTAAAACTAGTGGTTCCAAATCTTCAATATCCTGAATTATTAGTTAGATCTAGGGAAGAACAAAAAATTGATCCCCAGAGGGTGATGAATATATCTATTAGAAGTGCTAAGTGATTGGAATAAATCATTATGAAAAGTGGGCAATGTGAAACAGGCAACAAATAACTGGAGGGCACTTTTTGTTACTGGTCAGTTCAAAAGTCTGTTTGTAACCATGGTAACTAGGATTCCAAGTTTACAGCATTCCTATCAACAAATATTGAAGGGTAACTTGCAGCAATTTTCTCATTCAAGCCACATTACCTGATTTCCCCACTGTGTCCTACAGAAACATCCTCTGACCCTAGGCTTCTTCCTTCACAGGAACAATCTGCAACAGGGCCAGTTAAGCCCTGCAAGTACGTATTCCTCCTTTGTGTCAAGCATCATGCATTGTCTCTCTGGTATTATATTTCCTGCAAATATGCATGGAAAATAAAACTTTCTTCAGGCAGCAAGGTGAAATCATTTCTGAATTCTGGAACCAAATAGAGTTGTGTCTGAGACTCTGCATCCTCTATCTTGTGCTCTGGTCATAAACAGAAGTCTATCAGAAGAATGCTGCTCAAGAATTACTAGAAAGTCAGTATCTTTTTTTTCAGCTGAAACTCTCAGAAACTATTTTCTGAATAATTTCTGTTGAAAAATAAATATGCATTCACAAAATTAATTTAGTTGCATATGAAAAGTTAATATGTCTACCTTTCCTCTCAGGATTAAATTGTAAGAAACAAACAAATTTATCTGGATATGGAACACATAGAGACAATATTCAGTATAGGTCCTATTGTGCCTGGACCTAAAAGCTAATAAAAATGTATTTCTCTCCTTAAGTAATTATTTTTCTTGATTACAAAAGTTTCAAGTTTTCTTGATTACTTAAGATTTCCCCTACTTTTTAAATATATGGGCTGTCTGTAACTTAAAAGATTCTCTGCTCTAAAATGTTCTACAACCACATACATTCATTTTTATTGGGAACTTAATTAAATAACTTCATTACAGCTAGATCCATACGTAAGTGTTTCCTAATGTTAACCTGTTAAATCAGCACTTCAACCTTTTCTAATTATTTAGAATACCAATGCTGTCTGGGTAGGTTGAGTTATTCCCATGGTATTACTCAAACTTAAGCAAAGACAACCTTTTCCTGGCTCCTTTTTGATTCCACAAGGCAAAGAAGCTCATTTGCTAGAAGTTAAAGCCTGTGTTACTTCTCCTATTTGTCATACTGCAGTTTACGTATATGTAAGTTTCAGTTTTTATCAGCGCATCCCATTTCTCTCATTATTTACTGATTTTTCAATGATCATTTTGTAGTTTTACAATGTGGTCCAGCTACCCCACAGGAAGATAGCTGTGACTTACCAAAGAGGTACTGTCAGTTGGAAGTGCAATAAACAATGTCAATAATAAAAGGTCAAGTGATGCACTGAAATGTTTATGCACACCTACTTTCGGTCCCTGTATCAATGCATTTGAACAAATATTCTGGAACAGACTTAAGAAAAAATAGGTGTTTTCTTTTCTTTCTTTGTCCATAGGCTCCTGAAATGCCACCTGTACCTGGATCTTAAATGAAACCATTACAGGTTCTTTGTTTATAAATGTACATTCACCATGACACATATGTACATTCGATATGGGATTCTTTTAAATTCAACATAAATTCTGAAGTCCATTTTTTTCTGCTGTTTTTGTTGTTGGATTTTTTCCATATTGGCCTATAATACTATTTGTACCAGGAACTGCTACCTGTTTTCATTAAACAACACTCCAAATGAGCAAAACTATGAATAGAAACCATGGTAATATTCATAAAGCTCAGTTCGTGGAGTGGAAGTAGTAGTGTGTTTTCATGATAATAGGTATCTTGCAGCCAGCTGATGAATTCAGCAAAATATGCACCCCACCAGATATATTTATCAGAGGTATTTTATTTCTCTTTATAGTTATGAAATGAAAGAGAGAAATAATTTTGTACAGGCAAAGTTTTCCATAACATTTACATTCTGACACTATGTTTTGGAAATTATGAGAGATCTAAAGAATCATCATTGTTGGGGTTTTTTGTAGTATTTTTTTTTATGTCATAGCACATTGAAATTACCTATATTTGAGTCAGTATGAAGTAAAAAAATCAAATTAACACTCAAACAATTGCTGCTTCGTACTATAATTTAATCCTCATATTGAATTTTTAATCCTGCAGCCACATGAATTGTTATAAACATTGAATCCTCTAGTCAGATGGAAATTTGCTATATAGCAGGAGTATGTTTTTCATGGAAAGTAACAGGAAAAAGTAAAAACATTTATAATTATACTTCCGATTTTTTCCACTAACATTCATCAACAGCCATAATACTTCGTTAAAGGTCCCATGCCTAGTACCTGCCCTGTGTGCATTCTCAACACTTGTACCTATGTTTACCTTTATAGTATAGAATGTAATCCTAAATTTTATGAGAGAAAATAAAAATTTCATCATAGTTTAACAGCTATCAAATTCATTATCTGTTGTGGGGTTTGTTTGACCTGAATGTCAAGCAGATTTCATAAGCACATCTCACTCACTTGCTTTTGCGCTCTAGAAGTTTCCTCAACATCACATGGCCATGTGTGGCATGAATAGGAATTTATCAGCTAAAGTAAAAAAAAAATTAGAAATCTTACTTTAGGAGAAATTTCTTGGAGTTTGGAGGTGCTTACTTCAACAATTGTCAGTTCTACCCCCTAAGTCGATATATTAGTGTAAAATGTGCTAAATATTGTTTCAGTCAATAAACGCAGGTTTGATAAAAACAACGTGAAAGAAACAACTACGGTTTTGATTTTCAAGGACCTGAGACCTCTCAGTTGGTGTGGATTTAATTTAAAATGTTGAGTTTTCACTACTTTGGGGATCCAGGCAGTGCAGTTTTCTGTAATTGACCTGCGGAAAAATTATCTAGAACTAAAGACTCTAAAATAGTTGAAGAAAAAGAATGAATACAAGTTAATGTCAAAATAATGAAACCCCCAGCTGGGAATAATAACAACTCTCTTTCAGTTCTTGGGAGCTACCTGAAATGAAGACCTTTGTCATGTCAATAGTTATGAGGAGAAATGCAAGTTACATACCTCCTACAATGTTTGGATTTTGAGGATATCCATATTTGGTATGATGGGTTTTTTTCCTATTTTACTTACAGGATAGCTGCTGAATTACCTGAGAGATGTCTGTGTTGGCAGATAACCTTTGCCTTTATCCCAAGCACTCTATAACTTCCAATATGCTCTATAAGTGCTTTTTGCCATGTTCTTCAGGGAGTCCCTCTGAAAACACAACTGTTATGTGAGCAAAACACCTTTTTTGTGGAACTGGTCTCTAGTATCTTGAGTAGGGGGATACAGATGAATTCCAGCTTATGAAATATTAAACAATATCAGCAGATCTGTACTGTATTCCAGACCCATTTAATCTCAAATATCATTTTTTCTCCAGATAAGTGAAAAATAAAGAAGCAGTAAATAGTTTGTCTTACTTCTGGACTTGCAAATCAGGATACCAGTATAATTTATTTATGATAATTTTTCAACAGCTTGAATATGCCTATTAAAAGGAAAAATATAAAAGACTGCATAGATATTCAGGAGTACTTTTGTTTCCAGGACTTTGATAAAAGGTATAAGACATAAAGAAACTTATTCACCACAGACTCTTCTTCCTTCAGCAAAATGTCTTGGGACATTTTGGTGGCACGTGCAGGAGGGCTCTGCAGGATCTTCCAGTGCTTCCCCTGTCAGATTCCATCTCTTGCCTCCACCCAGGATGTGCTGCTGAGCCCAGGCAAAACCACTAATGACTGGTGGCTTTTCCTTCCACTGATGGATGTAGGTCCAGACAAGGTGGAGGCTCCCTGGGACACATACTTTCCTTGCAGACCTGAGGGGCCATCTGCTGAGCCATGAACCAATCTACTTCTGAGGGCTTCGAGAGCCCATGTTGTGACCATTCATATGTAGCTATGTCCCTGGAGCAAGGGATAAACACATCTGATGGGAACCACAAAATATCTTTCCACAGTTGGCATCCATCAGAAACCCAGCTGCAGAACAGCCTCATAACTAGGGACATGCTGATGCTTTGCCCTTATAATGTTCCTTCCCTCCAAATGTATAAACTCTAAGGGCTAAGTAATTATCAAAATATTTCAAAGCTTTTGGCCCTTCTCTCTTGTCGTTCTATCCTACGAGTGCGTTAAACTTACAGGTTATGAATGGATGCAACTTTAGCACACACCAAGAAGGACATACAAGTTTTATATACAAGATCACTGAGTTTCATCTCCATATTTGACATACAGGATAATAGGGATTTTTTTCACATATTCAGTGAATTATGTTCCAGCCCTAAAAAAAAAAAAACAAAAACAAAAAACAAGTACGATCTTCATTTTTTTTCATAAGTGTCTTTATATTGATTTAGTTAAACTACTAGTGCCCTGACAGCCCCTTCTGGCACTACTTCAGGTGTTTTGGAAAACAAGAATCAAGCACTTCTGAGTGATTTCCAAGAAGTACAACTAAGCCAAAAGTAGCTGTAGGAATTGCCTGAGGTAAGGTGAAGAAGCAAAGTCTTGTTGGCAGCTTGCAACAATGTGATGTAGCTGTTTTTAAAGGACAATGAAAATAACATGGGTGTGTTAAAAGGACTACTTAATCTGACACTGTGTGCAAAGACCCCAGTTCCACCTTTTAGTCAAAATACAACGTAATATCAAATGCAGACAGACCATTAGACTGTTTATTGAACCAAGACCCTGCACCATGAGATGAAAAAATACATTTTCCTTACAAATACTGCTTCTTAGATTCCGATTTGTAAACTCAGCTCACAGAAATAAAATTTCCCTCTATTTATAGCTTGGAGGCTGACACCCTTTCATATAATTTTTATTTGACTGTTTCTGAATGAGAGCTGGCCAGAGTATTGTGCAAAGACATTTCTGTCTCACAGCTCCCTATCTTATACAATTGAAGTAATCAGTTCAGCACAGCATGATGGAGAAAAGGGCAGATTGAACAGATGATTCAGAGGTGAGATGAGGACAAACAAATGTTTGAAGGGGTGGGGCTTGAGTTAACTTTTGTGAACCTTTCATGAATTATAAACTCTTTTGTTGTTTTCAAACTAAATTTTTTTTCCTGATCATGTATGAATGACTGGCAAATTTTTTGCAGCTACTTTAATAATTATCAATGACAATTCCCTGTATTAATTCTGCTCAATTACCAGTTTTTTTCAAATGCATCAGATAGTTTTGTTGAACAAATGCTATATATCTGTTTATTTGGCTGTTTAAAAATATTTATTATATCATGTACTAAAACAGTGTGGAAAATATAGCTTTGACTCAGCAGAGATTTTACAACAACCCAGTATAATTACTTAAGATAGGTTTTAATCTGCTTGATCATGAAATATTCATGGTCATATCTAAGCATAAATGTCAGTATTGTCACAACTTCCTAAGATATCTAGGTGCAAATATTGACTTGCACATCCTTAAGTAACATTTCTGCCTGTAGTAATGTGCTGAACAGCTTTGTGTGTGATGATATCCTGCCCTTTCCTGGAGCAAAAATCCTCTTGAGATTGTGATTATTGGTGTCCACTAGATCTCATCACTGACTTCAGGAAAACAAAGGGTAAAACTTATTTGTGAGTAGTGATTGACATTTGAGTCCTCTAAAGAACTTGTTTGATATTCAACATCTTGCACTTGCATGGAAATGTAGTGCAACTGAAAGCTCCTTCTTGCCTTAAAGGAAAAATCTATTACACAGGCCTCATATCCTTTAACCAAACAGAGTAAGGTTAGAAGTTTCACAGAAAAAAAAAAAGCAAAAAAAAAAAAAAAAAAAAAAGAAAAAAGGAAAAAAAAAAGAAAAAAGAAAAAAAAGAAAAAGGCTGCATAGGTATCAAATTGGTTAATTATGGACAATGCCTTTTGTTGAATTTTATATGCAATATTAAATTGTATATATGCATCCAGATGTAAATAATGCACTCAGTAGGCATCAAGGTTTCACATGGAGAGCGTGGAGGTCTGCAGAAGGCTGCTTAGCAATAGTGGGACAGTTCCCAGCTGGAACAAGCTGGAGTAGCTTCTAGTGAACTTTATATCTACTGCATGTGCCCTAGCAATTATACAGCTCCAGTTATTTTCAGGGGTCAGCGTCAGGGAGAGGGAATGAGGGTAAAAGGACCTTTGGTTTTATTTAATGCAGCCATTTTTATGTGAATGGTAAATTTTACTGTTTTCCACTATTATTATATTGTTATTAATGATTAATTATTATTGTTGTTGTTATTAATACAAAAGCCTAAGTAAACAAAGCTTAGGCACACATTCTCCCTTGCAGGCCGGCTTCTGCCAGGAGATGAAGTATCACGACAATACTGGGACTGTGTTTAGCAAGCACAGCACAGCTTTCTCCTGCACACATATATTGTGAGAACTGTGCTTGTGGTGTCTTCATCCTTTAGAGTACCAGTGAGTAGTTGGTAAGGCCCCTCTGGTGCCTCATTGTTGATACTGGAAATGATTTGATGCTTTTCTGGTGGGCTCCACCTGAACCTGCTGTGGATGCAGCATGCACCAGCTCAGTGGCACATGAAGAGAAGGTTTGCATCCTTCCCAGCCTGGGCATTTGCAGATATGGTTCCTATTTGAAGGCTCTGTTCAAATAATGCAAAACGCTGCATCATATCACATTCACCATCTTTCTGGCCATCAGCTGGTGAAACAGGCATCAGAGTGAGGTCCAGTGTTTCTAAATGGAGTCTGTTCATTTAATATGTCAGCTGTTTGAGAGTCTGTGTTTACCAACATGCTCAGAGTGGCAATAAGGAAGCAAGTCATCGTCATCTCAACCTCAGTAAATATTGATCAGAGTCTGATGTTCTAACTCTGGTAAGAGATACCTTTATCCACCAGTGGTTTTGTTTGAATTTGGAAGAGTTTATTTTAGAGATGTCATAAATGTTATATGGTGTTGCTCCACACGAGTAAGGATATCAGAATTTGACCCAAGGTTTGCTAAAGATCTGTTGAGAATTAAATAGAAAACCACCTCTTTCAGACATACATTGCATTGTCTTTTTTGGATGAGACCTATTGGCCACATATCTGTATAATATTCAAGTTTCATGGGAAGCTATAGACATATTTTGTTATTTTTTTTACTGTATGTCAAAGGAGATTAGTGCTTATTAATTAGCATCTGGAGAAGAAAAGACTATTTCAAGAACATGTGTAGGAGTGGTCTGGTTAATTAGGGACTCTCAGAAACCTTGTATCAATATAGTTTCGAAGCACATTAATTTTTTTATGTCTTTTATTTCATATGGACACAGCATTTACTTTAATATTTGACCTAGTTCTCAGCTTTAGAAGCTGAGGCTACAGACCCTGTTCATATCCAATTTACCAACGAGTTAGATGTTACACAGTCAGCAAGATCATCGACATTACAGACAGAAAAATAAATAAAAGTATTAAGAGAATGTTATGGTCAAGCAGACAGGCCATCAGCATTACATTTCCACCATGAATATTCAAATTAATCAGTAAAAAGAAAAGTGGATTGCTAATACTGACAACAGATATTTTTATTTTTTACTGTTTTAATTCCATGAATAAATTCATTCTATTAATTCATTGCTTAGAGATATTTATTTTGCTGGCAGTGAAGAATATGTGAACCCTTGCTAAATTTTAGAGCATAATAGCACCATGGCACAAATCTTCTGTATTTCCTATCTTCCTCCTGAAAAGAGGATTGTTTATACAGGGGATTCTAACAGATAGAAAGGTATCATAAATGAGATTGTATATTTCTCATGTCAGACCTACCAAGTTCTGTATCATAGTGATCAAGTTCTTATGTTAGTGTCTCAAGTGGTAGCCTCAGAGATAGATCATCCTATGTTCTCATGGAAACTTTTAGTGCAGTGAAGGAGTTTACCCATTTTATTTCACCATCTGTTTACTGTTCTCCTTCATTGCTTCCTAAAGTACAAAATACCTAGGACAAACATCACTTCCTGATCCTCTTGGCCACTCATAGAGTCTCATATTCTGCTCCTATGCAACCATTTAAATAAAAGCAGGAAAATATAGGCTATTCACCAATATAATTTTTTGTTATCTTTTATAAATAAGAAAAGAAATTCAATAGTAGAGTGGATTAGATACCTGAGCGGGAAACTCTAGCCCAGTAGAAGTAAATGGATGCTAGAGTAAAAAGGTATTTTACTCTAGCATCACCAGTGTTATAGTAACTTCCCTGCTTATGTATCCTGCTCCCATAATATTCCCCTGCCTCCAATGTTCCATATTTCTGCTCCCAGTGCTGTGTTGGGTCTTTGCAGGTAGAGCTTAATTCATTGCCAGGGACTGGTATTTTTAAAGGAGATTATGTGAGGTGCAATTTGTATGTGTGAAAGCACATTATTTTAAAAACATTCCCTATGTTAGTCAATATCAGGAAGTGATCCTTGAACCTATGAGCAATCCCACACAAGAATATGGAGGAACAGAGAGACCAGGAGGCAACTTCAGATGGAGCAGGCAGGGAGAAAGGATACTAAGGTGGAAGGAAAAGAAGACATACAAGAAAGGAGGTGGAGACTAATTTCTGACTTCTCTATTCTAACATTCCCAAGGCAAAGGGTTTAACCTGTCTGTGACCTACCTTATGCAGCTCTTTCAAATTCCGTTTCTCTAACATTAAAACTTTTGTGAACACCAAAACTGCAAAAAACCAAGAAAGCACTCCACTGTGCAAGTTATGAGATTCTTGACACTGGTGCTCACAGTTTCCTATGGGAAGCTTATTCTCATGTGTGGTGTTGATACAGGAAAATATTTACAAAAAACCACAAATCTAAATCTTTAACTTATGCGTGAAATCAGAAGATACCAGTCATACTTTTTTCTTTCCCTTATGCATTGTTTCTAATTAGTACAGTTCTTAATTTGACAAAGTATCATCACTTCTGAGAACATTTAAGGAATCTCTCTTCCATCCGTTGGTCAGTATTTAGTTAGAAACACTGTAAAATGATCAGAAGAGATTTATTCATTCTGACTCTGCACAATGTTTTTTCATTAATACATTTTTTTCTAAGCATCAGATTCAGACTCTTAAGGAAACGATTTCATTCCTTGTGACAAGTGGAATACTTAACAGCCTGTTGATATTGAAAATTTCTGATAATTAATGAAATGGATTATTGGATGGACTTGAATCAACAACCAACTCGTTTTGACTCCAAGCCAAATAATTTCTATTCACACCAGTTGTTTTAAAACTAAGGATATGCTCCATTGAGTTTACAGAAGCCTATGGAAGATCAGTTAAATACATAGGTATCTGTGAGGTAATGTATTAACCTAAGCTATCAGCATGGCATTAGAACAAAAAATTAGAGAAGTTTTAGTAACTTCAAGACATGATTGCAAGATGGATTCTGAAAAGACTTGGAAACATGAAATACAGCATTGATAAACTAAATAAGAAAATTGTTAATAAAGCAAAATAATTATGAGAATATGCATAACAGGCTACTATAACGTTAGTTACAGAAGACAGAAAAAAATATTTGTGTACCAATCTCTATTTTGAGCTAAATAAACTTTGAAATCTCTTATGTGGATTTCTATAAACATAAACTTTGCAGGAAAAAAAGCCAAATAATGTAGTGGAATTGTTTTTTTCTTAATCTTAAATGCTTCAGTAGTCTAAAGATAAAACATAATATGGAAATCAACCTAAGGAAAAAGCAAAGAGATACAAAGGGACAAATCCCCAGAGTGATTATATGCTAAAGAAATGTTTATTTTAAAATAGGTCACCTTTGCATCACTTAATTTGCAAATGTTTCCATTGTTAAGTGTAACAAGTATCTGAGAATATCAATTCAGAACTGAAGTATGTGAACAACTTTTAAGAAACATAATAAAAATCTGTCCCTTCCTCCAGGTACTTGCCATCTGCCAGATAGCAAGAAAGGTAAACAGACAAGTAGTATGGGAATAAAAAAAGAGAATGAGGTGATGATATCAAGAGAGTTTAGCAAAAAAGGGACATTTTGATGCTCTCTTCACTTCTTTAATACTAATTAATTTGAATCACAGAATCACAGAATAATTAGGATTGGAAAAAACCTCTAAGATTATCCAGTCGAACCATCAACTCGTTACCACCATGCCCACTAGACCATATCCCTAAGTGCTACATCTACACATTTCTTAAACACTTCCAGTGGTGACTCCACCACTTCCATGGGCAGCCTGTTCCAATGTCTGACCACTCTTCAAGAGAGGACATTTTTCCTAATATCCAACCTGAACCTTCTCTGGCATAACTGGGGGCTATTACCTCTCATCCTATTGCTGGTTACCTGGGAAAAGAGACCAACCCCCACCTCACTACAACCTCCTTTCAGGTAGTTGTAGAGAGTGACAAGGTCTCCCCTGAACCTCCTCTTCTCCAAACTAAACAATCCCAGTTCCCTCAGCTGCTCCTCATAAGACCTGTGCTCCAGAACCTTCACCAGCTTCATTGACCTTTGGACACGTTCCAAGGCCTCCGTGTCTTTCTTGTAGCAAGGTGCCCAAAACTAAATGCAGTACTCAAGGTGCGGCCCCACCAGTGCCAAGTACAGGTGGACAATCATTTCCCTTTTCTTGCTGGCCGCACTATTTCTGATACAAGCAGGATGCCGTTGGCTTTCTTGACCACCTGGGCACACTCCTGACTCCTGTTCAGCCAGCTGTCAACCAGCACCCCCAGACCCTTTTCCACTGTGCAGCTTTCCAGCCATTCTTCCCCAAGCCAGTAGCATTGCATGGGGTTGTTGTGACCAAAGTGCAGGACCCTGTGCTTGGTCTTTTTCAACCTCATACAACTGACCTCAGCCCATTGATCCAACCTGTCCAGATCCCTCTGATCTACCTTCAGGCAGATCAACATTTCTTCCCAGCTTTGTGTCATCTGCAAATTTACCAAGGGTGCATTCAGTCCCCTTGTTCAGATCATCAATAAGGATATTAAACAGTGTTCCCCCTGGGGAACACCACTCATGACCAGCTGCCAGCTGTATTTAATTCCATTCACCATCACCCTCCGGGCCCAATTATCCAAACAGTTTTTAACCCAGAAAAGCCTGTCCATATCATGAGCTGCCAGCTTCTCCAGGAGAATGCTGTGGGGAGACCGTGTCAAAGGCTTTACTAATATCTGGGTATACTACATCCACAGCTTTTGCCTCATCCGCTAGGCAGATCATCCAGTCATAGAAGGAGATCAGGTTGGTCAAGCAGGACCTGCCTTTCATGTACCTATGCTGCCTAGGCCTGATCCCCTGGTTCTCCCATACCGGCTGGGTGATTGCACTCAAGATGATCTCCTCCGTAACCCTTCCCTGTACTGAGATCAGGCTGCTAGGCCTGTAGTTCACCAGATCTTCTTTTCTGACCCCTCTTGTAGATGGGTGTCACATTGGCAAGTCTCCAGTCTCCCTAGTTGACCAGAACTGCTCATAAATGATGGAGACCAGTTTGGTGAGCACTTCAGCCAGCTCCCTCAGTACCCCCAGGAGAATCCCATCTGGTCCAATAGACTTGCAATAGTCTAGGAGGAGTAGCAGGCTGCTAACTGTTTCCTCTTGAATTATGGGAGGGTTTATTCTGCTCCCCATCAATTTCTTCTAACTCAGGGGGCTGAGTGTCTGGAGTATGACTAGTCTGACTATTAAAGAGAAGCAAATAAGGCATTGAATATCTCAGCCTTTTCCTCATCCTTGGTGGTAACATTAGCTGCCACATCCAATAAAGGATGGAGAGTCTTCTTGGTCCTCCTTTTGCTGTTAATGTATTTGTAAAAACTTTTTTTGTTATCTTTTACAGAGGTGTCAAGATTACGTTCTAGCTCGGTTTTCACCTCCCTAATTTTCTCTCTGCATATCCTAGCAACACCCCTGTACTCTTCCCAAGTTGCCTGCCCCTTTTTCCCAGAGTCTCAGCAAAAGCTCCCTATTCCCCACCAGCTTATATTACAGCACACAGGGAAGGCCTGTCGAATTTCCTTCTTGAGGCATGTCCAGTCTTCCTGCACCCCTTCGCCTTTCAGGGTTGTCTCCCAGGGAACTCTCCCAGCCAACCTCCTAAACAGTCCAAACTCCGCCCTCTAGAACTCCAAGGTAGCAGTTTTGCTGACCTCTCTCCTGACTTCACCTAGAATTGCGAACATTATCATCTCGTGGTTACTATGCCCAAAATAGCTACCGACAGCTACTTAAGCATAACTCTGCTCATGTTTGGTGAGTAATACTCAGAAGGAACACAACCCCTGTTTTCTGCTGCCACATCTTCATTCTATAATACTGTACAAAGCTTTTACATTTCCCTTCTAAGCAGCATAGCAACTCTTTCAAATATTTTTGAATCTCATACCAACCAAAAATAAGCATTGATAGAAATAAGCTTTTTGGAAGATGTTTCTGTCCCACAGCTGGAAAGTGTGTCACCGTATAGTGTGTCCAGCTGTTGGTCCACATAGCATGAACACAGAATTTTATTTGATAGCTTCCAAAGTACTAAGGCACTGGATAATACATTGTATTATTATGTGTTAATATATGTAGTAATACATGTAGTAATGTATGTATTATTATAGGATATACTACAAATAGATCACAGGAAAGAGCATTCCAAATGAATTTAATCCTTTGCAAGTACCCTCAGGGTGATGCAAGCAGCTTGAAAAGTGCTCTGACACAACAGTCCACTGCAGAATATGACAGAATGGTATAAAAGGTGTGCAGCATTGCTATAGATTATTTTACAGATAGTTAGTTTGAGTATTGGTAATTTCTAGATTATCCCATTGGAACAATATCTATGATCCATCATATTCTAGACCTACACACAATTAGTAGAAGTAAGCTGCCTATCTATAACACATCTGATGTTGAAAAAGAAGAGCTTAACATTATGCTCTAAATATCCTCACTGAAAGTTGTGGACATGCAGGTTTTCTGACAGACCTTTTTTCTTCCACTTAACAGTGATGAAGTGGGAAGCATTTTGATGGGAGAACATATGTAGCCCGATGAGTTTTAACCTCTTCTTCTGAGTATTGATAAACTACTTACTGATTTCTGTCTGAAAAGAATGATCTGGTGTATGCTTGCATGCTTGGAATTAGCCAAAGGACACCCAGGACAAGAAACGAGAAAGTATTCTGGTTGTCTATGCCTCTGCAGCAAAACAAGTACAAGTGTAGTTTGTATTCTCCCCATTTAATAACTGTCACATAGTAACTAAGGATCTAATCCTTGAGATCATTAACTGAAACAGTGATTGGTGAGAGGTATTTTAGACTGATGTGCCTGTACCTAATACACAGTAGAAGTTAACAATCTGTTGGCACTTCTTTTTGAACTGAACAAGGTCCCATTTGCACATCTCTGAAGAATTCAAAGCAGCAGACTGCACTTCATACTATATATGCTTCCCTTGGTCTAATCTGAACTGATTAATTTTTCCCTCTCCTGGTAGCTGTGAGGTAAGTCACATGTTTTTTCCAGATACTTAAGATTTTATGTCTTTAAAAATCATTGCTTGGTCCAAGATTAACTGAAATTTAATAAAAAAGTGTCGTCATCCACCTTTTTAACAGTTTCGTATTACAACCAGGAGAAAATGTTACTTTTACTTTAAATGAGCCAGCATGGCTTCTTGGAGCAGTCTATCTCAATAGCTCAGTAACTGGGCATAACTGAAGAACTCACTTTAGAAACAGAGTGGATTAAATACTTTATCAAAGGAGTGTGAAGGTAATGATTGAGCAAATAAAGGAAGAAGCACGCAACACGGTTTAGGTCTGGATAGAGGAGGAGGATGTCCCTTGATTCCAGATACTTCTCACTCTCTTCATAAGGTCATGTGTGAGTCTGAGTGGGTAAATTATAATCATAGTCTCTATTTCTTCTGATCATTAACTGGTGAGGATGAGGTATGAGGGAGCTCATGGGCTCCAGACTTTCTTCTGAGGTACCTGAAGGGTAAACCCTAGCATGTCTCATTAGAGGAAGTGCTCCTGTAACATCTGAAGGATTTGAACCTTCACTGTGCTTCTTCATCTGTCCCCTCATTTCTCCTGATAGCAAGGACAGTTGGATTCATCATCAGGATGATTCATACTGTGACTGTCAGGGGGTTCTTTGCATGGCAAAAATTCACTTATGTGCTTAAGTGGGAAAATTAAATATTTCAAGATTTCTTTCCATAATGTTAACACTAACAAAAGTAATCACCCACCTCTTTGCACGGACTTCTGTAATTTTGTTCTTGTTCTACTGTGTGTTGCCATGTATAATTCTGTACTACAGACATGTCTTCAGAATATAGGGGATGTTAATAATATTCTATTCTGAAGTGACTGAGCATGGAAAACTAAAACTGGAAGAAAAATAAATACTTCAGCATATAACTGAACTCTTCCCTGAAATACTGCGGAACAAAGGTTGTTTTGATTTAGAAATATAGGACAAACTTGCTGAGGTCTGCTGAAACTGTGGGGTGCACAAATTAAATGATGATTGTATGGTATTCAAACTTCCCTGAATACCTGTAATACCTTGACTAGTAGATGATCCTATCAACTTCTTATATACAAAGTATTAAAAACAGTACTTGGAGTACTACAAAGGTGAAATTCTCCTTGGATTTTTTTGGCAGTTGCCAAAGGATATTTGATGCAATCTTCATAACTTCTTGTCTAGTGAGAGAAAAATATGTCATTAGGATGTGTCTTGAGTACCAAAGAACAGAGAGCCTGGACCTATCTAGAGTACACTTGAATCCCAACAATGAAATCTTGTTAAAATAAAATTTTATGAACAGGTATCAAACCTTTGGTCTCCATCCAAAGAAAAAATTTTTTCAGATGATTCTGAGTGAGCCAAAGCCTGACAGTTAAAATGGGAGCTCATTTGTAATGTTTTCTGCATCTGTTATTGCACACATGTCTACTATTATAATGACCTATTTCATACTTCACTATGTATATTGGGTGGTATAGGGTGTCAGACATGTAGAATCCAAAAAGAGAAATACATTTTTTGTATTCAAAAAAGGCTGCATGCACTTCCAAATTTAAGCATTTTTCAAAGCCTTAATTGCCATATCAAGTCAATTGGTAAGAAGAGATCATGGCAGGTGTAAAGAATTAGATAACGAAAAGAAAAGGAATCTCAGTTATTAAGAAGAATTCTCTAATGAATCTACTTGCTAATCTGCAGAAAGAGAGCATCTGTGTACTTGCAAAAATAAAACATATGGTAACATATTTGCAAGATAGTGAGATACATATTGTTTTAAATATGTTGAAAAATATGATAACTAATGTACACTTTTTATGTCTATAAATATTTATCAATAAAATACATTGAACCATATACTTGTCAAGTATATGCTTTCTCTTTGAAAAGAAAATTTATAACATGAAATGCTTAGCAATCTTACTAGATGACTCAGAGAAATAAGTTTCCTGAGCAGAATGATAAATGTATGACTTCTGTTGACTTCAACAAGAGATGGATTTTCACTTTAAAAGTACAGATTAATACTGCATTGTCTCTGTAACTCACATTGAAAAACATCATCAGTTAGTCACTCTTATGTTGGTACTCTTGATTAGAACTGGAACTGCTGTAACTATCCAGACAGACAAAAATGCTCTTTTCAAATATCCTGGCAGAGAGGAAAATTTCTTCCTTATGTAGCCAAGGCTATGGACCTCCCAGTCAGTTCTGACTGATAGGTCCCTTTTCTGCTGGGAAGCAGCCAGTTTATCTTCATCCCTACCCAAAAAGAGAAGAGAGTGGCAAGATAAAAGGTGGTTGCAGAGGTGATTATTTACCAATTTACCACTATAGTGGAGAAGTGTTTGTGGGATACTATCTGTCAGTGTGATTTGTAGATGAAGCTAAAGTTAATGAGTCTATCCTTGATCTCCGTAGAGACTGTTTAGAAATAAATGACTCCTCCTTTTCACTCAAAACAAGCTAAGTAAATATGTTTCTCTCATTTTGATTTCCTAAGGCTGAATTTAAGATAAATATTGCCAGATTGTCTTGTCCCACATCAAAACAATAACATTGAAGGGATTCTGAGATAATTGTCCCTTAGTTCTTCTTTCTGTCTGGGTAGAAGAGATTCAAATCAGAAACATCAGGCCTTGTTAAAATCTTCTAATTCTCATGACCCAATTTGAATTTCTGAAATTAAGATATCTGTATCTCAGGTGTTCACCTCAACTTACTCAGTAAGTAGTGGGAAAATGGGGATTGTTAGCTCTTGATCTATCCCCTTCTAAGATACCTAGACATCCAACAGTAGCCAGATGTACTACTCTTCATTCACTGGGTCCTGCCAGTTTTCATGGGTAAGACCCATAATAGCAATCATCAGGAAGTAAATAAATAAAATTGTGGTACATCTGTAAGTTAGTTAAATATCTTAGACCAGGAGAAGCCAGAGAAAAGTTCACTAGGAAATGCGTATTCCTCTTTTTTAATCTATAGAAAAAAGTAACAAGTTGAAATTAATCCACAGATTATAAGCGCTTTTGTGAAAAATAGTTTGTCCACTGTGAGTACGAGGGTATATTCCTTTAGACACAAAATCCACTACAATAGCTGGTGCAGACAGCCTCAAGTCAACTAGAAGGTTTTTGTTAATTAACTCCTTCATTCTGATTCAATGTGAGGGGAGAGATATGCACATGCAAATCATGAGTGACGTGTTCTATTGCAAGCTATGAAAGAGACTTTTCTGCTCTCAAGTATTTTTAGGTGACAGACTCCACATAGCAATGGAAACCACTAGGAAATACCCCTAACAAGAAGAAGAAAGAAAACTTCTTACTCACTAGACCCTCCCCTTTCCCCAACTCTCCTTTTATTTTTATTCAGCTTTTACAAAAACCTTTAGTGTTTGTACTGATTTTGTTTAGGATAGAGTTATTTTTCTTCATGTGCAGTACTATGTTTTGGATTTGTGATAGTTTCACTGGGCTAGCCCTTGGCTAGCAGCCAACACAGCCCTTCATCCACTTCCCCACACCCAGGGGATAGGGGAATGGATTGGGGGACAAGGATAAAGAAGCTTGTAGGTTGAGAAAAGAACAGTTTAATATTAGAGAGAAAACTTAAAATAATGCTAATATTAAAATAGTAGTGATAATGAGAACAGTAACAAAATATGCAAACGAGTGACACTCAATGCTATTGCTCATCCCCCTCCTGACCGAGCCCGGCCTGTTCCCAGATAACGATCCCAGAGGAGAGACAAACCCAAACCGAAACCACAATCCCAGAAGAGTGAGAGCCTGAGCAAAAGCCAGAGAGAGCTGAAAGAGGAACAGACCCTCACTAATATACTGGGCATGATGTGATATGATATGGAATACCCCATTGGAATATATAACTGTCAATTAAGTTTATTAATTTAAATATTCTTCACCCCCCTTAAATCTTGTGCTTGTGAACTAACAGAACTCAAAGTCCTTCACTACCAGTGACAAAAATGCAAACACTGGTGTGTTGTCAGTATCTCTCTCATAACAAATCCCAGGCTGAAAGCAAAACGCAGCACAATTCTAGCTACTGAAAAAGAAACCCTGCTCTGTTTCAGCTGAAAACCAGGACAGCTTCCTTACATGTCACTGTTAGCTGGTAGTCACAGCTGTCATGTGGGGAGCAGAGTGCCCCATAACATGTAAGAGCCCTATCACGAAGCCAAAACCCATGGCACTGGTATCTGTGCAAACACAGAACAAAGGGACTGATCCTACCTGGGAAAGCAATTGTATACGAGATGTTAAAAAGCAGCTGGAGGAATGCATAGTGATGGCTGACAGTACCTATTGCTAACTGACATAGAAGAGACTATATTTCCTATTCTTTACTGAAGTACTTTTAGGTGATAGACTCCACATGGCAACAAGGGCTAGTAAGAAATATTCCTAACACATAGGAGAAAGAAAAAAGTAGGAAGAAGCATGGCCAAAGGAGTGGATTGTGAAGGTGCTATTTCCAGCCATGTTCTAAATGGATAACAGCAAGATCAGATTACATTTGTCAAGGCAAGAAAAGTACATTTCTGTAATTGAAAAGTGAACTGCCAGACTGCACACAAATTTCAGTTGTGTGGATGGCTAGAAAAGAGTGTATTTGAGGCCAGAGTCACGTTGTAATCACTAGTAGGGCAGTGCAATTTAGTTTATTGGAAAAGTACATTACAGTACCAGCTCACTGAAGTGCAAGTGGCAACCTACCATGGAAGCACAGTGATCAGCACAAGTGGACTACTCAAGTGTTTGCTTATATTTTATTTCCATGAAGCATTGCAATTGGACTTAGCTACTGTGAGGGGAAAATTTGGGTCTCTGTACTGGGTTAAGGGAGTAAAAATAAAATCAGAATAATATTCTGCCACTTGTGTTCTCTGAATCTGTTTCCTTTTCTTTTGCAATGCCAAGAGAGGGCATTATACTACATCTGCACTTTGTACTATCTGTTTAGCAAATTAAAGGGTAAGTGGAAGAGCTGCTGATATCAGGCAAATGGATATCTTGAAGGAAATTTTTTTCATTTTCTTCCTTTTGAGTACCATAACATGCATTACAATAATTAAATTATAAGGCTGTTTGTGCTCCATTGGTTGTAGGTTGCATCTATGGAAAGACATGGAGAGTAGCATCTTCTTGGTGATTCTCTATAAGAGTCTTCTGAAAGTCTTGACAAGTCTAGGAGCATCCCCACAGTTCTATCATATCCTTGGAAGCAGCTCATCAGGAAGGAAAAAAAACAGTTAGAAGCTGGTGGGTTCATTACTTTGTTCACAGAAGAGAGCACAGATAGGTGGTTGTGTGTAGTGATGATAATATACTTATTAATGGACTATTTCAAAATTACTCCATCCCTCAGGACATACCATGATGGCTCCAATTGTGAGAGGGTGAGTAAAAAATGTATGTTTCTAATTCCTACCATCAGGTTATAAACATGATAGCAAGCACTGGAAAGTATGCAAACTTGCACATTTTTAAATCAGATAAAGATGGGTTCATGTGAAAGTGGGACACAGCCATGAGGATTAACAATATTGTGTCTTCCAAGCTGCAGAAAGGACAAGAGTCATATAGGTGGGTGCAGAAGTGGGAGGTTTGTGCACAGAGATGTGGTCAAACTGCCCCTGCTCCCCCTTCTACTTTGGCATGTCAGTGCCAGAGTGATCCTGGGGGAAGAGATACTGCAGGCTCACTTCAAGAGTTTTTTTAACTATGTCAACCTGTTTCCCCAATCACCTAAGTGAAAATTAATTAGGTGCAATATTACAGGGATGTTCTGGAGCAGAGAGCCTTTTTTGGTCCCTCTGGTCACAGACTCTTAAAGGCAGCTTGGACTCCCCCACTGCTACAGACAGCTAGCTGTTGTGTCTTCTAATATGTTGCACTTCATTACAACTTTCCACTATGTCTGAGGATACAGTAGTGTTAAAATATTTCTTTATCCCTATGGCAATGAATGGTAATGTCTTCCTGGACTTCCTACAGGCTAATGAGCTCTATAATGTATCTTTACAACTGTGAAAAAATACAGCTTGGTTCTTCATGGCTATGTCACATGGCTCCAAACACAAAACTTTACTTTTATTTTTTATAGGATATTATACACAGGCAGGTAATATAACCAGGATCCCAGCCCAGGGGATCCATATCTTATCCAAGGAGCTATCCAGGCTCATTTCAGTGGTGCTTACTGACAGGACAAGGTGTAATGGGCACAAAGTGGAACACAGGAATTTCCATCCGAAGATGAGGAAAAACTTCTTTACTTTGAGAATGTCAGAGCGCTGGAACAGGCTTCCCAGAAAGGTTGTGGAGTCTCCATCTCTGGAGATATTCAGAGATGTCCAACCTCTCTAGATGTACTTGCTTTGGCAGGGGGCTGGACCAGATGATCTCCAGAGGTCCCTTCCAACCCCTACCATTCTGTGATGCTGTGGTTTTGTGATTGATAAGGATGCAAACCCAACTTTCAGTAACTTACTTCTTTTTGATGGCTGCTTGTTTTCACTCCTCTGTTGTCTCCTGTGTGCTCTATTTTTTTTTCAGGTAAAAAATCTCTTTTAGTGTGTTACATACAAACTGAGGAGAGAGAGCTGCCTTGCCAGGCCAACATTGTGCTGAGATGTGCAGAACGAAGCATCAGAAGATCTCTAGATAGTTTATGCATATAGCTGTTGCATATTATTGGTTTGCTGTTAGTAAGATATTGATAAAGAATTTGGAAGCATAGCCTTGAGGATAATTTAAGATGATGAATCATCCAAATTTACCTAATTGTTGAACACGTGAAGAAACTAAAGTTCTCTGTCGAACTGCAGAAAGTAGCTTGTACAGTTTAATATAAGGTGAAATGTCTGCAGGTGCTTAACAAAGGAAGAGACTAAGAGACTCAACAGGGGAAAAGTTGGATACTCTTAATTACATTGTTTTTAACTGTTTTCAGGAAATTTCCAAACAAGTTAACAGAATTATTTGGTTTAGGCTTTATGAAAAATTGCTGAGCTGGTTTTGGCTAGGATAGTGTTAATTTTCTCATAGTGGTTAGTGTGGGGCTATGTTTTGGATTTGTGCTGAAAATAATGTTGATAATGCAGGGATGTTTTGATTACCTCTGAGCAGTGCTTACACAGTCAAGGCTTTTTCTGCTCCTCACACCACTCCAGCAGTGAGTGGGCTGGGAGTGCAAAAGAAGTTCGGATAGGACACAACTGGGACAGCTGACCCCAACTGACCACAGGGATATTCCATACCATATGACATCACGCTGAGCATATAAAGCTGTGGGAAGAAGGAGGAGGGGGACATTCACAGCATTGATTTTGGCTTCCCAAGTAACCGTTGCACATTATGGAGCCCTGCTTTCTTGGACGTGATTGAACACCTGCCCACCAATGGGAAGTAGTGCATGACTTCCTCGTTGTACCTTGCTTGCATATATGGATTTTAATTTACCTATTAAACTGTCTTTATCTTAAGCCATATTTTTTCTCACTTTTACTCTTCCAATTTTCTCCTCAGTCTCACAGTGAGTGAAGTAAGCGAGAGGCTGTGTGCGGTTTAGTTGTCAGCTGGGGTTAAACCACGACAATTATTTAAGATGACATTTAATTCATGTTCATGGACATATATGTAGCAGTAGATGGAGCAGAGGACTTAATTTTTCAGTATAATTCATTTCTTTTACATCATTGTGGTAATACAAACCAAGCCTTAGAAAAAGCTCAATTAAAATACCTAATGATTATATCTTCAGAAGGATAAACTTCATTGTGAGTTTGTAGCAATGACCTCCAAGGCCTCTTCCCCAATACTTGTCACTTTGTGAGGAGCCAAAAAGATTGCTTATTATATTTGAACAGTCTATTTTCTCATGACATCTACTGTGGGTCTGCTGCAACAACCTGAAGCAGCTCCAGGGATCTTAGCTAGAGCCTCAGGGGAAGGAGGGTGGTAGATTAGGAGAAAGAGAGCCTAAAGGATGCTTGAATTAAATGCAATATACTGTCATGTGTGAACAGGAGTGCCATATACTGGATATTTGAATCCTTGCATAAAGGTAATGGCTCAGCAGTAGTCGTATCTGTTTTCCAACACTATCATTCGACCTAATTGTGAATCAATTGCAGAGACTCCAAAGGAGAATGACCAAAAATGTTAACTTTCTAAAGGAAAAGACTCAAAAACTTTATATAGTTCTGAATAAGGTAGGACACATAGTAGTCTTCCAATCTATAAACGGCTGCTGCAAAAAGGGAAACAATCTGTTCTCCATTGTCCAAGGGAAACAGATTAAGAAGCAATGGGCTTAAGTGAAATAAGGTACATTTCTAATTTAAAGGACAGTTAAGCCATGGGACACATTAAGACAATTCTGAAATCTTCCATATAGGAGAGTTTTTTAGTACCAGACATTTATCAGATAAAAGATAGTCTCCCTGGATAGATTTTGTAACATCTGAAGGTTCTTTCAAGCACTTTAATTCAAAATTCACTATCTTAGAAGACAGTCTTGGATGCTTCCTATGTTGTTGTCCCTGATTATATATCTTTATGCCAAAATTTAAATGTATATCTTTAAGTCATACACAGCCAGTCGGTACTATATTCATTTTCATGGATATTACTCTGTTTTGCCCAAAAGACAGTTTTTGTGCCATGAACCGTTAAGCTAAATGAATGAATGAATGAATGTATGATTCCAACAAGAAAGGATGAGCTTCTGGATTATTTTTTTGAGTTTTACAAGCAAAGAGTTTATATTTAAAAAAGAATTGAGTCTCTCTATGACACAGTTGGGGGCTAAGAATTGGCAAGACTCCCTCAGTTTTGAAGAAATATTCAGGTTGCTTAGCTCCCTAAAGAATCCTTCTGGGTTATGCTGTCAAGTCTGGAGGAGACAACTTTCTGGAGAAATGCTCTTTTAAAGCTAAAATAAACGTCATGGAGAAATCATAGCAGTTAGTTTGTGACTTAGCAAAGCATACGACAGTTGACTCAGCTGTTGTCAGAAAGGTGCACGAAGAGGGAAATGCTGCTAGTATTTTCCAGAAATGTCAGCAACATCTTAAAAAGAAATGAAGTCAATCACATCAAGGAATAAGTATTTCCACATTATTAATGTTTCCTTTGAATAATACATGCATTTTTTCCCCAGGAGTGCACAGTGATTATCTGTAAAATATTGTACTATGTGATAATGCCGAAGTGTCAGGAAAATATTAGAGGGTTCAGGCAAAAGGGTGAGTCACGTGGTAGCCTCTAATAAAAATTCTGGATTTTTGAAAGTGCCTAAGAGTATATAATAGCACAGTAATATGAGTCCATTTTTCTGCACATTTAAATGAGCAAAGTTTTAGAAGGTTAGCTTAGAATTTAGGAACCTCCTGCTTTACAAATAAGTATGCTGCAGCATGCCTTGGATTCAGTTCAGCATTTAAGGATGACCTGCACATGTGGAAGAACCTCTTTCTATGTCTGCTTTTTCTACTACTTTGGACTCTTATCATCTGTCTGTTTGAGGGAGGACTGTATGTAGTTACAGCTGGTCACTGCTCAGATTTACAACCTTGGTAACAACCGATTACTGAAGAACTTGCAATCTCCTAAACATGTTAGTCCCCTGATTTTGGTGGAAGTTCAGTTTCAGTATCCATTAATAGAGCTGATTGAAAGCCTAATCAAGGAACACACATTAAAACATTTTTCCTGTTCTTAATTTCACCACTGATCCTGGTTTTGTGAAGGTAAAGTAATAAAAATATATTTAGAAAAAAGTTATCAGGAAGACATCCCAAATATACTAGACTATATATTTTTTTTTTAAGTCTTCTATACAAACACCTTAACCTTAGTCTTCTCTCAGTCCTTCTCCTTGAAAGAAGGAAATTGCCAGTGAAAGTTTACTCTGGTCTGTATGACTGGAACCAAGAGTTGTTTAACACTAAGAAAAAAAGTAGTGTCTTCTCATCTAGTATTTTTTGCTGGTTTCTTTGTGACTTCATGTCCCAGGAACTGCATCATGCTAAAGATAAAATTCTTCTAAACATTAGAAGTGAGTGTGCTTAGCCCTCTCTACTGCTGTATTTTTCAGTGTAGATATATGATGCAGAATTTCTCCTTGAGTACAGGAATAAATATATTTTAAATTATGTTTATATTTGAGAAGTAGCAAAAGAGTAGAATTCAGACTGCAGCTTGTGGCTATCCGATGTTTAAGAAAATTTACCTGCACCAAACATTTTTTGGAATGGAATATTCTTGGGTGAATTAAATACTTTTATCCCCTAACTTGATAATTTATTAGTGCAAGTGAACATTTTACAGGCTTATTCTTGAGTGGTTTTTGTGCTTTCCCTGAAGGTGAGGATTTAGAAATAAATAAAAAAAAAACAGGAGGCACAAACCAAGAACAAAATCCCTGCAAGGGAAGCAGCAGCAGGTCAGTGTTCAGCTACCAGATTTCTTGAGTTCAGTGAGTATCCAGTAGCAGATATGCTGCTAATAAAGAGTACTGGCTAAAGCAGCAGTTAACAAGACTAATTGCACTCTTCTTTCAGGGATTTATAGGTCTATCTTTTTTACAATACATAAATTCTTCAGTAGAACAAAGCTGAGACATCTGTGCTGAGGCAAATCTGTTTGTTGCACAAGTAAACCACTCATCTGTATCAAACTCAGGAAGCAAGGTGGTCATGTGTGATTCAATTAAACAGCATCTAGGAAAAGAGATTAAAAATGAAATAAGACCTATGGCCTAAAAGACACATTTAAAGTAAGAGTTAAATTAAGAACTAGCTTTGGATTAATTTATTCTTCAGAAACATCTTCTGACTGAGATAAATAAAATATTACATTGGAACCGATTGTGGGGTGGAGGTAGAAAGGGGGTATGGCCTTCTGTAAATAAGGATATTTTAACCATTTTCTAGTCTGATACTGAAACCCTAGTGATTTTCACAGCCCAGTACATCTCTCTAATGCTAGTATCTATAGCTGAGGAACTGGAGGAAGGCTGTGGCTATGCACTAATCCTTAAACATGGAAGGTGACACTGTCTGGGGAGAAGGAAAGAGAGCTAGAGAAAAAAGGAAACTGAAGTTGGTTTCCTCAGACCTCTTCCAGTAGCAGACTTAATGTAAAAACACAATCTAAAATCAAACATATCTGGAGGCCAAAGGAGTTTAGATTGGGCATACAGAGGCTGCCCACATTATCTTCCACAACTGAGTCCTGCATTCAGATGGGAGTGCAGCTCTGAGAATGAATCTCTCCCATTGATGGCTTTTGGTTCACCTTGCAGAGCAGTCTTGGAGCACACATTAGATACTTTTTGGATGAGAGTAAACTGACTGTGCATTGGGGGTACATTTAATAGAAAATAACTCCCAGAAATGTTATAGTTGAACCATCGTCTTGTACAGAAAACTGACAAAGTTGGGGTTTTTTGTTGTGTGTTGAAGAATTCAAAATAACAGATTGCATTTAGGTCTAGTTCACAGGAAAACTGGCACTTGGGTCAGATTTGATTTAAAGCTATGACAAAAATTCATGCTTTACATAACGCACTTCCCTGGCATGCATAATTTAATAGTACACTATATATGTAAATGTATACTATATACATATTCTGAGTTATTATTTTACTGTGGTTCTGATTCTTCAAAGTCAATGCTTATGTACCAAAACAAAACAAGCTTGTATTTCAGTTAAAAACATCAGACATTTTAGTAACAAATTATTTTTCATAACAGAGACTTAAGAAAGTAAGGAAACATTAGTAAGTCATCTTGAGGAGTCTAATAGTGTTTAGCTTTCATAAAAGGAAATGGTTATTTTTTTCCCCAAAAAAATTTCTGCTTTGTGGTTTGACTTACAAAATTTGTATTTGAAACCAACTTTATGTTCATTTTTGTAGTGAACCTGTAAATAATCACAAAGAAATTATCTCTAAAACTCCCTGCTGTTGGGCTATGATGAAATTTATGTATGTTATTAGAATTTGAAATTTTAACACAAAAAAAAGTTTAAAAATATGACAGAAAAAAGTTATTGTAACAATATATGTTATTCTGTTAATTTATTATTACTGTGATATTAGGAGGAAACGGTATTAAAACTCTAATATTGTCAAATTAGGCTCTAAATATTTTTATTTTTAATATTTTCCACTCATGTAATTATCTTTGTGGCTTCTCTGCCTCAGACAAATCATCATTATCCTCAGCACTCAAATGCAAAGAAAGCACAGAACTAAATTCTGGCAACTACAAATGGGCTCACATCTTGATTAGTTAGGAAGATATCAGACAGTTTGGCTCATGGAAAACATAACCTTAATGGCAAATTGGTATATCATTATAAGGCAAACCACAGTAAGCATAAAATGTCCTTACAATATCCAAATTAAAAGACTAAATAGCTCAGTCTAGACTTCTCCACTCATCTGTAAGGGATCTATCTCTAGAACCTCACAGAGATGGTCCTCTTTGTCCATGTGTCAAGCTGTTTCCCTAATGACATTGAAGCAAACTGTCTTTTACCGCTTGCATCTCCCCTACCTAATCTAATAATTAAAACTGTTGCATGACAAAACTTCAGGTTTAGGTTTTCATTCACTACTCAGATGCACATTATTTGCACTTAGTAGATACCAAATTGATTTACATGTCCAGCAGATATTTTCCTGGTATACAGAATATCCCTGGGTTATTTGTCTGAGTTTTTTTGTCTGCATAAGGGCACATCAGGATAATAACAGCCATGACCAAGCTATTTCTTACTTTATAATAGCAATTTTGCAAGTGAGTAGGGATTCTTTGAAAGACTGCACCATCAGAGGTTTTCCTGTTTCTCAAATCCAACTGTAGGTATAGAAGGGACTGGCTCTGGATTCACAAGCTGGGTAAAAGAATAAAGCTAAGCTATAGCACAGCAGGGAATAAGTGCTTACAAAACAGTGTGTTTATCAAAGGACATATATAGTCTGAAGGCCTAGTACATATGAAGTAAACTATAAAACTCTCATTCTGCAATAGATCATTTTAATACTTTACATAAGCGTAAGGATGATACACCGGCATTTCTACATGATCAAGGTTAAGGTAACAGATTTTTTTATTCAAGAGGTAGCTGCTTGAGGTAGCTTTATATTCTGGGAGATTTGGACATGGCTTTTTGTCTGGCTAGGTTTTCTGTTTTTCTGGAAGTTTATCTTCCTGATAGTTACTCAGCTCAGTTGCATTTGAAGCATATTGAAGATTATTTCAAGAAAGTCTGTATATGAAACTACCTTAGAATTAATACAATCTTAGCTTCTCTCTGTAGCTCACTTGTTATACAATGGGACACTCCTCTGGTACTTGTCAGTAATGTAACTTTTCAAAGAGCAAGGAGACCATCTAGACCCTTAGCTTGAACATTGATTCATAAATATAAAACTCATGGGAAAAGGATGGCATTGAGCTTTGCCACCAGTATGTCACTGAATGATGATGCGAACTTTCCATTTTATAACAGTGCCCTTGAAAAACTACTGCTGTATGTTTGCCAAAGGTGTACATTTTGGAATACCGTTTTGTTAAATACCTTCCTTTTTCCTTAGATATGAAAGAAGAATCTACAAATGAGATTTAATGATGCATGATAAAAGCCTTCTGCTTCTATACTTTAAGCAAGATTATGCAAAGGTCACACATTGTGTAAGTTTTCTTTAAGTCAAAATGCCTAATGTGAGTGGAATTTATCTCACTAACTGACTAAAAGTTAAACATCTTGACTTTTCTCTGTAGTAAATTGTGAAACTGTGACCAAAATCAGGAATGAACTTAATAACAATGTAGTCTTAAGAAGCAGGTATTCTTTATTACAGCTCTGGATGCATGGGAGATCACTCCACCTATCGTGCATGCCAACTTATTTCTCTATAAAAGCTTTATACTATCAAAACATGCCTATTCATTACTTTTCCAAGAAATTATTAACATATTAGTTACATTTCCAGGAAATTATTAATATATATAAAAGTTCTTTTTGCATACACTCTGGAGTCTCTCACATGCTTAGTTAGTTTTGGCCTGTTTACAACACTCCTGTCTCTTCACAAAACTGGTTTATTCTAGCATCACTACCTTATCTACCCTATTGCAAAGATGTGGCACCTCAAGATTTCCTATTATCTATTTTAGCTTAGCTAATGTTTTTCTTTTACTGCAAACTTGACTAAGCCTAGCAGATATATAATTATCTTTCGATGTCACATTTTTTAAGTAGAAGGGTATGTTCTTTCGGAACTCTATCCTAGCAAAACCAGGACACTGGTAGCCTGAAAGCCCTCTAGAGACAGAAGCCCAATGTGAAGACACTCCTATGGACCTGGTTAATGGGACCAGGTCAGTCAAGAAAAAAGCTGATATGACTTATCTCTCTTGTTTCTACAGTGAGCAGTAGCATTCAGGATTAACAAGGGTACAGCTCAGTCTTCTCTTTCCCAGGCTTAGGCCAAGCCATTTTTCTCAGTGTTGAGGCATCTGCCTCAGTTTATTATTACTTACCAAACAAACCTGCTTCATTGGGAGATGCAAGCTGAACCATGCACTGTAGGGTACATGCTTTAATCTATTGGTCAAAATATTCACTTTGAAAATATTCTCTTCCTTTAAGAATTATCTTAAATGTATTTTATTTTATTCTGGATGAATTTCAAAGTGCTTTCTAAGCTTTTTGCTGCAGTCATATAGTTCTTTCCTATGGAGTCTGAATGTTAATTAACTCACTGACATGGAGTATACTAAATATTCTTAGGAACAGAAGATGTTTCAGCCTCAACCTTATTGATAAGGAAAGGGTTGTGAGTCCTGATGATTACAAAGCTATAGGCAACACAACCAGGAGACATAAATAGAAAAACAATGGATCCTTTCTCAGGAAATACCATAGAGCTCTCCGGTAGTCATAGCTATTCTGTTCAGGACCCAGGTGTCCCAAAAAAAAATTTTCCAATCACAATTTTTCACAGCAAGCCCATAGCTGCACAGAACAGATATTTATATCAAACTATGGATCATCTGATGGGTTTTATTGTCAGGATTTGCATAAACCTTTTTCACCTTTAAGCCTGCAGCATGTTTGAAAATATTTTCATAATAATTAGCAACTTTATATGTGTCCCAAATTATGCCCTAATTCTAATTAGATGTGTCATTAGAGAATCAAAATTTGTTAAATTATATTTTTGAGTTGATTAACTTTCGCCTTCATATACCTGATTTAAAGGGAGAATCTAATTACAATCTCTTTCCTGATTCAAAGCTCTGAAATATTATATGCTTTTAAATTACTCACCAGGGAATGTGCACAGTGATGGTGCTGAATGGCATATTTCACAAGTGTTATACTTGCCATATAAATTATTATTAAATTACATTCCCTGGAGTGTATATGGTGACATCTGGGGTTGCTTCAGGCATTTGGAGTTCCATGTCTGTTACCAGATCACTATGGTTTCAGCCAGCTAGAGTAATACCATCTGTAAATTAATAAATGTCACCCTTCTGCGCTACTTGCTTTCAATCCACATTCATATCACGGCTTTCATAGTTTGATCTACTTGCTGCAAAAGTATCATATAAATACCTAAAAATTAACCGCTTTTCTGTTGTGGGTTTTGTTTTTTTTTTTTTAAATGTACAAATGCCTTAGAAGGAAGTCAAAGTTCTGTTTGCAATAATGTGCAGTTATAAAGCAATATTTTATTCTATCATTTTTTATAATATAGGGATTTTCTCATTTGTGTCATATTCCAAAGCAAGCTGTAAGCTGCTGATTATCTGATGATTCACAGATAGAGTTGCCTTCCTGGAAATAAGATAATTGACTACCTTTTTGATAAGAATCGGAGTTTCACAAGTTCTCTTCTTAACAAAAAGATAATTTTTAAGGAGAAAAAATGACAGGAGAATAACAAATTTCTTTGTGTAAATCTGATGTAAGGGAAATCCTACATCATGTTTTAGAGGAAAAACTGTGTTGTTCCTTTAGAGAATGCAAATTGTCATGCATTTTAATGAAACTTTACAGTATGTAGCTTCATATTTAAAGTATAATTTTAGCACAGACAAGATAAAATTCAGTTTTTACCTAGAACATAGCAGAGAACAGGCTTAATGCTGTAATAGAGGCACAAGGCAAAATCCACTTCTGTGCTTGCAGCCACACTTGTGCACTCAGTCTCTTTGTGCACTTGCTCTGTACTCCATCTGGGCGAATACAAGCCATCATTTCTACTTGTGCTGGAAGCTGCCACATGTCCATGTTATATGCTTGGGCTAAGTTATGATCTGGATGAGTTTCAAGAACCAAAGGGTAGAGAGTTCAGGCCCATGCTATTCCATAGTGAGGACCAAAGTACGCAGCACCCTGTAGGGTTGTCATTTCCCCATATCTAGCTGTAGGGTTGCCCCTGTATGTTTCACTTTCTGGAAATGTATCACGTAGTTAGAGCACCCTCCAGAGAAGACACTACCACCATCTGCTGCAGAAGCAATGTCAAGTCCCATGGCTGAAGTGCCCCCTTGCGTAACTCTGGGCTTGAGGTGTTAGTTAAGGAAAAGCTAGGACAGCAAAACCATGAAGCCCTCTTCTGTGCTGTTTGCCTTCATGTCCTTTTCAAAAGAGCATTATATATAGATATAAATTATACAGAAGCTATAAATGAAATTATTTAATAATATTGGGGTGTCACATTGTGTATTGGGTGTAGGTGGCAAGATGTTGGCAGCAGGGGGGCTCCAAGGGTGACCTCTGTGAGTGCAGGACACAGCTGAGTCTTTCAGCCATGGTGGTGGTACTTTTGGGAAAATACATACAAGAAAGAAAAAAATGCTGCACAAGCAGAAGAGGAGGAAAAAAAGAGGGAAAATCAGCAGCATGAACACCAAGGTAAGAGAAGGAATGGGAGGAGGTGCTTCAAGTACCAGAGTGGAGATCCACCTGCAGCCCATGGAGAGGACCATGATGGAGCAGGTTGTCACCCTGCAGCCCATGGAAGACCACACTACAGCAGATATCCATACTGCAGCACATGGAGCAGGTAGATATTTCCTGAAGTAACTGCAGCTCATGGAGAGCCCACACTGGTGCAGGGAAAAGCATGAGGAGAAAGGAGTGTCAGAAAGGAGTTGTTATGGATTAACCACAAACCTCCATCCCCCTGTACTTCTCAGGTAAGCAGGAGGTACAGGTGAGGAGTGAAGGACTAAAGCTGCACCTAAGACAGACAGGGGAGAAAGCATTGTTTTACAGAATCACAGAATGGTAGGGGTTGGAAGGGACCTCAGGAGATCCTCTAGTCCAACTCCCTGCTAAAGCAGGTTCTCTACACCAGGTTGCACAGGAAAGCATCCAGGTGGGTTTTGAACATCTCCAGAGATGGAGACTCCACAACCTCTCTGGGCAGCCTGTTCCAGTTCTATCACCCTCACAGTAAAGAACTTTTCCCTTAAGTTTGTATGGAACTTCTGGTGTTCCAGTTTTTGCCCATTGTCCCTTGTCCTATCACCAGTCATCACCAAAAAGAGCCCAGCCCCACCCATTTGGCCCCCACACTTCAGATATTTATAGACATTGATAAGATCCCCCCTCAGTCTTCTCTTCTCCAGGCTGAAGATTCCGAGCTGTCTCAACCTTTCCTCATACGGGAGATGCTCCAGGCCCTCATCATCTTTTTGGCCCTCCACTGGACTCTCTCTAGAAGGTCCCTGTCTTTCTTGAACTGGGGAGCCCAGAACTGGACACAAAACTCCAGATGGGGCCTCACCAGGTTAGAGTAGAAGGGGAGGAGGACCTCCCTCAACCAGCTGTCCACACCCTTCTTAATGCACCCCAGGATACTGTTGGCCTTCTTCGCCACAAGGGCACACTGCTGGCTCATGGCCAGCCTGCTGTCCACCAGGTAGCCCAGGTCCTTTTCCTCAGAGCTCCTTTCCAGCAGGTCAGCCCCTAACCTGTACTGATGCATGTGGTTATTCCTCCCACGTGAAGGACTCTTGCTCTTGTTGAACCTCATCAGGTTCCTTTCTGCCCAACTCTCCAGCCTGTCCAGGTCTCGTTGAATGGCAGCACAGCCTTCTGATGGGTCAGCCACTCCTCCCGACTTTGTATCATCATCAAACTTGCTGAAGGCGGACTCTATCCCTACATCCAGGACATTGATGAAGATGTTAAACCAGACCGGATCCAGTACGGACCCCTGGGGAACACCACTAGTTACAGGTCTAATTTTTGTCTTTGTTTCTAATTACCCAAATCTATTTAAACTGGAAATACTAAATTAATTTTCCCCAAGATGAGCCTATTTTGCCTGTGATGACAATTGGTAGGTGATCCCAGCTTTATCTGGACCATGAGCCTTTTCATCCTATCGTCTCTGCCCTTCCTGTTGAGGATGAGGGAGTGAGCAAGTGGCTCAGTGGGTGTCTGGCTACTAGTTGAAATCAAGCCACCACACGTGATCCTGCAGAGAATTATGTTGTTCCCTTTATTCCCTGTGGCTTGTTAATTAGCATTTTTGTATGATACTTGCTTTAAACTGCTTGTGAACATGCGATTACTTCTTCTGCAGCCTATGACTCAATACATATACTTTCACTTGAAAATAGTAATTGTCTTCTTCCTATGTAGATGACATATCTGTCATATGTTGAAAACTAAACATGCTGGAAGGAAATAATGGAACTGCAATAGTAAGCCTATATTGACAATAATTTCTGAGTTTGAATCAGATCCTGTTCTTGGTGCAAAGATATGGGGGGGTGGGGAAAAATAATCTCTGCCATCAATGAATATCACTACCATTTTGGTAAAACAGCAAGCAAAAGTAGCTTCATGGCAAGACAAGAAAACAATATAGAGTGAAAGCCTTTAACACCACCTACCCTATTCTGGAAAATAGTGTGTTATTAAAATGCAATATGGAAACAAGTTTTACATTCATGGTCTCTAACTGATGACTTGCCTAAGCAATGTAAGGTAAGAGTGGTATCTTGTCATTGGTGTGATTTAAGAAAAGATTTAGAGGTGGATAAGGTAAGGCATGACATATTTTTAGGGCAATTTTCCCATATATGACAAATGGAATGGAAGAAAATATGGAAATGTTTAATAGAGGAATGGGTAAGCTGCTGATTGAGCCTACCACCACTGTTAAACTGAAATGAATGACAGTTTTTACTAGGCTTTATTGCCTCATAATTCAGTTCTAGATAGTTTGACTAGTTGCAGTCTGACTCTAATACAGAAAATTCAAACTCAAACTGTCTTACATGTTAGCAGTGAAACCTTCCTCTTTCACCACTCCTAACAACAGTGGCCATGAAACATGTGGTAGGTTTAAGGAAATTTGGGATCTGCTTGGACAATGCTGTGAACAAAGAGGTACTATTAACTACTTCCTTCTGTATAGTTTTCAAAGTCTCATTCCAAGAAAAATGTATCAAATTCGTTTATTAAATATCAGAAAAGGAAGAGGGAAATAGGAGGAAAATGTTAAATTATTTAGTGATAGAAATTAGCCTAACATACCCTGATGGATTAGACATATATATTGCTTATTTATCTTTGTCATAAATGCATCCACATCCGTATGTGCAACTGCCACTACTTCTGAACACAATCCATGCAAATTTACAATTTCTTACTGTTTTAACAAACTCACTGAAAGAAATTGTGGCCAAGAAGTCAAGGAATGTGATTCTCTCACTCTACTCTGCTCTGTTGAGTCCCCACTGGGAGTACTCTGTCCAGTTCTGGGGCCCCCAGCATAAGAAGGACATGAACCTACTGGAGTGAGTCCAGAGGGCCACAAGGATAATCAGAGGGCTGGAGCACCTCCCCTATGAGGACAGGCTGAGAGAGTTGGGGCTGTTCAGCCTGGAGAAGGCTTCAGGAAGACCTTATAGTGGCCTTCCAGTACCTGAAGGGGCTTACAAGAAAGCTGGGGAGGGACTTTTTACAAGGATAGTGATAGGATGAAGGGTAATGACTTTAAACTGGAAGAGGGTAGATTTAGATTAGTTATTAGGAAGAAATGCTTTCCTGTGAGGGTGGTGAGACACTGGAACGGGTTGCTCAGAGAAGTTGTGGATGCCCCCTCCCTGGAAGTGTTCAAGGTCAGGTTAGATGAGGCTTTGAGCAATTTGATCTAGTGGAAGGTGCCCCTGCTGTGGCAGGGGGTTTGGAACTACATGATTTTTAATTTCCCTTCCAACCCTAACCATTCTATGATTCTATGCTTCTATTAAATAACTAGAAATATTTTTTCCCATGTTGCTCCTGTGAAAAAACCTCAGTCTTTTGTCACACATTATCTCATTACTAGTTGCAGATATCTTTTGTTCATAAAAATAATATATACACAAGTCATAGCTTTACAGCATCACTTCTATTTTATAAATGCTTGCATGTGTGATAGTTACAGATGTTTCCAGCCACTGGAGAATTAAAGCCATGTTACGTGTTTTCACTCTAACTGGATGTATTTGGTTTGCGTGGCCAGGTTTTGATAGCTGGGGGGGGCATAGTGATGGCTTCTGTGAGAAGCTTCCAGAACCTTCCCCCATGTCCAACACAGCCAATGCCAGTCGGCTACAAGATGGACCCGCTGCTGGCCAAGGCCGAGCCCATCAGTAACGCCTCTGTGAGAACATAATTAAGAAAAAAGAAGAGAAAAAAAGCTGCACACTTTGCAGCCAGGGAGAGGAGTGAGAAGACAGACACCAAGGTCAGTAAAGAAGGAGGAGGTGCTCCAGGCACCAGAGCAGAGATTCCCCTGCAGCCTGTGATGAAGACCATGGTGAGGCAGGCTGTCCCCCTGCAGTCCATGGAGGTCCATGGTGGAGCAGATGACCACCTGTAGCCCCTGGAGGACCCCACGCTGGAGCAGGTGAGGAATGCCTGAAGGAGGCTGTGACCCTGTGGGAAGCCCTTGCTGGAGCAGGTTCCTGTCAGGACCTGTGGCCCCATGCAGACAGGAGCCCAGGCTGGAGCAGGTTTGCTGGCAGGACTTGTGACCCTGTGGGGGACCCGCGCTGGAGCAGTCTGTTCCTAAAGGGCTGCACCCTGTGGAATGGACCCATGCTAAATCAGTTTGTGAAGAACTGTCGTTCATGGGAAGGACTCACATTGGAGAAGTTTGTGGAGGACTGTCTCCCATGAGAGGGACCCCACATTGGTGTGGAGGAAGGTGTCCACCCGCTAAGGAGGAAGGGTAAGAAGAAACAACATGTGAGGAACTGCCCACAACCCCCATTCCCTGTCCTCCTGTATTGCTGGGGACGAGGAGGTGGAAATTGAGAGAGAAGTTAAGCCCAGGAAGCAGGGAGGGGTGGTAGGAGTTTTTTTAAGATTTTGTTTTATTTCTCATTATCCTCTTGTCTGATTGGTAATAAATTAAAATTCTTTTTTTCTCCCTAAGTTGAGTCTGTTTTGCCCGTGGCAGTAATTGGTGAATGATCTCTCTCTGTCCTTATCTTGACCCAAGAGCCTTTCATTATATTTTTCTCCCCCCTGCCCAATTGAGGAGGGGGGGGTGATAGAGTGGGCTTTGGTGAGCATCTGGCATCCAGATAGGGTTAACGCACCACAGTCTTTTTGGCGCCCATTGTGGGGCACAAAACCACGACCCTTGAACTAAGGGTCCCATGTTCTACCAACTGAGCCAGCCAGAGAATACAAGCAAGGTCGACCCACCACACTGGAGCTTGATCACTTGAATTCTAGTTTAATTCTGAGAACAGTGAACAACCAGTCTTTCTAAACTGAATATACTTGCATTAAGAAACAGCAGCATGACTATTTGCTAACAATGTCAGTCACAATGAGATGGTAATCAGTTCTTGATGGTTCAGACATTAGAAAATAATAAGATCCTGTCTGTAAAAGGGTGACATAGGCCCACAGGCAAAGGTCCATTGCATTCCTGAAAGCAGAAAAGAATTCTTCTTCACCAAGGGCAGATATATAGTAGAAGCAGATCAGCTGTGAGAATTTTGGGAGAGCTAAATGTATTTTAATACATCTGCTAGTATCATTTTGGAATAAATAAAATGGAGATTATTATGAAGTTGCATGTGTATAAGCACTTAGTAGATAGTCCTAACAGAATAATGAGTGGACTGTGTTATGCAAAGCCTTCTTTTAACATCAAACATTATTTGGTACCTGAATATCACTGGCCTAAAATTATGCTGGGTTGTATTGCAAGATAGCATCCCAAATACATTTTTAAATTCTAATCAAAGGAAAGTAAACGAATGCCATAATTCACCCTACCTTGTCAAAACGACTGAGTTAAGGGTGGGGTGGGAGGAAGGAACACATAAAGAAGCGCAGAGGGGTCCAATTTATAACCTAAGGAGAGATTTTTGCATATTTAAAATGTCATGCCTCTTCAACTAGACTAGTCTACAAGGATTTTCCAGCACCACTGCTGTGACTTTAATTTCTCAGCCCTAAAAAGTGTTCTGATTAAGTCAGATGAGAATAGAAAAATAATGTCATCATATTGTTGTTTCCTGAGCATCATCTGAATGTCAGGCTATTATTCCTGAAATATTTTTGCTTTTATGTCACTCTCCATGCCACCTTTTTTCTTTTTTTCCATTCAATGCAAAAGTATAAAAACAAGCTCTGACTTAGGAAGCATCTCAGCCAAAAAATACTGGTAGCTGAAAGGGTGATACAGAGAAAGGAAAAATGAAATGTTTCCTATTCTTTTATTCCCACCAAACTCTAGTCTAGACTAGTCTAAGGCTGACCTAAGATAGTTACTCCTACATTTAAGCATGCTTTCCTGTTGCTTCCCTATCCTCTTCTATTTTGTCTTTACTTCAGAAAAATCCACCTTAGCAAATCAGGAAAATATCATCCCATAATACACTGCTGTGAGGAGAAAATCCAAAAATACCATGCTTAGCCTGCCTGTTTCCCTGCCAGTTCCAGCTGAAGTTTCATAGATCCTAGGAAATGCTCCCTTTGCAAATAGGTTTCAGCATGCCTGCAGGAAACTGGATTACAGTTTCTATTAAAATTGTGTAGGGATATGATTCAGCATTCATTGAAATAAATGGAAATCCTCTCTTACAGTCAATTGATTCTGGGTTATATCTACATTTTACCTTTTCTGCAGGCCATACTCTTCTGACATATACACCCTGCTCATTTTGCTTTTATTCATAAGACATCACCAGGGCACAGAACTCTTTCGTAGCACCGGAGATGAGACTGGCATGATTCATGAAGCAAACCGCAGGACCTAACAGAAACCTGTAAGCGGTCTGGAATCAACAGGGATTCTCTACGTCATCTAGCTGTGGTACCCTGTTCCGTCTGCAGCACTCAGGAGAAAACTGAACCTGAAAAAAGCTCATATTAAAAAGGCATACTGTTGGAGAGGGTGAACGGAGAACTCAGAGGCAAGAACCAAAGTGCTCAAGGAGACATTGAGTTTGCTGAAGCAAGACTTCATGAACATAATGGAGAAAAAATTGGCAACTGGAATTGAACCAACTCTAGTAGACTCTGTCGAAGTGAAAAGAGCAATAACAAAAAAGTAGGAACATGTTTCAGTAAAGGGTTGTTTTGGTAGCAGTTGTTCTTTTGTACAGTAAAAGTGGTTCCTAGATGTCCCTGTAAGGTACATGAATCTACACTGAGAGAATGTATGCAACAAAGTAATTGCTATAGTCCAACAGACTCTTCTAGGATAACTGAGATGTGTAATTTTTTTTTCCCCAAAGCTTTTTAGTGCTTCAGGGTCTAAACATCTGTTATTTGTGCTCCATTAGTCATATCATTTCCAAGCATAAAATAAGAGAGGTTGTCAGTTTATAAATTTAAAAAAGAAAAAAGGAGTTTATTACCTGATGTTCAGAAAAACGGTATGCTTTGCAGACAACATTGGCCCTTGTAAAATTGTTCCCTGTGGTGGTGTCTTTTAGTCTCACGAGCTGATAAAACCCTTATCAAATTCCACTTATATGTTGCTTCTGCACATTTGTTCTCTTGAAGCCTGTCCCTAAATAGTCATGACCCTGGCAAAGAAATTGGATTTGCAAGCCGGTTTTTCAGCTGATGTGTAGTCAGGATACTTCCAGTGAAAATCCACGGCTTTACAGTGGTACAAATTGTCTAACAGTAACTCTAATCATTTCTGTGTAGGTGTTTGTACAGGCTTAGCCCTGACCATGGGATGGAGTGCAACAAGTTCCTACCAGAAACCTTTGCAGCAGATGTCTTTCATTTTCTGTGAGAATATAGCAGTTTACTAGTCTATCCCAAAAGCAAATTACAAATCCCTTGAACTAGCCCACCTGCCTTGGACAGTGCCTTTGTGAGGGCCAAAGCCCAGGATCACCCCATTCCACATCCTTTTGCCACCAGCATCCCTCCAGCCTGCTAGTTTGTGGGTTTTGTGGTGTCAGATGTGCATTTCAGAAATCCATAAAATCTACTTCCCCTTTAGCACCCTGTTCATATCAAAATAGCTGCAAAGGAAATGTGGGAATTTCTGCTTCCCTTTAGTGTTGTGAATGCACATTCTATCCAAGTCACAGTCCACAGATAATATATGTTCAAAGTAATAGCAGCTAAAAATATATGGCAATTTTTTCTCTGGCTCTTTGTCACAAGTATTTTTCAGGTTATGCTGCTTTTTGGTTGTATTTTTTTAATAATATATATAATTCATTCTTCCCATGATAGAAAGCAAATTAGCTATTCAGTTAATAAACCCAGAGTATGAGACAGAACTCAGGACAGCCTGCTTCTACCATACATGCTCCCAGTGAATGTTATCTTACTCTATGCATAATCTGTTGACTTTTAGAATCCTTAATGTGTGATGGTATACCATTTTAAAGCTAATTTATGGTATAAAATAAATTAATGATAATGGAGATCTCTTTTTATATGCATTCCTTTGGTGTGAAAGAAAAGCTACACTCATTTTTGCTACCGCAAATGGGCACAGGAGTACAGTACACTATTCGGTGCATCCGCAGCTGTCGGACCAATAGTGCTCGATTGGCCATCACTCAGGTTTTAAGCCTAACCGCCCCTAGCTCCTCCAGTTATCTGAGGGGCAGTTGGAACACAAGGGAGTTTATTTCCTGCTAAATTGCTTTACCACTCTTTTCATGCAAGACTTACCTTCAATTTACATTAAAAGTTCTGACAGGTTGTCTCAAGCAGTTTATTTTTCAAATATATGTCATCAGCAATGTGCTCCTTCTAAGCCATGTGGGCAAAGCTAGGATGTCTCAGCATTTTTTATTTTTAAAACAAGAGTTTAAAATTAGCTGAAATTAACTGCCACTTTCTAATATCACAGATCACATTCATATCCCAGAAGAGATGGAGAACCTTGGTCTGCCAATGGAAGAGAAAAACATTGTTCAGCGCCTCTCCAAAGGCACTATGTCCTTTGTATGACTAAGCTGACTGGAGAATCCTGGCCATTCATGCAACTATTTCACACAGAAGATGCCAGCATAGCTGATTTTAAATGCGTTAGAAGTGAAAAGGTGGTGGAGCAAATACAGTATGAATATTGATTTCAATTCCTAATCATAATCAGGAAGAATCAAACCCAGTAATACATTTTTGGCAGAGTCCCATGACTTTCTCTTTCTCTAGATCTTCCTGTGTCTTGAATGTGCCAATAATTAAAACCAAAAAAATCTGGTGTCAGGACAGTGATAGAAAAATATCTTCTACCCCCAGACATTTAGCATATAGCAGATCAATGTAACGTCATTTTCAAGGGAAACAATCTCTGTTTAACAGCCTAAGAGTTATGAATCTGAACAATATCCAGAACAATCTGTGTGTCCACCTAATATCTGTAAGCTTTACTCATGCTGAAGTTATTTCTCAGGCTGAAAGAAATGATCAAATTTTGTGCATAGCACCATGGTAAAGATGCACATATCTCCTCCAGCCTGACTGAGAAGGGAGAGACCCTCCATGTGGGATCAGCAGTGATGTGGTGTATCAGTCCTTCCCTTAGCATAGTTCCTGATGCGAAATGTCTGAAATAAATCTTGCATGTGCTTGAGCTAAGGCTTTAATGCCTAGCAACTCCCAAGTCTGGTCCCCTACTCTCTGCTCCTCCAGCAAGTTCAAATGTGTGATTCCAGAACCTATTTCCTCCTGGCTGTTAACCTCAGACAATAGAGAAGTCATCATGGGGCCCTGAAATGTTTTCACTACTGAAATCTCTGCTGCTCAGCACTGTGCTCACTGGGGCCATCATAAGTGATATGGCTGAACATTTAAGTCAAGGGAAAGAGAACTAGCCTTTCCTGTGGTGGTTGATGAAAGATGAAGCTGAGAACATCAGCTTGTGAGCACAGAGTTTGTAAAAAGCAGAAGCTTTGAGTGGTCTTGTAAAATGCTTGCAGAAATGAAGGCCTTGAATGCCTGAGGATAAAAGTTGCCAGCATCTTGTTTCTAGAACTACTTGGGAAATTTAAGCAAGTACTTTTTTTTATCTCAAAAATGCAAAAGTACTCTGTAAAAGCTTTCTGTAAGAGATACAGGTGACCCCTGTATGACTACTCCATTTTGAAATACCTTTTGAAGTCACTATTCATCCTGTTTCATCACATTTTAAAATAAGTTGGGTTTTTTTTTCTGTGCCAGGACGATTTTTTAATTTAAAATTTCATGGATCTTATCAATGTCTATAAATACCTGAAGTGCAGCAGCCAGCTCTTTTCAGTAGTATCCAGTGACAGGACAAGGGGCAATGGGCAAAAACTGGAACACCAGAAGTTCCACACAAACTTAAGCAAAAATTTCTTTACTCTCAGGGTGTGGGAACACTGGAACAGGCTGCCCAGGGAGGTTGTGGAGTCTCCATCTCTGGAGATGTTCAAAACCCACCTGGACGCTTTCCTGTGTAGCCTACTGTAGGGAACCTGCTTTGGCAGGGAGGTTGGACTACATGATCTCCTGAGGTCCCTTCCAACCCCTACCATTCTGTGATTATGTGATATGGTAAAGATGTTTTAACAAGTTTTTGCATCACATAAATGAAAAGAACATGTTTTGAAAAATGTTAAAATATTCCCCGATGAACAAAACAGTTAAATTCTCCTTATTTACATAATTTCCTTCAGATTAGTATGTTTCATCCTTATTTTGAGAAGAAACATCTGAAATTTTAAAAATTCCTGCAGAATGGTACAGTTCTCACCTTCCTCATCCTTCTGGAAAACTTAAAAAAATCTAAAGCATAATATCAAATTTTGAGCAAGTGAATGGAAGACAACCACTCTGATACAACCACTTCTTTGACTGATCAACTGTTTTATTTAATCCTTTTTTTTTAATGCGAAAGAAAGGAAAATTAGAATTTTCTGTTAGTTTGACTTAGGGAGGAATAGGCATTATCACATAGGCATATAGACACATGTCCTTTGGCTAATACCAAAAGAGCTGTTGGGAGTGGGAAGGGAGAATTATGTACTGAAACTTTCCCTAGCTCTTATCCAAGTTTTAGGAATGCTAATATACATATATTGTTTCATTTAATGAAATCAGGCTTTATGGTGGCAGATATATACTTCTAAAATGTTCCAAATATCTTAGCTATCTGGAAGGTCTATTTAAACAAGCGTAGATAACTTCAGAACATTTCTTTTCAATATCTTCTACTGTAAAACTGAAGAAACGGGAATGGGGAGAGAGATTTTCATTCCGTTTGTATAAATTGCTTGAGGTAATTTTTTTTCTCACAGCTGTAAGGGAGTGTCTGACTCAGTTTTGGTTTTATTGGTGCTTTAACAAATGTACAAACACATTTAATTTGGTAAGTCACTACAACATGGTAGAGTAGAATCATTTTACTAATTTGTTCTTATAATTAGATGTTCTCGTTTTGCAGTTTACAGAAATGAAAAATAATTCAAGTACATCCTTGTAATTACAAAATTTCATAGCTATCTTAAATAAAAGGTTACCTGTGTGGAATAACTGAGAATAATGAAGGTAGGAAGCAACACAATTGTTACTGAAATATTGTGCTTTGCTTTACACTGTTGGGACTTTTCAGAGCCAGATTCCACAGTCAAAGCAAGTGCTTGTTCTCTGTGTGTGCACAGAAGTTTCAACCAAACTTCTGTGCACACACAGAGAATCCCCCATGTAAAGGCAGAAGCTCAGAGAAGTGTAAGGTCAGCAGAAGAGTGATTGCACTTCCTCTGTTCTCATCTCCTCTCGTAGAGTCACTGACTATGAAGGTGCTGGCAAAAGATACCAAAATTTGATTCACTGGGGAACAAGACCCTTGCAGTCCTATTCTCAACATACTTAAAAGGCTAATACACTTTGATTTTGACTTGCCCACATCAGAGAAGAATCAAAGACTCTTGTTAGGTCTCTGCCAGGTCCTTTGTCTGCTGGGTCCAAGTAAATCTTCTGAAAAATGCATTCTTGTCTTCTTTTTTTATGATTGCTTGAAAGGTCATGATAGTGAGTTCCCAAAATTGTAACACAGCTGTGTGGCAGGAGGGGGAGATTTGAGAAAGAAGATGCCAGCAAAAAAACAAAATACAGCAGATATGCACGTCTGCTCCTTAGACCTTTATACAAGTATCTCTTGATACTGGAAAAACAACTTGTTTGCAAAAGTAGCCAGGAGATGTTAATGAACCTTGTTGGAGTGACAGATACCATGAACACTACAGTTTTTTTATTATTTCATGTTATACTCAAAATACTGCAAAAGACTTGTGACTCATTGTTTGTTACAGATGTTGCTGTAGCTATGCCTCTGTCTCTATCTACCAATATTTCCTCCAGATGTCAAGATTTGCTATTATCTGAAGCTGACACTGTTGTTTCAATACTGTCACAAATTCTCACAGATGTTATCACCACAATGACACTGTGAAAGTCATGGTCTAGCAGTGGGATCTGGAACTGCCAGTGGAAAGCAACAAGCTGGTAAAAGCTACGACTGACTGCAAATCTTACTGCAGACAGCTATACCCTGGACACCCTCTCCCTCCACACATCTTCCTCAGACACCTACACCATACGTCAGATGAAAATCTGAGGTGATTAAACCAGCAGTGCCCCGATGCACAAAGTAGACCTGAGTAACTGTTTTATAAAGGGTTCATGCAATTTTGTGCTTTTCCTGAAAGGGGCCAAGAGGTCCTTTAATTTGTAGCAGATGATTTCACTAAGCTGTCCATAGTCATGCCTAAGTCTTTGTCCTACATAGTCACGGTTAATTTAGACACCACTGACAAATATGAGTACTGTGAATTACCAGTGCCAGTGCATGTTACCATGCTTTTACCCCTACAATTTAATCTACTGTCATGCTTGCTAAATTATCTACCTTTGTTAAGCCATTTTATACTTCTTCATCATCCTAATGATTTTGGCTGTATATAATTTATCTTCACCAAGAAAAACTGAATTCTTTCTGGCTAGCTATTTTTCCTAGTCAACACCACATCCCTTTGACTAACATCTTTGCAGTGTCTCTCACTGATGAATGGAAAGAAAAATATCTTTGCTTACCATCTTCCTGCTTCTCTATCTGAACAGAACTTTGCCTGTCAGCACATAAGTATTTCATTTCCCCAACAGTCATAAGTGAGGCACATTATCAAAACTGCTATAAAGTCCAGATAAGTTTTTTCATCTAATTTTCTGGAAAAGCAGGGATCACATTTCAAAGGGGTGATTTAACATCCTTTAAAGCAAAGCTTTGATGGAATCCATATTTACAGTGGCAACCAGTCTTGATCATCAATTTAAAAAGTAGTGCCTGTACTGCTGGGACTCATTGCATTAAGCCCCTGATCTAATTCATTCCCCAGGTTCTCACTGCATCCAAAAATTGTTACTAGTGACCACCTGTATGGTTTTTATGCAAATACCTGTGCTCATCCTGTTGGCAATGTCAACAATATTCTGTTAGCTGAAGCATGGGCCCAAGCATTCATTTTCTCATTATAAACATCATGCCCTATACTTTTTCTTCAATTATGCTGCAGCTCAGAGCCAAATCAGCACAGCATCCCCAAGGATCCTAGCCTACACCATCTGAGTCCTGGCCTGCAAAGGTCTTACCCCTGGACAGGTCTTACTGTCTGGATGGCAGAAAGCTCTTAGTCCTATGCTGATTTTCCAGGCATGTTTACACTTTTCCTGTCAGGGTGCTTCAGAGCTCAGCAGCAGGTTGCACCTGCACATGTGTTGGGGTGCAAGTGATGGAGACATTAGGAGAAGATGGTCTTGATTACAGGTTTAGGTCTGTGTTTGGCAACATCACTTATGGATGTCAGCTTTCACAGTGAAAATAAAGCATGTATAACTGTTAATACTAAACCATATTACAATGTAATGATGGTTAATTAAAAAAAAGAGCTATTCCAAATATCCAATATGGAATCTGTAAAAGAAAAATTTTAATATAAGCAACCATTTTATAAATAATGTCAGCACTAACATAACCTCTTATCTAAAGCATTCCAGTGAAAATAATATCTATGTAAAAAAAAAAAAAAGCTTGTTCCAGGCCTTATAACAAATCTGCATAGTGGAGACACAGAAAAAAACATAGCAGTGTTTTTTCCAGGAATTTAAATGCCTGATTAGACTTAATACTCTTAATACTGAAGTTTTTTCACCAAAATTAGATAATCTTTTGCACTTGTTTTTTATGCAACAATGTATGTATTTATTGGTTTTGGTCGCTTTGACACTGATATACTGTCACAACTGAAATAGTTTTAATTTCATAATCAGCTGCTTTTCTGTTTTGATTATGTGGTTGTGGTAATTAATTTATAGTTAAGAATGAAGTTTGCCTTTTATTGAACACCTAATTTTCACACTCACAGGGTGTGGTGGTTTGGGTGGATTCACTCTTTTTGCTTGCAGCTTGCAGCCAAACACAGCCTGCTCTCTCATCCTCCCCCTCCCTTGCACAGGGAGTAGGGGAGAGAATTGGAAAGAGAAGGGCAAGGAAACTCATGGGTTGAGATAAATACTATTTACTAATTAAAACAAAATTATAATGATAACAACAGTGATAACAGACTATACAAAGGAGTCATAACGATCTCAGAGTAGAGACAATCCCAAAACAGAAACCCTGAAACACATCCAAATGTCAGTTTTGGGTTTTGCTATTCACTGCCCTTCTCCCTCCCAGTCCTAATGCAGCTGTGAAGCAGCCAAACACGGTGGCCTTGAGCTCCAGCAGCAACTCACAACACCAGCACTGTTATCAACGTTCTTCTCATAATAAGTCTGAACTGAAACACTGAGACTAAAATACAGCTATTCTAATTACTAAAAAGAAAATCAACTCTATCCTAGGAAAACCAGGATACAGAGAGATAGCTTCCCAGAAACTCTGTCTCAACTCATGCTAATGTTGACATTTTCTAGGAGGATTAGAAAAATCAAACTAAGAATGAAGCAATCACTGGGATAACTCCACCTAGCTCCCTTGAATCCAGCCAATGACTTAGTCCAATATCCGGTCCAGATAAATATTTACCTTTATACATTAATTTTCTTTAAAATCCAGGTGATCTCAGATTTAGCATTGGAGAGCCTTTGATCTTGGAAAGCCTCTTTTTTTTTTTTTTTGTGCAAATGTTGGAGAAAGAAAACTTGAAAAGAAGAGAGAGAAACAGGCAAAATTGCAGAATAATGAAAGAAGGAGCACTTATGTTCATGTACTGGAGACAGAAAGATGGGTTTGCATAAAGCTATGACCTGAACTATTACATTAATGTAAGAATTTTTCAACCAAAATAGTAGCACAGAAAAATCATGGCCCATGTGAGAAAGAATACAAGAGACCCAGGAAAACCTCTCTGATCTCAGATCAACTGACAAATACTTTTTTAAACATAATTTTATTATTTTATCCTTATTACAAACATCATGGAAATATTTTGCCCTTGTTACAAATATCATGGAAATATTTTGTCCTTATTACAAACATCATTTATGCATTTAAAGGTGAAGATTTCAAAAAAGACAATGTATGTTAAAAAATATGCAGTTAGCATAGAATCATAGAATCATTTGGGTTGTAAATGACCTTTAAGATCAAGTCCAATTGTTAAATATATCAGAACTCTGCTGATATTTCTTTAAGCTTTCCTTGAAATGTGTAATTTTGTTACTGCAAACAATAGAAAGTCTAGAGATGAACTGCTAAGGGATCCAGTCAGCTCTCCACTGCTGTATAATCCTTCATGCTTCATTAACCTCAATATAATTTACATAAACTACTGAACCCTGACGCTGCCTCCAATAAAATTTGCAAAAATACATGTAAAGGTCAAGATAACAAATTACAACACTATTAAATCAATTTCTTATTCAAAGGATACTTTGACAATAATCTCATGGTAATTTGCTTGCCATGGGAGAAGAAAAATATGACATAAAAGAAATTACTCTGTTCCTTAATAGTTCACCTGTGAATTTTAATTCACTGTATTTTTGTATCAGAAAAATGTTCTGTGTAAGCTAGCATACATTTTCTAGGTGTTGTGCAGTCATCCATTATGACTTAACTGGAGTGTTTAAGTACTCTTTCATGGAGTATATGCCACTTCCTTGTTGAGGAGTAAGTGAACGGAGGTCTGCTATGAGCAAATACTCAATTGTTTGTCTTGGAGTAACACCCAGTTAGTGGTATTCATGCCAGACTTCACCATGTGGAAATATACTACTGTAAATATTTTTCAGTAACAAAGCTGAAAATAAGGTCGTCCAGTTTTTTATACTGTGTTGTCTTCTACCCGGGATCTGGAAAAAAGAAAACAAAACAAAAAAAACAACCCAAATAAACCAACAAGAGCAAGATTTTTTTTGGTAGATAATTTACCTTTAAATATGGTTTTTACTGTAATTGATTTCAAAATCCTGTCAGACTCAAACACAAAAGTAAAGGTAAAATTATCTTTAGCAATTTTCTAAAATATTCTGGGACCAGGAAAGTGAATATTTTTCAGTCTCCAGATTTTGCAAATATCAAAAGGTAAATTTTCACTAAGGCAATGACCTACTGTTTAGCCCATATGTTTGTTGCTTAAAATTGTTGAAAAATATGAATGCATAATGAAAATTTTAGACACCACTGCCTAGTCTGGCTGTTTATTTGAACTGATATTTCAAGATAGTTTCTTAGGGACCAGCCTCCTGTTGTTTCCTGTTTGCGTACAGTATGACTCAGTCTTCATGACGAATTGAAACTTTTCTCCTTAATTTGGAAAGTTCAAGAAAAAGACTGCTGTTTTGAAAAGGTTGCATGTACCTTATATGCAATGATATTTTCTTTATTTTTGAGTTAGCACAAAACAAGCAAGTGTCAAACCACTTTCTGCTGCTGTTGGGCATACTTAAGGCATCTCTTGGTCACCACTTAAGTGCGCTACTTCCATGTGCACTAAAAGGGTCTGAATGATTTGGCTGGGTGGAGAGCAGACAGTCTAAAAAGTCATACCTTTCTCTGATAGGAAAAGTGATCAGTATTATACCAAGTTTATAGATCTGCCTGACTTCTACAAGATAGCAGAACTGAAGAACCGTGTAAGTATGGATATCAGGGTAATAAGTGATCCCAATTCACATTGATGATGAAGGGTTAATAGACATGTAACTTAAATATAACTTGGTCTTTGTTGAATGTGACGTGCCTCCCAAGAAGTCAATAAAAGAGAAGGATATTACTGTTGTGTCTGGAAGCCATTTACTCCATTTTGGTCTACATAGAAGCTGCTGTACTAAAAAACTGAAAAGGAAAATGGAAGCAAAGGACGTGCCTCAGGAAGTGGTCCACACCCACCCACAAATCTTAGAGAAAGGAACTCAGGCAGCATAGTCACAGAACTGTGCCTCATCTTTGATCATCTCTAGCTACAAGCTAATAGATGCTGGCATGCCCACCACTTGTCACTCCATCAGGGAGCCAGGATGAAGCCCAGGATCTTGCAAGTCACCCATGCTACTGTATCCTACAGTGTAGACAACCTGTTGCCACAACCTTAACCTGGAATTTCACAAATCTCACACAAACCCTTTTTCTGTGTTCAGGCTATCTGTAAAGACCTTTGTTTCCCATGGACTGTTGGTACCTAACAAAGTAAGACATCATACTGTAATATTTGTGTATCAGAGAGCTCACCAAGGCCTCAGATCACCTTGCTTCCAGTGAGGCAGTTGTCTTTGATATTTCTTTCAGTCTGAAAAATGTGACTGAAAGCAGCCAAAGAGGTTGGAAACACGCAGGGCAGAGGCAGGAGGGAGACAGACTGACATACAAATGTATACAGGAATCGTTTTTTTGTAGAAGGCATGTGTCTATAAGAGACAATTTTAAAAAATATTGAAGTAAAAGCAGAGCAAGGTAAGTAGAAGCGAGCTAAGGCAGCACAAAAATTCTGACCCTGGTTCTTTGCCTGTTTTTAACAGAAAAAAAGTTAGATTGTGCTAAAATATGGTTTATTAGAAATATTGTGAAAGCATTTTACATAAAATGGTGTGTTCATTCATTTTGCAGTGACATCTTTTTTAACTTGAATTTTTTTTAAACTTCTTAAAGAAAATAAATGTTTGCAATTAAAGAAGACAGTTCTTTTATTTAAATATTTTTCAGAGCGAATTTTTTTTGCTTCTGAAATTTAGTGGTTTTTAGTCTGAAGCCTGTGTGCTGAAATTACAGAAATTCATAGAGAAAAGACATAAAACACATCTGGATTTCCAGATATATCTACACCTTTAAAAAATAACAGAAAGGAACTGTATATCACTATTCCACTATTCTATTCTCTAATGGGACACTCTCTTATTCTGGAAGCAACGGTTTGTTAAACTGTCTTTACTGATGTTAGAATTAGAGACAGTGTCCTCACAAGCCTGGGCTTTCAGTCAATTAAAAAAATCAATTTTAAATGTCTTCTTTTTTTGTGCTATTTATCTAGCATTGTCCTACAATGGAACATTATATAGTCAGTTACATCTGGAACTCTAAATATTCCTCCTCAAGTGTCTTTAAGGTTACTTTTATTTAAAAAAGTTCATAAAGTTAGCATCAACAGAAATACTGCTGTCTCTTTATTCTAACAGTGGCCATCAGAAGGGTACCCTCTATTTCTGATCATTATCTTAACTTTTCTTAATATCCATCATAATTTACTGTTCAACTCAGTAAGAATAGTGAGGTTTTTTTCTTTTTTGTATGGGGAAGCTAACTTCTTTATTGCATCATTAGTGTAGCAGGACCAAGACTTAAAAAAATATGTTTATGTTTTAATATTTTCCAGTACAATGTTTCCACTCTCAAAATACTTTCTTTGAATTTTAGCTGGAGGAAAATGCTTGCACATCTTTCTTCAGGACACAACTGAAAGCTGAGCTTGTTAAAACTGCAAAAGGTTGGGATGCTCCTGCCTCCTGTCTGCTCTGTCTTAGGGCAATATCCTGCAAATGAAATCCACCCTTCCTTCTGCTCCTTGCCAGGCCTCTGAGCTCTGCCATTGTCACCTTGTCACCTTCTCTGACAAGCAGAGCTTGGAAGTGTGGTATAATACACTTTGTTAGTGATGAGCTATTTAGTGAGATGGAGGGGATTACAAGAGATCACACGGATTACAAAGAGAACTGTGTTTTCTATCCCTTGTTTAATTTTCTTCCATACTATGAACTTGATGTTTCTTCAGATGAAAAATAAGCCTCAAGTAAACCTGTATGTATTAAAAAGTATACAAATGACCAATCTAATTATAAATAAATAAAATTCAAAGGAGTGTACCCACATCTAATTGAGACCACACATACTTTAACCTTTTCACATATATTTCAAACATGTGAGTCATTCATTTTATCTCAGAATTTTAATATGATGTATTATAAAGCCATATCCAGAACCAAACCTACTTATTCAGTGTTCTTCTTTAGTATTTCTGAACTTGGAAAGGCAAAGGTAGAAATGAAGAATTCTCTCTAATTAGAGCTCATTGAATTGTTATCTGTCGTGTGTGGTATAAAAAGCTGAGTGACGTTTTCTGTCCGTCTTTTGCTTGCAGGTAACATACACTCTAGTGAGCAGGCCATAGGAACGTTTTAAAAGAGATTAGTTAAAACAACACAAAGAATGTTGTCTTACTTTTACACTGTTAATTTCACTCTTAATTAGAACCTTACAAAGCTTTTGAAACAATCAGAGCTCTCTTTCTCTGCAGTGATTTCACAGTGGTTTTAACTCTTCTGTAGTCTCCAAGGTAAGCAAGAAGCAATGAAGCTAAAATATTTTTGTTTTGTTTTTGTGTATGAGAACATAATGTTTGTTCCATTTCTACCAGCTGTTGTGATAACCAGGGATTAATTAGTCACTTGTTGCTTGTTCTTATATTCCAAATAGCTTTAATCCCTGAAGTTCCAAAGTAATAAAGACAGTAATATCATCCTGCACACACAGGAGAAGAACAGTCCACCTTTGGTCTCATGTCATGTTAAATCATGGAAAATAATAAAACCATAACTTACATAATTCCCTTGCGAGCAGTACTGTACATAAGAAATGCTGTGGATTCTCTTTCTCCATGGCTTCTCCACAGGTCTCTCTGGCTATAGTCGGCCAATGGTTCACTGCATAGAGTGGCACAGACTCAGCTGAAAATCTGGCCTCAGCAGCAAAACAAAGATCTCTGATCAGCAGTTATAAATAGCTTCTCTTGGATGTAAGTCACATTCATGTTTATTTCAACTAGCAGAAAGAATGTAGATCTAAAATAAATTTTTAAAATTAAAAAAATCAAAAACGAAACAAAAAAACTAATTAAAAATGCAAAACAAATGAAAAAAAAAATAACCCATCCCCTCAAAAAAAAAAAAACCTAAACAAACCCAAACAACAAAATCAAAACTCAACTAACCTGCTGAAAGTTATTAAAGATGTATATTTCTGAATTGTGGGTGAACACATGTTGCAGACCAGCAGTCTGATGTTTTCACTATGGCCATTTACAACACATTGTGTAAACTTCTTTCTTCATCTTAATAACATGAAGGAATCACCATGAAAGGAAACAGGACACCTCAGGCCATGACTGAGGTGTCTCAAGAGGTATTCTAACCCTCTATGTTCAGATACACATGTTGGGTCTAACTAGGTTGGGGTCAGATCCCAGGGCATGGCATATAGCATTGCTGCTTGCTCTCAGTCATGGGAATAATAGCCCAGCAAACAAATTAGAAATGAACTTGGACACTCCAAGGCCAATTCCCTGATTTAGACAGCTAGGTGACTGAATCGCCATGGGGCACTTCAAGGTATATCTGCCTTTATTTTGCTTTAGATGTATCCTAAGACCAGTCCCCAGAGTTTCTTAACTTGTGGTCTGGAAAATACTGGAAAGGCTGTGATGATCCATCAAGTGCAAGACTTTTAGCAGAAGGAAGGGAAAGAAGTTAAAATTCCTCAAACAGATCTTCTTTCCAATCATTTAGAAGCAATTCACAAGACCCTGGAGGATTCTGTGTATGCAGAGCTGACCTCCTTCAGGTATGATGACACAGCATTCTAGAGTGCTGTGTGGGAAAATTTTGAACACCAAGTAAGAAATAACAGAATGAGGAAGCAAGCTAAATACAGGGTGTTAATTTGGTGTCTGAGGCAGCATTATGCCATGAAGTCATAAGATTTTTTCTAGTTACATAATCAGCAGCAAATTAAATTGCTTAGGTTCATGGCTTTGGAAATGGTTTTGCTAGTTGACCCTTCGAAACCTCACTAGAGGGTTTATTGATGAAGATACCTTATATAAAATGCTTCCCAGTATCTCCCCTCATTTTGATTCCAGAGGAAATGCTTTTGATCATGACTGGAAGTGGGGTGAACTGGCTTAATGTCCTCCATTATTCACTGGTCAGTGATCAAATATTTTAACATGGTTGTAGCCAGGCTCTTCACAGTGGTGTCCAATGACAGGACAAGGGGCAATGGGTGTAAGCTGAAACACAGGAGGTTCTGCTTAAACTTGAGAAGAAACTTCTTTACTGTGAGAGTAACAGAGCACTGGAACAGGCTGTCCAAGGAGGTGGTGGAGTCTCCTTCAAAACTCCCATGGACGCCTTCCTGTGTGAACTCATCTAGGTGTTCCTGCTCCGGCAGGGAGGTTGGACTAGATGATCTTTCGAGGTCCCTTCCAATCCCTAACATTCTGTGATTCTGTGACTGACACAAAAAAAATCCCTCTCTGGAAGTAGCCAAGAAGCCAATGTCTGGGAAAGATGTTGATACTAAAGAAAGAGAGGAACATTGTGAATCCTTCCGATCTTCCCATCTAACACAAAGTCTTGCTTGTATCATGGAAAGAGTCAATATAATTTGGCCAAAAAATGTGTTCTAAATGCATTAGACCAGGAAGGTTCTAAGCCAAATTCTCTGTATATATAAATGGACTGCATATTATCAAAATTGTTGGGGGAATGGAAGTTTGGCTTTCCCTAAAATTAAATCAGCTGTAAAGAAGTAGTACCCAATAACAGCTTATGTAAAGCAAATCAAGGACAAAACATGGAAAGGTCTTTTAGAAAGTCTCAGTCATCAATCTATATTTGTAAATTCCAGTAACACCAAAAACAATATTCTCAAAAACAGTTTTGAAATTTATCTGAAGTAATTTCTGTTTACCAGAGAATGCAGCAGCACTCAGAAAGAGACAAATTCATCTCCCTTCAATTTAGTGGTGAAGCTTAGTTTTCCAGTGCACTAGTGTTGTCATTCAGTCTTTTGGTAGCATGAAGTGTGTTGATGAGCTTACTGGCCTAGGATTTATGTTTGTCTTCCTAGCAGGTAATGTATGAGACAGCTACTTCTAGATGTACGTGACCAATACCTTCTATAGAAACATTTGTATTAACGACTTCTGAGCTCTTTCATCATACTGTGTACCCAAAAGGAGACCTAGCAGGACAGAACATTTAGATTAAATTATGTCAGTTTGAAGAGTCAGACCAAGAGGGTTGAAACCACTGCTGCTTAAACTATTACTCTTGCAGAATGATATCTTATTTTTAGAATATTGAAGCATATCTCGCCCTGGAGCTCAAACAGTGCTCTAATAGTTATTAATGGCAGCTGTCAGGTATGCATCCATTGACCAAGAATGAGTCACACTGGCTGTACTAGAAGTCTCAGTTAGCTGAAAGCTGGGGCACTTTTTTGATTTTTTTTTCCTCTTTTTTTTTTTTCTTCTTTTTCTTTTTTTTTTCTTTTTTTTATTAGCTCATTCTTCTGTAGGCAGCATGATAATGAAATTTCTTTATCTGCAGTAGCCATTAGGACAAACTAATGAACTTGTTCTGGACATACAAGCAGGTCATCACCTGCTTTGTCAGTAAATAATACTGTTAAGGAGGCAATTTCCAACACTGTAGGTACTCACAAGTTAATTTAGAAACTACCACCTTTTAATTAGTGGTGCAGCCAGCACACTGTGTGGCAAAAGCCCTTCAATTTATTAGGAAGCTAAAGAAATACATTAAAAATACCCTTCTCCCCATCTAAAACTGATTTGAAGGACACTAATATCAATATGATTGACATTAATGGCTAAAAGGAAATAATTAAAAAATGTATATTTCTTTTTCTCCCCAAATTAAATTACTTTCAGACTCATTTTCACCAGGCTACAGTATTTGCAAATTTAATTTCAAAGCATGATTTTTACATGCATAGGTTTGACAAATCAGCTGCTGCAGCTGTCTTACAGTAATTAGTATAGGCATTTAATCCATGCTTTCCAAACCAAGTAAGGCAGCTACAAATAGTACAAAGTCTGCATCAACAGTACCTGCTAACCCTCAAGATCAAGCAAAGTTTGCTGTTAAGTTTTTATGCAGGAATGGTTTGCAAGGGCATAAAAGCTGCTCAGAAAATTCAGCATATACCTGCCTGACTGTTAAACAAAGAGACAGATACAGTGTAGGTCTGCATCCTTCATTTCAGAATGCAATTAAAAATCCCAGCCCTTGCCTAAAAAATCTATCAGTGAGAAACTGCAACAAAGAAATAATGACACTGACAGAGCCAAGGGGAGGGGTCTCAGGAGACCAAGCTGAAACCCAGAGGGAAGAGCTTTTTGTGACTGAAGAACCCCTGCTCTTGCAGGACTCTTCTAATATTGCCATTTTCAGATCACCATTTAGTGGCCATATATTTGCAAATGCCTTTGCAGTAAGAAAATGGCACTTTAATGAGTGAGAAATGTGAAGAAAGAGAAAAAAAATGGCAGTGAAGAAAAGGAGAGAGAGAGAAGAGACAAAGATAAATCATTAAATGAGGGAGTATGAAGTTCCTTTGTTCAGTGTTGTACTACTGTTAGCATTAATTCACTACCAGGACAGTCTGATAGATTGGAAATGCCTAAATACATTGAACAGGAAAACATAAAAGGTGTTCCTGAGCTCTGAACCAGCACATGTTAACTGTTATTTAATTGTACTAGGCAATGTCCAGTAAAGTATAAACAGAGTGCACACTAGGGTCTCTGGATGTGAGGGTATGCTCTTTTCTCTTCTGGCAAATAAGCTATTTTCATGCTTAACCACGCTCTTCTGAATGACCAGATTGGCTTCTGCACCTGGCCTGTCCTCACTACCACATTGGCAATGCTTACTCTTGAGCCAATTCCTTCTTTGAATATAGTGTGGTACAAGGCAAAGCACTCTCTCTCCTTCAGTCTCTGCTCCTGCCTATTAAAAGCCAGCAGTCTCAGATGGGATCCACTTTTCCCACCTGGAACCTATGAAAATTACATTTTTGCTCTCCTGCTTGTGGAGTTAAATTTTGTCTACTTGCTTGTCCCAGTCTGATACAGATCTCAGCTGTGGTGTGGCTTTGTTTTCGCTCTCTGGAAGGTTCTTGGTATTCCATGTCCAGAGAAATGGCTGGTGTATGCACTTCTGACCTTTATCCTCTCTTTCTTTGATATTGTGACAGCTAATATGAAAAGTTGTGCTGCTACCTTGGAACAGTCTTTGACGAATCACTAGTAATAACCCAACATTTAATCCTAAAAATTGGGCTACCTGTCAAGTTTGTCTACAAAGCAATTTCTTTAATTTCCACTGATGGTCCTCTGCTAACAGGGTCATCTCCCCAAGATCAATATCAGCTGAAATGTGATTTGGCTTCGTGATCTCTAGGGACATTAGCCTGTCCACTTGCTGTGCTCAAGATATTCTATCTTTTTCTAATGCTTCAGCTGAACACAAAGCAGTAACGACCTGTACGAGGTGGATTTTATTAGTGCCTTGCTTCCTAAGCGGCATATTCAATTGAAACTGTTGAACATCAGGGCACAGGCAATCCTGACTTGAATAACTTGTCCTTAGCCTTTCCAATGAGTTCATGGTGTGTCATTCCCATATTCTGCAGCAAAAATCCTTGCCTTTTTGCTTCATTGCTAGGTCATGTATCTCTACCTACCATCTTGTAATTCAGTTGTCTTTCCCCAGGTATATGTGTTTACAAAATTTCTCCTGTAAGTAAAGATGTGTCTGAAATGCTTTGGTAAATGAGGCCACAAAGCACATTCTTACATCTGCACTGCATGGGATGGTCTTCTGTTTTGTCACCAAAGCCCTGTACGGAGCGTCTAGTTAAAACCAAGGGGAAATGCTTGTTTTTCTTGTGTAAATTCTACTTTCAAAATGTAAGGTAGTTTCTCCACAATAGCTGTTACAATCTTTGGAGTTCTTGACTGAAACAAATAGGAGATGTATTTTGGTTTAGGTTTAAGTCAGGAGCTTGAAGTTGGTCTTTGTGCATTTAGTTATCCTATGTGACTTATGATGGGTAACAAAAAGTAAACCTTTTCCTCCTGTTATTAATTTATGTTGTGAGTTCTGTGGGCCATTTATTCATTTATTAATTTATTTTTTTAACAGTCTCTAACTCTAGCTGAGGTTGCTCACAAGTACAAGAAGTTCTGCTCATATCATGGTGCAGTACCTGTCTTGCCACGTCATGGCTGTTTGTTTACTTCCAGAGGTCCCCAGATTGCTTTGAGATGCCCCTCTTGATCTCATTAGGATTCTTGGCTGTGAGTCAAGGGCTTTTTTTTCTTGCCTGTTTTCTAGTATGAACAATCTAACCATGCACATTTAGAGCTGCTGCTCTTCCATTAAGGTGTTATGAGGCAATAAATGAGAACTGACCATATGTAAGCCTACTTCTAACACGTCTAGCTCTAGCCTAGAAGGTAGGAGAGCTGTGTCACTACTGCACTTATCCTGATCTCTGCTGAGACCCAGTAAGCCATAGGCATAATTGTCACATAACCATGACTGTACAGTGCATGGCATTCCAGTCTCTGCATGCAACTACGCCACAGAGTCAGACAGGCTGGCCTACCAGGACACATGCAGAGAAGGTTCAAACTTGAGTGCACAGCTCTGATTCTCTTACTAGGAAGATAGTATCTTATTAAAAACATATCTGAAATACCCTGTGACAGCTTCAAAAAACAGGGTTGCAATGTTTCCCAGACAAAGCTGATTAAACACCTCAGAATATTCCTTATATGAATTAGGAATTCCTGATTCTTTCCTTCCATATAGTGAATCAGGAAAAAATTCTAAAAATCACTACACTGAATTTCAGGGTAAATCAGAAAGTTCTGTTAACATTCAAGCATGAAAATACAGATTTCAGCATAATATTTATTTATATATAAAAACATGGAAAGAGGGAAAGAATATGTTGTGTTACAAGAAAGTGGGGGTTTCAGTTTATCATGAAAATTTAAAATATGAGAACAGTTTTAGTTTAGCTCCAAAGTTGAAAGAAGGTAACAGATTCGTTTTATGGCAACATTTGATTTTCTAAATCTTTTCATTCCAGTGTTGAACTTCTGCCATGCTTTTATAGAGGCGGGCTTGTGCTGGACTACCCTGGGATCCAAAGCTGTGCTTTGAAAACATTTGGGAAAGGTTTATGAAACCTGAGACTGTTTTTTCTTGGGGGTTTTCAAAGTGATTAAGGAGTCAACTAAATTGTGACGATCCTGGCTGGGAGCCCTTGGCTCCTTCCCTCAGGGCTGAGCATCTCCTGGTAGTTCACTCTAAAATGGACATAGGGAGCTAAAGCCTCAACTTGCAATTATTGTAGCACTAAAAATGTGAGCTAGTCTCTCACTATAGTAATTTCTGAGTTGAAAATCTGGACTAAAAAAATTTCCTGTTAAAAATGTCCTTTTCAACTCTTCTGTGAAAAGTTTTGGTCTCAGCACAATAAAATAATATAAAAAATGTTTCAATTTGTTCTTTTCAGAGACATTATGATGTGGTCTTTGGTTATACTTTTTTTTCTCCATTCCCCAGAGACCCAGACCATTTTTAAATTATTTGTATTTCATTCATACTTTGATGTTTAGAATGCTTTCCAGGCTGGAAAGCAGCTGTTTAAAGAAAAAAATAATAAACAATAAAGGGAAATGGCTGTTCCCTGTTTAGTGTATTTTACCTAATAAAGGTTGGTACTTTTAAAATCAAAATAAAAATAAAATACACACATTTTTCATACACAAAGAATTACAGCAAAGTTGTGGTGCATCTTTGTTTATAGGCTCATATTTGTTATATTTAATATTATTTTCCTTTTCTTTTGAACAGGTATAGGAGCACAATAAATCAAAAGTAATTTTAGAGGATTCTAAGCATTTCTAGCAACAATACCATTTATTTGAAAAATATTGATTTTACTTTGTTGTAGGTATTTATGTTGTGTCTATATATAGCTCAATAGTTAGGTACTATCATTTGAGTAGATATGAAGCCTTAGTCTACTTTCTATTGTGCACATATATACGCATGTGTGAACACGCATGTACATCTGTGGTATTTAGGATAAAATTAATCTACATTTCCACCTACATTTATACTTACACGTTTATAATATACATTTATGCTTATACGTTTATACTTATACACTTCTACAGTTATACTTATATACTTATACGTTAATACACTCTGCATACACACAGGTATGTTTATGTAATGGTACCTCCAACCAAGATGCAAGAAGGCTTCGGGGAGATCTTATAGCAACCTTCCTGAAGGGGGCCTTCAAAAAAGCTGGGGAGGGACCTTTTACAAGGGCAGGTAGGGATAGAACAAGGGTAAATGGCTTTAAACTGGAAGAGAGTAGGTTTAGATTAGATATGAGAAAAAAAAATCTTCACTAGGAGGGTGGTGAGACACTGGAACAGGTTGCCCAAAGAAGTTGTGGATGCCCTCTTCCTGGAAGTGTTTAAGGCCCGGTTGGAGGAGGCTTTGAGCAACCTGGTCTAGTGGAAAGTGTCCCTGCTCATGGCAGGGGGGTTGGAACTAGATGATCTTTAAGGTCCCTTCCAACCCAAAGCATTCTACGATTCTATGTTTCTGTGATTCTGTGATTTGACTTTAAATTATAGTGAAAAAATTATAGTAAGGTGGAGTATTTATTATTTAAGACACACATGCCCTTTCCTATAAAGCCTCACTGCTGGGCAGGAATTTACTAATGTCAAGACTTTTACCATTTCAGGGCAAAATTTTCACATTAAACAGACTTTAGTGTCAAAATCTGTACATTGGCAACAATTGTTTGGTAGTGATAAAAGTAGCCTCATGCTGACTACCCCAGTTGAGTTGATGGGACATGCTCTCAGATCTAGGCACTCAGTGACATAACAATGCTAGGGCTAGCAGCATCTGCACAGGGACATCCCATACTTCACTATTGGATGGGCAAACTCCAGGGACTTGCAGGAGCTGCAATTTCAGAGGCCTGAATTCATCTGTGCAAAATGACTCGCCACCAGGACTGAGGGACGTTAGAACCAATTGGCCACTTGTGGTGGAAAGAGACACTGGAGATGAGGTTGGAAGAGTAGGACAAAGAAACTGGGAATACTCCTCATTTTCCTGAATCCTCTGGCTCCTCAGACTGGGATTGTGAGAGCACTGATAGCACATCCCCCATCCTGCCAGCAGCGAGTCCTCTCTCTGCCAGTTTTATCCTTCTGCCTCAGTGGCTCTGGCCAGTCCATATGCAATAGATTTGTGTAGTTTTGTGTTGCTGGGCTTTTCTATGCCAGTTGGATACAAAAGTCTCTGCTCCTTGTGGCCATTGATACTTAGATCATCAAACCCATGATATAAAGAGTTTCTACATGTAGATATGATACATGGGGTCAAGATTTCCTGAGATCTTCTAGAAGAAATGTGGTATCATTGTTACAGTGTAGAATACAGAAATATCTAGAGGCGCAAGTCTAGAAGCCTGGGGTGCTGTTAGAGGCTGGGTCTACTGATAACAACACCAAGTGAGAGGGTGGCCTTGGCTACAGAGAGGTTGCAAACTCAATAGACAAAATAGCTCTTGCCACAAGCATGCAACCAAGACATAGATGGCCTATAAGACCTTGAGAGATCATAAATGAAATGTGGTAGAAAAGGGAATCAGATTCTGAATACCCAGTGCTGTTTAATGTCAGACCAGCATGCTTTGTTTACACTTTGCAGTCAAAATACTTTTATATACTTCTGATGCAAAAAGAGAGAAAGGGATGAAACTGAGAAATAAACAAGGATTCCAGAATAAACCAACATAAAGTCACTTTAAAAGACCCCCAGGAAATGGTGCCTTTTCTTTCTTTCCTTGCTCTTTCCTGTCAGTAAAAACCCCATGATTTCATGAATGCATTCATGCTGATCGTCTGTGCAAACTTTCATGCTGCTTTGAGTGCTCTGAAAGTAACACACTTTCGGTCTGGGGCCAGTGATCCCTTTAAACTCACAGTACAGGAAGACAAATGGAGAAACAGATTTTAATCATGGCATCTTGGCAGTAGATGATGATGAGTATTCAAAAATGAAGGATGAACTATGAAAATGAGAATTGTGTTTTCTTTTGTCTGGAGCTCCTTGGTGCCAGAATTATTCATATTCTGAGTCTGATTCATCGTCTTTCTCCCTTTGTTTAATTTTCTTCTCAGTGTCTGAATCCAATGGGGAAGAGAAAGAACACCTTTAAGGATTTCCTTCCTTGATTAATTCTAATTTTTAATGGGGTAGAACAAATGAGCCAGTTTTCCCAGATGCCCTTGTTTTGCATTCTTTCCCTGGGAGCAAAACCACACTGTTAATAGTTGGGTAAGTTTTTCAGAACTAAATAGACAGGTGTTCCGTGTAAGATGTAGGTCCTTGGTGGGACTGGTCATGAGTGCTATCAAGTTGTTCCCTTGATAGCACTTGATACTGCTGAGAGGGTTTTTTTGGTTTTGGGGTTTTTTTTTATAAGTAATACATCCTTGATAATACTAAGAAAATACTGCAAGAAGTGTTGTGTCCCAAAAGTTTCTTCAGGAGAAAAAGATAGATCTGCTTAGAACCAACCCTGCAATATGCTCTGCATGCTCTCCTACTACAGTTTGCTCTTTCCTTGAATTGATCATTTCTATCACAATTTTGTCAACACTCCCACTTCAGGAATTCTGAAATCCAGGTTATTTGAATTGTGACTTACCGCCTTCTTATCAGCCACAACGAAGAACAAAAGGGTCACTGGCACTTTCATAATTTTGTTTGTATCTCCTTCATTCCAAATTCTGGATAAAAACTCCAAATTAAATCATGCCTTTTGTGGTTTTCCTCTACTGATTACAAGAACTACATCTCTGTACAGAACCTTCCCTTCACTTTTTTGAGAAATCATTAATTATCTTATTTTTATATGTGTATGTATATATATGTACAGATGTATCCTTTGCACCTTGCTCTCTTTATATTTTTTCTTGTTTACTTTATAAGTGCTCCGTTATAGAGTGGTTTGGATATATTCTGCAGAAAGTGTGATATCCCATATAATAAACTTGTCAGAAAAAAAATATATTCTAACTTTTCCACAGATGTCTGGAGTGGGTTACACCAATGGTAGATATTGTTATCTGTCTTCTGGGACAAAGTAAGATAGTGGAAATAACTACACTGCAACTTAAACTATTAATTTCCAAAGCTTTATAACCAGTCTAATCCATATATTTCATTTTTCTCACTTGCACATTCACTTCCTTATTTGATCTTTGAAATATTATAAACCCAAATCCGTATTATTCCTTGATCTTGTTTTAAGTAAATTCAATGGCACTTAAAGCAAAAGAGGCTCAGAGACATAGCTAGCTAAGTGTCTCCCATTTTCCTCTCAAGGTCTCTTCATCACCAGCACTGTTCATCACCTCTGCTTTGTGGTGTGGCACCTATGGCAGCAGCAGCACTTTCTTCACAAGAGGAGAAGCAAAAATGGTGTCTGTTTTCTTCAGAAGGCCATGGGACATTTTTAACTAATCTGTTAATGTCTAAGTGAAAGAAGATGACCCCAGCTTACAGAGTCTGGAGGTAGCTGTACCCATATATGCTGTCTATTTTACAAAGTGAAGTTATCTGCACTAAAAAGAGGTCTTCAAGGTTTTGCCCTAAATTCTTGGAGGATGTGTGCTTTGGGAGTTTTGTAAAAGTAAGGATAATTAACTAGCAGCAAGTGACCTCTACACCAACTGAGTTGTAGAACTTCTACAGACTGCAATGTTTTACACAGTCAGTGTTTTATATAGGCGGATATAAAAAGGTCCATGGTTAATTTAATCAATAACACACATAGTATCAGATGTGGCATATTTAAAATCTTGCAAGTTTTGCCTCATGATATTGTGTAATATAAAAATCGTGAGAAATCCAAGAGAACCATTATTAGGAAGGGGTAAAAAAAAAAAAGCACCGAGGAAGAACCCAAGCTGCTGTGTTCTCTCAGATTTCTTGTTTGGATATGGTTTGGAGTGGGTTTTGCTGCAAGGTAACTGTAGGTGACAGGTAGAGGAAATATTTAGAGAGGATTGACAGAAATCTTGCAAAAATTTACATACCCATTTTGAGATATCTAAGTACAATGTTTCACTACACCTCCTCTCATTGCAAATCCAGACAGTTCTGTTACAATGATATCCAACATGCTAACCTTGATCCTCTTAAGTCTCTGCCTTTCATCACACTCATGAAGATTTCTCTGCCTGTTGTTTCTGCCTCTGTGTCATGATGATGTTTCGGTGTGCAAAGCTCCTCCTTTGTACAAGCATGGAACAGAAAAGCAAGAGATAAACATCTCAAGATTATTTATGTGTGCGATGTTTTAGCTAAAAGACAACATTTTCATTACTGTGTGAAGCTGGACTGAATGTTTCTGTTTCCAGATTTTGTATGCTCTGCTGGGAGTGAGATGTGTTTAAAGCAAAAATACCAGCCTTGAAACAGAGAACTACTGGTTGCTGCTCTTATTCAGTGCATGACACCAGGGCTTTTCAGTTAAAAGTTTAAGTTTAGAAACAAAAAACTGATCTTCTCAATTACCAGCATGTCAGGTTGTTTTAGGCATATGAAAATCATCTGAATAAAGTCAACAGCTTTTCTTGAAGTTTAGCATGCACAATTAAACAGTTTACAGATTAACATTTGAAAAGCTGGCAATGATAACATCAGTTTATTTTTTCTTCATTTGAACAAAATTCATAGGAAATTTTATGCATAAGCTGTTCAAATTCAATAAGGAAAGACATTTTTTCTATAGCTTTATATTTGCAAGTATAACTCACCTCTACATGCTTTACTTCTACATTTCAAAAGTAATCCATTTTCTTTACATTAAATATTTTTGGACAATACATTAGAATTTTTAGATTTCAACAATTAGGCATTTAACACATGCTGCAGCTCCAAAACCTATCCTCGTGTCTCTTGTTTTGTGGCCTTCCAAAACTGCCTTGGAAATCAGTGCCTACTCTTATACGAACTGTGCACAGAAAAAAAATTGTGGCTTTTTTTGGTAAGTCTAATTTTAAGTCTTCTGATCTTTGATGGATGTACAAATTCATTTAATCAGTCAGTTACCCTGCAATATAGGCATCTGAGTCATATGCTCTCCACCAGCCTTTGCTTGGTTAAACACCAGATGGATGAAACAGCTGTATAAAACCTTAATCTCTGTGACAGCCTTTCTTTCATTTATTCTTTGACTTATGTAGTTAGTTTTACTTGTATGTTCTTCCAATTAGGGAGTTAACCAATCTCTGTCATTCATTTCTATTTAACACACTTTGCTTGTATATAGCTTAGGGAATTTTACTTTCACATTGATTTTTTTTAACACACATTAAATATTTAGCCTACATTTGAAGTAATATTGATGTCTTTGATATCTTTGTTCATTATCCGTTAATTTATCAACATTGCTGGTATAATGAAAAACATTATTGTGACACTTTGTAGTTATAGTCTCATTCTTTGGAATAGTGCATTCTTGTAAGATAATCCTCTCTTTCAAAAGTGTGAAATTTATAATAAATGGCTGGTTTTCATGTCGTTCTGGTTTGCAGTTGCAAAACTTTGCTAACAGAAAATAAATTTACATATGGAAAAGAGTGGGAATAAAAGGCTATAGGAAAGCAAAAACTTTCATATCTTATATGAAAAATATGCCTCATGAACACATGAAGTAAATCTAAAATTCTAGGATGTTACACTGTTACTGGTGTCCCTGTTCATGGCAGGGGGGTTGGAACTAGATGATCTTTAAGGTGCCTTGCAACCCAAACCATTCTATGATTCTATGATTCTACTAGAGGTGCTGAGGTGCCACAGAGACTCTAGAACTTAACTAATGCCCCTGAAAGGCTTTACTACTCCTAAGTCCCAAAAGATGTTTGAAACCATTTAATTTTCAAATATGTTTTTCTTTATGTTGCTCTTTCTTTTGTGTGTATCTGAGCACGTGTTTAAAGTCTGTGGAATGGAATAGTCGTTAAGAGCAACACTTCTTAACTAGCCCTCTTCAGCATGTCAATAATACACTGTCTAAGGGAATGCAGGTGTAAGGACATGGAAGTTTTCTCCCTTTTCCTTGGTATTTCAAGGATATGATTTATAATAGCACCATCATTTCAGGTTTGGCACTTTACTGAGTTCATGCTCTTCTTCTAATAGCTTTTCAACTCTGTGAGCTTTTGTTATCATGTTTTCTATCCAGACACATTAGGATTTTTATCAAGGCAGTGACCACAGTGTAAAGTAATTCTGTTCAGAGTAAAGACTGAGTGAATATATGGATGATGATAGAGCATAGCATGTCTGATCTTCTGTTGCTATGGAAGTAGGAAAAACCTGCAGTCTTTTCCTTTGATTTCACCGATGTAAGAAAGCTAGTGGGATACAGCAATACACTTCTTGAATTATGATTTCTAGAATTTTCCTCATGTTTTACCTGTGCAGTTCAAACTTATCATCGTTTTATTGTTGTTTTAGCATAGACAGAAGGACAATGAAATGTTTTATGAGATTTGGGAAAACCTCACTAAGCAAGACAGACTGCTGTGCTTCTTTTCCACACGTAAAGATGTACTTGAAATTCAGTACTACTTTCCCTGCATATTTTCTGCTTTTAAATTTAAAATCTTTTAAATTTGAAATCTTTTGAAATTGTTATGAAGGAATCAACATTAGATACATTTTTAATAAGCCCATTTCAATTATCTTTGGGAAACATAGCTTATATAGCAACCATATTTCATTCAAGATTTTCATACCATAAAGGACTGATAGGCTTCCTTCCAAGAAAACCAAACCCCAACACTCTGATATTATGTCCAAGGAGACAGAACACTTCAATCCAATTTATTTAAGCTTACATCTTGCAGGAATCAATTATGTTTTTATTATCCACAAGCCAACGGCAGGTCTCCAGCAACTGCAGTCTGAACTTTTAATATATATGTATATGCATATTAATATATACACACATATGTATAGTTCATGCACCTGTAGCTTGTTATGTGAAAACTTCCATGACTGTGACTTGCTGATTGTTATCAAATACAGTCTAAAAGATTAATCACAATATTTTGTTATATTCTGCTGAATGCATGTATTTGTGCAAAATGTTGCTGATAGAGATTTCGGAGCAAGCCTCTAAGACATAGGTATTTCAGTATGCCACAGCTAGAAGAAAAGTTTTCAGACATTCAGTATTAAAATAAAACTTTATTCAGGAGGTGGAATAAAGCGTTGTACTGCAAAGTAATTCCTTGGATAGATATTTCATATTTTAGTTTCAAGGAAGTAATTTAGAAGGCAACAGCACATCTTATTTGGTAATCTTGTAAGTCATGTCTGTGAATCTGAGAGTACTGCAGTTCAGTAGTGAGACAGCAACAGTTTCATTTGCCATGAAATAGAAGGAGTATAATTCCATATATAAAAAAAAAAAATGTAAAGTTTCAGTATTAGTTCTGCCCTAGAGTTCTTGCTGTAACTGAGAAGAGGTTAAAATGCAATGCCTTAAGAGTCTAGAGCAGCCCAGACACAGTCTGTTACCTGATTGCCTTCAACTGCCTATTAACAGCAAATCACATATTTATACATCTAGCTAAACTTATGTTTTAAGTGAGTAGAACTGGATGAAGGTCTGTCATCTTTTATTTGATCTGTTTCACAAGGCCTCATGATCAACTGATCTAAGTCACTGTTGTGGTTTAATCCAGCAGGCCACTGAAAACCACATAGGTGCTCACTCACTCTCCCTCACTCCCGAGGAATGGGGAGAGAATTGAAGGGGTAAGGGTAAAGAGACTTGAAGATTGAGATTAAAAAAATATATATTATAATTGAAATAAAATTAAATAATAATGATACATAATAATAATAATAATAACAACAAATGAGTGATGCACAATGGAATTGCTCACCACCCACCAGCCAAGGCCCAGCTCTTTCCTGGCTAGCCATCCTGTAGGAGGGGAGAGATCCCGAAACTGCAACCCCACAAGAGCAAAAATCCCTGCTTTCAGGCCAACCCTCACTTGTATACTGAACATGACATTGTATGATATGGAATATCCCACTGGTCAATTTTGAGTCCAACACCCTTGCTACTCTCCTATCCAGTTTATGTAAGTCCTTCTAGTTAATCCCACACTAGTCAAATATGAGAAGATGAAAAGTCCTTGATTTTCTTAGCAACAACTAAAAACATCAATCTGTTATCAACATTTTTCTCATACCAAATCCCACACTGAAACCAAAACAAGCCACTATTCTAGTTACTAAGAAGAAAATTAGCTCTATCCTGGCCTAAACCAGGACAGTCACTTAAGGTCCACTTACTTCACCAAGGACTTAAACCTCTAAATTTCTTGTTGCAGATGTAAGGGTATTAATGACCACGTATTGAAAAGTGCCCACCTTGTACAACTATTAATTGCCCTGCCACAGGAAGACTATGTGACAAATACTACTATTTGCCTATGAAAGACTCTGTTTTCCTGTGAAATCGTTTGTCGGTACTGTGAATTAGTTGAAACAGGTACAAATGGGAGCAAATTACTAGATGAACAACTATCCCAATTTGTTGCTTATTTTGTATTATAAATTACTTAACATTTAATTCTGGAACTAGCCTAGAAGATGTAACTTATATCAACTTGAGTAGGAATTATGATCAAAGAGTTGCTACAAAATAGCTTATTTTCATGACAGCAAATGTATTTTAACATAAAGGTTCACTGCCATCATGCAGGAACAATTCAACATTGTTCTATGAACCACACACATGACATAAGGGCACAAAACACACAGAAGAGTGGTGGAAAACACCACCTGAAGTCCATTTGTGATACAGCCAAATGGAAGGACTACAGATCATTGCTTGAGACCACCTCACAGAGACAGAAAATACATTTAAAGATCAGCATGACTAGACCATATAAAGCCATTGGAATATTTTCCACTCTCCCTTTATGAGAGCCAGCATCATCTTGTCATGGGGTCTATATTTGCTCTAGTTCATGGTGGGCTTGTCCATGTTACAATAAGCCTACCTTACTTTCACTCTGACTGTGAAGATCTTTCAGTAATGACAAGGAAACTGGCAAAATGGAGAACAATTTTCTAAAAAGAAAAACATCTGAAACTTATATTAAAGAATTATTATTCTTAGCTATGGTGGTCAGACTCCTCTTTCAAAAATATCTCAGTCTGTGTAACAGTTCCTCAGACCTGCTGAGTCACTGCAGATAAATCCCTTCAACAATCAGGGTTTCATGAAAATAAGGTAAAGATGTTAATTTGGTTTGAAAAGCGTCTTGTGATGAAATGTGTTCTGTAATAAGCAGAGAGTTTATTACTCAGAAAGAGTAATATTTCAATCTAGCAATATTCTGGAAAATGAAAAACACTTTCAGGACATGCCTTTCTGCAAGTCAGGAACAAAAAGTTTTTCTCCTTTTCCTTGTTTTATTTTACCTTTTTGAGACTGTAAGAACCAAAACAGAAAACAGGGTAGACCACGGTATCCACAGATGCTGAAAGACCATTCACACAGAAAGAAGCACAATGAAGAGGGAAGGCAAAAGGTTTCCTGAGGAAGCAAAGTGAAAAGTCAAAGAGATCAAACAGAAACAATCTGCAAGTTCTACTCACTCCAGATAAATAAATAGTAGCAATACATATGACAGATGATACCAGCCTGGATGAAACAGAGTGACATTTTCTTCACACCTTCTTTTTTTTAAAACTCGCTTCTCAGACAAAGCAGATAATGATCCAGCTGAGAAAAACTGATTTGCTGAGAGTCTTGCCAATATGGAGAGGGGAGTTTACATAGAGAAATTCCTGGCAGAACCTCTTATTTCCCCTTAAGACACATCACTGCATTCTAGGCTGAGATGATAAGGGTGAAAGAAAGACAGTGAAACAGTAGATGATAAAGAGGGAAAAGGAGAAGCAAAACTTAAAAAAAAAAACAAAAAACAAACAAAGGGATTTCAGTATTACTTATAAGTTTGTAGTTGTGCAGATTGTCTGCCTTGTAAATGACACATATACACTAAATTATCTTCTTATTTAAGTGCAAAACCAGTACTGGTCTGCACTTTAGCGGAAAAAGCCTTCTCCATGTTTGTCCATTTTTAAAAGTGGAGAAAATGTGTTAGTCTCTATAGTCTTTAGGCCACAGACTGGTCTCTCTGCCCTAGCTGCTTAAGGACAGCCACACACATCCTAAGCACTACTTATTGTGATAAAAAGGAAGTCTCTGAATGATACTGAAGAAACTGTTCACTCAAAAATAAGCAAGCAATTCATACACAGGATTATTGTATTACCACCATTTAAGCTTCAATGGAGTAAAGCACTTGAGTATATGCTTTAAATCTGTTAATTGTTGTTAATTAGTTGAGACCCTCCTTGTAACATGTACAGCTTACCTTTGAAGAAACACTATTCAAATTCACCACAATGTATAAGATTTTTTCATGGACTTAATTTTCTTGTCTTCTCTGGCTTTTATTTTTTCATGTCTAGAGTGGGGACTGATGCAGCACGCATTCACAGACTTAGAAGTAGAAAGAGTCCCTAACCTGCACCCTTTAGCAATAGCCTTCAGTTTTATTGTTGAATTTCTGGCTTTCAGTCCTGTGAAGTGCCTGGGTTGGGCTGAAATTAATTGTGACTGAAAGAATGGCATTTTCAAAGTTGTTATGACAATCTACTTCCTTCATTGAGATGCATAAGGCCTAGATATTCCATTTTTTTCCAAGGCCACTTGCGTAATTCTTAGAAAATATATTGGCTATGTGGTGGATGACTCAATTGTCCTGGAATAAAACACTGCTTTGACTAATCTACTTGTACATCTGAGTGTCACTGGGTAAATGATATTCATTCTTAAAGCAGGCATTTTCTGCTTTAAGATTTTCAAATACCCAATTGAAATTATTAGTTATAGTTAATAAAAACAGTTATATGAGACTTAATTACCATTCTCCATTTTCAAGTCTCCTTTTTAAAAAGATTTGGAGTTAAAAGATCAATTCTCCCTATCCAGGGCACCTATTACTGTTAGGTCAGATTAACAAAACAGATCAAAAGTTCCTAGTTCTTCTGGAAGTAATACAGCTCCTTCATAGACCAGCTTTTCATTTTGTTCCTTTGTTTCCTTTATTCTTTGAGGGAAAAAAGCCCAAGAAAACTCTGTTAGTGAACTTTCTTACCCCAATTTGAGCGCATGTGAACTGGAACCTTAAATATGAAGCATTTACAGTGAACAAAAAAGAACTTGTGCCATTGCTCAGTGCTATATATTAGAAAACAGACTTGACTTGTGTTAGCCACAGATTTTGGGTGGGCATAGACTTGTTACTTGTCCTCTTTTCCTCCAAAGCAGGCATACTTATGAAATAATAAATAATTTCATAAGCACTGGGCTGCTTCTAAAGCCAGAAGACAAAGCAATGCTTCAATAGCTACTGTGAAAATATTGGGCTACTGTGTTATCTTGTTTGACTTGCTTTGCCTTTTTAAATTTTTCCTTCTTTCTTCTTGTTCTTGAGCAAAGTCATTTTTTCCAGTCAATAGAGTAGATGTGAATTAAGTGATGCCTATATTCAGTGTCTTAAATAGCAGTCAGATCAAGATCAATTGTTAGTGCCTATGAAATGAGTCAGAAGGATGGAGAGTTTCAGGAGATTGCAGCAGCCGAGAGAAAGAGATGCAGTCAGTCTGGGAGGACAAAGGAGACTGGCAGCAGAGATTTTTGGGTAGGCTGAGCAAGAATAGCAGGATAGGGACCACTCCAAATCAGGGACACAATGGGAGGAATGAGACTGGAGACTGAAGGACTGCAAAAATTTGGATAACTTAAAGCTCTGGGATGGTTGGGCAGGTCAAATCAGGGAGGCATGGAGATTTGGGCAGGACTTGGAAGGAGTCAGAGTGAGCTGTGGAGTTGGAGAAGTTGAGCTCTCAAGGATAATTGAGGACTTAGAAGGGAAGGGATCTGACACTGAGTGAAGGATCTCTTGTCTAGGCAAGGTTAAAAAAAGAAAGAAATATAGGATGAGAAAGCTCTAACAGGCAACAGCTAGAAGACCCTGTGCTTTGCCTGATAGCCATTTTCATTAGCTTTCCTAATATTCAGTGACAACTACTCCCAAAGCAATAATATTTACAGAACATAGTCTCCTCTGAAGAGATAAAAACATAAGTGAGAGATGTGAGGTAAGAGAGTGAAAGTTGGATGGATTAACGAGCAGGTGCAACCAATGTCTGGGAAATGTGGGGACCCCTTGTTGTGGTTTAAAACTAAATGATAGTGCATAAACTATGGGCAACTGGATACCAAAACACTTTAACCACAGATAAATGCAATTTTACAAACTATATGGCTTGTCTGCTCTGCAGGGACAATATTGTCCAGGAAAGAAGTTGATTGAGTTACACGATATTCTAGCCATGCTATGCATAGTCCTTATTCAGGGCTTGGGGGACTTTGGGTCCTCTCCCTGAGCAAACCTGGGGATCGTCAGTTTTTGGATTTGGTAGAGAAAATCAGATTCTTAGTAGTCCCATTAAAATTCACACAGTACCCAATAACTGTTGCCGTCACTTGGTGCTTGCAATCTGTGTCTAAGATTACACAAGCATTAGGTTGCTCATACTGGTGTAACTCTTCTGTTCTCAAAAATAAGCTACTCCCTTATCCTATGTAATAAACTAAAGTCCATATGTTAATAGTATTGTCAACTAGACCTAACTTATGCTGACTACTTACATAGCCCATCCTTTATTATATAAATATTCCTATAAATGGCCATACAGATTAGTTCCATGTATTATCATTTGTGAGATTACGTATACACAATGAGACATTTTCCAGTTCTTAATATATTAACTAATTGTTAATACCACTAATACGCAAATTTGTCCAAGAATAATTATTTATTACAAGTGTGTCATTATTCACATACCCAATTGTCCATCTACCTCTAACATGGTTGCCATTCTCAGTGCTATTGCATACTAAAGATTTGATATGCTGGCATTACATATAGCTCATAGCAGCCCTCTAAGCACAACTAAACAGATTTGCTATGTCATGATGTCTTTTTTGACCTTGATATCCCAGATAGGTTACCCTAATATTTCCATCTGCACTTTTTCCATTATTTCATCCATCCCCACACAGCACTGGCTGCCATCCAGGAGTCGATATGGCCATCCAATGCAGTACTGGCAATTGGGGCACTAACTTAAGTGGTTATGTTCCTGGTATTTCAGATGCTTCTTGGACTCCAGCACTGGCATTGTAGATCTCTTTCTCTCTGGCTGTGTGGCTAACTTCTCATCCCTAATATCCATGGCTTCAAAATCCCAATAACTGTCTTCAGATTTCATCAGGGCCTTTTTTGCTGCATGCTCTGGGAGGCTTCACCTGAGGAGGTATGCAGCATATTTTGTACTCTACCACCAGCTCAGATAGGGCACAGGGTTGCTGCTGCACTGCTCCTTTTTTCACTTGTTTAAGTGACCCCACAACCCTGATTTTGTGCATGAGTCACAGAAGTTCCAGCAGCTGGCTACACCTGGGAAGGTGTACCCACCAGAACCAAGGGCTTCTGGAGGAAGAGCAGATGTCACTTGTTCCTGTGCTCAAGATCCCAGTGGGGGGTACTTTCTACTATGGTCTTAGAGACCGAGATCTCAGCTCTCTTGATCAGCAGTGCAGCTATCCTGCCTTTTCACAATCCAACTACACAGCTGCTTGTTCTTCGTTTTGCTGTGATGTATCCCTCTCCTACTGTTCAGTTCTCAGAGCTTCTCTCACCCACCTATTACTGCACTCTAATGCACTTGCTTTGTTTTCTATACCATACTTCTCTTCCTCCAGTTTCTATAATTCTTCCGTCAAAACCCAGTATACAAAATATCAACCCCACATGTCCCCATTCCTCTCATACTTGTTGAAGCCTTTCTGTATTGGTTTCCCAATACCCCAGGAGTCTCCATCTTCACCTTCCCATAATCCCTGACAATAGTGACATGCTATCGGGTCAAGCACTGCACTGAAGGTCCCCATTCATCCTTCCATCTGAGGATCAGGGATTTCTCTTGGTTTTGCACTTAAACATTTTACAAAGTTTTGTCCACACACATACTCACACTAACTCACATCTCGGGCTTTGGGGATTAGTGACTAGCATGGGTTTATTCCAGTCACCCTGACCTCAGGCAAAGGCTGCAGTGGGTGCAACCTGTGCTGTGCCAACCTCGTCTCTGTAGCAAGGTCTTGCCACAACCTCACATGCAGGGCCCTAGTGCCCATCCATTCCCATGTTACAAATAATTCATCTCCCAGTATGGACAACAGCAAATGACACTGTGGAGACTAACTGGTCTTGGATACAAAAAAACTTTAATCTCAGAGACATGTAACAATATGAATTACATGACTCACCTGTTCTGCAAGAGTGCTGGTGGGCAACAGTTCCCATCATACCAAACATAGTTCTGGTGCAGTGCTGGGGATCCCTGGTCCTCCCCAGACAGCCCTGTGCACTGTCAGTTAGAGGATTGGGAGAGAATACCCTATTCTTGATTGTCTTACTCAACTTCAAAGGTGCTCAGCACCTTCATAACTCCCATAGTGACTGACCCAGTAGCATCTTTCACAGTCACTAACAGGTTGCTTATGCTCAAGGTGGTCCTCTGTTGTTATAACACAACTACTCCATTGTCCTGTGGGGTTAATCAAAGTCCATATCCTACCTCTTTTAACTAAGCCTAATTTATGCTAACTGCTGTTCCCTGGGTTGAAAGCAAGAGGGTTTTTCAGTTGTGCATAAGCCTGCAGACTCTTGAGCCATCTGTAGAGAGGGTTTTGAGTCCAGAGATAATGGTTAGACCAGGTGCAATGCCTCTAAGCTTAGACATTTACTGTCAGTACTCTGGTTTCAGCAAAGTGATGATGGGAGGAGTTCTCCTCTCTGCCTTCCTCCACAGTGTGCAGGAAGACTGAAACCTCACAGTTCCTTTATCCCTTTTAAAGCATAAATGTCACACTGGAAATACAATAGCCCAATGGCAATTACAAATTGTTATTAACAAGCTGCACATCATTTCCAGAGAAGCCATTCTCACAGTTGAAACTAGTCAGAGATACAGCATCATATACGGATACCAGAAACATCAAACTAAAAAACAACTACTTTGCAAGGCTCACAGTATGTTAGAGCAAAGCTAAAGAAGTTCTTTTAATGGGTAACCAAATTAAAGTTTTAGAGCTTTTTTTTACTGGTTTCATCAGTTTAAATGCAGAAGACCTTTTGCCTGGTGATTTGCAAACAAAGAAAAGTTTTTGTCAGGTTTGGCTTCAGTACTTCCTAAGCTCCTCATCAGAATTCTTCTCTGCAGCCTGTACTTTATTGCAAATACAGAGTCATACAAGCCATTATTAGAAAGTAAAAAAAACAGAAAGTTTTTCTTTTCAATGAAACAATTGACAATTTCAATTAGATTTCTCAGACCTTTTTTCCCAGACTCATGGTACTGTAGTAAAAAATGATTGAATAGTTTATTGGATTCAGCTACCATATAGCTTTCAGTTTGTCAGTCTAGATTTTTAAAAGGCACAAAATAGAGAAAATCTGATGAGAAAATGGCAAAAATTTATGTATTATTCCTTGACATTGTGGTGAAAAATGTTGTGACATAGATTTACCATATGTTCACTATAGCTTAGTTTAGAATGTGAAATTCTCCACCTCTGTATGAAGCTGATCAATTTACTATTGACCAAAGGCAAGAGTTTTCAGTCCACTGTATTGTTATTATTACAAAATATTGTCACTCCACATTCAAACTATCAGGTGCCATTTCAGTGTTACAATATCCTCACACAGAGTCCTTGTGGATTATTCATTTTCTTAATCTGTTAAACCACTGAAGGGAGTATTCTTAAAAGCAGGCTGGTGATCTACTTTGGCCAGTAATTAATGCCACTTCTTAGTGTCCTTCAGTGGTGCCAGGTGACAATTCATAGAGTAGTGGAAAAATCCACAGCCTTTTAAAGTTCATTATCAAATACATTAATACTTTGTAACTGTAAAGGCCTGTTTGTTTCCATCTGACAAATTTTGGCTTCTGAAAATTGATGATAATTCTGCACTTGGAGGAATCGCTGGTACTGTGAAGAAGGTGCTGCATTCTCAGATCTCCACTGATCCCCACACCATTTTCCTGGAAGTCAGTTTGGTCACATAGGTGAGACACACTCAGGAATTTTGCTTATTCATTTGCATTCTCTAACACTGAATAGTGTCATGAGAAAACATCTTTATAACAGACACTATAACAAAGTTAATGGAGATAAATTAAATTCCTGAGCAGACGGCTTCTTCGTCATTATATACACAGCAGTACTTCTCATGTTCAGACTGAGGTGAATCTCAGGCACCAGTGCACACGGGTATGTGTGGTGACCAAGGGCTAACAAACAGCCCTCTGTAAATATGTATCTGCACCTCTCTGCAAAACTCCATTCGAATGCATTGAACAACCACTAAAAATGTGCTTGGTTTATGCTGTTTTTCCTAGAAGTTGCTCTAATTTTTCCTCCTTGCTTTTTAAGTAATTAACTAGCAAAAATATGGAGAAGGATATGAAAGTTCTTATTAACATTTTTTACTTACATGCCTCCATTTTTATCATCCCATATTGTCTTTAGTATAGAGTATATATTCTCCATATTTTACAGTTTCTGTGGTCAAAAATTTCATTGCCTACAGAGCAGTACGTGAACCATTGTATTGGTATCACACTCATGGAGGAGGTTCACGTCTGTACTGCATAAAAGCTCACCAAAACTGCTTTTAGTGAACAACAGATTTTATTTGGTGATAGGACTTTAGAAAGGGAAGATCCATCACAGTTTAGTATAACTGAGATAAAAAGCTACTAAGCAACCCATAAGAATAGAGCTGGAAATTAAGGATATTTCTTTTCCAAAAACCCAAACATACTTCAAAACCATGTGCATTAACTAATCCATCCAAACTGAGAGTACTTTATTTACAAAGCATCTTATAGGGGCATTGTGATTGAAACGTTTTAGACTGTGAGACTGATGACAACTATGGATATTTATGTACATCATTCAAGGTCAAAAGTAACAGAGGAAGCATACAACAGAGACGTAGTTGAATCTGAGTTTTCAGATGATATTACCACAAATTTGCCATGTCACTGTCATTATGAAATACTTATTTTATTCCATCAGCTTCCCAAAGATCAGTTCCAATCCTCCTGTTCTTGCCCAGACAGTAACTTAAAAAGCATCTCTGTGGTATTAATTACATTTATCTACCATCCCCTTTGCAAGTTTTCTGAAAGTAAAGCAAGTTCACTAGACTGGACAAACTAGTCCTTCAATTGCAATAAGAAATACTAATTCAATTCCTTGCCACAAATAAACAGTATTTCATTGTCTTTGCAAATGTTAGTTAGGAGTCTACACCTGCAGCAGTCAGGATAGATGCTTCTAATTCTTTCATGCTATTTATACTCAGGAAGCCTGGGATCTTACTTTCCTTACAGTCTCCAAGATGAAATTATTTTTTAGTCATTATGATTACAAGGTGGCATTACTCACCTGGAATTTAGAGTGATTTTTTAATATTGTTTAATGTGCCTACGGAATAACTTTGGGTTTATTCTGTTCTTTTTATTGGGATAAGGCTTAAAGCCCTGACTAAGATAGATGCTCTATGTTCTAAAAATTGACCAAACATGTACAAATCTCTGACAAATTTTAAAATATCAAAGAGAGTAACTCAGCCACTGAATATGGTTGAAAGAGCAGGAAAATTTGCAGAAGCTTCCATTCCCATCTCCTGAACTCATACATCAATTTAAGACATAGGCTAGATACAGAGACAAATGACAACCTGTGACCCACACAGAAGCAGTAACGTCACTCAACAGGACCTTTTACAAGAAGCTGAATGTTTAGGAAGTGTTTTTAAAATTTAGATAAATAGAACTTGCTTAACTGAATGTTCACTCATCCCATTGGCATCTTCATTCCAGAAATGCAGTCTTCTCCAGCTTAAATAGTTTTCCTTCCCATTTGAACAGGAGCTAAGAGGAGTGTAAAATTATTCCTTCAATTGATCCTTTTTAACAAGTGAAACAATCTTTTTCATTCAGGATTTCTGAAATATTTTGCATGAAAAACAGCCTAGACAGTGCTTAGATTCTGTCAGACTTAATAGACTTTTTGCATCTTCAATTTCTATTTCACAAAGTTGTATTCACCTGAATGAAAAGAAAAACAGTATTTTTAATTATTTTTTATTTACTTAAAACTAATATTCTGTGGCTCTGAAAACTATTAATAAGGCTCTAATTTTACTCGAAAATTCAAAGACTCTTGCCACAGAATTCCTTTGGAAATCAATAGAAATTCTGTATCCAGATTGCTAGTAGACCCAAAGGGTCTGAGGGAACTGGAGGATGAAGTTGCAAAGCCCCTATCCATCATATTTGAGAAGTCCTGGCAGTCTGGCGAAGTTCCCATGGACTGGAAAAAGGGGAACATAACACCCATTTTTAAAAAGGGAAATAGGAAGACCCAGGGAACCACAGGCCGGTCAGTCTCACCTCAGTGCCAGGCAAGATCATGGAGCAGATACTCCTAGAAACTATGCTAAGGCACATTGAGAATGAAAAGGTGATTGGTGACAGCCAACATGCCTTCACCAAGGGCAAATTGTCCCTGACCAATCTGGTGGCCTTTTATGATGGGGTTACAGCATTGGTGGACAAGGCTAAAGCAACTGATGTCATCTACCTGGACTTGGGCAACACGTTTGACACCGTCCCACATGGCATTCTTATCTCCAAATTGGAAACATGTGGGTTTGATGGATGGACCACTCGGTGGAGAAGGAACTGGCTGGATGGTCACACTCAAAGAGTTGTGGTCAACAGCTCAAAGTCCGAGTGGAAACCGGTGACAAGTGGTGTCCCTCAAGGTTCAGTATTGGGACTGGTGCTCTTCAACATCTTTGTCAGTGACATGGACGGGGGGATTGAGTGCACCCTCAGCAAGTTTGCCGAGAACAACAAGCTGAGTGGTGCGGTTGACACGCTGGAGGGACGGGATGCCATCCAGAGGGACCTTGACAGGCTTGAGAAGTGGGCCTGTGCCAACCTCATGAAGTTCAACAAGGCCAAATGCAAGGTCCTGCACCTGGGTCAGGGCAACCCGAAGCACAATTACAGGCTGGGCAATGAGTGGCTTGAGGCCAGCTCTGAAGAGAAGGACTTGGGAGTGGTGGTGGGTGAGAAGCTCAACATGAGCCGGCAATGTGCGCTTGCAGCCCAGAAGGCCAACCATATCCTGGGCTGCATCAAGAGAAGTGTGGCCAGCAGGTCGAGGGAGGTGATTCTCCCCCTGTACTCTGCTCTTGTGAGGCCCCACCTGGAGTACTGTGTCCAGTTCTGGAGCCCCCAACACAAGAGAGACATCGACCAGTTAGAACGAGTCCAGAGGAGGCCACGAGGACGATCCAAGGGCTGGAGCACCTCTCCTGTGAGGACAGGCTGAGAGAGTTGGGGCTGTTCAGCCTGGAAAAGAGAAGGCTCTGGGGAGATCTTATAGCAGCCTTCCAATACCTGAAGGGGCCTACAGGAAAGCTGGGGAGGGACTTTTCATAAGGGCAGTTAATGAAAGGAAAAGGGGAAATGACTTTAAGCTGAAAGAGGGGAGGTTTAGATTAGACATTAGAAAGAAATTCTTCACTGTGAGGGTGGTCAGACACTGGAACAGGTTGCCCAGGGAAGTTGGGGATGCCCCCTCCCTGGAAGTGTTCAAGGCCAGGTTGGATGACGCTTTGAGCAACCTGGTCTAGTGGAAGGTGTCCCTGCTGATGGCAGGGGGGTTGGAACTAGATGATCTTTAAGGTCCCTTCCAACCCAAACCCTTCTATGATTCTATGAATGGTCCAAAGACCTTTGATGCCAAATAATGTCCTATTAATGTCGATAGGTCTTGAAGTAACTTTTAATGCAGTAAATGCCATCATTATATCTTGTATAAAAATATTATGTGTTTGAATATTAATACTTTTAAAGTTATTGCCATTGGAATGAAATAAAATATAAATAGTTTTTTCAGATTTTTTAGACATTTAATTCTGATAAACAGTAGCAAGAAATATATTATTTAAAGTTCTATATATGTGTATTTTTTATGAAATATATAGGGGATGTTTCCAGACTATCAGGTATTTTTTTTCAAACTTCAGAAGAGGTAAACATGTTTGACCAACTATACTGGTTATGCTGAATGTCACGTGAAGTTTATTGTGAAAAGTGAAAGATTGTCTTCATCTTAGCAACTCCATTTATGTTCAGCAGTACTTGGAATACTTTGTTTATATTCATGAATTAATTGTCTCAAAAGATAAAGTAGACAGAGTGGGCAAGATTGACAGCTGATCACAGGCTAGGCTTCAAGAGTACTGGCAATCTGGATTCATATTTCTATGGATGAGGAGTGCACAATAACTTGAATTTTTCACAACCATAAATTGACAGTCTTAATCCAGCTGTTTTTATTTTAAAACTTTAGATGTATAACAAAAATAACTTTAGAAACCATGTAATGAAAAAGCTTATCTTGATAGTGATTTCTTTTAATTTAATTAAATCTTATAATAGTGATTTCTTTTCTTCTCTGTATAGATATCAAAAGTTTATCGAAAGAGACTGCAAACATACGGAAATAGAGTACAAAAATTTGTGGAAATTAATGATAAAGCTCATAAGTGAGTAAGCTGGAACACATGGAGCGAATGATGTCCTCCCACTAAACAATTAGGTTTCAGCTGTCCATTAAAATCTCAGCAACACAGAGGAGAAAACAAGTGTTTTTCTTCCACTCTTTTACCCTGACAATTTGCAACATCATGGAATATTCTAAAGTGTACATTATAGAATGAGTCATTCCCATTGAAAATTTTGTCCCAGTCTCCCTTTTCATGGCTTCACCACTCAGTGTTTACTGTAAGATCTACCCACAAAGAGTTTGATTCATTCATTCCAATCTACTTGACCTTGGCTTCAAGCCTTTAGGTATCATGCTTTACCAGTAAAATTGAACTACAAATAAAAGTATCTTAGAAAAGTTAACATTAAAGGCAGCTGGGGAAACAGTGATGAGATTAATTAAATGAAAAACTCTTTACAACAACGTATGACAAGAGAGATAAGTGAAATGCTGGTCATTACCAAGAGATTTGTAAGAAAATTGGACATTTTTAGAAAAATCTATAAATTAAAGGACTAAGGTATCTTTTCATTACCAGATAGAAAGCAATCAAACTATGAATGTTACATGCTGTGGAATTAATTACCCACTTCTACCACCTTGTGGAGGTACAGTATTAATTGATATGACAGGTCTGTGTAGGAGATAAGAGCCATCAAGTGACTATACAATAGGCTGACACCTGACAAAGATGTTTTATGAGCTATTATAGCCTTCCTGTGAGGAAGGGACTCTTCAGGAGTACCATTCTGAAGGGTAAGTATCAACATATGTGGGATTCTTACACTGATCAAGTGCAGTTGATCATTCAGCATGCATTTTATTCTCAATAATAACACCTTTACAGTTAAATGTAAAGTTCTTTTAAGAGATAGGGGACACTTTATTCTGTGACATAGAGTGAATAAAGTATCTGCAACCATCTTATTATCATAACTGTACCTGGAAGAGATAACAACTGTGAAACACAGATAACAGGATTGTTGGTTTTTTTGTGCATTGTCATCGGTCACAAACAGTCATGTAGTCAGGTCTGTCAAGGCAAAGCTCGATGCCCATACAAGCAATAGTAAAGATAACAGAGTTTCGTGTGATTTTGTGTTTTGAGAGCTTTTATTGATAAACTGATAAATCTTGCCAAATGGAGTTCTATAAGTATGAAAGCTCAGAAACTGAATCAATGGGAAAAAGGGGGAAAGCTGATGTCCCCTTCTCCTTTTTACTGTCCTGAGTTATGTGTATTCCACTACACACTATTTCAGGACTTGAAAAGGCCTCATCTGCTTAATTTAAAATTTTTTTCCAGTGTATGTAGCACTTCCATGAATCTTTTCTGAAGTCAGCATTAGCTATTCCATTACACAAAAGAGTTAGACTGTATTACAATAGAAAGCAGTGCTTATTTCAAGATGGGAAGGTGTGTTTTTTTGTTTGTTTGGTTTATAACATTGGGAAAGCTTTAGTCTTATCTTAAGGAAAGAATGCCCATTTCTGTCTGGAGTGCTCCTGGATAGCATCTTCTACTTTAGTTTCATGAACCCAGTTCATGATCCTTCAGACAACACCATGCTGTGAACTACAGCATAGTGAGTGGGGACAGTCAGCTAAAATGCACTGCAGAAAGGCACTCCTGAGTGGAAGAAAAGCTGTAGACACACCTCCACAACAGTCTTCTGGATCACAGGAGGCTTTCAACATCAGAAGAATGTCACCACTACAGGTTCTCAAAAAGGACAGTTATCCCACAAAATTCAGGCTACTCCAGAATGTCACATGCTTTAAGGAACTTAAAGGAAATCTTAATATGTTATGTGAATAAAGCTTACTCCCAGCTCCTATCTCCAGAGCACTGGTGTTGCAAACTGCAGTGTGAATTCTCATATCAATCTCATTTTGTCCATTTTTAGCTCAGTTAACATATTTTTTAAATCTACAGGTATTGCTCAATATTGTTTTGTCATGCTTGTTATAAGATTCCAGTACCAATATTTTGCCAAGAATTCTTTCATAAAGCAATTGCACAATTTGTTCATATTCAGTATCTCTCACATGAGATCTCCCTCTCTGTGGCAACTTCTATGAGATTGCATCTTTTCTTGGATTAAGTAATCTATCATGTAAATCCAGCATCTTTTGTGTGATGTAAGTCCTTCATGCCATCTGATTTTCATTCTTCAGACATACTGTATTCCAGCCTTGTAACGCTTTAGGTTGAGAAAAATCCATCAAGGGATTAACCAGCAGGTGGTTAATTCTCCCCTCCAGATACAAGAGGGGAGGAAGAAGAAAAGGCAAGAGCTCAGAGTAAGAACTAGAAGGAAATTTATTTGTGAAGAAATTGTGTCTAGGTTCAGGTGTATTGAATTAGTTAACTTCCTGGTTCTTACAAGAATGTGCTTGAAGAAAGTGAAACAAGAATTAGGTTCAGCTTGGGAATGGAGGGAGGCGGAGAGGAGGTGTGCTCTCTGAAGAGACTCAAGCTAATGGGGGCAAGAGAGGGGGTAGTTTATTTTGTGTAATTTGGATCAGAAAAAAATAAATTAAAGATATATTTTTGCAAGCAAGGTTGAAAAATTGTATTTGATGCAGTTGTAATAAGATTTAATACAGTCGGGGAGATAAGGTTCCCTATATGGTTTTGCTATCCTCACAGATTCCCTAAAAGGGAAGACTTCCCTGGAAATCTCATTTTTTTGCTTTTTGAAGTATTGCTAGATCTTCACAATCTTGCTAGAAAGTGCTATGGGAGAGCCAGCTCTTATTGGTATCTGGTGAAGGAGGAGTGAAAAGCTTAAGAAAAGTTAATTTGTTTTTACAGGACTTAGCCTTTCACTTTTAATCTTTTAAATGCACAATGAAAAAATAAAGCCATTATACTCAAAAACCCAACAGCATGTTTTATATATATAAATCAATGTTGTACTTCAGAAAAAGAAGGCTATAAACTCAGCTTTATCTCAGCAGCATAGAAGTAATGACTTGGCAAAGGTAAATCTGGAAGTCATACCACTATTTTACAGGATTTCCAGCAGTACCCTTCCTTTTTCTACTGTGGTTTTTGATCTCCTAGCTAATGTTTTATATAGCTTTGCAGTTTCTTAAACTGTGCTAAATACTTGGTGTTAGAAATAAACAAAACTCCATTCATGGTCACTACGTCTCTCAGTCTCTACCTATCTGGTCATTTGATCTTGTCTTTTCTCTCAATGCCTTGCGTTCACCTTAGGGTCTGTAGGCCATGGTGGAAGGGCCTGATATGTTGGAATTATACACCATGCCTTCTTTCTAATACAAAATAAGCAAGTTTTTTTCTTTCTTTCTTTCTTTCTTTCTTTCTTTCTTTCTTTCTTTCTTTCTTTCTTTCTTTCTTTCTTTCTTTCTTTCTTTCTTTCTTTCTTTCTTTCTTTCTTTCTAATACTTTTCCATGAAGTTTGCTATAATGACATGCAACAAGAATTCTTGAAAATCAAGAATTTTCTGTCTGGCTCCAATCTCTGTGTTACAGAATACATATGAGTAATCATAGAATCATAGAATGGTTAGGGTTGACAGAAACCTTAAAGATCATCTAGTTCCAATCCCCCTGCCATGAGCAGGGACACCTTCCACTAGACCAGGTTGCTCAAAGCCTCATCCAACCTGGCCTTAAACACTTCCAGGGAGGGGCCAGCCACAACATCTCTGGGCAACCTGTTCCAGTGTCTGACCACCCTCACAGTGAAGAATCTCTTCCTAATATGTAATCTAAATCTACTCTTGTCCAGTTTATAACCATTGCCTCTTGTTCTGTCACTACCTGCCCCTGTAAAAAGTTCCTCCCCAGCCTTCCTGTAGATCTCCTTCAGGTACTGGAAGGTCACTGTAAAATCTCCCCAGAGCCTTCTTTTCTCCAGGCTGAACAGCCCCAACTCTCTCAGCCTGTCCTCATAAGAGAGGTGCTCCAATCCTCTGATCATCCTGGAGGTCCTCCTCTGGACTTGCTCCCATAGCTCTATATCCTTCTTATGTTGGGGGCCCCAGAATTGGATGCGGAGAGCAGAGTAGAGGAGCAGAATCACCTCCCTTGACCTGCTGGCCACTCTTCTTTTGATGCAGCCCAGGATGCAGTTGGCTTTCTGGGATGTGAGTATGCATTGCTGGCTCATGTTGAGCTTCTTGTCCACCAGTACCCCCAAGTCCTCTTCAGAGCAGCTCTCAACCCAGAAAAAGGTCTATATCTTAGATCATTCTGATAGGAAGTACAGAATCCTTACAGCCATGCTAACGATCTGTACTCAAGGACATTGCAAAGTTAATCACACTGAAATCCTTTAAAGTCATTGGTGTTCTGGGTTGGGAAAGCCATGTGAACATCTCTGCGCCTCTGTGCCAGAGCAGATAGTAGAAAACTAAAAATATTAAAGAAGAAAACAAAAGGGAAGCTTTGATCTCTTAACATGAAGCTTTTATTAGATATAAATATTTGAATAACATGAGCTATTCATTATGTTTTGATGAAAGTCCATATTGACATAAATTAAGATGTATCTGTATATTTCTATATCAGAAGCAAATTTATTTCCCTAATATTAATTTCCCTAATACTCTACTTTGCTTAATGAGAGTGCTCTTGTGGATAGCAGCTGACAAGCTGGGCTAATTTTAAGATGTTCTAATATGAATCTCAGCTAAAGCTTACTAGGAGTTTTTCATCATGGAAATTACTGTAGATGCAGTTGATAAGGTTTTAAATAATGTTTTGCAACGAGATCACTTAGATCATCTTAGGAAATATCTTCATGATAACTTTATGGAGAAATTAAAGAAAAATTAAAACAAATGTTTTTCTCAAGCAACTAATTTTACTACATCCACATAGATTTCAATTTAGTAACTTAGCAATAAAAAACTTTGAAATGGAATTTTATTACAAATAGTAATAGTAGGGTAACTTAATCCTTGATCTGAATTGAATCATTACATTGGTTTAATTGTTACTGTAGGAATTTTTGAAAGGGAGTATGTATTATTCTAGATATCCCTTTCAATAAAATTCTAGTTATCCTAAAGATATGATTAACCAGATTGAATCAAAAGAATTTGTGTTTCATCTTTCAACCAAATATACAGATTGTAGCCACTATCTAGCAAAACAAAATGAAAATTTGTTTGGTTTGTTATGTGATGTGGAATAGAGCTGTGAACAGCATCAGCTTTCCTAGGTAATGTTGAAGGGTGATTCTGATTGTAAACTGATTAGAAAACAGTGAAAAAACTAATTGTAAACAATTTGTTTGCTATGGGAAGATTTTTGTTTGTTTGTGCCTTGGAAACCAACTATATCCAGCTTTTATATATTAACTGAAATTTTAAGCAGTTGGTCTTAAAAAGGCATATTCATAACAAAAGATCTGCTATTCCAATTTACTTGTGGGTTTTTTCACTCATTAGCCTTCCATTCTGAATTATTCCTGATATTACTTCTAGAAATAAAATTTGTGAACCGACTTCATAATAACTTTACTTTTCTCAAGTCAAGTAGCTGCGTATTTTACCTGTTGTGCTACAGAGTCTCAGGTGTTTTTTACAACTGAATGTCAACAAAAACTATAAGCCAACAGTCAATTAGTGGCTATTTCATCAAAAACAGTATGAAAATTAACTTTGATTTACAAGTGAGTGATTAGGGAATGGAACAGACAGGAATCAGACAATCCCCTTGAGCAGCAGACCCAAGACGAACACAACAATCACAGAACTCAAGGATCTCTGACCTGTATCTCCATGCAAGATTTTAGTTTCCAAGGTTTTCAGCCCTAAGCTCTAACATACAACTTTAAAAAAAGGACTCCACTCACAGCTTATTTTTTTTAGCGTGGTGCTCAGGAAAAGAGAGGGGGTTTTTTAACATTAGTAGATACACACTTGAGATAAATTATATGTTACCAGCTAAAACCAGAAATGCCAACCATGTGTTGTAAGCATTAAGAAGAATGTAACTTTTGAAGGGCATGATTTGAGCTTTGCTGTAGTTTTGGTCATCTGTTCTCACCATGTTCAGCACACTGAGAAGTGTGAGTGGCAGAAAGTAACTCATTCATTTCACAGTTCTCTACTTCATCAGTAATATTTCTGCCATCCTGTAATGGTTGGAGGGACCACACAAGGCCACAGAAACTATAAACATCACACTAATAAGCAAACAGCCATCATAAACTTCCTGAAGCTTTGTTTTATTTTTGATGTGATAAACTGCAGCAGACTAAGTAAACATTGGGGAAATGTTTTAATGCAACTTTAGAGCATCTTACATATAACAAGCCAAGGAAAGCAGTAGAGATGTTGACTAGGTGGTTTCCTGCTTGAGAATTTACATGGGTGTAGTGGTCTTTATTTGAGACTCCTAAGGTATGCAAAGTACGTTACCAGCCATCTGACCTTACTAAAAAGTTCAAGAGCCTTTTCTTCCACGTGGTGAATAAACAGCTTTCTTTGACAGACGTTATACTACTATTTTAGAACTACCCCTCTCTTTCCCTGTGCCTCACAGTGAAACTTCAACTTTCTTGTTACAAGGGAAGCTGATTTGCTATTTGAAGCACTAAGGGGACAATTTACATTACTTGCATCTTTCCTCTGTGATAGGTAATTAAGGAAAATAGATACTATTCCATGCACTACTAAAAGTGGCCCACTTCTATGTTGGATTGAAAACTGTTCAAAAATAGGTAGTCAACTGTTTGAAGTCTTATACTGAGCCAGTTGAGACATTTTTAGTTTTGATAAATTAAATTTTCACCCAAATTTAACATATTTTATTTTGTTTAATAGTTTTAGATGGGATGTAATAGCAAATGGTTATTTAAAATATATGCAAAGTGGCTTTAAAAGAATGTTTGGAATATTATTTTGTTTTATTTGAGATTATATGTTACTCTATTCTACCTGTCTGTAATCACATCACACACCTAGTCTCATTCCTTTTCTCAGGATTATTCCAGCATATTATGGAGTGGTAACATTTTGTGAATCACAGTCTCCAAAATAATATCAAGAAGAAAAACAAAAAGGGTCCTGGGACACCAGCAGAAATCAGGAAAGCAAGCATATTCAGCCTGTGGATTTAAAGTGAGTCTTAATCAATGAGTGCACTAAACTGAACGAAACGTCCAATGATTTATAATTCATACTGTGCAATGTACCCTGTAGACCCTCTGCTGAAGTTCAACAATCACACAGCTCAACTGATGTTTTCATTAGAACTGGGGAAAGTTTTTTGATGGCTCAATGTACCATGACTACCTATTGGAAGGCTGAAGCCTGAGAAGTTTCCTTTCTGAAGTAAGAGTCAAATAATTCTTATCTGAAGTTGTTCACAGTTAAACATTATTAATGATTAGTGACACAGTCCTGCAGAGTATGGATGAGAGTTTAGACATGGAGATTTAAATTAGTTTAGGCATTGAACACTGGGTTATTTTACTTTCTCTATGGATAGTCATAGAGATGTTTGATAGTTTTAATATATTTCTCCAATATGGTCAAGATCTTGGTGAAGTCAGCATCCACAATCCATTATAGTCTATCTGTGCAGTGACACATAATCCAGCTGTGCATCACAGAACAAAGGTGAAACCAGTTCCTGCCCAAAGACCTGGCAATATAATTAAGATAGATTACAGAATGTATTCTTGACATCATAAATATTCTTACTGGTTTCATCCCCAATCGTGTAAATTTCATTCATGCTCCCAACTATGAAAATACAATCTGTGTGTCATTATTAGCCGGATAGTAAACTGGATATAAGAAACAGGAACATCCCCACTGGATCTTACAATGCAGAAAAGCCAACATAGAAAAAAGGTGAGGGTGGTGGTACCAGAGGGAATGCTACAGAGTAATTTTGTCATGCTAAAGAGATACAGATAAACTTGAAGAAGATTGGTATTTACAGTTGCAGCTATAAGTAACTATTTGCAGAATGAACAAACTAAGTTTTCTTGTGAAGCCTTTCTTACTAAGTGAATTTTCCTCAGTCCCTCATAACATTGACATTTTCAGCAGCAAAGCCACTCTTAAGGGTCATTACACTAGCTTCTGGCCATATGACAAACCTCTCTGTCACAATGAAAAGAAATAAACTTGGATCACCAAGTGTCAGGTGTTGACGTACAATATGTCTTTGGGAAAACCAATGTTCCAAGTAAAAATTAACTGCTGTAACCTGTCTTCTGTTGGAGTACTTTATAGTTCCGCCACCACTGTAGCTTTTTTTGTGCTAATCAACACAGCTATCCAAAGGGCTAAGCCACAGTTCCTGCAAGAGGGTTTTTAACACTGTTGAATTGGGTTTAGTAATGTGCAGGAAACTAAAATGATGTATTGCAACAAATTTTCTATTTTTTTTAATCTTTTTTTAAAATGGAATAACTCACCAAGTGAAACTGTCCTTTGAACTTCTGCAAGCTTTTTTGTTCTAGCAAAGTGGGAGTATGCTCTTCAGCTGAACAGAATACTATGTGACTCAACTCTGCTTGCTCAAATTGTCATATAAAAAATTATGAGTTCTGTTTGTATTATCACAAACACTTACAGGGATGTTTACCACTTCATATTTGCTTTTTCAAAAAGAAATCCCTAATATATATATATATATCTGCGTGTGTGTGTGTGTGTGTGTGTGTGTGTGTGTGTGTATATAATCAGTTGTGCTCACCAAATGACTCACCAAAAACTACAGTTAAAACAAAATGAACAGAAAATATTTAAATTCTATATTTTTACATATTTCCATTTTCTAGCAAGATGTTTTGGAAACATTTTGTGCAAATAAGATGGAAATGAGTAATAAAAGTCTTGTTCTTGTGAAGAAATATCTCCTATGACACATGCATCTTCCCAATTGTGAAAACATTTGCTTACTGAGAAGAGTTCACATTTGCCAACTTCTGTAAAACTATAGATTACCCACAGCAAGCCAAACCCCAGCCTCTCATTCATCGGGCTATGCTTTTAATTTACAGCACTGAAAATCTAAATTCCTTTAAAGAAATTTACTCTGATGACAGGTTTACCTTGCTTTATTGTAAAAAACATTTTTAAACTTTTCTTTTAATCCTACTTCCAAAGCATTGACAAGATTCTGTTGCCCTCAGAGAGGAAGGAGTATAAAATTATAATAAATTGTAGGCATTCCACATAAAGATACAAAGTGCACTTATCCCAAAAGGTTGTGTGAAACAAACATATTTAGAATGACTTACCTCCAAGATCCCATTATTGACTAATTTACTTTACCACTATCCTGGATAAAATGAAATGCCACACTACTGATTTGTCTGTCTCTTTTTTTTAAGGAAGGCAAGCTGGCCATTTTAACCAGCAGCCTAAAGTGGTTTGACCAACAACCTAAGTGCAACCTGAAATGGTTTTCCTACCTAGACACAGTAAAATATTTGGATTGAGCTGCTGGCATGTGATGCTTCTCCTCTACCCTCACAGTTACATAATGTGGACAACAGATTATTGATTTTTACTGAATAGTACAATATACATTATTGGAGAGAAAATTACTAGGGCTCCAATTCTGGGGATAGAGACCTCTTCTGATGCTCCTTTCAGGCCCAAAAAGTTAAAGTAAAGCATAAATTGTAGGAAATACCAATATATAACTGTGTATATAAAGCTGCTGGTTGAGGAACATAGGATTATTTTAGCTTGCTTATATGTATTTCAGCTTTTGGAGAAACAACTAGGAGGATTTACTAGGTGAAAAGACCTGTTCTCAGATACAATATTTTATACTCATTCCCATATAGTCTCTCCTGGCTTGAGATGTACAATTTGCAGATGTAAGGTTTTGAAAAATTAAAGAAATTTCAATAATTTGATTTCTTTCTCAATTAAAACTGGGATTTTAAATAAAGTAATAAAACTTAAATACGAACTTAGAAAGTGCTATGCCTCCAATGCAAAAGAAAATAAAGGCAAGACTGTAATCTTACAATATTTAGAACTAATATTTTTTATTAAACTTGCTAATGGACTTGAGAAAAATTTCGAATGTTTTTAGACCCACAAAGTATTGGTGAGGTCTGAAATAGAAGCTGCAGCCATCACAGCTAAAAACTCTCTGAAAACAGCATATCATATTTACATCTATATAACTTAGACGATCTCAAAAAGGACTTTTGAAACCTGTGGAGTTGTCACTGCCAACCAAAGTATGAAAAGACCAGTGCAATGATAATCAGTAAACAGCATAAATAGGCTTGTTACATCCTTATGTGGGTTTTGCTTTAATTAGATATGAGGTCTTGGAAGAGAACCAGAGAGCTGTGTTCTTTTTCACAAAGTGCTCTAATCTGGCGTTGTGTCTGAAAATCACTTTCATTATGTGGGAGGAGCTAATATTTATCCTAGATAACACGAGGGCATTCTGAAGGATGTCTCAGAGTGATTGAATAACAGGCCTAAATAAAAGAGTTAGTTTGAAGCAGAAGCTAGGACCCAGTGTCCATCTTAAGTAAAATAACTATGAATCATTGAATCATAGAATTGTTTTGGTTGGAAAAGACCTTTAAGATCTTCCAGTCTCTTGTAGTCAGGTATGCATGTATTTTGACAATGGCTTAATAATTAGCACCGAATGTGAACTGTAATTTAAAAGGAAGTTGATAAGTGAACATACAAAATATAGTTATTTTTAGAAAATAACTTTAGTTCGTTTTGTCTCTGTGTTAGGTGGAAAACTTTAAGTTTAGGTCATCTTGCCTGTGTTAAGTGGGGAACTTTTACAATAACTAACAAGCTATTCCACACTATCAGCAAACGCCTGGTGTACGAGCAGTCTGGAGCACGATAAGAAGGAACTGGTATGCAACACCTGCAGTCTGAAGCAAGAAAGCTGGTTTTATTTTGTCTAGTGGTTAAGAATTCAAGGGGCTACTGAGCACGCACAAGGAGAAAAGGCAAAAAGTTTATAGTACTAAAGGGTGCTAACAAGCACCACCAGGAAGCAGTGCGCAAACGTGAATGGGAGTGAACTTAGGTTAAAAATTTCTTGGAACTAATTAACCTAATCCAACTTATTCTTGAAATTTTAATGAATATGTATGTACATTTGCTTTAAATAATGCTTTTGTAAGAAGTCTGCGTGCAGGGCTTTTTTTTTTTGGAGCGATCCACCCTATAGCCTGCCAGTGAATAAAACATACCTGCTTTATAACCCTCTATGAGTTGGTAAGGTTTGATTCCACAGATCAGTTAATGGTTCAGATTAGTTGTAATGGGCCAAATATCTCCATCCTGATTGTAAGTGGCATCTTAGTCTCTCCTCAGGTTCCCCGTGATCCTGATGCTGCTCTGCATTTGTGACTGCCAAAGAGGACAGACTGCAGCAGTACCATGACTACACCACAGTCCATTCATTACACAGGGCATCATAGCATGAGAGAGACAGTCATGGCCAAGTTCTCTGTTTTAGGGGAAAACTGTCTCCAATGGGCTCTAAAGCCAATTTCAATATGGAAGTTGCTTTGGTAACAGGGTCCAAATAAGTGTTTGAGAAAGCTGGGCTGAAAGAAGGATGATAGAAAGAGTAAGGGAGATGTAGGATGATGTCAGTTGTTCTCCATTTCTGTCATTTTAAGACTGGAAATGTAGGTAAAGTAATTCATAAAATGATAAATTATTCTTCTTACTTGATTAAAAATACTTTGATTTCTAAGAGACAAGTCAAAAGAGAATTTTCTGCCCTTGTCTGAGCTTGGCTGAGTTTTGATGACTTCAAGCTCAGAGAGAGACATGTAGAAAATACTTGGTTTATTCAAATGAAAAATGTCCAGTTCCAATGCACAGATTTCTCTGGAACTTTAATAGTTTTAAATTTTAATGAGGGAATAATTTTTATCACTTTGAGGACCACTCCCCAGGCATTTCCAATGCTATAAGCATTTAAAGACAGTCTTCATAGGGAAATTGGCCAGAACTCTAGCGGGAAAAGTATATCACATAGCCATGGTGATGTAAATCCCTATGCAGGCACTTTCTGCACAAATACAAGTGCTTTTTTCAATATAGTTTGTCACTTTTCAAAGTTTTACTGAAATTCTACTGGCCTTGCTGTTGAAATACAGTAATACCTTTGGAGTGGTGCTGCCAATTTCTCCTTAAAAATAAGACCAGAATACTTACACTTGTTTAGTGACGCAGTCAAATTTGGGAACCCTGATTCTGGTATCAGTTACCCTAACCTACAAGTATATCGCACAGAAGTCAGTGCGATATACTAATGTGTCTAATCTAGTTACAGGATCTCAACAACTCTCTTGTTACTTCTTTTTTTATACAAGTCATTTTTGGTATGTATGTCTAAATATAGATTCTTAGAAAATCAAACTGTGTTGAACAGAATTAGCTTCTTTATGGGCACAAATAACTCAGTAACAGAATAATACATAATTTGATCAGATGGATTCCTTAAAACCTTTCATTAGGCAATGAAGCAGGAGGAAAGATACAAAATTATACATTCACCCAGGCAATCCTAAAAAAATATAAGATTTTTTTTTTTAAAAAGATTATTTTGTGAAGCTACAATGGATGTTGGTAAAAGCAAATAATGAATGCTTGGATTAAGTCAAAAGAAAACAATTGAGATCAGAGTTTGACAATGTATGAAAGAGGAAATAAAGGTGCATAAGATGAACATCATCAGAAGAATAATTGATCTAGTTAACAAAGTAAAAGGAGAAGTAGTAGTTCTGCACTGAAGGAGATTGTGACCTGCCTCCTCCTGCTGGAAGACTTTAAAAGAGGGTAGAGTAGGATCTTTGCTATAAATAGAAATGGAATATGTGAAAAGTCTTTACACAACAAGAAAAATAAATGAAAAAATTAAAACAGAAAACTGGAGACATTTGAAAAATAAACCAGCTGCAGAAAAGGAAAGCAAACAAACAAACAAAAAAAGGCAAATTTTGAGATCTATTGAGAAAGTGAGGTGGAAAGTAAAGGATTAAAAATGTGACAGAAGAAGCAATCAAAGAAAGGATTCATGTGAGTAATGCTCAGGACAAAAAGGCTAACTAACTCCAGAAAACTGATGAAGCTACACTTGCTTCTTCATTAAATTTGATAGAATTGTGATATTACTTCCTAGAACTGAAGAGACAAAAGGAAAAACAAGTTGTCCTCACTGACAGATTCTGATTGTCCTGTAGAGTTTAGCTACCATGTAAATCAGCTGAAACTTCAGCAGTCACAGTAACATCCTTTGAGTCTGCTGGTTATTTGTGCTGTTTATGGCAAGTGTGCTCCATTGGGTGCAATTATGATTGTTTATTGAATAATTGCTGTCCTTGTCAAATGTTTACTTGAATATTTGCTTGCACTGTATAATATTTTTACTGAGTAATTGTCTGCTGTGGATAAAATCTTCACTCAGTAATTGCCTACTCTGAATAATGTTTTCACTGAATCATTTCCCATTCAATGTAATGTTTTACTGGATGATTTTCTCTTCTGAGTCATGTTGTTGTAAGTTAGTTGCTGAATTTAATATAAAGTTACTGTTAGACCAAATCTGAGTTTGTCTAAGTACAGTACATTTCGATAATTTCTCCTCAAAGCCAATGGTGGTGGTGGTTTTCTTTTAGGTAAGGTAGGAAGGGGAAGCAGTTGGAATCCAGTATTAAAGAGGTTGGAGAGTGAGTTAATATACTAATAGAAGTAGAATGCTTTCAAAGCAGAGGATGCTAAAGAGTGAAAAAAAAGAGCAAAAGTGAGCACAAAGAGTAAGAACTATAGGGGAGATAACTGAAATCTGAGAAAGGAATACTAGAAGGGAGAAACAGACAATCGAAAGAAGAAAAGAAGACAGATTGTAAATGAGTAGGCAAAGAATCAAACCCAGGGAACAGTAAAAAGCAGAATGAAATGAAAGGAATACATACCAAAGATGCAGACATAATGGTCAGCCTGACGTCCTCTCACCTTGTCTCTGCATTACCGTAACCTTTTAAAATTAATGGCTAATATTTTACAGTGGAGAGAAGAAAAAAGTTGTTAAATACATTTCAAGGTACAAATACTAGTCATTCCTTTCCTTTTTTCCCTATTCACTCTTTGTCTCCACTTTAAAGAGACTGGACTGGAAAGTGGCTGGGCTGTTGTAGGAATAACTAGCTGGACAAGAAAATTTTGTCTTGGCTTGGAATCACGATGAACTCTGCCTTTCCTCTGACCATGTTGGTGGCCAGGCTGGATCCAGACAAGAGCAGAAGTTAGCATCTGAAGATCCCACCATCTAGGCTGATGTGAGCACGTGAGAAACTTCTGTAAATTCTGCTAATTTGTTACACTTTATGCATTTGAGCATTAATTCTAGTCTTGCCCTGTAATTTTTCAGTAGATCACAATAAACTGGTTCTACTTCCATAAAATGTTATGTTACATTATTATTACCTGTTCTTTTTACAGAGTGGAAGAATATTCCATTTTAATATGTAAATATGCATTATTACAATCCTTATTCGTTGGGATCTATTCCTGCTATAGGTCGATTGTTCTTACATGACGTTCGAGATCAAAGATGAATTTGTTTATTTCTTATTCTGAACTTCTCTCTTGCATATGCTTCTGTAAATGAAATCTACTTGTTCCCTTGTTTCCTGTCAGGGATGATATTGCTTCATTTAGTTTTCTGATGTCTCAGAGCTGTACTGCAAAATGACATGAAGAAATAACTAGTATCAGAATGTCATTTTGAAAAACAGTCTAATAATTATTTTCTTCTTTAGTTTCCATGTCTACACACCTTTATTATGGATGTTCTTTAAACACTTCTGCACAAGAGAGTAGTTGCATTGTATTGAAGAATTTAGAGATGATGGTTATATAAAACAATGAGGATTTGAGGTACCTAAGATGTACAGTTCTTCTTTCATGGTTATTGTATTGCTTTATAAATCACTTCTATATCCCAAATGAAAAGAGAACATGGGCAATGTATCTGATAACAAAAGAGTTGCATTGATATTAGAACTCCTGTCTATTTCTACTTTATTCACATTTTATAACTTATATTCAAGGTGCTCATTATTTTTGAATGATATTAGTAAGTTCTGAAAACAGGCCTAAGAAGACAATTTCTGTGAGCTTTGAAACTAAGATTTAAGAATATGCTGTAAGTGTTGCAATATTTCCCACTTAATTGTATGAGAACACCTGGTTCTGGATTAAATAAAAGTATTACAACAAGATTCTACACATTGGTGTTGTGGTTTTACCCCAGTCAGCAACTAAACACCACACAGCTCATTCCCCAAACAGTGGCATGTAGGAGAGAATCGGAAGAGTAAATGTGAGAAAACCCTTGGGTTGAGATAGAGACAGTTTAATAAGTAAAACAAAAGCCATGCACGCAAGCAAAGCAAAATAAGGAACTCATGCACTACATCCCATCCCCAGGCAGCTGTTCATCCATCCCTGGGAAAGCCGGGCTCCATCACATGTAATGGCTACTTGGGAAGACAAAAGCCATCACTCTGAATGTCCCCCCATTCTTTCTTCTTCCCCCAGCTTTATATGCTGACCATGATGTCATATGGTATGGAATATCCCTTTGGTCAGTTGGGGTCAGCTGTCCCAGCTGTGTCCCCTCCCACCTTCTTGTGCACCCCGAGCCTACTCAGGAGGAGCAGAAAAGACCTTGACTCTGTGTAAGCACTGCTTAGCAGTAAAAAAAAAAAAAAACATTTCTGTGTTACCAATGTTGTTTTCAGTGCAAATCCAAAACATAGCCCCATACTAGCTACTATGAAGAAAATTAGCTCCATCCCAGCTAAAACCAACACAGTTGGACTTCTGTGCCAAGAGGGACAAGAAACCTTCTGAAATATACATTATGAGTTTGATTACCATTTCAGTGTTGCTCTATAGCTCTTGAATAGACATTAGTAAATATAAGGAAAAAATGAGTACTTTTCTTCATTTTTTCTTTGCTTCTGTCTTGAAGCCAAACAGGTTTCTATTCGGAGCTCTCAGATGACTGTTTCTGTTATGCGAACTTTTGAAGAATAGTGATAGCCATTGAACATTACCTTTATAAAGTGACTTAATAACAAAACTGATCTTTTAAAATTTGTCACTTAATATCACTACAAAACTTTCCCTTTTTCATTAATTTGACCAGAGTCTAACAAGAATCTGATGAAGCAGAGGCTCTACATACATCAAAACCCAGTTTAACTATATTTCAAGCTCTATTGCAAGATCTGCTGCAGTGTCCAGTGATCAGCTAGCCCATAGAGCCACTCATTGTAAAAACAGAATCAGGGAAAACAGAGAAAAAGGAAAACTAAGTAAAAAGGAAAAAGTTATTGACAAAAAATAGTTGTAGGCACTAGCCATATCAAGCAATGTGTCCATGCTTTGGGCAAACAAGACAATTATACTTAAAAAGTCCATCAACAATATAAATAAGAGAGCCTATGTTCTTGTAGAAGAAAAATGGAAAGAGCAGAAGGTCTCTTGTACCAGTGAGCTCAACAGAGTAGTTAAAATTGATGAATAATGTTCCTCCAGCAAGGTTTGACCATGTCCTCCACAGACAAATAACATGAAAAGAACATTTTTCAGTTTTGAAAGGCAAGGATGGAAATATAAAATGCCATAATGCTCCTTCAGACCTGCTACAGGTCCCCAACTCCAGGTGAATATGACATACTGGAGTCTTTCAGTGCATGATTTTTTGGTTTTCTCCCAGAAATAAACTGTTTCGTTCAGCTCACAAAGTAGACTCTTTGGGGAATAGTCACCACTTCAATCTTCAATTACATAAAGCAAGGAAAATTTCTAAATTTAGCCTAATTATGTATTTTTTCAGAAAAATCAAACATCAAAGCTTATTTTTTAGGGCACAGAGGCAGTGTGTATGTAATGATATAATTATCAAGGGTGCAGGACAGAAGAGGTATTATCTCTAGTTTGGACACAAAGACCTTACCTCTAGCTCAGGAAGTCTTTGAGACACAAGTCCCTGAAGACTAGGAAAGTAGTCTCAGGCAAAGAACAACCATATGGGTTCCCCAGCTCCTGTGTGCCCCTTTAGGCATTCGTATCAGTCAATGGTGGACAGAAGAAAGTTACTTTGGAATCTGGAATTTGTCTTTGTTTAACTATTCTAGCTAAATAACTTTCCTACCTTCTTGTAGGACCAGAAAAGGACTAAAGTCCTTGACTGATTCCTACCATACGAATTGATTTCATGCACATTCCCAATATGATTAATTTGGGCTTGTACAAGAAGCCTGGGTGCCCAGGATATCTCTGTATCTATACAAAACAGCTACTCATAGGCTTCTTTCTCTGCATGTCTTCTATTTAGATTAATACCTGTTGGATACCTAGATTGCCTCCTGGAGAACAGAGAATCTTTTAAAATAACCCACAAAGCACTACTAAGTATTTTCTTTTCTTCTTTGGTATTCAAGCTTTTAATATCTGGCTAGTGATTAAGACTTTTCCAAAAGTGCTGGTACCAAAGATTCTTGAATAATTCCAGACTTTGGAGTCTACAGACTTGAGTTGGACTCACAGTACTGCACATAGATTTTCCTTTTCTTTCTCTCTGTAGTCTTCTCTGTTTCCTTGGAGATGCAAGTGTGGTGCAATCAGCTTTTCTTCCATGTGAGTTCAGTGTGCTTTTGATTCTAGTCAGAATTTTATATGAGTGAGCAAGAAGATAGCAAACATTGGGAATGGTAGGATAGCCACATATTCCAAAATTTGCAACTTTAGTTCATTTTTTGAACCTGTTGATCCCACAAGCTAGGTTCAGTTTGAGACTTGGCATGTGTCTTGTGACACAAATGATTGTACCGATCATTAACACACAATGTGACAATGATGCTTTTCAGAAATTTCTTGCAAAACACCTGCTTGTTGACAGGCAGTGTTAACTGAAGTGTTTGGTGTACTCATTTAAAATCATTCTACAGTAGAGCCTCTAGAATAGGTAAAGAATTAGCAGGAGTGCCAGGAGATCACTCAATTATGGCATTGGCAGATGTGGTAACTTGTGCAGTCATACTGCAACTCACCCGGACCACAGCTGGATTCAAATTTGCACAGTCTTATGATAAGAAGAGAAGAGCTTGATATCCTTGGCCACTATTTCTTCTCTGATATCATCGGGAGTTACTTCTGTGTAAGTAGTAACACCGGGAGTTACTTTCACAGTTGTTTTGAAATAAGTTTTTTTCTAAAATTATCTAGTCTACAAAAGTTCCTTTCTGATAAAAATAAATGGCAGTGATTGTCAATGGGCAAGCACTGACTTTTATCATCACTGTTAAAAAAAAAATCCTGCAGAGAAGTTCCCTTCTCTTTTGCTTGGAGATTCAAGGACAGTTTCTGATCAGCCTTAGAAGTCTGCTGTGCCACTCTAATAGTACAAGGAGGCCATGGAACTGGTGAATCCAGCTGGCACAGAATTTTTCAATCTAAGGAAATCTCTTGTTGGCTGACAGCCAGGGTACACAGAGCAGAAAGCAGTGTTGAACAGAGAATGGTAGACTCATGAAGGATTTCAATATCTTGTGACATTTCCAATTTGTAATGCAAGACAGTGAGGTTCTCTGCCAAAGGAAAGAGTGCCCTGGATCTCAGGCAATCTGTCAGGATTGCTGCAGAGTAGCTGGGCCAGGTGATTGAAACAGCATCAACATTAGATGTCTCATTTCAAGGTTGATAAATAAACTCAATAAATCATCTGAGAGCAAGTTACATCTGACTCTTGCCAATTACAGCAAACAGAGATTCCCCTTCCTTCAGCAGAGGTGAAGTGAGGAATAATGTTGCAATCGTTGGTCTTTCAAGCAGCCTTTACACAGAGTTATCACGGATTTTCATGCGAAACCTTATCTGAAATGTCCAATGTCTATTGGTGATGTCTTTCTACTAGATCTACCTATGTTTAAGCCTTTTCATGAGGTATTACCTTTTTCTCAGTCAAGACCTTCTATTCATCCATCAACTTGGACTCATATATAGCATATATTAGTCTCACAACCTCATTTAGTATCTGTCCTCAAGAGATATGCTCTCATTTCAGAAAAGCCAGATTCAACATGAGATGGGTAAGTGTTATTGCCATGCAGCAAAATCACAGCCATACAACTCCCTCTGAGAACTGACTGCTGAACCCAGGCTTTTTCCTAGAATACAGCTGACCTCAGTATCAACATGTCTCTGTCGCAGTAACCAACTTTCCTGTGTGTTCATATAATCCCTAGCATGATCAGCTTCCAGTCTTGCCTGGAACATCTGTGCAATAGCGTTAATAATGCATAATGGGAATAATTTGAAAATATATGGATTAAAAGAAGGGGGAAAAATAGTATAGATATCTTAAGTCCACATATCTACACACATTTTCTGGTCAGCAACTTAATGAGTATTAGTTTCTCCCACAAAACTTTAGTCTCAATCAATTTAAAATTTCCTGTAAAGCTCTTCGTTGCTCATCAGTAAGAAAATTGTGCTGTTATGCACTTGAGGACAAAACATATTGTAAATGGCCTTCAATGCTTTATTATAAGTGACATTAATGATGTTTCCTTGGCAAAGAAGACCTGCATCTAAATGTGTAAAAGCTCATGGGTCCTAAGGATATGCTTAAATCTGAGCAGTCTTGAACAACTGGAATAGTTATCAAACTGACAACATGACCATTTTTCTTAGAGATTAAAATGGCATATTGATGATGATTACTTTAATCTCATTTTAAGTACCTCATAAAATGCTTGAGAGTTTTGAAGCAATCTTGAGTCCAGAAGTTTTCTTATAATTACAATCCTGTACACAATTTGCCAAAGATGATCTAGTCATTTCGCTCTGCCTGGAGAAGGACAATTAAAGTAGAAAGAGTAAAGAAGCATTCACAGGCTGACCTGGCTTCAGAAACAGATCATTCACATTTATCTTTCACAGAGTCTCAATCTGAATAAGGATAAAATCCTATACTTTTCTAATATATGGACACCTCTTCAAAGATCTGTGATCTCTGTTTCACTTCTAAAGCTGCCCAGGGTTCCTTGAACTTATTCACTCAGTTCAATGACAAGATTACTGGGTAGAATTCGCTGTCCTGCATGATCCTAGTCAATGATTGCCATCATTCTCCCTTAGATTATCTGAGTTATCATCAACTGCAAACTGGTGCTCCATGACATTTGCCACTGGTTTTCCCATATCCTTTGATTTTTGCAAGTCTCCCATGATCAGATGGGGTTCATGTAAGTAGGTCAGCTTTCTCTGATGAGCACAAATTCTGGGAATGGGCATGGCCTGAAGAATGTAGCCTGGTAGATGCTAAGCAGCACAGCTGAAAGGTCACTCTGGTCTTTGCATAATGTTACTGTATCAGTAGCATCTGGGAACTTTTCTTAAGTGGTTTAATTTAGAGAAGTAGGGGCAAATTGTGAATTCTGTTATCTCTTCTTAATTCCTTGCCCACCTGAAGACTGCCATGTGGTGATTGGAAAGTTCAGTTATGGGTTCAGTAAAGTATGAGATAACACATCTGATGTCATTCCCTAGATAAGGTAATAACATTGACTTAGGATGGTATGGCTGTTAAATTCCCTTAAATCAATGAGTTTTACTTCCTTCTGCCAGCTCACATTTCCAATGCTTTTTACAAAAACACTTCAGTTTGTACTATCAAACTTCAAATCACTTTTGCTACAACTGTTCTTTCTCCCAATCTGTTTTTCCATGGTTTTGTTTTTTCTGTTTTGTTTGGGGGGCAGGGAGGACCTATGTCATAACTACATTTTAATCTTCTAATTCCCAGATTATGACTTTTTCTTTCCTGTTTTGGAAACACTTGGAAAACTGCATGTACTGTAGACTTATAAATAAACAATAACGGGACCATTGCCCTGATAAAAATACTCATTCTGGACATCTTAGCTTTTATTACTCCCAAGTTAATCACTATTTTTTGTTCAGCTGTTAAATTTGATCGTTTTAAAGTTAAAGCTTACCTTCAAATATGTGAGTAGGGTTTTTTGCTTGTTTTCAGTAGTCACAGTGTGTATGATTTACTCGTGCTTTTTTGAAAACAGACGTTTTGAGGCAGACAGCAGATTTACAGACAGCAGGTCAGATGAACAGAGTCCAGATCTGGGTAGTGTAATTTCCAAATACACTTGATTTATGATGGAACTCTAGCCCTTTTTTTTTTTTTTCTCTCAGATTTTTAGACTGCCTAGTGCTAGGATGAACTATGTTTCTATCACAACACAGAGGCATAGATTCAGCTAAATGCAATATTGCAGGTGTGATGATCTTGACTTTATTAATACTGGTAACAACTGACCTTCCTGAAAGACTTGTCCAAATTTAATTAAGAAAGAAGAGAACCATTCAGAATTACTATAGCCACTGGAAATGGGATTCCTTTTATTCACTTGTCTAAGTTTGTTTATCCAGTTGAAACCTCCCTTGTTTCTACTTGTGCCTATTGTCTCTCATCCTCCCACCATGCACCACTGTGTAGAGCCCAGCTCCATCTTCTCCATAACCTCACTGTAGGTACCAAGGGTTGCTGTTGGGTGCCCCTGAAGCCATCTTGTCTCCAGGCTAAGCCAACCCTGGTACCACTGCCGCCCCTCACAGAACAACTGCTCAAGCCCTGACTGAAATGATGACCCTCCACTGAACTTGCCTCAGGTTGCTGGTTTCTTTTCTGTACATGGGAGCCCAAAACTGGGTGTAGTAGTCCAAATGTAGTTTAACAAGTAAAGGACAAAATCACTCCCTTTGATTTGCTGGTTGTGTTCCTATTAATGAAGCCCAAGAAGTTGTAATAACCCGCCATGCTGATGCGGCATGCTGTTAGCTCCTCTTCACCGGGGATTCTTCTTTCCCACATAGAATCATAGAATGATATATAGGACTTTGCATTTGTTCTCGTTAATTTCATGTGGTTTCTGCTGCTGCATTCTGCCTTCCTGTTCAGGTCCCCCTGGGTGTCAGCCCTGCCCCTTGTCTGTATCAACTGACCACCCAGTATGGTGTCCTCTGGAAACTTGACAAGAACATACTTTGTCACCTCCTTCAGGATATTGATAAAGTTGTTAAAATCGGGCAAGTCCATTGTGTCACTCCTCTTGTTACCTGCTGCCTGATAGAGCGCAGCCCTCTAAGCTTCATAATCCAACCAGTATTTTCCATCCATCCAGACCATAGTGTCCCAAACTGGGTACAAGAATATTACAGGAGGCAGTGTCCAAAGTCCTGCTAAAGTAAAAATTAATTACATTCACTGCTCTTCCCTTGTCCACAAATCCAGTTGTTTCATCTCAGAAGGCAATCAGGTTGGTCAAGCATGATGTACCATTAGTAAAATACTGACACCAAAACATAGTGCTATTCTAGCTACTAGGAAGAAAATTAGCTCTATCCCAGCTGAAATCAGGACACAGGCAAATCAAAGTTGGTTTGGAGTGGGGAAAAGGTAGAGACAAGGGAAGTCCTGAAGAAGGCTTGGAAGAACAAGAATCTGGAAAGATGGGAGAAATTTTAGGCATGAAGGAAAAAAGCAGAAGGGAATGAGAGAAGGTTGGATTGTTTCCTTATTTGATTACAACACCATTACTAGTGTAGAATTATTGCTGCAGCCAGCTCATACTACAATTACAGTCAATTACAACATTTATCTTAGAATACCACTTTGATCAAGATGCTACCATATTAGGATCAAAGGCAAAGTAGAAGGATTAAAAAGCATAAAAAAACCCCTTCAAAATATTGCTCATGAGTTAACAAAAGTTCACAAAAAGCTATGATTTGAATTTTTTACCTTTTTTTTTTTTATCTATCTTGTTTCAGATTTTTCCCAGATAACCTTTTAGAAGTCAGTTCTGAAATAGATACTAATCTTTGCAGCTAGTTAGGTTGTTTTCATAGGTCTCTAGTGCATAACATGCTATCCAGATTTGATGTCAAATATTTGGACTTTTTACACTGCTATTTTAATGAAAACAACAATTATTTTATTTATTAGTTTGAACTCTAAATGTAATGTATTTAAATTGTGAATAACCTGACTTCTGTTTTGACATTGCTACATCGTAAGGAATTGAGTTTGCTGTACATTTTTGCTGATTGATGACTTGAAAGAACATTTTGGCATTTTGAGCACTTTACTCTTTTATACATACAGATTTGTCGAAAAGAAAAGAAAAGAAAAGAAAAGAAAAGAAAAGAAAAGAAAAGAAAAGAAAAGAAAAGAAAAGAAAAGAAAAGAAAAGAAAAGAAAAGAAAAGAAAAGAAAAGAAAAGAAAAGAAAAGAAAAGAAAAGAAAAGAAAAGAAAAGAAAAGAAAAGAAAAGAAAAGAAAAGAAAAGAAAAGAAAAGAAAAGAAAAGAAAAGAAAAGAAAAGAAAAGAAAAGAAAAGAAAAGAAAAGAAAAGAAAAGAAAAGAAAAGAAAAGAAAAGAAAAGAAAAGAAAAGAAAAGAGAAAACTCAAGGTCATAAGTCTCTCTCTAAAATCATTAAATCAATAAAAGTAATTAATGATTCTGGACCTTCATTCATACTAACATGATTCTGTTTTCCACAGAAAAAGAAGTTTAAACTTTTATTAGAAGTCTGGCATGAAAGTTGCAACATCATGAACAGTATCAGAATAGCATAGAAAAAATGTAAACTGCAGGACATTTATTCAGCATTTGGAATTATTATTCATTCAGGAACTATTTTTAGAGGGTTAAATCCTGCTGGGGAACCCTCCTTACTGCAAAGAGTCTCCATCGTTTCAGTAAGATCCTACCTGTATACCTAATTTTTTAACTCCCATGAGTGGAAACTCCTCTTTATGACTCTTCAAAAATAGATTTTTTTTAAAGTAATATCTCATGAACATGATATAATGAAAGACAAAAATCATATCTAATAGAAACAGTCAGTCAAGTTGCTATAGTCTAAGCCATGTCATGAATCAATGACATAGCTCACATGGATTTCCATCTAAGCTGGACTCTGGACATTCTGTAATTTGACAGCCACTCCTGTCATGCAGCATTAAAAGCTGTTTCTTTGATGTTTGCAGATTAAATGGTCATCAAGCCACACCACAGGTTATTCTTCACTTGATCTTTTTCATATTTATCTCTATCCCTAACATCAGCCAAGGGGATTTACCACCTCTTAGAGGTTTTTGTAAACTAAACAGTATGCTAGTAACTGCTAAAAATGCCCACAAGAAGGAAAACATCTGCCTAATCCCCAAATATTCTTGTTTGTTCAGCTGTGTACAGCTTTCTGAATTGTGCATGCATCTGAAAAGCAATAGAGATTATTGTCTATAAATATGAACAGTTTTGAATGAAGAAGCAAAAACATATGAGGACAAGGTCCTTGCCTTGAAGATCTTACAATTTGAAGAAAGGACACAGAAAAGATAAGAACTCTTAAGGGGAGACAGAGGTAGGCAAAAAAGTTTAATGTAAGGTTAGACTGACTTCGAGTCTGATCAGTGGAAAGCAAGGGAGAGTTAACAACAATGAATTTTTGCTTTCATTTAAAAAAAATGGCTGAACAATATAGCAATGGCCAACCCAAGCTTGTACAAGCATGCAATTTAGAAAAGCATCTCTGAAATAAAGATCATTATCAGTTCATAATTCTAATGCACTAGATTGCTTCCTCATGAGATCCAACTCAATGAACTAATCCAATTGCACCTTAAAAATTAATTGGATTTTTGATTTCCACTAAGCAGACTAGAGAGATAGTGGAGAGTGCAGTTGTGAAGGTGATGAGAGAAGAAGACAGCCCAAATCACCTTCCTGTATTCAAAAATCAGAGAGAAGCTAATATCCCAAATATCTGGGGCCATGGGAGTGTTCCATGTTGCATCAGTAAAGTGAAAGGGAAACTGAAGTAGTTGTAGGAGAAATACAGCAAGTCTGCACCTGAAATGTTATTCTGGAAACCTAGCCATAATTAATTGCTTGCCTGGATGGGGCAATTTGAATGGAGAGACAGAAGATATTAGTCAGTAACACCTCGAGGGGCAAAAAATGGGTTTCTAAGGTACTATGTGTGTGGGTGAAAGGACATAGTCCTTCTTTGATAGCAGGGGGTGGTACATTGAAGTGTCCTAAGAAGATGAGGAGGGCAGCAGTGCACTGAAAGAGGACTTTTCCTTTTTCCATTTTGTCTTTCAGGTGAGGGATGTTTTTTGACATCCTAGATGATATACATAGCCTCTGAATCATTTAAGATATTCTGAGGGAGGGAGAGAAAGAACAGGACAGGACAGACAAATCGTAGCCAAAAATGCCATTTTCTATATTGTTTGCTTGATGTTGGTACTTGCTGCTGGCATTGATAAGTTCTTGTAAGGAGTGACAATAGATTGATCAATTATATGACGAATGACAGACTGATTTATGTCTTTACTGTCTGCAGTCATGAGTTAGGAAGGCACTGTTGCTAGGAAGCCAAGAGCAGTGAGGATTTCAGCTGCAGCAGGAAAACCTGGATTCATCATGCTGCACATTCTAAATCTCTTTTAACTCCTCAGAGAAAGCACATTTGTTTTTCCAATCTGTATATTTGACTTCTTCCTCTGACAGATAAACAGAAAACTGCCTAGCTGAATGCATGACCTTACAATATAATCATTCACAATGAAATTTTAAAAATTATTTAAACTTCCTCTGAAAATAACACTTTCCCACTTGTTCCAATGGTGTGATACACTATTTCAGCCTTACACCTGGCAATTAATATAATCACAGAGTTAAGATGATGCTAGAAAAAAGAGAATAATCTGAGGTCTTAAAACTACCCTCCGGATCTAAATGAAATCTTCATTTTTCAAAAGGGCTGAACAATAAGCAGATGCAGTATAAGTCAAAGAAAGAGCTCTGAAAATCAAGCCATTAATTTCGGTACCTAAATATGAATTTGAAAGTCAATGCAATGTTTTAAGTCAATGATAAAAACATTTTAAATACTTTTAGCTTTAAAATGTAGCCTTAAGGTCCCCTTTTTTTCTACAGATCATATCCGTAGGAGCTTGGCTTTTCAGAGCTTCTGAGCATCCAGTGGTCCAGATGAACATACTGTAATTCATGAGCACTCAGCTTTCCTCAGCAGAAGGCCCAAGATGTCTCAGATTAGTGTTCCAGAAAGACACTCTGGTCCTGAGTTATTTACACTAACTGGGAAATTATGCTTTTTTTTCTTTGGCCGTGATACTTCTGGTGGAGCACTGCCCTAGCAATAAGTGGAACCTGGTAACACCTAAAGAGGGTATGAAGATACAAAGGAGTCTGGAGAAGGCTGCAAAGCCACAGTACAAGTTCCACAAGGCGAAGCTGTAATTTCCTGCAATAAGCACAAATTTAGGTCATTTCCAAAAAACATTTTTTCATTGCAAAAGAGTTTTTTTATTGTTTGTGATGGTTTGACCCACAGTGGGACCATGTGGTCCTGCATTTACTCCCCCTACCCGGTGAGATGGGATGGGAGTCACAACAAAGACACGGGATTAGGAATGAAGGACAGGGACGGCTCACTCACCAGTTATGGTCATGGGCAAAACAGACTCAAACTTGGGGAAGAAAAATCAATATCTAATTCATTGCCATTTCATCTGAGTAATGCAACGAGACACAACAATGACAACTTACAACACCTTCCCCCCATCCCTCTCTTCTTCCTGGGCTCAAATCACTTTGCTCTCGATTTCTCTACCTTCCCCCCACAGCGACACAGGGGGCATGGAATGGGGTTACAACCAGTTCAACTCTGCTGTTCTTCCCAGCATGGAAGTCCAGGAATAAGATGTTCCAAAGCAAGCTTTCCATGGAGTCACGGACCTCTTCAGACTCAGCTGCCAGCTCGGGCATGGGGACATCCATGAGCTGCAGACTCACCCACCATTCTGGGGGTCCACCCCTGCTCTGGTAGTGAGCAACTCTCGGGGTCCCAATTCCATCACACTTGCCTCAGGCTCAGCCTCTCTGGTCCATCATGGAGTCCTCCATGCTCTATATGTGGGTATCTGCTCCACTGTTGAACTTAACTTCCATGAGCTGCAGAAACTCCTTTGCCTTCTCCTACTCCATCAGGTGATCTGAATGTCTCGAGGTCCTCTGTCTCCCCTCTTCTTCTTTTCTCCGGCAACCAAGCTCTGTCTGTCCTTTGTTTTGGCCAATGGTTGTCTTTTGTTAGGTCAGTGACCTCTCCTCCAGGTACCATACCTTCTTCTTCTCAGGACAGTCCTTTCCCTCACAAATATGGATTCGCAGAGGCGTTTCTCTAGTGCTCACTGGCCCGGCCTGGGCTGGAGGATCTCTGCCTTGGAGCCAGGGGAGCTTTTTGCTCTCACAAGGTGGCCCTTCTCCCACTACAAAAAAATGGATCCCCTCACACACACAAACCCGACACATTGTTATACATATTTTTCCAAGCAGTTCTTTCCAAACTTCTTAATCATAAGCACTGTCATTGCTCAAAAATTCCTGCAGATCATCATTAACCTCTATCATCAAGCTCTTAGCTAGAAACCCTCTGTAATCAACAGGATTCTGCAGATCATCTTGGGAAGCACTAGTCTACATCTTCATAAGGATTTCTAAATTTGCTCACAGGTTTTAAACATCACCATTGAAAGAAAGAGAAAGAGTGCTAAAGTAAATTATTTGTAGTTTTTGTTGTTATTGTTTATGTTGTGAGACACTGGGAGGAGTAATGGAAAGAGGAGGGAAGGAAAGAAGGTTTGGATTAAAGCATATATTCAAGGATATATTGATGTAGCTAAAATTTTAAAAATATGCAAACATATAAAATTTCCTTTGGAACACCTTAGGAACAAGGGGGAAAGTGTTATTTTATTTATATAAAACATTCCCTAACGTTCAAGTCAACTTCCAAAATGAACAGATAATGTCTAAATGTCTCTTTTAAAAGTTTCTCTCTGAAAGTTTGAATGTTATTTTTACATCATTTTTTTAGAGCAAAATTATGAGAAACTAAAGCTAAGTCAAAACAAATCATGTGTGACCTCCACAAAAGCTAAATTGGAGTCTGTACATTTATTCTGAAATGATATTTTGTTGGCTTCTCTGATCTAGATGGGCGGTAGGCCAAGCTAAATCCCTCAACCTTAACTGAAGCCCAATTAACTAAGATAAATTGTCAAATCACTTTGAAGAGGTGATCAGCATTATTTAATCTTCAAAGTTGAGGCCGTTGGCCAAAATAGGTATTCCACTATGTATCACAGAGCATTTGTTATCAAATCCACTATTTCTCTATTTTGTGTAGTAGACAGATCCCTTAAAGTTGGGAAATTTCAAAAATCCAGTCCCAGGGTTCCTACCATTTCAGACCAAGGCAAAACAGCCCATTACTGCTCTGTATACAACATGACTCACTTTTTCTCTGAGAAGGAGTTATTCCTCCCATCTTTCTAGTCTTTCTGAGATGTATTTAATAAAAGCCCCAGTCCTTCAGCCTTCCTGTTCCACCCACTTGCTTCAGCTGCATCAGTGAAGCCACACACAGTTGGGTAAAATGGGATTCACTTACTTTTCCATGCAGAGTTTTTGATATTACCAGACTGACGTGTTAAACATGGGTTTCTATCATCTTGCCAGCTGCACCACTGGCCCCTGAGTCTGCCTCTCCAATACCAACTCCAAACCAATCTTTCTTGCACAAAGTAGGAGCTCAATTCAGTGGGGAGCTATACAGACCTGTGGGGCTTCCTTAAGCTTTGCCATTCAAACCTGGGTGCACTGTACACTTGATTGAAGTTTGAGCACAGGCTTTGCCTAATTTCCGTAGTATGCTAGGGTATGCACAATATTAGTCATTGTTAATGAAGGAGACTGTGGGATTTGGCTTTTAAATTTGAAATCCTCCTAGCCAGGGTGAATAGAAATACAATTTTCTCTGTGTTGTTTCTAGCAATCAGAGAATTAAATGCGAGTTTGTCTCCTCAAAATATTGAGAACCTTTAAAGACTACTTACCTTTTGCACTGTATCTCTGAGTATATTACCTCCCTTTTATTTTTAGTTCTAGTCTTGTCATTCCATTATAAACTCAAGATGTTATGGGCATCAGAAATTGTAACTGTTTATTTAGACAAAAAGAACTTACCATGATCCAAAAATACCATGTTAGCTTCTTATTCTGTTTATCTGTTTATCTCTCAGGGTGAGAAGCCTGTTTATCAGGATTACCTATAGTAGGGTGGTATTATAGCAGTCTGTCATGGATTTGAAATCAGGTTTCACTAACAATTCCTCATCTTCAGATTACCAGAAGTATACTCACTCTTATTAGGCAAATATTCACTGATTTTTTTTGTGCCTAAAATACTCTTCAGTAATGTGTAACAGAAAAACCTATGGGTGTTTTTCTCTTTGCAAAAATTGACAAAATTTTATATGCTGAGCAGGATTTCAATAACTCTGTTAACTACATGAAATAAACTGGGCCTACTTTAATGTACACGTGCTGCTTTGCAATGTCTGTCATGGATTTTTATACGGAGGATTTGCTTATGACTATTCAAGAATGCTCAGGCTGTAGAAAAGGATGCTATTGAACTCTTGTATGAGGCAGAGGGGATGCCAAGGATATTTTTTCTGTGAAGATCTGCTCTTAAACTTGTACAACTGATTGTATATAAGATTCATGGAGTATAAAAAAACTTCAAGATATACATTGTAAAATAGTTCTGTTCATTTACTAAGAATATTTACTTTGCACAAAGAAGGTGATACAAGATAGATGAAGTATTGATATTAATAATGATTTGGATATGCCTTGATAGACTAGAAGAAATTCTGAAAGAGACAACACAAAGTGTGCCAATCAACTTACATTAATATTAAAATTAAGTGAAATGTTTTCTTTTTTCTGCACCAGCAATGGGATTTCTTTGACCTCGTTTTACTAGCTACATTAAAGGAAACATCTCATTTCAGGTGAACACCCATGTCTTTTGATTGTTCTCACTAGAGGAAAGAAGACAACTTCTCTCAGTCACCATTTCATAGGATGAAGTAATCTTCTCTCTTTAATGACAACAGATGAGGTTAGATGACTGGCTTAATCTGGACACATGACTTTTAGCTGAATATTGGTGAGATTAATCTTGTCTTTCGTATACAAATACCTAAACCAAATATCTGAAGCCCAGTACTTTCACTGAGAGTAAAGTAAGTTGCAGATGACTCAGCATTTCTGAACATTAGGCTGTTCTATTTAGTTTCGTGTTTTTCTGAAGAGTAGGCATTTAGGCATCTGTTTTGAGAGTCTAGTTCCTAATATGATTCAAATATAATGGCCAAGCACAACAATTAAAATGTTCAAAATAAAAAACTATTTTTACAAGAATTTCACCAATAAAAAGTAAACATTGATTTCCCAAAAGAAGCCTAAAATTTAAGCTACAAAATGGGAAAAAAAATCCCACTGTATTTAAAGAGAAGCATTCGAAAAACCATAAGGTCATAAAGTCAAGGTGAAGAAGGAGGATGCTCAAGGCCAACAAGAGTAGCAAAAAAAGAAGACTAAGGATTGAAAGGACAATACAGAATGTTTCAAGTCAACAGAATATACCTACTTACATGGACAGATTTAGTACTAAACTTGAAAGGAGAACAGAGAAGTTAACAAAACATAACCCATGAAGTATGTAATTTGAGAGATCTGGGGAGGGGCAAGTCATAAAAAAATCCAGATGAGAATTACATACATAGCTTAGAGTAAATGTAGCATAATGCAACACAATATTATAGATATCATTATTCTTTCTTGAATAATTCTAAAACTTAGGGTTTCTCACCTTAATTACTATTCTAATAAGAAAAGACACATCTTAAGCTGCTATACGATGTGGTAAGGGAAGGGTCAGCTTCATTTAACATGACTTGTTCTCTGCAGAGCACAAAAGCCTTTTGCCTTTATGATTAAACATTCTTCTTTTGACAAAAGCAGCCAATTAATTACACATATGTTGCAACGTACCCACAAAACCCTTTTGATGTAAAAGGAAGGAAGGAACTTCTATATCTGTGAAGACAAATGACTTCAGTGTCAACTTCAGTTCAAAACAATTCTTCCAGAGACTGAAGGCAGTCATGACTCAGGATATGGAAAGATTCAAACCATGACAAAGAATCTTACTTCCTAAATGAGAGATGTGATACAAGCCTCTTGAACTGATACAAAAGAATTATCAGTGAAGCTTACCTTTTTAAAAGTCAATATCATAAAAAGCATGGAAATAACATGCATTATATTTTTATTTTGTCCAGACTTTAGGTTAAAAAGGCATGCTAACTCCCTGTCAGAATAGAAATGTCCACCCTTACTTTCTTCCAGACCTGACATGGGTGACTAATGACTTGATTACTGAGAATAGTAAATGGATTGTTTTAAGTAGCTATTATCTGCACCTGTTCAGGACATAATTCTTATTAAATATATGCACTTTATTTATTATCTATTGAAGAAAAAAAATCTAAAAACTGACTGAAATGGGAAGGAATAGAATGACATTTTTCTGTGCCAGGTTTGAATGATATGGAAGGCAATGCTATTCAAAGTGCCAGCAGCATATGCCAGCTTCAATTAGAACATAAAAGGAAATTTTGTTGCTACAATATAACAGCACACTTTTAGGATCTTATATGTGCTTATTCTGAACTTAGAGGGTTGAATATCCTTAAAAAATTCTAAGTTTTGACATTTCGTTGAAGCTGTTGTTAAGCTCTGAATGAAATACTGCACCCTGTGCTTTACAGATGTTCAGAATAGATTATCATAATGATTGCTTCTGGCCTGAGAATCTTTCTGTCTGAGAAAGTATTCATTAAAGTTATTACATAACTTTCCCAGCTAATTGCCTACAGTAGGAATGAGATAGTTACATTTCAAGTGAATATATTAGTGGGCTACAGCACTCCCTGACATGCTGGAAGAACAGTGAAGTGCAAAGGGCTTTGCTCCAGAGAGTCTGAGGTCAATCCATATGATATGATGTGAACTGTATAAGGGAAGAAAGGTTTCCACTGTATTTTCCAGTGCTGCTAGGCCATCCCCATACTGTTGTTGAAACAACCACACAGTACTGTGTAATCCACAGGATAAACTGATGTATGACAATCTCATGTGAAACCCTTGAGCTGCCTTTTCAGCCAAAGACAGCTCAGAAGTCCTTATTCCAGGAGTCCAGCACTCCCTTTGGTGCTTTATTCCCTTTATTGAATTTGTCCAAGAACCGCAACAAGTCTTTGAAGTTTTAATGTCTCAGAGACCCAAGGTACTGACCAGGCTGGGTTTGGAATAGGCTCAGACTTCATATCTAGGATCAGTACCTGCTATCCAGGATGATTTCTAGGAAGCTGATCATCATAGCCTCCACAAAGTTCATTGAAAGGAACTAACAGCTGTGATGGATTGCAACTTAATTTTAGCAACCCAGTCCATAACAGAGTTTATAATACAAGTCCGTCTTAATCACAGATCTTTATCTATTATTTTCATGTAAAATACACACTGGATAGTTACTGTTTTCTCTGTGGTGAACTTCAGTTGTGTGCTAAAAAAATGCCATTAGTTTTAAAAAGCCCTCACAGTAATCAAAGTTGCTTTAGTTAGCCCCTTCCTGTATATCATAGAGAAATTTCCAGAAAGTTACCACCACTCACTTTTAATAGTCTAGAAGTCTGCAGCATAAAAGTCATATTTTAAGTAATTTGTTATAATTTTTCTCCTGAAGAAGTTTTTAAATGTGTCAGGTGGCAGAACCATTATTTCTACGGCTTTGGTTTAACATGACATTGCGGGTACCCTTCTGGCCCTAGTAGGCAGAGCCTTATACTTACCTGCTAAGTTCCCAAGCACTTCTTAAAGATCTAAAGGACACTAAATATGAGGAAAACACTAGTGGGAATAAAAACAGGACCTAGATATTCCTGTCTGAATAGACACTTTATATCTTCAGTTAACATTCAGTTAAAATGTTCATTAAAAGAAGATTTAGAGTTAAAAACATGCTATGAAGCAATCTCACTTACAGATCTCTGGCAGACATGTCAGACAAGGTTTTTAAGATTATTTGCTTTTCCACATAGGGCACAACATCTTTTGAGCAGAAGCTGAATGATCTGGTCTGCTATGGAAAAAAATATATGTGGTCTCTTTCCATAGCTTTGCCTATGTGATATCAGTAGTGCTTTTCCCCCTTTCAGTGGTACATTCCTTCTGTATGTTTTTATTTTATTTTCTGATTTGCAAGATGTGTATGTCATGCTAAGGATTCATAATTGCTGCTTTTGCATCAGTGACCTCAAATGCAAAAATTATAAATGAGGCTAATCAAAAATCATTCACAAGCCTCTGTCTTCCCCAAGGAAATAGGAGCTTCGAATATAAGTCTGTAGAGTCTGACTAATGCTGTCATTTTTTCTCCTTTCCAGCAGGAATAAAAAAAAAAGAATGTATTTTATGGGAGCAGACTACCACCAAAATCTTATTTAAAATATAACTCCTATGTCATATGAAGCTATCCAAATTGTTCAGGGTCAGAATGTCAGATGCAGTTCCTGATTTAGGATTCTGGGCTTGCAGTGCACTTCTCATTACTGTATCCTGAGCATGTCTGCTAGGACACTCTCTAGTTTCTGTTTCCTAAACTTTTACAAAAACTTCTAGGAGAAAAGAAACAACCTGAAACTGCAGCCAGAGGATCAAAAAGCTAAAATATCAGTGATTTCCAACCCTCATATTCAAATTCAAATTAAAGCCAGTCAGGGAAACAAAAGTCCTGCTTTAGGGAACATACAGTCTAATATCAACAGATTCAGTGCAGATCACTAGGAAGCACATGCATATCTAAGAACAGATGGTATAGTCAAGGAGATCAGCTTTGTAATTTTGAGTAATATGTGTTAGTTTGCAGTTGGTTTGGAAGTGAATGATTGCTTGTTGCATACATGGTGAGAGGGTGTCTCATGCAGAGGTAAATAAAGAAGGTAAATAAAGGCACAAAAAAAAAAGGCAGAGAAGCAAAGGGAAATTAACTTAAATATAGTCAAGGCTAATTAACATCCAATACAAAACACTCAGCCAGGCCCCAGGCTGCAGAAAGAGGGAGAAGATCACAAGGTGGCAGCAGGAGAAGGGTGGTTCCTTCAAACAGTTCCATCACCAAGAAGGATGCCTTTCTGGCTGGAGGGCTGATGCCCTGGCAAGGCAGCAAAGAGGTTGCAACAGATGGAGAAGTTGCCCCAGCATCACAGCATCAAACTGCATAGCAAAATATTGCATCATTCCTCTGGAAGATGCAAAGTTTGAATGCTTAAGAAAACCCATCCAAAACCAGACAATTGAGGATTTTTTAGGGTACTTTATATTCAACATTAGGCTCAATAGTAGCCCTTTTGAGAAGTAAATTTGTACAGCATAGCAGAATATACGGTAAAAGTTTTGGGTAGAAATCAGTAACACTCTATCTATATTTGAAAGGTTTTTTTCAGCAACAATATTGCAAAAGTCCTAAAATTTATTAGACTATAAGGTTTTGAAAAGATATTGTAAGAAAAAGCATATGTCAGTTATTGTCCCCTTTCCATACCCCCATTTCTCTATTTGTCTACCTCCAGATCTTTTATTTTATTTTATAAAATTTATTTTAAGAAATAATTCTTTTATTTCTAAAACAATTTGTAGGAGTACATCCAGTTTTCCAAATCCAGAATTCATTGCATACTTTATAAACTGCAAAAATGGAAAAAGGAGAAGAAGTTGTACAAGAAGATATTAGGATGACCTGTATCAACATGGGATGTTTTTCTCATTTTTTTTTTATCCTTCATAATTCATTCAGTCCATTTTATGTGGTAAAATATTGGGTTTTTATAATATTGCTCAGGAAAGATTATAGAATTCTACAAAAATCAAAGAAATGTCACAGAAAATTATGCTGCAGCACCAATACTTCTCAGGATTTGGGTTTATTATTTTTATTCAGAATCTGAGACATTGTTCTGCAGCCAAGAGACATTATGTTAGGAAATGTTGAAGATGGACATAAACAAGCCAACAGAAAATACATGTGTGTCACGCTATGTCCTGATACCTCAAAATATTATGCCAGAATTAGATGCAATTGGAACAGAAATTCTGTAAAGACAGAAGACAGTGAAGCAGTGTTGTGAAAGTTTTCAGATATTCTTGTATTTATTTCGTGTGAATTAAAGCTGTTAGTTCTTTCCTTTCAGAAATATCCTATTTCCCTGGGGGGGGGGAAAAAAAAAAAAAAGGAAAAAAGAAAAAATGAAAAGCCATAGACAAGAAACAGACAGTCAGTTGTCTAAATCCTTTAATAAGAAGTACTGAGCTCCATTGTTAAAAGGCTGCAATGACTTACTCTCTTCCAGAAGAAAAATAATGTGGGATGAATATTAAGACACTCCCTTTCTGTAGCAGCATCCAAGACAACCAGTCTCATGTCATATGTAGCAAGCTGAAAAGTTAGTCTACTGTTGTTGTCTGCCTTTGAATTTGTAAGAAAAATTGCATTGTATTCTCAGTTACTAGAAATAAAAGAAGCAAACTGGGAACACCAGAGGAATTGAAGGCTGCTCCAAAACATCAGAATTCTCTCTACATTTACTCTGCATTATTAGGGAAAGTGGGTAAATTTGGTAGTTCATTAGCAGGTTCTGTACAGTGAGTAGGAAGGTGGTGGGGCCCATAGACAGAAATAGCCATAGGACAGATTAAAGAAGTTATCAACTTGATACATATTTAGGAAAAAAACAAACAAACAAAAAAACTACACAACTTTGTTTTCATGAAATACAAGAGGAAATAATGGGAAAAAAAACCTTATATTTTTATTATTAAATTAAAAAAAAATAAAATAGATACCATAAATACCAGAAAATAAATATTAATAACAGATGATCTCTGCAGCATAAATTTGACAGTGGAACTGGAATGAAAATGCTTTTCATTCTAATGAGGGATTTTGAAATTTCAAAGAGAATTCATGTTCAGAAGGAACAAAAAATCAAAGGTTTAAAAATTTTAATGAAACAAAAATCTGGAAAAAAAATTACACTGGATCAACAGAACTATTTAATCATAATAATAAAAAAATCTTCTTTATTTCTTATTATCTTTGTATTTCTAAAAAATAATAATTTAGAACCAAAAAACCCTAGAAATTGAAAAAAAAAATCATGAGAAGACAATGAAATATGATTATTTAAATATAGCTCATATAGCTCTCATCTGCTACTTAACAGTTTGATTTCATGTACAAATGTAATTATATGAAACAACTATGCCTGTTTTTCACAGATGAGATTGCATCCTACACCATGAAGTAGAGGTCCTGAATGCTTCTAGTGGAACTTCCTTGCACAAATAAAATTACTTCCATAGATGTCACACTGAAATACAAAGAAATATGCTCTGTGAAAGGCAGAGAGCACAGTGTTAACTCTTCCCTGAAGATTACTTCTTTCAGTAGAGAATGGAAGTCACATCATAAGGAGCAAGAAAGATCCTGCCATGTGACATAAATATGCTGTAGTACATTTCCATTGAATGTAGTTCAATAAAATTCATTATAAGCCCAACAAAAAATACAACTCGAATCTCAGAAATACTTAAACTTCATGTAAAAGAACCATCTGCATTAATGAAATAGGTAAAAACAAACATGGCCAGAATGTGTATACAGAAAACACAGAGTAGTGATGCCCTTGGTTTTTAGTGATCAAAGGAAAAAATCAAAGTATTCATGCATTTCAGTCGCAGAAAAAACATTTTGTGAATCTATTTATTTTAATATATAGTGCTCTAAAATCCAATGGTAACCTCTCTAAATGCTCTTTTCTTTCCATAGGAATAATTAAAAATGGGTTTCTATGTTGTAAAGAGTGTCTGCCTTATTTTTTTCTGCTCACTTGTTAGCACATTGTCATACGTTATCCTATGCAGAAAGTATGTTAAAAACATTGTATTAGATGATCCATTTAGTTCTGTTTAGGTTCATCCTTGCACATACAGAGTTAGGATGACATATTTGTGAGGGCTGTGGACTATTTTGTATGATCTGAGTGAAGAAGTCTTCTAGATATAGTCCAGTATTTCCATCATCCAATATTGTCTGAATTAGGAAAGTTATTCTTTCACCCATATATCCTATTTTCTAGCTCTATTTCCTTTTACAAGCCTGTAAATCACATAAATAATAGCATGCAAAGGAAAGAGTTATATTTAAGTAATACTAAATATATTCATTGACAACTCTTGTTAGTGTCTCTTTTTCTGTACATCCTTGGTAGATCACAAATAGCACACAGAGCAAGTGATGTACAAGATGCCTGGAAAAAAACAAAAGACAAAAAACAAACCAAACTAGAATACTGCAGGGTACTTAACTGTGTTCTCTGTGGAGTAATGTATGGGCCAGCTGGTCCATTTTATATTACCTTCTCAACTAAGGATCAGAAGGAAAACAAAATACTGCATATCTCTAGAACCTAAATACAATAACATATAAAGGTCAATGACCAGAGAAGAAAGAGAAGCAATTAAAAATGAATGTAGAAAGAATGAATGAATAGTATTAAAAGAGTAAAACAGGCAATTTTCTTAGAGCAGAAGCTCTTAATTGAAAAGAAAGTCATCCCAGACTTACTGGAATTGAAGAAAAAAATTTAATTGCTTTTGATGTAACATTTCAGTGGTAAGGAGATATTTAGAAAACATTAAGACTGAAAAAAAGGTTTTGAAGACAGCAGGGCATAGAAGAACTTTTGAAAGAACATGCAATGAAGACCAATGTAGTCCTCGGCTGCCTGGGATACACCCTGTTGCCATGATCCTTGCTTGAAGCGCTGTGGGAGCTCATGATGACTGCAGAGCACCACAAAAGCACTGACAAACAAAACCAGGATGGACAGGAGACATAACAGCTTTGTAAGTAATAATGAAAGAAAACATTAAGACCATGCATCATGCTGAATTTAATAGTGTGATGGAGGCTGGAAAGATCACATTTAAGAGAAAGCAGAAGAAAATAGTCCCTTGCAGTAAGTCTTCCAGCTATATCCTAACATCCCTGAACAGGGTCCTCCTTTCTGTGTGGAGATTTTACACTTTTATTTTCTCCTGGTTTTGACTCTTAAGGTCAGTTTCTCTAACAGTGCAGTGATTCACTCAACAGAGAAAAAATATCTCCCTGTTCCGATGTCATTTGCATATCCTTCACCTTTTCTCAGTTTTTCACACTGCTGTCTTCAAAACAGGAGTTCTCACTTGGAAGAAGCTTCCATTTTAATTTTCCCCTTGCACATAATATTCCTTCAAAAGCTGCTCAAAAGGATATGTGCTGGGTGTCTGCTTTCACTCCTACAAAGGAAAGAAGTAAGAGAGAACTATGTTGGCTTTAGTCATCAAGCTGTATAAGGGTATGAAATAACCATCTGACTGAATGATCCATAGTTTGGGCCACTGAAAACAAGAGTGCACAAATAGTTGGAGATGCAATTCTTAAAAAATGCTGCATTCACAGAGACTGTTATCATAATTTGTTTCTATGTTTTATTTCACTGGGGTTTTTCCTTCCAAACTGAAGTGCTGCATAACTTCATAAGCAATTGCATTTACATTCAGGAAACAAATCGTTAGTGTTGATGAGAAAATCATCATTTAATGACTTAAATTTTATGACAGGAGGAGTTGTGTGAATGATAGAGGACTTCAGTTTGCCAATAATATACATAGATTTTTAAATATGGCTTAGTTCCTGTTGGAAAGGAAATCAAACTTTTCAAGTTTACATCTGAAAAAAAAAAGTCCAGGAGAGGTGGGACAGAAAAAGACACACTTTTCTAGTAATTCAAATCATTTTCTTTCAAAGTTTAACTTCAAAATGTAAACTTGCTATAAAGCAAAACAAGAGTTTAAAATGAAAACAGTTTTGCTAAGCAAAAGCTGAAAATCTTTCATCAAAAATATAAAAAATTAGTTATTTTGACATTGTTGAAATTTTGTTCCCGCTCTTTAAAAATTAAAGCACAGCCAAAAATGTCTTACTTCATTAAATAATTTCATTTCAAAAGAATGTTATAACTTGATGAAACATGGCTCTGCCTAAGTCTTACTCAGCTTGTCTTGTAAGTCCAGACTAATAGGATTCTCAAAGCAAATACTGAGGAACACCTAACAGCAGCCCTGTGTAATTATCTGATGGCCACTTTGAAATTTACCTTCCCTACACATTAAAATCCTTTTTTTAATTTGAGGATTACAAGGGTTGGAAATTTGATATCTGTATTGCTCGGTGATTTTAAATTAATATATTAAAGTCTATCTGATTGCATTGTAGCAAGCTCTAGTGGTAACAACGTGAAAAATCAATAAAGCAAAAACATAAATGCAAGATCTAAACGGTGATCTGCATTGTAGCATAAGCCAGCAATAATTTAACCCTCCCTAGTGCTACAATGAGGAAAAGTTATCTTTTCCAGGAGTAGCATTCAAAACTTAAAATTTTTGGTATCACATTTAAAGCCAGTATATGATATTGCACTTGAGACTATGTTAAGATCTGCACTTACAGCACCTGCAGACACAACATTTTAGTTACACAACAATTAAACATAGTCCTAAATTTGTCTCAGTAGATCAAGCAAAAGTTTGTATAAAAACATGCGTAACATATATAAAATACCAGTTCACAATTACTTACACAGTGGAATTTTTTTAAATGTTCACTTTTCATGTATTTTGCTTTATGAGTTCCAGTAATCTGATTCCAACTAAGTGAGTAGTTATCCTCCTATAAAAGCCTGCTGACTTTTTCTCCCTGTTCTCCTTGTATATGTGCAGATAGCAAGCATCTCCCCATAACTGTGGCAACTTTTAGAAATTATATTGCATTTCAACACTGAAACCCAAAGAGTGTCCTTTTCCCCCCACTACATTTTTACCAGTCTTCCATTGCACTATGTTTCCAAAGACAACTTGAAAGGGTTCACATCAAATATTTTGAAGATGGAGGTGCTGTGGAAGAGATGCTCTTCATCTTGCAAGACTGATCTCTACACATATATACATGCAAAAAAAACACCCAAAGAGAGGAACAAGAAGGAGCCATGCTAGAAATCTCAACCAGTGAATCTATGACAGAATTTTAATCTTTGTTTTTTCTTTTTTTTTTTTACTTTTACTTTTTTAAAAGTGGAAAACTCGGAATTTCCCACACAGAAAAATCAAAACAAGACAAAACAACTTTTCTGTGGCATTTCAGTATAGTTCTAAGAAGCTGGGCAGATATACACCAACCCAAAATCCAAAAGAGTGGCATCAACAGAGAACCTACTGTGGAATTTGTAATAGATGCTGCATTATAGCAGAGAACAGAGGTAAGACAAGTTAAAATATTCTCTTGGGCTATATATTGCAATAACTATTGAATTACTTGAGTTTTAATATTTATTTAGAAACAAAATTTGTTTGTGTATGGATTATGATCTCTTCCAGTATCAAAGATAACAAGCTTTTTAATTTCTAATGGGTTAGGAAAAGTTAGCAGAGACATTAAATTGAAGAATAGGCATTAAGGTATTGGGAAGTGACATTTACTGTGCTTTAGTGCAGGAAAAGTTCTTCAATGCTTCATAATCTTGTTGATTGCCCTTGTGAAATTCTTCTGGGGAAAAAAATTAATCAGTAGAATTTCACCCTCTGTATGTCTTATCACGTAATACCCTAACTATTGAAAATGTTTTCAGTATGAGGAAGTGGTCAACAACTTCACCTCACTTACATGAAAATTCTTGTTTCACTAGCATGAAGATAATTCTGTTCTTTAGTTGATAATGCTGCAAGTGATTTATTTTATTAAACTAAACTATAAAACTAACTTGCGAATAAGTAACATGAAATAAAGTCTTCAGTAGGTCTTCTGAAACATGAAATTAAACTAGCCCCTTGAAGTAAAATTTGAGCATGCAATTTATAATTTAGTTGGTTTCCAGCACCTTCCTTAGGATTAAAACAGTGAGTTCATGCTATGATGTGGAGAATATTTGCTCTATAAATACATATAATATCTTTTTGCTCCATAGTCAACCTGGGTCAACAGGCTTAACAGTCAGTTTTCTTTTTCCCAATAGGGCCGCATTCTTGATAATGCAATTAAGAAAACAGAAAGGCTAAGATATGGGAATAGTCATTGTTTCTCTCTAGCAGATTTCAAGATTATTATTTTTTAATTAAAAAATATTAATATTTAAATCAAATCCAGTACCCAGAAATCACTGAAATAATAATAATAACTTCTTAACTGTGTCTGTTCATCAAAAACTGTGGGTTTGTGAATAATATTATTTTGAAAAAGCTTTCCTGGTATAGAAATTGGGTTTTGGAAAAGCTGACTTCTGACGAGGATTTCTATCAAACACTTGTTTCATTCAATAAAATGTCAGCTGTAAGTGACCTTCAACAAAACACAAGAGAGCAAAGATCTCAGAGACTGATGTCTTCCTATGATGGATGATGCCTTCTCATTATGGATGATCTCACTTTATGCATTCAATACCCGATTTTAAGCCAATGCATTGGAATATTTTGCAATTACTGTCACTATAAAATACTGATTATTATTGTTATCATGCGTAGAAGAAAATGTGGTTTATTTTCAGTGTTTAAAAAAGCTCTCCAAAGAGACCATCCTGGAGACCAGGGGACACGGACTGTGATGGTTCTGTCAGGGTTTTGTCATTACCATTGCAAAGTCTTTCAGAGTGTTTGCTTATGACCATGGAAGACAGCAGCCTAAATGTGAGGTCACGGATGAGCACTGCTGTGCACAAAGCTGAGGTAAGGTGACACAATGACACTTAATTCCAAGTTTTAGCTCTGACATTATTACCCGGAAAATCTCATCTGCTTAAGTCAAACTCTTTAAACACACTAAAGAGAAAATAAAAGGTATGTTGTTGCATAAACTGTATCTTCATCTGCTACTGCCTGCTGGGAATACCTTTCTGTATTGCCAGACTTTTTTTACCTGACTTAATTTTCTCCTCAGTTATTGTCTTATAAATCAGGATTTATTATTAGGCAACTCATCTACAGAAATGCTAAAAACATGAGCCAGGCTTTAAAAAGTGTTTCTGACAGAGTCTTTAGAAAGGCAAATCAGAACAGTTATTCCAGCAAGAGGCTTTTTGCTCATCCCTTTCCTTCCTTTGCTGCTGCAGAAGTCTGTGTCACAACTCACTCACTGTGTAGACTTACAGCCACCATAGCCCCCACCACAGCTGTTCCAGACAGAAGATTTCCAGCATTTTCTAATGAGTTTACTTCTCCTGTGAAGGCTCAGATGTGCTCCTCTCTTCAAGAATTCATTCTGCCTGTTTATTTTTATGTTCACCAGCTTTACTCTTTTTTACCTGTATTAGCTATATGTTTTTTTTCCTTTATGCTTCAACTACCAGTAGGCATATATACATGTGTGCATACTCATTCTGTGCATACATATAGCTACACACAAGTGTGCATAAACAGGTATAGCTGAAAGACAGAAATGGCATGGTGAAGAGAGACAGGGTACCAGTTTCTGCATCTGTGTATGCAGAAATCCCTGCCAAAGCTATACAGTCAATAAATAATAATTCAGGTGAGCAAATTTAATCTGTAGGTTAAATACCAATTTACTAAAGTAATCTGAAATATTTATAATAAACCTAGTGGAAAAAAAAGCTAAAAATAAAGGAAGGAGGTTCCAGTGCTATGATTTGTTTGCTATAATTTATTTTCTATGAATATCATAATCTCATAGCAGCTTACTGAAATCAGTAAGTCTACTGATGTGCATTAAGTTAAGAGGGCACAGTTCAGATCTCATTTAATCTTTAGCATAATTAACATTACTTTCACAAAATCTTTCTGTATTCTCTTCACTTCCTGTTCACATGGGCACTAAAAGTACAAATCAGACTTTAAAAACTAAAGCCTGAGAAGAAATACAATAATAATAATAATTCCAAAATTCAGCTGTTTTCAGTTGGATCCAATTAAAAAAAAAAAAAAAGCATCATTACTATTTCTGCTATAGTCACAGAAACAAAAATAAGTAAGCAAATCAGATTTAGTCTGATGAGTCCTAGTGACATTTTTCAGCCATTTGATTTGGTGGAGTGGCATGCTGGCAGGTGCCAAGAGTAGGATGTAGAATCTTATAACCCATCCTTCTCGACCACAGACCCTGTGGGAATTAATAGACATAGACCACATCCCTTGTTCACATCATTCAGTTTAAGGTCCACATGAATTAACTAATGATTGATTAATTGTGGATGATTAATGAAATAGTCATTGTAATATTTAATTCAGTTTTGTGATTATTTTTTTTCAGGTTCCTAACCAAGTGAAACCCAATCTAAATGTGGGTACCTATCCCAAACTTAAAAATGCAATTGAATAAAAAGAAATACAGCAGCTGTTCCCCACCTAGCAGTAATGAGCACATTAAAAATTAAGCTAAGCAATACTCTATTCTTGATATAAATATCAGTCATCTCACTTTCTCCTTCAAAACCCACTCAACAAGCAGGCCTCACTGCAAACAGTGACATGAAATCCCATCAGATCAAAATGTGGAGAAAAATTAAAACCTTTGTAGCCTAATTAAAGAAAAGGCAATTGGAAAACATGTTTTTATTTTCAAAAGACAGCCATGCGGTACATTTGCACTCAGCTTTGTCTTTTCTTTAATAAATCTACTTGAAAGATGATCTGGGTTTTGCGTTCCTTGGGACATTGAGGGGTGCCAAAATGTCCAAGCATTGATGACCAAAGGACCCTGTAGCCAGTATGACACAGTGTCACTGATAACCCACTGTGCCATCCAGTTTGTGTCACATCATACAGGCATGCTGACTCTGGCAGAGCTGAGAGCCACACTTCAGTGGTACCAGCTCTACCCTCCCTTCGTAGCCACAGTCTTTGTGTCCCCAGGAAACTTACGCGTCCCCTCCTCCTCCCTACAGCCTCCTTCCTTGCAGCCACCGTGTCCTCAATCCATCCTTGCTGTCCCTTTGAGCTGATCTCTGCCACCACCTCACAGCGCTGTCATCATTTCACTCTGCTGGTGCCACAGCCGACATTCAAAGTCCCACCTTGTGCTGTTACATATTATTTTAATCAAGAGATTTTTTTTTTTTTTTAATGTTGTGAAACATTTCCCTCAGTTTAACAATTCCATTATGGTGGCTGTAACCCTTTGACCTGTATACTCAGAGCCTGTCATTCTTCAAAATAGGGAACAGACCTCATGTTCTTCATAAGACATTTGGTTTCCTTGATGGTGCCTGTTTTTCCTGGATTTTCACAGCTGTTTCCAGTGTCCTGGGCTGTGCACTGATGACTGTTGTATATCACTTCTCTCAATTAATCGCTGCATATAGAGCAAACATTCAAATGTTGCCTTTAAAGGAGAGTCTGTTGGTGCTAATTGTATGCTAATTACACTCAGGTATCTGCTAGGAGATTATTACCATTTAGGGACTTGCTTATTGCTCTTCTTGGGATATGAGGTTTTATGGCAAGTAGACGGTTGCTTTATTGATACCCTAAAAAACAATCTGTCAAAGAGAGGGTGTTCCACACATACAGCAATATAAAAAATAAAAAAGTTAATGAATAAAGTTTTCTTGTGTAAATTTCTTTACAGGTCATTTCACTCAGTTGTATCCTTTCTCAAATTAAAAGCATTATTATGAGTAATGTTTTGGGGGTTTACAGCATGTCTATTTCATATATACAGATGAGGTTTTACCATAATCAAAATAAGTAAATTGTACAAGCTTTCTTTCAGTTTACTTCTAAAATCTCCATGGATCATATGATAAAGGTGATATATTAAAAATCTTGTTCTGTAAAGGTCCATGTGTAATATTTGTGAGATTAGGAACTTTCTGAAAGTTATTCATTTGTGCTGGTGTTGGAGAAGAGATAGCTGGCAGAACCAGACATGCTTAGTTTTTTGTCAATATGGATCTTAACAAGATTCCTAAATGGAGCTAAAGATTTGCTGTTGCTATGCAAGTCTAATTCTTCCCTTCTGAAAGTTTCATACTGTAGTACAAGCAAGTTAATAGCTATTTCAAACATTTCTTCTATTATTTTTCTCTACTAGCCTTCTCTTCCCTGGACCTTGTGTCTGTAATATGCAGATGCAATTCTGAATAGGCAAAAATCACTATGTGATAGTTCCAGTAACATATTTTCTGTTAAATAATCAGCAGGTAAAATACATAAATAGTCTTGTCAGCAGGCTTTCCTTTTTCTGGCTGAGTGCCACATTAGAGTCATATTACCTCCTGTTTACCCTCAAAAAAAAGATACATAAAATCAAGAACAGTGTCAAGAAAGGCCACAAGAATGGTAAAAATGCAGAAAACTTTAGGTGCAGGAAAGGATTAAACAGTGATTCTTCAGGCAGCATACAATGTCTATGATAAAAGTTATGAAATTATGTCAATGGTGAAAGCAAGGACATAATGGTTGTTCACTGTGTCACATAGCACCTTAAGACCACAGATGTGGAGAGGGTTGAAGGAAAGCTTAGGAAGCAGCTTCAAAATAAAAGGAGTTGTTTTTCAATGTATCATGTTATCACCTTATTGAACTCATTGATACCAGACATGGGAATCATCTCATCCAGATTCAAAGAGCAACTAGACAAATTCATGGAAGAAAAATCCCTTAGAGACTATTAAGCAGAAATGTATAACTTCTGCTTCAGTAAATCCTCCACATAGATTTCTTGGCACTGAACAAATAACCTGAGGGCTAGGCAACTAGGCAACATACAGGTCCTTTGGGCTAATCTGCACAGCTGTTCTTGTGAGAAACACTATTGCTGTCCCAGTAGCAACACTGAGTTTGAGAAAGTAAACAAGAGCGGAACCAGTTGTCTCATATGGGCATGCTCGATCACCTCCAGTGATGGTCAAGACACTGCTGTCTCAGAGTAACCACAATCAGATGCAAAACATCAAAGTCACAGAAAAAATTTCAGCCACAAAAAAAAAAAAAAAGAAAAAGAAAATTTAAAAAAAGAAAAGACTGAAACAAGCTCTCCTGCCCATGCAGCATCAATGCCTACACAGGAGGCATATGGGGCTAACCTGTCACATAAACTGGAGAGCTTCATAAACTGGAGATGAGCAACAAGCATTATGTGACTAGTTATGCACAGCCTGTGGGAAAAGACTCCACAATATGGGTTTGCTTAGACCAGAAAAGAGAAGACTCTGGGGAATAAAAGGATCTTCCAGTATCTGAAAAAGTTGCTGGAGAAAGGTGAGTGAGCCCTACCTACCTACACCTAGTGGGAGTAGAACATGATGAAATTGGCTTTTCTGTGCATTAGTGTAAGGGTTGGTTGCGGAAAGTAATTTCCGTTTCTCTTTTTCAGGAGGATCTCTGTAACAGTAAGTCGTGGTTTAACCTGGTAGGCCACTAAAAACCACACAGCTGCTCACTCACCCTCCCCCTCCCCCAGGGAATGGGGAGAGAATTGGAAGGGTAAGGGTAAGGACACTCAACGATTGAGATAAAAATGGAATAATAATGACAATATTAACTATAATAGGAATGATAAAATGTACAAACAAATTATACACAATGCAATTGCCCACCACCTACTGACCAAGGCCCAGCTCATTCCCAACTAGCACACTGGAAGGAAAGGAGAAATCATGAAACCACAATGCCAGAAGAGCAAAAGCCCCGCTTTCTGGCCAACCCTCATTTATATACTGAACCTGACATTATATGATATGAAATTTTCTGTTGGCCAGTTTGAGTCCATTGCTCTCTCTGTGCTCCTATCCAGTTTTTATAAGTCCTTCTATCTAGTCCCACACTAGTGAAACATGTGAAGCTGAAAAGTCCTTGATTTTCTTAGCAACAGCTAAAAACATCAGTCTGTTATCAACATTCTTTTCATTTCAGATCCGATACTAAATCCAAAACACAGCACTATTTTGGCTACCAAGAACAAAATTAGCTCTATCACAGCTAAAGCCAGGACACTACGAGGGAAAGAAAGAAGTATTTGTTCTTTCTTTAGTGTCTTTCTGCTCCACTTGCAAGAAAGTACCATTGGGAGTCTGTGGATACAAGGCAGTTGCAATTACTATGCAAAACAGTCCATGCCAGAGAATGATCTTTGTGAACTCAGCACAATTCCATATGCATTCAGTCTGGATCCCTAAGTGCAGCCATGGTCCTTCATGTACATTTGAGCCAGGAGAGTTCCAGTGAAGACAGTAAATTGGCTCTCACTCTCGGTCTATAAATCAAGACTGGATCTTCTTGCAACCTGTAGAAGGCAGACAAATAATTCCTTCACAGGCAGTAGCCAGGAAAGCCATACAGTGTGTATTTGGCCACCCTCTGTATAATTGTAGCAGTTCCTGTTTATTTTTAAAACCTATGGAAACCCAGCCTGTTGTAACCTGAGTATACCAGACCAACTGTTTTCCTGGCAGTTATTTTGCTTGGTTAACAGAATAGAGTCCTCTTTAATTTTGCTTGATAGTCTATAAACTACTAATGAGGCTCTTTTTGAATCACTAGATATCAAGTGACACAGAAAATCATAATATTCACTATGGGACTAACATTTTTCATTTAGGTAAATGTTCTAGCTCTTATATAACCAATATCTAGTTTTCCAGGGTAAAGTCAGTATTCTGCTCAGGAAAGAAAAACTCAGACTGGAAGATGTGCAGAAAAGTTGCAACCATGAACATAGGGAACACAGGAAATTTGCTTTTTGAATGAACATGATTGTACATCGCAGTGTATCAGGATGATGAATACAAGAGATAAGGAAGAATGTTTGCATAAATAGGACGAATCACATAGCAGTTTTATGATACTTATTTTCAACAATATGCTAGCAATATTCATGAAGTACAAAGAAAAGGTTTTCCATGCAAGGAGTCAGAAAAAAAGAGAGCACAACATGTCCATTGAAGGAACTTCAGCTTGTTTGCAGAAAAAATTGTGGGAGATATATTTATTATGGGTGAATTTGGTCAGTGAGATAAATACTTTTATGGGGTTCTGTTCTTTAAGGACCTAACGGGGAGAAAGGACATTGTACACAGGACAACATGCGTTTTGAGAGAGTAACTTTGATAGCAGTGAGATATTTGCATCAGCAGTGCCAAGGACTATCTCTGAACTTGTTTCCCAGAGAGACAGAATGTTTTCCAGTAAGATCATCATCACACGTTGAAATAGAAATAGACTCCCCTTGCAGAGTAAAAGAACAACCAAGAAGAGCCTGACCTTTATATGGGCTGTTGGGTGGTAGGGCTGTATTTATTTATTTACTTTCTCTTAGTCATATAACTGAAAAAGGCATGGTCCCTCATTTGCAGAATTTTGCATAGCCCTCAAATCACAGATGCGTAACGTCTGTTTGCCTTCAGACTTCAGCTACAAACTCCAGCAAAGATTTCTCTTCTCATAACAGAAGTGATTTGGCTTTTGCAGCTATTTTTTAAGGGGACAAAGCCTCCCTGGCAGACAGCATGCAGAGAAATCACCGAGCTGCTGCTGAGGGCAACACAGACTTTGCATCTCTCCCCTAATGGGGTGTCTGTGAGGTGAGGCACCTCACAAAAGCAGGTAGCACTCAGAGTAAGCTGAATGGGGCAGAGTGCAAGGTGATACGTCTTTACTTATCCTTGGCAAAATTTGTCTGTAAAACTCAAATGAGTTATGACTGGATCTAGCTAAATTATTTTAAGTACTGGTATATTTAATAAAGGGGCAATAAAGTGTTGAAATCTAAGAATAACTTACAGTGAACTGCATCCCCTTTTAACTGTGTATAAAATGGGGCATGGTAGAGGTTATGAATTACAGCAGTGTCTTCAGCCTTCCCCAGCCTTACCAAAAGTGAAGACACAAGTCTGAGTAGAAAAAAAGAGAGGAGGCAGGGTTGTCCTAAAAGATGTGGACTTAAAAAGAAAAGGGGGCTCTGGGGCAAAGCAACTACAGGGAAATGAAGGAGGCTACTCAGTCCCTCCATTCCAGGACAAAATGTGCTCTTTTCTTCTCTGAAAGAAATATTTCTGACCTCGTTTAAAAATTCCCAGGGCAGGAGGTCTGGCATCTCCTGCAGGGAGCCTGTTTCAAGGTTTCACCTCTTTAACAGATAAAAAAGCTTTTCTAGTCTGTAACTCACTTCATGATTGAAACAGAGTATCAGAAACAGCATGAGAGGATGGATTCAGTGACATGATCTGACATTTTGCACGGACAGGATGTGAGCTGTGAGGCATCCAAAAGTGAACAAGGGTTTGGACTTGTGCGTTTATAGTCACTGATGCATTTTTCTCCCATTAATTTGACTAACTGCTTTCAGACTGCTTGCCCAACATCCTTGTGACAATGAGTTTCATGGTTTCACTGCCCAGTGAGTGGATAAATATCTCCTTTTCTGTTTTGATCCTGCTACCTTCCCTCTTCCTCTTTCCTACAGAGGAGCTGCAGCTCCAGGAGGTTGTCAGAAGAGAAGAGCAAAGTCAGATCTGAAATGAGGTGGGTCTGTCTGTTTTCTTATGCTGAGCTGTCTTACGCAGATAGAGTATTTTTCTTTTTATGCCTCTTACTCATTTAAAAGTTTCCATTGGTCACTTTTTTACAAATAGGGATATTTCTAACACAATAAGATATGATATGAGGATGTGTGAATGGGATGGTTGCCCTCTTCATCTTAAAAACCAAAAGAAAACATCTATGGTATCTTCCTCCTTGATGACATTGTTAAGTCATGACTTGGTAGTTTCGAAAGGCAAGAATGTACCTGAAAGTCTCACAGCCTTGGATTGAGCCTTTTAAGCCTGTTTAGTCATGACATTGCTGCAATTCATGCTCATAGTTTGTGGAAACTGGCATGTGAAGCTATACTTGCAAACCAGAAAGCGTAGAGGTAAGACATCAGACTGCTGTAAGTAATGGATGGACAAAGTTGTGACTGATTCCTTACAACTTGGCCCAAAGAAGGTCTCCAGAAATACTAGCTTTAGATGGCATCATGACTCATTGCTTAGGATGTCAACAAGGCATGTCTAAATACAGAGTAGTAAGTTCTGCCCATTAGACTGTCAGGGCATGGTGGAAAACTACCTGTACATCCAAATTCACCACTGACTCCATCACCAAAGAGGTTCAGCCAGGCACCCAACTATCTTGCAATCGGCTATAGCAGCAGCTGAAGGGTAAGGTTCACACTTAAGAGGATAACTTTTTTTTTCTTTTTTAAATAACTTGGGTGTGCATCTAAAAGTGTGAATTTTGTTCTTTCTGTTTGCAGAAGAAACTAAGTTTTTTGTATTAGCTTTTGGCTGCAAACTCATTGGCAGGCTGAACCCACAAGTAGCTTAAAATTAAAATTGCATCTCCTTTACTGTAAGTCTTTCTGTTTATGTACTTTATGACCCCACCCAGGATTAAGTCTGCTATGCACAAGAAATAAAATGAAACATAATAAAATTATGTAATTATCTCAAAAACTTTTAAAATTAGAGTAACACTAAGTTATATATTGCTCATAATTGCCCTGAAATATTCTATAAATATTAAAAATTCACAGGACTATCTTTATGGTTTTTAATTTTTCTTGAAATGCAAGACTATTATAGTACCTATTGTTATCTATCATTTAACAATTCTCTCATGTTAAATAACACTTTCTTGCTGTAGTATACACAGAGCTCATTCCAATACTTCTGCTCCAAGGCACAGCTGCATACTTAGACTTACCTCGTGGAGACGTTGTGCTACTTTCAGGCTTTTCAAAATTAAACTTATACCATAAAACTTGTTTAAGTGTCTCAGTTGTTTTCTGTGACATTAGGAAAAACAAAATAAATCATTTTCTGGACTATAAAATACTTTTTAAAAAAACATCGCACAAATCTCGTTAATTTTGAAGAGAATTAAGCACATTATTATTTTTTTTTTTAAATCCAGCTATGAGTCAGTGCTTTGTGAAAGTCATTGCTGAATACTTTCTGCAAATTGAAGCTGTTCTCAGATTGTTCACTCAGCCCATTTGCTCCTCAGAGCCTCTTAGTGTCCATTTAAATCACAATGAGCTAAGTGGAGAGCACACTCTTAGTACCAATTATCAGAGAAATAATTACAAGTTTTTCAAGATTTGCAAATATTTTTGGGACTAGCAAGAAAGTGGTCAATTACTGCTGCAGATAATGGGACTGTACATTTATCAACAAAACAACTTATTTCATGAGTTGTTTGTTTGTGTCTCTTTTTTAAATTAATAAGCAGAGATGCATGAGTGTATCTTTACCAAAGATGTATAAGTACTAATCTAAATTTACATTTAGTCTAGGATTGAAATTCACATTTAGATTAGTAAAGTTCTACTCTTCTGTAAGGAAAATTCCACTGCTGTGAAAGCGATATTTAATATCTGTATTTGCTCTTGGGTTGCCAACAGAATACAAAGTCATTTCTTCAAAATAATGGTTGAGGAATCTTTTCTGAAAATGCCTTTCATTTTTTTCAATGAAAAATGTCTTTCTTCCCACTGCCATTGATATCAGGCAATGTACCAGAAAGTAATTTTGACCATCGCAGACAGAAACCAGCTCAGGACAGTATTGAGTGTATAAGAAGAGCAGAAAAAGCTGAAAATATATCTGATAGCTGCTGTTTGGAGAATTGTTATTCTGATAGAAGGTATATCCCTGAGATGTACATTTTCATTACAAATGATGGATAGTTGTTTGCAGTGTTTACAGTACCAATGGATTATTCTTTCTCCTTATGCTCTGGTCATATAACAGACCAAGTGGTTTTGGTCATCATTAAGCCTAGCACTCCTGCGAGAATGCCTTCCTGACAATTAAAAGTTAATTAAAAAAATGCAAATGCTCGGTCTCTTAGTGTCATGTTCTGAGAAACCTGAGAAACTTATTTTTGATAAACTACCAAATCCAGTGGCATCCCTCATTTTCACTACAGAGGATAAGACAGACTAGTAAAGTCTCAAAGAGAAGATTTCAAAGAGTAGCTATTGTGTAATTGAGGAGGTAGTAGTACACACTCTGTAACACTTTCTTATTTTCAATATGGAAAAGGGCAGGTATTTCAGCTGCAAAGCAGAAAAAGGTTGTTCTATGGGAGAAGCACAAGCATGAGAGCTGGCCTCATGGAAAGCTGTGTTTGGGTAACTGCTGTTTCATGCTTGAGGTTGCTCTGGTACAAGAAAAAGCTCTAAGTGTTGCTGTAAGTGCATATTACTGTTGCTATGACTGCCCAGGAGAAAAGGGTAGAGAATAATGAAAACTATTTAAAACAACAGACTTTTTTCTCTTGATTAAAAAAAAGGGAGAGGGAGGAGGGAATTTGAAACAGGTGAGCATCAGCAGGTGTCATTGTCCCTTTCTCTACTTCAAGTAAACCCTCATATCTCAGGATCTTGACATTTCTGGAGGTACAGTTGGCCTTGAAGTCACTGAAGCTCATTGTCATGCAGAGGAATTGTTCCATACAAGAAAACACCACAGCTGTTTTAATGCAGGCTGTAATTCTATATTCTCAATGTGGTGTTTCTTGAGCCTTTAAAGTAATAAGAGAAAATTTGATGTAAGGAATACACCACCACGGGCAAGGAAGCCAGTTATCTGCATTCCCCTAACTACTGTGATTCCCTGCAAGCCTCTGAACACTTATAAATCAAGTGTCTTCCCCTCCCTGTCAAGTCTAGAGTAGCAAGGAGAGGATACACACAACCCTCCAGTGCTCCCGGTGTGACTGTGCGTGCGTATGTGTGGTTTTCTTCATCGTCCCTAGAGAGAGCACAATTCTGCCAGCAGTGTGTTATGACATCTGTTTTTACAAACTCAATAATGTTCATCACGCTGAGAAGCTGGGGCGGTTTTGATGGATGAACCCACTACAACAGCACGATAACATTCTGTGGGCATGCACAAGGGATTAAGCAAGACACCAGCCCACTTCGACGAGGTCAGGCTGTGCTCAGAGTCTGAAAGGATGTAATATTAATGTCTATCTAATTGGTGAATTTGTCAATGCAGTGTTGCCATTAAACAGCCAGCCATCTGGACCCCATGGTTTATGTGATCACAGCTGATTGTCAAAACAATGGCATTTCACTGACCTTAAGAAATTTAATTAAAATGTGGCATTGCTTTCCATGCAATAAAGGTACACAAACTGTTAGCTAAGACTGACGTTGCTGCAAGGGCTGCTCCCTCTGTTTTCCAAGTCTACAGAACAAAATCATTTCTGCATAGACACATATTCCTGGTAAATCTAAAATAACATGTGCAACTGCTGCAACAATTTGAGCAAGTCACATTTCCTTGCTGTGTGTTCTAATGATTCAGCAACAACCAGGAGGTATTTTTCCAGAAAATAGTACTCTCTAATTCCCTTCACCTCTTTATGACTTAATTGCTTATTTAGTACGTTCATTGTCCAATATACAGCTCAGAAGCTGTTGTGGTAGCCCTCTGTTTTGGAATTAAGCATTTCCAAGGGTAAAACTAATTCTGAATATTAATATTGAATTGTTTTATCCTCAGTTAATTAGTGAGGACTCTGATTAGTCAGAGTGGCACAGTCTCAGAAGAACACCTCCACCCACAGGATGATCTGGTAGTATTGTGAGGGTTAATTGTTTCCTATGTCAATATTTCTTACTATGTTTCTGGCCTCCAGAGCAACCAATGTGTCTTTAACTAAATGGTGGAAAGAGTTACAAAGAGAAAAGACTGCTAAAGACCTGCAACAATTTCATCCCCTGAGCTCACAGTAGCCCCACTCCTCTGTATGAGAATATATTCCTGGGAGGGTAGGAAGAAATTGGAGATGCAGCACTGGTGTCTTCCCTCCTGAGTGCAAAGTGAGGACTCTACCAACAACACATATGTCCACAACTGAAAACACTGGCATCTTCTTGCCAGCCTTGTGGATATGTGTCTTGAGCTTCTCAGCTCTGTGCCGTGCTCTGTCCAGGTCAGTAGCTTTTACCCTACTGTTATTGAAACCAGTATTTTAGAGGCCATGGTAAAGCTGGAAGAAAAAGACCTCTCCTTTTTCAATGACAGGACCCTAGGGCCATAGAAATGTGAAACATAAGGGATTTCCTGGGTGACTGAGGTTCCCTTTCCATATTGCATAGCTCTCTTCATAAATATGTCAAACATCATCTTAAAGCAAGTTGGTATTTCTCCTAGCCCAACTAGGAGGTTGATTGAGAACTTCAGTGTTCTTGAGGTTATGAACCTTTCCCTAATTTCCATCTTAAATTTATTCATGGCCAGCTCATACTCATTTGTTCTTGTGCCAACATTGCCTTTTAGTTTAAACAGCTCTTCCCTAGTGTTTACCCTCACCATGAATTTATAGAAAGCAATCACATTCTTTTGTTTTGCTAGAATGAAATCCAGTTTTTCAAATGTCTCGCAAAATGCACTCATTGTTCCCCTGGACACGCTTTCTTATCTGCTCCTTTTACACTGTGAGTTCCTCTTTCTTGAATAGTGTAAGCAGGGATGCAAGTATTGCAGACTGTGTCTAGCAGATGCCCTAAAGAATGACAACGATACTGCCTTTCTTTGCTAGAAATCTTCCACGTAAGATGCTGTTTTCCTTTCTCATAACAGCTTCACACAGCCATTTCCTCATTGTGCTGTGGGCAGCTGAAACACAAACGTCCTCTGTGGTCCAGTCTGTTTCTGCAGAGGAGCCTGCAGCTCTTAGCAGATCTTCAGTGCTTTACCTTACTCTTTTAACAGTTGAATTTTCTTTATTCCAGTTTTCAAAGCCACTTAGACCTTTTTATATAGTATGTTGGTTTTCTTTTTTTTTTTGCCAGTGATTTTCAAGCATGGTCCTCACAAATTATATAAGCACATTACCTTGTTTTTGTGAAGGGTAGTAATGGATATAAGAGGATCTCCTGTAGCTCTGCTACATTGTCCCTCCAAGCTACCTGTTGCATCTCCCCTTCAGACCTCTTCTTACACAACTTATAGAATCATAGAATGTATTGGGTTGGAAGGAACCTTCAAAGGTCATCTAGTCCAACCCCCCTACAGTGAGCAGGGGCATCTTTACTAGAGCAGGTTGCTCAGAGCCACATCAAGCCTGACCTTGAATATCTCCAGGGATGGGGTCCTTCACTACCTCTCTGGACAACCTGTTCCAATGATCTACCACCTTTATATTGAAGAACTTTTTCATAATATCTAACCTAAATCTACCCTTTTCTAGTTTAAAACCATTACCCCTCGTCCTATTGCTACCTGCCCTTGTGAACAGTTCTTCCCCAGCTTTCTTACAGGCACCTTTCAGGTGCTGGAAGGCTGCCATAAGGTGCACCCAGAGCCTCTCTTCTCCAGGCTGAACAACCCCAACTCTCTCAGCCTCTCTTCAGAGGAGAGGTGCTCCAGCCCTTGGATCATTTTTGTAGCCCTCCACTGGAAATGCTCCATGTATGTATTCATTAAAATTTTTTCACACAATATCACATCAACTGGTTTACTGAAGTTCAGATAAATAAGGTATACTATATCCTACATCTCGAAAGTCAGATTTTTAGTAGATTAAAGATTTTTCATTAATTTATAATTACAATTTACCTTTGTTAGCTTTTTTATTTGATTTTACCTTCATTTCTTTGATAATTATTCATTTCAAAATGTGTTTAAAAGACTTATATGATGTTGAAGTCACAGTAGCAGACTCAGAGTGTCTCAGATATTTTTTGGTTTTGGGGTGGGTTTTTTTGAGATAAAAATGATAGTTACTATTCTGTGGTCATGTGATGTTGCTTCAAACTTGACACTTTTTTTTAAATATTGCATTATCTGGAATTCACTTCCTTCACACTGGTCTCCAATTTCCAGAAGGTTTATAACTATTTCTTTTGAACTTACTGTATGCAGTGAGTGCACACAAATGGGAAATGTTCATCCTATACAAGAACAAATATGTTGAATTACTTCATCATTTTCTATTGTGCCAAGCTGAGGTTAAAAATAGCTATAAGCAAGAAGTTTCCAAAGTAACTAACCTGTAGGCCACAGCAAGATTTAATACAATAGTACTTCAACACATGGAGGTGATAGAGCATTTTATAAAATGCGTCATAAACATAACCTCCACTAATGCATTGCTTTTGCAGTAGTGTGTAAGGAGAGAGATGCTTTCAAACACTCATGTAGCATAGTCTGCATGGAACGCTTATTTTTCTGTCACTTGTGAATAAAGCACCACCTTCAGCTTCTGGTGACATGTTTGTTTCACTGAGACCTCATCTTCTAGAAGTGTAAGGACTCTCTGTAAAATTAAACTCCCAGCCTGCAGTTGCTACCTTATCAGCACAATATCAGTATTTGAATCTACTGCATGTATATGAATGTATCTTTCTTCAAACTACCATAGAAAGTTGTTAAACATATGTACCTTGTTTGATGTTATTAGATCCTCTGCTAATTGCAAAGGATCGACATTGTTTCAGTCCAGTAGGTCCGTCCTGTGCATTTGTAATGTGTCCTCAGTAGAGTGTGACAAAGCAATTGAAATAAGACACTGATTAAAATGCCTGATCACACACTGGGAATATTGTTAGTCAGTTAGTTAGTTAGAATAAAGTTTTTTCTACTGTGAATCCTTCTGCAAAACTAACCATCTTGAAGGTTAGTTGTAGCACTTTTGTTTATCCTAGCCCACCAGAAATGAACTGCAGACACATTTCTTATGTGTGAATTAATTATCTCGTGGCCATCAGTCAGTGAGTGCTACAACACACTATTTAACAACCATCGGGGAATTGGATCCTTTTTCAAATTCACATGGAGTTTGGGGGTGGGGAAGGGCTTTGTGATAAAGGTCAGAGCTGCTCATTAGAAACCTAAATGAAGTGTCATAACACAGTTGATTCTTCTAAGATTAGAGCTTATGGTAGTGAAAAATTATAAACACATACTTACATGATAGTGGAAATGGAGGACAGCTGTACAGTGTTGTAACTTTATGTTACTCTCAAGAAAATATTTATCAAAATGCTTTGGAACAGGCCTTCCAGTAATATCAAATTACTTCATACGACAGGTACGATCTGTCCCACAGATCCTTTCTTTCTGCCCCCAGCCTCCCACCCCAAGAAAGAGGGTTCAGACTAGGTACTTGAGTCAGCATAAATAGATGGGAACATGTACTTTGTGCTTCTAGTGCCAGAGGCAGGAAATTATTTGCTCTGAAACTTGAGTGCAGGGCAAGAACAAGGTTGTAAAGTGTTGACAGTGGGTTATGTCACATAAACACTGAATTTCTCAGCCTCTGGGCTGTTGTAGCCCTGAAGGAAAGGCAGATGACAGCTGTCAGTGTCTTTAGCATTCACAGGAATTAATACTCTTCTATATTAAGTCAGTAGTCCATGAGGCTCCAGGCCAAGCTGCTCTGTCTGCTTGCTGACTGTCGATCTAGTTAGGAGTATCAGGTCTCTAATAAGGGCTTGACATGCACAGTGGAGCCTGGGTGACTGGCACAACAGGGCTCAGACATTGCTCAGAAAAACCTAGTGTAGTTTTTCACATTAGATCTAATCTTCTGCTTGTAAATATGAATGTTGCTATTAACACCAGTTTATCTGTTGTGAAGAACACTTTTTGAAGCACGAATCTTGCTGGAGCACCATGCAAATGCTGCTGGGGAGTAGCCACTACCATGTCATTATCCCATCACTTCTCTATTGGAAGCTCAAATGCTCTCGGGAAAAATACAAAAAAAGAAATATTAAAACATTACAGACATGGAAGACGGTCATACAGGAAAGTAAGGGATTTTTCCTTCATACTAGACCAAACCCCTGGAAACCCTAATCATGTGAACAGGTCCTAGATGGAGGACTGACAGGGGTGACTGCAGCAGAACTACTCCACGAGGAAAATAAAGTCAGATGTGTGTAAGCTATGAGAAAGAGTCCATTTTACAGGGCTGATTCTAGTGCTATATACCAACTTTTCACTCTCTACCCTTTCTAATTTGTATCAGCATTTGACAGCTTGTTGACAGCTCATTAAGAAAAAAACCTCACATGCGACCAAAGCACTCGGTGCAAGCAGAGAGATCTGCTCTCTAATTGCAAACTGTACTGAAATCTGAACCAGATGTGGAACTGCAGGTCAGAAACCAGTCCAATTAACTTGTCTATTAAAATATTTTAAAATGCTATTGAAATTATTAACTAGTATAAAGCAAAATAATAGTAGCTGCTATTGTGGAAGTGCAAGCTGTCATGAGTGGTAAATCAGAGGAAACAGGTCAAGCTTTTGGATTTATTTTTTCCTGAAAGAAGATGTGGTGCAATATCAATGGCTTTAAACCATGTCAGCTATGCCATTGAACAGGGAGTATTTGGGGGCAAGTGTCTCTGGTCTCATTCCAGACTGCCATCAGCACTGAGTGTGAATGTAAGAGACTCATTATGCCTTTGCAACAACAAAGGCAGAGTTGTGGTAAGCACTGCAAAATTCAACCACACCTAGCTCGTTGTTTTTTTTCTTTTACACTGACTAAATTTAAATTAAAATTTTGGGTTTATATTTCTGGGTTAGGATTAGCAATTTTGTTCATTAATCTCTGTTCTCAAAGAGAATTCTTGAATTGAGGATGTCAAAGGTCTTTTGAGTATAATGCAGAGGCCACTAATCAAACACATAGATTTGAAAATTCTCTGAGGAATTGCTGCATCCATAATCTGAAGGATGTTTTTCTGAATGTCTTTGCAATATCTGATAACTGCAAATCAAGGCAGCTCCCTATGCAAAGAAAACTTCTCTTCTGTTAGTTTACATTATTTTCAATATATACATGCAAATAAAGGCATGTAGTTTAGACCCATTAGGAAATGTTTGTAACTTCTGCTATGTAAAATCAAGCTGACTGAAAGTTTTATGGACCCTTCTAGATGATGTGTTTATGTCAAGGAAATGGCAGTCAGAGGGGATAAACTGCAGGCAGTCTTTTCCAGCCCTGTACTCAACAAAAAGTAATGCTTGCACAGGGCTGAACTAAATTATAATCTTTGCCTACCATGGCATAGGTTCAACTACCTATCTCCCTCACAAGCTTTGTTTGGAGTCCCAGTAATGGGTTGACCATTATTTTTTAAAGTCTTTTATTTACTGATTCAAATACCTGTGAAAGACACAAGGCTCCAGAATGTTCTATTTGAATAAATTTAGAAGAAAGAGACCCCTGACTGCAACAGTTAATGATCCATTTGAATCATAGAATCATTTTGGCTGGAAAAAACCTTTAAGATCATGGAGTCCAACTATCAACCTAACACTAAGCCATAGACCTAAGTCTATGACTAAACCATGTCACTAAGCACCACATCTACACATCTTTTAAATACCTCCAGTGATGGTGACTCAATCACTTCCCTGGGCAGCCTGTTCCAATGCTTGACCACTCTTTCAGAGAAGAAATTTTTACTAGTACCCGATTTAAACCTCCCCTGGTGCAACTTGAAGCCGTTTCCTCTTGTTCTATCAGTTGTTACTTGGGAGAAGAGACTTGAGATCCACCTCACTGCAGCCTCCTTTCAGGTAGTTGTAGAGAGCAATAAGGTCTGCCCTCAGCCTCCTTTTCTCCAGACTAAACAAGCCGAGTTCCCTCAGCTGCTCCTCATAAGACTTGTGCTCTAGATCCTTCACCAGCTTCGATGCCCTTCTTTGCACACGCTCCAGCAACTCCATGTCTTTCCGGCAGTGTGGGGTCCAAAACTGAACACAGTACTTGAGATGCAACCTCACCAGTGCCAAGTACAGGGGTACCACCACTTCCCTAGACCTGCTGGGCACACTATTTCTGACACACCTATCTTTTTCTTTTTTCTTTTTTCTTTTTTCTTTTTTCTTTTTTCTTTTTTCTTTTTTCTTTTTTCTTTTTTCTTTTTTCTTTTTTCTTTTTTCTTTTTTCTTTTTTCTTTTTTCTTTTTTATTTATTATTTTTTATTTTTTATTTTTTATTTTATTTATTTTTTTTTTTTAATCCTGGAATAATTGCATTTATGTGATAGCCCATGCATTTGACAGGGTGTAGAATTTTTGCACTTTATTTCTGGCACTTCAGGTTCAACTTTTTGTTCTGTAGATCTGTCCCCGACAGGCTGTCTGCAACGAGATGTGGTGTGTTGTTTCCCAGAAACACATGCTGAGGTGCTCTGATGCTCTGAAGCTGCTGAATCACTTAGGGGAAAAAAAAAACAAAAACCAAAAAAACCCACCACCACTAAAAACCAAAACCTGAAACAAAACAAGCCTTGGGTACCCCTGGGTGCTGAAAGAGAAACAGTCATTATATTTCACTGTCATAGAAGTACTTTCTTTTTGAAACACACCAAAGCTAACAGTTTAGGGTTGACTCTGAGATTCCTGCTATCAAGAGTTTTGGAGTCTCTTAGTAAGCTTTGCAGATATCACAGAATCACAGAATCACAGAATATTAGGGATTGGAAGGGACCTCGAAAGATCATCTAGTCCAATCCCCCTGCCGGAGCAGGAACACCTAGATGAGTTCACACAGGAAGGCGTCCAGGCGTGTCTTGAATGTCTCCGGAGAAGGAGACTCCACAACCTCCCTGGGCAGCCTGTTCCAGTGCTCTGTCACCCTTACTGTAAAGAAGTTCTTTCTCAAATTTAAGTGGAACCTCCTGTGTTCCAGCTTACACCCATTACCCCTTGTCCTATCATCGGTCGTTACTGTGAAGAGCCTGGCCCCATCCTCCTCACATTCACCCTTCAAATATTTATAAACATTAATCAGGTCCCCCCTCAGCCTCCTCTTCTCCAAGCTAAAGAGGCCCAGCTCCCTCAGCCTTTCCTCATAAGGGAGATGTTCCACTCCCTTAATCATTTTGGTGGCTCTTCGCTGGACTCTCTCAAGCAGCTCCCTGTCCTTCTTGAACTGTGGGGCCCAGAACTGGACACAATATTCCAGATGTGGCCTCACCAGGGCAGAGTAAAGGGGAAGAAGAACCTCTCTTGACCTACTGACTACACCCCTTCTAATGCACCCCAGGATGCCATTGGCCTTCGTGGCCACAAGGGCACAGTGCTGGCTCATGGTCATCCTGCTGTCCACCAGGACTCCCAGATCCCTTTCCCCTTCACTGCTCTCTAGGAGATCATTTCCTAACCTATACTGGAACCTGGGGTTGTTCCTGCCCAGGTGCAACACCCTACACTTGCCCTTATTATATTTCATCAAGTTTTTCCCTGCCCAGCTCTCCAGCCTGTCCAGGTCTCTCTGGATGGCAGCACAGCCTTCTGGCGTGTCAGCCACTCCTCCCAGCTTGGTATCATCAGCAAACTTGCTGACAGTGCATTCAATTCCCTCATCCAGGTCATTTATGAATATATTGAATAATACTGGTCCTAGTACTGACCCCTGAGGGACTCCACTAGACACAGGTCTCCAACTAGACTTCGCCCCATTGACCACCACTCTCTGGCTTCTTCCCACCAGCCAGTTAATAATCCATCTCACTACCTGCTCATCTAATCCACACTTCCTCAATTTATCAGCAAGGATGCTGTGGGAGACCGTGTCAAATGCCTTACTGAAATAAAGATAGACCACATCCACTGCTCTACCATCATCCAGCCACCTGGTCGTGTTTTCATAAAAGTCTAGAAGGTTGGTCAAGCATGACTTCCCCCTGGTGAAGCCGTGCTGACTGCCCCTAATGACCCTCTTATCCTTGATATGCCTAGAGATGGCACCAAGGATAAGTCGTTCCATCACCTTTCCAGGGATGGAGGTGAGGCTGACTGGTCTGTAGTTACCCGGGTCCTCCTTCTTGCCCTTTTTGAAGATTGGAGTGACATTTGCCTTCCTCCAGTCCTCAGGCACCTCTCCTGTTCCCCATGACTTAGCAAAGATGATGGAGAGCGGTCTAGCAATGACCTCAGCCAGCTCCCTCAACACTCGTGGGTGCATCCCATCTGGACCCATAGATTTATGGATGTCCAGATTGCTTAATTGGTCCCTGACCCAATCCTCATCAACTGAGGCAATCTTCTCCATTGTCCTGTCTCCATCTGGGGTCTCCAGGGTACAGAGCTCCTCAAGACAGCTTCCGGCAGAGTAGACAGAGGCAAAGAAGGCATTCAATAGCTCTGCCTTCTCTATATCCTCTGTCACCAGGGTACCCATCTCATTTATCAGTGGGCCTACATTGCCTCTAACGTTGGCTTTATCTGCCATGTATTTGAAGAAGCTCTTCCTGTTGTCCTTGACCCCTCTGGCAAGATCTAATTCTAATGAGGCCTTGGCTTTCCTAGTTGCCTCCCTACATCCTCTGACAATATCCTTATATTCCTCCCAAGTAGCCAGCCCCTCCTTCCACGATCTGTAAACTCTCCTCTTCCACTTGAGTTTGCCCAGCAGTTCCCTGTTTAACCAAGCAGGTCTCCTGGCTCCCTTCCCTGACTTCCTACATATCGGGATGCTTCGATCTTGAGCCCAGAAGAAGCAGTCCCTGAATGCTAACCAGCTGTCTTGGGCCCCTTTACCTTCAAGTACTCTGTCCCATGGAATTTCCCCTAACAATTGCTTGAAGAGGCCAAAGTTGGCCCTCCTGAAGTCCAGGGTTGCAATTTTACTTGTAATTCTGCTTATGCCACATGAGATTCTGAACTTCACCATCTCATGATCACTGCAGCCCAGGCAGTCCTCAACCTTCACAGCCTCAACCAGACCCTCCTTGTTAGTGAGGATCAGATCCAGCGTCACTCCCCTCCTGGTTGGTTCATCCACCATTTGCATCAGGAAGTTATCATCGATGCACTGGAGGAACCTCCTGGATTGGGGGTGGCTGGCTGAGTGGTCTCTCCAGCAAATATCTGGGTAGTTAAAATCCCCCACAACAACCAGGGCCTGGGATTGCGAGGCTGCTCTCAGCTGCCTCAATCTCATCACCTCAATCTCATTTCAGGACTGTCTGAGCTTTTGCTAGGTAAGCCTTTCACTTCCCTTCTTTTCCTTCAGGTACCAGCTGCCTTCATTTCTTTACATTTGTGCACTGACCCACTGTCTATAAGATGGCATTCAAGTGCCTCTGTCGTTAGCAGTGTGTAGAGGTATCTGTCTCATGCCTAGACATGATGTGTTGTCATTATAATCACAGATGAGGCCACATCACAAAGGTGATGAATACTAAAAATTTGTCTCATTTAATTAAAAAAAAATCTATATAAAAGGCAGTTTTATGCTCCTTAAGGAGGAGAGCTGAGGGAGAAGAGAGGTGTCCTTTTTTGCTCTCAGGGGTTCTCAGTTGCCAATTGGTTGTGATCATTACCAGACATCCTTTTAAGCAGAGCTCTTGATAACTTTATTTCCTCAGTTGTAATAACTGCCTCAATATTGCTACTCAATTATTTTCTGTTACTATGACAATCTTATTTTTATATATAATTCTTAATTTAATGGCACCCTTCAGATGTGCTAAAATCGTACTTTTATCCAAATAGGTCCTGTAGATTTTAAGCACCTGCAGGGAGTTGACTTTTTCTCCTGATTTGAGCACTTTTGAAAATGTGTTAAATGCTGTTCACTTAATTTTATCAATTCCCATCTTTGCAACTGTGTTTCCACTTTTTAACTGGTTTCTATCCAGTACTACAGTAACTTAATGGTCTTTACCTCTGTTTTAAATCTCAGCTTTCTAAAGTTCATTGGAGTATTTCTTATTCACAGTTAGGCCCCATATCAACAAGAACCATTTAAACAGTTTGCTCTTCTGTAATAATATACATTAAAATAAGAAGCACTAGTACTTAGTGGAGTTTTAGGATTTTTAGGAATCACTCAAAGATGTGATTATTTTTCTGCTTGGCACCACAACACAATGATTCTCTTAGGTTGTGACCAACATTTATGAGGTGATGTCATAGCCTTGTGTCGTTTCTCCTTTATATCTTTTTCACATCCATAGCATTTGATGAATAAATTTATACACTGGTCTAGAGAAAAAATATCACAATAATATTGCAAAATACAGATCAGAGGTTTCTATTAACAAGCAATATCATGTATATATGCCCATACATTGCTTTACTGAGGAGAAGATTTAAGAAAGACCTAACTCAGCATGTTGAAGGCAACACATAATAACCCCAACTGCACTAAATTAGAGGCCTGAAATTTTCCCCATCCAAAAAAAAAAAAAAAACCCTCTACTAAGCTTGGGAGAAAAGGCAAATTCCCAAGGACTCTTTCTTCGCATCCCCAACACAAAGCAGAACTGCCAGGGAAGTGTTTGAATTTACATTAGATGTGTTTCATAGCATCCTCAAAACACACCTCCTTCCAGCCAGTCAAGGCTGTGCTGAGCCTTCTCCTTTTTAAACCCTCTGCTCCCACATCTTTTGGGGATTATTGTTTTTGCTGCATTCAATAGCTTTTACCTAAATTGTTGGTTGGTTGGGATTTTTTTGGGGGGTTCTTATCAGTAATGTTAAATCAAAGCACTTCATTAGGATTTTACCTAGGAGAAAAAAAATAAAAGACGTGCTCTCCCGAGACCTTAACAAGCGTGTTGGAGTAGAAAGCGCAGGTGGAGCCACTTGCAACCAGCGTTTTCTCTTTGAAATGCTCATGCCCAGGAACCATGTTCCAGACCATTTCAGTGACAGTGGGGGTGCTTTCATATTTCAGTGTATTCAAAAGTTCAGTCAAGAACAGTTTTGAAATTTTAATTGAAACTGAAAATAGAAAGGAGCTCAACTGCTCTCTGTTGATCACAGCAACAGGGAGGATAAAAGATAAAAATTGGCTCTATGAAACAAAAACAAGTGCTGCAAGGATTTTCATTGAGTATTTTGCTGTTGCTGCTGCTAAGTAATTTTTTTCAGTGATCTGTTGATACGGTCTAAAAGGGAGTTTTAAACTGAAATTTCCCAGCATATCTTGGGGTACTCCCTGACCTTCTGATTGCAAGTACATGGATTTTTATTCAGTAAATGATAACTGGAGGTGAGCTTGACCATGTCACCAGGATACACAAATACTGGTGGGATCAGAAGGGTTCAAAACTTTGAATATCAAAGCTAAATCTCGTGGAGTCATAAAGGGATGTAACACCATCAAGCTTTAGGAATCACGGGGAAGGCAAATGCCCCTTTATGAATGAAGACAGGCTTTGATCTTGTAATGGACATTCTTTAACATATCTCTGTGCTGGATGTGGTTATTTTCAGCTCCTATAAACATGTTACTAAGAAATGCAAATAACAAATGGTTCAAAAGGAAGTGTCTTGCTTATAACAGAATTCACTAATTGAATGTTGTGGTTAAGAATATACTAAGATTAATAAGAAACATGTTGGAATATCATGTATCATAGATAAGATAAATGTATATCAGAATGAGTGTTGATTGACAACAGCAGGTTACATATTTGGTATGAATCTAAGCACATTGACTAACAGAAATAAGCCCCTTGTTGGAGACTAATACTAATTTTAAATACAGCACGGTCATCTTAATGCTTTCATCCCATCTGTTGCCAACAGCAAAATATAAACTATGAATGACATTTTTTTCCTTTTTATTTACTACTTTACAAACCCAGCAGAAGTTTCGTTGAAGACTTTTGAGCATTTGATAGGTAAGGATCCCAGTGCACAACAAATTATTTCATTTGTTTTTCTTCCATGTTAGTCAAGCTAAGAAAACTAAGGGCAAGCCCCCTTCCATTCTTATTAAAAAACCCATGGATATCATATAGCACTTTTGTCTTTGGATTAAAGAGGAGATCGTGTAATATGTTTCCATTAAGAAATGTCACAATTCAGAGTTGTCTGAGCTCCACAGCTAGGGGAGACAGAGACCAATTTTCAATTTCCTTAGATTTTGTTATGTTTATAAGGAATCATGATTGCAGCTCCATCCCCTTCCCCACAAGGATGTGCCAGCAGCAGCTGAGCTAAGCTACACTCAAGTAGGAGAGGACATTTGTCTGAGGGCAGCACTATTAGCCTAAATTGCTGTTTCCTCTCAGAGGAAAAAAAAAAAGGCAAAAGCTTGACAGAAGTTGACATTCATCAAATAGCAGCTGGTCAATCAACATTTCTTTCATGACATCATGGAGAATTATGTAGTATTATCAAAGATATCACATAGTTCTTTTGAGACATAGACCAGTGTTGTGGCTGGATAAAAACCATGACAAGGTGATCTCCTGCACTCCCATTAGAGCTAGTTGTTCTAGATCTACCTACAGAGATGTGATCTGAGCTGAGGTCAGGCAAGTCTCTTCCTGCCCAGCTTCCAAACACCGCAAGCTAGAACCAGCTGGGAGGCTGTCTGTCTTCACGGCATAAATGCTGCCCATGTTGGGCACGGTGGAAACTTTTAGTTAAATTATTTTAGTGTGCATCTAAACTGTTTAGCTGAAAAAAAAATCTGTAAATTGGATCTGGATTCTGTGAGAATACAACTGCTTAGTGGTCACATAAGTGATCTGGTATGTATTGGCCTTTTCTCAATTACCAGGTTACATTCATTTTCACTAATAGGCTAACACCCAAAACAAAGCAATTTGCATCCACCCTAATGCATATCGGTAAATCAAGAGGATATCAGTGTACCATTTAGGTTGTTCATTGTTCTATGTTGGCTGCCACCCAGTGAAAAAAAAACTAATATTTTTTCCTTCTGACAATTCATTTTACCAGTTCAGCCTCCTATCTTTACTGGAAGAGCAGCCAGAAGCTTTGACATTTCATAATTTTAAATTACTGTGACTTTTCTATCTCTTTGATTATTTTCACTGCGTGGGATCAATCTCTGACTGTGCTTTCTGTGCTGATGTGAGGTGTACTGAAACAGTTTTTTATCCCTTTCATCAGATCCATTTAAGAAGAATGACAGCTGTAAACTGGCAACCTAATTTTATGGCAGTTGAAAAACATGCCATTCAATATGTCTCTACAGTCAACTCAATACCACAAACTTTTCTAGTCATTTATATTTGCTATTTAATTAACACATGTATAGTGTAATTGAAGAGAGATGAATATTTGTCTATCAGTGCAGCATCCAACTCTGCCTGCTGCATGCCTGCCTTATCACATATCCCTGAAAATAAACAAAGATTTATTCCATACAGGAGTCTTATTTCATAAAGTTTTCTGACTCTGGGCAAAAAATTGAGGTGAAAGCTTTGCTGAATGACCCCTGAGGTAACAGGGAAGCTTCCAAACCCTGATCCGTCAGGAACAAATTGCCCAGCCCAAACACCTTTATCACAAACAGAGATTTTCTAGCACTTTCACCTCACTGAAAATAAAGCCTGCAAACTGCAAGCCGTGCTTCAGAGGCATAGATACAAACTGAGGCAAGGCAGTATAAATTCAATGGCTTGCTTTAATATCTGATGAAAACATACAATTTTAGTAATGTGTTTCAAAATTTGAAGCCAAAGGAAAGTACTGAACTCTTTCTGCATGTTTTTTTCTTAAAAAACAAATAATTTCCTTCCTGGTTATAAGATTAAGTAGTTCAGCCAAGAATATTTACAAGTGTTTCAATGGCTTTATGCTTTATGAAGATAAAAAGTCAACATTGAATTATTTGGTGAATAATATTCTATGCTGTAGTTTTAATGGCTTTGTTTTGCATGTCTAGGTTGTCTTAATGCCATGAAATGTCACTCCTGGTGAGTTTCCTAGACCAGGAAGCACAAGAATAGCAGGATGCAGGACATGTTCCAGTAAACTCAATATTTACGCTCTACAGAGTACATATATGTAAGACATAGTTCAGCCTCACTCAGAAAAAAGAATTTCAGAGTCTGAACATAAAATTATACAAAAGTCAATATTTCCATTTTTAACTGTTATATTAAATTAAGTAAATTATTTTATTTAAAAGAAATCAAAAACACCGCTTTCGTAGGATACATTTTCAATGTTCTATATCGAATTTGTCCAAGGCAAAATTTAAGTATTATTTCAAAAATCACATGGATGTCTTTTCATGTTTAAATCTTTATTTCTCTTTGACAAATGCTAATGGTAAAGCTCAGGAACAAAAGGCCATGTTACTGTTTTAATTCACACTGAGGATAGCAGAGGAATCTTGGTTTAGCTGTGGCAGTTTCTGATACAATGATTCATGAGAGACACCAGCTCAGAGCAATTTAATTTGGGAGAACTTTACGCAGAAACATTATTATTAGCTTTTTTCTTTTTTTTTTTCTTATTCTCTGTGCATATAATCTACATATCATGTTTATCTGCAGAATGTATGGGGTTTTTTCTGCATTACCCCCTCATCCCAAATGACTATTATGTTCCTTTGTGTTTCTGAAAGTATTAGTCATGTGAAATGGCACTAAAATAATTTTACTTTTCCTGTCAAAGGAAATGAAAGCAAAAAGGCAATTACTTTTCCAAGTTGTAAAGTTGCATTGTTATTGACATAAAGCAAGCTAAAGCAATAACTCCTGATGATGTGCTAATAAATAATATATAAGTTTACATATATTGGGCCTCTCCTATTTTTACACCACTTCAAACCTGGAGTAACATCACTGTATTCAACACATTTATAGGTAAGAGAAGAATCTAAGCCACTATGTGCCTATGAATGATGTATTACAGGTAAGCAAAATTTTAATTTTTTGCACACAGGTCTGCACTGATGAGTGTGAATGAATAATGGTGAAATGTCAGAAACTGAGTAAATCTTTCTCTTAGAATAACTATAAGACACTTTCTGTGCCAGCCTGAACTCTGGTACAGTCAGATCCTCCACTGTCCTGGAAGATGTTGAAGCCAGCAAAGTTTCAGCAGGCATGCCAGCCAAGGTTTCTCACTTATTTAAGAGATTTGTACAGCCTGGAAAAGCATCTGAATATTCTCTTTTCTCCAATCCTTTCTTAAGTTAGGAAGTTTATGACACAAACATAGTTAAGGATAGTATGACCAGTATTAGATTCATATGCTTTTGATTTCCTAGCCTGATGAAAATCATCACAGATGTATTGCCTAGAGTGCTGCTGGGTTCACATTGAATCAGACTCAGACTTCCACTTCTGGATTCATGATAAAACACCTGAACTGTTCCCCTATGACCTTCAGGAGGAACAAGTATCTGACTCCTCAAATCCTGCTGGTTTTGAATGTTCTTCCCTGGTCACTCAGGAGAAATGTACCTGCTCCAAACCTCCTAGGGGGTGGCCCTAAATCCTGCCAACTGTTCTTGCAATCTAGAGAGAAGCAACACAAGTCCGTCATCCCAGGATGAGTCAGAGGTGGTGGCTGCTGGAGGAAACAAGAAAAATGCTAGGACTGAGGGCAGGCAGTCCTGAGAACAGAAGAGGACATGCCAAACTTGGAAGAAGCCTTGGCGTGGGTACTGAAGTACTACCAGGTATTGTAACTGCCCCAGAGGGACAGTAAATCTGTGCTGACCTGATAAAATGGTCAACCACAAATTTGGCAGCTCTTTCCTGGAGACAATCTATGTCCTCAGGGGGATCTTTGAGCATTTGTGTTTAACTTCAGATAATTAAAAATAGTAAGTAAGGAAAAACTATCTGAATCATAGTGGAAATGAGCTACCTTTCCTTCAGACCAAATGGATTTGTGAGCTGAGCGGTAAGGCAATGAACACAGTAACATTGCTAAGTTCTAGTTCTGTACTTCTTAAGATTTGTTTATATGCAAAAGGTAATTTCTATTAAGGTAAAACATGAACTGAAAATACAGCTGCTGTAGCTGAACCTCCCTTAAGAATATCTATGCATGGGCTTATCAATACATAGATAACTCCAGAGATAGAGAGCAGAGGGCAATCAAATATAAGGAAAATTACTTTTTGTTTACTTGCCTGTGCAATTTTGATCTTAAATAAATTAAATGTTATGTAATTACTTGAAAGTCAGACCTCTGATTAACTTTCTTGCTAGTAGAGCATGACAAACAATCTAACCAGCCACCCATTATAAAATATGTGAATTTCATGGTATTTTAAACTCTTAAATTTACCAATTGTTCCAAGAGAGCTAATATGCAGTCTGATATTGTTTGAAATGTACCAATTACCAATGTATGCTTACTTGTTGAAATAACATATTTTTATAAGGAGACAGTTTTACCAGGTTCCAACTTGAGTCATATAGATATCTATAATTTAAGAGGTCTTCCATATTTACACACATTTACATAAATTTGCTCTGCTGCTGCCCCGATTACAGATAATATGGGTAATGGGAATGAGGACAGACCCTCCAAGAGTCTGCAGCAGTACATGGTGTCCTCTGTTGCTTAGAGAAACAAGTTCTGTGTTCATCTTTTAAGATCTCACTTTTGGGGCTTGCTTTCTTCAACACTTTCTTCCTGTTTACATACACACACTCACCCTCCGTGTCCGCCTCAACAACACTGAACAATTTTTGTGGTGTTTGCTATAAGAGAAAATGTGCCCTAGAAGTCAGGATGTTCAAATGCTCATTAATTTGCTTCTATGTAATAAGCAATTTTCTGTAATTTCCAAGATAACTGATCTGATCTACACTTTACAAATTGGTCTATTCAGAGCTGGTTTTATTACTACAACCTAGTGTAAGATAAAAATTTCCAAAGTGCACGGTGAATATTTAATAAAATTGGCACTTCCAATTCCTCACAACTTATTCAAGATTCTACTTCTTGAATCCAAGTAGGCAAATAAATATCTGGTGGGGGCAGGGAGGGGGGAAAGACAAGCATTGTTTTTAACATGAAGCAGGAAACAGAGAATAGACACCGAGGGATGCAGCATTTCCTCCTCTCAGATCTTGCTGAATCTGAACTGGCAAAAATCAATGTGGAAAAGTACATTTGCTGAGCATATAAATTTCACATTATCTATGTAAAAAGAATTTGAAAAAATGTGTAATTAGATTTTGGAGGTTTTGGAGAATGGCTATCTTGGTGTTAATTTGGCGTAAGTCTTTACATAGCAGAGACAGGGTTTTATGTGCCTGCTTAGAATCCAGCACTATGATATCACTTAGTGAATAATAAGGAAAAGCTGTTTTTTAGAATCAGGATCCATTTGGAATCATGTCATAAGCTATGTTTTAAGCAATAATAAGTAGCTCAGACAGACTGATTTTCACACATGAATCTAGTATGCCATGGACCTTTAGGCATACCTACCAATGGAGAAATATGAGGTTTTACACAGCTACAGGTAGGACTATAATACAATTGCAGGGTCAATAGTAGTGCCCAAAGAGGGGCATGTGAAACAGGTGAGATCCTGTGGTATGTTCATACAAACTTTCAGGCATGTATTTCCCCTGGCATATACTTAAGAGGTCAAAATAGACTATTGTGACTGCCAGCTCTTGTGATATTGCAGCTCACACTATTTGGTGTTTTTTCTTAAAGCCCAGGCTCCCAAATTATTTGATTATATAAGAACTTCAACTTGTATCCCAGTGGGAAAAAAAAACCCCCCCCCCCCAAAAAAAAACAAACAAACAAACAAACAAACAAAAAAAAACCCAAAAAACCCAAACCAAAACCCAAACCTATGTGTGGCTGTCTAGATCCTCTGTTGCAATGACAAATTTGCAAACATACTGGAATTAAATGTGGTTTTACAGTCTTGGAAGCCAGAAAAAAAAGGGAGGGGTAGTGACAGTAGGGGAGGCAAAATTTTAAACTAAGAAATAAGAGACAAGTTCAAAACAATTTCTGACTCTTATGCAAATGTCATCACTTCCACCAGCTTGAATTATGACTTTTGAAAGCTAGGAGCTGATGAGACTGGGAGTTTGCATTTTTCTTTCAGTTTTAAGTGTGATTCTCAGCTTATGGAGACTGAAAACAACATGACACCTACACATGCTGCACCATGAACTTCCTTGAGCTTTGGCCAGGGCTGCTGCCCTCTCTCCTGGGACAGTACCAGAACATCGCACGAGGGCACGTAGGGCACCGTGGGGGCACAGGCCGGCACCAAGGAGACATTGTCGGGTCTGATGGGGTAAAAGGAGAGAATGGAGGGGTTCGGTGGTAATCCCTCCTCCCTAACTGCTAGAGCTGCTCCTGCATCATGGACAGAAGAGCCTTTTGTTCCAGTGCATGTTTTGGTTTTGCTTCTGTTTGATTTCTCAAAGGCTGAGGATAGAAAAGCCCCTTCAGCGCTGCCCACACAGGCTCAGATTCAGTCTGGGTGAGCGGCTTGAGGGGCAAGTGAACTCCACAGAAGCACTGAGACAGAAATCTAATCTCAACTAATTTAGCCAGTAGGTCCCTGCTCACACCTTAACCTGCTCAGCAGCCCAGTGCCCACATCCTGTGCCCACAGCTGGCTGTGCCTGGTAACCTGGGTAAAGCCAGGTAACTTCATTAACTCTACTTCAGTGTTTTCCTCAGGCAGAGATCATTATCCCGATTTTCATCACTTAAAGAAACAGGCTGCTGCAAGGCAGCTCACAGGGTAGGTGATGAGAAGTGATAGGGGAGGTGAGACTGTGAATTTGCTACCAAAGGAGAGTCTTTTCCTTCTTTTTCTGTCTTAGCGTGTGAGAGTTGCTCCCACCACATTAGTGATCAGTGGGTTTACTGGTAACCTTTTCCTGGTGGCTAACAGGAATCCTTCCCAATGTACGGTTCTCCCTCTATAATTCAGAATATTCCTCTCACTCTTCCTCTCAGGCACAGGCACACACTGCCACCACCAGATTTAACATGTCCTTATAACAAATTGAAGGGATTTAAGGTAAGGCAAAACTGTCAGGTTCACCTGATTTTTAATACAGTGATAGTTTCTAGGACACTGAACTGTGGTGGTTGCAAGCCCTTAATTGGAGCTGATTGAGCTCAAACCATTTTTTGCAGCAAAACTACAGATGTTCATAGAAAATTCTGATTTTAATACTCCCTGACTTTCTGCTGAGAAACAATGTAGAAGGATTTTTTGTTTGGCTGTGTTTGTTGTTGTTTCATTAAGAATTTGAAAGTTTCATTTTGTTGAATTTCATTCCAACCATTTGAAATTAAGTTTAATAAAATATTGAACTGTTTTTCTTTGCCAGAGTAAAGCCTTATAAGAATTCAATGCCACCTCTGTTTGTGGCCAATCTCTACTGATGCCAATATCGCTTCTAACATGTCCTTGCTTTTCTTCTGGTCAGGCTATAACAGTGCATCACAAAACATGAAGTCAGTCAGGAGGCCTGGCCATAGTGCAGAAAATAAGCATCAGATCTCTAAGACATGTGTGCTGATGCTTTTGATCAGGCTGTTACAGTTGCCATGAGTCAATGAGCCATTTATGGAAAAACAACAGTTCAACATCAAATTTTGAACAACACTGAAATAATATTTTTCATAATTTCTAAATATTTATATAGTCTTTTAAATATTAGATTTTTTTTCTGCCCTTGAGAAATTAAAAGCATCCTGACGTGAAATATGTTTCAAGAAATACTCTATCCCACCTAGAGATCCATGTCTGGCTCTATCCTAAATATTCAGATTCTGGATGTAAGAAAACTATCAATTTTGTATAATTATTATGATTAATTACTGTCTCTATAAGTTACAAGCATAAGATCATGAAGCAGAAATGAGAGAATCTGTTCATTATCTAAATTCAGGTATGATGATTATTTGTACACTTTAGCTGGCTGAGTTTGGTTTCTATGATTGTCATGGCTGCGGATGTGCTAAAAGTGTTCTGTTAAGATATAACATACCCTGAAACAAAAAGGGTTCTTGCACTTTCCACAATGCAATTAGCACGAATCAGTAAAGAAAGCAATAATTGCTGGAAGCTTACAGTCATTTTCTAAGTTACTTACAGTTGAATGTCAGATATACAAGAGAATGAAATCAGGGCAATTCATCAAAGGAATTCTACCTGGCTCCTAAAACCAGAATGCTCAAAACATTTTGTTGATATGGAACTGTAACAGTATGGAAGAAAATTAGATATAGCTGCCTCTGAAGCAGCAAAATTATACCATAGTGTTATCCAAAGCCATTCATATAAAGACTTGTTTATGTTAGCAAATTAAATACTACTGTTTTCCAACATTTCCCCATAGCTAAAATGATACTTCTTGACAAGATAAAAGAATCTTGTATTGGCACTCATACAGAACTTCTTTCAGCTGAGAAAACAATTATAGGCTTGTTTGAAATGGGCATTTTTTGAAGCCATACAAAGAGCAAAATATTTCTGACAGTTGTTAGATGCTATGCAGCTGGAGAGAGAATAATCTGTCATGTCCTTTCTTATTTTCAAGAAAAAAATGAATTTGCTTTAGGAATAATTAAAAGTAGGCTACAGTGAAATTGTTTGAACTTTGAGAATGTATCACTATTCCCTGCTGGCAGCAATAATGTTAACACAAGTAAATGGTGCAATATCTACATAGATATTTGCTTTATTAGTTACCAAATTCAAATTCTTTATAATGTAGCAATGCATACTAAAAGTTATAATTTTATTTTGAAGACTGCAATATGAAAGTTTTCAATCCTTTTCTTCATCTACTTCAGAATAATAGAGGATATTTCACTTTGTCAGCTTCAAACAGATGGGAATGCTGAAGCATACTCAACCATACTGCCCAGGATGAGCCAGGAGAAATACCATTTTCAAACTATTAACAGATCCTTTGTCAATTAGGAATAGACTGCCTAGATAAAAAGTTTAAGTTCTTTAAAACTGGGAATAATGAAGACAACCAATTTTCAGTGACTGAATACTATATCTATTTCTCAATACGCTGAAAGACATTTATGTCGGACTTTTAAAATAGCAACTCATTTTGTATAGAGTTAAGTGTATGACATAAAGCATTCACTGATGGATAAACTGCAACAAAGAATTGATGACAAGTCATTTAGTCATAACATGACTCTTAACTGGAAAAAAAAAAAAAAAGAAACCTTTTCAGGAGTTCTTAGGTCTTTCTAAAGAGACAGAATTTGAGGAAAAAAATCTGAATATGGACTACATAATATTGCACTTGAGGAATGACAAATTGAACAGTGACTAGACATATAGATATTTAAGAATATCCCTTGGTATAGGGAATGATTTAACATTTTACTTTCAAGTCCTAGCTTTCTCAGACTTTAATTTTAGAAAATCAATGTCTTATCTTGCCTCCAAAACAACACAAAAAGTAACACTTTTTGTGTTCATACAGGACATCTCAGCAGTTTGTCAGGAATGTACTAATGTTGGTTCAGCTAAGACTGAAACCCAAGATAAAGTCAATTCCAGTTGTTCATTTCAGGAGTTCTACCTGTTGAGTTAAAAACTCTAAAGATATATTGAAATGTATGGAACCTGACCATAAGAGCCACTTTGAATCATAGAATAGTTTAGTTAGAAAAGACCATTACGATCATCTAATCCAACTGTAAATGTAACATTGCCAAGTTCACCACTAAAGCCATATCTACACATCCTTTAAATACCTCCAGAGATGGTGTTTCCACCACTTCCCTGGGCACCCTGATCCAATACTTGACAACCCTTTCAGTGAAGAATTTTTTCCTAATATCCAATCTAAACATCCCCTGGTACAACTTAAGGCCACTCCCTCTTGTCCTATCACTTGTTATTTGGGAAAAAGAGACAAACACCCACCTCACTATACCCTCCTTTCAGGTATTGGTAGAGAACAGTAAGGTCTCCCCTCAGCTTCCTTTTCTCCAGACTAAACAATCCCAGTTCCCTCAGCCACTTCTCTTAAGACTTGTTCTCCAGGCCCTTCACCGGCTTCATTGCCCTTCTTTGCACACGCTCCAGCAACTCAATGCCTTTCTTGCAGTGAGGAGCCCAAAACTGAACACAGTACTTGAGGTGCAACCTCACCAGTGCCAAGTACAGGGGCACAACCACTTCCCTGGACCTGCTGGCCACACTATTTCTGATACAGGCCAAGATGCTGTTGGCCTTCTTAGCTACCTGAGCACACTGCGAGCTCATGTTCAGCTGTTGACCAGTATCCCTTCGCCCTTTTCTGCCAGGCAGCTTTCCAGCCACTCCTCCCCATGCCTATAGTGTTGCATGGGGTTGCTGTGACCAAAGTGCAGGACCTGGCAGTTGGCCTTGTTAAACCTCATACAATTGGCCTTGACCCATTGATCCAGTCTGTCCAGATCCCTCTACAGAGCTTTTCTACCCTCAAGCAGATCAACATTCCCACCTAACTTGGTGTCATCTGCAAACTAACTGAGGGTGCACTCAATCCCCTCATCCAGATCATTGTTAAAGTTATTAAACAGAGCTGGCCCCAACACTGAGCCGCCTTGCCTCTGGACACGTGGTGATGACTATTTCTTGCTGCTTGCCCTATACCGACTCCTTGCTTGATTTCTATCTTTCTTTCCATTCTGTCCTATCTCTACCTTCTTTATTACTTTTTCTTTTTATAATAAATGGTGTTTCGGAAGTAAGGCATTTGAACTCGTTTGTGTCTTTATCTCGCTCTTGGGCTCATATCGAAACCTTTCCCCGACATCGGATCGGGATATTTGAATGATCCCGACATCGTATCGGGACACCTGGATCCTCTTTTCATCCCTTCTTGTAGATGGATGTCACGTTGGCAAGCCTCCAGTCTTCTGGGACCTCCCATGTTAGCCAGGACTGTTGTTAAATGATAGAGAGTGGCTTGGCAAGTTCCTCTGCCAGCTCCCTCTTGGATGGATCCCATCTGGCTCCATAGACTTGTGAGTGTTCAGGTGGTGTAGTAGGACATAAACAGCTTCCTACTGAATTAAAGGGGCATTTATTCTGTTCTCCATCCCCATCTTCCAGCTCAGGGGGCTGAATACCCTGAGGATAACTGGTCTAGCTATTAAAGACTGGGGCAAAGAGGGCATTAAGTATCTCAGCCTTTTCCTCATCCTTGGTGGCAATGTTGCCCTCTGAGTCCAACAAAGGATGGAGGTTCTCCTTGCCTCTCTTTTTGCTGTTAAAGTATCTGTAAAAACACTTTATGTCATCTCTAACAGTGGCCAGATTGAGTTCTAGCTGGGCTTTTGCTTTTCTAATTTTCTCTCTGCATAACCTAACGAGATCCCTATACTCTTCTTGAGTTGCCTGCCCTTTCTTCCAGAGATGATAAACTCTCCTTTTTTTTCCTGACTCCCAGCAAGAGCTCCCTGTTCAGCCAGGCCAGTCATCTTCCCCGCCAGTTCACTGTGCGGCACACGGGGACAGTCTGCTCCTGTGTCTTTAAGATTTCCTTCTTGAATAATGTCCAGGCTTCCTGGACCCCTTTGCCCTTCAGGACTGTCTCCCCAGGGACTCTCTCAACCAGTGTCCTGAACAGGCCAAAGTTTACCCTCCAGAAGTCCATGGTAGTGGTCTTGCTAATCCTCCTTACTTCACCAACAATCAAGAACTTAACCATTTAATGGTCGCTTAGCCCAAGATGGCCTCCAACCACCACATCTCCCACCAGTTCTTCTCTCTCGAACAATAAATGTAAGTAAGTTAATGGGTTTTAATACGATATTTGAGGTCAGAAGAAAAAATAAAATTGAGTTTAAAATGTTGTCTTTCATGTGTTGTTCTTTCTTCATAGACCATCCCTAAGCCAAGAAAGGTGGATATCAGAAAGAGTAACCTGCTAGGGCTGACAAATATCCTAACCCATCATGTAAGCCAGGCATCTGATGTTTCTGAACGAAGATGGGGTGAGGCAGAGTGTCTTCCAGGAGCACTAAGCCTGAATCTATCCTAGCTCTATCGCTTTGTTCTCTCCCTTTTCTTCTTCTAGTAGGACTGGAGTCAGAGTTCAATTTTGCCCATTCTGTAAAGAATCCACTCCTTACTTTTATCCTTTCCTTCCTTCATTCAAAGACTTCATGAGAAGCAGGATATCATGCGTTATACCTTCCATGGACTGGTATGGATCAGGCAATGAACCACCTAGTCTCTTCTGAAGAGTCTGTTCTGACAGCCTTACAATAGGAAGTGGAGAAGTAACAGTTCTTTTGCTTTACAAACAGGGTAATTGGGAGTTTCACAAATTCACTTAGGCATAATCATTAATGCAACTGCCTCTGATATTATCAGAGCAAATGCCATATGCAGAGCCACCATCTTTTGCATATGCCAAATGACCTTGACAATGTGGTCTATGACCACCAGATCTTCTCCCCTTCAGAGTCAACGGACCTTGGGAATTCAGACTTTTAATCTTCTTCAGCTGGTAAGGCTGTAAACTGTCAAAAGTCTTTCACATTCCTCTTCAGCAAACAGTTCACAGAGACGGTGTTTAAAATGTTAGGCATTAGAGTGCCTTCAGCGCCCTCTGTTCACCAACATCCTGACTGCATGTTACAGAAATACGAGGATCTGGACATGTACTTCCCCCCATTCTACATCTTAGTTTCTGGAGGAAGGCAAGGATTGTGTCCCCAGTTCACCCACAGCCCTGATCTGGATAGCTGGGAGCCTCTAGGAAACACTGCAGTGCTAACCTATATGTACTAACACAGGACAGTTTCTGCTTTCTGCTGCTAATATTTACTACCTTAATTCTATAAAACTAGTACAAAACCTGTGCTCTGACCCTAGATATTAGTATTAGTTTCAAATGCTAAGTTGTTTTTTTTTTTCCCCACTTAGATTTTTGTATTTAAATCTCTGGCTTAATCAATGTGAGAAGAAAGCTAGGTTTTCAAAGACAAGTGCTCCAGTGGTAGGAAATGTCAGATTTAATGCTGTCTGTGCCACATTAATTTATGGCCTTGTGCTTGTGCATTCTGATACAGTCTTTAATTATATGATCATTTGCCTCATGCAGTGCTCTAAATGAACAGTGAGAAGAAAGGAAGGGCTGCAGGTAGGCTTGTTAAGTTGGTACTCAGGAGGTTTGAGGCTAAGAATCATTACGTGCTATTGTATAAACTCTGTATTAATTCATTCACCTAAAAGGCCAAGTCTAGGTGGCTGGGGACGTCTTCATTTGACATTTCCTAACTTTTACATCCTCAGTCTTGCCCAAGATTTTTTGAGGGGTGGGTAATATAAGTCTTTATTACTTCTATTATAGTAGTGTAGTAGTGTGCAGGAGATCCATTGACTGGGCAGTACACAAATCAAGTTTGTAGCAATTAGTTACCTTTATCTATTATACACAATAAGACAGGCCTGTAAAGTTAATATTCTTTTTAATTTTTTTTCCCTTTCCTTTTTTGTCTGTATATGTCTTCCTTTTACAGGTTTTGTTTGGTTGTTTTCTGTTTGGGTTTTTTTATTTATTTATTTTAACCAGATGTTTGGCTTTGATGGCAGGTGACAAGAGTTTCTCTGTAGCTGGAATTACATTTGTCATTGTCGTATGATCACTGCTATGTCTCTTAGGACTGGTGTACATTTGTTTTTAAGTGAAATTACCTGTCTTATGTCCCTGCCCGAGTGAAATTTATGACTGCAACTATTTAATTTCTCGTCTGTTTCTATTTTAATCACTACAATCATATAATTTGCCTGGGTTTGATTTTTCGGTTGGGTTTTTTTCTACAAGTCTCAGATCTTTGCTTATGTTTATGCTTTCTCTATTGTCCTACAACTAGCTAAAAGTGATCATGTAATGCAAAGTCTGTAGTTCAGGATCAGACATAGGCCTTCCAAATATATGCTAATATTTTAACTACATCCATCACATCCAACCCCACAACTAGATTTAGAGTTCATTGCCATGATGGTTTCCTTCTGAAAATATTTGGTCAAGAGCACTTTTCTGACAAGGGCTCTGGCTCACAAGGCCATGGGAGTCTTAGGGCTCCAGCAATAAGTGGGCATTGTTTTTATATTTAGGGACAGAAAAGAGGTAGAGAAATGCCTGACTCTGTAGAGGATCTAATGTCCAGGTTAATTGGCATCAGAGGGATAGCTTGGAGGGCGGGGGGCAGATAGGTATCTCATGGCAACTTTGTCTCATATTTACTCAAGTCTCTGGTGATGGTCCTGGGTCTCCTGGTGTCTAAAAGTGAGAAGTGGGTTGCCTGCACTTAATCTGCTGCCATTGGGTTAGTTGGCACTTACAGACTTGAACTACCTCCTATGGTCTATAGGGCAAAGCATGAAAGGAGGAAAGCTGTCTCTGCATTTGAGCACAAGTGGTCCTACCGAACATTTGATGAGCTTGACTATTTTCAAAATGGGAATTTAGAGAATTTTATTATACACTATCTTCATATTGTGAGATTACCAGTTATTTCCAGATTGGAAAGGATGTTCTGGGTAGTATTTAGTGTGAACCACTGCACAAGGTAACTGATACAGTAAATCCTTTACAAACAGTCATTAAAATAGCTATCATATTACCTCATCTTCCCTGGTGCAGCAGTCCCAGCACTATATAGGGCTCTCTCACGCTTGCTCTTCAGGGATAGCAACAGGGAAGAGCCATCTTGTGTGTGTAGAAGGCAGCAAACACCTTCAAAAGGCTGGACTCAGGGCTTCCATTGCTTGTGTCAGTGAACCAAGAACATCAAACAAGCCATGGCCTGACCATATGGACCCATGCTCTTAAAACACATTCCCTGGCATCCTCTGACATACAAAGGTTTATTACAGCAGTAGCTTGGCTCTTTCATTTCACACTCAATGTATCAGTCAGATTGACACTGGGAAGGGAGCAATTGTTTGACCCTAAATGGTGGATTGAAGATCATTCGCCCTGTGCTTTTTTCGCTGTCGAGGCAGGAGACATTCAGGTATGAGTAGATTCATTATTTTGCAGTAGAAGCCATTTTCATGAAGGTTTTCAGTGTCAGGCTTTAATCCCCTGTTGGCACTCCATGAGATAATAGAAACCTCTTACCTGACTGTGATATACTTGAAAACCACTGAGAACAGCATATTCTCCAATCAACAGGGTTTTAGCTTCACTCTTCTTGTCAGTTATAATGGGGTCCATGCAGTTAAAAAATCCCATGCAATGAATAAGAATACTTCCCCACACATTATCTTGTTCCTGATAACTTCCAGGCTTAAGAAATATGATACTGGTCACTGAGAATAACACAAAGGAAAAAGCAGTGACAGAAAGTGTCTTCTGCTCAATTAAATTTATCCAGCTTGGATTTCATGTGAAATATGCTGCTACACTAACCTACACAGGCAGTACATCAGTTCCAGTATAATCTTAATATCAACAAAAAGTAATTCTGCACAATCTCCGTGTTGTTGTTTTTCTTTCTATTTTGAAGTTTTATTAATAGTTCTAAATGATGTAGCAAGCTCTGAAGCATCTTTTAATCTTTACTCTGTGCAATTTTCCTTGCAAATGTACTTTATTTTTGATGCACCACTCTTTAAACTGAGGTGTGGTAAAATGCAGTGATGAGCAGCTAAACATCACAGAAAGCAGAGTATTTGCTGTTAGTAACTGGCTGCCAGCTGGAGCTGGTACTGTTCATCACAACCCTTTGAGTCTGGTGACCAGCCAGTTTTGCCTACCTTTTGCAGTTCATCCATCCAGTCTACATTTCTCCAGTTTGACTCTAAGGATAGTTAGTGCTGAAAACTTTAATAAAATAAAAAACAACATCCGCTTGTTCCCAGTCTCCTTCTTCGTACGCCTGGATGTGATTTCCAGGAGGATTTGCTCTACATACCTCCTGGGGACTGAGGTTAGGCTGATCACACTGTAATTCCCAAGTCCTTCACGTTTTTCTTCCTGAAGAGGTTTTTCTTTTTCATCAGGGAGACTCCCCAGTGATAGGGAGCAGCCTCACAATGACATTGGTCACTTCTCATGGGACCTTTGGAACAGCTGATTTCCCAGCCAATGACTAACTGTATTTCATATTGACTGCACTACAATTTATTAGCATAAGATAAATATAACCACACGATCATAATCTCTTAGGCAACTTCTCATTTTTTGGTGAGTGATTAATTCTTTTCCTACCAGAAGGAATATCTGCCAATTTCTAGCTAATATTTGATTGCCTCATACAGCCTATAGAACATTCTGTTAGAAAATTACTGCTTAAGGGTTGTTTGTAATCAACAGATGCCCTGTAGGTTGCAGTCCACAAAACGATTTTTTTTTTTTTTCCTACACATTATACATGGTCATTTACCTCTCTTAAGGGGTCAGAAAGTCAGTAACAGATGCCCTTTAAGCCTGTCCTGTTAATTTTGAGATGTTAATCCTCAAAATTTTGAGGACTTGTGGTCTGGAACAACCCAGGACTCTGGAACAAGTAACAGTATTTCTGAAAAAAAAATCCATCCAAATTTCTACCATTCTCCTTTTGGAACAAGTCATAGACATTAAAATTTGAATTCTTATTGCATAACCTCCCAGAAAGCCTCAGCCAACAACAATCTCTCTTTTAATTCTCATTTCTCACTTTGCATTTCCAAATTTTCTTGCTAATCACCTGGCTTCTTACTTTGGTACATAAACAAATAATTAAAAATAGTTTGCTTTTATGCCCTTTTGTGCTTGTAAAGTGTGTTTTCTGTTTGCTAAAACTTCTTGACAAGTTTTGAATTTATTTTTTAACTGTCAGTGCTACTTTGAAATAAAAGATGAAGGACTAACACTGTTGCCATTGTTATTATTATCATCATCATCATCATCATTATTATTCCTGTGTCTTTGAAAGAAATTGATTTTTTCACTGATGATGAAGAATAATGAAATATTCTACCCTAATAGTCAGTATTCTCCTTTGTCACGTAAGCAGCTTCCTTAGACTGCTTCTATATTAGTGTGTAATATCCATGATCAGGTATTTCTACTTGAGCATTTGATTTGATTTAGATACTATTCACAAAACCTTGCATTTTTTTTCAGAGAGGTTGATTTCTTCAGTGATACCTAAATCATTAGCAGTTAAGAGGCAGTGCAGAGGTCTGCATACAGACTGTGTTATATACTCTGTACCATGGTCTGCAGTGTCCCTCTCCCCTACCTCAGGCCAGTTCTAGTACACTAAAATAGGTGTTACATAAAACAGAAATAGAAGGTTGTATTACTCTTGAAGTATCCATGAGGACCAGTTTTGCAAAGGAACACTTTTTTTTGATGCAACTTTTAGTGAAAAAAATAGTACCTAGTGTGTTTTCACAAAAGCCAAACTCAGCAAGTAGCATGCAGACCTGGATCACATCTCTTGGGAGAGACTATTAGGGCCTGCAGAGGGGACTGTGTCTGAGCATCACAAGAAGATGCAGTGTCCCTTTTACATATGACAGGACAAATCCATGCCTTTGCTACAAAGGGGTGAATTAGCCTTTAGCCTGTTAGAAGTCACTGCCATAGCTCAGAGGTGCAGTTATTATCAGTATCTTTCACCTAAGCAACATGAGAATACTGGAATGCTAAAGGACAGAGGCTGGTTAATTTATCTATCCTCTTATTCCATCTAACACAAGGTCCAGTCCTGTCTGACTTCTGTCTTCAAAAGCTGTAGTTTCTCCGATACTATCAGTGCAGTCAATGGAAGCAGACAGCATTGCTTCTTTTTCCCTGTACTATACACTCAGATTTAACTTTGTCATTTTCACTCTGAGTTACACATTTCTTTTTTAACTCTCTATTTTTAAAGTCTCCTAGTTCTGGCCAGCTGCTCAGTCATTCTTTCTTTCTGTCTGTTTTTCTTTATTTGCTTTTTTGTCTTTCTCTTTGTTTCCTTTTTCCCTTCCCTTCCCTTCCCTTCCCTTCCCTTCCCTTCCCTTCCCTTCCCTTCCCTTCCCTTCCCTTCCCTTCCCTTCCCTTCCCTTCCTTTCCTTTCCCTTTCCTTTTGATGAAGATATTTAATTGTCTTCCTTACTCAAGGAATAAAAAATGCTGGTTCCATGCTCTGTTGCACCTCAAACATTGAGTAAACATTTGTTCTGCATTAGATGTAGCCCAATAGATAAACCTATATTAAAATCCTGACATTCCACTGTCTGCAGTATAATTAAGGAAATACATTCAAGGTGATGCTACGTGCAGACTAACAATGAAAAGGATAGTTGCAGCCACAAGTAATCCTGAAGACGTTTATTTTTAACTTATCGCTATATGAGAATGTTTTTAGGATATTTTCTTTATTGTGCGAAAGGTCAGAAGACTGCATTTTTTGTCTACAGAACTGCTGAGAGTGAGATAGCATGAGCCAAAGTATCTCTGAAATGTAAAATTTAAAGTAGAATAGTCATAATCAAAAATATTTTAAAATGCAAATGCAAAACTGGAAAAATTAATACTTTAGACACCTGAATCCAGGGGCAATGGATGTAAGCTGGAACACAGGAGGTTCCACTTAAATTTGAGAAGGAACTTCTTTACTGTGAGAGTAACAGAGCACTGGAACAGGCTGCCCAGGGAGGTTGTGGAGTCTCCTTCTCTGGAGACATTCAAGACCCGCCTGGATGCCTTCCTGTGTGAACTCATCTAGGTGTTCCTGCTCCAGCAGGGGGATTGGACTAGATGATCTTTCGAGGTCCCTTCCAATCCCTAATATTCTGTGATTCTGTGATTCTGTGATCCTGTGAATAGTTCAATTCACTACCCTTCTTCTGAGGGCTACTGAAAAACTCTTGAGGTAGAAATAAAAGTTAGATCTTTCCATGTCAGATCAGTCAGTCACTGGATCCCCTTCAAACTGCTACTTCAGTTATTTTCAGACTTAAACATATGTCTGGAGCATGTGCAAAAATGTTTTCCTCCTGACAGGACTGTGTTGTGTTTATTGTCTTCCTGTCTTCAAGGAGAAGATGTATTTATATCAACACCTTCAGGGTAGCCTACTGTCATAATCTTTTGCTCAGAGATTTAAAGCCCTCCTCCAGGGCTGTCAGTAAACTTAAACTGACATTTCTGTAAATACTGAAAACTCTGATACAAACATTCTCTTTCTAAATGTACAGATTTCCTGATTCTATAGTGCTCAGCCCAGTCTTTTCTTCACTGACATTTCATTGATAATGATTTAATTATGAACAACTTAACAGTAGATGTCTACAGTCAAACCTAGCCTTCATGTGACTTCCCAGAAACATTTAACCCAAATTAGTTTTTTTTCGACTGATACCAACAAAATCATACTAGTGATAAATCTAGACCACCACAGCCAAACTACTTCTTTGCATTTTTTTTCCCATTGATCATGAGGAGCAGATTTTGGATAATGAATTTGAAGAGCAGCATTCCATGTATTACAATCTTTTAAACACTTCAGCATGGCTTCTCCAATCTGCTAGGATGACTCATCACAGATCAGGAAATTTAAAGTGGTCATGAATGGGCCAAAGCTAGTCAACAAATAAGTCTTCTTGATAAGAGGAAGTTCTTTATCTAGCTGGCATCTCTGTACCTTGCAATAACTGTGTGTTTTAACAGTTGTCCCTACAGCTGTTTGGTGTTTAACCATGCCTGAGGAGAAAGAAACAAATAAGGAACATGAAAGTCACTTGGGGATCTCAGTAGCCTAAATTTGAAAAGCAGTATGTCAGGCAAAATATTCCTGTTAAATGTATTTTCAGATGCCATCATTTCCAGTGCCAAGTTTGCTGTTGTGAAACACCTTAATATCTAATCTAACACAGGTTTTTGGAATGGGATAATTTATAATCACCACAGAATATGTTTCTGGACATCAAGAGTATACCACCTACACTACAAGGATGAAGCAGTTGAGCATGAAAAAAGAGTGGACATGAAAGTTAATATCTTATAGCTTCTAGTTCCTGTGAAGATGAAAAACACTCCTGGTTCTCAGCTCCACACTAAAACTTCCCATGTACATGAGAAGACACTTGTGTATATTACTTTAGCAGTTAAACTACAATGGAAAAAAGGTTATTCTTTTTCCCTTCAAGTTCTCCAAATGGAAAAGGTCAGTATTGACTGCATGCAAAACAATGATTGCTCTAAGTCGATACTTGAATCATCTCAGGATTTCCTCCTTTTGTTTTTGTTTGCATAGATGTCAGACAGGACTTAAATTACAGATATTTGGGGAATACAATAGAACTAAACAATTAGTTGAATAAATACAACCAGTAACCCCTGAAACATTTATGTTTAACAGCAATATAAGAAGAGCAAAGTAAGAAGCAAGGCCTTTTGAGGCAGCTGGTAGAGTAACACAACAGAAACAGCTAATGGCTTTGACTTTTCTGCAGAGTGCCAACAGACATCTACACTGTTAGAAAAGAGGAAAAAGGCAGCCCTGAGAGAAAATCTCATGAAACTTCTACAGGTTGGGTACTTTTCCTTCTTTTCCTTTTCCTATTTTCCTTTTCCTTTTCCTATTTTCCTTTTCCTTTTCCTTTTCCTTTTCCTTTTCCTTTTCCTTTTCCTTTTCCTATTTTCCTTTTCCTTTTCCTTTTCCTTTTCCTTTTCCTTTTCCTTTTCCTTTTCCTTTTCCTTTTCCTTTTCCTTTTCCTTTTCCTTTTCCTTCTCCTTCTCCTTCTCCTTCTCCTTCTCTTCTCCTTCTTCTCCTTCTCCTTCTCCTTCTCCTTCTCCTTCTCCTTCTCCTTCTCCTTCTCCTTCTCCTTCTCCTTCTCCTTCTCCTTCTCCTTCTCCTTCTCCTCCTCCTTCTCCTTCTCCTTGTCATTTTTATTTCTCCTTCCCCTTCCCCTTTCCCTTCCCCTTTTCTTTTCTTTTCAGAAAATAAAAGAAAATGAATGCATTCTGGGGAACAAATACTCCACCTTTGCAATCCATGAATGACCAAGGCTCTTAATACATAGTATATGTAGTAAGCCTCTACCTATTGCAAACCTCATCTTTTAATTCCTTAGTTTATTTATCTCTACCCTCATACCTTTCCTTTTGTCTGCAGCATTTCTTATCACAGTTACCTTTTTTCATCCCTTACTTTATCTTTTCTTCTGCTTTATTCACTGTATCTTTCTTTTTCCCTTTGTCTTTTCTCTCCCTCTCCTTTACCCCTGTTTTCCAAACTGCATCTGGTTATCTGTTATTTGATATCACACTTCATTCAATAGGGTAGACTGTGTAGAAATAATCCTATGTGTAACTCTGCAAAAGGGAGAAAAATAATTTGTTCATTGAAGTATTTTTTCTGTCAAGTTTATAATATAAAATCAAAAATCGATGAAGTTCATCCTTTCTAAGTACAAACTTTCAAAAGTCTGGGCTGGAGTAATGTTTTGTGTTTGTGATTACCTGAATACTTGATGGGTCAAATTCACTTCTGTCAAGAGACATGTATCAGCCCAGACACCCCCAAAAAAACAGTCTTGAAGGATCTTCATATTTAACAAGGTTGGCTTTTGGTGGGTATTTTTTGTTTGTTTGTTTGTTTTTAATATGGATTCTAGCTCATAAAGGGATGTATAGAAAGTCAGTTTAGGAGTTAGTTCTTCCCACAGAAGTCTGGTTCAAATGAAGCTGGAGCAGAAGAACCTGGAAGGCAACAGTGAATAAAATACTTTCATGTGGTCAATTCACACAAGCCACTGTGCTTTTCAGTGGCATCTGAATCACACTACAGTATTATAGATAAGTGCAGCAAAAAAAAAAGAATAAGGTCAGTATCTGAGTATGATGATAGGTCCCATGAGGCAAAGGCAAAAAGGGCATATTTGCTCACTGCTACAGTGTAGTTTTCCCAGAATAATACCTATGACCAAGACTCTGAGGTAAAGAAACTCTTCAAAACTCAACGGGCAAACACCTTCTACTGACAGCCAACCATGGCTTGTCAAGCTCTCCATCACAGTAGATTGTCTCAGCATTGCTGACAGCATACAATAAGAAAAATAGTTTATATTTTTATATTAAATATGAGATCAGGTTTTGTGGCTTTTCTCACTCTGGAATGCACCCTACATGTGTTTTTTCATAAATGTTCTCCAGATCCTCATCCACAAATTCACCCAGTTTAACAGACACTGCACTCCACACTGGTTTACAAATGCATTCGTGTGCAGAACTGTGCAAAAAGTTACTGCTGCATCAAAAAATGAAAAAACAGTCATGTTACAGATCGCAGAAGGTGCAAGCAAAAAACTTTTGTCTTTCATAAAGCAAAAGACAGCTTTCAAAGATGGAAAGTGTCATCTTCACATTTGAATAGTCCCAGAAAAGACTGTAAATTCTGGCATATTCCTGTTTTGTACGGGTGATAGCACTTTGCTACAACTCCTGCAGTATCTGTGGACTCAGCATTCACACGATCTACCTACTGCCGAGTGAGTCTCAAAAAGGTCTGAGTGCCTCCCGTGGTCTTTCAGCATTATTATTGCTGATATCACTGTGGCAGCTTTGGCAGCACCCTGTAGCACTGTTCATGGTTCAGGGTCCTAACGTGCATAGTGGTATATTTTGACACACAGAGCCAGCCAGCTACGTTGTAGCAAAGTTGAAATAGTGGCTTTCCATCACTAAAATAATGTAATGTAATTGTTAAGTGTTTTGATCTGGAGCTGACTCATTCCTTCTTTCAGATTATAACCTTGGGATGACAACTTTGGATATACTTCCCATTTCTCGCTTTACTGGGTCTGACATGGGTCTGTGTATCAGTAGTGGACTTACTCTCCTGAGATCTGATTGGAAATGGGCAGGACACATGCACAGTACTTTTTCTTCATCTGTGTAGTATTAGATTAGCTGCAGATGTTCAAATGCACTGCGCTTTGGCTATGAGAAGAGGGAGGGTCCAAGGCACACGTGCTTTGATGTCAGCTGGAAGAGAAATTTTAAGTGCTATGGCATAGTCACCCCTCTTTGCTCCAACCTGAAGTTAAAACAACATGATCATATTCATAGATGAACAAGGGGCAGCAGCCTCCTGAGTGAACAAGCTGTTGCATTAGAACTTGATGGAAAGACTGGGGCTGTAGGTGAGAAAGGGTTTGGATATGGTACATGATCTTGCAAAACACCATGCCACCACAACCATTAGGACAGCCTGACGAGCAGTAGATACTCCCAACCTCCCTGTCATACCCATACTTTTCATCCAGGCTGGAGAACCAAGGACTAAACAATAGTGAAAAAACTCTGGTTAGAAGGTTTCTATGTAATGGGATCAAAAGTAGATTAAAGTCCCAAAGTTGGCATTGTAGGGAAAAAAAACAAACACAAAAAACCCTTAATTAGAATTCATTGAAGAGATATTGATAGAAATTAATTCTATGAATGATCAAATACAGAGTAAGACTTCAGCAAAATCTCAGGCAAAATGACACAGACACCTTTATTGGCAATGTTTGCTACCCATAACTACCACTATATAAAGTTCCATAAAGTAGAAAAGAATAAAAGATAAGTGCAAACCATAAACAATGTTTTGCAAATGCACACTTTGTTCTGCAGGCTGTAGTTTCACCTGTTCATAAAAGTGGCATTGCATTGCCAGCCTGTTACTCCAGTGGTGCCATGGGCAGAGTCTCAGCTGGTGTTTTTCCACAGAATATGCTTAAATGAAAATCTAGTCTTCCTCTGTGCCAAGGAAGGCCCAAAGTTCACAGCTGGTCATGTGTATTATGAAACAAGTTCAGCAGTCTTTGTCTGAGCTTCTTCCTTCTGTTGAGATTTCCTGACAAAGACCAGAGGGGTTGTTGTCAGTCTCTGTCATGGTTCTTAGAGAACAGCTGAAGTGGGGAAGGGAAAAAGAATGAAACTTCAAAGGAAAGACTTCCTAAATAATCCCAAGTAGGCATTTCATTTCTATGTTGGGATCATTATACTATCTACAGTCTCCATATGGAATATAATATTTCTGAATGACAACACATCTGAGAAATTTCTTCTACCCAACAGTAACTGGGATTTATACACTATTGTGAACTAGTCACCCAGATGAAATGGGTTTTATATGCAACAAGAAGGTGGCTATTTATCTTGCTGATAACCTCCAAGAAGAGAAAGAATACTACTTTTGGACTCTGTCCCTCTTTTCCTCTGTGGTTTCATTTATAATCTTCATCTATGGAGTTGTGCTGAGGCATTCTTCAGAAAAGGAGATATGATAGCATACATTGGTCTTTTTAGGTTTGTCCTTTTTTACTTATGAATACAGCTGAGAACTAATGAATCAGTTCAGAGGTGTAGTGGGATTTTTTTCCCATTATTTGATCTTTTGGTAGTGAACTAACTAACTGGACATTTTTATCTCTGAAAAAGATTGTTAAGTTTAGTTTTTTAACTAATTTGTGCTCTTGGATTTATTTTCCAGTTTTTTGTTTGGAATTTGTGCTATTCATAATGTGCTAGTCATTGATTTGGTGGTGTTTTTTATGTATCCCAGACAACAGAACAATTTTTCCAGTAGAATCTTTCCTTTTGAATATCTTAATGATTTTAAAATCTTGCTCAAAGTTGGGAGGAAAATGAATGCAAAAATCACTGCTTAAGCACTTCTCAGTATATCATAAAAAGAAAATCACTATTATTTTGGGTAATTACCATTTGACATACACTGAGGGTCTTACACTGGCAGAACTAAAACATTGCCTGAATTTCTTAAATATTCTGGATGAAAACTTTCAGCTTCAGGAGAAGTTGTATTCAACCTTGTCGACTTCGTTATGACACAGAAAAAGGAATTAATCAGAGATCTGATTAAATTAGTGGTTACATTTATTATATCACAAACAGAATAAAGTGTCAACCAGTAACATATATGCTTAGTTCTTTAAGAATGAGAACTAGCACATCCACAAAGCTAAAAATAAATATAAGCTTAATCAGTTGTTATAAATAATATAAGTAAATAACAAAAAAAAAAAGAAAAATACGTCAGGAAAAACTGAATAATGTTTTATTTAATGTTCAAAAAAGTCAGTTTATCCATGATCTAAATCAAGAATCCAGAGGTAATGTTACACTGATTGAAAATAAAAACAAAAACCAAAACTTATTTTAGAGGAAAAGCGAAAGCAACTATGAAATATATGTATATAGGATGTATCACCAAAGACAAAGTTTTTAATAATATCATAATTTAGAAGCTAGAAGATTAATAAATAAATAGGAGAAGCCAAGGAACACATGGAGACCTATCCAACTCTTATAACTAGGACCAGTTAGAAGAGATATTGAACACTTGGGACAGTCCTTAGCTGCTTTTTACTTGATCTTTCAAATATATTTGAGAAAGAAAAAAATCTAGGATTGCAGTTCTTTGAACAGCTGAGCTCATTGCCCCTGGGAGACAGTACAAGTCTATTAGTAGAAGAAAATTATAAAAGCAATCAATAATCATGCAGAAGAGAGAGGAGCATTCAGCAAACATTTCTCTTCTGTATGGATGAAGGGAAAAGGTGATGACTTTAATGTCATAGATCATGATGATGGAATAAATTCTTTTTCAGCAGTAACACATTAAGATGTTAAGCACAGAGTAAAACTATGATATTCTGAAGAGTTTTTTAATAGGTGAGCATAGCTAACTTGAAATCTTCTCTTTAAAATGCTGATCAAGCTTTCTGGACCAGTAATGTCAGTTTTCAAGGAGTCTTGGAATTCAGTGGATGTCCAAGAAAACTGCAAGAAAGAAAACGTGACAACATTTTTAAAAGGACAAATAGGATGATCTGTTCTGATGTTGATCACCAACTAAATAATGCAACAACCGATTGAAGAGAGTTAACGGCTAGCAATATAATATCAATCAGCATGGCTTATGGAAAATAAATCTTGTCATATTAACTGTTGGGGTTTTTTTTAATTAAATTAGACATTTGACCTAGCACTGCCTGACACTTGATGGGGACTAGAGCACTTTGAATGGATTAAAATCTGACGAACTGCTCAGTCAGAAAACATCTTTATAAACAAGCAATTATCTCTGAATGGAGGTGTGTCTATCAGAGTCCAACAAGGATTCATCTAATCTAAATATGATTTATATTCTGGTGTAAATATTTTGTTTCTCCACCATCTGGGTAGCACAGGCAAAACTCTACAGTCTCTCCTCACAGTACTCCAGTGACACACACACAGTAATTTGTTACTGCCCCACAGGCTAGACCATGGACCAGGCACAGCACACGAGACTATGTGATGCTAGCAGTGTACCAGACCTTCTACTGATGGCAGGAAGGGGGAGCACAGACAGACACTTTTCCAGCATTTCCAGAAGTGCATTCCAAATTATAAATTAAATAAAACAAAATACTGGTTCACTTGACTAAAGAAAAGGTCTGACACAGATAAAAAAACATGGACTAGAGAGTAATCAAGAAAGGAATAAATCTGTTTGTTGCTTGGGTATATATGATCCGTTTTAGAATACAGTAATACAAGCAAATGTGTTAAGTAATATGGAACAGAGATATTTATATGTATGAACCAGGTGATGTAGGTAGCAGTTGAAGGCCATTTAATAGAGACTAGATTATTCCCATCTGTATGTGTGATGTTAGAGTATGTTGTAGGACTGCCATTCAAGCTTTCCCTCGAGAACAGAGATTTCAGTCCTGAAAAGCAGGTTAGCCAGTGAGCACAGCATTTAGTCAGAACTGAAAAATATAATACAAAAGAGCTTGTCTGCTGATTCTAAAACATTAAAGCATAGTATAAAACTCTTTTGAAAAAGTGTTTTCTAAATGAATGTTAAACTCCAAGGGGTTATCCAGGGAGCTATATATTACGCTGACATTAACACCAAATGGGTTCATCTTAGTTAATGTTCTTAGAGTGAATGCCAAAGCAATTCATCACGAGTGGCTACATATGGTAAAGTATTAACACATTTCATCAGGAAAACATCCTTTGAATGTCATGGTTCCAGAATTTGGGACCTGAGAGGAGCTCAAGATGTGTGACACAAACCACTATCACATTTTCAAATGCTATCTTACAAATGAGAGATTAATCTGGTGGCTGTTAAGTAGGTATGCAAATATTTGATCACTTGACAGAAGTTCACAGTGTTATGAGAGTGATCAGTCACATTAAAATTAAAGGTGAGTAAGTTTTAATAAAAGATTTTTTAAAAAACTGAAAAGACCATGTTTCCTCCAGAAATCACATTTCAAAAGAAGTTTGTTTACCTCCCACCAGATATTCTCAGATTGTCCAGATTTTAGCCCTTTCGGCTAAAGTGGGAAGTAAACTCATTCCAGAAGCAATAAATACAAAAATGAAATGGGCAGCTGCTGCTGTCTAACCCAGAAGCAAGGGGAAGACAATTCCAGTGCTGTTGAGGAGTTGTTCCCATACGTTCTGGAGCCAGATTTCAAGTACATGGAGGAAATATCAATGACCATCCTGTTCGCTCAGATTTTTCACTCTTCTACATTGTCAGTGTATATGGAAAATGTACATGTGAATTGTGAATTCTGTGAATTGTCTTCTCCTGATCACAGTTGTGTGGATGGAGCCATGGTAGCTTGGGAGATCCTGAACCCCAGGAAGGAATGTAACCTCTTCATCTAAGGTTCCTCACATTGACTGTCATGACATTACTCAAGGATGGCAGAAAGGTTTTTTTAAATGTTGCAGATACATAATTCTGTGACTTTTCTCTTTACTTACTGTACTTGAACTCTTATCTCAGATTCCTATGGTCATGACCACAGGTCATAACCATGGTGCTGACAAAAAAGAAGCAGAAGAGAGGTAGCTGTCCTTTTTCATCCACATCTCTGAAAGAGTAAACTCATACTTTTAGCTGTCCTAGGATAATAAAACTCTGGTGAGAAGCTAGATATAAGATATACATTTTTTCTATCAATCAAACAATTGATATACAGCTTTTCCTGTCATGCCAGGTTTGAAGGAACAATGACGGACTCAAAAAACCCCTCTGAATCTTTCCACTGCACTTCAGCTAAGACAGATTTGATTTTGCAGCTTTGTAAACTATACAAGAGACTATACACTGGACTTACCTCCAGTGTAGCCTTAGATGAAACTAGTGATTTTTTAGGTACTCTCACCAGAGCTTGGCAGCACCCGCTGCAAAAGTTGTCATATGTGCTCTGCTCACAAATATTCATCTGACTGCAGTACGGATTCATTAGCACCAATAGTTTGGAGGGCTGCTGTTCTCCAATTAGGCTTAAATCACTTTATGAAGAGGTTATGAGGAAAGCTTGAATAATTTTCTTCCTTTCTGTTCCTAGAGCACAACAAAGTGCCCATATAGTTGTTGAAAGAAGAGGTTCTCCCAGGGGTCTCCTTAGGACCTAGCACCTTTCTAACAGAAGCACAACAGCAATGAAAAGTATAAATGGCACAACCAGCACAAAGAGTATTCAGAGATTCTCAACCAGCTACATTTGTAGACAAGCAGCCCCAGTGGTTTTTCTGTGCAGAAATACTAGCCACAATCAAGCATTAATTTCCTTTGCATTTAATTTAACCTGTAGCAGGGAAAAAATGGCAGATTTTGTAATGCTCTTTCCCAAACTTGACTTCTTATCCTGGGGCCTTGTAGCTACACTTGGGAAAAATAGCCACAAGGGAACAACAGTCACCACAGCTATGCTGGGAAGCAATGCACAATTCTGGGAAGAGCTAGCACAGCAGTTATTTTGTGGCCAACTTAGTGCGTTGGAAATACTCTATATTTTTGGCTAGCAGGAACTGAGTTTTTACATCATGTGGAAGTACCAGAACTAGCTCTGTCCAGGCTAGTGTGTCTAGACATCTCTGTGTCATGCTGGTGAATTAGCTCAGGACACAGAAATGTTACAATTGCATCAGCCTGGCACTGTGCCTGGGGCAATTAATCTTGCTTTGTAGGGGGACTAATTAGTCTGGGGGAAGTGCAAGGCTGACCATTACTGTCAAGACCAGAGCTAGCTTATTCAAGGCTTTTGTAGATGTCTCTGTAAGGTGCATTGCTGTGCAGCATAAACACGCCTACAATAAAGTGTACAGCAAGTCCTTAGGGCATGAGGCTATGGGCTTGAATTTCATCTTCATTAAGGTCCTGGAGAAAAGCAGCATTAGTGTAGGTATGAATGCAATTGTCTTTGGGAGAGGAAGAGGCTAACAGCCAGGATGGTGAGAAGAAGCCTTGGAGCTGTGCTTAAGGCCCTGGGATCTTTGGATGTAACGCTTACAGAGCTGAGCTCAGCTGAATTTTTGGGGCAATATGGAGATAATGAACAGCAAAACAGAAAATTGGCTGTGGACTTCTCATATTTGTCATTTTGCCAAAGCTTCTCTGGCTGAAAATTCATCCCACATTAAAAAAGAGTAAACCCCCAATATTAGTTTATCAGTCAGATGACCAGTCCGACCCAGCTGGCTATCCAGCCACAGGATTGTTTGTACCACCACAGGGGAATGAGCAGGGCAGGGAGCAGGCAGGGAGGCAGAGCTGCCCTTTGGAGGCAGCCTGCAGTGAGGCTGAGCAGTGTGATTTACAGTCACAGTGATCTGCAAGGGATGGAAACAAACAGAAGTGAACAAACCGTGGGTGAACAACGTTATTTATAAGCCTCCTACAAGCTGAAAGACAAGCAAGTCTTTTTGATAGAAATCACTATCTCACCATTTAACAGTGACACTTAGGATTTTTCTGCTTTCTCATCTGACTTTTATTTCCCTGTGAGTAAATATTGATGTGTTTATTTCAAAGAGTAGCCCTAAACTCTTTTCCACTGAGACCTCCCTGACTTTTTATTTTGCGTGGAGAAATACAAGAGAGTTCTTTTGTTGTTCAGGTTTGGTTTTGGGGGGTTTTTTTGTTGTTTCTTTTTTTTTAAAAAAAAAAAAGAGAAAGAAAAAGAAAAGAAAAGCAGAGTTGTACAAAGGATCAAGGAGGGCCACTGCATGTTAGCTGAAAATAATGGATTCAGTTAATCCTGCTGAGGTAAATGAAAGCTGACTGCTAAAGAGAGCTGCTGCATCACAATAAAGTTGAATGAACCTGTATTTCAAGTCTTGTAGAGATTTTGAGGTAAAACTGTGAGAGGCAAGAGGGTTTTATTTGGAACACAGGAGTTGCAAAGTGAGTCTACATAGAAATAAATGGTATCTCTCCTCTTTTATGAATCATGCTTTAACTCATTTCTGGAAAAGTAATAGCTTAGAGGTGGCAGAGACACATGAAATTTCCAAGACACTAAATAAGAGACAATGAAAACTTTTATAGAGTTGTCATCATATCATTATATTATTTCCATGCAGATAAGATAAATCAGCTTTCTAAGAAACAGGGCAGGGAAAATAAATATACTGTGATCTGCAGATAACATTTTCCACTGGAGCGCTATAAAAGTTTCTGGGGTTCTCATAAACACCACATGGGTCACTATTCACAGTAGTGAGCTCAATTATGTTTCTTCTTACCCTTTATGCAAATTTTCGAAGATTTCTAGATTTCTTTCGAGGTCCCTTCCAGTCCCTAACATTCTGTGATTCTGTGATTCTTTTCTTTACGTTGCTTAACAATAGTGGAGAAAAAACACAGCCAAAACAGTAAACCATAGCTGTACACCACATGCTTCAAATTACATTAATCTCTGACAGGTGCCTGGGTGGTCCAAATAGTCCTGCTAAGCTGATTGCCACATGTGAGAGCAGCAATATCAGAATAAGAGGAACAGCTGGCATTTTCTTACCTTCCTTAGTAATGGAACAAGGCAATATCCATTTTCTCTCACCACCTGGAAATTTAATCTCATAAATAAATCTCTTTTGGTTGCAGGGACCTATGACACTAGCAGTGATAGACACTCTTCCTCCTTTTTGTGATTCATCACAGTTATGGCCTTCTGGGCCTTTTCAGAGTTGTGGTTTGTTACAGTGTGCTTTATCCTGTTGTGAATGGGGATTTGGTATTTTGAGGGCAATTCTCCCACGTGATAACCTGAGGTGCAGGAAGAGCCTATGCACTCTTCATTTATCCATTCAGGTACTGTGTTCACAAGAAATGCAGTCAAAGATGACAAAATAATTTTTATCTTGTCTCTTTATCTTTCTTTATTTACCAAGCTCCCATGTCACCCTGTAGTTTCACAAGCTCTTGAAGAATCACAAACAAGCGGTTTAACAATACTGACATCAAAATCCATGCCACAGCTGTGTCTGTTGTGCAAAGGTGTATCAAAATAATTTCTGCCATTCTACCAGCCCTGCTGTTCTGCTGGGATCCTTGTGGAATCCCAGGACTGATGCCGAAGACAAAGTTAGGCAGCCTTCCTCTTCTTTGACTGTTAAACATTTGAAACTGTCATTGAAGGATACGGTAAGATCTGGAAGCTATGGGTGTGATCACACTACTGGGGAGGGAAAGGGGGAGGAGTTTATTCTGGCAAATTGATGTTGGTCCATGTCACATGTCCTTAGGGGCAGAGAATGACCCAGCCCTTTCAGTCACTAGCAATAAAACTCTGCTGTCCACAAGGCTTTATAGATGCCTCCCAAGCTCACCCATTCCCCAAACCCTTGGAGTACTTTGGAAGTGCCTTGGCCTGCCTACGTGAACGTAAGTTACCATGGCTGTCATCAGACAGATTGTATTGCTGCCTCCTCCAGGAGGATGGCCTAGATGGTCTTTTGCTGTGGGAAGAAGAGGTACGAGCACCACCACTTCTCACAAAACTATAGCAGTAATATTCTTACAGATGCTCTTCCTTGGCAATTCAGGGATGATGCACATTGCTTGCACCTTCAGAACTACAGAACTTCTAAAAAGTAGCACCAGGAGATTAAGTTGCAGACAGTGAGTTGTAATGGCAAGTGTGACCCATGAGGAGATTTGCTTCTATGCACATGAATTCTCACACAGCAGTAAGAAAGATTTATCTGTCATCTGAGTAGTTCAAGGTGACTGCTGGAAGATTTAGAAGACTGATTGTGCAGCATGGTTAGGCTGGGTGTCAGTAACCAGTATTAATTGTGTTGTCACTTGCTATGCTTTGTTTATTTCTGAAATAAAAAGTATTGCAGTCAAGGAGCTAGAACAGGGCAGAATGATGCTGGTTTTGTAACAGCAGACTTAGTGGTAATAACAGAAAAACACGTTGGTGCTGTATGACTAAGGCAAGCCATTAAGAGCACACTGTGACTGCACTATTGTCAGAGTGTGCTGCTTTGTGTCAGCTCATGAGTAAACTGCACTTGGCTTCAGTATGAGTTTTAAATGAGTTGCTAATGCCCATTCTGAATCTTAGGAAAGTAGTTTGATTTGGGAGATACATGCCTGTTTTGCAAGACAAAGTAAGTAATAGATAATGTTTTTTCATAAGATAAGATGGCACTGAGTAGTCATAAAGAACAACAAAAATCTGAGTTTGCAAGTCCTATCAACTGTTTTCTACCAAAGAATTATTATAATATGATACGTTAATATCTTGCCACAGAACCAGGAAAACAGCCTAGAAACATCCACATAGCCAGGCAATTTGCTCCTGAACTACTTCTAGCATTTTTACTTGTTTTCTGGTAATACAATTATCTGGTGTTCTTTCCAGTACAGCTGTTAGTACTTCTGCTTCTTTCAAGCACTTGTTCCTTCCCCTCAGTTTCTCAGCTTTGGGGAGCTAGGAAGATCTGCACACATATCCTCCCTTCTCCACTTATCCTCTTCATCACCTCTTTAACAGTCATGAAGAAAATACCTGTCAAATGCTCAGGACTTCACTCAAATTACTAAAGAGGCATTATTAGACTTAAAGAATTAGGGGGGGGGAAAAAGTATATTAGAAGCCTTAATATATTGAAGGATTCTTTATAACCCAGGCATGGGTTCATAAGGACAGATTTGCCTTTCAAATGACGCTCAGGGAAATTCATCAGCTCCCAGCATGGTGAGGTGGTGAGGGCATTTATCTAAAGTTTGTTCCCATGGTGATGTGCCAATGGAGAGAAAGAGAAATGAATCTTCAGGTAGTACCAAACTAAGCTGATCAGCAACATCTGCTAAATTTGATATAGGAACAGATGATTTTAGCTCATATAACATTTCTGAAGGGCCTGGATGCTTAAGGAAAACAATTGCCTTGGGGAGGATCCTATTTGCCTGTGAGCCCATGTATGGTTACCTTCTCCAGAATAGGAGTAAAGCTGTTCGGGGAAGATGTCCTTCCTGCATCAGGGGAAACACAGACATTTTTCTCAAAAAGGATGATATCTCCTAGAGTTGCCAAGCAAGTGTTGTGTAAGAAGATCATATCTGACACTAGAAGGGTGCTTCATGCTAGTGTCAATATTATGGTCTATAAATGGGAAACATGTCTGACTGCAAACAGCTTAGAGCAGAGGTATGTCTGTCTTCCTAAGGACTTTCCTTAAGACTGGTAAAATATCAATTTTGTTTTTCTTTTGAAATAAAAAAATATTTTATCTGAATGGCCACATACTGATTGTTTGTAAAGTTCATTATAATTGTTCTGTGGATTTCATTCAAATGTTATGTGACCTACTTCAGGGAGGTCTCCTTCTAGTCGCATTGTATTGGTTCATTGCTCTAGAACGTGTGCTTACTGACTTGTCAAGAACACCCCTGAGGTATGTTTCCATTGTTTAAACTCACATTTCACTTATTTCATCTGACTTCCAGAGGGCACTTATTATATAAACAATGAAGTGTCCACTTAAGAGATGTACCTGTGCAAAATGGGTGGCAGAAGACTTTCACCTTTGAACAGCAGACTAATCTGAATGGCAGTCACTCAAATTATACCTATCTGGACAAAAAAAAAAAGAGTGCAAATGCACGCAAGGTTGTGTGAAGCTAGGGCAGACTTACAGGTAGAAGTGTGTAGCTTAGCTGAGATGTAAGCAATTCTGGATACAGGTGATTTCAGTAAATTGCAAGACCTCTCATGCTTTCCCAGTGGCAAACAGAACACAATTAAAAGTATACTTTAGTCCTAAAGATCACATTTTTTAAAAAAGAAAAAAAAAAAAGCTGTTCTGCAAACATTATGTTCCTGTCATCTCTGTGCTTTAGTAGGTTGAAAACTTCTTGTGTGTTCTTCATGGAACCAGCATGCAACCATTGTGAAAAATTAGGCAAATCAGAAACAAATAATAATTTGCCAGTGATTTAAATTTTTGGCATGGAATTAAGGCTTTAACAGGATCCAACCATAATGACTTTGTAAGCATCTTATCTACACTGGCCAGCTGACCTCTATAGTAACCATAACTTTATCCATAATTTCCATCTCATGCTTATGGGGATGATCTTCCATTAAAAAGTGTTCTTAAATTGTCAGTATTCTTGTATTGCATTTTAAATCTCTTAATCAATATTCAGCCTTTGCCCTTTCCCCCCCCTCTTTTTTCCTTTAGGACAAAACTGTCTTTTTAAGCCCATTATAAATTTAGCATTGTAACACAGTTGTAAATCTGATCAATGGCTTCTAAGTTCCAAACCCTAATGATCTAATCTGTTGTTAAATATTCATGAAGGAAGCTTGGAGAATATGAAATCCCCTCCTTTCTAATGGATGTAAAGGAACCAACTGCATTTCACTGATTGATCATGTGCATCTTCTTGGAGAGTGTTAAAGAAGCCTCTACATTGTGAAACTCATTTCAATCTGCAACATTTATTCACCATTAAATAAAAACAGCAACATCATTTCTTTTATATATATATATTTGACAAGTATATTAATACTAAACATATCTATTCTTCATAGCAGCTTTTCAGATAGAGCTCTCTGCTGGATACAAGCCATAGTAAACACAAGGATCCACAGAAATAAACCCCTGCCAGCCATGAACTCTGAAGCTGATGATGAGTTCTAGGGAAAGGATCAAGGAGAGCATATACATACAGAAATAATGCCCATCACTACTGTGCCAAATTATTATTGGAAATATACAAACCTATAAGAAGCTTCAGGTATTTATTGATCTGATTTTGTAAGGAAAGGGTATATACTAAGATATAATTTTCAGTCACATAATTTTATTTTCTTAGTCAAATACATGTCCTTTTAGTTTTAAGCTGAAATAAAATATTTACCAATACAAAGAAACTCAGATAATCCTAGCAAGTAACTCTTTTCATAAAACACTATTTGGAATATCAGCATCCCTATAATGCCAGGAGGCTTCTGATTCTCTGCAAACACTGAGAAATTGAATTAAGTGAATAATCATTATCTTCTGCCTTAATTTCATATACAAATTTTTTACTTTTTTAAAGTTTTCACTCTTTAAGCACCAGTCCAGGGGGGAAACAACAAAAGCCACAAAGTTTACAAATGATAAAAATATCTTCTCACACATTCCAAACTAAATACTTAATAAAATAACTAAATTTGAGAGGCTTATGCTGACTCAGCACTCAAAATGGGCCTGATTCGGAAGTTGTTATGCAAGTAACGACCTCCTCTGAGTTCAGTGGAAGTATTGTCTGTGCACATCCTGAGATCAGGACTCATCTATGACTCAGAGTCATTCTCGCTTCCCACTTTCTTCCCTTACCTCAAAAGATCCTAAATTTGTTCCAGCCATAATGTTATTAGATTTAATCTATTTTGAAACATTCAACTAAAATTTAACAGCTCTCCATGTATACTGCTGTGCTGTCCTGACTAAAAAAAGTTTTACTCCAGAGGCTTCCCTATTTTTGCTCTTTCATACTTATTTCATAGGACAGAACACAAAAGGCTCACTCCTGAATTCCAGCCAAAGGATAGAAGAGTGTGTCCTCTGCTTTCCTGCAACACACCAGGCAGCTGAATTGTGACTCCTGCAGAAAAAGGAGCATGCATCTGGAGTGTTTTGCAGAGTGTGTTCTGACCTTTTTGCCCCATTTGGTTTGCAAATGTCAGGCAGTTTAGGATTATGAAGCACAGCCAGTGAGATTTCACAGGAAGGAATTTGTCTCAATATACGCAGGTAGAATCTATTCTCTGGATGTGTTGGTGGTGAACAAGAAACTGCTGTTTCATAATCTAATAAAATTGCTATGCAATGATTTTATGAATAGCGAACACAATCTACTCGGGGAAGTGACGCTGCATAAAAAGTTATTAGTCTTTCTTGCAAAGGTATGGGCTAACTAAGTAGGGGATAACTAGAAAAAAATAAGTGAAGATAACTCCTTTCACCTTGGCAATAGCATAAATGCCATAGAAATGAACAGGGAGGGAAAGAGCACTTGCATCAGAACAACCTGCTTCCAAGCTGTGACACAGATGTTTTGCCACTGCGGAGAACAGTGTTGGTGTCGCTAGACAGCTCAGAAGTGATTTGCACTTCTGGAGGGGAGAGAAGGTTATATAAGTCCTGCACAGCTGACAGACCTTTTCCTTGACACCAGGCAAGACAGAAACGACTGGTGAGTGTGAGAGTGCCACCTGCGCCCCAGCTGCTGTGCAAGTTCTTTAGGACACTGAGAACGTTCAGGGTCACTGTATGGAAGACAGACGTATGCTATACAGCCTGGACAAAATTACAGAAAATTTATTGAATTCTTTCTTCTTAAAGGCTCTTGCTCTAAATAAATTACGCTTTGCTTGTAGAAGGCTGTTTGTTCACATAGGATCTGTGAACAACCCTCTTACCTCATATCTCTTACTCATTTAAAAATGCTTAGGCTTGTTTCAAACTCACCTGGTGTGAGTAGAGTTATATGGAGCTAAGTGAAGGCTAGGAAGCCTACCTGAAAAAGCAGATAGATTTGGGGGCTGCTAGCCCTCTATGGAGATACCCTGCTATCTTTGACTGCAGTGCAGACACATTCCTCACTAGCCCCTTTGTTCAGACTGAACACCACTCCAGAGACTGCAGTCACTAAGTCCCAGAGGCAGCCCCCAGACCAATTTGAAAGTATAGGGATAGCTGGTGTTATCAGTGCCCTGGCTTAGTTAGCCCTGCTGAGGAAGAGGTTAATTTGATGAATGAGAGTCTTGGAGGTGTTACAGACCCTTTTTTGTGTCAATTTGTTATGGCATCTTTAGCCAGGCATAAATTTAGACAGGATGTAAGTAACTAAAAAGTAGAAACTAATTATCCATTGGTTATCTCACACAAAAGGTAGAATTTACCAAGACATTGTGCTAAGCATTAGGGTGTTCTCCATCCCCGACAAGGCACCAGAGTCTTTGCCAGGGAGACAGGAGGAGAAAGGACAGCTGCCATAGGTCCCAGGGACAGATCCTCAGCATTGCTGAGCTGCCATCTTCACCAGCTTCATCAGTGCAGATGGCTTGACCTGAAAATCTGATGTTTTCCTCTTTTTTTTATTCTTCTTTAGTATTTCATACTTTTTCATATCAATGCTTTCCCTTTTGAGTTGTTAATGATCCCATAATGAAATCCTAATTATTGCCTTCTTCTTATCTATACAGATTTTTTCACAGCTCTTTCTGGGTGCTCTTTCTCAGCAATTGGGTAAAGGTTACACACTCATGCTATGTCGTAGCTGAATCCTGGACTTTTATTCATCAGGTAGCTAAAGCCTTTGGGCAGGTCAAGACTATTACAGCAGGGGTTACAGATGGAGATTGCAGAGGCTGAAGACCTGAAAACAGGTGTGCACTGCTGAAACCAGCAAAGTGTTACCACAGTCATGGTAGAAACATCCCCTGTGGTTTTGGCAGGAACATTTACTGATGCACACAGCTCTCCACTCTGCACTGTCTGGGCAGGGATCTCTGTTTCTGCATCACTGGCAATTTATTAATAACCTTAACCATTCCTTGCAATGAATTACACAGCTGGTGAGTGGGAGTTCACGTATAAGCTACCACTCTTGTTAAGGTGTCATTTCCAAGGTGTTCTTGCCTTCAGGCTTCTAGTCTACAGCTGAATCTCATGGATAATGAGGAAGTGAGGAAAGCAGAGCAGAAAGTCTGTGGTCACAGCACTCATTCCTGAACATCCTCAGCTTTTTATAATGTCCTTAGTAATTTACTAGATATTTTATTTTATTATAATGGCTACTGATTTTGTAGCAGAAATTTCTGATGTCACTGCCTTATCATTTCAAGAAGAGTCATGTCAGCCTTCAATGCTGTCAAATAGATAAAAATAGCATAAAAGCTTGTATGAGCCTTTCCCACAACTGTTAGCACTGGACATTCTTCTATAAAATTCCTAAGAACTGAAGAACATCTAAGAATCTATGTACCAGTTTTCGTTAATTCCCTTCCTTCAACTTGCTGAAGTCATCTCTGAGATCAGCAAAATGGGCAAAAAAAACACCTATCTGACTGTTTCATTAATTTGTTGCTCTAATTTTAGCTTAAAAAGCTAAATTCAGTAAAATAAGCAGTTAAGACCATGAAAGTGAATCATAAATAGGCTGAATAAGGAAAAGACATGCTAGTACTTTCAGATTGTGAAATATTCAAGGGTTTCACATGTGAGTAGAAAATCCCAAATAACAAGGTTGAGTTGCTTAGACACAGATCTTGTCTATACCCGTGCACAGACAAGAACATGTCATTATATATTTTATAGTATATTGCTAAATTTACAGTTAACCATGTCAGTACAGATGAAGTAAAACATCTCCAGTTACCTTCAATATGGACACAGCTGTTTCAGTCTAAATCTGCCTGCATCAATGAAAGTTATTCCCATTTAGACACAAGGAAAAAGCTACTTCAGAATATTTAGTTCTGCTTTATATCTTGAAAAAAATCACTTTTAATAACAGGCATATATTATCTGTGAAATGGGCTCAAAATCCCAAATTTTGCTCATTTACCTCTTCTTTCATGCAGAACGAAGGCAGAAATGTTCTTTGTTCCTTGGACTATCATTTTATAGTAAACAGAGAGCCTAAGTCAGGGAGTATTTAATAAGTTAAATTCTTATACTAATCAGAGCACTGAAAAGACAGCCTAGATAAAGTATAATTTTAATTACACATCTATTTATTTTCAAAGCATGACTGTACATTATGAGTTCTTTTATGTGCTAAGGAGTTAAAAAAAAAAAAAGCCTCAGAGTACATAATACAATTCTAAGAACAGACATTGTTAGGATAAATTAATCACAATTTTTTTTAAAAATGTCCTATTTTTTAAAGCTACAATTTTTCCTCGCAGGGATTTTTCTTATTTACCATGCTAAGACAGCTATTTTAAGAATCTCAAAATAGAAGACAATATTGAACAGTCAGAAACATAATAAAATCACAAGATTCAATTAAACTTCCTTGGCCTGCCAGACTGGAAGTACTGAAGAGCCCCATTGCTGGAGGCAAAGGCGTGTGAAGAGTCTCCAGTATCGCGTTTGGCTACGGATGCTCCCAAGCCCCAAGTACTCCTCCATCCCCAGTCATAGGTGGGTAAATGGAAAGACGACTTGGTTTGATTTTGATTTGAGACTTTCTTTTGTCCTCTGAGATTTCTCAGCTCTCCCACATGTCCTTCAGAAAAAGAGTGCATAATTTGACTCAAAGGAGATTTTTTAGTAAAAGACCTTCAACTGATATAAATATACACCTGTATGACTCTATTGAAGATTGTGAGAAATCTATTGATTTGTATGAGCTAATAAAATGTCTTCAATACAAAGGCTTATAATAAGCAAAAGGGCATAAGCTTAATAGTATGGCTACAACATATTAAAATATTTCCCTGCATAGCTTTCCTTAAATCTGATGGAAGCTATGATGACTGGAAAAAACTGTAAGCTGTAAGTCAAAATGTAAAGGCAGACTTGACTCAGTACTGTTATTGCCATAGTACAAGTAATTTCTGTAAGATATTGTTGGACATTGGGGATAAGTAAAAGGGTGACATCACCTGAGTTATTTGTTTAGCCTTTTATCTGTTTTTCATAAGTGGGTTAGGTGAATTACTGGCAGAGGAGCCAATGTAAATCTTTATTTCTGCTACAATTGTTTAACTGACTATTTTTAAATTTTTCTGTAGACTTGGGGTCATCCCATCAGGTGAAGCAAAAAGCAGAAAAACATTCAGGTGACCAGCTGTCCAGTGCAAGCAGTAAATGAGAAATAGTGAATAGTTAAAGTGGTAATGCCTCTTCAACCTTAGTGAACAATTTAAAAACTGAAAATAACTCAGATAAACCACTTTTTGGAATAATTTAAAATAAGAACCTAATTTACAAAGTACTGAAATGTAGGTGTATACAGCTAATGAAAACAGAAGATAATTCTGCATACAAAGTGTTCACTGCAAAACCTGTGGCCTAGTCTATTTATTAATATTAACATGATTTTTAGTGACTGCATCAGTATTAAAGACATGGCTGTGAAACTCATAGAGAGCTAAACACTGAAATAATTGCCAGAAAGATGGCCTAATGAGAAAGATAGTATCTAAAATGGCTGAAGCATCTAGAGTGGAGTTAAAGCAGCCATTAGACAGACTCTCAAGATATTTTAATTAACAGTCTGGAGTGGGTGAAACTATTGATAACTAACTGACTTTGATATGTTTGTTCCTTTCAATCCTGTTGCCTTGGTTTGACACAGGTACAAGTCATATAATTAGAAGCCTCATTCCACTAAGAAACCAGTGTCAAGTGACACTGGGCTCATTTGTCATGTTGGAGTCAATAGGCCATGCAGATTTTTAATCATCTTTATCCTCATAACAGCTAAGGCACAGCACAGTAGCTGGTGTTTGACATTTAGAGTACTTGGAGATTTTCAAAGTCATTTCTAAATAAAGTCCACACGGGAATATATGGTTTAAAAAATATATGTTTAGAAAACATTTCCAAACAATAATAAAAAGTTGAGTTTTTTTCATCAGAGCTACCACTGCTAAAACATTCACTTTTACTTACATGCAGGTTCATATACATATCTGCCATAGGGAATAAGTATGTGGGAACTCAAAGATCTGTCTTCTTCTAAAAAGAGACATAATTTAATTTTCTACATTTTTTTTTAGGTATTTGGGGTCAGCAGTTCAACTAACTACATTTCTTTTTTTCAGTCACCATTTGAGAATGACTCTAGGAGAGAAAAGGAAAGCTTTTTGGACAAAATTATATTGAAATTTCATCTGCACAGTTTTCCTGTAGACTGTTAAATAAATAATCCACCTTCTGTCTTTCAGTGATATGAAGGATATAATCAATTTTTGGATATTGGAAAGTAACTGTGGGAAGGTCTCATGTTATTTTATCTTGTACGAACACAGCTTCATCCCATTGTCACAATGCCAATGTCAAAGCTTCTGTTGAGCTGTAATAGCATGGGATCACAGCCTACAATTATGAATCTTTGGGATATCATGGATTTATCATACATATGGCAAGTCCCAGCAACTAGCCAGTAGATTTTGTTCTTAATAAATAACAAACATAGCAAATATTTTGCTGAATTGACTATAAGATAATATAGGGAATAAAAGATAGTTTGCCTTTCATATAAAGTTATGCAGATTATTTGCTCTTTTTAGCTCATTACATTTCCAAAATGCAATCAAGAGTAAAGCAACAGAAAAGTTAAGGTCTTAGTGGATCACAGGGGATTTCATAGGACATCCTAGATTATTTTATCTAATAAAATAGCTAAAATTTCACTTTACCGCATTGCTAAAGACTCTCCTAATTCTCCATGTATTAGTCTGAAAGAATGCCTAACATCGTTATGCTGTTCTTAGAGACAAGAACCAATATCACAGTGCAGATGAAAGAAGCTATAAAATTTAAATTCACTTCTGTCCTCTTTGCTGCAGTGATCAATCGCCTTTCTTTTTTCCATTGCAACAATCATGCCATTGAGTTTATAATTCAGACACTCCCTATTTTTTCTAAGTATAATGACAGCAAGTTAAATACTAATTTCATAATTCAGCAGCTGTTGATGAATACACAAGCAATCTAGCTTTCTAATTTTCATAAAGATTTTGACATAAAGCCAAGGAAAGTTGTAATCAGATGGGCTGAGAAGCAACAAGAAAAGATGTCACAGATATGTTGAAATTTTCTACTTTGTTGTCAATTAATATAAGAAGAAATACTGATTTCAAAATATTAAGACTTTGTAAATCAAAAAATTCTCAAAACATATAAGACTACTAAAAACAATTATGACTGAGAGACTCCACTAACCTACTCATCTCTCTGTACATTTTTTGGTTCTCAAGAAATAAGAACCTATAAAATAAAAATAGAATTTTTATTATGAAGGTAAAACTGTGATGTTAACAATTAAATAACACACATCAAAAGCATTTCCTAACAGGAAGCTACCTCAGCTTATTGTTTTAAGGTTGGCTTTTTTTTTAGAGAAAGGTAAAGTAAAATTGAACAGGAATAGAGGAAAAAGGCCACAAGAAGGCCCAAAGCACAATAGTCTAGAAATCTCAAATAAGATTGAGTCTGACAGGTTCTTTTAAGAACTGAAAATGAGCATAATTGTAGTTCAGCAAAATGAATTATTTTCTCAAAAGGACATGCGTATTGTCAGAGCAAAAATACTTAAATTGGGTTCTAGGTGTCACAGCTTTAGAAGACAGAGGAAATAAGAAGGAAAAATTATCAAGTTCAAAAAGAATACATTGCTACTGCTGACAAAGAAGGATTAGTTAGAGGTAAAGGCCCTTAAGCAGAACCTGAGTATAGAAGGTATTTTAAAAAAATAATCACAAAATGTCTAGGTGATCATTAAAATATATCACCTTAGAAAGCATTAAGTGTGGGGTTTTTTTTAATCACAGACTAAACAAGAACCTGTTAGTTTATCCCAAATCTCACTCTACAGAAAACTAACTCTAGGAGAAAGAAAGGTCTCAGACTTAAAGACATGCAGTCTTGATAAAATTATTATTTCAGTTATAGCCACCTCAGAGTTCTGATTTCTGAGGCATATTTATGCCCTAGACTCTGTGAGGAAGAAAGTGGTGAATTAGATATTCGGAGATGTACAAGATTCTTCCGCTTTTCTGAGAAACCTACAAATTTACCCTAACTTCTGAACTTAATTCAGCATACTCTTCTTTTAATTAATACAGATCTCCTTTTCTTTTTCATAAATTTACATAACAATTAAAAACTTTGTCATGATCTTCAAAAATTCCTCTTCATTCCGTTATGTTACATGTACCAAGCTAGAAATTTCTTTCTGTTCCTCTAAATTCTGTATTTTAGGAGAACATACAGATTTTTTTATTTGGTATCAAGTTACTGATCTGGCATTAGCCACCCACAATCTTTTTTTTTTTTTAAAGATATTATTTCAATTTATTTGATTAAGAATTGAAGTATTCTATCAGACAAATTTTGAGGGAGATCATTATTCAAAACCCAAGGCTATTGATAAGCATATTTTCTTCTCAATAAATCCTGGTGAATACATAGGTGATATAACTGAACAGTCCTCCCACTAAAGAATAATCAAATCTGATCCATATCAGCTACCTGTCATCAGTCTTTTTTTCTTGTTTTGTTTCTGAAGCTGCACTGTGTAGAGAAAATGCTTTAGACAGAATTTTCCAATTCTATACCATTAAGGTGACAGGAAACTTTTCTTGGGTTATTTTTTTCTACCTGGTTCAGGCTAATAGCAGGATTTCAAGTATGTGTATATAGCCTTCCCAAGTAGAGATATCTCAGCTAGTTATAAAGACTACAAGAAAAGAAGTGTTTTACAAGGAGTCTGAGCCCAGTCTCCTCTGACCCATTGAGACTATCTGCACTGATGATCTCCTCGTGACTGCCTGTGTTTGCACCCTTGAGACTGTGATTCTTGGTCCACCAAGATGAGCATGATTGGCATCCCAGTAGTAAATAACAATAATTTTATTATTGGCAGCAGATAAAACGAAGAGCCTTTTATATGGGCAAAACAACCTGATAGGAGGTCACAAGCAGAACTTGAGAAACATTTGTCTAGGTGGAGTCAAAGCTGGCAACTGTTCAGAAACAGGCAGGTGAAACTTGGGAGACTAAGAGAATGGAAACAACAATGTCCATCAGCAAATTTTAAATTACATGGGTCCACTCAACATGTGATATTTATACCAAGGACCACTTGAGCTATAGGAAAACAGGTGGGTGGCACCATATTGCAGTGTAGGAGGACTGGATGTGCGCTGAGCAGCATCATAAAACCAAGCTAAGGAAACCCAAGATAGCCATCTCGGCCTCCATTTCAAAACAGAGAGCTAGCAGGAGAGGACCACAGTCTGACCTTTCTTGCACAAATAAAATGTCAACCCAAGGTTCCCCTCCATTGCTTATAGGCACAGTTTACAGCTAAAGGTAATGTCTGGATGGTGGCTATTTCTCTTGCTTAAAACTATTGAAACAAATATTACCCTACTGAAATTTGATTCAGAACCAGTCATAGAGCAGTTTGCACAGAAAGTCCCAAGAAGAAGGAAAAATCTATCTGAACAGGACTTTAAAGCTCAGTGTGTGGAAACCATGGGGGGGAGGTACCTACTTTTTTTAGGGTGTAACTAGGTATATCCCACTCTACAATACTTAAGTCTTGCATTTTCAGGAAACTTTATGATCTAGAACAAAGTTATATAGCATGTTTCACCACAACAATTATGTTTTTTTCAGTCAATGTGAAGAGAAAATCACCAAACAAGATTTACCCTACAGACAGCTGTGTTCAGTACTGTGTGTCATTTTGAATGCTTTTTGACACCTTTGCATTTCTACCCCAGTTAATAAAGACTTTTGGGGTTTTTTTCTTCATCCTATACTTAGAACACAAGCAGGATCAATAGTATTTAGTCACACATACATACAAAATCACATATTACAGAATGGTAGGGGTTGGAAGGGACATCTGGAGATCATCTAGACCAATCCCCCTGCCAAGGCAGGTTCACCTACAGCACGTTGCACAGGATCATGTCCAGTCAGGTTTTGAATCTCTCCAGAGGAAAGTTTACAATCTCTCTGGGCTGTTCCAGTGCTCTATCACCTTCAAAGTAAAGTTTTTTCCTCATCTTCAGATGGAACTTCGTGTATTCTAGTTTGTGCACATTGCCGCTTGTCCTGTCACTGTGCACCACTGAAAAGAGTCTGTCCTCATCCTTTCAACACCTGCCCTTTAGGTATTTATAAGCCCTGCCCTTTAGGTATTTATAAGCATTGATAAGATCCCCTCTCAGTCTTCTCTTTTCCAGGCTAAACACACCCAGGTCGCTCAGACTTTCCTCGTAAGAGAGATGCTCCTGTCCCCTACTCATTTTTGTAGCCCTCTGCTGGACTTTCTCCAGTAGTTCCTTGCCCTTCTTGAACTGGGATCCCAGAACTGGACACAGTACTCCAGATATGGCCTCACTGGGGCACAGTATAGAGGGAGGATAACTTCCCCCAGTGTGCTGACCACACTCGTCTTAATGCACCCCAGGATACTATTGGCCTTCTGGGCCATGAAGGCACATTGCTGGGTCATGGTTAACTTTCTGTTCACGAGGACAATTGCTTACAAATTGCTCCAGAGACTATTTCTGGGATAACAGCTTCCTAAGTGGTGCACTGCTTCTCTGACCCTTCAAAAACTAAAAATAAAATGTCATGTGTGTGAATCTACCAACAATAACTTCTACTCAGTCAGGAAATAAGAAAAATCCCTTGAGCCATTGCTTAGTCTTCTGCAACTATATCATTCACGTACCGCACTCAGTTTGGATGAGAAGAACCTTACTTTCAACAAGCAATAAAATTTTTGATACAAAAGTAGATATTCAACCCCTGATTTGAATGTACATGATGTTCTTTCACAGCACAGCTTGCTCAACCATTTAAAGGGTTTACAATCTAATCCAAGATTTCTCCCAAGCCTTTCCTGCAGAAGAAAATTCATAAATCTCCTCACTTGGTGGGCGCAGGACTTACACAGAACCAGGTACTGTTCGCTTCAGGAATGACAGCACTGGTCCCCATAGCATATTGCAGTGGGCTGCAAACCGTATGAGATGGTATAGAAAAGAAGCAATACAGGCAGGAGAGTGAAGAATCCTACATGCAACAAGGAATAGCTCAGTCTAGTTCCAGCTGCACTACTTGCCCTTTACAGAAGGTACTATTTCCAGCTTTGTCTCAGACTCCACTTCCACTTGATCCACTCTGTGACACTTTCAGTGAGTGAAAACAGTCTTCTCCATTTAAATATGGCTCCATTTCAATCAGTCAGGGATGGAAGAATCAAGCTGTAAAGTTGCAATTGTATTTTCTAAGTATTTATTAGTAATATATTAAGAAAAAAGTCTGGTCCATCAGCAGAATTTTAATTGTAACTCATTAAAAAGTCATTTCACTGGAAACACTTTTTAAAAGGACATCACCACAGTACTCTGCTGTGTATTGAGGTAAATAATCTGAGAACAAAAAATATTCCTTTTAAGTGAACTAGTACTTGTTCAGGGAGACTGAAGAAAAAAAAAAAAAATGTCAACAAAAGCACTGTCTCCAGTTCAGATGAATTGCTTTCACATTTGCCTTAAGTACAAGTAGAAAAAGACAAGCTGACTCTACCTCAGGGTTGTGCTTTTGCTTTCTTTCCAGATTGTCTTAATTTGATTCACTGGGCAATTGTCAAACACAGTCACATGGGATGAGGATATAGATGAGAGCTGAAATCCTGGAATACATTTTGGCAGCATTATTTTCTAGTTTACATATGGGGTCATACAATATCCTATTAATTAATGCCTTTTTTAAGTGTCACAGTCGACTGGGATTAAATGTTTTTCCTCTGTATGTATGCTAACCCACAATGCAGTTAAAGCCAATAGTGGCAAAAGATCCATTTGCCAAACATATTCAAACAACTTCCCAAATAAAATGAGATCCAGAAAACTGGGCAATTTCCAGTTATGCAGTCAAGAAGCATTCATGAAGGAGTAGCTTCATTTGTAGGTGGTAAATCCATAAATCTAAAGAAAAAAAAAAGTGCATATATTTGTTTTGTAAGTTAAAGGGAAGATTTTCCCCATTGTTGCAAACTCTGTGTTTTCTACCTGGAAAAAAGCTAGAAAATAATAAAAATATGGTGGAGAAAAACATTATCCCACATTTTAAAAAAAAAATCTCTTTTGAGGAAAACTTGCTCCTTTCAATCAAAATATTTGCAAGGACATTTTCTCATTAATCTGTCACCTAGTTATCTCTGTCTTTAATCTCCAACTAGCTTGCAAAACAGGTGTTTCATTAGGAGTAGCAATGTATTTTATTTATGTAAGCAGATGATTATTAGTTTGTGTTGTGTTCACTTTCTTGCTTGTGGTGACCAGTGAAGGCTTCTGTCTCACTGGAAACAGCTTCTCACTAGAAAAGCCATGTCATAAACTCAGCCCAGTCCAGAGTTATCCATCCAGAGAGCCCAACAGTTAGGACTGCTGCTCTAGGTGTATTCAGAGAAGTCCTAATATATGTAAAAGAGTAACCAGATGGAAGATATGTACCTATTCTCTGGTGTTTCACAAAGAATACTGTGAATATTTAAATAGAGATGAAGAAACATAACTCTGGGAATATACCACTCCTAGAAAATAACTGCTTGTTTCAGTGTGTTGAAAGACTTCAAAAGGTGCTCAGTCTGATACATTACGCTCCTCTTATCCTAAACAATCCTGGAGATATTCAAGGTTCCTTGGGATTTCATAGTAAACAGTCAAATTCTCTTCTTTGCACCCAGTTGAATGGACTTTCTCAGCTATCAAATTTAGGGGTATGCAAGTATCGTTGAAAGTGGTGGGATGTACCTGAAATCGAAAGTCGAATTGTCCTACACACCATAACATGATATGGCATTACAGGAGTGCAGGAAAGACAAAAGAGCAACTGGCATGGAAGATTTTTTTTTTTTTTTTCCTGCTCTGTTAGCAAAGTATAAGCAGTGGCTGTTCTAACAATATTTGCTTTTTTTCTCCCAGCAAGTTTTTCCCAGTAGTGGGAGTAGCATTAGTTCTGTGACTCAGGACTTCACAGCCATCAGCCTTAGGAGAAATCTTGCTTAAGTAACTTCAATGCCAATTCATCCATAGGCTTGATTTGCAATGCTTGTCACAGTGCTTCTCTTTTTAGTAAATATCTCCCAGATGCAACTTTTTCGGTTTTTTGTTGTTTTTATTTTTCCCCACTAAATAAAGGGAGGAGAGAGAAAAATTCTACTGCCTTGATTCTGGGAATTTATCCTTTTCACCACTAGGTGCCCAGCAGCAAATTTTTATTCAGAGTGGATGTAATTTGAGGAAATTTCATGGCTGACCAGTAATTAAGGCTGCAATCAAAGATGGCAGAACATATGCCATTTGCAGAAGTGAGCCTCCCAATTAATTACCCATGCAAGGGGAATCTTTATGAAAGTATTGACATTTTTAATCTCACTGCCAATATAAGTGAAATCTCAGCTTGTTGTAGGTGGTCCCCTGGGTTTGTTCCGCTTCAGAGAGCTCCTTTATGGTCACCTTTGCAGCTTATTTGGTAGTTTCTAGTCTTTTTGCTTGCCTTGTGCCATTAATAAGAGTTAAACCACCAGGAATATTTGGGGTATGTGTGTGTTTTAGCTCAAACTCATACGTGGGACTTTGTCTACCCACTCCCTCTATCAGCTCATTAGGAAAGCTATGTCCTCAAGATGAATCCTAAGTCTTGCCTCGCCACTGCAGGGGCCTGGGGATCCCTGTGGGTGAGGGGCTTTGGAAGCTCTCTGGGTCCATGAAGGCAGGGCCTGACAGCCGAGGTCCATCCCACCGTCCCAGCCAGAAGCAGGGCAGCTGGGGTACACTGTGGCAGCCTCAACCATCAGGCACCTCCTTTGGGATAGGGATCGGTCAAGGTGAGGCTGGGACATGGGCCTGCAGGTCTTGCTCAGCAAGGACCACGGCTGGACCTTGCGATGCAGCAGGAGCTGTAGCGCTGGTGAGGGCCAAATATCAAAGGCTCATGTGGAAGCAACTCCTACGGGGCCTGGCAGCAATCACCCTGCAGTGCCCCAGGGCAACCCCATCACCAGTGGGACAGGGGCTGCCGTCACCCCCACAACCACTAAACTGGCCCTGAATCCCAGCAGCGAGGCCTCTGAGGGTACGAGTGGAATGCTCTCCAGGCCTTTAGAGTGGCTTAGTGGGCCTTTGCAAGGAAAAGCATCCAGAGCAGAAGGTCTGGCTTCTCAGGAGAGATGTCAATGAAACTGTTGAACTTGGACAGGACGTGTGATGCAAAGAGAGCAGCAAGCATTTGCTAGAAACCCTGCAAAGGACAGAGACCACTTCCACAGCTATGAGATCCAACACAGCTGGCTGTCCAAAGCACGGTAGGGAGGACTCAGACCACCACAGCTTCGGGCAACGTGTGGAGTGCATGGAGGCAGGGCAGGCAGGCACTGAGATCCCCAGCTGCCACAAATCCTTGCAGCATGGGCATCTGCCCCCAGTCGCTTTTACTATGTACAATATACTTCAAGCCTCAGAAGGGAAAAATCATGTCCCTGTATCCACATCAAATGAGCTAACCTTGAAACACATCACATTATATTTCACCTGCAACATGGTGATGTCTGGTGCATTTAGACTACCACTCGATTTTTTTATGCCAGGTCATTCACATGGGTTGCGTTATTTTTTCTGAGCAGAAAAACGGTAGCAGACTAAAGAATACATCTGGGTTTCTGAACTTTTTCCATAACTCAGTCTTTACACACTGAATAATATTATTTCACTGAATCTTCCTTGAAAATATATCAGCAAGCAGTCATCCACAGAGCTCCACAAATTTCATTTTTGCAGATCTAGTCTCTTTTATTTTGTTTATGAACTAAAAAGTATCATGAGGCTCCAGATGCCTTGCAGATTTGCCAAGTGCTTGTGAAGCTCACAGAACTTTAAACTCCTCTGGATTTCCTAACATATTAATGTTTGTTTCAGATGTGAAGAAAAATCATTGCTATTTTGTTTGGCTTATGCAAGCCTATTTTTGTTCAATATTAAAAAAAAAAAAAGGAAAATATCCAGAGAGTGAATTGTTGTTTGAGATTTTAATATAAACTGGATTAGTTATGGGACTAGTAAATATAAGTATTTTGTGGCTGTATGGAATTTTAAATAGATGATTCTATGTCCTCTAAGAATTATTCTGAAAATACAGAATTATTTTTTAAGATTTTTGTTGAGGTTGGAGAGGTTTGGGGTTAACATGAATTTATAGATTGATTACACCAGCCATCACTGCTATGAAACTTTAATCTTGATGGTAGTGCCGGCGAGTCTCATTAAACTGTCTTCCATCATTTCCAATGTTTTGTGCTTTTGTTGAATTCCACTCTTACCCAGTATTACAGAACTGACATAGTATTTTAGAAATGGTAAATTTTAGAACCCCTGAGGTATTCAGAAATTCATCAGAAGCTCGTGAACTAAAGAGAACCAAGTCTTCATCTGTAACCAGAATACAGGATTAAACACATACTATAATGAGCTGTAAAGATTGGCAATGTGTGAATACGTTAATTGCTCACCTTTTAAGGAAAATCTTCTCTCTGAACTTGACTTGGGGAAATAGTCTGGTATCTGGGAGAGAAGCAAGATGAAGAAAACTTCGGCTTCTTCTTTTTCCTTCAGCAGTGTACTTCTTTCACAGAAGACACAACGATGAAGTAATTTTTCAACCCTGTGGCTTTGTATCTTTTGAGCTGTATTGCTTCTGCCCTCATGTGCTTTCAAGGTGATACTCATACCAGGCAATATCCTGAGAACAGCTTCTACCACTGTCATGGACCAGCCCTGTTCACCACTTCCATCCCTTTCAAATGGTGAATTAAAGTTTCTTTGGGTTCTCTTGGCTCTCACATACCACTTTCCACTCAGGCATGGGATGAGATGGTTATCTACGCTGCTTCAAAGAAAAAGGGCAGAAACATGGCCAATTTATTTACCCTTGGATAGTCAAACCTAATGTCTGTTCAGAGAATAAAAATCCTAATATCTTACATAGGCAACCTAGTTTTTCAGCAGCAGATCTGACTTCTTCATCTCCGTCTGCCAGCTTCTAGTCTCACATGATCTGCTAAAGTAAAAACAATTGCATTTATGGAGCATGGGCAGGGAAGGCCAGATTTCCAGTCAACACTCAAGGGTACTCTGCATGCATCTCCCATTCCCAAAATGTAGAGCTCCTCACAGTAAAATAGCTTTTAAAATTTTGGTGAACTAAATGTGGCTTGTCCTTAACTGTTACATGAAGCTCCCTCCTCAAGGTAAACTGAAGAGTAGTATTCTCTATATTTTCCTCTGATAAGAAGGAGGACTCAAGGTTCATGTAAAGCAAAAATTGAATGTGTAACATAATATCTTAAAAAAATATCTTTTTGTTAAATCTTGTAACAAAACAAAAAGAAAAGCCAGGATTTTTTGGTGGCATTGTACAGTGATAAAAGCAGCACACTGCTTAGACCATGAGGAACACAGATAAGTGTTCAGAGTGCTCACAAGCACAGTTAAGCCCCTGGTGTTTTCCCATGGTTCAGATACCAGCATTATCAGTTATAAAATAGTAATGAGTTGGAAAAGAATCATCGTTCAGAGGAATTTAGTAAGAGTGCACCTTGAAACACCATATGCAGTTTATTCCTTTAAGTTAAGCAGCAGTGTGAAGTGAATTAAAGGAACTGCTTTTTAAATCTTTAATTATGAGAACAGCAATGGCACTGCTAAAGCAAAAGTAAGGCTCATGATGAACCTGAGTCCACAATGAAGAACGATTGAAGTTGATTTAAACCTGATAAAGAAAACCAAAGTCCATTTGAGCAAAATCTAAAGAGGAATGTGAAGGGCAAAAAGAAAGGCTCCTACAGGTATATCACCAGCAAAAAGAGGACTACAGAAAATGTGAGTTCACTGCTGAATAGGGCAGGGACCTGGAAAAAATGGATTGAGACACTCAACGCCTTTTTGCCTTGGTCTACAAGGATCTATAGGCTGGTTGTCTTTGCCTCAACCTTTGGGAAAGTGGTGGACCAAATAATCACAGAATCACAGAATGACAGAATGCTAGGGATTGGAAGGAACCTCGAAAGATCATCTAGTCCAATCCCCCTGCTCGAGCAGGAACACCTAAATGAGATCACACAGGAAAGGGTCCAGATGGGTCTTGAAAGTCTCCAAAGACATCAAATCCTGAAGACATTTCCAAACATATGAGGGATAGAAGGGTTATTGGGAGTAATCAGCATGGATTTATAAAGGGCAGATCATACTTGACCAATCTCATAGCCTCTGTGAGGACGTGATTGGCTGAGTAGGTGAGGGGAGGGCAGAAGTTATTTTGACTTTAGGTAAGGCTTTTGACATTGCCTCCAATAACATGCTTATAGAGAAACTGATGAAGTATGTGTTAGGTAGAGAGTGAGTTTGACTGAAAAATGGCTGAACTGCTGGGATTAGAGGGTTGTGATCAGCAGCATGAAGCCTAGCTGGAGGCCAGTCACTGGTGGTGTATCCCAGGGCTCAGTACTGGAGCCAGTACTGTCAATCACTTTAATGACCTACGTAATGGGACAGAAGTGCACCCTCAGCAGATTTGCAGACCATATAAAATTGGGAGGAGTTGCTGACACACCAGATGATGTGCTGCCATTCAGAAGGAACCCAGTAGGATGGAAAAATCAACAAACAAGAATCTTGTGAAGTTTAGTAAAGGAAAATACCAAGTCCTCCCCTGAGGAGAAACAAGCTCAGGTATTAATATAGGTTGGGGGTCAACCAGCTGGAAAGCAGGTCTGCAAAAAAGAGCCTGAGGGTCTTGGTAGACAAAAGGTGGACAACATGAGTCATCCTGGGCTGCATTAGGAGGAGTGTTGGCAGCAGGTTGAAGGAGGCGGTCCTTCCTCTCTACTCAGCACCGATGAGACAAATGTTGAGTGCCAGATTCAGTTCTGGTCTTCCCAGTACAAGAGAGACATGGACTTACTGTTGTGAGTCCAGTGAAGGGTTGAGAAGATGATGAAAGGACTAGAGCATCTTACGTATGAGGAAAGGTTGAGAGAGCTGGGACTGTTCAGCCTGAAGAAGAGAAGGCTCAAGGGGATCTTACCAATGTATATATATATACCTCCCTATATATATATAAAGGGGGGGTAAAGAAGACAGAGGCAGGCTCTTCTCAGCAGTAAGCAACAACAGGACAAGAGACAACAAGCGTGAACTGAAATACAGGAAATTCCATTTAAATGTAAGGATTATTTTATTTAATTCTAAGAGTGACTGAGCACTGGCACAGGTTGTCCTGAGAATTTGTGCTGTCTCCAGCCTTGGAGATACTAAAAATCCAGCTAGACGCAGCCCTGAGCAACCTACTCTAAATGATCCTGCTTTGAGCAGAAAAGTCAGTCTCCAGAGGTACATTCCATCTGCAACCATTGTGATTCCATGGTATGTGGACAGAAAAAAATGCTTCAGGGATTAAGCAGGCTCCAAAACTGTGAAACCAAGGAAATATGTTAAACAAGTACAGAAAATAAAGTTCACTATGTGGCAATATTCTGCTTCATGTTCAGACAAGAACTGTTAGTTGACAAAGCTTCAGTGAACCTGAAGTTGCACATTTTTCTTGTTTACAAGTGAATGAGAAAGTGGGCACTGGAATGTATGCGTGCAAGGATTCTGAAAGCCAAATTTGGTCTAGTAAGAGATCCAAACCAAAATGGTAATGAGGGTCAAAGAAGAGGAGAATAAGATTCAATGTGAAGAAAAGAATGAAGTGAAGGAAGAGGAGTATAAGATTGCATAATTTGGCTAGCAGCTATCTAATTTTCTGCTGGTGAATACTCATACTCACATATTACCTGTTTGAAATTCCTTTGGTACTTCAGCAGTGCATTATTATTATTTTATTTACACTGCTGCTATCTTGCTAATTTTTGCATACTCCTCTTGTTTTCTGCTTCCCTCAACAGAAATTATGTCTATCTACTGCCAGTTGATATGCCTCAGGGGAGTAAACTCACTCCAGATTTAATGTTGTATGTTTGTGTCAGACTACTTCATGATTTAAGGTATTCACTTCTGGTAGAATAAGGTTTTTCCATTTCTAAGAGTACTGTAATCCTAAAGGAATTCAGGAAAAACAAAAACTTTAAACTTTAAGCATCTTTGCCATATTCATTTTATTTATTTCTATCTTTAACTCTTCTAACAAACTAAAATCAGTCATAAAAAAATCTCTGTGCACTTGGCAATTGATTAGATGTAAACTGATAAATAACCAGACTCGTTATCCCTCCAAGTAACCACATATATAGGCTTTACAAATTGCACTGCTCAACCTTGCTCAGGATCTCCCAGGAAAAGGAGTCACCCTGAATGCTGACAGACTTCAGCCAAAGAAGGAAACTAGTCCCAAGACGATGTGAGTATGAATTTGTTGTGCTGCTAAGCCATTGATTGATCAGCTAGAATGTAAATGAAGATGAAACAGAATAATTATTTCTGCTAAAGATGATGCATTATTTAAATTACTTATCAGCATCTTAAGATTGAAATCGCTAAGCTCTTAGAATTGAAAAAGGACCCTTCTGAATCGATAACCCATCCAAATAATACTTGAATTCTGCCAAGTTGTTCACCCAAGTTTTTATTTAAGGAAACATCGATTGATTTATTTTTGGGTACCTAATTGCCTCTGATATGTACACAATTTCAAAGCTAAGAACATTTCAAAAGATGGTTGAAGGGAATAAATCCTCCATTTCCTTGTAGAACAGAGTCTTCCCCCTCCTCTCTTGCAACTGTGTAATTTCCTTTACTGTTAATGAAAGCAGCTGCACACACCAGAGAATATAGCCATGAAAGCTCTCTCTACCAGAGCCTTGTGGAAATATTTCTGGTTTGCCGATGTCATAATTGCTGAGAGGAAGAAATGCTTTCCCTCTTTTTAAAAATCTGTTATCATCAGAGACACTTGCATGTAAACAGGATCTTAGTTTCTTAAGAGACTATCTGCTCCTACTTGATATTCACAATCCTTTCTCCATGACCTCCAACTCATAGTTGCAGTTGGGGCTCATAGATACCGCTAAGTTATTTTAATGTCAACAGCAAACAGCAACTTCACTGAAGGAAGAAACACTAAGAGGGAAGCTACCCTTAGAAACAAGATGTATTTTCTTATCCATGGTGTTGATTTCCTGGTGTAATGTAGATAACCTCATAGAAAAGTTGACCTCATTGAGTTCTGAAATGTCCAACATGTAAGTTCATCAGTGTTTTATATGATTGTATTGGGTTTGCGTGGCAAGGTTTTTGGTAGCAGTGGGGGAAGGGACATGGGGTGGCTTCTGTGAGAGAAGCTGCCAGAAGCTTCCCCCGTGTCCGACCCAACACAGCCAATGCCAGCCGGCTACAAGAAGGGACCCGCTGCTGGCCAAGGCCGAGCCAATCAGTAACGCCTCTGTGATAACATAATTAAGAAAAAAAAAAAAAGGAAGGGAGAAAAAAAAGCTGCACACTTTGCAGCTGGAGAGAGGAGTGAGAAGATGAAGAGAAACAACTCCGCAGACACCAAGGTCAGTGAAGAAGGAGGGGGAGGGAATGGGCTCCAGGCGCCGGAGCAGAGATTCCCCCCCCAAGAGGTGGTGAAAGACCAGGGTGAAGCGGGCTGTCCCCCTGCAGCCCCTGGAGGTCCATGGTGGTGCAGATGACCACCTGTAGCCCGTGGAGGACCCCACGCCGGAGCAGGTGGATGCCGAAGGAGGCTGTGACCCCGCAGGAAGCCCGCGCTGGAGCAGGTTCCTGTCAGGACCTGTAGCCCGTGGAGAGAGGAGCCCACGCCGGAGCAGGTTTGCTGGCAGGACTTGTGACCCCGTGGGGGACCTGCGCTGGAGCAGTCCCTTCCTGAAGGACTGCACACCATGGAATGGACCCAGACTGGAGCAGCTCGTGAAGAGCTGTCAGTCATGGGAAGGACTCACGTTGGAGCAGTTGGTGGAGGACTGTCTCCCGTGAGAGGGACCCCACGCTGGTGCGGGGGAAGGAGACCTCCCCCTGGGGAGGAAGCAGCGGCAGAAACACCGTGTGATGAACTGACCCTAACCCCATTCCCTGTCCCCCTGTGCTGCTGGGGGGAGGAGGTGGAAAATCGGGAAAGAGATTAAGCCCGGGAAGAAGGGAGGGATGGGGGAGGTGTTTTAAGATTTGGTTTTACTTCTCATTCTCCTCTAATTTTGATTTGTAATAAAGTAAATTTATTTTTTCCCCCAAGTCGAGTCTGTTTTGCCCGTGCCAGTAATTGGTGAGTGATCTCTCTCCGTCCTTATCTCCACCCACGAGCTTTTGGTTATAATTTTCTCCCCCTGCCCATTTGAGGAGGGGGAGTGATAGAGTGGGCTTTGGTGGGCATCCGGTCTCTAGCCAGGGTCAACCCACCACAATGATCTCATTTGAAAAGCAACGTGTGTTAATATTTCAACAACCTGCTGAATCCTACTAGTCCTTCCTCCCCATTACCATCCCTCTATGACCTTCCTGTCTGCCCCATTCCAGGGTGACTCAGGCTTTGACCCAGAGATAAGAATGTGGCACTGCCCTTACTGGTGCCATGCCAACTTCTGAAATGGGTCATATCAGTTCGGAAGAGCCAGACTATGTGGAACAGCAGAGCCATAAGGCTCCTTCAGAGAGGCTTTTCAAGAAGCACATTTTGCAGTCACAGTTAGTAAACAGAATATTTAATATTTTTACATTTTAGTGCAGTTTGATCATTTGGATTAATTTATATGTTTAGGTGTTGCTGATGGCTAATGTTACAGTATTTATTGTAATTTTTTTTTAGGTATTATTATTTTTAGAAAGGTGCTTCTTGCTTTACATGTTTAGAAAAATAAGTGTACTCAAGATTTATATTACATGTCATCTTATATTATAAAACCACAAAATCTCCAAGAAACTGATCCTATCACCAACATCCTTTTCACCACAACATTTTCATCTGGCTGTCAACGGATTTGTATCCTCTTCCTCCTTATATTCCACTTTCATGATGCTCCACACATTTTTGCCATGTGAACTGCAGCAATAACCTCCTTCCTTTGCATCTTAATAGAGAAATAAATCCAAAGCATAAAAAGGCAGTTTTGAGGTCTGGCCTAGCCCAGACAATTTAATCAAAGTCATGAATTAGCATTTTCTAGTTGCTAGGAAATGGCACCTCAGAACGTCTGACAGGCGGATGCACTTAAGCTTGCTCTCCACGACAGGAGAGGTTAATTTGATTCCAACCACTTTCCAATAAAAGGTAAATCTATTTGTAATCCTATGGCCAGCAACAGCAACACAGACTTTTCTCATGGCATTTCTTCTTAGATGTAGGGCTTTATTTTAATGAACTGTATGAATTAAATATATGTATTACTTAGTATACAAAATACACAGCCACCACCTTCACAGTGAAGAGAAGGGTACCCTCAAACTGAATCACCATTAATCTGTTTGTTATGGCTAATAATCCTTCTACACCTACAAGAACTGATCAGCTTTAGTTGGTATTAACTTAAAATGAATTTTTTTAGAATGCCTTAAAAATAATCACCAGACCAATCATGGTGTATTTCTCCTGTTAAATTGTATTTAAGAATTGTTAGTCTGTTTCAAAAGTGTTTCTGAATATATCTTTCCTTTTATTAGACTATTAAAGAAAATAAAGTTTGAGGCTTTTGAGAAATGAAAGACTGTCTAGGACCATCTAATGAATTTACCTGAGGCAGTACAACTTCCCAAGGAATTATTAGTCTTATTTTTAAAAAATTAGTCTAGGTGTTATTAAATAAAGAATTGATGTAATAAAGTCACCTGCTGTATTTCCTCTAGGGGAAAGCTGTATATAACCTGTGTGAAAAATATTCTGAGTTGAATAGTTATATGTTGAATGTGTTTGATGAAATCTAAAAAACTTCAACATTTTCCTAATCAAAATGATCTAGTCATTGAGGGCTAGCACCAAAAACATCTCAGAAAAAATAATTAAAATTCTATGAAGTAAACTGTTCAGAACTCAAGCTAACAGGCTGACTAGGGAAAAATAGTATATTTCAGACCTAGAGGATTAAATGCAGATTCACAAATACCAGATGGAAAGTTTTTAAGACAAAGATTTATTGGTAGAATGATTGGATTTTGTCTTTCTACACCTCTGCTTGAAAATAACCTTTTTTACAAATGAGGGGCCACCCATAAATAATGTCCTTTGGCTGCATTTTGCTGTCCTTTACCCATTATGCATCAGTACCAAATCACTACTTTCTCATAAACATGAAGTACCATGTCACACACGTGACTTAGATACAAAAACCAACTCAAACTTCAGCTGTCTTTTGCCAATGAATTAGTTTATTATTAAAAATTTAGGAGCAGGCAGGGTCCAGTCCTGCTGTAATTCAACAACACCTTTGACTGCTGACTTTAATAAATGCCGATTTTGCACATTAATTATTTTTTCAGTAGGAAAAAAATTGCCAGGTTTTGCTTGCATTTAGAAGAAAGAAACAGAAACAAAGATAGGGAGCAAGAGAAAGGGAGAAAGGAAGGGATAGGAGGAGGGAGAAAGAAGCTGCAATGGACTTCTGGTGGCATCTAAAGCAGTCCCCTGCTGAGTGCAGGGCCAACTGCAAATCCAGAGCAGGTTTCTCAAGATGTTGTTCTGCTGAGTTTTGACTATTATCTCCAGCAATGTGGATCCCACATCTTGGCGTTTGCTACAGTGCTCAGCCACTTTTAACCACCTGCAGGGAGGAGCATCCCATGGCTCCCCAAATGGAGAGACCATATGCAGGGTGAATGCGAGTTTCTGCAGGTGTTCCCTCTCATGCAGGCTCTTCAGGTGTCAGAGTATGCACCAGTGCCCCGTGCATTCACAGCAGCCTGTACCCCCTGGTAAAAGCAGATGCAAGTGCAAGGAACTGCCTTGGGAAAAGGTTAGGTATTAGTTTAGAAGTAATAAATTGTATTGAGTTTGTGTGGCAAAGTTTCGGTAGCGGGGATGCCACAGTGGTGGCTTCTGTGAGAAGCTGCTAGAAGGTATCCCTGTGTCTGACAGAACCAATGCCAGCTGGCTCCAAGAATGACCCACCACTGGCCAAGGCTGAGACCATCAGCCCATCAGAGGTGGTAGCACCTCTGTGACAACATATTTAAGGAGGGAAAAAAACTGTGCAACTGCAACTGGAAAGAGGAGGGAGAATATGTGAGAGAAACAACTCTGCAGACACCAAGGTCAGTGAATAAGGAGGGGGAGGAGGTGCTCCAGGTGTCAGAGCAGAGGTTTCACTGCAGCCTATGGTGAAGACTGCGGTGAGGCAGGCTGTCCCCTTGCAGCCCATGGAGGTCCATGTTGGAGCCGATATCCAACTGTAGACTGTGGAGGACCCCACGCTGGAGCAGGTGGATGCCCAAAGGAGGCTGTGACCCCATGGGAAACCTGTGCTGGAACAGGCTCCTGGCAGGACCTGTGGCCCCGTGGGGAGAGGAGCCCATGTCGGAGTAGATTTGCTGGCAGGACTTGTGACTACTGTGGAGGACCAACACTGGAGCAGTCTGCTCCTAAAGGACTGCACCCCATGGAAGGGACCCATGCTGGAGCAGATCACGAAGAACCGTAGTCCATGGGAAGGACGCACATTGGAGAAGTTCATGGAGGACTGTCTCCTATGAGAGGGACCTCATGCTGGAGCAGGGGAACAGCATGAGGAGTCCTTCCCCTGAGAGGGAAGGAGCAGCAGAAACAATGTGTGATGAACTGACTAAAACCTCCATTCTCTATCCCCCTGTGCTGCTGGGGGAAGGAGGTAGAGAAAATCAGGAGTAAAGTTAAGCCCCGGAAAAAGGGAAGGGTGAGGGAAAGATCTTTGAAGATTTGGGTTTTAATTCTCATTATCATACTCTGATTTGTTTGGAATTACATTAAACCGGTTTCCCCAAGTTGAGTCTGTTTTGCCTGTGACAGTAATTGGTGAGTGATCTCTCTCTGTCCTTATCTCAACCTATGAGCCTTTTGTTACATTTTCTCTCCCTTGTCCATCTGAGGATAGGAATGATAGAGCAGCTTTGGTGGGTACGTGGCATGCAGCCAGGATCAGCTCACCAGGTAAAGAATACAGAATAGAATAAATAAACCTACATTTAAGGTGGAAATTATAACATATCCAGACAATGTGGCAGGGTTTATGCCAGTCCCTAAGAAGCAGAGCAAGCCTCATCCAGCACCTGCTGTTCACCAGTAGATGAAAAGGGAGCTCATTCAGCTGCAGTCATACCATGCCAGGTCCTGGGATCTCTTTTAACTTAGAGCTTAGTTTTAAAACATCAGTTGTCCAGAATTAATGACCAAAATCCTGACAAACCACGAGGGCATGATCTTCAACCAGTAAGCTGGTATAATTCCACTGAGGCCAGAGAACAGGTGAGGAATCAAAATAATGTTTAAGAATGACAGTGTAAATGAGTAACAGAGAATGACATGAAACAAAAAGCTGTGGAAGAAGATAATTCTTTGAACCTGCTGGTCTTCCCCATTTGGAGAAACATATTATATAGGAGACTGTAAAGACTTCTGTTAGTTTTAAATGTCAGTTTTGTCTGTCCGGGAGAGTTGATCAAGAGGGAAAAAGGGTGTCTGGTATGAATTGTATTTACCATCCAGGGGAAATTTCATTTTATATTTTAGTATGACAATCCGATTATACCCAAGTGGTTTGCAAAAAATATATTAATGTTGCATATTTTCCCAAGGAATGACTGGTTTACGGTCCTGTGAAATAGTTCCCTGCTGTCTATCAACCTAGTGAAGTCTTTCTGAGCCTATTAAGGCAGGTGGTGAATGGGCATCCTGAATGTCTATTACAAATAATTAAAGCAATTTGTTCAATACCCTCAGATTCTCTAGCATTAGTCTTTGCAGTGCCAATCCTTTTCTCTGAAAAATTATTCCTAAAGTAATTGTCTGCTGTAAATCAATACTCTCTTCAGCAGATGTCACAAAAAGCCTAATGGTCACATTACACGAGCAGAGAGATGCTAACACAAGAGGGAGCAGGCCAAATAAGAACAGAAAAAGTAATACCCTGCTTTCCTGAAAGTCCTATAGACTCTTGGAATAACCAAATTTAATGTTAAAAAAATATGGACATTTGCAATATGCAAAGCATAACTGAACTAGCTTTAAAATTTTAATGGGAAGACAAATCGAACACATCATCTAATGCTGTAGTAAACAGAGGTGATGAAAGAAAGACAAAATGTAAAACAAAAGTGTTACTTCCAAAGTGAAGTTTACAAAAGACAAACAGAATGCCTTTGCCCCATACGTATGGCCTGGAAATAAACTGAGAAGCAAACAGCATTTAGCCTTTGTTTCCTGCTGTATTTTCAGGAAACCGAATGGTTTTATGAAAACAAAGACAGGTGAAAAGTTACTAAACCTGTAAAAGAGCAAAGATTTTCTACTCTTCTCTAGATAACAACCACTGCAGCAGCAAAGAGAATTTTAGCAACCCACTTGTCAGGAAAAAAATTCTGATTATATCCAGAGGCTGGAACAGCAGGCTGAACACTGAAGCACTTACTAATTGTCAGCTGGACATAGACCAGGTAACTGTGATACTCAAAGTTACAGTGAGAAAGACAAAAGTTGGAATGAGAAAAGCATAAAGAGAAAAGCTGGAATGCAATGAGCTAAACTTTAAATGAGGCACTGAAAAAGCATTTATGCTGGGTATGTATGGATAAGAGGCAGAGGTTAAGCAAAATCTGAAATTATACAGTTTGCCATTGTTACAAGGAACAGAGTATCTACCAAAGCAATGTAAAGATGCCATGCAAAGAAGGAACAAAAGTAAGATATAGAAAGAGTGAGTAAGGGGGGAAAAAAACCAAATTCCAGCAATTAAAAATGAGTAGCAACTTATTTGTAAAGACAAACCACATGATAAAATAATTTTTTTCATTCAGTACTCTGAAACACCATGAACCGTTAGATCTGTGCGACTGTTCTTCCCTCTCTCACAAACCTGAAAGATTTTAATTGCTTCCAAAAATGCCTTTTATAACTTTTTTATACTCCTTTTTCTAGTGAGGAAATTGAAGCTTTTCTTTTTATTTCTGCCTAACTTTTGCAGCTCATATTATATGAGTCCATTCAATATCCCTCAGTGACTTCTTTTGCAATTACTTTACCTTGTTATGTAGAGTACAGATTATTAGCTTGCTTCTATCTAACAGAACACTATTTCCATGGGTTACTATATCTATAGATTCTGAACTTCATTACCATCAAACTAAATTGATAAAATTATGTATTGTGGTCGGGTGTTGGGCTTTTTTTTTCTTACAAGCAAGTTATTTTCTCATTTGTTGCTAGTGAAAGGTTGTAATTCAAAACTGTAACTACTTTTAGGATGTTGCTCATTCATGAACGTCAAGATTCCTTCACATTTTAGTCACTGCCATGAGACAACTGCCACAGGCACTTCTGGGAGTCAGGGCGTTTCCTTTCCGGAGGGTGAGGTTGTGTGCCGAGCTTGCCACCCATGAGCATGGGACTTCTTCGCATATAAATAACATGAGATTCCTCCAAACTCCATGACCTTCCCGCTCTGTCCTTCTCTCCATCATCCCTCTGCCATTCCTCTAATGCCTCTGATATGCCAATGACACTACTGGGATTTTGCAGCCCATAGTGGCATCCCTCCCAAATAAAGTCAATAGAAAATGTCTATCACAGAGGCATATCAAAAATAATTGAGAGGTTCACTTATATATGCAACCAAAAGTGCGTGCAGCCTTATGTCCACTTGTCATGAAGGAGGCACAAGCTTAGGAGACATACTTCTGTTTTTTTAGTGCACTTCACTCATCTGAACATTGATATTCAGGAAACCCAAATGCCAGTGTCAACACCTCAGCTACCGATGCCTCTCCTCAATTCCTGTGCATACTCCTGTATTTAAATGTCCCTATCCGATGTAGGGATTATTCAAATATCCCGATCCGATGTCAGGGAAAGGTTTCGATATGATCCCAAGGGTGAGATTAGGACACAAACGAGGTCAAATGCCGCATTCCCGAAACACCATTTATTACCAAAGAAAAAGTAATAAGGAGGGTAGCGATAGGACAGAAATGGAAAGAAAGATGGAAATGAAGCAAGGAGTCAGGATAGGGCAGCCAGAATAGTCACCACCACGGGTCCAGCGGCGAGGCGACGGTGAAGGGGCGGGTGAGGAGGTCTCAGTTGCTTGTTCCACATGGTGCAGCGCGGCGTGGTGCAGTCAGGCAGTCAGGTGGTCGTCCTCTCTGTCCCTCTTCTCTCTCTTTCTCCCCACTTGCTGTTGCCCATGCAGGTCTTCCTTAAGTACCCCTTCGAGGGCTGTGGTTACCATAGCAATGGCACGTCTCTTTGTGCCCCCCCAGCACTAGGGCAGGGACATGTCCGGGCAGAAGACCTCCTGCAGGCAGGGCATTTCACAAGTTGTTTCCCTCTCAGTGGTCTCGTGAAAACAATCTTGCCAGCGATCAGACAATCTTTGAGACAAGACAATAGTGCCGTTCCTCACAACTCCTTCCAAGCTTATCAGTCCAACCTGAGACAGAATGAGGAGATGTAGTGAGGCCAACACAAACCTAACTTAATTAGCAGCACTAAAGCCATCTTAGATCTCCTACCTTGCAGTCTTTGGCCTGAGCTCTGGAAAGCAGACACACCAAGAAAACAGGAAAGGAAGGAACAATATTTATCCTTAAAAATAGAACCCAGGAGGTTTGCACCTTCAGGAGCATCTTTCTCTAAGCTGTGCTCCTTCTTCTGCCATTCCTCATTAGCACAGTTACTAGGGGACAGAGTCCTGCTGGTAAAAGCAAGGGCTTCTGCTCAGTGGCCTAGAGGAGCCCACCAGGAGGTAAGGCATTAAAATCAATGTTCACTCAGATATAAACAGCATCAGAAAGTCCTGTTCTGTCAATGTATGCTGGAGCAGGTAAGGCTCCCAGAGATTAACTCCTGCATTTTCTTCTTTGTGTTTGCTCCTGAACATCTGGGATTTAAGAGATATATGTGGAAGCACAGCACAGACATATAGAAGAAGAAAACAATCAATACTGTGCTTAACCCAATATGAAGAATATATGGCTCATTCACTTTTAGTCTCTTGGTTTAGCTCACACTGTAGAAAAAAGTAGTATTTCATACTAATCTAACACCAGGTCAACAGTGTTGAGAACTAAATAGTTTCAATCAGAGCTTTTGGAGGTACAGTAGATAGGGTATTACCTGTGTTGCAGATGAAAAACATATATTTTCCCCTGTTCTAATATCAAGTACAGTGCCAGAAAGCTAGCAATGTATTTGTAGCATACGTTGCGCTAATTTAATACAAATCAAGAGTTAATTCTATGATTTAGAGTGAAATTTAATTAAATGGAACTCCATATTTGCACATGGGACCATGGAAGAATTGGGCCCCTTTATGTACATCTGTGTTCTGTACAGTCGAACAGGAAAGTCTATGGTATTAACAATACTTCAAAAAATGGACATCCCTAGATCAACAGCAAAGCTCTCTGTTACATCTGAAATATTGTTCACTGTCAGTGAGGAAAGGGAGAGGATTAGAGGAAGCATTGCAAGTCAGCAACAATCCAGCTACGTGAAATAGCACATTTCTACTGATTTGAAGCAAATTCTGAAAGCTTCTGTTTCATAATTGCAAATTGTCAGAGCAACAGACATACCTTTTAGAGTATTAAGTCACCTGGACATATTAAACCAAAATGTGGGATTTAAAGTCTCTAATAAAAAGACTTGAACAACGGGTGAAACCCAGCTGTGCTACCAACCAATATAACAGTCAAAAATTATGGAGAAAAATGTTTTTCCTCATAAAACAAAATTTAATTTTTAAATTAGGATGAAAATGTAGCTTCTCTTTTTCTTTCACCTATTGACATGAAATGAGATAAAGGAGGAGTAAGGTGAAAATAAGAAATTCTTCTAACTGGAGTTTAATTAAAATTTTAAAACAGAGAAAGTTTACATTTATTCAAAATATTTTAAAAATGTGGAAAATCAGGGTGATAATATTTGAAACCTTTTTCCTCCCCATTCCCTGAGAGAAAGAATTATATTTGCACAATTTGCCTAAGAAGATTGTCTCATGTAAGAAAAAATTCACCGTAATTGAATACTTAAATTTTCAATAAAACAGTGGTATTACAGCTAATTTTCACTCAGCACCATTTATTGGGTGTTAAACAAGTGTTGCTTTAATTTTAAAGTCAGCAGAGCAGAGTTTCACTACATGTGTACTGGTGCAAATAAGGAGTTAAACTTCTATAGGAACATAATGACTGCCTGACTTACTGACTAATGAAAGACTCCTTGTCTTATGAATGACTCCAGTCCCATGAGTGTGTCCAAACAATTTTCTAAGTATTTCAAAGCTAGGTATTTTGTTGGTTTCTTCATTACTTTTCAAGGTCCCTGACTACTATTGATCATTCCAGGTACTTCCTATGATTTCAATTGAACATTTTCCACAAAGCCAAAGCAGTAAAAAGTCAACAATGACAGAGGTTTTTAAAATTATTTAAATCCTTCCCCACTCCATCATGTCAGAAGGTAAATCTTATTTACATAGCATCCTTTGAAGAAGTGCAATTATGTCATTAATCAAAAGCAAACCTTGAAGGCAAAACAGCTCAGTAAAATATCCTTTTTTACCCTTCATATTTATAGCTCTCAAGAGAGACCATGTTGCCTAGGAATATAATGGACTGATTTTAAAAAAAAAAAAAAAAAAGGCAAGGAGCAAGTTATCATATTGCAATGGAATTGTGGTTTATTTTACCATGTAGGACATTCTCTTTTCAATACATGCCCCTGCAAAGAATCTATTTCCTAGGATATTCTGTTCTCCTCCTTTTCTTTGTGCAGTTACTGTGCCTGATACACAGTGAGGTCTGTTCCACTGTTGGGTTGTGAGGTACACTTCTGTTGTTAATGTCGCATTTAAAGAGGCTATATGATAATTTAGTGACTGTGTGATATAATTCTACTTCTGTCATTTTTGTTAGAAAAACAAATACCCTGGACATGTTATTATTTGTAACATTCACATGATAAATGCACCTCAAATCTTTGTATACCTCTTCCTGTTGATTATTTAGGAGTGATTCTATAACAAAGGCTCCAGGTGTATAAACTCTGTTCCTGCAGAAAGACAAGCAACAAAAGATAACAAAAGATTTTTCATTGGTGCTGTACAGTACACAAAAGCACTTGGATTGCTTTTTAGGAACCAGAGGATGTGAAAGATACACTCGTATGTATTGCTATGGTAATTAATTTTGGTAAAGCTGCTTTATTTTTGCTTTCTTCAAACCAGAAAGTAAAATATTGCACTAAAATTAACACAGTGTTCATGAACATTATTTTTATTGAATAATACAGGAGCAGAGAGAAAAATTTTAGCGAAGTTTGCCTAGAATGGATGCATATAGTCTACAGAAATTCCAGTTCCCCTCAGAGATGGCTCCCATAGTCCCCCTCTTTTCCTACTTTTTAATGGATTCATAACAATGAAGTTATACAAAACACAATGTGAGAATCATTAATTCAACCAACTCTTTTTCTCCTTCTAAAAGTATTTTTCAATAATTTTTGGTCAGTTTTACAGCCAAAATACAGGCAGGCTGAATGCAGGCATGAAGAAAGCATTTACTAAAATGGTCATTGACTCTTCCAGTGCAAATTAATTTGTTTTCAGCAAACCTTTGGAAAAAGTGTAAGATGCATTGATTTTGCCTGAGCTTTGCACTGTGCTTAGAAGAACATTCAGTTCTTTGGACAGGAATCTGCTTTTGTCATGTGCTTATAATAGCAAACAGCACAACACCATACTGCTCTACAAAACGAGTCTCATAAACGGGATAATAATAATAATGTGTCCCCTCTGCAGAGGGCTGGCACAAGGCTGACACAACAGTTTTGAACTCCATTCTGTGGCAGTGCTTCCAGAGAAGAGGGAATAACAAGGTTGCCCTAGACTAATTTTTTGTGGTCCTAATGTTTGCTGGACACTGTTTCTTGGAGATTTCAAGAAGCAACTACAAGCAAAAGCAATTCTCTGCTCTGCTTCTGGAGACCCTGAGGGTAGTACACAGGTACAAAGCTGAAATAAGTGGATACTTACTGAAATTTTCCAGGTTTAACTTGATGATCAAGAGGCCAACTTTGCATCATGTCCATAAGAATGCCAGTCTCTCTTTACTCAGTAGACACTACAAGGTGACTATCTATACACACTATCAAGAGAGGTTGACAAAGTTCTTCTCCATACCTGCCTGTGAAAGTTATTTTGGCTGAGCATACAGCTCCTTCTGCCTCCACAGCTGCAAATGCAGGGGAATGTGTGTACGTGTGCATGCTGTGTGTGTATGTCTGTGTGTGATGATGATGATGATGATGAAGAAGACCAGAGCTCCCCAACACAGACTGTCCCCACGGACAAGCTTATGGAGCCCCTATGGAGCACGTGGTAGCAATTTGCAGAGTGCTTCAGGACTTCTGCATTGTGGGTAATTCAATTTCTCATAATAACAACTCTGCCAGCTCAATGTGTCCCCTGTAGAGTGATAATGAGACCTGACAGTGTCCGAGAGGGCACAAGACTTTCAGCTGTATTACCAGAGCCCAATGCAGGCATTTTGACCAGAACAGCTAGTCCTGGCCTCTCACACAGGTACCGCTCACTGCTGTGCTGGCTTTCAGCAGGGCACAACAAAAAGAGGCAACTGAGGGCTATTAGCCTTCTCAATCTCTTTTTTAATATCAGGCTACATAGCTGCTAGGTCTTTTTGAGTAGATATTATGTTTTCCACTGACATACCTAGTATTTGACAGAGCTGTTGAAATTGAAACCTCACTACTGGCGTTTTGTTGTTTTTCAGATCTGAAGCACATCTGTAACAACTTGGAAAGGCAATAAAAACACATGATTCTTCCAGACCTTGGTTCTGTGGACTTCTGTCTCTCACGGATGCCTGAAAGGAGCATTTCAGTAGACCGTAGGTGGCAAGAGTGCAGCATCTTTCACAAAAACAAAATTACAAGTATACACTTTGAACTCAGCCACTATGACAGCTGTTGCTAATGAAAGACCCTGTGCTTAGGCTTGACTATCACAAGAGCATTTTCATTACCCAGCTTCTTCTTGCAATGATATTTCATTACCTCATTTTCATACTATTGAAATTAGTGTGTAGTTGCACAGCACTATCATATCCTTCAGACATCCTCCACCCCCACCTGACTCTGTGTGCCAGGACATTAAACCACTGTGAGAAACCAGCAGGGAAATCAGAAGATCAGGCTTATAATGTGCTGAGTCTGCTTTGATGCTGAACAATGTTCAGGTGCTCTTCTAGTAGTACTTACTTCTGACAGCAATGCTTTGCTTTGAACTGGGGTTGAACGGCCATAACTGTGCTCTCTGTTTCTCATATAGTGCCATCAACGAAAATACTCAACATTCACATCTAAGTTAACAGTGGAAGATCCTGAAAGATAACTTTTAGGTTGAGCAGAATTTTAAAATCTGGTTTTACCAGACCCTCATCCCCATATAAAATCTATTCAGCACCTTTAGGTGTGTAACAGAATCCTGCTGTTTTCACCAAACCCATATTTTGGTTTTACCTCTTAGCTCTTACAACTTTTTTTTTTTTTAAATGCTCATCTGTTTTTGACGGTGATGTCAGTTGCTTAGCAAAAATCCTTGGGCACCATTCAAGGCCAAACTGTGTGGTAGAGGCAGCAGTGATGATCTTCTCATTCTTTCAGCAGATCTATGAGGAAGCTTTGCAGCTTGGTTAAGGCTGCCTGTATGCCATCTGCATCTTCCTTGTTGAAGTTCAGGCAAGTTTTAACTTCTACTAAGTTTATTTCACCTTCTTTTGGTGTTTCAGGAACCTAAAGCTATGTTCTTTGTCCCTCAGCCCTTTCACGGTTCATTTGCTCTGTAGCTGGGATGTCCAAGTGCAGCGCAGGCCACCAGGCAGAATAGAACAATATGTCCAGCTTGTTCATTCTTTAGTCTGACACAAGGGAAGAAAACAAAGTGTAAGAGCTCTGATAAGTATATTCATAGCACCTTCAAAGGATTCTTCCTGGCAAGCAACACTGTATCTAAGAGAGAGAAAGAAAGTGGGATGTGGGAGGGCATTGGTAGCCTTCACTAAAATGTAGCAGGGGAAAGCACTCCTTGTTAGGAGATTGACAATGTTTGCATGGCTGAGCTGCCTGGAAGATATTTCACCTACATGTCTTATGCATCAAGAAACAGAGGTAACATATGTAGTACAAGAGTGTTGTGTTCAGCTTTAGTATTTTGGAAGCACATTTATTGGGAGTACTTTTCTGTTTGACAAAAGAAATGCTTCAGTGAATAAAGCACCAGCAAAAACAAAACCAAATAACTGGTTAGAAATCTAAGGTAAAAAATATCATTAGTGGTATTCTGACTCCTTTTCAGAATAAACTGTGTTTGAATAATAAGGCAGGACATTCACAACAGCAGACCACACTAAGTAAATAAAATTCAGAATTTGCTGACAGTCAGCAAAAAAAAAAAAAAAAAAAAGCTCTTGACTAATGAATCTGGATTTCTGCACCAATTTCAGAATAGTGAGGTAAAAAAAAGATGTTCCACTGAATGTTGTTGGTCTTCCTTGAAAATGTCTCTGTTTATTTAATATGTCCCAATGACCACTACGAAGCATGGAATTCAATCAGCTGCTTCGAAAGGGAACAAAATGGAGAATGAAACAACTCTGTAGAGTTAAATGGTTAGTTAGCTTGGAAGAAAATGACAGGAGTGGTAATTTGTGTATAGGAAGCTGCCACTACAGCTGGAATTTAGCAGTCGGAAGCCACAGGCTACCCAAGAAGCCCTAGGGCACAGAGATTTAGGGAACACATTCCTTGGAGCTCAGATTATCACTCTGTAATTATTTTCTGGGACTCTGCTCTGAAACAGCCATGTTTTCAGATATGTAGTAAATAAGCAATATTCACATCCATGCTTGTCTTTGTACCTGTTTATAAATGCATGTGGGCTACAGCAGCTAAAACTGTTTCTTCCTGAATATTACATTAGCCTTTTCCCTGAGATTGTAAACTGTCTTTTCCTTAAATTCAACCTACCTTTTATTGAATTTGTGTATTAAATTTAAAGCTGTTTTTATGGTGTTGTGCAATTTATTGTTGTACCAAGTACAATGAAATATCAAAGATATTTGACTGTGTATTTATTGATCTGTCTACTGTTCAAGTCTCAAATAGGATTAGGTCCCATGGCATTTCTAAATATTAGGAAAACTATCAAATTTAGACTTTCATAACATTCTTAATATACTGTTATATGTTTACCAGCTCAAAGACCTCAAATCTTTCAGTAAGGCCACATCAACATAATAACAAATTCTGGAGAAAAAGAAGCAAGAATATATTTTTCATGCTGTTAAAATATAAAAGTGATAAATGTAACCTTTTCTAGGCAAAATATTACTCTGAAAAATTATCAATAAGAGAAAAATTATCTAAAGATTTTAAGCATCCACATTTTGTTGTAATACTGTGCTTTCTTCCAAAAATAGCGTTTGTACAATAATAAGAGGAAGCTGTCATGGATCAACATTATCATAAGCTATTATGTTAACATCATCACTGAGTAGTGGAATCACTAATTCATCTTCATGCTTTCTAGTCTTGTCACAGCTTCAATTTTTACTAAATAAGAATGTGGAGGAGTACAATGTTGTATGAAGACAGAAGCAGAAATAACCAAACCAAACCAAAGGAAAGTCCCAATCAATGCCCAGGAGGGAAATCAGTGTAATCCATTTACTTTTTTGAAATATGCAACAGGTCTGTAACATAGCAATATAGTCATTTTCTTTAGGGTGGGAAAAGAGAAAGAGATGGGAAAAAAAAAAAAAAAAGTGAGTTCAAGCACCCAGAGACACATCCAGATTAAAAAAGGTAGACTTCCTCTGGGAGCTTTAATTAACAAGGCACTGACATTTTACCTTGAAATCAACAAGCTTAGGTTTTCATACTAGAGCCTGACAACCCTTTTATATTTTCTTTCTGCTACACTCATTTGAAGGATCTACCCTTTCTTCAAATAGTTCATAGAGAGGGGAAAAAAAGGACTACAATATAAAGTGGGAAAAGCACCTTATTAAACCTCCTGCTTCACAGGTTAAGCTAATAAATATCCGACAGAATGAGAAGTCTGTTCTGGATTTTGGATTAGACAGTTCTACAGTGTCAGATTTTTGAAATGAAGTCCACCAATGTAGGGGTCACACCAGGTCACTGTGCTAGCATGTTCATGGCTAGAAGGATGCTTCAATCAAGCAGAAGCCTAAATGACTAAAGGGAAAAATATAAATTGATAGTTCTAAAGGTCATGACGAATAAATTCAGATCAGGAAGGAAAGTAATCAAAAAGGCTCTGTACAGAAACATTGTCATTCCTCAGCTTAATGAGTCCTTTACAAGAGTAAATAAGGGGAGAAGAATGAAAGTCATTGCCAGTTATGTGTTGAGCTAGCTGTGTTTTTGGTGCCTCCTAGAATGCAAATTGGTAGAATGGCTAGTTGTGATTTGGAGAAAGTTGTTACTGGTGATTTTAATCTTGAGTAATCCTTACCTGGCTTCAGCTACAGAACATGGCTTCCTTGAGGATGTATAAATTTTTGCTCTAGTCAAAAAGAGGAACAGTACCCTTTTTTTCCCTGCTCTCCCCTCCTCCCCCTTTTTATTTTGAATAATCCTGTGGCTTAAAAATATAGAAAACACAAAGGAGATTGGAAATAACCCCATGTGAACCTCATTTGATAAGTAGCAGTGAGTTGTTCTATTTCTTGGGTTTAGCACTGTTCTCTAGAAAATAGAAATTGCTTGTCTCTACATATAAATAAATACCCTCTAGCCCTTCTTGTTTGGTTTGATACTGTGCTGTTCTTACTTTGTCAGACAGTCTGTTCAAGATTGGGAATTAAATGAGCCAAGAAAACAAGAAACTAGCTTCCTGAGAAAAGTGGAGATACCAAACACTGAGGTCCATGGTCATTACTTTTTCTCATGCTTCTATTGACAGATAAAATTTATTTGGTTTATATATTTTAATTTATTCAGAGGAATGGCTCTAATGTGGAAAGTGACTGCTGAAAAATACTCAACAGCATTGAAGTGCTTGATTAGAGGTAAATCTTCAGCTGATATAAGCTTGCAAAGCATTAACAAGATAATGGAGCAAGACCAGCTTTTGCCAGTGGAAAGGTCATCATTTCCACAGATAGAAAAGCTTTAAAGTCAGTTGACTCATGTTTTCCTGCTTGAAGGTGGTACCACCTCTATATACTCTGTAGTACTTTGTACTGTATGGTGTGGGTTAATGACTGCAGAGGGCTGCAGCTTCATTTGCAGAGAGTACAGAAAAGTTGTGTGGAAGCAACTGCAAGTCCCTCATGAACTGTTTTGAGTGGACACTGTATTGGCTTTCCAATCTAAGGGGAAAAAAAAGACTATTTAAATAATGAAAAGTTCTGGATGACTATCTGCCTTGTTTCTGCATTAAACTCTGGTGGAGAAAAATATTGTATTTCTTCTGTATTAATTACAAGTTGCACCATTTTCTTTCTAAGCAGGTACACAGGTGAATCCTCTCCAATGGCATCATAAATTTTTTGACATGTAACAATGACCTTTAAAAGTGAAAAAAAAAAGAGAAACTTGACAAGCCCTGCAAGCTGCACACCATTTACACAAGAACTCTGTAGAATTTACTCTACCTGTGCCATCTGCTTATGCTAGTACCTAGAGGGCTATGTTCATTGGAGAAAGGGCAGAGTTGACAAAAAATAGTTTTCTTTATTTCAGAAGAAGATTCATAGAAAATAGTTGAGACTTTTTCAATCTAGTGTCACACAACTTCTCTTCTTGGATAAGGTCAGAATGAGACCTCATGGAGAAAAAGATGTGACATTTCATGACATTCCATTAGTTGAAAAGTTCCTGTCCATATCAATTTTGAATTAAAAGTCAAATACTACTGTGAAGCCTGATTTCTGAAATATTTCATAGTATCATAAGCTCATCAAAAGAGATTTGGTTGACAATGCTTTTACTTATTGTCCTGAATTTAATTAAAAATATTTAGAGACCTTTGATTGTCATTACAAAAGCACTGACATAGCAAAGTAAAAATGGAAAAGGGGCAAAACAACATTTTTTGAACATTACCAGTTCAGACATTTTGACTGTTTTGAAATTAAATGTCACAATAGTTTGATAATTCTCCATCACTAATGGCTAAAATTGGTCCATTCTTCCCAAATGGATCTGTTTCCTGAAACACACTCTCCAGCAGAAACTTGTGCCCTCAGAAGCGTTTCTGACCCAAATCTCCCATGGGATATCTGCAGTGTACAGCACAGTGGTAGGTAGGCACAACTCACAGGGCTTCAGAAGCACGTAAGAATTATGGCCACGGGAGCAGAGTTCTCTGACTGGATCAGTTAGCTCAAAGACAGGGTTAGTTAACCCAGGTAAAGCCCTAGCCTAGCCCATTGGCTTGTTGGCCATGTGTCAGGCTGCTACACCAGCTTACCCAGCACAGGTGTGGATCTGTCATAAGTCATTCCCCTACACTGCTCAGACCTGCACAGTGTGCTCTGTTTCTTAGCACTTGTTTATTATGACACCCAAAAAGCCGTCTGAGCACCTTGCAGAAAAGAGCTTCCTCACTTCAGCTGTATTAATATTGCTAGTGCATTAATTTTCTTCCTTCACTTCCTTGCACAAGTTTTTTGTCTTTTACCTATCTTACTCTCATTTTCACAGAGACTGCACAATATTTTTATTCAGATCCCTCCTAAAACTTACTGTTTTCCATGACTGCAATGATCACAAACCACACCTGAGTATCAATATGTTTTCTTTCCATGCCACTTCTGAGAGTGGGATTAAGAAAATGAAAAACAGAAAAGGAAAAATAAAGCTACAAAAACCTCTGTATTAATTCATTCCTCAAGCTTTCCCAAAGCATCTTATTTTATCTGTGTGGTTTTTTTGTGATTAATTCTCCCTGTGGCAAGAAATACCTTTACTTGTGTTGAATGCCACCCTGAATATCTCACCCAAGTTTAACAATATATAATAGTAAGTCTGTAAACAGACACAGCAGGAATTTTGAAATATCAGCAAGCTCACTGACTCCCAGGATTTTGTTTTGTCCTCAGATGTGCCAAGACTAGAATGAATTTTTCAATCTAAGAAAAAAATAAAATGTTACAGTCAGGATGTGCTGCTTTGTTTGTCGCTCCAAAACATCACAAGTGTCACTATCTGTAATAAAAATATTTTAAAGATTATGAGGAAAGATGAAAGATATAACTTTGGAAGCCCAATCCCAACTAAATTTAAGGAGAAAATATTTGAAAATTTTTGTCCAAGAAGTTCCTAGATGATATCAGTAGCATTTTTCTAACATAAATGCTGGCAGAACCGTCAGTACTAAGGCTGTACTTAACCTGCTCACAGACAATGAATAACTGATGGAAAATGTGGCTATAGAATACATTTAGGGTTGCAGTGACCGCAAAATTATTGACTTAAGGATCCAGAGGATCTCTGGCAAGAAGAGCTGCAGAGTTAGGAGTCTGGACTTGCAAAATTTGAATTCATTAGAGAATTTCTAAGCCGAATTCCCTGGAAAGTAGCACGAAGGAGATAAGTGCCTTGGAGAGTTGGGTTGATTTTATAAAGGAAACTGAGAGCTCAGGTAAGAACTATCCTGTTGGACAGAAATTCTGGGAATTTCAGTGAAAGATCTACTTGTTTGAGTACAGAGTCCCTCAGTGAATTAAAATGCAAAAAAAAGAACACACAAGAAGTGGAAATGAGGACAAGCAAAAAGGAGGATGTAAAAGTATTGTTCTAGAACTTAAGGACAACATCAGAAAGTCCAGTGCTCAGATGAAGCTAAAAATAGGTAGGAACATTGGGTAACAGGAAGAGATTACATGGGAGTGGTCAAAAATTTTGAAAAAAATTTTTTAAAAATCCAGAATAAAATCATGATGGCTGATACAGAAAAGGCTAAAATATTTAATGCCTTTTTTGCCTCAGTGTTCACAGACTAAGTGTGCTCCCAAACATCTCATATAACAGCCCAGTCTAAGAAGCAGAGGGTCAGCTGGTAGTGGAGTTCAACATGGTTAGTGACTGTGTAAGGAAGTTAGAAGTATTCAAATCCATGGGGCCAAGTGGGATCCAACCAAGGGTGCTGAAAGAGATGATTGGTACAAAGTCTACCATCTCTGAAAAAAACAACTATTGAGTGACATCTCTGATGACTGGAAAGAAGGTAACAATATGTCCATTTTTAAGAAAAATGAGAATCCAGGAAACTGTAGACTAAGTAGCCCTACCACTAGCCCTGCAAACACAAGGAGGACAAAATGTAATCAGAAACAGTCAGGGTGGGTACCCCAGAGGCAAATCATGGTTAGTCGGTCTGATTGCCTTCTACAATGAAATGTCTGGCTCTGTGGGCACAGGAAGAGTGCTGCATGTCATATGGCTCAACTTTTGTAACGCTTTTGATATTGTCTCTGACAACCTCCTGAGCAGGAAGCTGAGAAATCTTGGGCCAGACAGACTGCTAGTTGGTCTGCAAATTTGGTCAGACCATCAATTACAAAGAGGGCAACATCCGTTTAGTGGTTGGTGACAAGCAATCTGCTTCAGACATCAAAATTGAGGCCAGTGTTGTTCAATATATTCCCTGATGTTGTACATGATGAGATAGAAAGGAAGTTCCAGAAAATATTATCCTAAATGAGAGGGAGTGGCTGACACCCCAAAGCGTAGAGCTTCAGTCCAGAGGCACGTTGGAAGGCAACATACTCTCACAAAGCTTTTTTGTGAGACATTTTGTGACTGGACTCATATATTGATTTTTGTAATGTTTGCATCTGATTTGGTGTTGGTATTATTTGAATTCTGCTGGAATTTGTTACCAGCTTTAATATAAGTGATAAATTAATTTATTGTTCTTTTTCCTTTTTAGCTTGTAATTTGGGCTTATCAAGAATTTATCACCTTTTAACCATTTTTTGACCAAAATTAGACAGTCCTTTCTGTGTTTTCATGCATTTGCTTTTGCATCAAAATGTGTTCTGTGAGTACATTTTTTCTTGGCTGTTGTACCATCGTGGAACATCATGGTTTTAGATTCTATGCATCAAGCTTGCTCTTTTCAGAAACACCCAGTTTAGTCTGTCTCTTCGAGTAGCTGTCTATTGCCACACATCTAATTGGCTTCCAGTTTGTCAAGGTGAGCTTTTACAATGTCAAACTAATTTTTGAAAATGTGTATTGTTTCCCTCAACAGTCTCTTAAGCCTGAAGAGACTGGAGTGAATTCTGTATCAGCTGCCAGCATTTTTCTGTGTAAAGAATAATCAACAAGTCCAATAGTTTGAATGAATTGCTTTCCTGACCATATTAGCCTGCCCTGTGGCTTGAAGCCATCAAAGCATTTAAGCATGTATATAAATTTAAATGTATAAGAACATTCATTCAATAAGAGCTCTAATCACATACATATATGTTTTGCCTTTTTACCTGTAATGCCTTTAAGTATGCTCCATGAGCAAAGAAACAAGTCTAGGATTAAAAGTAACCAAATATATGGGAGATAAAAAAAATTATTAAGCACTGTACGGAGTTTTTAGTGTTATCATTTGTGGACAGAGTTGCCTAATTTTCTTTCAACACATCTCTATCCAGGAAGACCAAAACCTTCATTTTAAGTAGAATACCATGTCTGAAGCGTTCATTTCAATGTCAACATCAATTACAGGATGTTACTCAAAGTGTTTTGCTATCACTATTGTGCTCTAATTAGGTCTTGCAATCCTTCTTCTTGTTTTTATGTTATAAATTATAACAAATGACTCTTAATGGATTTTCAATGGTTTTATCACAGATTTATTGGGAAACATTAAATACCAGCCAAAATGTTAAAGAATTTCTTTCATGTCAGTTTCAATCAGTTCCTTTTCACCCTTGTTAGGGGATCAAACCCACCTTGCCTGTACCTTATTTTACAACAGCTGTAACTGATGACATTTTTAGACTTCTGAGAGAAAAAGTCATTATTCCTCAGAGCTTTGTTTGTACTTTCAAAGTGTTTTCTCTGTTATGATTTCTGTTATAAATGCCATTTCTACTTCCTCCTGGTGCTGGTTCAAATATTGTGAAATAAAGTTGCTCAAGAGGAGCCCAGCCTAACATTTGCAGTCAAGAAGAATTCATCAGGTCATGAAATAAACTGATGTAAAGAAAAAAAGAAATAACCATTTTGCTTCTGTACTGGTTTTTCTGGTAGACCAGCCTTTCTTTTCCATATTTGAAATATCTAAGTCGTGAGTGTGTGTGTGTGTGTGTGTGTGTGTGTGTGTGTGTGTGTGTGTGTGTGAAAAGAAACATAGAAAAAGAGTATAAGATTTAAAGATTTAACCTAACCTTTCTACGACATATGCATTTATGTAATCAATTAAAGTCTTTTACTACTTCAAAATTTTAAGAAAACAGTCTGTGGAAAATCCTTACAGAAATCAAAATTCTCTGTGTACCTAATTAACACCAGAATTTTATCTTAAGCATAAAGCTATATTTTACATAAAATATAGAGGCAGCATATCAACAGAAGAATTGACTCACTGGAATTACATGCAATTTAAAGACATCAGAAAGGTCAAAGAAGATTAGGAGAGGGCATGGACAACCTTGTAGGGCAAGCACTTTTCTCCCCGTCTGAATAGAAGAAAACTAGGAAATTTCCCTTAAAAAAATCTTTCACTGCTCACTGCATCAACCTTGGCAGCAACTCTCCAAAAATTATGTACTATTATCAAAATGGTAATGCTGTCTCTTTAGAAGTTTGTATTTATAAAGTAAAAACCCTTGTTAAGAACAAGAAGCAATATATTAGATATTCAGGAATACTGACTAACTGTGACAATAAATTTAGTTTCCTCCAGGAGAAGCTAAACTGATTGATACAGTAAGGTTTCTTTGGTGGGAGTTCAGACATATCTAGCAAATAGGGCTAGAGCTTTGAAACTTTCCTTCCAGTACACTGCCTTAGCATAAGCAGTATAATGAGTATGAAACATGTCTTTCCTGTGGCTGCAAGACAAAATTGATCTCTGCTTTTACTGTTGCAGAAGTATGACACTGAGATAGAGTAAGTGAACTCAAAGGAGGTATCACAAAAATGCCTACCTAGGAAGTTTACTTCTTAGACACTACTATGATTATAAATGGGTATTATTATGTACTTGAAGCAGCATAAAAACTAAGGGAGGTACATCTCCTGCCTTACACAAAGATTAATCTCAGAAAAGCCCAGGGCTCCACACACATCAGGATGCTGTCACATCAGGATGCCCTGCTTTACCTCCAGCTGTAAAGTAGAGCAGGCTGAGGGGACAGATGATGCCCTCCTGAGCTGCAGCCTGTGCCTCTGGGGAATTCTTGGGGATTATATAGCCAATACACAGGTGCAACAAGCTCCCCGGGAGGCTTTCTGGTCAAAAGAAATAATTCATCAAACATTGCAATATAAAACATATTTGGAGATTATACAAACTCTGATGTCATTCCTGCACCTCTTCCTGGAAAACTAAGTTGTCTCCACACTTTAAGAACCATGATAAAAAAAAACAGATAACACTCAGAGAACAGACCTGTCATTCAACAACACAGAAGTCCAAAATCCCATTTTATTCATCTTTTGAAGGGAATGATTAAGTTATGCCTCAGACTCACCAGAAATCGCATGTTCAAAAGCAGAATTTTCAAGGTAAAAGAGCCAAGGCAGGATGCATCATATTGTTGCCAGAGCTCTTGCTCCTGGGTATCAGGGAGTCGGGTAGATCACTGCTTAGAGCGGTAGGTGACACACTTCTTTAGTGTGAAGATGGAACCTTTCCTATCAAGCCAGTTTTCAGAATAGTACTGTACCGGATATGGCATTCATCAGTGATTACAGGACACGTGCATTTCACCTGTCAGTTCAAATAAGAGGCGGTTCTTCCCCTTGTGAGGTCACATGATAATAGCAGGACCACAAAAGCACTGTGAGGTTTTAAGTCTCATGACTTTGTTGCCAGAGCATACTTTGTGTTTTCAGACATAGATATATCTCATCTTCTGGAAGTTCTGACATCTATTTTCACCAATTAGTGGTGCAGCCCTACTCCTCTGACTGTTGAACAACCTGTGTTTGTCAACTGACTGCTAGCTCTGCAAGCAATTAAAACTAGGACCTGAAAAGAATTTCTAATACGATCGCGAGCAGATAGAGAGAGGCTAGGGATTCATGACAGCAGAATGTGGTAGAAGAAGATATATTTAAGTTTTGCAGACACCTCATCTGAAAAGCATGTACACTTTGGTGTTCACTTCAAGGCACGGATTGATCTGTTTTGTGGCAGCATAAGCAAACCAGCACCTCTCTTAAGCTGTTATCTTGTTCTCTGCTTTCTCAGCTTTTGATATTTTATCATTTTTTCCCCTTTTTCTTTTTCTTTTTCTTTTTCTTTTTCTTTTTCTTTTTCTTTTCTTTTTCTTTTTCTTTTTCTTTTTCTTTTTCTTTTTCTTTTTCTTTTTCTTTTTCTTTTTCTTTTTCTTTTTCTTTTTCTTTTTCTTTTCTTTTTCTTTTCTTTTTCTTTTTCTTTTTCTTTTTCTTTTTCTTTTTCTTTTTCTTTTTCTTTTTCTTTTTCTTTTTCTTTTTCTTTTTCTTTTTCTTTTTCTTTTTCTTTTTCTTTTTCTTTTTCTTTTTCTTTTTCTTTTTCTTTTTCTTTTTTCTCTAATTTATAGCCCTAGTAACTATGGTTGTTAAAGAAAACATTCAAAATTCTGCCAGTGCAAAGATTTCTATGTGAGTCTTCAGGTATCTCAGAAGAGTACTGACAAGCAGAGCTTAGAGAACCCAGGGGAACCAGAGGAGCCCATACCACCATTCCATCACAGTTAGTCCTATCTGTTTTGAGATGCCTTACTGAGATAAAAAACAGAATGTATTCTGATTTAAGGTTGAGACCGCACCTCTGTTTAATCTTCCTTGTCTTGGCTTCTGGTTCGCTGTGGATCATATTCAACTCTAATTGAAGCCAAAGACAAAATTCCATTCACTGCTGAGCTGAGATCTTACTACTTGGAAACAGGATAAATCTTCTGCAGCCTGGTAGTTACTGATTTCTTCTCTCTGTGACCTCTTCACAGCCTTTTCCTAGCAGCAGGTGTATTCATAACTCTGACTTATAAGATGCTATAGCATGAGATATTCAAGTACTCTCTGGGTTACCTATTACAGGGCCAAGCATTGAAAAGCAGCTGAATTTGGATTTCAGAGACATTCCAGACCTCTGGAAGTGCTAGATCTGAGACCATCACGCTGCCAAAGCAAACTCAGAGCCACTGAAATTAGAACCCTGGATAGGTCTGGAACTAAACCAAACACAGTTCTCACCAGGTTTGTCAAAACAGATAGAATTCCTTGAAACACTCCCTTTTTGATGAATCAGCATTTTCTAGGGAAAATTCCTGACCAGGTCTCTTCTCAGTCTTTGTTAGTGCTTTCAGGATCAGTTTTAGTGCCAAAAATACTGCTAGAAAATAAATTTTCTCATGCTCATTCTAACAGATCATATACTTTCATGGAAATTATCATTTAACAAACCTAACAAAACATAAATCAGGAATGCATGAATCCAAGTTAGAAGTCCCCTTTCTGATTTAAAACTGCATTAGTTCCCACTGTGAGCTTCTGTAGGATATAGAACTTGAATGGATGAAATATAAAAGCTATCACCCATTCTCCTTGCACAGAATTTGAGCTGTTAAAAAACTAAATGTACTCTAACTTTACTCTAGCTGTAAATCATATTTGTCCATTTCCAAGCGTGTGCTTGTCCAAGGCACAGTTGATACACATCTTGGTTTTTCATATTCCACATTGTGCTGAAACATAGCTGCATAGTACATTTTAATTAATGTTTTTCATTCTCTTTTTTTAACCCTTCATGACATGCTGAGTTCCAGTAATTGAGAAAACCAATTAAAATGAAGCTGAATTAATTTCCCCTTACTGAAGGTTGTCTTATTAAACTGTAGTCATTAAGTTGTTGAATAGCTGACTGAATTTCCACGTTGCAAGTGACGGATTAATTATTATTCTGTTCAGCAAATCACGTGCATTTGGTGCACTCTTAACCAAGGTCAACAGTTTGTGCTCAGGATGGTAAAGTTGTAAGACATAAACATTAAAATTTCAGTATTGTCATGCAAAGGGAAATTTAAAAGATATGTTTATTTTGCTATGCCTGTTGTGGTTTTCCTTGAATATTTGGAAAAACATGGAAATAACCAGATAGACCAAGTTTTGATGTGAATGGAAATTGGAAGAGCAGAATCCTGCCTAAATCTTTTCTCAGCCAGGCTTTTGCTATCCCTGAGCTGTAGGTGAAAGATGGAAAGTATTTAACATAACATTTCAAAATATACCTTATATATAATCTGACATCCAGTGCAAACTGAAACTGGATGTCCACTGAGATTTTTTTCCTTTTTCATAACATAACAGTATGAAGCCATTCCCCAAAGTGAAAGGTAATAAATGTATATATATCACAAAGAAACACTCCCATTAAAATTCGTGAATGGACTGCCAAACTCGTTTACTGTAAAATTTTACTTAGCTCAGGTGCAGCAGCCTTCTAAAAGATTGAGAAGGCTCAGACTATTTTGGTGATGTACACACACTGTTACAATGAAAGAATAACAAATAATATAATGCAGAGAAACATTTTTATTTTGAGTGCATAAAATAAGGAGTTTTGGGAAAGCTCCTGAACAACATTCCCTTATGATTAATTTTATATTGTCTTCTGAAAACCTTGGCACTCAGCACAGGTGTCACTGAATTAAATTTAATTCAGAAGCCACTGAATGAAAGACTGCTCACTCAAATGCTGGTGGTTCCAGTGTTGTTGATATCTATCTTTTTGTGTATTTCTTGTCATTTCATTCATCATTATTAGAGTATTTCTGCCTTTGTGGTTTTCAGCTTGTGGTAGGTGGACTCCTGGCATCCACATACTGCTTCTGAGGGACCTCAAAAGTTACCCACTGCAATAGGCTTACACTTGTTGTGCCTCAAGTGGCAAGGTGAGGAAAAATTTTTAGCAGGACCTGTAGTGATAGGACAAGCTGTGTGGTTCAGTTGAGACGCTGAAGGGACAGGATGCCATCCAGAGGGACCTTGACAGGCCTGAGAGGTGGGCCTGTGCCAACCTCATGAAGTTCAACAAGGCCAAGTGCAAGGTCCCGCACCTGGGTCAGGGCAACCCCAAGCACAAGTACAGGCTGGGCAATGAGGGGCTTGAGGCCAGCTCCAAAGAGAAGGACTTGGGAGTGGTGGTGGGCGAGAAGTTCAACATGAGCCAGCAATGTGCACTTGCAGCCCAGAAGGCCAATAACCACATCCTGGGCTGCATCAAGAGAAGCGTGGCCAGCAGGTCGAGGGAGGCGATTCTCCCCCTCTACTCTGCTCTCATAAGGCCCCACCTGGAGTCCTGTGTCCAGTTCTGGAGCCCCCAACACAAGAAAGATGTGAACCTGTTAGAACGAGTCCAGAGGAGGCCACGAGGGTGATACAAGGGCTGGAGCACCTCTCCTATGAGGACGGGCTGAGAGAGTTGGGGCTGTTCAGTCTGGATAAGAGGAGGCTCCGGGGAGATCTTATAGCGGCCTTCCAGTACCTGAAGAGGCCTAAGAGAAAGCTGGGGAGGGACTTTTTGTAAAGGCAGGTAGTGATAGGATGAGGGGTAATGGGTTCAAAGTGGAAGAGGGCAGGTTTAGATTAGACATTAGGAAGAAATTCTTCACCATGAGGGTGGTGAGACACTGGAACAGGTTGCCTGGAGAAGCTATGGATGCCCCCTCCCTGGAAGTGTTCAAGGCCAGGTTGGATGAGGCTTTGAGCAACCTGGTCTAGTGGAAGGTGTTCCTGCTCATGGCAGGGGGGTTGGAGCTAGGTGATCTTGAAGGTCCCTTCCAACCCAGACCATTCTATGATTCTGTGATTTTATGATTCTGACAAGTGGTAGTGGTTTTAAACTAAAAGAGTGTAGATTTAGACTAGATAAAAGGAAGGCATTTTTTAAAATGAGGATGATGAAACAGGAACAGATTGCCCAGAGAAATGGTAGATGCCCCATCCCTGAAAACATTCAGGGTCAGGTTAGACAGGGCTGTGAGCAACCTGATCTAGTTGAAGATGTCCCAGCTCACTGCAGATGGTGTTGGAGTAGGTGACCCTTAAAACTCCCTTCCAACCCAAAGCATTCTATGATTCTGTGATAAGTTCTTAGGAGGCTGCAAGTAATCACAAAGCTAAAAACTATTAATTCAAATTAATAGGTAGCTATGATGTGGTTTAAAATTCACACATCTGTATGGATTAGCCAAGGGACCAGCAACTCTATTTAATCATCTGTGAAATAATATTGCTTACATAGTGGTTGGGATATTAAATGTACTGTTTAATTTGAAACACATTACAGTGGGGTTGAATTCTGTAGGTTTTATTAATGCAAAATTCCTATGCCTGAAGTAGTTTTATCCACATTTTTCTAGCAATACAGGTATTAATTGCACATTTAACGATTTAATTTCTTCACTTTTAAAAATACCAAGAAAAAAAAGCAGGGTGTTTTATGAGCAAGAAAAGAATTTCCTTTTTTTGTTTCTTGCTTGTTGCTTTTTGATTTATTTATACTATTGCTGAAATGTACACATTTAACTTCTTGACAGATGGCAACCAATTCCAGAGCTGAGGAAGCCAGGAAACAGAAAGCACCATCTATTTCAGGAAATAATATAGTAAAAGGAAGCCTGACAGCCTTGGAATGGCTTAACTTGGAGAGGAAGGCTTTGGACAGAAAAAATTGGCCTAAGGACATGTAATTAGCAATAGAAAGGGAGTTTGGCAGCAAGTTTTTTGCATTTGGCTCCTGTCATTTGCCATGTCTCTGAAAATCTCTTAGATTCTGCAGTTTTTGTATGGAAGAATGTAATTCACATGAGGAAACTAAAAAACTATAGTTATCGAAGAATGAGTGCAAGTGGACTGTGCAAGAAAGACATTTTTTCTGAATAATGACTGAACTGTCACTATTTTTAACCTAGTTACATCAAAGGCAGAGTGAATATTTACATTGTTTGTGTGCAGGAGACAGCCTTAGGTAGACTGGTACCAGCTTTATCCAAGATTCAGAGCCTGCACTTCTTTCAACATGGGTGTTTTAATTTGGGTACTAGTGGCAGTTTAGGACTCAGAGTCAAAAAAACAGAAAATAAAGGAAACAGAAGTCTAGGCTGGAGTTCAGCTGACCATCTGAAATTATTTCTTTACCTTTTACTTTTTTTTTTTCCTTTTCTATATTCTTCCTCAGATTTCCCTACGGAAAAAGGTCACCAATCTGCAAGTAAACACGGTTATTGTAAGGGAAAAATACTTTTTCTTTTTCTTGAAAACATGCAGGGCTATCAGTAAGCATGCCAAACTGATTTCCACCCCCTTTTACCATTATTTCTTTTGTAACTGCTTGATATTTCTCATTTGCACCAGTGACAGAAAGCATTGTCAGGCCTATATGGTTCTGATGCTCTAAGTTATTTCAGTGGATCTGATGGTCGTATGAAAAATAATAACCACTGTAATGAAAGAATTCAGAGCTCTACTCTGTGTAACTCAGTAAGGCTCAAATGAAATCATTGCAACCATGTGTATTTACTCTAATTTGGTGTACAATTATAGTTCTAATATGCTAATGCAAAGGTTTTAGAGCTTCTTCTCTAATCTGATCTTTATTCTAAACTGAATAAGGAAATTTTTCACAGATTAAATGACACTGTGCACTGCACTGCTATCTCTAATGATTCTCAGTACTACCCTCAGCTGCACAGAGTCAGTTCCTTTGCAGTCAAGGAGACAAGGTGGTGAAACACCAAGCTTCAGGGGTCTTTGTCCTTTGTCCTCACAGGAATGAGATACAGCACTGAAAATGAATGACAATTAAATAGATCTGGCTCTCCAGACACTGAGGAAATTAGGAAGAGAAAAACGAGCCTTTACACAGAATTTTGAGGGTAAAAATTTTCCATTTAGAAGGGAAATTATATGGCAGTATTGCCCAGGATGATGGGATTTAATGAAAAAGCCAGAGAAATTTTGGGTTTCCAGAGCACACTTTTTTCCAAGGCAATGGTTGCCTATGTATCCTTCACAGATATGTCCATTAGCTTGAGAAATGCTTGAGATCTGTATTTGTTTTTATGTTCTTCACCTTTGGCGGATCTTCAGTGGCTATAATAAAAAAGTATTAATGAATATTTATTGTGTAGATAAACTTATATTGAAAAAAGTTAATCTTACTACAATATCAGAAAAACTCATTGTATTCACTTTGCTGACAGAAAGGAAAGACATGCACAGAAGTATGAATACTCTATTCTTCTGGTGCACCTGTAATTGAAATAAAATTCAGAATGTTAGTGTGTGCTTGAAATTGCCATCATTATAAAAAGATGAGCTGGTATTTTGAGGAGGTTTTTGTTTGTTTTTTGTTTGTTTGTTGAGTTGTTTTTTGTTGGGTTTTGGGTTTTTTTCATGAAGGTATTCAATTCATTGGCCTAAAAATTAAGACATTAGATCATTACGTAAATGAGATACTTTCCTGCCAGGTTGTGACTTCAAGTGCAAGAGATCATGAACTCACAGAAGCAGCTCTAAACACAAGAAAAAACAGATGGTAGGGGGTGGCGGTGGTGGGGGTGGGGGGTAGAAAATAAGTTTGTTAGCTTACGGATCTCACTAATGAGGTCCCCACATGAAGCTGGTGATGAGAGCCCCAGGTTCAAGTGGCTGATCTGAATCAGGTCCAGTGACAAACGAGCTGCTTCATCTGAGAGGTTTTTTTCCCAGAAGAAAAACATTGTGTCATGATGATCTAATGCACATTACAATGCAGGATATCAGTGGACTTCTACTGACTACCAGTGTGGTCTTCCCAGCTGATACAACTGTCTGTAAAGTATCATGAGGGATACAGAGGGGTCTAGGCAGGGTGCTGTGAGCATTATATCAGGATCTGCAGCAGATATTCACATGATTCATGCCACATGTTATAAGGATGTGTCAGTGTTGTACCCAAAACTTGTTAACTCTGCCTACACTGTGCAGTGAGAAAGCTATGATGTATTTTTGCTCAAAAGGATCTTTAGCTTTTTTTCTAGCCAGTCCTCCCTAGAGATTCAGAGACTTTATCTGAAAGAAATGCCCCTGAGGTTCTCTTCCTAAGCTGCTTCAAATAAAGGTCTCTGAGTCTACCACAACCCAGTATGACACCCTGAAGAACTGGGGCTCAGGACATGCATGCAATAACAGAGTCAAACCAACAGTTGCCAGAGTGCTGCAAGGAGCAGCCTTAGGACCAGTATCTTGGGCAGTGGCAATGACCCTGCTGTGCTTGTGGCTGCACAAGTCTCTCCCTCTCTGCCTTGTAGAAGAAGTAAAAGCTCTCTTGGCATTCAGACTAAGAGCCAAGTGAGACCTTTGCAAACCAGAGAAAAGCCATGAAACTTCCTGCATGGGAGCAGGGACTGGACAGTGTGCTCACCCTCATGCTCTCTACATAGGATCCTCCTCCCTGACACCCAGCACTGGTGACTGGCAATGTGACTCTCTGTCACACCTGCCCTGATGGGGACACAACTGGTGGCAAGCCTTCTGGAGAGTCACCCTGGATGCAGTTTGGAATGCTCTCCCTACTGGCAACCAGGTTCAACAGAAACCTTGGTCACATCTTCTGCTCATGTGTCCTTTGGGGCTACACAGTGTCTTCAACCCAGTTCTATTTAGAAATTTCTGTGGCTTAAACCTCCAGGAAGAATCAGCTGGCAGGACATTGTGTCAAAATTACAGAACTAGGGGTAAAATACACACTTTGAGTAACTACTATATCACAGCTGTGACACATTCATAGTTCCTTCCTCCATAAGAAAAAAGCCACTGAGCTCCATTCCTTACAGCAGGACTGATGGGTATAAAATGTTCAGAAATGCTGCTTAGGCAGTGGTCACTGAAGTCATAGCCTGGAACAAGCCTAGGACTCAGCACAAGCTCTTGGCACTCACATATTCATCATCTTGTCTTACGCAAGTCCCCAGACTGGCCTCTCTGAATGCCCCAAGACTGATCCTTCAAAATTTCCTTATTTAGCCTTGCTGAAGTTTTTGTCTGCCTGTAAAATGTTATAGCCTGATTCATTAATGCCTGGGAGATGCATTTTGATGGAATGGATAATGGAAATATGTAAGGGTTCTTGTTCTTTATTAGCTGCTTTTATTTTCAGTCTTCAGCTTTCCGTAGTGAGCATTGTCAGAAGCTGGCTGGTACATAACCTGCAGTGAGGACTTCTTTCCCAACTGCCATATCAAAAAACGCGAGTGTGGTCAGATAGGATTTTTTCTTGCACTCTCAGTCTGCACGACCTTCAGATTCACAGACAAATTTCTTGTACTATGGTTCACCTTAAATGAAGGTAGGAAAGGAAAAGGTCTGCTATAACACAAAACCCTGCCATATAGATAAGGCTGATTGTATGCTTAATACAACTGAGCAGCTTCATCAGCGCAGACTACAGGAGAGTCTGCTGCTGAACGAAGACTCAGATGCAGCAAGGACATGCATTTCAGGTTCAGCCAAGACCTGAAGTCATCTTGTGCAATAATATTTTATAGTGGCTGTTGTCCCCCAACACTGTCTAAAGATTCTTTAGTGGTGTTGTCTCCTGGACATGCTGGAGACAAAGCTGGAGCAGCCATCAATTCCTGCCTGGCCTCGGCCTCCCTTTGACGTCAGCAGTGCTGAGGTAGTGGCTGTTGTGCCTTATGAGTTAAATTCAGATTTCCCACCACATCACTCTTCTTGACAAAGAGGATGACCCTTGTCCCCACAAAGCAATTATAAAAATTCACTGCAGCCTCATAGTGTGTTTGAACTCAGAGCTAAATTAGTAGAGAAAAAAACAAGAAGCAAGACTACAGTGATAATTTCACCAAGATATAAACCAAACTCACCAGGCCATGGAGATTGCTGGCCCCACTGCAACAGCGTCAAAATACAGGGATATTTCCAGGCATGGCAAAAGTCCGGAATGACACAAAGAAATTTCCTGTGCCTTATGCCTTCCTCTTGAAGCACCCACCAGAGTGATTCCTAAACATGTAGAAAATACTTCCACACAGCTCATTCAGTCCTCACAGCTCTCTCCCACCATAAGCAGACAGCCTAAGATGGTTCCAGATGCTTATCAAGGAACCAGAGCCGATACATGCCAGATATGGGAGATCAGGCACAATACAGAACAAGATATATCCCTGCACTTCCATGGCTTCTACAGTATTTCAGGAAGGGGTAATGATCCCAGACTAGATATCACTGGGAAGTCCCAGAAGGAAGTGCATGTGCTCCCCATTGCAAAGCCTCTCCAGTGAGTATCTGCACTGCCTACGTAATGGGCTGGTGAGTCTGCTCAAGCAACACAGGATACAAGCCCTCACTGCAGCCTGAACACTTGTCACCCAAAACCTTGGTTAAGACCATCAAATTAATTCCAGATGAACCATCAAACTGCTCTTCAGCCTTGTCAGAGCTCAGCCCTTGCCTTGCCATGGATTTCAGTGGGCTTTGGAACTGGACCAAGAAGAGTAATTACAGGTTGGATGGCTTTGAATGAAAAGCTCAGCAGTGAAACAAACCTCCAGACCAGATTTTTCTCCATTTCTGTATGTTAGGCTACCAAGGGTTGTAATTGTTTTTTTGGCTTATTTCTTTGTACTAAATTTTAGACTTACACCACTAAGGGAAAAGCGTTAACAAGCACATGAAAGTAATTTGAATGAAAGCAGCATAAGGAGTAAACAACTTCCAGAGAATAACACAAGACTGCTTTAGTCCTTTTTCTTCAGAGTTTTTATGAATCTATAATTTTATTATTTACTTTATATTATAGAATGACATTTTATGCTACTATCTTGTGTCCCTTTAATGTCCTCAGTATGAGGACATTATGACTCGCTGTGAGTTTTGCACAGAGATTTGCCATTAGGAATTTGTTATTTACACCTCAGCAACAGTGACTACAGTTATCTGCTGCAGCATTCTGATTCATAGCTCAATGCATCTAAAAGGAGGGCTAAGACAGATGCATCCACACTGTGCACTTGAGACAGGAAGGTGAAAGACTGCAGCAGCTCATGCGACTTTGCTGCAGCTGTGCAGCACGATTCCTGAGGCAGAAGCCCTGCTCAGAGAACTCCATGAGTGTGCCTGCAGTGAGCTCAGGTACAAGCCAGGATTTCTTCGAGTGCTGCACTGTGCCAAGGGGCACTGCAGCTTGCACGGCGAGTGCAGCAGCTGTCATTGCATGGCCCTACCATGTCCGATGGCTGCTGGAACCTGCTTCCAGCTGTCGTACAAGCCCCTCCAAGAGCTGCCTTTGTGAGACTGCCTTAACCAGTGGGTGTACATCTCGTGAGACTGTTATTTATAACATAGGCTTTTACAACACTGGCTTTAGCACTGTCAAAACACACTCATTTCTCGTTCCAATAAACGTTTTGGATTGCTCACAGGAACCTGTGCAGAAAAGTGGCTGTCAGCCTTTTTCATAATGTAAATCCAAGTTTCATCAGAAGGTTATCAACTAGATTACATTTTGTTATGAAGACAGGTAGTTGCCACTTTACTGGACAGCAGTTGCAAGCCCATCACATTGACACTCCTGTGACCCAGAACATGAAACATGTGCATAACAACCACAGTACTCACCACCAGCACCAGGTCTGACACTTGGGGTTATGGGCAAGATGAGGCTCGCTGCTATTTACAATAAAAAATAAATGTAAGCACACTACCCCTGTTATCATACTAAAGCCCTGAAAGAATACCAGAACTATCTGTATAAATCCCAGCAGTAAAAGGTGCTTTTCTTGCAAGGGAAATAAATACTAATAGTACCAAAACCAGCCCTAAGGTTCATGGTAGGGAGCCACGATTTCCCAGCACCTTATTCCTCAACAAGCTTCACCTTTTCTTGGTGTCTTTTGGGAGCTGCGTCTTTTAAGGCCCAACTCTCCCAGGCTAGCCTGGAGCATCAGAGGAAATTATGTGTTAATATTATAGCACAGGCTAGCCTTAGGAAGATGAAACACGTCATCCTTTTCTCCAGGCCTTCATATATGAATTAGCTAAAGGCAAACTTTTCCTTTCCCAACTTTCTTGCCTGTGGTTGACTGAATTTGATATTATTTCATTGTTAGCAAAGTTATATATACTTTGCAATATAGAAAGACCAAGGTTATGGAAAACATGGGATTTGTAGTATTTGTAGTCTGATAGCACACAGGCATCCAAACATGGGTCATAAAATAGAGTTGCCAAAGGCAAGCTCCTGTACCACTTGAGCTTTTTCAATTTCCATTTCTCTTTTTTAAGCAGGAAAATACTACACCTCTTTCCTAGGGCACTAGCCATGATACTGTCATAATTTAGTAGGAACCATGAAGACACTTGAAAAAGACCTGTGTTCAAAAAAGAAAAAGATTTTTTTTTCCCTATCTGTTTTTTTTATTCCACATGACATACAACAAATACAGAGGAAGGAAACAATAAGTTAATTCTGTTTCTGTCTGTCCTCAGACCCAGAGAGTCTCTCTCACTCACCCATACTTTCTCGAGTCTATGGCACCATGGGGTATTTTCCAACAAACACAGTTTTATGTCAGTAAGATAAATACCAGCTTTAAAACCTTTACATCAGAGGGATTTTGCATCCTATTTGATTCAAAGAGCACAGATGTATGAAACATTCAGGCACAAGCTTGGCCTCATGAGCAGGGGTAAAATTGAGCCATAACTGAGTTCAAACAACGTTGGTGCTTGAATCACATACAAACCTGCTCTTAGTCAGAGACTTCCTGCCCTTATGTTTGCCCCCGCGCACTTAATAATGTAGCAGCAGAAATATTTTAAACAGCTGCAGCTCTCTCTTTATTTGCATTTTGGGGAGCCTTAAGTGCTACCAAAAGCAGAAACATGATTGTGTCCCTAATTAACTCTTCAGGTGAGTACTGGAAATGGAAAAGGCTTTTATAGAAACTTGGAACAAAGCACAGAGGGAACCTGCCTGCCCCCACCGCAAGGAGAGCAGCCCAGACCCGGAGTGACTCACTAATGACTCGCCCCTGATTCAAGGCTGCCAGAAGGGTGAAAATGTCTCTCCTGGTTTCATTTGTTCCTCCCAGTGAGTGAACACATACCCCACTTTCCCCTTCAGTCAGGACCACAGCTTTCTGGGCTGACATGAAAGAGCCCTGGCTCAAGCCAGCCCAGCCAAAGTGGACACATCGGACACCTCTCTCCATCTTGTCCCACATGCGGTGACAAATAATTAGGGCCATCGCTGCTGTCAGTGCAGATGTCACCAACCCCAGAAGTTGAGCCTCAATGCAGAGCTCAGGCACCACCTGCAATTTGTGTGTATTTGTCACTGAATTTGGTTCCACGAGGTCTTTTATTTTCTTGTGCATTGATCTGCATTTTCATAATGATGATGGCTTGAAAAAAAATCTAGTAGAAAAACCCATAAAACACAAAAGCAAAGAAAAAACAAAAAGGAACCTCCTCAAGTTGTCAGAGTTATTTTTAAATTTGTGTAACACTGTATCCATGCCGGCATTTCCCCACAACAGTCACAAACCCAAAATTTCTGGATTTGATTGATTCATTACTTATAGATTACATCACTGTTGTGGGGCTTTGGGGTTTTTTTGTGACAATTATGTTATAGCCTTTAGAGAATCATAGAATCGCTTGGTTGGAAAAGACCTTTGAGATCATCAAGTCCATATTAGGGTAGGAGCAACCCTTAAGGTTTACCTTACTACTACTTTGTTTTTTTATATTTCTTCACCTCCTCTGTAAATGCAACATCTGCTGTTAAAAGAGGAAAATTTTTCTCCTTCTTACTTTTGAGCTGATGTCAAATTGGTTTGGGTTGTTTGGTTTTGTGTCTGTGTGCAGCTTTTTTTTTTTTCATTTTGTTTTTTAAGTAGGCTACCTGACTGTCTCAGTATCCACGGCAACAAATCTCTGGTTAATGATTCTCTGGAAATTCGCTGCAGAAGATTTATTAGTTTTATTAGTTTTTCCAAGAACTTTTGAAAGAAGCTTCCTTAAAATAAAAAAGATCCACCCTAAACTTATGAGTCAAGCAACCTGAGCAAAACCAATATCTAAACTTTTTGAAGTGAGAGTTCAATGAGGTTTGGTTTATGTTTTGTTTCTGTTTTGTGGGAAGGAGGAATACCCAAAATTGAATGTCAGAAAAAGAAATATCAATACTTGCTGGAATTGGTTTTGAATTTGACCAGCTAGCAGAAAATAAAGAATAAGAAAAAAGAGACAACTCTTCATAAGAGTGGGAAAGTGTCTCAAGACTTTGTAGTGATACTGTTTTTATTGAATGTATTTACAGTGCTCCAGAAAAAAAAAAAAAAAGTAGTGTTGTCACAGTAACACTACAATCTTACAAGATTATTCAGATTAATCAGGCCAAAATACCTCCATCTATGTTTCTCTCCCAGCACAGGCAGCTCCCCTTTACAGGGCCCAAGGAAGCAGGAGGGCTGGATTGTAAGAACACCAGGCAGCCTGGTCTCTGTGTCAATTAGCATTCACATCTTTTCCCTTAGAGAGCTATAATTTGTCCAAAATTGAACAATGCTGGACCAACATTGAATCACCCACCAAGATAAGTTGTGATTACTGGTGCCAGAGCATAGGGCCTCTAGAACTTTACAGGAAAGACGACACTAAAAATTGAAGAAAGGAAGTATTTTTCCCTCCTTTCTTCTCTCAGCAGAAGAATTTGCAGCTCAAGTTTTCCAAAACAATGTTGCCTCAAGTACATAATCAGCATAAAAAAAATCAGTTCAGACAGGTAGAGGTTAGCTAAGATATAAGCTGCACATATAGTTTGGTAATTGAAAGTGTAAGTGCAACTATTGCACGTAATTATAGGACAGGTGTAATAAATTTCCTCAATTTAACAGGGATGAGATGCAATTATATTGGAAGAGGGAGAAAGCTCCTTTAGCTGATAGAAGTTGCTTCTCTTCTGGTTAGTATCAACTGTATAACTATTACTTTAGTTTTTCCCCAAAAGTTCCCTTAAATTTCAACAACTCAGTAGTTCCTTAATCCAGCAGGAAAACTTTATATCTCACCTTATGCATAATTAGTGTATTTAATGACCTCTTTTGAAAGCCTTTGCCTGAGGATTTTTGAAAGCTTCATTCTCCATTCTTCATTATTTTGCTGAGCAATTCAAAGAAATAAAAGAGTTTAACCAGGCATAAATTTCTACCCTAGAAATCCTACTGATATCCTCCAAGATATCATGCTCTTTAGCTGTTTTATTCTTAATTATTTTTTCTCCTTATTTACTTGGTACTAACAAGACTCACCAACATATTATTCCTAGGATATTCTGAAGGGAAATATGACATTTGATTCCCTTGCCCTTTCTGCTAATATTAGCTCATTTAATGACCATTTCCTTGGACACTAAGACAGTTACACAGTCTGACATAGCTCAACCTTCACAAAATAAATAATCCTTTGCATTAAAGTCAGAATATCAGTTGTGGCCTATTCCAGATTTAATTACTCCTTCAATTCCAGAAGCTAGGGAGATATTGTTCTATGTTTATTATAATTCATTAGAACTAATTACAGAAGTCTGTTTTCCCCCATCACCAAACTAACCCTCATTCTGGACTTCCCTCTGCTCACTTTCAAAGCCATTTTCTTTTAGAGTTTCTCTGGGCTCAATCACTGAGAAACTCATTGTCCCTGTTATCGTCCCTGGAGTTTATTCCACTTGTGTCTAGAGGCAGGTGAAGAAGGAGCACCAACACTATAGGTGCTGATCTATCACTAATGTGATCAAGCAAGCTAGTGCTCAGATAACTTAAAATTGATGTACACTTGATGGACACAGGATGGGTGAAAAGACAAACACAACCAGACCAAAGTCAGTGAGATGGATTGAGAACTGGCTGACTGGCAGAGCTCAGAAGGTTGTGATCAGTGGCACAGAATCTAGTTGAAGGTCTGTAACTAGTGGTGTTCCCCAGGGGTCAGTACTGGATCCGGTCTTGTTTAATATCTTCATCAATAACCTGGATGTAGGGGTAGCATCCACCCTCAGCAAGTTTGCTGACGATACGAGGTTGGGAGGACTGTCTAGCACACCAGAAGGCTGTGATGCCATTTAATGAGACCTGGACAAACTGGAGAGTTGGGTGGAAAGGAACCTGATAAGGTTCAACAAGAGCAAGTGCAGAGTCCTTCACCTAGAGAGGAACAACCGCGTGCATCAGTACAGGTTAGGGGCTGACCTGCTGGAGAGGAGCTCTAAGGAAAAGGACCTGGGTTACCTGGTGGACAGCAGGCTGGCCATGAGCCAGCAGTGTGCCCTTGTGGCGAAGAAGGCCAACAGTATCCTGGGGTGCATTAAAAAGAGCGCAGCCAGCAGGTCAAGGGACCTTCTCTTCCCCCTCTACTCCGCCCTGGTGAGGCCACATCTGGAGTACTGTGTCCAGTTCTGGGCTTCCCAGTTCAAGAAAGACAGGGATCTTCTGGAGAGAGTCCAGCGGAGGGCCACAAAGATGGTGAGGGGCCTGGAGCATCTCCCGTATGAGGAAAGGCTGAGAGAGCTGGGACTCTTCAGCCTGGAGAAGAGAAGACTGAGAGGGGATTTTATCAATGTCTATAAATACCTGAAGTGTGGGGGCCAAATGGATGGGGCCGGGCTCTTTTTGGTGGTGCCCAGTGACAGGACAAGGGGCAATGGGCAAAAACTGGAACACCGGAAGTTCCAGAAAAACTTAGGGGAAAACTTCTTTCCTGTGAGGGTGACAGAGCACTGGAACAGGCTGCCCAGAGAGGCTGTGGAGTCTCCATTTCTGGAGATGTTCAAAACCTGCCTGGACGCCACCCTGTGTAACTTGCTGTAGGTGAACCTGCTTTGGCATGGGGGTTGGACTAGGTGATCTCCTGAGGTCCCTTCCAACCCCCACCATTCTGTGATTCTGTGATTCTGTGAAACTCTGAGTCAATTTGGTGCAGGGAAGTTTAAACCACTACCGAATAATACCATTCTCATTATTCACAGCCATACATCTGCAGTCCAGACCTCTTCCTGGTTTTGTTTTTTTTAAATCTTGTTTACTATGAAGTGAAGTGGGATGTTAGAAGCTTTCTTTTCGTATCTACATTACATTCTCCTTGACAGTGCTTTTAGGTGGGCACACACCTTGATTATATTTTTTTTTCTTGGCAACCACAAGCTTTGCACAAGTGCCTACAAATCAAAAATTAGTGTGGCTATTTTTCCTGTTACAACAACATGCATATTCAGGACAGTGTGAACTTGTTTTCTCCCTGACTCTTTCAGCTCTGCTGCGAATATGGCTATGTTCTGTAAAGATGCTGAAAACGGTAAACAAACCATTTCCCTGAAATGTTTTTTTGTGCAATGAATGCTATCTAGCCTGTAATTGCTTTACTTCATGTGACCAGCCAACTGAAGAAGCTGTTAAAAAAAAATTGTCATTAGTGTCCAAAGGGATAATAAAGGCTGTCACTATCAATTTACACTTTTAGTGTTCATACTTTTCTCTCTTATTTTAATGCCATATTTCTGCAGATGCTAGACGTGGTGAAAAACCTTTCTGCTATTCAGCGAGGATCACTGTAACAGCCATTATTCACTTATCAGCAAAGCCTGACATAATGTGTGGTAAAGGGAGTAAAGCAGCCCAAAAGGCCTGTCGAAATATCCAGGTCCAGGCAAACCATCTCACTCCAAAGTGGTCAAAGCAACCAACTCAAGGGGTTTTGATGCGGCACAAACCCACCTCAAGGAGATGGAGGTGTTTGCTTCCCAGCACTGACAAAGCTCCATGGAGTCACTGCTGGATTGGAAAACACAGGAGGGTGTGAGAGACAGCTTTTCTACACCTAAACTCTGGTTTGGCACAGGGAAGTTGCAGTACCCTCCACATCATGCTGGGACTCAATATATTGTCATAACCCTAGAGCCATCAGTGCCAGCTTAAAGCTGCTGAAAAATTCTGATCCTTCTACACTTCTAGAGATTTGTTAGTATAATACATTAAAATAGCATCTATTTCTTTAAATAGCTTTTTCATCAGAAGGACACAGTCATTCACTTCTGTACCCATAAAACATAGGTTCTCTTTGAGACAAAATACATCTTTTATTCTATGCAAGACAGATCAGTTTCATCACCTTTCCATAGCTGTTTTTAGACCACTTGCACCAGAGTAGAGATAATATAATTTCTCTGGACTTGGATGTACAGCACTGCCAGCCCAACCAGTAGCAATTTTCACACAGGTTGTCTAGCTGTGGGTGGCTTCTCAAGGCAGGATACAACAAAGATCCACAAGCTTTCCCTTCTGTCCACATCATGACCAAATCCCTCCAGCTGGAAGTCAATATTGTCAAAGAAATATGAGCTAATAAAGTTTTCAGCTTGCTTTTAACAAAACTGTCGATTCAGCAATACTCTCACTTTATAAAGTAGTAGGAAGGGGAATGTTGTGAGTAATTCATAATGAGCACAGATAGCTGAGCTTCATTTGAAATTATCTCATTTTGAGACAATCAGGTTTTGTATTATAGCTATGCCTGAAGCTGTCTATTCACTTTGCTTTGGATACTTGGCCACCCAAAACAATTGTTTACTCTTGGTCATGCTTCAGTTGCTAAACAAACACCAGTCTGGTGTTTATGAAAAAAAATGCTGCAGGATGTGAAAATGCCTGAAATAAGAAGACGAAAATCAACAAGGAATAATTTCCCAGATAATTTGTAGTGCTGCAGGTAAAAACTTGTGTCAATTAGGCCCAAAATTCAGCTGCACCAATTTGTCTATCAGCACTGTCTCATAACTCTGCACTACAAAAAATTAAATGGAAAACTGGTTTTGTTGGTGTCTCCCATTCCATAATTAAAGCATATTTTTCCATTCTCTGTGTTCCAGAACATTAATAATCTTTCAGCAGGTTATACAAAAATTTTCTGCAAATCCTTGGGAAAAAAAAAAAATAGATCTTCTCAAAAGTTACAAAATTGTAGCTCCTCCACTCTTCCAATAAAATCCCTACACATCCCGTAGTCAAGCCCTTAGTAAAACACGCAATAATTATTGAACACACATAAGGGGAAGTAGTTGAAATCTTTAAAAACTAAAAAAAGGACAACTCTCTTGGAATTCATGAGACTGAAGGAGGCACCTCAAGTGTAACAAAATTTGAGGAGTTTGTTGGATTTTCATCCTAACATTTGCATCTTTACCTTGCAAGTGGAAGTACTGAATAACCAAGGAAGCTAAAATCAGTTGAGGGCCCCAGGACACATGTTGTTCCATTTGCAGCCTAGCTCTGGGAGCTCCACTGCACAATAACTTTTCTCCTGCAAAAGGAAAGGTTAAAACAAAAGGCAGAGACTTCGTCTCTTCATTTCCCGAATGTCAATTCCTGACTTTAAACAAGCAATATCAGTCAGAGAGGAGTTAGTCCATTAGGCGCTCTTTCTTCCTGTGCAACTTTCTAATGTTAGATGTGGTGCCTGTAGTTTCTCCACATCGCAAATACTGGCTTGAAAAAAAGCACCCACACTAGACCCTGCTTAGAAATATTGTGTGAAAAAAAAGAAGAAGAAAGTTTAAGAAGGGAAATAGGATTTAAGACACAGGACCAGATTTGGTCATGGTGGGGGCTGGAAAAGAAGTATCTGGTTTTATTTTTATGTTTTAGGAATAAAAATGAAGTGCTAATAACTTAGGTCATGATACAGCCAAAGTTCTGTGTCAGTTTTTGTCTCCTCTGAACCATTCATCCTTCCTGCGGTCAACATACACATTTGCTTTGTCTCCCAGTATTGTCATTTAAGTTAATATACTGTAAGAGTTTGGGTTTTGTGCTTTATTACCTCTAGTATCAAACAACCTGGCCTAAGCAGTTCTTTTAAAACCTTTGCCTCCTGCATTGAGATTTCCTTTTTTTTCTTTCCTTTAAGATATTATCCTACGTACAGTTTCAATTTTGAGTTCAAGTCTCCTTCTAAGTACGTTTCTCCAGACGATTCAAACAGATTTGCCTCTTAAACAAAAATAGGAAAATATATTTATACTTGGGCAATACAGTGCCATTTTATTTGATATGTAAACTTGCTCAGATTGATTTCCCAAGTTAAAAAATAGGTGTTCGGAAATTAATAACAGTGTAGTCTGAGAGTCACTGAGACAGAAGCACAGCAGCAAAGGTGTGCCAGCTGGGGACCTCACAGAAAGTGGTGTATCAGTGAGCTGCTAAAGTGATGTACAAGGCTGCTCCATGCAGCCCAAGCAGCAGGGAAAGGCAGCCCCACTGCAGCACAACAAAATCCAGAGCAGGGCAGGGCAAGGGCTGGGAAAGAGAGAAAATGTGGAAGACAAGCAATAGCAATTCCATGGAAGATTTTAAGACTAGAAGTCTGTGTTGGGTTTGCACAGCTAATAAGCAGCGTGGGAAGAATTTGTGACACTTTGTTAAACACTTGCCCAGAGTACTCAGAAGGTTAGTTCCCTAAGGTCTCTCTGGGAAAGGAGAAAAGGCTTCTCTCCCCAGAGAAGAAGGGACCTCAAGTAGCTATTCAAGTCTCTGGGCTGCCCTAAGGGAGAGTTCATTTTGCTTCCTCTATTTGCTCCCCAGACCTTGCACCTGCAGACTAGCAAAACAGAAAGTCCTTCGACTTCCAGTGACAATTGAAAATATTAGTATGTTTTCAACATTCTTATAGCAAACCCCATACTGAGACCAAAACACGGTGCTATTCTAGCTACTAAGAAGAAACCTAGCTCTGTGCCAGACCAAAACCAGGATGCCTCCAAATTGGGGCACCTGGGTGAAAGGTTCAAAGTTAATACAGATGCATAGTCCTCAAAACAATCATACCTGTGAGAGGATATTGGAAGTCTCATGTCTTGTGATCAAGTCAGAAAAATTAACCTTTGGGGAGTCCCCTTCTCTTTTCAGATTAATATTTACTGTGAGACATCTCCATCAGAAAGCTCTAAAAATACAGATCTTCAATCTAGGTCTCATATTTTAAACTATGCAACATAACTTAGAAGTATAAGTATAAAAAAGCACATCATAAAGATCATGGTGGCCACTTCGTAAAATCTCTCCTACCAGCCCTAGCCTTTACCCCTACTACAGCTTAAATTACAGAATCACAGAATCACGGAATGTCAGGGATTGAAAGGGACCTCGAAAGATCATCTAGTCCAATCCCCCTGCCAGAGCAGGAACACCTAGATGAGTTCACACAGGAAGGCGTCCAGGCGGGTCTTGAATGTCTCCAGAGAAGGAGACTCCACAACCCCCCTGGGCAGCGAAGGCGTCCAGGCGGGTCTTGAATGTCTCCAGAGAAGGAGAATCCACAACCCCCCCTGGGCAGCCTGTTCCAGTGCTCTGTCACCCTTACTGTAAAGAAGTTCTTTCTCAAATTTAAGCGGAACCTCCTGTGTTCCAGCTTACACCCATTACCCCTTGTCCTATCATCGGTCATTACTGTGAAGAGCCTGGCTCCACCCTCCTGACACTCACCCTTCAAATATTTATAAACATTAATCAGGTCCCCCCTCAGTCTCCTCTTCTCCAAGCTAAAGAGGCCCAGCTCCCTCAGCCTTTCCTCATATGGGAGATGCTCCACTCCCTTCATCATCTTGGTGGCTCTTCGCTGGACTCTCTCAAGCAGTTCCCTGTCCTTCTTGAACTGTGGGGCCCAGAACTGGACACAATATTCCAGATGTGGCCTCACCAGGGCAGAGTAAAGGGGAAGAAGAACCTCTCTTGACCTACTGACTACACCCCTTCTAATGCACCCCAGGATGCCATTGGCCTTCCTGGCCACAAGGGCACAGTGCTGGCTCATGGTCATCCTGCTGTCCACCAGGACTCCCAGATCCCTTTCCCCTTCACTGCTCTCTAAATTAATGGGTATCATGTATATGAACCACAAAGTAGTTGTGAACAACTCATTTTCAGTAGCATAGATATCTAGACACATGCAGAAACAACTATTTCTCATACTGGAAATGCAACTTTTTGTTTAATTATACCTTCAAAATACATTTAAATATATCTGAGAAGGCTTTGGTGCAAACCTTAAACAATAGGCCGTCCTTGAAGCTGCTATAATGCTAACCACTTCTGCTATTGGGCACTGACGCCTATAGAAACACAGTAATCAAGGTCCTGGGCTTTGCTATGAGAGATACTCTGGCTACATCTGAACTGGTAAAGACAGACAAATGAGGACTGCTGAGGGCTGTCCCAAAAGGCATGCCACTGGCAGCCAGCTTGTTGTGGATGCTGAGGTCTTGCGAGTACGGTCTGCACCTTTTCCTGATGGTTTGGCTTCAGATCTCAGAGCAATTCTCAGAAAATTTAAGCTACTCACATGGGCTTAGCCTAAGAGAATTACCCTCTCCTAAAAAAATCAACATCTGAAGAGCTAGAACTCATAGACTACTGCAGTGGAGGAGCATCTTAAACAGGAAACTTAAACAGTGTCACAATGCGGAAACATAAATTTGGATCTAAATCTATCTTGTTTTGAATCTAGTTACTTTAACAGTCTCCAGTCCACGGCCCACAAGGTAATGTCCACTCCCAGACCACCAGTATAGCTCAGACAAAAGTCCCGACACAGCTGTAAGCCAAGTGGACAGGCAACCAGAAGTAAACCACCACTACAGGCAGAGTCCTCCGAGGAACAGCAAAGATGGGGAACCACATAACAAGGTATGTAGATGGCTGCAATTGCTCTAAAAGCTAGATGGCTAATGGCAATAATGCTGCATGAATAATGGTAACAGTAACAGTGTTAAAACTATTCCATTGGAAAACTTACATATTAAAAAAATATATCTTAGTTTAAACAGACAGCCCACAGAAATGCGAGTAAAGAACTCTTGAGGACATCGTGTTCAGTTTGTGGATCTCTTCCTGTGTCAGATGCACCTCTGATGAAAAGATAAAAAATAAGTCTTTTTTTCTCTTTCATTTATACAGGTTTTATACAGGAACTTTCATTTTCCTTCCTTACCCCTTATGGTTGTGCAGACTTAATCTTCTTTAAAGCTGCAGGATGTGGCGGATGAAATGACCAACACTGAGATGTGTTCAGGCATCAGCACTTTATTGAAGCTTTGCACTGCTTATATATCTTTTTTTCCTCCCTATGCCCCAAGCATGCGGCATTCTTTCACTTTTGATTTGTTACTGCTTACTGCACACACCGCAAGCACATGCCTAAACAATTGACATGGTTGGATAATTCCACTTGTTCACACGCCATTCCTTTACTTCTGATTTGTTGCTGATTACAGCACTCGCATCATCGCTTATCTTTTTCATACACATTCTTGCTTGTTATCCCACTTTGTTGTTTTTTATTTTCTCTTCACTCAAGGTCAGGAATTGATTGCTCAAGGCTGAAGCTGCCTGCAGCTTTGGCTCTTAAAGCACCAACAGCAAGACAATTAACTCAGCCTTTTCTTGCTTCAATCTATGTATACAGCCACCAGGTTTTTTTCCACAGGATGTTTTTTTCTATTTTTGACTGAATTTCATGAAGAAAGGTAAATTTTTCTGAAACTTTGAAAATAAGAACCATCTTGTTACAAAAATTTCAAATTTCTGAATGTTAATTTCTTTCCTTCATTGAACATTTCAGGGGTTTCTTTCTGCCTTCTTTTGTTTTTTTTTTTTTTTTATTTTGATAAACATAAGAGCATTTTTCTTTCAGTCAAAGATAAGGAAACGTAGTTTGGCATCTTTCTCCCTCCCTCCCCTCCCTCCCCGCCTTCTCCCCCCCACCCCGACATTTTCTCTTACAGTTTGGAGGCTTTGCAAGAGAAGTAAATGAGAACCAATTCTGCTTTTACTGTGATTCTCAGAAATATGTCCTTTTCTCTAACTGATGGGAAACATGTTGTGTTGGGAAATAAATGAGGGTGAGACTGGAAGAATAAAATAGCATGAGGTTGTTCCCTTTAGCAGGAACCACTAGTGACAGGAGAAAATGATGAAAAGCTAAATTCCTCTGCATTCTTACTTTGCTATCCTCCTCCCTGAAGAGCTGCTGAGCTGATGCTTCTTCATTCCCAGCTCATCCTCTGTGTTACATTTTAGCTGAGTTTGTGCCATTATTAATTGCCCCTCTGGAGCCAGCATCGGGCTGACCTGTATGAGGAACTTCTAGACAATTCCCCCTTGTCATGACACTGCATATGTCTGATTGAAAGTTCATTGAGATCAATGACACTCCTTCAAATAAAGTCAATAGACTTTACATCAGGCCCAAAATGTTGTTCCAGTCCAAAAAATGACTGTAAATAGCCCCAAGAGCTTCTATGTTTATTGTCTCTCAATGATTTCCACATGAAATACGTTCAAGTTGTAAGTAAAATAATACAACTCTCCTTAACTTAAAATCTCTGCCTGGCATCTGAAGTCATGTATTTTTGATTAGCATTCTGAAAGTTCAGGAAGTCAAACTGGGTCATGCCAGTAAAAACGTGAAGTTTTGTCACCAGTGTGGTATTTCTACAATATTTCTCTCTTGAAGGAAAGAAAGAAAAAAACACTCATTACAGTCCTCTGTCATCTGTTGTCATGAAGGCTCCAAACAAATGACTGAAGAGACAATTCCTAGTGTCTCATATGACATGGAGAAATCAGGAAAGTGTGCTATCAGCTGAGTTGAGCAGATCTCTAGTGGGTGCAGCAAAGAGTGCCAATCAATCATGCCCTGTCTCCTGGCCTAGGAACAATGACATGTGATATGTGATGGCCCATTTCATCATCATGTTTGTGCTGACAAAATGAAGTCCCTGCAAACCGCAGCAGGAACCTATGAGGCGCTGTGAGTATACTCCTTTCAGCAAAGATTTATTGAAATGACATAAATCAAGTGACTTGGGAAAATTAGAGGAAGTGATGGTAAAGGAAAATTAAAGTAAAGAAAGGAGGCAGAAAGAAATATGGTATAAAAGAGGTGGAGTTCAAAGAAGAAACTATCTGTGAGTAATAAGTACTTCTGGTAGTTGCTTGGACATGCTGCACGAAAAATCTCTCTTTAGCAAAGAATTATGAGCAACTTTAACTGAAGTAATGTTGTCTTTGACAGGCTGACAGCCTTGGTGTGGTGTTCCCATAGGCAACAGCATATACTAGCAGAGAATTTTTTTTAGTGAGCGCCAAGAGTGACGTGTTTTCCCCCTCCTATGTTTTAGCTTGACACCTCAAAGCTTTTCGCAGGATTGTAAATTTTATCCTAATAAAGCTATATAAAGAACCTGCATGAGCCCACTTTCACATGTGGCCAGCCTTTGTTGTTCAGAGGTTACACAGAAAACACCAGTGAAAGATATGTCTAAAGATGGTGTCAATCAATTATGTTACCATGATAGGTTTCCATTTGCCTTTGATCCCATGTATGAGTAGCTTACACTTATACACACGGTATAAGTGTGTATAAGTGTAAAGGAAAAGCCAAGTGCTACCAAGTGCTACAACCTCTTCCTCTGTGTGATTATTGTTATACTACAGGTTTCACATTGCAAATAGTCAGTGTTACTAACATTCCCTCTTTTGCCAAGCAGAAAGCTGCTGCATTCATCTCTCCCAGGGCTGAGAAGCAGGTTGCTAACCTGATGCTGCAGAAGGATATCCTGAAACAAAAGACTTTTCTGTCTTTACTGACTATACTGTTCTGCTGATAACTCACTGGAGGAAAGAAAAAAGTGATGTCGAATTAAGCATATAGGCTGAACAGACTTTTTTGGTATCTGATAAACCCTGATCTTTGATAAATGCAGATATTTTTAATCCTGGAGCTCAAAACAGACCTAGAACTCCCATAGGCTAAAGCATTCAGTTGAAATGAGAGCACAGTACGTAATGTATTTCCCTTTGCCTCAAAGGTCTCAGTCTGTCCTTTTGTACAATGCTCAGGGTACTTCAGGGTCTTTGAAAGTTCTTCATCAATCTCCTCTGACAGGTCCCATGACTGCTGGTGAATCATCCTTGTTAGATAAGACTAGAATCTTTATATGAATTTTAATTACTGCTTTTGGCATTTAGGCACTGCACAAATACCTAAAACAAGAACATGGTCAGGCTACCTACATGCTGGAGTACCAAACTCATTCTGTTAAGTCACAGACATTTTCATTTAACCTTCAAGGAATCTGGGGTTTTCCATTTAAGTTATATTTCTATACCCTCTCTTCAGATACTTCCTGACCATTCACCTGTCCCTTCCCTCTACTCCCTGCCTCACTCTCCAGGCTTCACTGAAGTTCTTCCAGGCAGAAATAGAGCAGAAAGTGCTACAGTGGTAAGAGAGGTAGTTTTCTCATTAGTTTACACTGTAATCACACACAGTACAAAATTATAATCTGTGACAACTCAAAACCAATTCATCAACCTCATTGGAAACTAATGCACTATGCTGGCTTGAAATATCTGTTTCTCTTTTGCAGAAAAAATACCATTAAAATGGAGAGAGGTTTTCATAGTTGTTTATTTTTATTAATATCTAGGGGGGGGGGGGGGTGGAAGGAATAATTTGTCTCACTTTATATTATTTTCAGACTGACTTCCTATGAAAGGGAGTCTTACTGTCCATCTGCCTTTTCATCTGTTCAGCTGTCTGTCAGTCCCTCCCTCCAATAGTTTTCTGAGCCCACTAGTCACTTTCAGTCAAATTTGACAAATAGCATAATAAAATTAATAGTGGATACCAAATTAGAGCACCCTCTGAGGGGATGGCAGCAGCCAGCTGGACAACCAGCATGTAAACACTGCCTGGCCAGTCAGTGTTCTCCAAACTAGCCAGAGAGCAAGGTACTTCTAACACAGGCCACCAGGTGGGAGAGGCTAGGAATATTTCACAGGTGACGTTTAAGACATCTGTGTCACTTTAGCCACTAATGGAATACTTGCTAGTGCAACGTATCAAACTTGTAAATGACTATTTACATGATACATAGCTGTACACCAACATCTACATTGCTTGAGCATGAGGTATTTGCTGCTGAATAGAATGGATGGTGTCTGATCTACATCCTACACTCAGTTAAGCTTAGAAGAGCATTTGCTCTGCATCTGTTCTGCCAAAATGCCATGCACAGGCAGCAGGGAGGAAAGCTGCCTTTGCTTTGCCAGAAAGGAGAGATTCCTCTTTTCCTGGAATCAACCGAATTCCCTTTGTTGGAGAAACCTCCCACTCTCAAGCAAGGATGAGGCAGGCAGGGAGAGCCAGCAGGAGAGGGAGAGGCAAGGACTGGAAGACTCCTAGGCACACATGTAGGTCCTGGGTATGGGAGGAAAGACATCTCCTCATGACCCAGAGCAAGCGCTCTGTGGCATTTGTGGAACCTAACAGCTGCTGCATTGCAGACAGTCATGCAGTCACTGGCCTGGGAACAAGCTGGAGGTAAGGCTCTACCTCACAAAGGCATGGCGGTAATTTTCTGTGCTGCCTCCCTCCTATTCATGTTCTTATTCAGCCTGAGTTTTCTCTGGCTTAAAATATTCAGTGTTCCAGTGTGTGCTCCAGCAAAACCCTTTTCCTGTTGCTCAAAGGCCATCTGGTGCTGCTAACATGTTTGTTTTAAATAAATTGTTTGAGCAGAGTTATCTCAAGGCTCTGGCTGGCTCTAGGTCCCATGAAATTGGCCAGCTTTTCCTGATATTAGTTCCTACCTTCCATATGCATCACCTTACCTGCTGGTCAGGGGTTGAAAAATCAGGTAAGCTCCTTGCTTGCTATTGGATGTAATGGGAGGTACAGGAGGAGGAATGAGTAACAGGAGCAGTATTCAAGGATTGCTGGCATTGGTTTCTCTTGGTTTTGACGTCATCTCCCCCTTTGCATCCCTCTTGAGTTCCAACTGCCTTCCAAGTCCAAAAATCCAAATCAAAATGCCAGTCTGCATAATGATTCCCGCTATTCCAACCTGGTCATTAAAACTCCCAGAAATACCTGGAAACATCTACAAAATACATGTATGTTGTCAGCAGAGACCCTTGTAGCACACAGAATTTGGAAGATGAAAGAAAACAAAGTAGAATTTTAGGGCAGAAATTACCAGGGGCAAAACCACACATAGATTTAAAGGTGAGGGGCTTTTTAATAGCCTAGTATAATTCTTCCTGGAGAAGAAGAATTTGGGTTTGTTGGTGCTATTCTTTTGACACGATTATTGACAAGCTGTTTCAAGCAGCTGGGGCAGGAGGAGGGTGTTGCTTTCTATCAAAAAGCTAAATATGGGAAGAAGCCAGAATAGTAAACTAAAATAATGAACTTCCAAAAAAGTGGACTTCAACAACTGAGACAGCAGGAAGAAATTGAAAGATAAGCTGAGAGATATGACACTTCAGGAAAAGTGGCTAATTGGAAAAAAAAAAAAAAAAAGACTATGATACAAGTAATACAAGTATAAAGGTAAATCATTTCAATATGGAGAAAATATGGAAATCATCTCATCATAGGAGAGCAAAAGGTCTGTATTAGAACCTTTCTAAGTACCTGCAGACTTTAATGGACTCATACAAAAGCGGAAACTAATAAACAACTTGCTGAAGAGCTTAAAGAGACACAGGTCATGTCATTTTTGCATCTGTTTTCACAATAAATGTAAATTGTGAATGCACTTAATTTTTATAAGGGATTAGGCACACAGACTAAAACAGGTTTTGAATTGGTTTTGAAAGTATTTAAAAAAACAAACCCATCCATTTTCAAAAAAATCCCAGCATACGCTGTTCAAATTGACTCATTTTTAAAATGCTACTCAAACTGAAGTTATCAAATATCATTAGGAGCTTGATTAGAATATGGATTGATCAAAGAACTGGAGACAGGCAAGCACACAAAAAGAGGGGAGCACAACATTCCTACCAAAGCATCAAATGCTCTGTTGTATTAACAGGGCTGACACACCTGAAACATGGTGGAAGTCATCATTTTGCTCTAGTTAGTGCCATTTAGGACCAAGCTCTAGGGCCTGTTACCTAGGAGAACAGGAAGAATCATAACAGACTTTAAAAATATAGCTTAGGAGAAAAGACTGAAAGAGCTGGTCTTGCTCAGCCTAGGAAAGAGACAGGGAAGGAAAACATACTATTTTATTTCCAATGATTGAACAGCCTACATGAAGAAAATTCTTACAGATTTTCCAAATTTACTGGGGATATGATAGGAAGAAAAAAACTGAATTTAAAACAAAGGCAATTTAGGTTAACTGCTGTAAAATGATTTTTAATAATAAATACAGTTATATATCTCAATACTCACACTCACACACATATATGCCATAGGATTGAGGAATTTTCTCATTTGAAGATTTTAAGAATAATTAGATTGACGTTTGTCAGGGACATTATCTGTAATTTTGATCATCTTTTTAAAGAGGCATGAACTAAGTGACCTCTTGAAGCCTTTCATCCCTATGATTTTTAAATTTTTATTTCTATGCAATAATTAGGCACAGACTTTTCTCCATTATCTGACAGTGGCATTTTTACTGAGTTTATTTAAACTGGGTTTGATTTATACACTGTATGACAACCACACTTCAAGGACTCTTTCAACAGGTGAAATTAAGCAGGTTGTGCAATCAAAGCATCAATCTGAATCACTGGGATTTTTTTAACACAGAATCAACCTACAAGGTCTTGACATCTGCCAATATTCAGCAGAAAGAAAAGCTTTGAGTAAGACTGGGGAGGTTCAGCTACCAAGAAGTACTTTGTGCCTTGATTTAGGCATACATCCCCTTGGAAATGAGATTTTGGACTCAGTTCACAAATTGCAAATTTCATAGCAAGAGAAGGCCCACCACACTGTTTTATAACATTGCTGTGACTGTTATTTCTCTGAGTGAGTTCATTTATTCATTATTTTTGATATGGTTACGCTCCATCATGATATGGTCCAGGTAAAGATAATGTAAAGCTGATTGTTCCTGAAGCAAAAACAAGCAAATCCCTTGGATACAGAAAGTTAGCTCTAACACCCTTTCTACTAACAGTTAAATAATAGAGTAACTGGTTCTTCAGATTCAGAGCTCTTAATTTCCCAGGCTGCAGCACAACACATCTAATTGTATTAGTCATGAGGTATGAGGTTCCCTGGTAGAAGGTAGCTCAATGTGACTGATGTAAGCAACTTTGATATAGGTATGCATCCCTCAAACATGCCTTGCTTTTAGGAATATCAACCATTTCAGACCAAAGCTTCCTTCTGTCCTACGCAGTCCCAGTATCATCTTCTGTACATCACTAGGGGGGAAATGGAGGATTTCCTAAAAAAAATTAAAAAATAAAAATAGAGAACAGTGAAGTTGGGATCTGGGCTTCCTAAAATATTGAGGTAGTTCTTAAATATCGCTCTGGCACAATCTCCAAATTAAATTAAAGAGATTATGTCCTCAGAAATATACAGTTGTTTCATTTCAATGTGCCAGGACAAACTGAATGAGCAGATAGAGCACATTTCTAAACTGAAGGACATTCCACTTTTGCTTACTTTCTTGTGTCTATTTTCATTGTCTTAAATTACTTAAGTTGTTGGGTCTTCACATTTTGCTTCCCTATAAAATCATAAATTAGACTAGCACATGCATTTTCTTCAACTTTAGTTTTGGTAAATTAACCTGTGCAACTCTTTAATATTTTCTAATCTTCACAGTTAAATACAGTAAAGCCATGCACAGCAGTCCATAAAATACTGGATTGCTTTCTCAACACAGAGAAGCATAAACCACAGTCCCCAAAAGATCGAATGAGTAATATAAGCAAGAGAAAAATAGTCCCTTATAAAACACACAGTACATGTTGCAGTAGCGTAGAGAAAATTATGCTTCCATCATCAGTGTCACTGCGTCTTCAGTCAGCCATGTCTTTTGTGGGCTCAGTGTTCACTGAATATTTAAAAGTTATACTAAAACATTTAATAAATAATGCACTAAGCATCTGATGATCTGTCAACTCCAACTACGCTGGAAAATGTTAAAAAACAGGCAAGTGCTTTTATCATAGATTGTACTCTCCACCACTTCTTTATTTTCACTGTATGAATAATTTGTGATTCTAAAAGTAATATTAAAATCCACTTCCCAATGGTATCTACATATATTGTACTATACTGCTAGGTCCTACAACATGAAATATTTAAATAATTTGAATATTTTTTAGGAGGCAATAGAAGAGACATTAGCAGCAGGGGAGAGGAAAATAGAGTATGTGTAAAATATTTCATAGTACAAGCTTTCTCAGACTGTACAAAGTACAGCAAATAAAACCATGTAATATTAATAGAGAGGGAGAAAGAAAACTTACTGAAAGGCCATTTCCTTGTGCTCCCAGTGGAATTTTTTTTTTTTCTTTTTCAAGTTTTATTCTGGTTTATGCTTCAATATTCTTTCTCTCTACAGATCAAATCCCTTCACATGACAGGCCGCATTCCTCAGGGCAAAAATGCACGCAAGTCAAAAGACAAGTCACCACTGGTTTCGGTGGAGATGCAGTGTTTCACTTACTCTGCAGAAAGATTTACAAGGCTAATTATCTTCCAACAGCACTGGTTTTCCCTAAACAGACATTACTAAGGAAGGGCACGGCTGCATAGAGCAGGAATTAGATAGAAAGATGGTGGCATTTGCCAACCTCCTACTTGGAAATCAAATGGCTTTTAGCATACTTCTATGTGAAAATTCCCACAAATTTCAAAACATCTGCTGAAATAATTTGGCTCTAAAGGCCCTGGACCACCATAAGTCTTGGCCTGGTCACTTGAAAGTTGGCAATGTCACAAGCTCCTTTTAGCAGTTTTAATAGCTTCACACCAAAAGCTCCCGTGGAGTGATGAGACATTCAGGGGAACCAATAGTCCCTAGATAGACTCTTCATTAGACTTCCAAGAGATTATTACAAAACTTGCAGAATTACAAAATGTTACTGTGCATGATCTAGGTACCTTTTCCTAGGTGCTTCTCAGTCACCAACATCAGGTCCAGTGTAGTGGAGGACTTCTGTCTTCCAGTGCCCAGAAGCCAGCTTACTGACTGGTCTTTCCAAGCGCCACACATCAGAGGTTCACCATGTTGTAATAGGAAATTTACTCATAGCTGCAAAAAAAACCAATCACCAAAATAATTAATGTGGGAAATGAGAAAGACTGAGAAATTAATTAGCAAGTCAGAGAAAAGACTTAGATTGCAGAAATTTTGAACAACTGTTGCCAAAGTCCTGTAATGGGGATGGGATTCTAAGATTTCTTCCTTTACCTCAGTTTGCATTTCTGCTTTTCTTTTCGAACACTGCATTTTCCTCCTGCAAGCCTTTGTTTGGCTCTGTAGGCAGTAAAGTCCTCGGGGCAGAGCAGCAATTGCCTTTTATGATACATGTTTTCAATGCTTCGCACAATGGGACCTTAATCTCCTAATAAACAACACTCAAATAGTAAATCTGCCACCTTTCTAAAAATACTTTGTTCATGAAAAATAATAGAGTAAAAAAAAATCATACACACGTCATACATGCTTGACAGTTGAACTGAACTAGTGCTTGGGTCTAGTCCTAATATTTACTTGAGATGAGGGTTCTTCTATTTCTCCCTTCTTTTCCTTCCCTCACGAAAACAGACATATATTCTGATTATGTGCATAGTTTCCCTCCTAGGTCTGCATTTGGTGCTTTATCACTTGTTCTTTTGTGATTTTATTAATAAGCTGGGGGATTCTTACAAAAACTGTAAATGTGTGTGTGTGTGTGTATGCATACATGCAGCTACACATTAAAAAAGGTGGCTTTGCTGAGTGATAACTTGGCCATGCTAGGTTTACAGTTGGACTAGATGGTCTTAATGGTCTTTTCTAACCAAACTATTCTATGATTCTATGATTTGTTCTGACAAATCTGTTGTCAAGCTACTGCAGAAATGAGAAAGAAAGATGTAAGCAGCATTGAATGAATAAGATCCTGCTGTAAAACATCTCCAGCAGCTTTTAAAGATCACAGTTTGCAGAATATATCAAAAGATCTAATGAACTAAAAAAACAGGGACAGCAAGGCTACATGAAACAGCAGCAATCCCCAAGGATAAAGGCCCTTCTGAGAGGCACTTTTCACACAGTTTAGACAGGAAAATCCCCAGAAATGCTGCTCTGCCCATGGGGCTGTATGTTCAAGGCCAGGTCTTCCATCCTTCCTTTCTGCCCAACGAGCTTGTCCATTTGAATTCTGTTGGTCTTATGTTTTTCAGCCTGAGGTTTTCTCCTCATGTAATATCACCAGTGACAATGGTAAGAAGACACAAGAAGAAGACAAAAGATACTCAGACTCAGAAGGAGCGGAGAATGAAAGGGAAGCAGAGGATTAACTCTTCCTATAATGTACAAACATTTATGGAGAAAAATATGGGGTCATTATAGGACAAATAAGAGCTCGAATCTACATAATTTAAGGTTTCCAAATAGACAAACATAGAGCACCTCCTAGGGAACAGAGAGGTTAAATGGCTGTCAGCTGACATAGCACCCCAGAAAACCCATTTTAAAGAGCCAACAGGAGCAGGGGAGGCACCTCTGCCCCACAAGAAACAGATGTGACAGGAGAGGCAGCTGAAGCACCAGGCTCATCAGCTCCCTTAACAGATGACATCTGAGGCCACCGCTACTGACACGCAGACATCAGTTT